>JACGCL010000005.1:1302007-2604014 GCA_014925845.1 Crassisporium funariophilum
TCGCTCGCTCGAACATGAGGCGGCTTCGTAGGGCTTCTCCCAGAGATGGAGATGCGCACGTCCGTCGGGGATCTTGGGCGACGCGAAGGCGCGCGAAGGAGAAGGAGAAGGAGCTAATGCGTTCAGCTCAGCTGGGACGTTCCCGTTTCCCTCCCTTTTCGTTGAAGATGAAGGCAGATGGGATCGAGATACCGACGGGACGGGACGGTTATTTGTTTCTCTTGCGAGTTTGACTGGGCTCTCTGGGCTTGACTGTCCTGACTCTGACTCTCTGGGAGTGGGAGTACTGACTGCGCACCACGGCAGCGCAGGACCGATGACTCCCCTCCTGCCCCTGGCTCTGCCCGCCTCTCTGGGTCTAGCTGTTGGAACGGAAACAGTAACAGTCGGGTATCTTTCGCCACGTCTGGAGGCTACGTTTCCCCATTATCTTGTCATCAACGAATCTAATCTGATCTGGAGGTGGGATGGACTGTTATTGTGCGTATGTGTAATGTGTGTGCGTCAATATATCATCTCATCAACAGGTTTAATTTTGATGACGCTGTAAGGATGCTCTTCAACGTTTGTAGGGATCTTATGGATGCTGGAGGCTGCGTTTCCCCTCTCATCTAACGGTGGATGTTATTGGTTATTGTGCGTGTGCTATATGAGTGTGCGTCAATATAATATATCATCTCATCACCAACTTTAATCTTGATGACGCTTTGTAAATGGTCCTCGACGCTTGGAGCGCGCTCTTCTGGAGGGCGCGTTTCCCCATTATCATTATCATCATCTAAGTAATTTGAAGGCGGGGTATTGCTTATTGCTTATTGTGCGTGTATGTAAGTATGTGTGCGTCAATATATCATCTCATCTCATCAACAACTTTAATTTCGATGACGCTTTGTAATTGTAAAAGCTCTTCTCTGGAGGCATGATCTGAACCAAATCTTGCCCCGCATACGCATATTTATTGAGCTCGTACCGCCCTGCACGTATCATCCGCGATCTTAATTGTAATTGCACCTATCAGCTGTTTTGTTACATTTATTACATTACACATACTGTAAGCACCGCACTCTTTGGACAGACTTGATATCGCAATGAATATTCAGTCCCATCGATGATGATGATAACCACAGGCTGTCTCCTAATCCTAGTCTCCCGTAGGCAGCCCTGGCGGTGGAAGACGCGGTCGTTCCGTCTGGTCCTCTTGCCCTGCGCCCGGTAATATTTCACGGGAGTTACGACTTGACTTTGGATTTGATCCCGACTCTATCATAGTGGTTGACGCCTCATCATGGCGAGCAATGCTATAGTTAGTCGATGCTTTTTTTTAGGTGTCGGGTACCTAGCTCATTACTTACGATGGTGTCACTACTTGGTACCATTCGAAAACATTACTCCCATTCCATTCCATTAGCATCGGCTCTGACGACGGATCGCCATTAGATAGTATGTAATCTCCCCCGCGCCCGCTCATCCCGTATCTCCTCCGGTTAGCATGAATGAATCGACCACGGATCACCTCCCCCACACCCGCGTACAAGTATAAGAAAGACGATGGGAACCGCACCGACCTCGCCGTGAAACTGTCGTCTTTCTCTTTCCTTTCCATGCGGATACTAATCCAAGCTTTGTCATGGTAAGTAAATTGGATACCCCAGTTCATCGCGAGCAATGCTAGTCGTCGGTGACTTACTTGGGTCTTTGATGACCATGGCGTTACTAGTACCATTCAATAACATTTCCGTGTACTACTGCCCATTAATTAGCATCGGCTCTGGCGACGGATCGCATTTAGTAATCTCTCCCGCGCCCGCTCATCCCGTATCTGATCCAGTTATCATCAAAAATCGACGACGGATTACGGTCAGTATCTCCCCCACACCCGCGTACAAGAAAGACGGTGGGCACGCCTAAGGCTAGGTTGAACGCGCACTAACCATTGCACACGATGGCGATGGGGAGTCACTTGGGGTAAATTATCATTTGTTATCATATATCCGCAGCTAGATTACAATCTCTTGGACTTTCTGCGATAGGCGGTACCGCTCCGAATGGATTGCCACCTGTGTTAACTGCCAGTACTTGACGGAGCTAAATGGCCAGATGATAGTCGCTTTGGAAATAAATATTCGGGCTGTGCATTCGATGCTGTTTCGAATTCAGGTACTGCTCCAGACTTTAGAGTAGATGCTGATGGTCGGCCTACTACGGCGCTAACGCCCAAGCTACACCGCGTCTTAATCTAGGTACGTTACCCCACACTTCGCCATCCACGCGCACACAACACCGAGATGAGTCGGTCCCGCAATTGCTACACACACGTGTTTCAATGTACGGTGAATCAAGACCTATTCATCTTCATTTGCATTTTATTTGAATTACAGTAAGTAATTTTTCTCCACAGAATCTCCACAGAAACATCTCCGCCGTCCGCCGCTTTGTCCGTTCGTTACGTATCAAGTTCCCGTGCGCCAGGGGCGCGCTAGTGGACTGTGTGGCGCTTCGGTCGGGTGCAGGGTCCCTCGTAATTTAATTGAGGTTGACGTCTGGGGTGCAGGGGTGGCGGGAACCTGAACCCCACGAATGACCCTCATGATCATGATCAAAACAACCGATCCTCGTCGACCCGTCTCGACTCGTCTCGACGCGCTCTTCCAACGCTCTTCACCCACCCTAAACCTAAATCTGACTTCTGACATTTCAGTTCGACGATGTTGCGGCTCTACCGTAGATAGTGGTGGAGGCACTCGCACAGGCACTGACCATGTACGACATTGGACTAGACCGGACTCTGACGTGTGGCTGGATGGAACGCGGCTTTGGAATCCACATACGTTTTCTCCCTGCGCTATGAACCAAAACCTGACGAGTCGGTTTTTGCCAGGAGGACTTAGCAAGGCTCCCGACAAGCTCCTGCCCGTTGGGGGACTAGTCTCCTCGTTAATGTTCAAATGGCGGCATCACAAGGAGGGCATCGAAGGCCCTGTTCGTGGTATCATGTGCTAGAATCTGGTGAGTCCCTTTTCTAAGCTTTCTTTCTGGACAACTTTACTTACCGAGGCTCCTATGGTCAGTGATATTACTTACCTATCCGGAAACATTCACCCCACACCCCAATGCTAGCCGAACGAGAACACGATCAGAGTTCATTATCATAAGTGTCCGCCGTGGAGCCCCAAGCAATCACGCGCTGCCTTTGCAGGCTTTGCAGGGCTTTACTCGCCACAAACCATAGGCGGATTTTGTATGTTGATTACTGTAACGGTAATCTGGAATATATCCAATCTCACCCAATACTGTATCCTTGCCCCTGCGATGCTTCGCAGGCTCAGATAACCTCTTTTGTTGTTCTCAAGCCTTCTCAAGCTCCATCTGGAGTGCGATATGGGCATGAAACCATCATCAATGACGTATATATCGTCTCCCATGGTATTTGGATGTACGCAAGGTAAGCGCGCCCTTACCACCTTTCCCGGACACTTGACAAATGGAGCAAACGCGTCAAATCTTGCGACTGACTAGATGGGGACCTCATTTATCCCAAGTCGCCAATGTTCCCTTGGTTGCTTGGGTCGCCGGGTGTGGATCCATCGGGATATCGACAGTGGTGCGTATATTCATGTCCATTGCTAAATTTCGCGTTTGCAGCCTATTCCCGATTGATCACTTACTTAACGGTTGGGCTGGGATATATTTATACCTGATAATGCCGTTTTGTAGGGCCTTCATCATCAAGAAACAAGGGTCCAGGGATCCTCGCTGGTGCTTGCGGCCATGGCTCGTCTGAGCCGCCAAGTTTTAAGCCATCTTTGAACATCTTTCTTTCCGTTATTTTCAAACGGTGCTTCTCTTGTCTCGGCCCAAGCAACCCTGGCGACCTAACCTGACCTAACCCATCATTGGCGTCTTGCATACTGTGGGGTGATCCAACACAATTCCTCTACCCTTGTGGATTTACCACCATGTACCGATCCCAGACCGGTTACTCGTGGCTTGTGCCTTGATCACCACTTTGAAGTGCTACAAGAAGCCGCCACAGTTTTCCCGCATGCTCGCCACCACATTCGACATGTGCTGCAAGGTGCTGTCGCACCTCAGTCATATCCTGTGGCGGTGAATGGCACCTAGGTCCCAACGACGACACTGATTGATTGCCCCACAACGTTTGCGACAAGTTGGGCGTAATGCGCCAGGGGCAATGTGATTGGGAGCGACGTTCGGTCTTGACGAAACAATGTGAACATGCGATCAACGTTGTGTGTACATAGGCAGGATCATGCTAGACCATGCTTCATGCCACAGGAAAGCCCGTGACGGCGGGCCCGCTGTCGTCCCTGGTTTCTGACTGGCATTTCAGGACGCATTCACGTGAAAGGATGTATCCTCTTCGATGCGGATCAGAAAACTTTTTCCTCGATGTTTTATCTAGCTTTTTAGCTCCTTGCGCTATCCGACGGACACGGAAACGCTTTTCTGTGGCCATATCGAAGTGTTCGGTAAGCCGATAATCAAGAGGTACACGAGATCAGGGCTTGATCCTCGGCGGATCAATATAAAGCTGTGCGGAACAGGTTCACAGAACCGTCGAGAACTGTTTAACCTGGAGGGAGTTGGAGGGTAACTATACAATACATATGGAGCCGCTTGAAGGCCCTTGATATGACATTGAGAAGGAAAGGTATCCGGGCTTGTTTCACTAGTTGAGAGGATTGTGACAGTCGTTGGTACTATGTATCCTAGTCAATTTGTCGTCTATGTTTTGAAGTTTCGTGAGTACGATTATCTAGTTGCGAAAGAATTTCGATTCACTGCGTATCTGGGGTAATGACAACAACAATTGTTGCCGACCACGACAATAATAAGTAGCAATGAGAGACTCGCGGTTCAGTGTCAATCGGGAAGGTACGTCCATATATTGCAGGCTGATAAAGGCAAGATAATTTGTACGATCTTCGCGGATGCCTACTGTGACTCAGCGCGTTTGTTGCTATCAAGCGGTGATTGCGTTACGCTTTCGCCTAAAGTATAAAGCCTTATAAGTCGGACGACGATGGCGGTTGCGAATGAACACCGTCGAACCAAGAATAAACCGTGGAATCCTGATGGGTGTTGAAAGGCAATCAAAGTGACATCCCGGCCTGTATATCTTGCGGTTACAGTTGCGATTAGTCGCCAGTCCAACCAAGCCGCCTTAGATCCTTTTTACATTCATTTGTCTCTTTCTTGACTTTCGTCCAGTCGTCGACAACCTGTCGGTATCCACCCGTACCACCATCCACAAATTGCAACAGGGATTCATATTCATGCAGCTGCGCGTCCAGTGCGCAGGATTCTTTTTCCAATTCTTTTTCTTCCTTCTTGAGGGAAGCAAAAGCTACTTCAAGCGCCTTCGCAACAGTTTTTGATGGCTCAGCCCGATTCGCAACTTGCGGGCCATATAGTTTTCGTTCGGTTTTGGCTTGGATCAGAGATAGCTTGATAAGAGCCGTCTCAATGGTTGCTGCCAGAAGGTCATTAGATGCAACCCGTGCAGCATCGAAGGCCGGAAACGTCGTGGATTTTGCTTGTTTGATCTCTTCCTCGAAAGCCTTGTACGTCTGATACAATTCTCAGTCTGAAAGCTATCGGCGACAAATATGATGCCGCTTCACCTGCGAAATTCTAAGCATCAAATCATTTATTCGTCCCGCCGTATGGTCTATTTCTTGCTCCGTGGAATGCATTTCAGATTTGAATGCTAATATGTCTTGAGGTAGGCTCTGAACCGAGTCATTAGCATGTTGGTCTAGGCAAGGTGCACATCAGTCGTTTGCCCAACAGGAGGATGAAACAACTGCGGACCACCATGGAAGAAATCTGATATGGACTGCAGTGTTTTGATGACTTCTTCTAGTAACTGATGTCTGAGGGAAGAGCTGAGCTATTCCAAAATTTAAGCTCGTCATCCTACAGAAGGAGGCAAGGGCAGAGTGATTTACATGATAACGAATTGGTGCCCCGAATATCTGCAGTTCACTCTCAAGAATTGCAGATGATTTTGGGGAATCGTCATCCAGTCCAACACATGACCTCGGAGCCTTGTTGTTGATTAAATTTGAGCGCGACTCTGTGTTCAATGAGTTGTTCAGGACCATGTCAGGCAGAACTTGCTGGAATGTACGACATTGGAACTTAGGGTAACGGTAGATGTCTTCGTGGCATACTGACCTTGAGGGTGAAATCGTCCAGTGTGAGTGACTCTAGGAGCTCAACATAGAGGCGATTGTGTATGTCTTCTTCTAATGTGTTTCTCGACATGTCCGATAATGAGTCTGTTGTTGAAGACGTTGATTGCCATGGCCTCGTCGCGTGTCAATGAAGTGACAAAATCGCGTGACAGTCATTTCACGTGACCCATATTCGTTACTTGCTACCACTTCGAAATCAATTCTAAATATCCCATGGGCAAAGTTGGGGCAAAGCACAGAATTTTAGGCATTGCCGACGCGTGAAACCCAACTAAGGCATGCAAAAAAGATTGTGCAGCGAGCAATACATGAGGTTCGTAAAGCTGTCCTTGTTCTGTCAACCTTGTCGGAAAGCTTCTTCAATTTCCTTCTGAAATCAGTTCGATTTACCTCTCTGTAGTATCGAAAGCAGCTAGTACTCCTGAACGTCGCGGAGCCACAGGGGACCCATGTACTCATGGAAGAAATCAATGGGATGCGGGCCTTTGAAACCAGCCTGGTAGCAAGGCTGGGAGTTGGAAGTAGAGACAAAGCACGCAAGAGTTGGGTTATGAGTTTAAGAAAATAGGATATGAGTCTGGAAGGCATTTTGAGGAGGACGAGCAGGGCAGGAGGTTGGCAGGAGGTGAAGGGCGCGTGTCTGATTCCGGATCCGCGGACCGCATTGAGCATCAGACAAGCACCGGTTGACTGTAAAGGCAAGCTCCTATAATCACCCCTCGTGGAATGGAGCTTTATGTATCACTGAGCGAAGCACAGTTGTAAGTATGATAGAACAAACAAAGGACAAACATTATCAACGTGAAACAGAGAGCTTTCGTCTAATTTATTTTGCCTGCCAAGTTTTTCAAAGTTGAGCCCAATACGTTACCAAGCACCCCCTTCGCGATTCCGGCAGCGTGAACGGTGCTCGCCATAGCCTCCACTGCATTCCCTGCAAAGTTCCAGCCCGATGCGCGTCCCCCCACAGACTGAGCACCAGCCCTCATCATGATTGCTGCTTTCACAGAATCAAGTTCATTCAGGACCTCCATCCCTACCGAACGCGCCCACACGATGGCGTCATTATCCGTAGAATATATCTTGTGCAGTTTGTCAACGGCAGACATCATCGTGTGGTTGGCAAGATATCGCTTTTGCCCATACGGAAGAAGGGCTGTATGAGACCCTAATGATTTTTTGTATAAGTCAATGTTGAAAGTAGAATTGGTTGAAATAATCACCAATATCTCCTCCTGCCAGCAAGCTGGATTGTATGCATTCAGCAAGGCATTCCACATCAGCTAGGCCCAGGTTCAGGCCTTGACCGGCTAGCGGATGAACGGTGTGAGCTGCGTCGCCAACAAGTACTGTGCGCGCCCCACGTCCTTCACCAGTGTAAGACTCCGCATGATTGAATCGGAGAGGGAATGATGCCATAGAGCCTGGCTGTAATGTCGTCACCAAAGGAGGGACACTTTCTGAGTCTGACGGTGGTATGCCGAGTTTAGCGCGTGGATCGATCAGGGACGAGGAATGGGCAGAGTTCTGGTCAATGCCATGAGCTTGTTCACGCCATCGGATCTCTTGTTGAATTTCTTCTGGGGTAATAAATGTTTTCGCCGTGTGGGCGTCCATGATTCGTTTGTGTAGATATTTCATTGAAACATCGGGTAATCTGAAAGCAGCATTGATCATGCTAGAAAGAACAGCAGGGTCGCAAGCCAGGAGTGCCGCAGCTAGAGCAGGTTTTGTTGACCACACGAGGGAAGAGTGAGTAGGTGCCATCGGCAAGAATGCAATAGGGCCTGTCGGCAGGAAACGTTGGTACGCAGTAGTATTTGGACCTTCGAAGGCTCCACGGGGAGGATGGATCATTGTAGCAACGATAGCTTGAGTGTTGTATGCCCAGCCGTACGAGGATATTCCGGCGTATGAACGAACTGGGGAGTTAAATCCGTCAGCGCCTACCTATGACATCCAATGGGTCAATGTTTTTGAATGCAACGAATCAAAGTCTTACTAATAGTCTTGCTCTTAGGACCGTATTGTTATCAAGATGAACTAGAGGCCAACCGCCTTTGTCTTTGTGATCTTGGTCTATCGATACGACCTTAGTTTGTTGCATAATTTTGACTTCTGGGATGGCTTCGAGGTGGCGAAGAAGTCCCCTTTGCAGGTTTAAGTTTTCCGTCAAGTGAGCCATGCCATATCCGGAGGTTTCTACATCTTCAGACGAGAAATTGATACGCGCGTCAGATACACCGTCCCACACCTAACATTTACGAGAAGTATCAGAGAAATATTTTATAACCTGAGGCCCGGTGGAAATTACCTACATGCATTTGGTCTACGACACAAGTGCGCTTTCCGTCAACATGACTCCAGGCACCGATATCTGTTCCATAAATTTGAATCCGTTTAATTCTGAGCTTGTAGCAGGATCATACCTTTCAAGAATGCTTGGGACTCATTGGTAAGTGAACTGACGCGATTGGAAAAGGTGCCGGGTGCTGGAGACCAAGACTTGATTTTGCTTAAATCTGAGCCTTCAACCAATGTGACGCTTATATTTCCGCGCACGGACGGTGATGAGCCTAATCACTTGTCAGCGCACCGAACGCACCACGGAGCAGAATCAATGTACCCAATGCGCTTGCCAGAGCAAGTCCGGCAGGCCCTCCACCCACAATTACAACATCACTTTCTATCACACCGGGGGAAGAGTTCGTCGAATAGTCTCTAGGCTGCCGAGTCCGAAGAGAGCCTTTGAGGATTGTATAACCCAAGCGACAGGATTTCGTTGAGGTCTGTGTCAAGGACATTGAGCCAACCGAATCTTGACGACGAGGCACGTGCTTGGCAAGTTCTCGCGCACTGCCGCAACAAGGCAATACTGAACTCACTAAACTTGCTAATTACTTCCGCTTACTGACTATGGCGGCCCCTCCTGGACCTGTATCCGCTGCTCAAGCCATTGGTGAATATCTACAATCCCCAGACGATCTAGTCAAAGTCTCTGCCTTCAGGAAGAAATTAGAAAAGGAAAAGGCCTCGATAGACACCAGGCTCAAGAATGGCGTTAAGGAACAATTGCAAGCGACGAGACTCGGCTTGAAGAAATTCCTGAGCACTCGAGAGAATGTCCAGGCGATCAAGGACGAGATGGTCACGATTGAGAAAGACTGCGAGGACCCCTCAATACGAGTGGCAACCTTTGACCAGATTAGCCGGGTTTGTACTGCTCATCGTACATTTGTGCACATTGCCTAATCATTGCCCAATGTCGTACAGGTTTCCATGGTTCACCGAAATTTTGAGTCGACCGAGGAAATGGTCAACAACCTACTAGCTATGGCAGCTCAGCTAGACGATCTGGAAGACATGCTAGCGTCGGATAGCAGAGAGGTTATAGGACCAGCACCAAACCTCCTTGTGATTCACTATCAACTCAATCAACTAGAACGATTTCGAAATCAAACAATGCACCAAGCCAAGAAGGCATCTTCAGCTTCCCAAAACACTTTGGCCCGCTGGTTTGAACGTCTTAACAAAGTGATCGTTGCTTTCGACCAGTACATAACGGAACTGGCCAAGAACATCCTGAATTTAGTTCGTGCAGGTCACTCCGATGTTGTAGTCAAACTTTTGAAGATAGCAGATGTTGAGGGGAAGGAAGATGAAAAGGTATTTACTTTACATGACGAAGCATCGACCGTTACTCACCTCTGTTCAGTCATTGGTCATGCGATTCGTGAAGAAAGCAGCTAAATTAGACGCAGCCCTCAAATTCAAATCCTTACAAGCCGATGCTCGAGTCCTCAAGCACTACCGTTCAAAGATTCAAAAGGCCATTACCCAATCCATTCACGAGAAAGTTGAAGAAGCATACAAACGCTCCGAAGATAATGCAGTAGCCTTCCTTGGTAGTTTGACCTGGCTTTATCAGGACATCATCCGCATTGAAAGCGACGTCGTTCCTTGCTTCCCATCCGACTATGAAATTTACTCCCAATATCTTCGCGAATATCACAAGGCCCTGAACATCGTCGTCAAGAAAATTGCTGTTGCAAAGACCGATGCCAGCGTGCTGCTAACACTCTTCGAATGGCTGAAAGAGTACAAGGCGAACATGAAGGAGCTCAATGTATCCCCAGAGCTGCTTGAACCTCCGCTATTGGATGGAAAAGAACAGACGCTCATCGAGGACTATGTGCATCTCATCATCCAAAAGCTCGACGAGTGGTCCTCAAACCTCATGAAAACCGAAATTGCCGAATTCACGAAACGTGACGAACCTCCCGAACTTGACAGTGATGGCCTATACGGCACTCAAGGCGGAGTTATCCTGTTCCAGATGGTCAACCAGCAAATTGATCTAGCAACAGAAAGTGGTCAAGGAGCCATTCTTGCTCGTGTTGTGGGTGAAACCAACCGAGTCATGCGTGGCATTCAAGACCAATGGTCGAAAGTAGTCGATGCCGAATTCAAGAAGCAGATCGAGAAACCCGAAGAGGTGGCCGGAGGCCTTGTGGAATACTGCATCGCATTGGCCAACGACCAGATAAAGTCTGCCGATTTTGCTGAAGCCCTGCTCGCTCGTCTCGAGCCACTTGTATCACAAAAGTATCAAGGGCCCATTAGCGAACGCCTCAACGACGCCATTGACGGGTATCTCGACATTGCGAAGAAATGCATGCAGACTCTTATCGATATCGTCTTCAACGACCTCAAAGTTGCGACCAAGAACCTCTACCAGCCTCCATGGTACGATGGCATAATGAAGCAGATTGTCGAAACTATGCGGGATTACATGGCGGATTACCAAAGTTACCTGAACTCGGCACTTCTGGAATTATTGGTAGAAGACCTTATGGATGCTTTCCTGTTGACTTACCTGAACGCGCTTGCAAACGCTCCGAAACTCAGGATGCCAGCTGCTGCCGAGCGCGTGAAGGAGGACGTCACCGAGGTATTCGCCTTCTTCTGTACTTTGGCCCCAACCCAGGACGTGGAATCACGCTTCCAAGTGCTGGAACAGATTCTCGCTATGCTGGAAGCGTCGAAGGACATACTATTCCTGTCCTTCTGGTCATTCGCCAAAGTGCATGGCCCTAATCTAGCTTTTGTGGAAGGACTAGTCAAATCAAGAAGCGATTTTGATCGGTCTACTGCCAGTGATATTATGGACAGTATCAAAAGGAAAGTGAAAGATGAGGGACTGACTGATCGTAAGTTCATATCCCATCATATACCAATGAAAACTCACACATTCTCAGCGCCAGAACCGACGATCATGAAGAAGGTGAACGTTCAAAATGCATTCACAAGATTCTTGCGGACATGAGTAAATATGTTTGGTTGGATTCTTGAACTGCATCGGATTTGGAGCATTTGTACTTTTACATTATGGATCGTTACACACACATACCACGGACCATTCATTGTACAATATATATTTCTCCTTGTTATTCTGTTTTTGTCTTGTCTATCGCACCTTGGTTGGACCTATCGGGCAAGACAGCTGCAATTTCGTCTATCTTCTTGAATTGCCACGGGAAACGGGATGGATACAAGAATGGTCGCAAGTCAAATCCTAGTGGATGGGTCAACATCAGAACGACGACTATTTCCTCCATCGAACTTACTGTTATCGTCAGGGCTGTACGATTCCTTAAAGAACAAATCAATGAGGGAACACTGTGACACATATCAACACCAAAACATACCGCATGGTAGGCGGGTGTCAAGGTTGTCATCTTGTGTCGATTTCGGGCATATTCGAAGAAAAACAGTTTAACTTTCACAGCGATCTAAACACCATAAGTAATTTTCTCCAATTAGAGAAATAATTATCACCTGCGTGGGTGACAGTATAGAGCCCCATTCATGGACGAGCTTCGTAAAAGTGCTGTACGGGCCACACTTCTCAACCTTTCTTAACCTGCCAAAGACTGATAATTCGTCATAGGTCATGCCCATGTCCGCCTTGGAGCTGTCAGTCATAACATGTGGAGAGACAGAAAGCCACACACCTCATCCGACTGAACGTACGTCTCAGTGATGGGCTCCAGTTCAGCAGTTGGGACGGCATCCAAGAAGCTATTGAGACTCAGTCCACGTCGTTGAGGCGGATACCACGCGCATACCTTTTCAAAACTGGGAGGTTGAAATCATGCTCGGCGTAAGCAATGAACTTCTTCAAATCTGTTTTACTGATACCGCCAATTGGATTGATATCCGCTACAAAATGGTCAGCCTTGTGATTGACATCAACAACACCTTGCATACCTGAGGAGCAGTCATATTTGGTGAGATAACCACGGAGACTAAGAAAAGTATGTCAATATTGCGATTGACACTAACAAGGGGTTTTACCTTTCGTCGACGTTGGCACTACCAAGGACAAGCAAAGCGCCATTCTTCCCTCGAACCCAAGGCAGGAGCTGCGCGAATAAATAAGCTAACACCATTCTGAGCCGAGCCTATAAAACAGCAGATTATTAGCCTCCTTCCCCCATCATGACAGCCGGTTGGAGTACCTGAATATTCTGCAGAGCTAGATTCTCTGCGTTTGATCCGCCATGCTGCGCGAATTGCGGTCGAACTCCGGTGACAAACGAAAACAATTGCCGCACTGCAGTAACTACGGAGTCCATGTTTAAGTCAACATGATAGCTGCGTGAGCCGTTATGTCAACACATCGTCTTTTCCTTTAGTGAAATGGTTATCAGTACCTTCCAATGGCTTCCGCCAACTGTTTGGCTCGTCGACGCGTCTCAGCACTGGAATTTTCTGTGCCCATATAGCAGGTGTGGAATATCCTATTTGCAAACTCTCTTGGATCTAACGGCAGATAATCGGAATCTTCTGGCTCGCCGGTCATGCGTCTTGCATCTGCGATAACTTGCATTTCTAGGGACCGTGTCAACGGGGGTGGGACTACGCATCATGAAGACTGTACCTCCTCTGCTGGCCGCATCAGCAACCAGACGACACATGGAGTAAACGATGACAGCAGTTGCGCAGCTATCAATTCCACCGCTGAGAGGAAGGAAGTATCCCTGTGTGCGGGACCGTCTAAGATAATCCCAAAGCCAGCATGCTGGACCTAAGCTATGTGATAACGGTAAAATTGAATAATCAGGCTTCCATGAATTTTGATTCACGCACGCAATTTCTTCTTCGGGTGTGTGATACCGAACTGGTATGGACTTCGTACCAATGAGTCCAATCATATCCTCCTCTCTCACTTCATCGAACTTGCCACTCGTAAGTGCGAAGGGGACTTCAACCCTATGATATCTTTCGGATTGTGCTGCTTGCATACTGCGACTGCTCTTTGCGCGGTGTGCGCGTACGTCCTCGATGTCGACCGTGGCACTGACAACCTCAACGTCTGAAAGAGAGAACTGGGAACCTTGGGCGACAACCCTTCCATTGACAGCGATCATGGCGCATCCGTCGTAATATAGGCGATCACCGTCGCAGCCTTGCTGGTTTGCATATAAGTAGATTCCACCCAGCTGCATAAAATTAAGTTGACAAGGCAGAAGCATCCGACACAAAACTTGTTACCTTGAGCGTAGCTTCCTTGATCAATTCTACCCTTGTATAGAGCTTTCGTAGTTCATGATGACTACCGCTTGAGTTGGTGAAGATCTCAACGCCGTCAAGGCCCATGAGGATATGTGGGCTGCGCACAAGTTAGGGCTCTTGCTGCACACCGAATGTCAGAAGCTATGATACCTCGCGGGGGTGAATAATTCTTCGCATAACTCCACTCCGATGCACGTATCTATCGTGCTGATGACAGCGTCACCAAATGGAACTTTGACCTGTATGAGTAAAATAATGAGAGAAAGGCCAGAATACACGCAAAGGTCCCGACCTGTTTGGTAACTGCTTGAACAATTCTAGGCAGGTAGTGGTCTTCCCATTGCCTGTGTTTCGCCCACGGAGTGAAGTACCGTAATTCACGATAATTCCCGTCATTGGCTAGCCACATCTTTGGGCGAATGAGGAGTATCTTTTTGTCATGGATAATGACTCGGCAATTGTAGATGACGTTCTTATGCACAACAGGCCTGACGATAGTATCAGCATGACCGGCGCGTAAAGCCAACAGGGATGCTCTCACATGCCGATATCGCAAACGATACCCATTGTTTCCTCAGAGGAAAGGATTTTTGCCAGGACCTCCCATGAATGAAGAACAGTGTCACCTTGGCAATGGAGTCAGGACAAATGGAATGTGAGGAATTTCTACGCACCTTCTAAGAAATGGTCAAGACATCCATACCCTCTATGGCCAGAACTTCAATTTTGGTAGAGGTAATGTAGGGTAGTACTGACGGTATTTCGAGTTCCGGTCCTACCCTCAAGGTGGCTCCGCGACTTTTGGCGATGGTAATGCTGGCCAGAATTCTCTCATAGTTGCCCTTCCGGAACAATCTTCAGTATGCGGAGACCCCCGATAGGACCTTTTGAAATTCACTTGAAAATCAAGCGCCCATTGATTGAGGGAGCTGTGATACTCTGGTTAGCACGGACTCCCATAAAAGGCTGCATTGAACTACCAACTGTACACGCAAGTCAAATGTCAATATAAAGAAGATCGGAAACGACGGAGAGATCGTACGTGGCCAAAGTTATGAGATGCCCCATGGCGAATTCTTGAGTTATTGGCCTGCAAAGCCGATGATAGTCAATAGCGATCCAGTGGGCACGTGAGTTCCTATGCAGCAAGAGCAGACACACAAGAAGAGGAGTGGTCCTGGACACGGATCTAAGTATGAAGTAAGGAGAATCTAAGTAGTAGTAGTTGTTATCTTGCGCCGGTGTTGACCACCGGATGTGACGGACCGACGCACCGCTTATACAACTCAAAGCGGCCTCGATGACAGATTCGTGAAACAAATTAAGCTCTATTAACGCGGAGGTCACCAAGTCTAGTATCTATCTAACGACCGAGAGAGACGATGCAGAGGTATTACGGGTGTGAATGCGAAAACTGATGACGTGCAAAATACAGAAGAACAAGAGAGCTGGTTATAAATACAAATGTCCGCCGACTGTCCAGGGTGAGTCAAGCAGGGTTGTTCGTGTATGAGGGAGGCGCTAAGGGCACGCATGAGTACCGAGATTTACTCTTAGAGGGAAACAGAGCACTTACCAGGCATGCGGGGACCACTCTGGAGAAGTGACACCAACGCTGCTCTCTCTTCATCTGAGAAGTTGTCTGCAAGACGCATGAAACCATCCATGGCCGCCTTTCGATCGTCCTTCGTGAGTTGGACCATTTGGCGCATGAGATGGTCGGCTTTGAGCTGCGCGACAGTAGAAGACAAGTCTAACTTCTCAACAGCCTCTGCGACTTCACGATTTTCTGTAGTCGACTCCACGGCAGCCAAAGAATCCAGCAAGCGAGATCGATAGGCGAATGATGCGTCAGGAGCAGCTTTAGCAAGACTAGCAAGAGCAACCGAGCGCGCGACACGAGCACGAACTGCCCAGTAGAAGTGGCGTCTCGCGTTCTTCCAGACGGTGGGTTTAGCGCAACCTTTGGCTTCCATACGACCAGTGCGGCTGTTGGGTACATGTCAGTAGAGAAAATGAGAGTTGATTTCTAACGGAAACTTACTCATGGAGGTCGGCATAGACCAAAGCAATCTGTTTGTAGGTTGGCTGGAGGAAAGTTTCACGGGCCGCCAGGGCATTGGACGCTTCGGCCTTCTGCTGTGGCGACTTGGATGCGTCCTTGCTTTCACGCTTTAAGCTTGCATAGGTCGAATCGAGTCTCTCCATCAAGGTCAAGATTTTGTCACGACGCATCTTGATCTCAATGATTCCTTCCGGTTCAAGAACACCGGCGCGAGAATCGACATCAGCGTACATTTCCATGTGCTCTGGGTTGATGGAAGGGTCAAGAACGACCCAAGCTCCACCACGAAGTTCACCGTTCGGTACGATATAGACAAACACAGGTTGTTTGTAGCTTGAGAGCCCGTCGACGATCTTGGAACCTTGTTTCAAAACCTCGTCATACATGTCTTGCTGTCCACCCGAGAAACCACGCCAGTTAGCAAAGATGATAAGAGGTAGACCTTCGCGGTTGAAGTCAAAGATCGCCTGCGCGGTTTTATACGCAGAGTTTGGATACCAAACTTGACCAGCTTCCATGATGCGCTGCTCGAATGATGAGGGATTGGCTGGGTCGGCGGGAACCAAGCGTTCGATGGTCCGAGTTTCGACAGCAATCACACCCATCGGGATTCCGCCAAGACGAGCGCGCCCGACGACAACTGTTTGCGCCCAACCACTGAGGGTCTCTTGGAATGAACCCTTGTCGAAGAAACCGCTCATGTATTCTGATGAGGTCTCATCAACTTTGCCCTCAATGAACCAGCGGGGATCATAAGCGCCCTTGGGGGGCATGTAGTCGATGTCACGGTCCCATGAATCAGGTGTTGGGCGAATTGGAAGTGGTCCGCCTTTGACCTCCGGAACATACGAAAGCCAATCAATGATTTGGCTGGCACCTTGCAAGTCGCTGCTAGCTGTCAAGTGGGATACACCATTTTTGAACATGATTTGGGTGCCTCCGAGCTGCAGATTGGAGGTGTAGACCTCTCGTCCGAGCACCTTGTTGAGGGCAGGGGCGCCCGTCAAGATAATGGGCTGGCCTTCGACCTGAACTGCACGTTCTCCCAGACGAACAAGATAAGCGCCGATTCCAACTGATCGAGCAGTGACAAGTGTGATGGTGAAGATATCGTCATAAGCGCGGGAAGTTTCTCCAGCGATAAGACCAGAACCCTTCAGGCATTCAACACCCAAGCCATCTTGCAGACCAATGACGTCGGTGATTTTGTAGCGACGCTCACCATCCTCCTCGATGTCGACGGTTCGAACGCAGTCGGCACCCTTCTCTTGGAGCTTCAGATTGTTCTCGTGTGTAAGATAGAGGTAGTTGACACCCTTTTCTGGGTGCGCAGCGTCGTTCCAGGCAACGGAAAAGAGAGGGAGAGCTTCTTCAGCCAGGCCAATCCTGGCGCCGGAGTTGGCAGACAGATAAATACGAGGGACGCCCAGTGATCGAGCATATTGGGTGACGAGGTAGAAGAACTGATCCTCGATGGGTCCGAAGGAACCTATCTTATAGGTGATATCGTTGGCGATGACGACAGCCTTGCGGCCTTGAGGGAATTCAGGGGTTTTCATTGTGAATACCCAACCAACCATGCCGAAAGTATTGTTGCCTTGTGCCCTGTCGACCTCGGTGAGCTGATCATGCTCATCAAGAACGAGCTCTTTCGATTCCAAGAACACTTTGGGAATAACAAGCGAGGAATCGGTGGTTCGGGCCTTGATCCAGACATTGTGCAAAGCTTTAGAGAAAAGATCAGGGAAGTCGTAGACGTAGGTTGTTCCAATGAGGTGTGCCTGGTATCGTTTGGGCTGCAATGATTCCTTGGTTGGGTATGCTTGGTGTACAGGTTGCAAATGCAGGGGTCCCTTTTCACCGATAGACTTGAGGATCGTTGTGCCTTTGTCGGTGGTGATTTCCTGATATCCACGATAGTGGACAATGAAGCCTGAAACATTTTCGATTATGCAACGGATGGGCGTCACGTTGCCTTCGCTGTCCTCAAGGGCAATACGAATCTCGGAGCCTGTGACATGGAGGCGCCAAAGACGCTTGCCGTGTCGCTCAATGAAGCCAGATATGGCAGCAAGGACATCTTCATACTCGACGGCCAAGTTGTAGACAAAGTTCATGAAGATGTGGTTGCAATCTGCGTTGCGATGTTCGGCGCTGACAATTTCGAGTGCGTCGAGAACACTTGTGACCAAGCGATCAGTTTCGGAAACGAGATACTCGGCTGTGCTCATCGAACCACGCAGACGGCCTGGTCGTACGAGAGCGCGAATGAAGAAGCGGTTATCTAGTTGGTTTTCTCGGGCAATGGCATGGTAAATGTGAATTTGCTTAGCTTCAACGAAGCAGGGTGTCAGATTATAGTTGGATAGGCGGCTAAGCTCCAATTGGAAGGCCAGAGCTGGCTCTATGTTTCGGATGGCTTGTTCTTCACCCCAAACTCCGTCGAAGTCGCGCAGCGTGTAGTAAACAGGATATTGACCACGGCGACAGAGAAGGATGGAAACACGACGAACGCCCCGGCGATTGAGGATGTCTGCGTGCTTATTGACGAAGTCGACAACCTCTTTGTTCCAATCTTCCTCGGGCATGTCATCCTCCTCGCGGAAAATACGAAGAGCGATGTTGACAACGTTGGGGGGTTGATTGTTAGGTCCATATCGTTCGTTAAACTCCTGAGTATCGAAAGGTATCATTGAGACGATTTTCGGGAATCCTTTGTTCATCGCGGCAACGTTTGGGAATGAACCGATTGCACCAATCCGGACGGGTTGGGATTGATGGCGATTGATCATATACGTTAGGTCACTAACAGAAGCGGACCTGCGAGGAGCATCGCTGCAAAGAAATGTCAGAAATTACTGTAGTAACGCCTTCTAATCGACTTACCCAATGGCTATGCGGGGAGTAGATGGAGGCGAGTGGGATTGCCCGAGGTTAAAGCGCCATGTCACAGCGGTCGGAACCTCTCCGTCGTCCAAGGTATCACCTTCTTCGTAATCTATGGAAAGGACAGTGTACGCCTTGTAGGCACGTCGGACGTAAACCTCGAATGCAGCTGTGGACAAGCCATAAAACGTAAGATAGATTGAGAAGGAAGAGGAGGTTACTCACCGAGCCGCACCATTGGGTCTTCGTGATTGAAAAAGGCAGGAAGCACGTCATAGACAGTATACCTGGAATCACTCAATTCCTTCAAGACCTCAGCAGAAGGTGTCCTACAATCGGTTTAGTGATGACACAAGAACATGGAGATATAGCCTACCTTGGAGCTTGACCTTGTTCACCATAGTAATTGTTTGTGACAGAGTTCTTCAGCACGGACTCCATCTGGACGAGTCGTTCTTCATACGATGGCATCTGGCCTAGGATTAGCACTTCCCGGGCCTTCAAAGACACCAAGGTAGAAGATCTGCAAACGAGTTAGACGAATTTTGCCGTCCATGTTTCAAGAAACGTACTTTGCTTCCAAAGACGCCAGGCACTGCAAGACCTTGTAGAGCCTGCTGTCGATATTGGAGACATTGAGGGAACTATTCTTGATATACTCCAGGATCGCGAGAACCAATTTTGCTTTGCTTTGAACCTTGATGTGGCTGAGGACCAAACCAACGACAGTGTCGAGCTCATCTTTATGCTGTTCACGAAGAGCTAGGACACGGGCTTCGATACTGCCTCCAAAGAGTTTCTCCGTCTCATCGTATCGGGACAGAAGGTTAGCGATGACCTCTGTTTCGTGTCCTTTGAGGCCACCGATATACCTCTCCAGCGCGTCATATAATCCCGCAATCTTGCTTCGGAACATTGCCCTATCCTGAGGAAGGATACTGTCCTGTATGTAGTGGTCAATGACCTTCTTGACTCGAACAGCTGGGAATTCCGTTCCGTCACCCTTTGCTTGAGCAGCGCCGATGGCAGAACGGATGGTGTCCTCCAATTTCTGGGGCATGCGACCCGATAACGATGAAAGGATGGCAGTGACTTCACCGTAAGGAAGTTGTGAGTCGTGCAAAACTTCTATGAGTTCCTTGAGGGTATGAGTCATGGTAGACTGATTGTCGAATCCGTCCAATATGTCGTTCAACACCCCAAGGCACCGGTTAAGGCGTTGATGAGGCTTGTTGCCAACAACACCTGGAATACCCATGGGGGGAAGAAGGCCTTCAAATGGTTTCGCATGTTTCACGCGAGCGGGATCATCCAGTGTTAGAATACCGAGGATATCTCCTGGTTCGAGGCTGACTCCAGGTTGCTTGATCAACTGGACAACACCATCTTCCGATGCCACTAAGGGCATATACATTTTCATGACCTAAGGAACATCTCAGCATCATCATCTGAAAACGGTACATATGTGAAGGCTTGCTCACCTCGATTTCAGCATACTGATCCCCAGCTTTGACATGATCTCCACTATCAAGGAAATATCTGATCAACTTGCCGGGACTTGGGCTTCTCAATTGAGTGGGATCGTTCTCTTGCTCGATTAAGCAGGTCTTCGCGTCCACCATCAACCTGAGTGCGCCGACCTCCTCTTGCCAGTAAATCGAGTGACTTTTACCATCCAGGAGGACAAGCAAGCCACCATCAGCGAGAGGACGGGCTCCGACCATGGTGCTACCACCGTTCAGGTACAGAGTCCATACCGTCGACGAGGATCGGGCAGCAGTGAAGGAATAACGGGTGTTTTCGTATATGAAGTCGATCCCGAAAACTGTTTGAAGGACATCTCGTCCAGGAACTTGACCTTTGTCGAGAATACGCTTGTATTCGGTCCAGCACATCTGGGAAGCAAGATATGCTTTGGTAACAGCTCCACATACGACGGCCAGAGTTGCGTCAGGTCGTTCTGCAGTGAGTTTATTGCTGATCAGAGAGTCAAGCCATCCGGTGGTGATCGTGTTCTCCTTGAAGGCCTCTAACTCTAGGAGCTTGATGAGGTACTCGACGGTTGTCCTGAAGTCACCTCGGATGCTCAACTCCTTCAGAGCCACGATCATGTTCTTGCGACTCTCTCCTCGATCTTCACCATAAGCGAAGATATGGCCGAATTGTGAATCCGCAAATTCGTGCAGTCCACCGGCAGTACTGACGGAGAAGTAACCCCAAACATTGGTACTGGACCGGAAGTTGAGTTCCTGTATAGATCCAGAGGACGGTTTGAAGCCTGCGTCTGGATTTTCTGCCGTAATGCGAACAGCAACAACATGACCTTTGGGACGAGGTTTGCGTTGCAATTGATTGGCGTCGGGCTTTGTCATATCGAAATCAATCTCTGATGCGCCGTTAGGGGCGACTCCATAAAGCTGACGGATATCTCGAATGCGGTGCAGAGGGATACCCATAGCAATCTGAAGCTGGGCAGCTGGAAGGTTAACACCAGATACCATCTCCGTCGTTGGATGTTCGACCTGGAGACGAGGGTTCAGCTCCAAGAAATAGAAGTAGTCTTCTGCATGACTATAAAGGTCTGATATAAGATATATCAGTGACTGTATTTCTGTAGAGTAAAAAAAAAACGCATACATTCAACGGTACCGGCGCTGACATAACCGACGAGCTTTGAGAGACGCACGGCAGCGCGTTCCATTTTTTCGAATGTCTCTTCTTTAGCGATGGTGACAGGGGCCTCCTCGATGATTTTCTGATGACGGCGCTGCACGGAACAATCGCGTCCAAAAAGCGAGATCGCGTTACCATACTGATCTGCAAGAAGTTGGACTTCCAAATGGCGCGCACTGCCAGCAAGCTTCATGATGAAGATTGGGGATCCTACAAGTCTGATAAGCGTGTATTGTGTTGCAGAGACCATGTAAACATACCAGGAATTTCGCCCGCTACAGCATGATAAGCGTTCTTGAACGCGTCAGGCTCCTCCACTTTCCTGATTCCTTTGCCTCCACCTCCTTCGCTGGCTTTGATCATCACGGGCCATCCAATCTGCTCCGCCTTCTTCAATCCCTCTTCAACGGAAGTGACACAGGCATCTGCGTAAGCCTTATCCGGAACAGTGACATAGCCTGCCTCTGAAAGAACCGTATCGGTGATGCCAGAACCCGACCACGGCATTGTTGGTACATTTGCGCTTTGTGCGACGATGGTACTGGAGATTTTGTCCCCCAAGCTTCGCATGGCACTCCCTGGAGGACCAATGAACACGATCTTGTGTTTGCTGGCAGCAAGACTTTCTGGGAGGCGCGGATTTTCCGAGGCGTGTCCCCATCCCGCCCATACGGCGTGTACTCCAGCACGCTCTGCAACGTCCACGATGAGGTCTACATTGGCGTAATTGTTGTTGTTAGACCCTCCTGGTACTTCGATATAACGGTCGGCCATGCGAATATACTCGGCGTTGACTTTTAAATCTTCTGGAGTCGCCATTACTGTGAATTCAACTTCTCGCTCTTTGCCAAATGTTTCGTAACTCCATTGCCGAATCGAACGAATTTCCTTGACAGCAGCAATACCTATTTACATTGTTAGTAGACGTAAACCGCGCATATATGAGGTTTTACCATTGTTTGCAATAAGAACCTAACATGAAAGTAGTTAAAATGACGGTGCTTATTCAAAGGGATAAAGATCTTTACTTTCGTGATGACGGTGTGTCCGCCATTGGACTTTACAAAGTCGTGTAAATTACTGGCAGGGGCTTTGTCCAGCGAGTTACCACCTGTGAAAAAATAAAGGTGTAGAAAACGTAAGCAGGGGTAATGACGAGCGAGCCTGAAGGTCGAGAAGACGCGTTCTCACCTATGAACTGCTGGACTTTTGAATGATCATAAGCCGACATGGCTATCTAAAAGGCGGGGAGGGAGTGCAGGCACTGGAGAATGCGAGCTTTGGGAAGAGAGAAAAGGCGGACAGGATTGGACGATTGGGTGCTTTATATGTATGTAACCCGGGAACCACTTCTGGGGACAGAGTTATGATCGGCCCCAAAATTCTGTGATGTCGCTTACATCAGCGCTACCTCGACCTGTACCCTCGGAGCCATGCTGCTAATTACTTGGATCCTTAGAGGGGCTGTTCCGGAGCAGAATATGGGGCATGCGTGTCTGTCAGATTCTGCTCCGTAGGAAACCCGACTTGTTCAATTCATTTCTCACCAAGAATTGCGCTCTTCCCACAGTCCGTAGCTCTCCGGGCTCATTGAGACTCAAATGTATGCGTGAATCTCTCCACGCGTGAACTCAAAAGCTTGCGAGCGCAGCTTGAAGGGTAATTACGACGCTTTACTTGGAACAGTAGATAACAGTGTGCATATTGAGCACCGCGAGCTTTTCGTTGCCAGTTCTTTTCGGCATTTCAAGATCCCTCTCGCATGCATATGCAGA
Organism: Crassisporium funariophilum; assembly: GCA_014925845.1. Classification (NCBI taxonomy): domain Eukaryota; kingdom Fungi; phylum Basidiomycota; class Agaricomycetes; order Agaricales; family Crassisporiaceae; genus Crassisporium; species Crassisporium funariophilum. Next base: position 1,325,206 of record JACGCL010000005.1, read on the forward strand.
TGAATCTTGAAGAATATATGCTTCCGCAAATCAAGGAATCACCCGGGTTTGAAACATTTGATAGGGCTAGGGGTACATGATGACAGTCGTGGTTTGCGCAACTATCCTTATCGAGAAATCATCGTCCGTCCACTAAAATTCAGAGGAATCAGGAACGCGACACTGAGTAGATTACGATAATCAACAACATACCTTGCAGTCTTCCTCTCCGTTGTTGCAACTTCCGTCTTGGCTCTGTTCAGTACCTTCTGGAACTCGGTTACGCGATGCCTCATCCTGGAATGCATGTATGCTTTTGAACATTTGATATGGTAATGCAAGTAGTCGCGGAATAACTGAATGTGCGAGATAGACGCCGACGAAACTGAAGGGTTTCCGAAATGACGGGGGAAAAGGACGAATGTGACGTAACCGACGTCTTCACTGTTGCGCAGACCAGGGACATGACGGATTTCAAGAGGGGGATCACGGCTTGAGTACAAAACTTGAGGCGCGTTCTGGATAGATGGTTGACGTCGCGCATCAACAAATTCCTGGTATTCAATTTAGCAAAGTGGGACCGTTGATTGAAACTTCACTATGTTACCTGCAAGAAAACCTTTCCAAATATTCTGTCCGTTTCTTCTCTGAAAATCGTGGAGAAAATGACAGTAACACGATCTGGCGCTGCCTGAATGTACATTGCCTCCTCATCGCGGTAATGGATTTGCATTAAGTCGCCCTGGCCTCCCGACGTTTCCAGGTCCTTCTGAGTTTTGAAGGCACGTTCAAAGGGGGCAGCAAGAGCATTGCGCTTCATCAGCGCAAGCGATGTCACGAATGCCTCTCGAGACTCTAGCAAAAAGTTGAGATTCATCGTCATTGCATGATCGATGTATACGCACCAGCATCTGTGGGAACCTGCTCCAGATCAATCTCCAAACTGACGTTGTAATTGGGCTCGGTTTGATCTGTGAGGAGCGAGCCATACTCCCGTCTCAATACATCGAGCGCGCCGTACTGCAAAAGCTCCTCCCAGCAGGGGATATGCATCGAAAGCAGCAAGACAGTCTTGCGGTCCGCAGTTGACAAGTGGAAGCGGACATTATCGTAGTCGACGAAGACAACATCTAGAGATCCAGGCCTTATACATATGAGATTGATCTCTTTTGAGTCTTTCAATGAAATTAGCTTTACTTCTGCAGCTTTTCCGAAATGGTGGTTTGGATGATAACATTATGAGGCTATAAGATGTATAAGCCTAAGATCAAGAAGGAATCCTGCCGCTGGACTGCGTACCTCCAGGAGAATCATGTTGGAATAGTAAGCCTCGATGAACTGATAGGTTTTATTGTACTTCTCGAGACAATAGGTATCGCGTCTTTACTTAATGCCCCAGTATACAGTAAGTATTGTGGTGGTGGTTCGGGAACCTACAAGTCATACAAGTTCCATTGGTTTCGTAGTTCCAACTCCGACTACATGGGGTCATGCTCATGTCCTATTGATCTAATCTCCGCGCAAGTTCAAGGCTCTCATCTCCTCATCCATAACTTGCAGCATAGCGATTCCAGAAGGAATGCTGGCGAGTTCATGGTATTTTGAATATATTCAATATCATATAATGGCGGTATATCAGTCAGACTTTCATGTCAGGAGTTCATAACTTTGTGCAATGAAGCGCAGTTCTTGCATCGCGAAGACGACTGAATCTGCACCCTTTAGTTTCTGAATTGGCGAGTGCGGCCACATCTCGCTTCGTCAAGAGTGCTATGGATCTTAGGAACTCGTTTGAGATGTCGCCGTGGGTTCAACGACAAGCGGCAGACATTTATCCTGAACGCACCACGAAAAGTAGAAAATATATTGAAGTAAGAGCCAATGGGTGTAGGTATAAATACATGACGGTTATTTTACTTGCCTTGAACTCGAAAATCGCACGCGATTTGTATAATAATTTGGTCCGTCCTTTCCAGGCAAAAATGTATAGAAAGCATGACGATAGTTAGCGGAGACAAAGGGTGCCGGGACAGGTTGCGGGGAACAAAAACAGGGATTAGCCATAACCAAAGTAATAATGCGGATCGTTATGGCTTGTGTATATAGTGGAGTGGAATTGTGAAAAATGGTCCATTTCCTACGAGAATCATTGTCTGGTGAGCACCTCGATGATAACAGATTCTGGTCGGCGGATAACGCATGGATCTTGATATTTACTGATCGTTTACTTCCGCCGTTGTTGTTGCCAGACCGCAAGCGGCAGATCCTCTTCTTCTCCATTTGCAATAGAAACCGTTGGAGAACGGCCTTCGTTTGTGTGTGGTCGTTTCAGTTGAGGAGGAACAGCATTTGCACTATTTCCTTTTCGAAGTTGGCCATTCACAGAAGGCAAGCCAGGCGACGTTATGGCGGTCGCCGACAGCGATCGATTAGGACTTCTATGAGCCCCGTTTCGGTCTGCAAGGTTTTCTTGTGAGGTAGTATTCAGTTTGTGCAACTGCACGGGCTGTCTTTGCTGAGCCTGACGATTGTGCGACGGTGGAGAGTGTGACCGACGATGTGGACCCGGGTTTGGTGAGGGGTTTCGGCGCTGTGAGGATGAGGAAGCTGGCTGTGACATCCATGTTGATTGATCTGCTGGAGCCATTGCTCCTGGAGGTAAACTTGGGCGTTGAGAATGGCTGTCAGGTTGAGGTTGATAATAATACTGGTCTGGTTGTGCCATTTGAGGTTGCACTAACTTGGGAGGGGTATTCGAATATTGATTTGGCGGCGAGGTACGTGGAAACTGCTGCATAGAAGATCCATTCGGTGAAGTAGGACTTCGAGGAGATTGATTGTTGTAGCCTCCGTATTCTTGCTCCATGACGCGATGCTGCATTTCATACTGAGGTCCCTTGATGGGCATTTCTGCTCGCCGACCACCTCCTTGTGGCCCGTTCACAGCGGTCTTGGTGAGAGAACCACGCCTTCCAGACTCTTTCTTCTTGGATTCCAGCTCTCGCTCTCGCTGCTCTTTCTCCAATCTTTCACGTTCCACTCGCTCCTTCTCAGCCTTCTCTCTCTCGTCTTTCTCCTTCTGTTCCCTCTCCTTCTCCTCCCTCTCCTTGTCTTCCTGAACGCTACTAGCTGCCTCCGCTGAAGATGAGGTCCCATTGGTAGCTGGCTGGGTTGGGGTTGCAGCTGGAGCTTGGGCTTTGTTGATGACACCAAGATACCAGAACATGAGATTACTGATAAGAACCTGTTCGTATAGTGGCCGTCGCGGATTTGCCAATTTGATGTGACTGAGACGGTAAATTGCCCTTTCGACGTGGATGGGATACCTTGCGTAAGGATTTCCACCGACTCCAGGAGCTAGCCCAGGCGATGTTGGCGGAACATAAGATTTCGACGACTTTGAGGCCCCGAGCAGAGCTTGTGCTGCCTCTCGACCAGACGCCCCCCCTGTGATGGACGATGAGTACTCAGAATCTTGCTTTTTCTTCCCACCGAACAGTGAACCGAAGAAACCAGATTCCTTTTCCTTCTCCGCAACAGCACGTTCACGATTTTCGCGGTCTTTCTCCTTACTACTTTTCTTTCCTGCTTTGTCTCCTCCCCATTTCGCAAAAAGTCCTTTCTTATCTTTCTCCTTTCTAGGTTGCGAGGGAGGGCTTGGAGTAGTTGAAAGGAAAGAAGGTGGAGAGTAAGTGACTGGAGGACGTTCGTTGCTGGAATCCGCTGGAGAAGGTGTACGCGACGGCTGGCTCTGGTCTTCTGGAGGGTTGGGTACCAAGAGACGTTGAGGTTGTGGCTGGTGAAGAGGCGGTCCGGCAGGTTCAGGTTGTATGGGCACTACTTTGACTGGTATTTGTTGTACTTCGTCCAATGGCAATGGGATATGGCTTTCTGAAGGTGGGGAGGTGACTAGTACGGGAGCGTAGCTAGCATCGTCTTCGTCGGAACGAGCATATGCATCATAAATCGAGGCTTCTTCGCTGAAAGAATCAGGCCTCGGCGCATTTTGCGCACCATCGTCGGAAAATGTTGGTTGGCGCAAAACAACGGGGTTTGGCTCGGGTTCACCGTGGTCACTGGAGGACATCTCACTTGAAGTCCTAGGTTCGGCTGGAGATGGTGAAGGCTTTGGAGCTGCAGGGCCTCGTCGTGAAGCCCCAAACCGATGGCCACCACCATCTCCAGGTAAACCGGGCTTGCGGATTTTCGTCCGTGCAGCTCGTCGAAGAATTTGTCCAGGAGGAGGAACTATTATTGGCGCATCGGCCTCGTCGCCCATTTCTGGCATGTCGTCCATCAGGTCGACGGCTATTGCGTCATAAATATCAAACGAGAACTCAGATACTTGAAATCGGTGAACAAACCTGATGGTGACAAGTTCAAGCTCAAACTCCTCCTCAAAACATTTCTGAGCCTTGATGGATCATCGCTTTCCGACGCTTCTTCCGCCAACTCTTCCAGTTTTTGTAAATCGCTGATTGTCAATTGAGGTCCTTGGTTTGTTGGGTATAAAAGACTACGATTTCTCTTCAAAGGCACAATGTTTTCGTCCTCGACACCATCGTTGGCTTTTGGCCGATACTGTCTGCTGAGCATTGACCTTTTTCGACTGAGGCTGGCAGACGAGGACAAGGAAGAAGGGGATGTCGATCTTGGAGAATCATCTGAACTTTCAGACGGAGATCTCGCATGCTCCTTCAGAAACGCGCGAAATTCAGCAGGAGCAATTTCCGGATGTAAGCTGGCTGGAACCCAAAAGAGGTGAAAGGGATCATCGGATGGGTTGTTCGGTGGGTCTGCTTGATGGCTACCGTCAGTAGTACGACTGCGATCCGAGGATGAGCTGCCTTCGCTTGAGCTTCCAATCGAGTCATTGTCTGCAGCCACGGAGGAGAGATTGGGCGACCTATACAAGAGGGTTGGTGATGAAGGTGGCGATTGGTTGGGCAAGTCTGGGTCGATTGCAAGAGCCCCTGGGGTCGTCGACCGCCTCCTGATATCTCTCAGAGCCTCGACCTCCCGTTGAATTTCGAGCTCGGACGGTTGCAGAGGACGTGCAGCCATGAATGGCAAAGTTGTGGGGTGGGGAGGCACTTGTTGTGGGACTTAGGCACAGCAACCGTCACGGACTGTGTACCTGAAGGAGATCCAGAGTGTGAAAGTCAAAACAAGGGAACAATAATGGAAGGCCCTGGTAAAATCCCCCTCCGACACTTTGTGGATATGCTCCTCGCTGGGCCCTTGACCTTTGAGCACTAACTTTGGGTGTCCAGGATAGTGCGTGGAGGAAGACGAGACCCAAGTGTAAATTTGGTAAATGCCAGAACTCCGCCGTGTCGGCAGCATCAGGCTTCAGCCGCTTGCCTTGTTTGTAACGAACCCTCAACTATTTTCCCTTTTCATTAACGATTTGCAGTACAGTCATATCTATTGTGCCATTGGCTATGTTACAAAACACTCTGATTACCAACAGTTACCAACCCCATCAATACTTCACACCCATGTGTGGTAGAGTCTTGTACTCCTTGACAGGGGAGAACGAGAGCGGATTCTTAGCATCCCAAGATGATCCGTAGAGCTCGTACCATGAGGCTACCTTGTCCCTTTTGCAGACTATCGCGAGCTAGAGGGGTTCGCAGAGGATTGGTTTGTCGCACCCTCTCTTCGAAGCTCCTGGATAACCGCCTATGTTCAATGTCAGCTGGTGATTGGACAAGCTATAGCCTAAGAGAAGCCACAACACAGACAGCAAGCGCCTCAGGATTGACCCCATTTTCAACCATTCCGACGCATGTTGCAAGCGTCGCCTTGTCCAGTTGGGTATTCAGAAGCTGAGAAATCTCGTATAGTACTAAGTTCGAGGTCAACGACGGACTTAAGACAGGAGATCTAAAGCACAGACATACTATCCAGTGTCTGCTGCGCAGACGAGTTTCTTTCAGACTCTTTGGTAGACATGAATGAAGCACTGATTCCTGCACTGATCTAAAGTACGCTTGACCAAAATGACATAGATTTCCCACGACTACTTTCTTCCACTCTTCACTTCTAGTGAAACGGCTAGATTCAAAAGACAATGGCTCCCTCAAGCACAGTGAAGACCACCGCTGCTGCTAAAGTAAAAAAAGAAAAGGTCTTTCATCCGTCATCTAGAAAAGCTGGACAACTTGCTAGAAATGCCCTTCGCAAAGGAAAACTTGGAAACCTTTCTTCAAAACGAAATCAAAAGCATCACTCACTTGGTACATCGCCGTCCGCTCTCTCTGTTTTCCATGAAGACTAATCAGCTTGATTTTTCTTTGACCGTCAGTTGATCTCTACGGTTTTTTCTACCACGCCATGCCCGAAGAAGGGCTTATGGAGCTAGACGATCTACATCACATAGTTCGCGACATCTGGTTATCTCGATTTGATGAGGAGTTGGATACCGAAAGGGCGACAAGAAGGAAGGGGAGGCCAAAAAGTGCAAAGGAGGTCAAGTTGGAGGATATGAAGCTTCGGGAGGCCGAAATTTATCGTACGGGCATGGGTGGGTGAATCTTTTGTTGGAGATACGGCCTTAAAAAACTCACATAACGAGCAGAGGTAATCGACCTAACGCATGGTCCAACAGTTGAGATCTTCAGGCGATGGGACCAAAAAGAAGTTGCTTTCATTCAGCTTCTCCGATTCATCCGAATTTTCAGCACCAATGAGGAACTCGCAGTCGTTTCCAGACCTGGAAAGCATTTTTCCATCATAGGGCCAACAGCAAATGTCGTTGATACGGATGCGATGGACGTGTTAGACGAAGAGGTACCACAGCTGCAACCGGCTCCTACACTACTTTCTCCGTCAAGTACGATTATGACGATGGACGATTCATGTACATGATACAAGCCGAGGTCCAAGGGCACCATGCCAGGATGTTGCTTTGGATCTCGTTGGAAGTTGTGGAGGTTGGTGGGACGCGGCTGATTTCAATTCGGAAATGAAGAAGTGATTGTTTTGCTCGGATCCAAGACCCGTCTCCGGTATTGTCTGCAGATTCCATTCCATATTGTCGTGAATCAAGAGCTATGATACCGTGTACTTGATTAGACTTGACGAAGCTTGAGATTCATCGGTATATTCGGCCCGAGGTTTGTATTGATCCAGGCCCTTTCGATTTAGTCTGGACTCAGCACATACCAACACACTACCAACGTCCTGACTGACATCACTGAACTGAACACAATCTCATGTGGCAACGAACAAAGAATCTATCTTCTCGAAGTCCACCGCATTGCATGTATTCCTGAAATCAAGCAATGAGAGACAGCCCGGGAAGCAGAATACATGTTGATCTGGGACGACCTTGAAAGTTGAAACGTTTTCAGGTGGCCCCCGTTACTACCGGTTTCCAATATGTCGATATTGCAAGTCTAGGCTGGCTCGAGGCTCGGAGTGTATTTCTTCGGCTCACCGTCATGGCTCCCATACCCAGAGGCTTTTTAACTCGGAGTCGAGGGCATTGAACTTAACTCTTCAAGTCTTTCACCCTATGAACTCCACTGCCAGTCACCCAAAAGTTCTGATTGTGAGGCCATTTAACACTTACACATTTTAAAGTAAAGCGGCAAGCGCTAATTTGACGCAATCCATCTAGGTTGGAGGTGGTCCCGCAGGACTTATTCTTGCACTCTCTCTTCTTCAAAACGGCGTACCAGTCCGGATAATTGAGAAGAATGCACAACCGCGACTTGGACAACGTGGAGCTGGTATTATGGTAGGTCTTTCCCATTGACGTAGTTTTGTTCACTCATGCTGGATTGTAGCCGCGTTCCTTGGAACTCTTTTCGTATTTGCGGCTCATCGACGAAGTCATGAAACTTGCTATTGTCACACCTCCAGTACGGATGTACAAGTTGCCTGATGGCACGAATCCAGTCCACGAGTTCGAAATGTCCCCCTACCGAGATCCTACGCCTACGGATCCATTCGTAAGTGGCTTTGTTGTCTGTGTTCGGTTCAGACGGCAACTGACTACATTTTATCAGCTGAGTCCTGTTATGTTGGGCCAAGACAGGCTCGAAAAGATATTCTATGCAGCACTGGCGAAACATTCTTGTTTTGTGGAGCTTGGTACAGAGCTGAAATCTTTTGAACAAAGTCACGACCACGTAAAAGTGAACCTTATACGTCGCGGCATGTCAGAAGAGGAGGACAGCGGGATTCCCGAGGTTGCTATTTACGATTGGATGATTGGGGCCGATGGCGCGCGTGGTGTCGTCCGCAAACAGCTTGGTTTATCATTCTTAGGAGAAACGAGGAAAGTCGAGAATTTCATTGTTGGGGATGTTATTGTTGAGGGACTCGCCCAGAAGGCAAGTGGCATGATTTTCTGGTCGACCATCTTGATGACATAGCAGCGCATATTCAGTTTTGGCATATGTGGGGTGACTTAAGTAATGTCATGTCAGTCGTTTCGTATCTCATGTTCCGTCCTGAATTTGACATCATGTTAGGATAAGCCTTCGAGGAACAGAAACCGACCAGCTCTTCAACTTATTCATTGGTGGAAAGAATGTTAACCATCCCATCATTACCGCGAGCGACGAAGCTCTCCTAAAATGCCTCGCGGATAACACGGGTCAACGACCTGATTTGAATTTCAAGAAAGTCGCATGGGTGTCCCACTATTCGTGCGTACTACATCCTTATATCAAAATTAATTCCTGAACGCCTCGCAGACCTAATATCCGAATGGTTCAGAACTTTGGTCACGGAAGGGTCTATGTGGCAGGAGGTAAGGATTGGCATGATCTCGATATTCCGTAGATAACATTCTGACAATGTTGTAGATGCCGGTCACGTCCACAGCCCCACTGGCGGCCAGGTAAGGCTTGTCTGCGCTCCTTACCAACGTTACTGATCAATGGCGCTCCAGGGGATGAACTCGAGCATTCAGGACTCCTTCAATCTTGGTTGGAAACTCGCCCTCGTTGCCAAAGGATTCGCTGGTCCATCGTTGTTGCAAACCTACACAGAGGAGAGGATTCCAGTCATAAAGGACTTGATACAGCAAACGACAACGATTCTGAATGAGACGTTGAATAACTCTTCCGAAGGTGCCATCAAGCGTGGTATGGGACATATCCAGCTTGGTGAAAATTATCGCGGGAGCTCGATCGTCGTCGACGAGCGAAAGGCAATTGACGCAGAGCGAGAGGCAGAAGAGGATGCTTACTTGCGGGACTACAGCTTCGGCGAAGAGAACGATGTCGACAACGATGTCGACTTTGATGAACGTCTTCGCGCAGGGGACCGAGCTCCCGATTCTTCTGGTCTTGTAGTGCGCAGTCCTCCTCACCTTCTCAACCGAGCTTGCCAACTGTTTCAAATATTTGGCTCCTCGTATCACGTTGTCCTTATCTTCGCTGGTTTGGCTAATTGCAAGGCTGTCTTGGCGACCTTGGCCGCATATCCGAAAGAACTCGTTCGCTCTGTCGTCGTCATCCGGTGTCATGAACCAATATCCGCTAATGTGGCTTGCGCCGATTTCGTCCTCGAGGACCGGGATGGGCACGCTTATGGCGCTTATTGTTTGTCCGGCGTCTGTGGCATCATAGTGGTCAGACCAGACGGTAAAGTTGGGGCAATAGTGAAAGGTTCACTAGGGTTACATCGTTATTTCCACTTGATTTTCAAAACCAACTAATCAACCTGTACTCAACAATCTTCTTCATAATACACGTTTAACTTACTAGATAGCACTGGTGATTCATTTTCGAGCGCACATAATTTAGATCCTCTTTATGTAGCATAACATTTCCAAAAATTCAAATACCTAAATCCGGCGAACGACTATGGGTATACCTGGTTGGGCAATAAGCACAGCTCTGATCAAGCACTTCTGCTTCAGTTGGCGATGACTCAAAAACAACTACGGTATCTCCAGCAAATTGGTCCACAACCAATCTCACGGGTCGTTACCCTAATACCCTTGCCTCGTGTTCGGTGAATGAAACGGCTCGCTCGAGGCTTAAGGGCCAATTTTTTGTTACAGCGGATACCCTGACCTTTCCCTATGGATTCCTCTGGTGTCCTGAGCGACGACGACTACGACGTCATTTCAAATCCAGGCCAAAGGTCGCTTGAATCTAGTGTTGAAGACTTCGAGCATGACTCGTTCTCCGCGGTGCGTGAGCTGCCTGCATCTGAGGAGGCAAAAGATACCTTCGAGACTACAAGGTGGACAGCTAGCGACATTCAAGCCTATTTTCGGAAACAACTCGAGCCGAGGTATTCAAATTCAAACCAAGGTCGGCCTGTATCTTTCAGCAACAAGATAGTACGCGTATATGTCGACGGATCGTTTGACACGTTCGATGTTGCGTAAGTGCAATACTCTGCTCGTCGGCAGAGGCGAACTAACTGCCTCCGTTATATTGTAGTCACGTTCTGCAGTTAAGACAAGCCAAGCTTGCCTTTCCCCATGTGCAGCTCGTCGTTGGCGTATTCTCAGACCACCTTTTGGAGACGAATGGCTGCAATTTCGCCTGGCCAGAAGTTGAAAGACTGGAAGTCGCACGGCATTGTCGTTGGGTGGACGAAGTCACGAAAGATGCTCCATGGGAGCTTACGTTGCAATTTCTTCGGGACAAACGCATAGACTTTGTTGCAATTGATGAGGGCACCTCTGTTGATCCTAATTGCGACAAAGCACGAGTCAAAGGTTACGATGAACTCATGATGCATGGTACAACATATTTCATTTTCTTCTATCTACGTTCAAATAAACTTACATTCTTGATTCAAGGCAAAGTCATCAAGACTCGAAGAACGCAGCGCAAGATCACTGTTGCTATTCCGTCCCGAAGAGCGACCCCAACAATGGCCGAAACCCCAGTTGCACCAGACCTCGCAACACATGCCGATGCGTATGGGATTGGGTATTGAGGTGTCAGTAGGACAGTATGATACAGCAATGTACCTGTTTTCATCTTGATTGTTTTAGAGAATGTTCGATGTTTGATTTTTTTTCTTGTCCCACACGACTTCGGTGCCGTGAACTTGGAGACGACCATCCTCCAATGCCTATGACTACTCAGCCGAAGGCGAATGGTCGCGTTCCGCAATATGATCGGCAGATGATCGATCCAAAAATTGTCACTTGATGCCGCCGCTCCCCAATACCATTATGCGCTTCCGAGTCTCAGCTGTTGTTGAATTAATGACTCGTTCCAAGACTGCCGCCGACGTGGAAGCCAGAGCCTACCGGCCGAGCGATGCGTTCAGCGACTACCTTTGATGGCATGTGGAAATGTCCCTCCGGGTCCCTTCCTTAACTGAAGTCAGATTTTCTTTTCACAACCGTAAATCTTGCTATGCGCCTCACTTGCAAAAATCAACCCGCGAACTATGAATTCTTCAAAATGTACAAGGACAATTATTTCGCCTTGTACTGCCCATGATTTCCCCCCGCCCCGTCTCCCCATCGAGATAGTCGAACAAATACTCTTGGAAGGATGGCTATCCTCCATGTCTCCTCTGGAGCGCATCGCATTCAAGAACACCGTTGCCCTCGTCTCAAAGGTTTGGTTGGCGACGCTCACCCGAATATGTTTCCACGACGTTTATCTACTTGCCCCTGCCTTCTGGGAACGCCAATGGTGGATGGTCGAGAGTGGATCAACAAAGTCTCCGGTCGGTCTTGTCGAGGCCGACACATATCCAGTACTTTGCCGCTCAATAACCCAGCAAGTATTGTCGAGTAAAACTACTCCACCCGGACATTTGGATCCACAGAGACAATGGCGGGGACACCGCATCTGGGATCTTCTTTCCATGTTCCACCGTCTGTCATATCTGCCCAACCTTCGGGAGTTGGTGCTTGAGTGTTACCACCCGGATGTTATCTCGAATCAGTATATCTCATTTCAAGCCCCCATCGTTCAACTAGAAGTGGCGTATGATATCACCTCAAAGGTGCCACCTTGGTTGATCGACGCATTATGTGGATCTGGGAACAGGAAATCAAACGGAGGCGTACCATGGGCACTTCCCCATTTCGAGTTTATTTTGGCCTCACCGAATGACACCCTCGCAGTCGGCAAGGTTCTCAAGTTATGCCCACATCTGGAGCTCGCCCAAGAGGCGTTCACGATCGGGGTATATTTGATATCATCATCGCGGCGTGTACCACAAAATTGTGTCGTAATATTAGGGCCTATGGCGCCTTCTAACTGCCATGTAGAGAAAGGTAGAGGAAGTATTCACAGAGGGTCTGAAATCGTGCGGGGTAGTGTTTTGGGTTTCATACTTGAGACGGGTATAGAAAGAGACCGGCCGCGAAGTCATGACAGACCTTCTTATGGAAGCAATGTGGCGCACGTATTCGTTCATAGAAGTGGATGACCTTGTTTCTTCACAACCAAGTCCTGTACAAATTTACATTGCATGACGCCCAAGATAGCATTTACGTACTACTTAATACAAGAATTATAACAGCATAGATAAAACCAATCGATTCGTAACAAACGCCCACCATCATTCGAGCACGGTCGCAGTTCCGCCTTTAACTTGCTTTCGATGGACTCCCTTGTGTCGTGTAAGTTGGTCTGGACGCGCAAATGTTTTGGTGCAACCAGCCTCCTTGCAAATGTATGGACGTGCACCAGTATGCGTGCGAAGCTGGGGGCGAGAAGATGTCAGTTAGTACCTATTCGTGTGGTTGAGGGACTGGAGCCGTACATGTTTGGATAAATTCGAAGATTCCGCAAAGCCTCTTTGATTGATGTTAGATATCCCCAGTCATGCATGAAAGACGATGACTGACCTCTCACAGTAAGTACATTTGAAGGGTTTGTCTCCGTTGTGCGTTCTCTTATGAATGGTCAGTGCACCTGTGATGGCGAATGACTTATTGCATCCAGGATAGTCGCACACATAGGGTTCTGGAAAGGCCAACGATTAGCGCAATTACATACGCTCATGGGATGATTGCTTACTTTCTTGCGTGTGTCGGCGTATGTGTTGTTGTAGGGTAGCCGCTTCCGAGAAATGCTGTTGGCAAATAGAACATTGAAATGGACGATGTCCTGTGTGGGACTTGTTCGCATGAATATAATGAGCTTCTGCGAGATTGGACATTGGAAACACGAGTATAGTACCTGGACGTGACGGCATATCTTCTGCTTGCTCTGGAAACCATGAGCATCATTTCTTGTACAACCCTCCCAGAAACACTCGTAATGCGCCTTCCCACCTCCAACATGTACAGAGGTGATATGTGTCGTCAAGTCATCGCAAGAATGGAATGCCAACCCACAATCTCTCCAGCGGCAATCATGGGTGCCAGCACAGTTATGCGGGGGATCCGTTGAAGCTGGCGATGATCCTGGAGATTCAATCTGCATTTGATACTGGCCCGTGTCAGCCATGAGAGAATCTTGAACGATGACAGAAGATGGGGAATTTGGAACCACTGGGATGAAGTGCTTCGTGGGGTCATTCGTCGAGTGATTCTCTGATGATGACTTCAGTCTGAGATGCTCCTGCATCAAATGTTGATGTAGCGACTCCACTGAACGGTAGTATGGGGGATGGTCTGGATTAGTGCAGTTGTCCCAAAGGCAAGTATTTGGTGGCTGAAGTCTATTTTGTTGGGTTGAGGGATCCACGTAATCCATGGCTTTGTCTGTCGCCGACGACGACATGTCACTGAGATGTTCCAGGTTGACGTGCTCTACCAATTCCATGAGAGATGTACACGAGAAATTACAAGCACCCCACATGCAGCTACACAGACTTGGGGGTTCTGGAGACGAGTAGGGGGGTTGCCGAAAGGGATCTATCTGGAAAGCGGTCGGAGGCATGTCGGGAGTGAAGCTGCTCTTTTCGTGCGAGTCACTTGTATGTCTTCCCACTGGCGGTAATATACTGATAAAGGTATCGGTTTGTTTTTCTGAATCGACGTGCGCTTTGTGAGCGCCCGTCTGCCCGCAAGCACACCAGAAGTCATCGAGGGAAGAATCCCATACAAATGGTGAATTGGGGCTAGATGAAGGCCCAGAACGCAAATCACTGTTGTTCTGGTGGTAGTTATCACAGCATTGAAGCTGGAACTGAAGTGAGGATTGAAAATGGAAAGAAGGACAAGGAAAAACTGACGAAGGCGTCAAATCCATGACAGTCGGTGCAGCCTGTATTTTTATCGCACACCAGATCGCAGTGAGTGTGCTCTGCATCCCCACCACATGCTGATTCTTCATGATCTGGATCGCTACAGGCGATAACGACACATTGGTCGGTGCACTGAGCGGTAAGCTCGATGGAAGCACAGAGAGGTTCTGCACATTCTGTTGCTGTAGTACAGTCAGCGCATGGTGGCTCTAGCGGCAAATATGGTTTGAAAGCCGATCTACTGGTGGAAGCCAGAAGCATTTGATGTTTTTGATTCAAATGAAATGACTTGAGCCTTGGTGGATGAGAACACTGCTGTAAACGAGGCGACCTTCTTGACGGTTGGCAGCGATCATCCCTTGACCGAACCGGTCCTCATTCACAGTCAATTACGTAAGCACGTTAGATACCATTATCTTATCTCTGACTCTCTCGGTATTACTCATCGTCAAACTCCGCCAAACCTGGTCCGTCGAAACATACCGTCTGGACTAAATCCCCATCGTCGCTCACATCCTCCGGAGGTTCAAGAAAATCTAAACATCCTTGTTGACAGCCCCTCCACCGTACTGGTACCTGGCCCCCTGAAGATGTTCCAGCGATCGTGGGTTCCCAAGTAAATCTTTGCTCTGCATGTCGTACAAAGATTTGGGTCTGTTCATGCTTTGGGTTAGGACATACACCAATACCCGTAACCCGCATGGTTTCGTCTTCATTGCTTCCATCCAACGAAGTTGGGAGCAATTCGTCGGCTAGGATAGATCTAGGAACGCAAACCGACAGTATTTGTCGGAGCGGTATGGATATCGGACGCCACGATGCTCCTGTTGCAAGAGGGAGTTCATACATGCTTTCCAAAACAGTCTGTGGTTCGTCTTTGCGGGGCGTAAAGAGAGTAGAAGGCGACAAGGAAAGTTGTGGTGATTGTGCAAGGAGAACACGAAGTGCCAATTCGGTGAGTGGGAGGACCCTTGGGGCGGTCTGGTGTTTTTCAGAAATGGGCCGGGCAGGATTTAGGGAGGTTGTTGGCTCTGATATGAACGGGTTTGGATGTAAGCAGATTTCCTGCAATTTCATTGTGAATAGTTCCGACGGAACAAACGTAAGTCGGTTGTACGCGACGTTTAGCGACTTCAAATTCTTCAATTTGGCGATCTCCGGCGGAAGGTAGCTGATGAAATTGTTGCCTGTAAATTCGTGATCGGATTCCTGTGAAAAACACGCCGGCAGGATAACGAATGGCACGCACGCAAGCTCAGGATGGTCAAGTTCTGCAAACTCCACAGTTCGAGGGGGAGCTTCGAGATCGTATTTTGAGAGAGGAACAGCTGTACTGTCTCTCTCGATGTACCATTCATTAATGAATTGCCAGAAGTTGTTTTTCCTCGGGGATGGAATAGATGCAGACTTGCTGCCGTCGTTGCCGGCGCTGTATAGGCACGAGTGAAGGTCCTTCGGCTTGTCGTTGCATCTGTCTTCGAAGTCAGACTGTCTTGTTTACCATCGAATATTGTGCTGATTTCGGGAAGAATGACGATTTTGTTCAAATCCTTGAGAAATTGTGAAGGTATTCTTGTCAGCCCATGATTCCTGCAAAATTAACCGGGTTGAGCTTCGCGACATTGAAAAGACATCTTCACAACACACATCAACTCGATATTACAACATCCATTCTCAAAAGCCATGTTCCCTGCCTCCTCCCATACCTTGTCTTCGCGATCACCCACAGGTTCCGAGTGGTTTATCAAGGTTGATTGAGATGTATCAGAAGTAGGCAAAAGATTACACGAGCGAGCCAGTCGCGGCTTCTTGACAGGCGTGCGCGGGGGCGACAGAGTCCCACACGATGTCCGCTTTCCACGGTTTGAGTTGTAAGATCCCGCCAAAGGGTCGATTGGAGCGCGGAAATGCGCTGGAGGAGGTAGTTCAAGGTCGATATCGGGCTCGCTGTCTAAGTAGAGGTGGTCAAGAGTTGGGGATGAGTTTGCGGGCGATGAATCCACCCATCCGGTTCCTCCTGGCGAGGACGGAGGTGAAGACGCGGGAGAGTAATAGCGGTCTCTATTTGAAGTATACATAGAACGAGAAAGAGAGGGAAGGTTATCATTCTCCACCCTTGCCTACTTATATAGCACGTCAATTTCAAGACGTAAACAGGCTTAACGCGATCACGTGCATACGCGTTGACCCCTTGCCTCAAAGCAGTCGCACTTTGGTCGCACTGGGTACCTGTCTTGACACTGACCCAACGGTGGACGGCCCCACGCTATGGGTCATCGATAGGAGACTATGGGTTACGGAGAAATTAGTTTCGCCGTATAACTAAATTTGGTGGCGGTCCAAAACCCATGGAGGTTTTAAATTGCTACAGTTAATACTTACTCTATAATACTATGGTAGGTTCTGATAACTCAAGACACCTGGTGCATGTACAGCGTCCGAGTACATAGATAAGGTTGCAAATCCATAATCATCCTGGTTGCATAGTCCAGAAATCCAGAACTGAGGAATTCATAAAGCGGATGACGTCTGGAATCCAATAAGAACAGTATGTGACAAGAGGCAGCAGCACAACCATCGATTCAAGTTGTAATAATAACGGAAGTGAGGTAGATGTTATCAATAACTGTAATCATATTATATAGGGACGACTATTTGACCAAGGCTGGAACACTTGAAACCTCGCTTCGTGATGCTGCTGTAGGCAACCCCTTCAACTTCTTGTAATCAATCTTCTCGCCTCTCTGTCTCAGCGTCTTCATTCCCTCAACAAAACCGGATACCAGATTCTCTCGTTTGGCTCGCCGCTCCGCAACCAAACGTATGATGTGCGACCTCTTCGTTGCAAATGGCGCCTTGAATTTCCAATTCGCCTTGCCTTGTCCCATGGTTCTCCGAAGCAATTCTTCTTTCTGGAGGTTGCGCGTTCGTTGTATCATGAAGTTTGCCTCTATCAACTTCTCCCTCTCTTCCCTCTCCTTCGGTGCCATGTCCTCTAATCTGTGGGGATAGTAAAAGGGATCGACTAGACCAACGACGGCTCGTTTATAGGTCTTGTATGATCGGCGTGCATAACCGTCTATTGTACGGTACCATGGGGAGATATAGTTGTCGGTACGAATGTACGTCGTTTTGACACCGTAGACAGCAAGGAGTAATGATCGAACGTCGGTTTTGGTCACGGATTGAGGTATACGGAAAGTTGCTTCCCAAGGATTATAAGGCTGGCCTACAGGTGTTTGATTGCGAACAAGTTTGAGAACGATGTTAGGGAGGTAGACCTTTCGCCCCACCACCTCCGTTGACTCGACTCCGCTTTCAACAGTGCGGCGGAAACCGCGTATGCGCGACCTGCGAACATTCAATCTCTCAAGCCATTTCTCTGGTGGTGGAGTCCTTCCTCGACTGTCTCCCAAGGCGCCTACAGCTTTGAGTCGGGTGTAACGGGCTTGTTCGGTGGGTGTCAACCCTTCGGGTGTTGCATCTGAGGTGCCCTTATGGGCACCGAACTGTTTTCGTCGACGAAGACGGACAGCAAGAGGAGTTGAAGCTGTCCGTGCAGCTTTGGCCAGGTCATTTAGAGGGGGTTGCGGCTGTGTGGCATAGGTGCGCCGAAACTGGGGACAGCGACGGAGGGCCTGTGCGTTCATTTAGTGGTTTGCAGAAGGATTGCCAACAGCGAAATTTCTCGAAATGTAGCGCACGTGATCTACTGTGTCTGTCCGCAACGTTGGCGCATTCTGCTCGCCTCCATTACCACATTAATCTTGTTTCTTCGCATCCGCCACGTCAACTTCCTTTAGCCATCGCCATCGCTGCTTTGCCGTTGTAGCCATTGGCCACAGGCGATATGGTGTCTTTCTCTTGCTACAGGTTTGGCCGGGGTCTGCGCTCGATGTGTGCACCTATCATGACGGTCGTCGGCTTCTCGCTGATGCTCACCTATGTTCTCGTTCTCTATCAACCGACTCGAGGCCCTGGTATAACACAACGGATGGGATGGCAGTCATGGGAGGTAGTGACGCTATCAGACGAGAAGGCACCTTCAAACCACAGCACATCTCCGAGCGCTGGCTCATCCCCTGGAGTGCCCGACACAAATGTAGACTGGTGGAATACCACGAAACCTGACGAGAAACTAGACTTATCTAGTCTCCCCCTGGATGTTTGGTCGCCTATACTGCCTCATGACACAGGACGTGCGTGGCATGTGCTTCATGATCGTTAACCAGATTCGACTTCATCCTGTGTATATAGTTTCTGAAATTGCCGTTAAACGGTGTGTTATGGATCCCATAATGGGTGGCGACTTTTGTGCGCCTGATTCCACAAGTGAGCAAGATGCAATCAAGGGCAAGTGGGTTCGTGTTGCCCGAAATCTCAACCTGGAAGGGGGATACATGTCTGGATGGCTGGTTGGTGTCATTATGTCCTGTCTGTCCCGGGGTAGACTAAAGTCTGCCTAGAACATCTACTATCGTCGAACAAGACGACAAGATGTAAACCTCGTCACAGACATTCAACTACTCCCTGGCAGTGACAAGCCAGAACCTTCAGATAGATGGGTGAAAGCCGCCACATCACTCAGGTCTGGTGTCATTGGGACGCCTCCCCTCTACTTGTGGTACAAAATTGGTAATAGCGCAGGAAATATGTCTGCTAAGGAGAAAGCAAACATGATCACTGAACTTGATGTTCTCTACGGAGAGGACGTACCCTGGTACGGGTTCGAGAAGCTTGAACCCCCCACATTATCGCAGCATGGAAGAGTAGAGGCAACTTGGTTGACTTACAGAAGAGGTATAAAGAGTAAGACTTATCTATCACGTCTCGCCTTTCGTTCTGTTTTGACCAACCCCCACAGTACCACCTCGTGCACCGCCCTTGCACTTCTCGCACTCTGGGAAGTTCAAGGTCCTTCAAGTCGCCGATCTTCACTTCTCTGTATCACAGGGATTGTGTAAAGATACCCTTCTCTCACCATGCGAACATTCCGACAATCTCACTAATAGCCTCATCTCCCACGTCTTGGAACAAGAGAAGCCAGATTTAGTCGTCTTCTCGGGGGACCAACTTAATGGGCAAGGCTCAACATGGGATCCTAAGTCGGTGCTGGCTAAGTTTGCCCGGGCTGTCACCGACAAGGGAGTTCCCTGGGCAGCAGTGTTCGGGAATCATGATGAGGAAGATGGATTGCCGAAAGATCAGCAGGTGGCCTTGATGAAAGCGTTGCCTTACAGCTTGGTCGAACGAGGTCCGAAGGATGTTCACGGGGTCGGCAATTATGTTCTGAAAGTCCACAGTCCAGATGCGTAAGTTGCTGCCTTTCAAGACATATCTAGGCCTGCTGACAGTCTTGGGCTAATTCACAGGTCAAAAACACACCTCTTGACTCTGTATTTCCTGGACTCGGGATCATATTCGAAAGGCATGCTTGATTGGTTCGGGTTCTTCACCCCTACGGCTTATGATTACATACGCCAGACTCAGATCGATTGGTTCCTGCAAGAATCAGGTAAAGCATTTATTTGACGATATGTTCTGACATTTAATTTACGGTCATCAAGCCTCGATAAACCAGATCGAAAGGCCATTCACGCCTGACTCTGGGAAAGATTTAGGGAATATATGGGGCCGCCAGGAAGATCAAATCATTTCTGACCATCGCAAACTTGCAAAACCGAATGCTTTGATGTTCTTCCACATGCCATTGTTTGTCGATTTATTTTATCTGGCGTCGACTACTAATCCACTCTCAGGCCTGAAACTTACGCGAAAGCCGATATGAATCCCAGCACAGGCCGACCACTTGATGTTGGCGTTACTGGACAAGAGCCAGCAGGGAATGCAAAGGGAAATGATGGATTTTTCGAAAAGGGAATCATGAAAGCTTTAGAGAGCGGAAATGTAGCAAATGGCAATGCACATGAGGTCAAAGTAATCGGGAATGGTCATTGTCATGGTATGTACCAGCTTGGCCTCTTCCGACTTTGCTGAAGACCCTACCCTTTCAGTGACTGAGAACTGCAGACGTGTGAAGGGTGTTTGGTTCTGCTTCGGGGGAGGAGGGTAAGTGTATGTTCAACTATTTTTGTCGCTTGTATTGATAGTTGGGATCATAGTTCGTATTCTGGGTATGGGAGAATTGGGTATGCTATTAATATTTTCACAAACGTGATCGCATTCTCTGACGAGATCGTTTCCATAGGTTTGACCGTAGGTTCCGCGTCTATGACATCTCCGATTATGGGGAGACGATCCGGACATATAAACGAACGGAGAAGGACGAGATTGTAGATGAGATGGTTCTTGCGGGGAAAGGCTCACCGCCTTTGTCGTAGTTGGGTGCATTAGATATATGTGTATTTGTGTAACATATAAATTATTGAAGACTAATCTATCTAGCAGAATTGGGGAGCCACACTGTTGTTCCCAAGCTGTTCAACCTGTGAGTTGGTCTGATGGTGTTTTGACGGAAAAGGTAATTTCGCACGTTATGATAGATTGGCCGCGAATGAATAGACCTGAAAATGACCTTGACCATTTGAGCTTTCTTCTTCTACCGCTTCTACCTATACCAGGCGTCTATACTTCTACGCTCTTCATGCGATGTCAAGGTCGTCTCAATCCTCACAACCTGTTAATGGACATGCTTCTCGTCGTCACAATGATTCAATATCGTCGAACACCTCAGGATCAGGGCGGAGTGAACGAGGTTCTCGACAACCCTCTGTAAGTATTTAGGCAAACCCCGCATTGTCATGCAACTGAACATAACATTATAAGCCCGCGGTAGAGTCAGCAGTGACTCGTCTCTTAGTGTCTATAAAGCAACTGCTGGAGGCACTCACATTATGGAGTCAATTGAGGATGGACGAGGAAGGGGTCAGCAATGTTTATGTTAGGTTGGGAAATGATTTCAATGAGGCCGTCGCTGCTTTTGCTGCTTTTAACATAGACATGGCGTGAGCAAGCTTGGATTCCTCATCACCCAAGTGGAGCACTGACGTGTTTATCAGGGAATTACTTACGGTGCCCGACGATCTCAGAAATGTATTGGAGCAATGCCTTGCTGAGGACGCCACCCCGGAAAATCTCGAGATATACCTGCCCAGTGTCCGTTTGATAATAACCAATTTATTGCAAGGCCTTCGAGGCAAGCAATCCATCTACCGCAGAATCGTTTCAGATCACCGACACAAGTCCGGTGATGCAGCTCACGAAAGGACGGATAGTCGGTCATCACGTACAAACGGACCTACACGTGGAGAAGGATCTAATCGCTCGCGAGGCTCATCTCGTCCAACAACAGAGGAAGAGAGGTCGGATGCCGGGAGTCTTTCTCGCAGGGCCGGACAGCCCTCCGGAAGTAGGAGAAGGGACCTCATCTCCCAGAGTTCTTCTCAGCAGGATGGAAGTAGTTTTGTTGGTGGATTTGCTCCGGCGATTGCAGAACATCCTGCAGATCGTAACGAAGATTCTCCCAGAAGTCAGCCATCACAATCTAGCGATTACTTTAATTCACAACGCCGTCCAGATATAGCGCAACCCCCAGGTGCCCAGGCATCATCCTCCTCTCGGGTTGAAACTCCCAAACATGATCCTCAAGACTTGCCACTTCCAATTTCACGCTCTACCACTCCAGCCGCTGGGGAGGCTCGACCGCTCCCCCCGTCATCCCCTCCCCCTGTCCCAGCAAGCGTAAAACGCTATTCACTTGTGGACAAGCCCACCACCCTCACTCCTTCCGTTGTCGTTGAACCATCTAGTCCGCAATATTCACAGAATGGAACCTCATCGCCACCTCCCCCAGATACTCCTCCCATTGACCCTCCGCCTGCAGTCGCAAAATCATTAGCTGCTTTGAAGTCGAATGACGTGCTCCTTGAACGTCGAGCGTCCAAACGGTTCTCAACTTACAACATTTCAAAGATGACGGGAGCTTCGACCACACGAGAACGGTCGCTCAGGGGCTCCGCCAACCACCCCAATCGACGTTCCTTGGCAGCATCATCGGCGAATTTAACTCCAAACGACCTCGCCGTTTTGACTGAAGTGGACGATGAGGACGCTGGATCACCCGATCAGCCGGAGCCCAGTCCCAGAAACACGCTCTCTGTATCTCGGACAGCTACGCCTGATGGCAAACGGACGCCTCCTGTCCCTAAGTTGCCCGTGACACCCTCCAGGTCACCAGAACCGACACTTATAAGGGCAGAATCAAGCTCTGGGAAGCGTCGGGTCCCTTCTGATTCTCGAATCACTGTATTCTTGCAGCTAGGCCGAGAAGTCAAAAAGGTTGTTGTTGAGCCTGGGCTGTCGTTCTCGTCACTCCGAGTTTTATTCGTCGACAAGTTTTCCTATAACCCCGGCCTTGAAAATTTCCCAGCCATCTATATTCGTGATCCTTCGAGCGGGGTGCAGTATGAACTCGAAGACACTGATGAGGTGAAAGAGAAGTGTTTGCTCTCCCTTAATATTGAACGTACGTCTACATCATCTGCCTAATTCTCAACGACAAAGCTTCTCATCTTCATTTATAGCCCTTGACCAGATCAAGCAGCATATTGATGCCCAAATTTCCTCTTTGTCGAGCGATATCAAAGAATTGAAGTCAGCGGTGGCTAGTAGCCATCGAAACCCCATACACCCACCAGATATCATGACCCAACCACTCGCAGAGAGTACCCCGGCACCCAGACCCACCGATAAGCAATTCCAGCACATCGCTCGTCGACTTTCCCGCTTTGTAGGCGACTCGGGACCTTCCTTCATGTCGCAAATGCAGGCAATGCCCACCGCCATACCACCAGTTCCTTCCCAGGTGGTTCAAGCCCAGATGACAGGTCAATCGTTGCAACCCCAGATGACGGGTGGCTCGGTGTTGTCTGACTACACAAGTCGGGTTGTCACTGATCTGAAGACCCAATTCGACGAAGTCCAGAATCTGCGACGTGACCTTGGAATTATGCGGCAGCTTTATACAGAATTCATGAAATCGACCAAAGAATCGCTCGGAACCCTGCGTACACAAACGCAATCCGTGAAGCAGCTGGCCAATTCCGACGTTGGTGGTGCTAGAGCATATATCGACTCAGGGAAGAAGAACCTTGATACACGCACGCAAGATGCTTTGACCAAAGTTGAGTCCCTGCAGGACACCATTGAAAGTATCAAGGACGATGTCATCAAGCGACACATCACCCCCAAGGAAGGGGAGTTCAGTAAAATCAAGAGAGATTTGGACGCTGTAGCTGCCGAATTAGCTAGCTTATCGCAGCACATAACTACTGTGAAGCCAATGTGGAAGAAGACCTGGGAAGAAGAACTACAGAACATTGTCGAAGAGCAGCAATTCCTCACGCACCAGGAAGAGTTCCTCAGCGATCTACAGGAAGACCACAAAGCTATGATGGAAGTGTACGGCCATGTCGAGAAAGTTATCACCCTTCGAAAGCCGAGTGGGCCTACTAGACCACGCCAATTGCGGACAGCCTTCAGGCCTCCACCTCGAGAGGAAGGCCACGATGGCCTGAGCACTGTGATGCTCGAAATCCGAGGTGCAGCAGTAGATCCAGAGAAACGGTTGAAGGCAATCGAGGCGAGTCAACGCAACCGGGAAAGAGAATTGGCCACTCGTTCGGATGACCTTCAGGTTGAACTGGCAGATTTCGTGGGTCAAAAGAAGCTGAAGATGACAGGGGGTGCAGAGGAGGTGGAAAGGTTGCGACAGCGGCGGGACGAGTTGGCTCTGAAGGCCATGTTCACTGGTGGTAGCATAAACGGGAGCTCGTTCTCGTCGTTCGGCCCAGAATCCCCCATTTCACCCATGGTATAGAGACAGACTTTGCATGAACACTTTTATGACTTACGTCTTCTTTCTTGTTCCAATGTCTTGGACGTTTGCGCCTAACTTTACTTCTGGTCTATTGTTCGCGCGGCTGTGGTCCGATAATATCTAATTATGCTGCGCCTAAGGCGCTTTCTTAAAGTCATTCACTTCTGCAGCGCGCAGCGTAAGGGAGTCAATGTTCAGTTACAATTGTAACAGCCAATTAATTTGCCCAGATTGTCGATAGTTAGATGGCTGCACCGCCTCTTGAGGTACTCGGTGTTCGTATTGTACAGGTATTAAAGCAAGAGTCTCCTCCCAATCTCTTCCAAGTAAACATGTGGTATCATAGGTCTGATTTGACAGAGTTGGCCTTCGTTGGCGATGTAAGTTTCGCGCCAACACGCGAACGCAAAGTTTTCGCTTTGCTCGATATATCAGTTGACCATCGCAATGAGGTTGTGCGGATTCTGATAACAATCAGATGCTGGACAGGTGCAGCATTTTATGCAGACATACCGAGGTTTGGTTGGAGAAGAAGGACTTTGTAGCGCCTGGCCAGGAAGGCGAACGCGTTTTGGGGTGAGGACGAGGTAAGAGACGTTAAAAGGCAGTAAAGTCATTTTCGACTGCTGTGGTAGTGGCTGAAGGACAAGTTGGCGGCGTGCACTGCGTCGAGGAGAGAATGGCTCTCCGAAGCGAACAAGGCTTTATAGTACCTGCACCATTGTGCCACCGGAGGCCAGTGGCCTGTTCAGTGGCAGAAGAGCCTGGAGAATCACTGGAAGCCAATAACGCGTCAAAACCTTATTGTATTCCAGAGCTTCCACAGTGCATCGCTTCGATATGTGTATCCCAGGAAGCCCGGGAGTTGCAGATAACCGTTACTGGCGCATTCATTCTGACAATGTTCACTGCCACGACCTCCGGAAAGACAATGTCGTAAGTAACACGGGGGGGCAAGGCACAATAGGAACACAAAGCAGCCGAAGGAGGCCAAAGCCGGCCAAAGGTGATCACGACTGATCACGATCGACATGGGGGTCTCCTTGACAACTCTTGGCACTCGCGATTACCCGGTAGCTTGCCTCGTATATATCTACCCCACCTTGAGACCCTTCAGCAGGCCCTCCTACACACTGGTTGTCCTCTGTGAACACTGCCCAAGACGCTCAAATCTTTAATCGGAAGACATTTGCGCTCATTTCTTACGCTTTCCTGTCCCTGCCTACCCCGCAATTTGCCCGCAATGGGAGTAAACATGCACTGCTCCAAACTATCACCGACAAGCAAGAATGCACAACGTCTTGAAATTCGTCATTCATGAAGTCACGATTCAAATTTTCAGGATAATTTTTATTTCCGTCCGAGACTTGTTGCATAAAACCCGCATGATACGTCTGGCTTTGTTTTATCAGCTTTCCCCCTTGGAATATATACCACCTCCAAGTTTATTCCTCACGAAACGCACATAGCCTTAGGACGTCTCTAGACTATTTAACAAATGTCCCCTCTTGCAGTGAACTCCAATTTGAATGTAAACCTCTTCACTATCGTTTAGCACATTGCTAATTGATGGCTTGGGTGCGTGCAGACCATTGCCCCCATTCGAGTGGATCTTGCTCCGAGTCAGGACACGAGGGACTCGGCGAACTCAGTGAATCCACAGAAAGCGAGTACGCTCACCGTAGCCAGACCTCGCTTCCACACATTGCGTGCGTGCATTACTAGTATTGAGGACTTCACGTTTTAAAGTTATTCGGCAGAATCCACCCAGGATATGCTACAGCATAAGAGCACGATGTAAGCCTCGCTCTCGAACTAGCTTAACGTACCACATTGACACCGCAATCTAATAGTGAAAGGATCGCGAATTCTTTCGCAGTCTAACTACACGAGCGGAACAGCGTTGCTCTGCTTGAGTGAAGCTCCACTCTTGCATCGGAATATTACCTTGAGCCTATTAGAAAGATTTACCGGCTGGATTTAATACATTGGAGTGTATCATAGTTGTAATTGTACAGCCTTTGATTTATCATTATTGAATTGGAATATGCTTTCTTGTTTATATCTATGATCAGTTCTATGTCCTCCTACCTGACGACAAGGACCAGTCAGTGAACCGAACCAAACGATGCCACATGGTGCGTATCTTACGCTCAAGCTCAGTACCCTTCCCAAGTAGCATATGGTAGATGAGTATACGCATGGCGGTGTTCGCAGAATCCCGACGAAGGTGTAATATTCGTTTGAGCACCGTCAAGATCTCAATGGCGCAACTGCCTTCAAGTGAAACGCTAACAACAAATGCACAAATTTAGCGCCTTCTTGTTGCCCATGTGCGTCTGATGGTGCGCCTGATGGAGCGCTTACGGAGGCCCGAACGCCATGAGTGTTGCTTAGGGATACAAGGGACGGATCGGCAACGCTCAGTCAACGAATCACCTCCGTGCGCAGTGATGAGACGAGACTAATTGTGATATGATGCTTGTGGGATTGCAAGGGGAATGCTACTACATGTTGTGAAACGAGAGCAACGAAAATACTAATGAGTGATGTAAAAAAATAAAATTCTCCCAAGAAAATAAACCATGCGTGATGTCTCTCAATCGATTAGCCTGTGATTCCGCCAGTAGCACCTGTCGCCTGGATGCGTGCGAGGGCATCAGCCTGGGTGGTGCATGTAATGGTAGTGCCTGCTTTGTTGACCAGGGGTAAAGCGGCGCAGGTCAAGGTCGCGCCGCAGCCGGTCACGACAAACTTTCCACCAACACATTGCGCGAAGCCTCCGTTGACACAGGCACTGTCACCTGCTAAGAAACAATGAGATATCAATAAACGTGCTCAAGCACTGTATTCATGAGAGGAAACATACCACTGCAAGCAGAGCTGGCAGAAAGGCCTGCAAATTTAGCATTCAGAGCTTGAGCATCCTTGCCGTTCTGGAGCTTGAATCCACCACCAGTCGCAGGGGGGCAGGTGCAGGTGCAGGTGTCGCAGGGGCAGGAACAGGGGCAGGCGCAGCGGGAGCAGTCTCAGGAGCGGCAGCACCAGATCCAGCGAAACCGCCAGTAGCTCCAGAAGCCGCAATGCGAGCCTCAGCATCCGCTTTGGTGGTGCAAGTGATTGAAGTTCCGGGGGAGTTGACAAGGGGCAGAGCCGCACATGTCAGGGTCGCACCACAGGATTGTGTCACGAATTTTCCACCGACGCATTGCGCGAAAGATGTCCCGACACAGGCGTTCTCACCAGCTATAAGGGATCCGTATAAGAGAAAGGTGATACTAGCGATTGAGAAAAATACGCACCCGTGCAAGCGGAGGCGGCGCTGAGAGTGGCGAACTTGGCATTCAACTTCTGAGCAGCTTGACCATTTGCGAGCTTGAAGCCACCTGCAGGGGGTGCAGAAGGTGGAGCGGGAGCTGGTGCAGGTGCAGGGGCGGGTGCAGGTGCAGGAGCGGGCGCAGGAGCCGGTGCGGGAGCAGGAGCCGGTGCTGGTGCATTGGCGCCACCGGGGGCGTTGGGATTCGCAGTAATATCAACGAGTTGCTGGCCATCGGGAACTGGTCCGCCGGGGTTAGCGGGGCAAGACCCAAGTGGGCTGACGGGTGCGTTGCGACCGAAGGGAATCGTTCCAGCGCCTCCAAGAGCCACTCCGCCAACAAAGGTGCTCTGTTTTGCACCAGCGAATTGGCATTGGAATAACCCGTTGAGCTCGGCGTTCTTTGGGGCTTGTTGACAATATGGGATGGCCACGGAGTTAGGCTGAATTATTGGTGAACATAAATTTATTTACAAGGGCAAGGTCACTTACAGTATTACGAGGTTGCTGAGCAAAGATCTGCGATAAAACAAGCATCTGATTGCTTTTGAGCTCCTTGCTTATGTTCACCATGGCATCAGCAGCATTTTGTTGCTCGCAAGGACCGGCGTTAGCAAGTAAAGTGCTGAAGGCGGTAATGGAAATAGGATTGCATCGTTGACCACCTCCGGCGGCAAGCTGTCAAAAGGAATGAGTATGGTTCAAAAAATGGCGTGCGTGGAGAACCTACGCAAGCTTGCTCCCACTTGGCCGTAGAGGCAGGAATGCTTTGCGCAATTCGTTTTTGAAGGATCGGTACCGCTTGAACAGAAACGGCAATCAAGCCGAGGAACACGACGGAAAGTTGAACCATGATTATCGATTGGGAATTAGAAAGTTGAAAGGACGATAATAAAGAGCAGTGCTAGACTGGACTTTAAGCCTGGGCGTTACTGGAAGGGAGACAGATACGCAGCACCGGGCTGGAGAAAGTAAGGAATGAAGGGAGAAGAGAATGGGGGGAGTGTGAAGTGAGGAACGCTAAAACTGCCACAAGCATCCTTATATATGGATTTCCGCCGGGAACAATGAGCATATGAGGCCCTTTGTGACAAGTTGGTGCAAAGCCCCAGAAGCCGAGAATGTCATTGAATACTTCCCGGGTAAGGGGGAGTGGCGGATTGTTGAGTTTCCCAGGTTACACAGATTGATTGTGTCCAGCAAAGAGGAGTCCTGAACATTGAAGCAAAGAAAAAATGCGGAAAGGGCCATGCGGGGTATCTGCGAACCCACAAGTCTTGTGTCCCAAAAGGGAAATAGTAAATTATCGGACCTGCTGAGGCTTGATGTCGACGCCTGACAGCCTCTGACAGGTCCTGGTTTCCTTGACAACCGACGGCAATGGAGTCGCAAGTAAGCCGTCCGATGTGGTGATCCGATTACCGACCACATTCTTGTAAGTTTCAACTCGACTCAGCGGCCTTTCAAATGGCTATCGACTCTTTCGAAAAGCGGCAGTAGCATATTTAGATTCATGTGAACGACTGCGCATGTGAAACTTGGGCACATTTAATGTTGAGAAACGATTTTGCTGCGAACGCCGCCGTCGGTGTGTACTGATCGCACCATGGTCCAGATCGCAATTGTGTGCCCTCGATTTGCTGACTCGAACTCGGCTCATTGCAGCACTACTTGTCCTTGATGCAACATATTTGAACGCGCATCGGCTGTTCGTAACCTCATTGGATAAAAACCTCTAGACATCGGTGTAAAAGACACACAATTCTTGATAGCGAGGAAAGCAGAGCTCTACTTAGTATTGCTGCAAAGTCTTTCTGGTGCAATTTTCTACAAACTTTTACAAGCGGTGCGATACTACTGTAAGTGTGTCATATAAAATTAGAGGCGAAATGTATGTCTAGAGACATCCTTTCACCGACCCCGTATCGGACGGAAGTGGAAAACATCATGATAGGAATTCGTTACATAAGTGAAACCAGTCAGGATGGTACGGGTGACAGATCACCACCGCTCTGACTCTCCAGCCGGAACCACGTAGGAATCATCTTCCACATCTTCTCCCGTTCCCGGGCAGCCCAAGACTCGAGTGACCTGGCACACGCTTTGCATTCGGAGAATTCAGCGCTCTTGAGCTGCCCAAGCTCCTCCGCAACATACAGAGGGTCCCCATACCCTCTCTCGCGGTCGAAGAGATAATGTTGCGTTGCAAGGTCGACAAGCTCCATGAAGTCTTTGCGACAGGCCGCTGCGGATAAACAGACACCTCCCGAAGACGTCTTTCGGAAATGGTGGCTCGCATGTTGTTGGGCGTGGCGAATGTAATTCCCTGTGCCCATGCTCTGGATCAGCATGGTAATGGTATGTTGGGTCGCTTCCTTCCCAAGACAGAGCCGTTGCATGTCACATGCTGATAAGCCAGGGGCCGCAGATGGTCGGTACAGTGGGTCATCTTCAGTACTCTCGAATATTTGTGCAAACGAATACCGTGATAGATCGTAGAATGCTGAGGGGAGGAGGGCAAGAACATCCACTTCACGCGCTAAATGAATGACAGACTAGAGGGGGGAATATCAACGTCGATTTTCACGAGTAAGGAGAGAGACTGCGCCTACAAAAGGATGTGGATACCGATGGGCATTTCTTGACGACCCTTCATTCTCGAAACTGCGCGACAGATCCTCTCTAATGTCCCAAGCTTTGAGATCCGAAGGCCAGGCAATGCTTAGGTGTGCGATTGCTTTGGCACGCAAAGAATCAATGAGATACTTGGTTGCGAGGCGCAGAATTCCAGACACCACGCGAAAATCGTCCTGATCATTATTACCAAAATTCCTTGGAACATGTGATTAGATAACTGATGGTAATTGCGTAGGTAAGAGAATTGCACATACGGGCCATCATACATAGCTGTCAGAAGGTTTCCAACATCCTCTGCGGTGTCATATAAATAAACGACTGGTATCCTTCGAGACCCGAGGCGTGTACCCTCATCAACGAGCATGGAGGATTCCAGTCGCGCCGATTCTGGTTGGGGAAGCATGAACATATCTTGGAAGCACAGGGAATGGCGCGCCAACTGCGACATGTGGACGCGAAACAAGGTGTTTTCGGCGCGACAGATGACGCTGCCGTCATCAAACCAGAGGTCAGAATGTCGCTGAACCTCAATGCCTGTCTCGACATCGCAGATAGTTGCGTGACCTTGACTGCCTTTGTATGACAACGTGGTAAATTTAGTTTCAGGAGGGTTGTCTGAGAGGAGTTTCAGACGCTCGGAGGGTATTCCGTGGCGGAGAGAGAGACTGGAGCTTATCCTAGGGAGCTTGGACCTGCCACTGTTTGTGGCCACAATGGTAGTGTTGCCACTTGCCTCCGCTGTCGGCTCAGAGCGGGAGCTCCTTAGAGAATCTGGTCGCTCCATTTTCATTTCTGCAATCCGATTGCGGCACAGTTATATGGAGATTATGAAATTGATCCTGCCAATCGCAGATTGCAAATGGGTGGACCTTTAACCAAGAGACAAATTGGAGACAAAGGCCGTGTGTTCAAGCTTGCACTCGATCACTCAATGGCTCAGGGGCCGTTCCGGATCAGGTCATCAGATCAACACATCTAATTTGTATCTAATCTCATGATTCCCCGGATCTAACTACTACTCAGCGTCTCCTCTTTCATCTTGTCCCCAAGCTTGTCCAACAGGCTCTTCAACTCCTCGGCTTCTAAGATCAGTTGTCCAACACCAACTTCACCGCTTTTATTCACCGCAGTCTTCTCCTTCCAGCTCAGCTTCTCCACTGCCTCGCTTACAACTTGCTCCCAGGTCTTGCCTTCCTTTGCCAACGCATCCATCAGCTCATCTTTGATCCTCCGACATGTCCCCACACCATCATAACTAAAACTGGTGTAGACTTGCACCATGCAAGCACCAGCTTTGGCGTATTCAAGAGCATCGTTACCTGTCGAGATGCCGCCGCAGCCAATCAATGGCACTGAAGCTGGCAGGTAGGTTCGCAAGGTTCTAAGTGCTTTTAGTGAATACGGCTTGATCGGTGGTCCGGACAAACCACCCAATTCCGTTTTATTTGCTATCACGACGTGATGATACTGTCAGGGTAGCACTACGCAGATAGAGATGTGCACTCACGACTCCCAAGATGTTTAGGCCGTTGCACCGTCGTGTTGCTAACGATGACGCCATCAATTTTACTCTTCTTAATCACATCTGCTATGTCGACGAGCTGAGCCTCGTCCAAGTCAGGTGCAATCTTCAGAACAAGTCTCGGTCTCCGTGATGTCAACACGGACGGCTCCAGGTCGTCTCGAGCTTTTGTCACGCCATCTAGCAACCGCTCTAAGACATCACGGTTCTGCAGGCCACTTGGGGTAAACGTCAGTTTTGGGAGAAGGCGCACACTCACAAACTCACCGTAGTCCAGGTGTATTGGGGCTTGAGACATTCACCACCAACACGTCCGAGTAAGGTCCAAAGGCCCGTACACCCGCAACAAAGTCATCAATGGAGTCCGCAGGAGATTCCTTGTTCTTGCCGAGATTGACAGCCAGGATGGCGTCTTCACGGAGAGCAGCGCGGTCCGAGCCAGCAGAGAAAGTGGGTATACGAGCTCGTATGCGAGAAAGAACCGAAGCCTGTCCCTTCGAAGGGAAACCGTAGCGGTTGATGACTGCAGAATCTTCAGAAAGGCGGAATACACGGGGACGAGGATTTCCAGACTATGAACTAAGTTCAAGACGGCATAACAGTGTGACACTTTATGGCGCACCTGTGGTTTTGGCGTAACACTTCCGATCTCAACCCAGCTGAAACCAAGATCAAATAAACCTAGTGTTTGTTGTTAACACCTAAATCCTTGTTGCTGCATGAGCTGTTCATACCATCAATTGCTTCGCCATCCTTGTCAAATCCTGCAGCTACGCCAACCGGGTTCGCTATGTCGTGTCCCCAGATCTAACGCAACACAATCAATGATCAGGGAGGCATATAAGAGCAATGTGCGACGCACTCGACATTTCAAACGTTCGTCGTCCTTCACAGGATCTTTTGGAGCTAAACCAGCTTTAAGGGCTTTCACCGCGAATTTGTGGCTTGTCTCCGCGTCCAAAACATTCCTCAGGAACGGGTTCAAGACGTATCTATGCAAAGCTGATCGTGCATCAAAATAGTATACGGCAAAAATGCCTGTAGACAAAACAAAAGCCGTTGCGTAAATGCCTGTTCGAATTGGTGTACGTTTGACCGGTGCGGATTTGGTGAAGAGACTGCGAGTGGAAGGAACGCGCTTTGGGCAGTTGAAAGAGGTCCTGACTAGAGCCTTAGATATGCCATGTTGTATGATTGGCATTCCGGCACAGAAGCGCAGCTCTTGCTTCTTAGTATTGAAGAATGTGTTCACTGAGTTTGCTTCAAGGCCGCAAGCTTGTTCGGAATGATCAGGCAGCTGTTGATCTTTGTTATATGTAGAAGCTGTTACCTTCCGCACTTCTGTAGTTCATGAGTAGAGGAAATATCGGTCACTTTCACGGAAACACCACTTATGAAGCTCGAAAACTAAGAGTCGATTTGATAATCGTCTTATGTCCAATAGTCAATGAAAGAATTCGACTAACGAGGCTCCATTGCGATCCAGGGATGACCCATGGCCCTGTTATGAGAACTTCTGGGTGCGATAGACACCCCTACGAGAATAAGTACACCGGTCCTTTTCTACTCTGGTGACGGGGCTCCGCTGCACTTAGTCCTGATATGACAGTTCACTATTAAAGCAGGCGCAATAAAAAGACTTGTTGCCGTGGTGCAAGATTAGAGATCGATGCCTGGTGTGTGCAGAATTCTTGACAGTACTGAGCAGCAACTAAAAGGTCGGATCTCAAATGCAGGGGAGGGGGGCCGACGTATGCGGTCTGATGGATAATGCAGTGGTGCAGGAGATAGGTTTGGAAATACGTTTGTAACTCGTTGTCTCCCTGCAATCAAGAATCAGTCAGATCTATACACTTCTGATCTAGATGTTGAGACAAGAGTGCGTTGCAAAGGATAGTTCAGAACTTGGCCCTGCTGTTGGGTGAGGCTGGGTGAGGTTGCTGCAGCCTTGTACGTATTCATGCGGCTGATGTAGTGAGAGCACAAGGCGCGTGGTGGGCAGTGGGCACGAGTACCGATCGGGTAAGTGATAAATCGGACAACTCCGACCCAAAAATTTTGAGGCTTGCAGAGTGCTTGATCAGGTCCTCCTACTCCTTGCTCCGCCTCCCTCATCCATCCTCTTCTTCTATCCGTTTCAACCACCTCAGAAATGGATGTAAGCTATCTTTCTAACCCGATCCTTGCATCTGTCGTCTCTGATCATCGTTTTAATCTTTTTCAAAAGCCTAATTACGTTCAGACGCTGCACAATCTCCTTCTCCAGACCACCTCGAATGACACTGCTCTCTTGAAAGCTGTACGATCTTTTCTTCTGTAATCAGAGTCAATGAGTTGATCTAATATCTCTCTCATGCAGGCCACTGCGCAGCTCAACCA
This sequence comes from Crassisporium funariophilum, assembly GCA_014925845.1. Taxonomy (NCBI): domain Eukaryota; kingdom Fungi; phylum Basidiomycota; class Agaricomycetes; order Agaricales; family Crassisporiaceae; genus Crassisporium; species Crassisporium funariophilum. The sequence goes on from JACGCL010000005.1 coordinate 1,359,022, forward strand.
AGATTATTACAAAAACCCTTCATGTATTCCAGCTCTTGCAAGCATCGTCGCAAGCTCTCCTGAACAATCGGTATGCCTTGATCTCGCTGATTTTCTTCATGATCTTATTGATTGTTTCTAGGTGCGCCAATTGGCCGCGGTTGAACTGAGAAAACGCGTCAATCAAAACAGTGGCAACCTCTGGACTCAAGTTTCGCAAGTTGAACGCGAACAAATGAAGGCAAACCTCCCTCAGCTCATCCTTGCCGAGCCACAGTAAATATCGGACATTTCTACATTCTTACCGTCCACTGAATCATATCTGTTCCTCAGCAATCTCGTGCGCCACTCAGCTGCTCGTGTAATTGCCGCCATCGCTACCATCGAAATCCCTGCAAACAATTGGGATTCTCTCCTCCCTTTCTTGCAACAAACATGCACCTCGCCACAGGTTGCTCACCGTGAAGTTGGTATCTTTATTCTTTTCACCGTCCTCGAGAGTATCGTTGAAGGCTTCCAAACACATCTACCTGGATTATTTGAACTTTTCCGTGGACTTTTGGTGGACCCAGAGAGCATTGAAGTCCGCATCACTACTGTGAGGTACGTCGTTTTGACATTCGCATTGATGGCGTCGCTTCAACGTTGTATTCAGGGCATTGGGTGTCATCGCTCAGTACATCGACTCGGATGACAAGAACGAGCTTGTCAGTTTTATCTCTGAAAACATATACCTTCCTCTCTAACTTCTCTGATAGAAAACCTTCCAAGCTCTTCTTCCTTCCATGATCCAAGTCATTGGTCAGTCGGTCGAAGCTGGCAATGAGACTGGTGCTCGACAACTCTTTGATGTCTTGGAGACTCTTTTGATTCTTGTATGTGGCGTTCAATAGCTCATCGCCCGGCCATATACTCACTGAACTCGTCATAGGAAATACCCATTCTGGGCAAACATATTCCTGAACTGACGCATTTCCTTCTGCAATGTGGTGGCAACCGCAGTTTCGAAAGCGAACTGCGTGTCCTTGCACTCAATGCCCTCAACTGGACCGTACAATAGTGAGCTTCGGAATCCCATCCTCTTGATTCCTTGAGCTGACTTTTGAACAGCAAAAAATCCAAGGTCCAGAGTCACAATCTCGCTCCCTCGATCCTTGAGGGTCTCATGCCTATCACGACCGAGGACGAGCCCGAAGATATTGACGATGATGCTCCCTCCCGGGTATGTTTTACTTGTTGCATAAAACCACTTTCATGCTCATTCTTCTTCGTCATCATTAGTCCGCGCTCCGCATTATTGACGGCCTCGCGACAAATTTGCCACCCACCCAAGTGTTCCCTGCCCTTCGCGCTCTCATTGTGCGATATTTCACCTCGCAGGATCCCACTCACCGACGAGGCGCCATCCTTGCCTTGGGCGTTTGCGTCGAAGGGTGCAGCGAGTATATGACACCTTTGATGAGCGAAGTCTGGCCTATCATTGAGGCTGGACTTGTTGATGGCGATGCTACCGTGAGGAAGGCCACCTGTGTTGCTGTAAGCTGCCTCTGTGAGTGGCTCGAAGACGACTGTGCCGCCAAACATGCCATCCTGGTCCCGGTATGTACTATGTATGACCTTCGGTTTTCGATACTTATCACCCTTGCAGAGCATTATGAACCTCATCAACGACCCCGCTACCCAGCGATCTGCTTGCACTGCCCTCGACGCTTTATTGGAGATTCTTCACGACACCATCGATCAATATCTCCAGCTCATCATGGAACGTCTTGCTGGCCTCCTCGAAACTGCCCCCTTGCCGGTGAAGGCTGTCGTGACCGGTGCCATCGGAAGCGCTGCACATGCCTCCAAGGAACGTTTCTTGCCATACTTCCAACCCACCATGAACCATCTGTCTCACTTCTTGAGCCTGTCGGGGGAAGGTGAGGAGACTGAGCTCCGGGGCATTACCATGGATGCTATCGGCACTTTCTCTGAGGCTGTTGGCAAGGATATTTTCCGTCCCTACTTCCCGGATATGATGAAGCATGCCTTCCAGGGATGCGATATGGGCAGCGCGAGACTCCGCGAGTGTAGTTTCTTGTTCTTCGGAGTTATGGCTCGCGTTTTCGGTGAAGAGTTTGCCCCTTACCTGACTCAGGTTGTGCCTCCCCTTTTGGCAAGCTGTAAGCAGCTTGAGCAAGGAGAAGATGCTTTAGAAAGTATGGTCAAATCTGATTTTCCATGGACCAACTCGTTGACCTATCCTTTTAGTTTCTGTTGCCGAAGCTGCTTCTGCCTTTGCGTCAGGTTCATCTCCTGCAAACGCGATTAATGTTGGCGACGAGGTCGATCTCAACGGAAACACATCTATTGAGATAGAAGACGTTGATCTCGACAAGATGATGGATGTTAACAGTGCCATTGCTGTCGAGAAGGAGATTGCGGCAGACACCATCGGAACTCTCTTCGCTGCTACACAGACTCACTTCTTGCCTTTCGTCGAGTCCTGTACTCTCGAGCTCATCGCTCTCCTGCCTCACTACTACGAAGGCATCAGAAAGAGTGCCACGGATTCCCTTTTGGAGATCGTCAGAACCTTCTACGATCTGAGTGATCATGAAGACTGGGTTCCTGGTGCCAACTCGGTGAGTCAAGCAACGCCCTTGTCGTTTCAAGTGATCCCTGACAGCCTTTTCAGCCTACTGCCTTGAACAACCAGGTCCAGGAGCTTATTAGCCACGCGCTTGCCCCTCTCCTTGATATGTATGAGAGCGAAGACAACAAGTGAGCATTTGCGTCACCTTTCTTGTCGTGAATACATTCCAATCCTTTTGCTCCAGGTCTGTCGCCGCCTCCCTGTGTCTTGGACTGGCGGAGACCATCAACAAAGTCGGCCCAGGCTTCTTGCAAGGCAGTGCGTATTCCCTGCTTCCCTCTTGATTCCAGCAACTCAGGTTATGTCTTGTAGATCTCGCCGCTATCTGTAACATCGCCGTTCAAATTTTGGAACAAAAAGCGTTTTGCCAGCAAGATCCTGATCAGGATGAAGATGAAGAAGCTCCTGAAGACCAGGCAGAGTACGACTCTGTATTGATCTCGTCTGCTGGTGACCTCGTTGCAGCCCTTGCAAGCGCCCTAGGTTCCGACTTCTCTCAGGCGTTCGATACATTCTTCCCATTGATCTCGAAATACTATGTGAGGCGACTTGTTCGTGTACGAAAGTTTCGCTAACCTCACGCATTGTATAGAAAAAGAGTCGTTCACTCAGTGACCGCTCGGCCGCTATTGGTTGCCTTGCTGAAATCATTGCTGGCATGAAAGGCGCAATTTCCCCACATACCGGGCCACTTCTGGAACTCTTTTACCGTGCACTTGGCGACGACGATCACGAAGTTTTGAGCAACGCTGCATTTGCCACTGGTCTGCTCGTCGAGTTCTCAGAGGTCGATCTATCTCAGCAATACTTCCAGCTGCTGGGAGCCCTCCGCCCTCTCTTTGTCGTTACCCCCGAAGACCCTGCCGCGAAATTAAACGCAAAGGATAATGCAGCTGGTGCCGTCGCACGTCTCATTGTCCGAAATACATCGGCAGTGCCACTAGACCAAGTTCTGCCGATTTTCATCGATGCTTTGCCTTTGAAAAACGACTATTTGGAAAACCGCCCTGTCTTCCGTGCTCTTTTCCACCTTTTCAGGACAAACGGCGCAGCGCTCCATCCTTTCATTGATCGGTTATTGCCAGCATTCGCATATGTTCTCGACCCATCTATCAAAGATCAGGTTGGCGATGCGATCCGAACCGAGCTGATTCATCTTCTGGCTCTGATCAACCAAGAAGAGCCAGCGAAGGTTCAAGCAGCAGGGCTTGCGGTGTTCCTCCCTGGAGCATAGAAATTTAGGTGTTTTATGTTGTCTTAATCTTGAATTTCTCGTCTGTCATCGATTATGCTTTTCTCTTCCTCTGTCTTTCCCTACGGATCCAGCCTCGTAATTACGACGTCTCTTCTTCACAATACAATGATTCTCGCTTTAGAATAACGACATTTGGCTTAGTACCATGAATAGGAATAATTCACGAATGATGATATAACGCGAGCGCGTTGTTGTGTTATGTTGACGACAGTTACTTTTGGTGCAGTGGTTTCCATGTTTCCAGCCTCCGTCGACATCTCTGCGCAAGAAGTGATCTCGCTGGCCGACTCGTTTCCCGGCTCTATCTGAAAGGCTACTCGCCCAACACAAGTTCCTATGGTTGTCGTTCTTTTATATTTCCTAGCCTTCTTCGCGGCTGTAATCTCTGCTACTCCCTCCGTGACCGTCGCCCTACCTCTAGAGAACCAGCTTCCCTTAATCGCTCGGGTCGGCATACCTTTTTCTTGGACATTTTCTCCCTTTACTTTTAACTCTTCGGATGGCCCTCTGAGATACACAACTTCTTTGCTGCCTGCTTGGTTGACATTTGACGATACATCTCAGACGTTTCGTGGTACTCCTTCGGCGGCCGACGAGGGCAACCCGGAAATTACTGTGACAGCGCATGCCTCCAGCTCCTCGACATCCTCAAAGTTTGCGATGTGCGTCACCCACTATCCCCCACCCGTTTTAAGTATCCCCATTGCGGACCAATTCCGCGACAACAACCCATCACTGTCGTCGGTCTATCTATTACGGCCTAACTCTGCCATCACAACGTCGAACCCTGCTCTGAGAATTCCATTCAAGTGGTCATTCAGCATAGGTTATGAAAGTGACACTTTTGTATCGGAGAATAACTTATACTACGAACTTCGCCTGGCAAATGGCACTGATATCCCGGACTATATGGTCTTCAAAGATATTACTCTGGATGGAGTCATACCTGCCTCCGAGAGACCCAACCAACCCTTAGTCCTACCATTCGTCCTCCATGCATCAGACAAGGAAGGCTACACTGCAGCGACACTTCCATTTGACTTGGTACTGGCGGATCATGAGCTATCCCATACAGGCTCTCCTCTTCCAACGATTAACATCACAACATCGAATCATTTTTCTGTTAGTCTTCTTTCGTCAGCGGACTTTACGGGCGTCTTGGTAGATGGAGATCCTATCCAACCTTCAAGCATATTGAATTTGGACATCGATGTCTCTGCCTATAGCACCTGGTTGAATTACGATGCTCCCAGCCGAACCCTCTCAGGTGATCCCGGGCTGGATGACACGGGCACGAATCCTTTGCTGCCTGTAATGCTGAAGACGATATTCAACCAGACTATCAGAACCAATGTGTCATTAGCGCTGGTTCCGTCTTACTTTGTTATACCTGAATTCCCCCCCTTGCATTTCTCAAAGGGGGATCAGGTCCTGTTTAATCTTGGACAGTGGTTCTCTGACTCTGCAGGACGAGATGAAGCAAATATCACAGTGGCCTGTTCACCGAGTAATGCTGCGAATTGGTTGAGATTTGATGCGTCCAGTACGAACCTAACCGGAATTATTCCTTCAGATTGGGACGCCGAGGAAGATCATGTTACGGTCACCTTTACAGCGTATTCGCACAAAACTCATTCGACCTCGCATGCCGGCCTTGCCCTCTACATTGCCGATACTGGACACAATAAATCTCTTGCTCCAAAAAATCTTACTGGACTGTCTACAGCGGCTCACAGGCGATTGGTACTCGCCCTGGCCATAACTTTCGGGTTGATGGGGGGCATATGCCTCATTGGCGGATTGCTTGCTGGCATCAGACGCTGCGTCAGAGTCGAAGATACAGCAGTACTGGGAGAGGAAGGACGCCATGCTTGGAGCGAAAAAGACCGCCGTTGGTATGGTATGACACTCAGTCCTCGTGGCACCAGAGTCGTTGAGAAGGATCTGAGTTCTGCCAGTTCACCCAGTTTACTGCCTCCCCAGGGCTACCCTCGATCAAATTACGGAAACCTTGGTCTGGGCTTGAGGCGTGTTTCAGAACGCAGTCAGGGGGACCAGCCTAGCCCTAGAGTGATGCGAAAGGGAGAGTTCATTTCCAAGATCAAAGAAACGGTCAGACATGTCAGCGACAAGTATACCCGGCGGCAACGAGGTCCTTCTAACCCTCGCCCTTTCATTGGACGACCTATCTTGATTGCCCCTGTGAAGTCAAATGGCCAGACCGAACCCCAGATCCATGTTTCTCCTTCGAACCCGTTCGGAGACCTGCCCAGTCGCCCGGGTAGCACTTTTATGTCGGGTTCGCCTTCGAACTCCACAACTGAACATTCCATTCCGAGACGGCGTCCCGATTTTGCGCCACCGCGGAACCTCGCTCAAGTACATTTTGACGACGCTCGTATATCTCGTCAGCTTTCCACAGGGTCATTCGGGTCAGTCAGTTATCAATTCAATACTATTTCAATCCTATTAAAACACGTGATTCCACGAACACAGGGGCAGTCTTCGGAGTGGGAGAAGCGGGCTTTCCCGCGACTCCTCTGCAGAGGCTTCGATGGGACCTCCTACTCGTCCTCGACTAGTTCCGTTCACAAGTTCAACACGCGTTCCAATGCCACAAGCCCTTGTCGTCGCCAACCATCAAGACATTCACTTCAATGGGAACAGGATAACAAGTCAGCGTGTTAAAGTTTGCAAGATTGATTCTCAAAATGAAGAACTTGTCGTTGAAGGCGCGGTCAAGCCAAGTGGAAGTAGTGATGAGCTTACGATGGGGATCCATTATGTGCGGTCTCTGGGTGCAGATCAGCTAGCGGTCAATGGTGGCGCAGGCGTTGGATCTTCGCCAGCTTTGTCAAATCTCCGTTCATCTTTCACATCCTTGGAATCCTCTCATGTTGGACACAAGTCCGGAAGCATGGCCGAAGCGATGAAGGTTTTGGTCAGAATTGGAGAGAAATTCAAATTTCGCGTCCCAGTATCGTCCACCGCATCGTTGGGGCAAAATCAGGGCTTTCAGGTCAGACTGATATCTGGCCAACCGTTGCCCAAATTCCTTCAAGCAGATCTCAGTGGTATCAGCAGCAAAGGCATGCTGGAAGTGTCAGGAACTGCGAATTTTCGGGACATCGGAGAAACGGCGGTCGGGGTATATGCAGTGAAGGACGGCCTTTGCATGGCAAATATAATAATCGAAGTTGTTGGAAAGCGCTAACGTTCCAGGACTACAGTTAATCACTGTTTATATGTATCTTTGTAGACAACCTATCTCGTGTATTTCTTACAGCCTAACTTACGCTCCTTAATTATGACCCGGACGCTATTTCGCAGAAAATGAAAGAGAAAAGCGGTATATAATAAGAAAGCCTTTTACAGTAACAGCTACCTCTCCTCTACCAAGCCATCCTCAACAACGAAAGCACGATGAGCTATAAACAGTCCATGTCTCCTGATCCTCACAAGTGGTGTGTCGTCTACATCTATGACTTCCAAATGAGAATGGCGAGAGTTCCGACGTAGAAGTAGATGAAGTGTTTGGTTTCTGTAGATGAGAAAAAGATATGTTAGCACAGGAGCAAGGTGAATATTTTTAGACTAGTGATGAACATCAGATCGGGTTTTTACATACAACGCGCACAAAAGTCAACGCGTTTTTTGGGAGATGGTGCCAAGTATAGAGATGAAGGTTGCGATGAGAAAAGGCGACATACCGTGGGTGACATAACTACCGAAGTTCTTGCCAACAACGACATGCCAAGTTGGACCATGTCTTCGGTCAAACTCCTTCTTGATTTGTGCAGCAATATCCTTCTCGATGCTATACTTCTCGAGAGCTGCGGACGCGATGTCGACACTTTCTTGTTGCATCTCCTCGCTCATGTCGACGTTTTTAATGATTGCTTTTGGTGCGGCACCTCCGAGATTGACATCTTTGGGTGCTGAGCCGGTGTCTGTGGATGAAGAGGTGGGCGCGTCGTGCTTGTCTGCCATGATTGTTGGGGTGTTGTTCGAATAGAGAACCCGATGTCTATGGGGGTACTTGTAGGTCGTTGAAGAGTCGCGGGGGTGTGTTTGTATGGAGGGAAGCACGTGGTGCACAGGGTCGTGTGGCAAGTCGCTGGATTCGTCCGACGGCTGTCTTCGGTCCATCCACCTGCTGCAGTGCTTCATTTTCTCGCCGAGTTCGTGTTCACAGTTCTCAAAAGTCTGTATCCATGTGCAACATCACACGGACTGTGATCGCCTATCTTGGGCACCCATCTGCTGCATGAGCTTCACTTATCGTGCTCATTCTCCTTCTCCGCACCAACAACTGTACGACTTGCTTCTCAGTCGTCTTCTAACCGAACGCCTTGTGCGTGTTGTTTCGTCCAACATGTTCTTGTACATAATGGACACGTCATATTTGAGCCCACTCTATTAACCCTTGCTTGTTTCGTTCTTCTCGTGCATTCGCTTCGGACGACTTTACTTTGCACTTCTTCTCCTCATGTGCGAGCGCATCATATCTAAAAATTCAACTTCGCGCGGTAATCACTATTTCCGTGTTACATATGCCTACCAGATTCTCCATACGTGAAGTGCGAATGTATCATGTCGAGTTCCCAAGAATCCCAACCCCATACATCTCTGCAGCAGCATATCCAAGCAATTTCAACGTGAACACCGCCCAACTTCGGGGACCCTGGGGTCCTTCCGTCCGACATATCAGGAACTCTGAAAGACCGCGATTCCTGATGTCATCATCTTGACTTGCGGTCCGCCCTATGGATTTCGGAAACACTTTGCTACGCAAGCAATAGGCCAATAACTGGCAAAACCTACCTCCGCAGCAACGAGTTTGTTGGTGGCTTCGAAACACACCTTGGCGTCTTTTACACAGACACGCACTCCGTTTCTGAAAGGTGTGTGTCTTTTTCTGGGAGCCCCAGGTTGCGAATGCAAGCTGGCTTGATCGTGTACCACATGCACCGATCGACCCATGCACGGTGCACTGCTTCGACGCTTGTTAATTATAAGCTCAGCCGCATGAGGCTGAATAAGAAAGGCTCTGTGCTTGGTTCTCAGCTTTGGTGAAAGACTCTTATGCCATCCTTCATCTCGTATTCCCCGGCGAAGGAACTAAAGGCCTCTGACTTCTATTCTGGTTGATATCTCATACCAATGTAAGTCAAAGAGTCACATTTTACCAATATTCACGATTGATATACAGCGCCCACAGGACTCTTTGCAAACCGAATATCCAGGCCGCAACCGCGAGCGTGGGGACAGACCCATTAATGTGGGTCCCTCGGTAAACCCTCCCACAAGCACCAACGTCTAATGTGAATCGGGCGCCATCCGAGTGTTTAATCATAGCACTGTCATCTTGGACGTCAATGGGATTGAATTCAGTACCAGAGGTGCCTTTGGTCATTTTAAGACCCCACTCACACTAATTGACATGGAAGCGACGAGAAGCATCACACACTCTTATGGCGCTCATAGGTCGCGAGCGTCCTTAAATCATTCCCCAAAACATTGTCTGTTGTCACTTTCCCCCACGCGTACCCAGCCTCATTATATTCTCAAGCACGTTCCCACTGGACTCCACCACACTTCTGATGGTTGCGAAAACAACCATCGATTATTCTGGGCTCGAGTGAGCTTATATTCGTGATTACAGAGCACCGGGATTTTTATAATCCGCCACACTTATAGATATGAACGACAATGTGTTCATTCATCAACATCATCACGAACATATCGTGAATGAAGTAAGCTTGCTTTCTCAACGTGCAACAATGTGTTATATAATCGTTCTGAAAATCCTGTCAGCACCCGTGGCCCCGGTAACCTTGCTTTGAATTTGGTTGGCGCCAATAACTGTGAGGGTGCTACCTTTTGCCTCATGCGACAACAACATTAGGCCCGCATAGAATTGATGCCAGTTGCCACTTCATCCCCCTAGGGCTAGAAAGCGCAAGGCCTTGATCATATGCTTCAATAGGTGCTTATCTGAATCGCAGTCGGCTTTTAGTCGGTACAATTCAGACTAGGCCTAGCGATCACGAGGTCACAATATGCCATACTTGGGCAATCATTTGCCTCATTCAGTATCTATTTTGTGGTTTTAGGGGTCGTATTGAACGTTGCCCTATGACCTGTACCTGGCGTCTGTATTCGTACATTGACGTGGTACATGGTGAGAAGAAATAACATCACGATTGGTTGCAAAATTCATGATGTAAGTCAAAGGAATGACAACTACAACTACAATATCTGACTACCAAACCTTCCTCCAACTGCGCGTGTAGAGGAAGGATCCATCGACACAACGCTCGGCGTTCCCTTGTCAATATGCCCCAAAGTCCAGTCTCTCGTCAATTGCATGTATATAGCTTTGAACGCTTCGAGAGAACCCTTTTCTTGTACGAGCAACAAAGAAACCACATAGCCGTCCTGGCAAAGCTGAGGTGTTGGCCACTGCAACTCGACACGAAATTTGACCGACTTTACTACTACCACAACGTTGCCCGTGTCGTGGATGTCGTTGGAGCGACACTTCAAGATGCCAAGTTTTTCTGATTCTTCGAGAGACACCAATATATCCATCTCGACGAGGAGCCTTCGGCATTCGATTCTCGTGGTATGAACATCGTGCCTGGAATGGAGGCTGTATGTCGCCTGTTTGAACTTGAAGACGTTGTCTATCCAGGTACGCCTAGGAGATATATCGCTTGGTGAGGGAAGCGAGAACGATGACCCCGCGTCCGAGAACAACGGTGAAATGGGACCTACGGACAGCCGCTTTTTTTGAAGTTTCGGAGGTCTTCCAGTGTTTGGAGTTTCAATGAGCTGCTGTCGTCTACCGTCGCGTAAGACATCCTGCATCGCTGCATGCTGCTCAGTAAGAGGCGAACGTCGGTTCAATATTACAGATTCAGAGAAGGCGAGCATGTTCTCCTTATTATTTGAGTGCGTGATGCCTGTTGAACGAATAGGTTGACCTTTCCGGCGCACGGTGAGAGGTTTGGTGCCTGATTGTTCACGCGCAGAGGCATGTGATCGAGTCGTGTTTTTAGTCCCCTCGCCAAAGATGTCAAGTCTCTGTGGAGTCTCCGGTACCGCGCTGAGATTCATGGACGAGATATCAAGTTCTGGGGTAAGGAGATCTAGCGGCGAGCCGTAATTCGAAACTCCTGACCAAAGATTGCTATCAGGAGACCTGGTTTGCAGCACGTTGAGGTGATTCGCAATCTGTTGGAAGAACACCTGGATTTTGGCGTCATCTAATTCTGGCACGGTAATCAGTGGGAGGTGAGAGTTGGCGTTTGCTGCAGGGGTATTTGAGGAGACGTCTGACAAGGGTGATACCATGGATGTCTTTTCTACGGCGTGAGGCCTTCGCAGATTCAATGTCGTTGCTGACTGCGACGTCCTGATATCGCGGGCCTTGGCACTTCGCGGGATTGGTAGGTTATCACGAGGTGGGAACAGCGATTCGGACGGTTTCAACCCTTTCTGCACTTGCTTGCTTTTCTTACGTTGAATCCGAGCTTGGATGAACTCTTCTTCTTCTTGACGGATCGCGAGGTACTTCTTCCGATAGTTGACAAGTAGGTGATAGATTCCCTTTTGCCAGTTGCGCTCAGGGCTCATCAGGCTCTCCATTATTTCCGCGTCTGGAGTACCATGCCATAAGGTTCGCAAGTTCGCAAAAATATCAGGATCAATGGACGAGAGGTTTCCAATGGGGAGCGCTATATTGTCAAAGTTCAGATCAGATGGTATGGCGTTAGGGTTCTTCATAGGCTGAGACGTGAAGAATGGGTGCCGCATAATTTCTGCCATGGTTATGCGCTCCTTGTCGTTCGTGGTCAGCATACGAGATATCAGATGTTGTGCCTGTGGGTCAATATCCGGCGGCATGACATATTTCCCGACCGCAATCTTTTTCAAAAGCGTTGGGCAGTCATCGTCATCGAATGGTAACTTGGCGGCTAGCAAAGCATAGAGAATGATACCGCAGGACCAAATATCAATCATGGCCCCGCTATACGGCTTGCCCGTGATTATCTCGGGGGCGGCATAATGGGGGCTACCACATGATGTACGGAGAAGTTTACCCCGGGCATTATCTTGCCAAGTGGCCATGCCGAAATCCGCAATTTTGATATTCGAGTCTTGGTCGATAAGGATATTTTCGAGTTTGAGATCACGATGTGCAATGTTGTATCGGTGACAATAGTCAACAGCACAGATGATCTGCTGAAAATATCCCAGGACTTCGGAAACCGGGCGACGACCCTTCGAACACAGGAACTCAAAGAGCTCTCCACCTTGAACATATTCCAAAATCAGGTAAAGACTAGTTGAGGTTTCCCAGACGTCGTAGAGGCGCATTATGTTCGGATGGTCAATCAGCTTCATGACTACTATTTCTCGTTCCACGGCTAAGAGGTTGTGCTCGACTTCATCTGCCAGGCGGTTGAGGGAAACCCGGCTTGCGAAAGAGCCTTTCGGGATAATCTTGATTGCAGCATACTGACCCGTCTTTGAATGACGAGCTATCCTGACATGACCTGAGACAGATGAGACGAGATTCAGTTGGGAGAATCTGTCATACCTGAGAATCCCTTCCCCAAAGTTCGTCCGACTTTCCACAACCCAATCATTTTGGGATCGTGTGTGGACTTCGCCTTGAAAGCCAGTGGGTTCGACTGTTCACTCATGGCACACAGAATGAAGGTCAGAGAGAAGGAGCAGCTTTGCGGCTGACATTCTGATTGAGAATCCTTGCATCGTTATAAGGGTGAAGTGTTGGAAAGTAGTCCAGTATAGTCACTGAGAGCACGATCGTCACAATCTTTAAGCACATTCTGCATAACTTCGTCTACAAACAAGGACAAAGAACGCGTTGCAACCGCAACCACATCACGAGTCCACTTAATTCAGTGCAAGCCGCAAGCAACCTCGTCTTTTACAGACCGGTTTGTAGTTCTACCAGTTTTCAGAGTAGCAAACAAACCAGGCTTCAGTATCGGTTTCCTTTGGATTTGCGTACTCAAAGTTCAAGAACATGATGCAACCAACACCAGCCCCTTCTTCAGCCCCAAATTCCCCTGGACATCAAGCTGAGCCAGTCCTTGAGACACCTACGTATCCCTCGCCGCCTCAGAACGTCGGAAGTGCACCCTTTGGCATTCTAGTGGGCCTATTCGAGAAACTTCAGAATGAAAGGAAGCCAGATAGGCGCAGAAAGTTGATCGACGCCTGGTTCACTGTATGCATTTATACCCATCACGTTGCCCGTCCATTTCCGCAACTTTCTGTCTTTAGCATTGGCGAAAGGAGAAGGGATATGACTTATATCCTGTTCTGCGCTTGATCCTGCCCCAGGTACTAGGCCTTATTCTAACGCAGACCACTACGCCTGACATGGCATTTTAATCAGAAAGACAGAGAACGAGCCGTTTATGGTCTGAAAGAGAAGAATCTAGCTAAGATTTACATCAAACTTATTCCTCTTGGGATGAGGGACCCTGATTCCATCCGTTTACTCAACTGGAAGAAACCAACTGACCACGACGTATGCACCGCGTTTTCTAGCGTGGATTCTCGTTCAAGACCTGACACCTCTTTGTTGCAGAAAACCTCTGGAGACTTTCCAACTGTCCTCTATGAAGTTGTCAGCAAACGTTCCTCCGTGATCGAAGGTTCTCTGTCAATAGACGACTTGAATGACATCCTGGACGAACTCTCCAAGAACATGGGCAAACAGTGAGTATCATGCGAACAGAAACTTATTGAGACATTTATTGATATCTCGAGGTCAGGGATATGCAGATGAAAATCTTGCAACGTATTTACAACCGTTCTACTGCGGAAGAGCAACGTTGGATCGTACGGATCATATTGAAAGGTAATGATCTCGTTCTCGCCATCTCACAATTTTGCTGATAGATGTTCCTTCAAGACATGGTCATATCAGTCAAGGAAACAACAGTCTTTTCTGTGTTTCATCCAGATGCACAGGACCTGTACAATACTTGCTCTGATCTGAAGAAGATTGCCTGGGAACTTTGGGATCCTTCATTCCAATTGAATGCAGAAGTAAAGAACGTCAAGCGTCACTGAACCAAGAGTATGCTGACCATCTGAGTAGGACAAAGCGGTACAACTCTTCGCGGCGTTTGCGCCCATGCTCTGCAAGCGTCCAACAAGAAAGATTGAAGAAACCGTGCGTGCGATGGGTGGTGCAGAATTCATAATAGAAGAGAAACTTGACGGTGAAAGAATGCAATTGCACAAACGAGGAAATGAATACTTCTATTGTTCGCGGTACGACTTCTTCAATTGGTTACCTCGTATTCTATTCATCCGATTGTTTAGGAAAGGCAAAGATTATACTTATCTCTATGGAAAGCACGTCGGAACAGGAAGTTTGACACCGTTCATTGACAATGCATTTGATCATCGAATAGACGAGTGCGTATCAAATTTCCAAAGGTTCAACAATATGTACTCATTGTCTATGCAAAGTATTATTCTCGACGGTGAAATGTTGGTTTGGGATCCTGTTTCGGAACGCAACCTCCCGTTTGGCACCCTCAAATCGGCGGCTTTGGGTATGTCAGTTGTAATCGCCTCAAAGACAGACTCTGAAGCCGAATTAGACAAATCGAAGAAAGAGCATAACCCTCGACCTTGCTGCGAGTTCATTGATCCTGATATACGTTCCGTCTACTAATTTTGTCCTAGTCAAAGTATTTGACCTCCTATACCTCAACGGTCAATCATTGCTCCACCGCTCCACCTCTTTCCGCAAGAAAAATATGCGCCAGTGCCTCAAGGAGGTTCAAGGTCGTATTGAATATGCCATCGAATACAGAGGCAAAACTGCGAAAGAAATCCGAGAGAAAATGGATGAGGTCATGGCTGCAAGGGGAGAGGGTTTAGTGATCAAACATCCTCTATCACACTATGTTTTGAATGGCAGAAATAATGACTGGATCAAGGTAAGCCAATCGTCTCTATACACAATTTGTTCCTAAATTTCGCATGATACAGGTTAAACCCGAGTACATGGTCAGCTAATAATTTTCAATAAACCAACCTGCTTGTTGAAGTATTCCATCGACAGGATAATATGGGCGAGACAGTCGATGTCCTAGTCGTCGGTAAACAAAGAAATAGACACTATTCATCAATACACTGACATTGGCGCAACATAGCTGGTAATTATGGCTCAAGAAAGCGTTCCGGAGGCGTCTCGACCCTCATTTGTGCTGTATTTGACGACCGAAGAGCCTACGAGGATGATGAGGAACCAAAGTCAGGAACACATTCTCCTTTGCTCCTTGGACCGAGCTGATATTCGTTCTTTATGCTAGATATAGCACCTTTGTCCGCATTGGCTCTGGGTTCTCATTCACTGACTATGTTTGGATGAGAGACAAACCTTGGAAAGTTTGGGATCCGAAAAACCCACCAGAGTTCTTGGGAACTGCTAAACGATCTCATGATGACAAGGGGGATGTTTATCTTGAACCTCAAGAGTGCGTCGCTGATTCTCATTAGGGAAAGGCATTAACGTGAGATGATAGTTCATTCATTGTCAAGGTTAAGGCTGCGGAAATTACGGCTTCAGGTGTGGCCTTCTGTAACTTTTATGAAAGACACTTTGGCTGATTGGCTCAAGATCAATACCACATGGGATATACCATGAGATTCCCCCGCGCGGTTAGCATAAGGGACGACCTTAGTATTGCTGACTGCATGACTGCTTCAGGTACTCGATTGACCCTTCCCACTATTCTTGTCAAAATTATAACCATCCTCGTAGCTGTTATGGAAAGCTTGCGATCAGAGAAGAAGAGGAAAATGGAGAGTGATAGCGCTTGGTAAGTCTGTAGAACCCACATTCCTCCCCAACTATTCATGTGTATCTCAGGGACACAAAGAAGAAAAGGAAAACCATAGTGAAGAAGGTGAGCGAAAAAAACGACTAGCGGCTAGCTGTTCAAACCGCCTTACGAGCATTACAGGCTGCGGTACTCCCCCAATATTCAGGCATAAAAATGAAAGGGGTCACAGTGGAAACGGATATCTTTGAAGGGATGAAATTTGGTGTGTTGACAGTGGACACAATCTCGAATACATTAATGATAAAAATGACAGTGGTGATGTCAGACCCAAAATCGAGAACTGGTGAAGAGGATAAGAAAACGCTGACTAAAATGTGCGTCATCACGCCATTGCGACCTTTCCTCCAATTAAAATGTTTCCAAGGATCTATGCCAACGGAGGAGCCTGTGCTCAAATTGCTACCAACCAGCCTGATTTATATGTTGTTTATGGAGGCAATGTTACCCGTGAGTCCCCCATTTTTCACGAACGAAATGGTGTCTGATTATAAATATTCTAGCATACGACCTTAAACTTGTGATTAATAAAGACATTGTCGACGTCCTCAAGCCAGCCTGGATCACTGAGTCAGTCGAACGGGGCGAGAGGGTTCCCCTGCGTAAAAAGTGGGCTTGTCAATGTGACTGATTGACTTGGTTATTCATGATATTTGTGTAGATATTTCTTCCATGCCACCAACGCTCGGACCGCAACAGATGACTATGGCGAAGTAGAAAGTGATGATGATGATGATACGGAAGCAGGTGTTTCTGCGACACCAAACACGGCAGATACGACCATGGCTCCACCGCCAGATGCTGAAGAGAAAGAGCAGACCCCAAAAGACGAGGACATGGATCCAGGCCTTGCTGACTGGTTTGACATTGGCGAGAAGAAGCCACTTGCTGGTCACCACGACGTTGACGACGATTCTGTGACCGAGCCTGATTCTGATAACGCCGATGTGTTGGATCCTAACGATGAAGTGGACTTTGGCCCGGATGACGACTGGCATCAAGTCAGCCCGACTCCTACTAGTGACCCAGCTACCTTTAAGGCGAGTCACAAAGCAGTTGTATTCATTGCAACTGGCTGATTTTTCTTTCAGGACGGTGATGATGTTAAGATGGGAGAGACAGAAAATGCGATGGAGTACGATCAGGAGCAAATCTTTAAACACTTGTGTGTCTCCTTTGTGGTCATTTGAGTTCCTTACTCTGCGTTAACCACATTCTCAGATGTTTCTACTTGGACTCTCCAAAGAACGCCACCAACAACGGCATGAATGTAAAGTCAAAGCATGAGAAGGCAATCGAACAAACGTCATTCCATCTCTTATCCACTACATAAATATGCTTATCTTTCCCCCTGCTTGACTGCACAGATTCGCCGAACTTTCAGCTTTGATAACCGAGCATGGAGGAAAGGTGGTCGGCCTTGAGGAACCCAAGATGACGCACATCGTGGTCGATAAACGCGATGAGAGCCGACGCCTTGAGTTGATGAGACGTACTTCAAAGTAGGTTCCATCTAGCTGGGTTGGAAGAAGGGTGCTCATAACTTTAACACTTTTACAAGACCGAAGCGGCGCAATCTCGTCATTGCGGAGTATATTCAAGCATGTTTGGACGAAGGCACCTTGCTTGACGAGGATGGTGAGTTAATGCAATGCCCGTCTAACAAGTGTGACGTTGACACGTTTCTCCATACAGAATTCTGCCCATAGTTGTTTGCGCGGGCCTTTGAATCAATCTATCGATAAAGTAAGAGATGTTGTACTTCTACTGACGTGACGCTATGTTCATTGGAAATAAAATATTGCTCGACTACATATACAAGTATTACTCGACTACATATACCTTGTACATTCTGACATAGGTTTTGTGGCACTGTTTGATGCATAGCATGAAATTAGTTGTTTTCCAATGTTTTTTTAGACGGGGAGAGCGGAGTTTTGCATCATTGTCCCCATCCAAATCGAGAACGTCTTGTACCTCTTCTTACCACCGACTCTTCTCGGTCCTCCCTCTCCCTTCCCTCCCCTCCCTCCTCGTTCACTTCTTTCTGTATTTCTTCACCACTCCTTGCGATACCAGGGGAAGCTCTACATCTCCCTTTCTGGGCTTTTTCAAATTTCCCTCCATTTTCTATCACTTCCACGCAGCACAACTGTATCAATATTCCACCATAAACTGTCCCGCCACCCCTTCTCCTTCATCATGACGGAGACACAAGTGTCGCCCATCTCTCAACTCCTCCATACGCTGGGAATAACGCGTGAAGATCTCAACAAGCGCAGTGACCAGATGCGCCAATTTCTCACTGCCGACGATGCCATGGCTTCACGCGCTCTTGAGCGCGATAACAGTTACAGACCAAGTTCTGGGTCTGATATACGCTCTGGCTCAAGATCAGTAGGATCCTCGTCATCTTTGGCGCGTTCTTTGTCTCGCGCAAGCTCAAGTTCCCTCCGCGATGGGACCCCACCAGCTACTCCAGTCAAGTCCGAACCACACGAAGGCGGAATACCCCATCGCCGTATGGATAGCATGGAGATGGTACTAGAGAGGCAGAGACGGCAGAGGAAGAGCCGCCGAGGCAGGGAACGCGAATCGGCAAAGGTCATCCCACACCCCCCCTCACCTTCCCCTAGTAGCGCGTCCCAATCTGGTGTTAACCTCGATTCCTTCATGCAATCACGCGATGACTTGACGTTGCCAAGTGCAGTTGATAGCCAAAGCGCTGACAATGTGTCTACTGTGGTATGTTGACGTGTTTTAGCTCGCCGTGCCACATTTCGCTTATCGACTTCTTTGCAGACTGACGATCTCCCACCAGTCACTCCTCAGAAAAACAAATATTATAGAGAGCACACAAACCTCCGCTCATCCTCGCAACCTTCCAAGGTGCTTAGTTTCGTTTTTGTTCTGTGAGACAAGCACTAATGCCGGTGTAGGACACGCCATGTAAAACTGAGACACTGACTCCCACGCAGCCCCTCACACAGCCTGTCCCACAGAGTCAGTCTCTGCCCCAGTATTACGCATATCCTGGATACATTGGATATGCGCATTACTTGCCCATGACTTATAGACCTGCACAAGCGAGCTCTTCTTCTTTTTCGGATCCTGTCACTCCGCAACCCCAGCGTATCCAACATCCTCTTCGTAAAATGGCTGCTTCACCCATCCCTTCCTATTCACCTCCTCCAGCGTCATCCCCAGTCTCTTCACCCCCGCGCTTTAACATGGTTTCTTCTCCGGGTCCAATGGGACCTCCACCCGAAGAGGAAGAATACGAGAATCTTCCCTATAAACTTCCTCCTGGGCCCTATTCGCCGAACAAGCCAGACCTTTCATATGCCGCGCTGGTCGGTCGGGCCGTTTTATCCTCACCGGACCATCGTCTCACACTTCAAGAAATTTATGATTGGATTACAATTGTATATCCTCACTACAAACGCGGAGAGACAACTTGGATGAACAGTATTCGTCATGTCTTGAGCACCACTATGTGCTTTCGTAAAGTCCCGCGAGACCGTTCAGTCGGCAGAACTCTTTGGGCAATTTGGGACGAAGATCTAGAGTGCTTTAAAGGAGGCGGCTTCAGAAAGCAGCTTTGTAAAGATTATGCCAACGCAAATGAAATCAAGGAGAAGCAAGCAGGAGCTTCAAAAGGCAAACCCAGAGTCCGAAAGCGTGCCGACGACGACGACGGCATGGATACAAGAAAGCCCAAGAGAACAAAGAAGGATTCAACCACTGTGAATGTTTCCGTAGCCTCCAGCACTCAATCTTTGTTCAAAGGACCGACACCACTCTCCTCTCATCCGTTGTTTCCGCCCACACGGCCTACGCCCCATCATCAACCTTATTACGAAAGCTGTATGCCCCAACCTCAGGTATTGCCTGCCGAGATCATTTTCCCTCCGTTGCCTGCGACAGCCGCCTTCAATAGAGTTGTCAATACTGGGGCTTCTTCTATCCGAGGCGATACACAGGGGACGGAATCAAGAATTTCCACGCCTGCTTATTCGTCCTCTGCTCCCACATTGCCTCTGTCTTCATCATCGTCCTTCTCGTCATCATCAGTTCCTGAACTCACACCCAACCGAAACTCATCAAGCCCACCTTCTTTGCCTGCAACGAGCGACATGGACATTGATATGCACGCCAGTCGTCCGTCTAGTGCTAAGAGTGGTATCCTCCAGATTGACGGCTCGGTCTCGATCGCTAGTGCAGATGATGATCCTGAAATTGATACCTCCTCAGGGGATGGCGATGACGATGGCATATTCAACACCTCCTTATTGGGGCCTGTTCGATTCTGGGGAGAGTCTCCGAAAACTTCAGGACTTTTGCAGCCTGGTATCGAGTTGCTCAATTTGCCTGACAGCGACGTCGAGGAAGAAGATCAATCTCCGCTGCGCGATAAGAAAGGCAAGAGAAAACAAGTCTCTCGAAAACAACAGGTTGGTGCTGAAATTTTGTTATCTGCGCTACATGACTGACCATTGAGTTAGAATGCTCTCTTCCCACCAATTCCTACTTCTCCTACGCTCAATCTGCGTTCCAAACGTACAACTGTTACGCCTCCCCCTTCTTTGGCTGCGCCTTCGACCCCCCCTCCCAACGGTCAACAACATCAGATTTCTTCTATCCGCACCCCTCTTTCACATAAAGGACTCCATATGAGCCCAACAGCAAGCCTAGCGCACTACAAATCCAATCTTGATCCACCACCTGTCTATGGAGGAGGGCACCCTCTGGACGTCTCACAAGGAGCAGAGGATGATACCGATCCTATGCGAACTCCTCGCAAACGCGTCTCAAATTCGAACACGTCAAGCATATATGCTCCAGTGACACCGAGGAAACTCATATTCCCCTCCGTTGGCGACTCTCCCTTCCGGACACCTATGGGTGGGCTTTCAACTTCACCCTTTCGAACGCCAGGTTCGCGTAATATTTTCGATCCTCATGACCCTACCGCTCTGCTCCACGATGAGTTGAACCGGATGGGTACCGCGTACGAAGACAGCCCTGGTGGATTGTTCGGTAAAGGACGTGGTTCGCTACTTTATGATAGCCCTGGGCTGGATAGCACCCCTGGGAAATGGAACAAGTGGTGGTAATGCGTGGTGGTCATGCCAGACCTCCATTACACAATCTTTTATGCATGTTTGATGACGGTGATGACTTTAACGATATCTACCACGTTTTTTGATTGTCCTCATCTTTCCTGCATCCTTTATCTCGTGTGCATACCTATCAGTGGGCATTCATGGACGAACTCCGTTGATATCGTTTCTCTTTTTGCGTATTCTTTCCGCGGTGTTCAAGATTTATCCCTTATTTTTTCATCATATTTATCATGACCACACAAATATCTTTGTTCCCGTTTTTCTGATTCCTACCAGATCGTCGTTTGTCGCAGGCTACCTAACCCTTGTACATATACTCAGCTCTTTCATCGTCGTACACACTATGCAGTCTTGTTTTCGTTTGAAGTCAATGAAGGACATCCTTGAATGGTTGGCGTTCAACATTTGCGTGAGATAGGCTTATGGAGTTTTTGAGATAAAAAATCTTTTGATTGTATGCAAAAGAGACAACGACTACGAGAAAAAACTGCATATGCGCAAACTGTATTTCTACGTTCCTGTGAACCTATATTCATAGGAAGAACAGTAAGTTTCGGTTGGATGCAGCACGAAACAGGATGAAAGAGATCAGCTGGCTGTTCTTAGTAATTTTGTATATGGTTTGTCCCCATCGCCAGTGGCTTCGGAGTTGGTGTATGTTCGCATCCTATAAGTCTCGAACAAAAAAAGATCACTCACACTGAACACATTGAACATGCTTTTCTTGTCTGCGATCAAGATAAAATAAAGGAAGGATGGCTGAAAGAAAAAAATCAGTATGTGGTTCGAAGACATACAGGAGATAGAAAAGAAAAGAGTCAGTGGTGCACGATTTGGCTTTGTGCTCTACCAATCATCAACGCCACTTGTCGATGGCTATGACTGGGGCGGCAAGAATTCATCATTTGAGAAGTGTGGAAGTGAAGACTCACTAGTGAAATGCATGTCGATGGAGAAAAGAAAAAAATAAGAGGGTTTATATAGACCCCAGGGGCGTGGGAGTAATTGTTTTGAAGTATTGGTCATCCATTCTGAGTTATTCCTCGTCGTTAACCGCTGGGAGTTGTCCTTCATTCCTTCCACCGAGCTTACAACTGAGGTATAATGTCTCCCCCAGGGTCTCCCAGATTGATAGACTCCTATACAGCTCCCAAGGATGTTCTCGACGAATTCGCACAACTTGCTGAGGATGAAAATGTCGATCCTTTCGCTGAAACAGCCTCCAAGCGTCAAATCGCTGCGAGACAGTCCGATTACCACAACCGACGTTTCAACAGAGTAGCAGTCGACAGTGCTGATGCTTTCCAGGAGGGCGAAGATGGAAAAGAAGTGGAGGGGGGTTATAAGGATGCTATGAGGTTAGCGCGGTTGGAGCAGGAGGAGCAGAGGGTCAAGAGGGCAATCGAGGAGCAGCAGAGAAAGGATCGAGAAGAAAACCAGATGAAGATGGATCTTGATAAAACACCTCCTGCTGCTGAGATTGAGGCTGCCGCGAAGGAGCTTGCGTCGATGAATAAGGATGCGGGGGCGAAACGCAAGAGACGTTGGGATGTCGAAGAACCGTCAGACGAGAATGTCGACCCTAACCAAAGGGACAAAGGAGAATGGTCGAAGGAGTCTCTGGATGCCTCAGCACCCAAGAAACGTCGCTCGAGATGGGATGCTACTCCAGCCGACGCTGTTGCTGTCGGTGAAACACCGAAACGGTCTCGCTGGGACCAAACACCAGTAGCTTCCAATGTCGATGTTCCGATGACACCTATAATCATGAACGCTCCCGGTATAATGCAAGAGGATAAACAGAACCGATATCTCTCTGACGAAGAGCTCGACGCCGTTCTTCCCTCTGCTGGCTACGTTATCGTCACTCCTCCTCCTGGTTACGCTCCCATGGTAGCGCCCCGGAAGTTCATGGCTACACCTATTACAGAAGTTGGCGGCTTTCAAATCCAGGAAAGCTCTGATGCAGCGGCAATGGCAGCTGCAGCCGGTCTTGCTCCAGAGCTTCCGACAGAAATTCCGGGTGTTGGGAACTTGGCATTCTTCAAAGCCGAGGATGCGCAGTATTTCGCTAAAATCCTGAAGGAGGAGGACGAGACCGAGCTTTCTGTTGAGGAGATGAAGGAGAGAAAAATCATGCGACTCCTACTCAAAATTAAGAACGGTACACCCCCCGTCCGCAAGACAGCCCTTCGTCAAATAACCGATAAGGCTCGTGAATTTGGCGCTGGACCATTGTTCGACAAAATTTTACCTCTTCTCATGGAGCGCACGCTTGAAGACCAGGAGCGTCATTTGTTGGTGAAAGTCATCGACCGTGTTCTCTACAAGTTGGACGACCTTGTTCGTCCTTATGTCCACAAGATCCTTGTCGTCATCGAACCTTTGCTCATCGACGAGGATTACTATGCTCGTGTTGAAGGCCGTGAGATTATCTCCAATCTCTCCAAAGCTGCTGGTCTCGCCCACATGATCTCGACAATGCGACCTGACATTGACCATGCAGATGAGTATGTGCGCAATACAACAGCTCGTGCCTTTTCCGTCGTCGCATCAGCTCTCGGTATTCCATCCCTTCTTCCCTTCCTCAAAGCCGTCTGTCGTTCAAAGAAGTCATGGCAGGCCAGACACACTGGTATCCGAATCGTGCAACAAATTGCTATCATGATGGGTTGTGCCGTATTGCCTCATCTTCGCAACCTGGTGGACTGTATCGCTCATGGTTTATCAGACGAGCAACAAAAGGTCAGAACCATGACAGCTTTGGGATTGGCTGCTCTTGCCGAAGCTGCGGCGCCTTACGGTATCGAATCTTTCGACAATGTACTGAAACCACTTTGGTTGGGCATTCGTCTGCATCGCGGGAAAGGCCTGGCCGCGTTCCTAAAAGCAATCGGTTTCATCATCCCTCTCATGGATCCCGAATATGCCTCATACTACACCAAAGAAGTGACCGTCATCCTTATTCGTGAATTCCAAACGTCCGACGAGGAGATGAAGAAGATTGTTCTGAAGGTCGTCAAACAGTGTGCGGCAACCGAGGGTGTTACTCCTCAATACATCAAGCAAGATATTCTACCAGATTTCTTCAAAGCTTTCTGGGTTCGTCGCATGGCTCTTGACAGACGGAATTACAGACAGGTTGTGGAAACTACTGTCGAACTAGCCCAAAAAGCCGGCGTATCGGAAATCGTTGGGCGAGTAGTCAACGAGCTCAAAGACGAGGCAGAACCTTACAGAAAGATGGTTATGGAAACAATCACGAAGGTCATTGCCACTCTGGGGGCTTCCGACATTGATGAAAGACTCGAAGTCAGACTGGTGGATGGCATCATTTACTCGTTCCAAGAACAGACCACGGAAGACCAGGTTATGTTGGACGGGTTTGGAACAGTTGTCAATGCTCTCGGAATCCGTGTCAAGCCTTATCTTACCCAAATCGTTTCCACCATCCTATGGCGCCTTAACAACAAGAGTGCGAAGGTCCGTCAGCAAGCAGCAGATTTGACGACTCGGTTGGCTGTAGTCATCAAACAATGCGGAGAGGATCAGCTATTGAGCAAGCTTGGCCTTGTCCTGTTTGAACAGCTAGGAGAGGAGTACCCCGATACTCTTGGTAGTATCATTGCCGCTGAAGGTGCTATTGCAAATGTTGTCGGTATGACTCAAATGAATCCTCCGGTCAAAGATTTATGTGAGTATATCGTTTATAATGAATCATTACATACTGACGGTTTTGTCTTTGTTTAGTGCCACGGATGACGCCCATTCTCCGAAACAGACACGAAAAGGTGCAAGAAGCCTCAATCAATTTAATTGGTCGTATTGGTAAGTTTTATCATGACCCTTCATACATTCTGTCTAAATGCTTTCCTTGTTATTTAGCCGATCGTGGTGCTGAATTCGTACCTGCTCGAGAGTGGATGCGAATTTGCTTCGAATTGCTTGATCTATTGAAGGCCCACAAAAAGGGTATTCGACGTGCAGCTGTCAATTCATTCGGCTACATCGCCAAGAGTTTGGGTCCCCAGGATGTACTTTCGGTACTACTGACGAATTTGCGTGTTCAAGAGCGACAAAGTCGAGTATGCAGTACCGTTGCGATTGCGATTGTGGCTGAAACTTGTGGACGTGAGTGCCCGAAATTATATCTTCTATTTACCACCGCTAATCCCTCTTCTCTTCTACTAGCTTTCACGTGTATTCCAGCAATTTTGAACGAATACCGCACAGCAGAGCTGAACGTTCGAACGGGTTGTTTAAAGGCACTATCATTTGTCTTTGAATACGTCGGCCCACAATCTGCCTACTACTGCGATTCAGTGGTGACGATGCTCGAGGACGCCCTCACCGATCGGGATCTCGTTCACCGACAGACAGCAAGTACAATTGTCAAACATCTCGCGCTTGGAGTTTCCGGATTAGGTTGCGAAGATTCTATGCTTCATCTTATGAACCTGGTCTGGCCCAACTGCTTTGAAACGTCACCGCACGTCATCGGGGCAGTCATGGACGCCATTGAAGCCATGCGAGTTACATTGGGTCCTGGCGTGTTGTTGAGTTATGTCTTGCAGGGATTGTTCCACCCTGCGAGAAAGGTCCGAGAGGTTTACTGGAGGGTATATAATGCACTCTACCTTGGTGCAGAAGACGCTCTGGTTCCATTTTACCCGGATCTTGGCGAGCTTACGGAAGGACAAAACGTGTATGATAGACACCCACTCCAAGTATTCATCTGATCGCTCTTATCGCCTCTTTGGTATGCAGTTGTAGCACCTATGTATTTTCCATCCTCCAAATATTGTCATATCATCTCTAATATTTCCTTTTGCAATTGCACCGAAGAACGTGGACGATAATGAGAGATGTCATTCATGGTCAAGTACAAAGCCACCTTGGTATTATTCATGACTGCGCTGTAAGGTTTGCAGGGAACCCAGCAAAATCTACTTGGTCCTGATAATCTTGCCCATTGATAGAGAATGCTATTCGTAAACGGAGTCGAACATTGCTCTGTTTTGACTTTCAGTACACGATGGTGGGTCTTTCAGGAGGACACTTACTCCGGCTGGAGCCACAACTCGCATCTGCTGCGTCTCCACGGCACCAGGATTAATGTTGGGGTTTGACATTGGAAGCATCTGAAGTTGCTGTGACTATCATATAACAAACTTCAGTTCCGAAGCAAAGCGAGACAGTATTGCAAAGACATACCTTGGGCACTGCAGCTTGGAAACTGAGCCCTGTCGCAGTTTGTCCTCCCGATACCTGGAAACGAGCTAGAATCATCACCACCCCAGGTTTCGTCGGTGAAGTCTGTGGTGTAAGCGTGATCTTGACATCGTTCTTATCATAGGCGGTATAAGCTGTAAGCCGCGGTTGTACTGGTGCAGCGGGAGCAGGTGGCGGGTTTGCGTGGGTTTGCGGAAAAGATGACGGATACGAAGGTGGAGCAGCGTTTGGATGAGGTGTGTCGGGCATTAGATTCGACGCGTTGCCAGAAGAGCCGAATAAACTGAGGATGTCATCGACAGTCGATCGTTGTTGTTGACCTGGCGGAGGAGACGCGCTTGTAGTCATACTTGACGAGCTGGAACCAAATATTTCAGCAAGAAGGTCTTGGTTTGACTGCGCCGTGGCAGCAGGCTGTCCATTGGATTGTCCGGCAGGTGTTGAAACAATTTCATCGCCAAGGAGGTCGGCCTAACGAGTAGTCAGCAAAACGTGAAGAAAGGGAAATTGATCACGCACTTCTTTGCCTTTGGTAGATCCAACAGGCTTGTTTTCGCTGACTGCACGAGGAAATGAACACAGTAGACATCACTGAATGGAGATGACTTACCGACGCCCATAACAGTAGCTTTCAGCTCTGGTGGTGGCATCTGCTCAAGAACGCCAAACCGCATGTCTCCCAAACTGAACAGACTGGCAAATTCGACTGCACGCTGCTGCAGCTCGAGCTCTGGACTCGTCGTATACTTCGCAAGGACTTCAGCGATGCGGTCCTGCTCGGGAGTGGTAGTTGTGCTCCGTGCTGCGATTTTGGTAACCGACGCAAGGACAAATTGCCGAATGAGGTAGTTTGCGTATGGGGAATCGATGATTGAGAATACGAGGTCAACCAGATCCTTGTCTGAGATCTGTCAATGACGAGGATATCTTGATTAGAAACAGGGTACGCTATGGAGTTGGACGCAAGACATACCACGATAATCTGGTCATCGTCCACAATTCCGCCCGAGACAATGATTTCGCTATACTCCCCGAGAATCCATGTAGCCGCCAAGGTCAGTGATTCTTGTGAAATGTCCGCTTTCAAAGCAAGATACAGTTTTGATGCGGTGTATGCTTGAAGCTCTGGTGTGTGTGCCACCAGTCGGATGAAGGCAGAAAGAATCTCCTCGCGAACGAAATTACCTGCCTACATGATGCCAGCGCGTAAGAGACGCGTCAGAATCGAGATTGTACAATGAACAAACCAGCTTCAAAACTCGCAGAACAGTGTCAATATGCCATCGCTTGTTTGGAGCAAACCGTTCTGCTGCCAGACAAATCTGTGTCGTCAACCCAAGCTTGAACTCATCATCGGCCACTTCAAGGAAGGCCAAGAGTTCCCTGATGAGGATGCGAACGTTCTGTTCGTTGATCAGGGCGTACGAGAGTTCAAGTGCACGTCGACGAATCGAGATATCTCCGTCTCGGAGACAATCAAGGATGATATTTCGGTGACGTTGCACAGCGTTTGTGTCCATTGATACGACTTTATTCAGGGTGTTGAGTGCAACGTAGCTGCGGAGTGTCAGTTCGGGGGAAATTCATAGACGCAATATAGGTACACACCGGATATTGTTGTCCTTATTACTCAAGAATTTCCCGAGAATGTTGATTGCCATCACCCGAAGCCCAGTGTCTGCCTCGATTTCCAGAACCGTAAGAACGGTTTCGTACAGGATGGAGTTTCCCACATTCTTCGATGAATCGGTGTTTGTCGCGACCTTGGTATATAGTGAATAAGGACTTGTCATTTATAGACGTGACGCAAGTACCTGTGCGAGAATGTCATTCATCGTCTCACTCGCTTGCTCATCGCCGCGTCCAAGCAAGCGCAACAGCCGTAGAATCTTGACTTGCAAGAAAGGATCTGTAATTCCGGAGACATCATGTTCCGGGCTATATCCAGTCGTCACTAGAGATTTCAAATTTCGAACAAGTAATGGGACAGCCTGTCAAATCGTTCAGAGGGGACCCAACTTGGCCCAAGATATGGCCACTGACACTACGGAATTCATCCAGGATGGCAGTTTCTATCTGGCACATCTCCGTGACAAGAGTGATTGCTGTAAGCAACACGCCGTGATTTCGATCGGTAAGGAGGTTCTTGGCCTTCACGTTGAAGTGGTCAGCGATATCGGGAACTTTCTTGACAACTCGTAGAGCACACAATGCAGCCTTTCAGAAAAATTGAGTACAAATTGGTGAAGGTAATCAGTCGATCTACCTTCTTACGAATATAAGTGTTACTTGAGCCCAGAAGCTTTTCAATTTCGTTGGCGAGATCCCGCGACATCTCTTCTGACGCGATGTTGGCGAATGTACACAGAGCGAGGCCGACAGCATACATGTTCGAGTGGTTCATGTCGCTAAGGGGTGTGAATTAGAGAATCTGACGGTCTCTACATGAACAGGAGCGCACTTCTTCAACGAATTCGTCACCAAGGTCAAAACCTCTTGATTCTCATCCAACAACAACATAATTCCCAGATAGCCCAGACGCTTATCCGAGAACCGGGGACTTGCAACAAGTTTCAAGCATTCGATCTGGCCAAAATGTGCAGGGGAACCGAGCATATGGATGTACAACAGTTTCGCAATGTTGTTGTGCCGCTGGAACGAGTCCTCCTCGCGGAAGGAGGCTCGTATGGCGGCAGATTCTTGTTGAATGAGAGCGCGTTCATCCGCCACGGTCTATTTGATAGAAGAGTGAATCAGGTTTCGAGAAATTGGATATGTGTTAACTGCGCCGAGCACCTTGCATGACCGAATACCCTTGATAAGGGCTGTTGAAGAGATCAGAATGTGATTTATTATAGGTCAAGGCGTGTAAAGTCACCCTTGAGGTTGTGATACACCATCTGGACGCTGCACAACACTTCTTGGCCACGGTATGCCTACTGAATTTTAGAAAGTGATAGTGTCGAGTACCTGATTCGGCGACGGGTGGTTACAAGGGGTCTGTGACAAGTCACTCCATTCATTGTTGGACAGGGTCTTTGTTCGCAACGCCATTGTATGCTTCAAACTCTTTATAATGAAGCGAACAGCATACGAGACATCTTCATCCTCTTCCTTTCTTCTCACCATCAGCCAGCTGGACCCGGTTGAAACATCATTGACTGGACAAAGCAGGTCTTTCACTGGCAACATTTATAGACAGCATTCAGGACTCTTCAGATACAATGTCAACCAAAGCCATGTCCAATTCCAGATTTAAGCAATTGCCGCGTCAGTCTCATTTGGCCCAGTTCCTGTCTCGACACGACGACGCGCTCAGAAGCGGCTTCATAACGCGTCTGGACAGGTCCCCTATCCATGCCAAAAGGTGAGCAATCCCATCATTTATGCCTCGCGAAGTTGCTAAGGTCGGACGGTTATACAGACTAACATTTGCCAAAGCCCTCACATTGAATGTCTTCGTTCTGTGCTTCCTCTCTGGCCTGGCCGCCACCACAATCATCAGAGACCTATTGTCACCCTTCTCGCTGTCGTACAAACTCAGCTTCTGTCTTACGCAGAACATGATCATTATCGCGGCGATTCTTGTCTTACTACGATCCACCTCTATGCCCTTCTTTTTGGGAGAGTGCCGGTTCAGAATCTGCTATGGGTTCCGTGCGTCCGAAATAGTTATCAGGAAGCCACCCACAACTGCCGTAAGCCTGAACAAGTGTCTCCCGGAAGACCAGCGGCTGGAAGGATACTGGCGCATGGCCACGCGAGCGGTCAACCCGAAACTACTATATTCCAGCACCAGCGCCGTGTTTTCGTCAGAGTATTGGACTATGGAGTACAGTGCTGTTTTCGACGCCATGAAGAGGATTACCGAGGGGCACTTTGAAGAAGAAGATATGGAATTCGCTATCTGGAAACAGGATAATGGTTTATGGAGCTCTTGTGAGCTGTGGAGGATGCATGAAATCATGACGGATCAGCAGGAGGTCTCCATGTTCAAGGTGAGACGCACAGATCGATATGCTCTGACACTAGTGACTAAGGCGCATTTTATAGACCTTCTTGACCCA
The DNA here is from genome assembly GCA_014925845.1 of Crassisporium funariophilum. Classification (NCBI taxonomy): domain Eukaryota; kingdom Fungi; phylum Basidiomycota; class Agaricomycetes; order Agaricales; family Crassisporiaceae; genus Crassisporium; species Crassisporium funariophilum. Next base: position 1,389,225 of record JACGCL010000005.1, read on the forward strand.
AGCGGGCAAACAGGAGTTGCTGTTGATCTGGCAGGACATGTTATCTACATCGCCTTCGGGAAAGCATGTCAAATGCTCCTCCTCGCCCAAAGCATACCAAGTCATGGTTGATAAGTTTGCACGGGAAGGCCTTGACTACGAGGATGTTTGGATTCAGGTATCAGCGAAGAGCCAGGCGATTCTATGACCTGCTTATCACTGCATTCGATACATATATGATTTTTATGAAATTTGTTACGTTCATCGTTGACGATCCTTGCAATAATTTACGATAGGTCGACACTATCACTGTAATTTACACTTGTTATCACATCCCTTGTACTTAAGCTGCCACTTAGAATGGATTGTATATCATTACGAAGATGTATATGACTCATGTGCTAGCAGTGGTGATCATCATTACTTTGTGCAACGTGGGACACTCATGCACTTTGGCCATGCGTCGTCCCGTCTTCGTCCTCGTTGCATCTTTATACGTGGAAACATGTTCAGGGCCGGGAAAGTTTGACGGACTATTCGTTTTCAGGTCAACATGTTCAGTTGGAACTCCCACCTCGAGCTCAAAGCCTGAATCGCGACCCATTCAGACTGCGCGCTCTGGTTGAGAGTCTTTCTCCAACTCGTTGCCTCTCCTATATTCAAGTCGAATTCATACATTCAAACCCCAAGTTTGTTCCCATTACCTGAGGCAGACCTGCAATCGTGGTGAATCGTGTCCCTTCATGTATCAAAGACCAGCCTCTGCGCGAAAGTATCCTCAAAGCCCTGGAGTTTGTCGTTACTTTCTTGCCGGGACATGTGCCTATGGAAACAAGTGCCAAAAGTCCCACAAGCCGCATGCGGATGCTAGGACAGGCAAAGACCTTGGGACTGGCAGTGACCTCGAGCGAGGAGGTTCCAGCATGAAAGGGTCCGAGAAGGCATTGGGCAATGGCAGTGGCGACGCCGATATCAATCTTCAGTGGGGCGACTCCGGCAACTCTCAATCAAAGGAAGAATTACCAGACGTCATCGGAGGGACAAAGGCGCCTTGTATCTTTTTCCCTTACGGCGATTGCCAGAAGGGCGACGACTGTGACTTCTCCCATGGTAATAAGACTAGCCGCGAAGGTCATGGTATAGGTGAATAAATCAAACATATCGCAAGCCTATACCTCTTTCTCATTGGTTTCCAGTGCCGCAAGGCTCAGTAGCAAAGCACGCAGTATCAAACAAGGACTGCAAACAATATATGCAGGGCAATTGCCGTGCTGGCTCGAAATGTCAATTCAAACACGTAGAGTCATCGACGAAATCCACGCGCAAAAGTCCTAGCATCGCTGCCATTGCATCAAGTGAATCGTTCCAACCCGAACCTTCCTTTGAGGATAACAATTATCCTGAAAACGGTTTTACATCTGGTGGGCCGGATGAAGACGACGACTACATAGCGGAGGATACACTTGACCAAGAGGAGATACCTACAAGTGGTATCGAAGAAGACATCACCGACGGCCTGGTATATGCCAACGCCCAGCTGAAAAATGAAGCTTTGAAAGAACCCCATGTTGAGCCGTCTTACTCTAAAGCGGGGCCTTCGGACGAACCTCAAGACAACCTGGACTTTCGCTCATCGGACCACGCCAACAACTATGGCGAAAATCAAGAAGGATATGCAGACACCGGCTTAGATTACATTGATAATAGTCGAGAATCGGAGGTCCCGCCAAACCCTGTTATTCACAATCAGACTCATGCGTCACGCAAGGGACCGTCTAGTTACTATGGTGAGGGATGGGAGGAGAGAGCTCCTTTACCATTACCCGTACCAATGACTAGTCAGCCTTGGACCCACCAACATATACAACCCGTACCAAAGCTTTACCCACACATTTCAGAAGTGATACCCCATTGGAGCCAATTCGCGGACCCACATGCGAAGCAGGACACTCCATTTTGCAAGCAGCATGCTCAAGGACAGTGCATCCAGGGCGATGCTTGCCGTTTTCGCCATTCCGTTACGATTGAAGAGTACACTCTCCTCTTCCATGACCAGCAACCTAATTTGTGGACTCTGGAACGGAACCCCGATGCTCAGCCATCGCACCAGTCGCTATTCACACCTACGGGTCTGGCCATGTCGCAAGCGGAAAGCGTGCACCCTCAAACGCACATTGCCAGTTTTGGAAAGCCGAAAGTGTCAGTTTTCGCTCAAGAATGCAAGTTCTACTCTCTCAACAAGTGTCGTAACGGAGATAAGTGCCCGTATGAACACATCGAACCCCCGGCAGGTCTGGATCAAGCGTACAATAGCTCAAATCAAGAAGTAGGAGGTTCGGATTCAGGCAAGATATGCCCTTCTTTCGCACAGAATAGTCACTGTGCGATACCGGACTGCAAAGACCGACATGAAGATCCAGGCGGTGATCTATCGGTACGTTCCGGACCTCAATCGCCAGGACCATCTGGTCGTCATGCCTCGTCTGGTGCAGAAGACGATACCCGCTGGACAACCTCTTGGAGTAACACCAATAACGCCAACAGGGAACAACCTTCGAAGAAATTCTCAACGCCTTGCCGATATTACAAAGAAGGGAAGTGCAACAAAGACGATTGTCAATTCAAACATGATGAAGAAGAAACGGAGGTTCAAGCGGCGGAAGGCGATAGTTGGGGACCTGCAGCTGGCGCAAGTGGTTGGGTGGCTTCCAATGACAAAGATTCAGGTGTCGTAGATGATTCAATGGGGTGGGGTGCCGCAAACGACTCCAGCGCCTGGACAAACAGTGCTGATATTCATACCAGTCGCCATGGGGAAGGCAATTACTCGTCGTCGCGACCACTGAATTATGGAGTGTGCTACGACTTCAAGAAAGGGAGGTGCAATCGAACTTATTGCAAGTATTCTCATGTTATGGAAGGCGGGGACTCGTCCATCACCACTGTGAAAGGTGATGAAGGCGGTGAACCTTGGCCACCAGCGGATGGTCCATCTCACTCTGCACCTTGGGCAGTTACGCCCACGGATGAAGATGCCAACACAATGGAAGATCTGCAAACGCAAGTCATTCAGGATGCCGAGGCCTCTTGGTCGAAACCTTGGCCAAATGAACCTATCGAAGCACCAACCCCTCCCAAGAAGTTCAAGGCACCATGCATGCGGTATGGTCAAGGTTATTGTGAGCTTGGAGATGATTGCCAGTATATGCATATCGACCCTGATTCGGAAACAAGTGGTAGCAAAGGAGCGGTTGACTCGGTGAGTCGTGATACGTATATCTTTGGACTTGGCTGTCCTCAAAGATTGACTTGACAGGAAATCCCGGACATTAAGCCTGCAGATCACCCCCATGAATCGGAATCTTTGGATGACAAGGACAATGAGTCGGCAGCCCCGAATTCATCCACACAGTTTTACGAGGAAGATGCGAGTCCTGAAGTCGCACCGGAACCCATTGTGAGTGTGGCTTACCAAACTCGGTAGTATACCGGCTCTAATTAACCTGGAGGTCTTTGAACATCCATACGTTGAGCGCTTCGTGGCGAATTGTTCTGTGCGGTTTGCAGCCGATGCAACCCCTGACCAAGTGACGACGGTGGCTGAATCGAAGAAACTGATACTTAATAACCTTCCTGTTGACGTCTCGCCTGCAGATATCACAGCGTTAGCTGGACCCTATGGCGAGATTGTTCAAATCATCAGCCTTGATGAAACTGCATATGCAGCAAGGATTGAGGTTGAATTTGCAGAAAACAGTCAAGCGATGAACGCATATACACACCTTCAAGGGTACACCTTCAATTCTTGCGTGATATCGGCACGCTTGAAGAGCCGAATTGCCATGAGCATTAGATCCCCAACACAGACACAGGTTGTCAAAGTATCTTGGCCCAATCCGATGGTCTTTGCGTGGGTTCATTATTCTAGTGTAAAAAATGCGAAGAACGCAGCGACCCGACTAGATGGAGTGATTGTTGCAGGTCGCCCGATAAAGGTTGCTTTTTTTCCTCCTCCCAAGCGACAGACCTCCCAATTTGCGATTGAAATACGCGGCCTTCCTGTTGGCATCTCTAAGCCAGAAATTGAGGAACTTTGCCCAGGGAACTCCGTTATCACTTTGAACCCGCCGTCGTACACCGAGGACCCCATTGATGCCGTCCGTTCCCTTCTTTCAAGTTTCGGAGAGGTTGAGGATTTTGATGTGGTGGCCAACCCTGCGTCACGATGGACCGCTGTGGCTTTTGCCACCTTCCAAACAGAGGCCATGGCGTTGGAGGCCGCGGAATCTTTGAACTCGAAGGACCAGGATTTCCTGGGCAATCAGCCATTGACCGTTCGCTCATCATACTACTTCCGCTATAGGATAACACGGCCTCAGTTGGAAGTTCTCAAGGATGAACTCGATCGCTTGGACGAAAAGTGCTCAAAGAAGTGTACGATACAAATTCAAGACCATCATGTTAAGGACCTTGTCTGGGTTCGCATTCACGCTTCACTGGAAAACTTTGCGACCTTCGCCAGCATAAACGCGGAACTAGAAACCCTCTTGCAAGGTCTAATCTTGACTTCAGACGAGGGGGAGATTTTGTGGGACGATTATTTCAAAACACCTAGCAGCGCAAAAGCTATCCAAAAGCTGAACACGACTGATACAGATGCCCCCCCGTTCTATATCCATTGCGACAATCGCAAAAAGTGCATCAGGGTATTTGGTCCCAAAGCCAGCCAAGAACGTGGTGCCAAGAATTTGGCGCGTACTTTGCAAAGAGTGCATGCTTCACTTCATGAAATAGCCGTTCCGCGCTTGAAGCTCCGTGGACTCGTGAACGGAGCGTTTGTCACTCTCCAGGATGAATTAATTGCCAGCAAAGTATCACTTGACGTTGCTAGTGCAAAACTCATCGTGCGAGGACTTTCGGAAGAACTATCCAAGGCCAAATCTTTTATGGATGCTACGATGCTTCCTGCACACCCTGCGACCACTACCGCACTTTGTCAAATTTGTCTCCACGACCCGATTGATCCCGTCCTCCTCTCCTGCAGACATGCATACTGCAAAACCTGCCTTCGGTTCGCTCTACGGCATGCAGGAGCGGCGCCTTTCCAATGCATCGCCGAAGCTCCCACAAAAGACTTTCCACATAAACGATGTCCGATGAATGTACCATACGTCATCTTTCATGACCTACTTCCTCCCATCGAAGAAAAGAATTTCCTTCAGGTTTCTTTACATGCCTATGTCCAGTCTCGACCGGAAGAGCTGTTTTTCTGCCCAACGCTCGATTGTCAGGCAGTTTATCGCGTCGCGAGCGAAGGGATGAACCTGAAGTGCTCCTTATGTGCATCTGAAGTGTGTTCTCACTGCTGCTCTCGTGCACATGTAGGGTTGAAATGCAAAGATCGGACTATCCCGACCACTGCAAAGGAGTAATGACTGACATGAATTCACGACATTCCAACGACAGCCTTATGATATAGACTAGGGAATAGCGTCGTTTAGATACCCCTGTTTACGACAGATCTTGAAGAAACATACCTGGTCGACATAAGAAGCAAAGGCTGATTAAGAAGTCGGCAGCCGCTAGCGTCGAATTGTCAGATAACAGGCAGATCCTCAGCTCTGCGGTAAGGGCAAGTCTGTCCGCAGAGACTCCAACATTGGACAGCCTGATATTATGTTTTCCACTAATGTTTTGCTGCAACCGAATACGGACAAGTGGCGTAAGAAGGGTAGATGCCATGGCGGATAACTTGGTCGCACAAGGTTTAGGTGGTGTCTTGCGAACAAGCCGTCGTATCGCAGTTCCAAGCTTTCAATTTGGGCAGGAACGTCGATGAAATGATAGCAGTTGAACATCTCGTCCAGTGAGACATCTATATACCGAACGGACAATTTCCGAAGATTCGGAAGTGTCCCAGTGATCTTGATTCTGTACAATAGGTCAGAAAAGGCTTTTCCTAGCGAACTTTCTGAGTCGCCGGGTCCAATGTCGATTGAGATGGATTGGCAGAGCTCGTTGGGAAGTTCCTTGAGGGTGGCGTCATAGATCAAACATTCTTGGCGTATGGTGCGCATGAAATGGCCGAGGAACGATGAGCAGGGGATATAAACACTCCTGGAGGCGACGCGGGTGTAGATGTTCATCCAACCTTTGCTAACCAGAAGAGAAGAAGTCATGAACTGGACGCGCTCTTCAGTCGATAAGGGAGAGTCCCACAGGTTTGTGATGACCTCCCATAAGACGTCGTACGGAAGGTTGTACCTGCGGCCATAATTGTCGAGTGGCATGGGCAAAGGTGGTAGAGGGGAAAGAGTTAGGGGTTTCGACGGCAGAATGGAACGTATTGTCTTATATACTTTCTCCATGACTGCCATCCGGAACGGAGGCCGGACAGTCGACCTGTCGGGGGATTAAGAGGTCCGACGATACTGTAGACAAAGAGTTCTTGAAGGCCCATGGGTAACTGAAACCTTGGGCCACACTTTCACAGCAGGAAATGTTTGGGTTTAAGAACCTCAGGCAAGAAAGCCCACAAAGAAACGTTGCACAGTGACCGGGACAGACAGCAATTGCTCGACATCCAAGGTTTAATATCGAGTCAGTCTCCAGGTCCATTAAAAGTTAATCAAGAGCATCCATAAGGAGGAAGCTGGCTTTATGGTGGCAGGCGTTGGGCAGGCGTACAATGTACCGACTTGGTAGGATCAATATGATGGGAAGTTGGCCATAGGCACGGTTAATGACTTATGTTGGATTAGCGAGCGAAAATCTAAAATATCGACCGGGGACTGACAAATTATAGATAACCTCCGACGATTGTGGACGTTGAGGGGCCCATACAAGAACAATAATTTGGCCCTTTCATTCGTCTTTTGGAACCAATAGATTTCGGATTGTCTCAACGATCTACTACGCATTTCTTGACTTCGGGGTCTTAAGTATTTGAAGAACATAGGTAGACATATGTCCTATCAAACGTGCACACTACAAAGATGTCGATTCATCCGCGTTGAGAACGAGAGTGGCAAAGAAACGGATCTTTTCCAAGAAAGCATCTATCTCAGTGACTGGAATGAACCAACTTCAGCTTGCAATCTCAGCGAAGACGGGAAAGTATTGCTCACATTCATTGACGGTATGGATTCCACCCAAGGGGCTCGCGCTGTTGCCGGCATTGTGGTGATTGTAGCGGAAGATATGGGGTGAAAGATTCCAATAAAAACGCGTATCAGTGTTGCCAGACATCATACTCGGAGCTACAATGACAGAATTGAGATCGGTCAGAGATCTGTGAGCGTTGTATGTCGCTTTGATCGTCCCCGAAAGGAGCTGATATGGACCTGCGTCTGGGCCCGTCGGTGTGATCGGTGCGGGTTCAAGCCCATCTCCGAAGGCGTTGGACAGGGTCAAAGAGCCGCTAAATGGAGCCCCTTCTTCCGAAATCCTGGAACCAAATGCCTCATAAGTGAGATTGAATTTCTTTGCCAGGGATTTCAGCAGTGCGGTGTCGTGAGCTTGAACTTCAGCGATGGAACTAACATTCCAGCATATCCAGTCAATTTTGATGGACGCGGTGACTTTGACAACGGCACTCACCTGACGACTGAAATGCGATGGTTTATGACAGCCCAAGCTTGTTCTGGGAGAGCATTAGATTTGACACCTCCTCCGATTAGATCGACGGCTAGAGTGGTCCCCACAAGACTGCTAAGGACGTTGTCGTCGTGGATATACGACTGCAAATCTTTGAGAGCTTTGTTGGACTCTGCGGATTTCTTGATGGTGCGGCGCAATTGTGACGGCATCGACTTGGCATGTTCAGCAGCGCATTGTAATGTCTCGTAGATAGGCTCATGTCTTCCCTGACATTCACATGAGAGGGAGTGTTATGCCATAGATAGATACCCACGATGTTAAATTTGTAAGGGTTTTGTTCACAGTGCACCAGAAGGGCAGACAGGATTCCGATACTCTGCAAGGAGGGCGATGATCAGAGAATAACGCAAGTAATTGCGAGAGCGATGGCGCACTGTGTGTTTTGGGGGAATGCTTGAGTGCCCACCAGGTGCGGTGACTTCGACTCGGACATTCAGCAATCCCTTCTCAGCAATGCCCGGGGAAGCAATAACGGAACCAAACTGCTCCATGAATCCAGCTGCAAAACGGTTGTGTCAAGATCGTCCCGTTGATATAAGCACTCTCATACCTCCTTCATCGACGACCATGGCAAAACCATTCTTGCCGTAGATGCTCTCAAGTGCTGGTCCCAGTAAGCCAGCTCCCTAATACTTGACTGAGGATCAACCGCAGGAGAAAACACCCAGTGAAGCATACCTGGAATCCGCTGGATTCCTCGTCAAATCCAAAGGCAAGAACGACGGTTCTCGTGGGTTCAAATCCGGCCTCGATGAGTGATTCGACCGCTGAGCTGGGTTTCAATGGTTTAATTATGAGTTCAGAATCGTAGGAAAAGCATGCCCACAGGATGCCTATCAGCCCGCTTTTGTCATCCACGCTACCCCGGCCCCACACCCGTTCACCTTCGGATGAATGATGCTCAACTTTGATTCTCAGTCACTGACTCAAATCGCTATATTTACCATCGAAGAACCCTGAGTACGGAGGATGAGTCCATTGATCCACGGTGGTGGGAGCTACAGGGACGACGTCTACACAAAGGGTCAGGTCAAGCGGCTCTGCAGTTGACGTGCGACCAGTGCACTTGCCTTGATGCGCAGCGAGAAGTAAGGGTTTGAGCAATGCATCCGAACCTTTCCATTCGTAAAGCAATCCATAGGTATTGACTTTCGTCAAGCTCAACGCGGCGTGCCTTGGACGAGCATGAGTATAATGACCAGGTCATAACATACAGAAACACTTTGGTGGCTTACGCGCGGGGAAAAGCGGCAAGAAGGTATTCGTGGAATGGACCGAATGCTTCCCACCGGGGATCTTGTCCAACAGGATCCATGGTATCAAACGATTCAGTACTGACATTGGATCGGTAAAGCAACGTCAGGAAGAACTTTCAATATGCGGGATAAGATGCTCACGGGATCCTCACAGCACCGCTCAACCAGTTGATAGCGCTTTCCTTGAACACCGCCGTCCCAATCTTCTCATTCATCTCGGCCCAAATCTTCTCATTCTTCTCCGGGATGAGGACATTGGCCTGTACGCAAGTAGACTTGTTGGAGCCAACCAACGAGAACAACTGCAGATCATGGCGCCGGTTGACTAGTGAACATATGCCGAGAACTACGAGCCAGATGGATATATATAATGTGGCAGTGTGGTAGATGTTTCCAAATAGTTTCTTGCGCTGCGCAGGAGCTGTAGGAGGAATGTTGGTAGTGGGTAGTCTGTCGCAGGTGTCCTCTTTCTTTTCGTTGATGGAGGACATCGTAGGTGTGAGAGAAACAAATGTGGGTGCGAAGTACACTATGTATCCTGACATCATCCTAGTGTCGTGCCGCGAATGGGACGACCACATGGTAATTGCCCATTAGGTTGGATCGTAATTCGTATATTGATCGTGACCCGTGGACCGGAATCCGTATATTGTTGGCGATGCGAGAACTTGATGAGCTTTGCTATTTATAGTCTCACTTGTGGGCGATGTGATGTGAAGATTGTTCACGGCAAGTTCACGCCGCTGATCTCTCTCAACCCGTCGTTGACATTATTCCGATACAAGCAAGTACACATCACCGTCTGACTATCCAGCCTCGCACATACGGCACTCAACGGGCAAACCGTCCACGTCTAGTGTCCTGGCAATCTTTGGGGGCGCAGAGGTGTGTAGTAATGTAAACAGGCGCCACTTTGGGCCTCTTACCAACCTGGAGGCTGAATCTCCTGGAGCCATCTCCGCAAGCTAAAACTCGAGATTTCACAGAAACTGCGGGACAATCCAGCTGGGATTTGCAACATCAGCTGTAAGGGTACTGTATGCTCTTGCTACTGATTTCATTATGTCGCCTGGTGTGGTTGATGCTGAGCTAAGTAATGATCGCCAGTAACCCCACCACGGCTATCATCATGACCAATAACGCCATGGAATACATCGTTGACGCCATTGTGATATGTGATTGCCCTACCAGTACCGGGGCTGCCTTTCGTGCCTTGCCAGCCGGCAGGGGTCTTGGTAATTGGGTATTCAAAGAAAATTGGAGGTGCTCCATTGACTTGAGGAGCATTGAGCGGGCGTTGGCCACGCAGACTCGCATCATTGTGATTAGGAACATAGGGATCATTCCTGAATTGTTTAGGCTACAAAGATAAGGAAGTCGGAATTCAATGAGCCAACATTGAAGTTGTAAGAACCACAACATGACTTACAGTCTCCCTGTACTTTGGGCCAATGGGATAAGGACTGTGGACGTAGGTATTCATAATTGCCTTTCTGACATCCTTGCCTGACCAAGAACCTATAAGAAGTGCCAGTGTTACCTTGCGCTTGACGAGAGATTAACATGAATACGCACTTGTGCCCACCGTGTATGTATCTTTTCTACCAGGTACATTCTGAGTTTTGTCCATCTTTTCTGCGGCGTCACACAGCGCTTTGCTCACGTCCTTCTTGTCTTGTTTGCTCAATTTGAATTTCGGTTTAGATTTTGTTGGTGGTGTCACTGCCAGACCCTTGGGTATGCCAGCTATCCTGTTCGCCTCTTTCTTTGCTTTCTTTGCCGCCTGTCTTGACTTACGCTCCGCATCGTTAGAAGGCATCTTGCTCTTCCAAAACTCTGTCCTGTCGGCCTTCGCCTTTTTCCGTGCCTGGGATTTCGCCCTCTCAGTAGCCTTCTTTATGTTTGTGTCTACTACCTTGCAATCAACCTGTGACAGAGCAAGGTATCCTGCTGGCTTGGGAATCTTGGGCACTTGAATAACTTTCTTGTTTAACCGTTTTTTTTTCTCTTGTGCGCTAATCCGCGCCGCTTGCCCTCTCAGGGTGCTGACTATGTGCGCGCTGAGTTCGTGAGGCTGCAAGCGGGCATATACTTCTATATTTTGTGCGTGATTCGTTGTCAGCTTCAACCAGTTGATATGAGGAGACTAACTGGTTTCGGGGTTTTCTCCAGAGAGCTCACGAGATACGGGGGTGCAGCTTATAGGTGCAGATGCGACCGAGAGTGAAAAACATGCTATAGCTGCCACGAGAAAGTAACCCCCAAAACGCATCTTGTTTGAATCCGGGAGTGTGATGACGAGAGAAATATATTCCTAGTCCAGCTAGACGCGTAGAGTGTCGAGAGTGTTAGAGGTCAGCTCTGTAGACCTAAGCTCACAGAGCACATCCTTTATACGATAGCTACGATTCCACCGATGGAGAGTTCCGAAAGATTCAGGAGGTATCTCGGGAAAGGTCGCGAGAAGGCAACTATCTCGAGAGCAGTGATCAAAGGGCGAGCGTTCAAGCACCCATTTACAGCACTGATCAACAGGCCAGCGGTCAAGCACCCATTGATATTCATTGATATCAATCTTGCAACCTTGGTCAACCACACTGGTTGGCTGATCGGGTCAATCGCGGTACATACACACACCCACAAACACCTACACAACACTCAAGTTGCCTTGGCCAGTCCTGGTGAGTCCTGGGTGGAATTCTCATACAAGCTCAACAAACAGTTGAATTTTACCTAAACGTCGGTAGCCCTGGTAGACTTTGGTGAGTCCGATTTTTATGAGGGATGTTGCATCTGACAAGTGTTTGCTATGAAAAGGTTGACATGAGTTATTAACAGTTTTCTCAACTTCTAAAGATGAATTGATTTGTGACTTACGTGGGCTGCCGTGCACTGGTTTCTGGCTGATACCTGATGCATAACGGTTTGAATCTTTTCTAAGTATGTAGATAGACGAGATTCCTAGGTCAGTCCTCGGCTATGCCAAGGGGCTATGCCCGGACGTATCGCCACCATTCGCACGTCTAATTTAGCCTGATAACAAAGGTCTGTTCACAGTTGGTTCACAGTTATCAGGGAATTCACACGCAGCTATTACCGACAAAGTGAGAGATTTGACTAGATAGTAGCAAAAAGCTCCCCTTCACAAGGGTGTGTGTGCATCTCTCATGTTGGTCGGTGGTCCCCTGATCTCCACCCCAAGAGACCCTTTGGTGGCTTGTGTCACGACTTCGTTGATGAATCTCGTCGCGCTTGACTACTACAAGCATAGTAAATCTTATCGTACATACATTTATTCGATAGGAAATAAGGTGTTCCATGCATCAGCAGAAGATATATCGTGCGCAAAGTTGCTCTCTGCGCTCGCAATCGTTCTCTGTAAACCAGATATTGAACATTCGACACTCAGCATAGGCAAAACTGCTTACATCAAGCAGCCGCACCCCATTGGACGATTTAACGACATGTTTGACCTTCAAGGCCTTCAATGCTTCGACGACAGCATCCTGTCCATCGGTCTTACCCAACCACTCTTCCATCATCCTTGCTCCAGCGATTGCTAGCTGCAAGCAAGCACCGAGCGCCACGGTCTCCTCCCTATCGCTCTCGCGGTCAGCGTCGGGCAGCTGCAACCCCTGCCTAGCGAAGGCATATGAGGCGCTGGTACCTTCAAGAGCCTGGTTCTTGATAACGGAGCCTGAAAAGAGGGCCGCCGATAGTGTAGGGTTGGTGGGAGAAATTTCTGTGTGCTTGGGTACATGAAGTTGGGTTTCATGAATGGTATCCTTGAGCCGATCTGCTAGGACGTTTTTGAAGACATCCGCGAAAGGAATGGGGCCCTCCGCTTGCTCGTCGTAGTCATCGATCCTTATTGCCCCTGCGTCGGGCATATCCAAGAGATTTTTGAACGACAAGACCAAATTGTCAACATCCCGAGGGCGGGCTTCTACGTTGCAAAATAAGGAAGCCACTAGAGCGTCGATGCAGGCGAAAGTTGGATTTGTTTTGATTATGAGAAAGAGGTCTGAAGAGACGTCGGTAGCATTGTCAATAGATTGAAAGACGCCTTGGAACTGAGAGAAGAGTACGTCAGATTGCGTGTCGTAGTCGGTATCGGCCATTGTTTTGGTTAGATGGAAAGAATGAATTCATAAATTTGGCCGAGATCTGGATTGACATCGACAGGCTTCTTCATGGGATCCTGATCAAACCGTAAGTACCTACATCATGTGATTTGCGTCTACACGCTCTCCCAAATATTACTCAAAAGAAATCACCCAAATCGGAAAGAAAAAGAATCACAGAAAGTGCATACGCATATGTCGCATGATGTATTTTGTGCGTAAGGATACAAACAAACAACTGAACCGACGAGAAGGGCATGCGTTTACTTGAGGGGAATGCTATCGGGAAAATAAACGAAGGTGAGCATGTTGTGACCAGATACACAGAGAGTGAAAAAAAGACGCACAAACGAGACGCTGGATATCAAGAGAATATTGCGTGATTAGCTCTGTGATTAGATATTGCAGGTTTGTCTGTCGATGCTTACAGTGTGTGGCACCGATACCAGGACGACCGTGCTTGACTGGTCGGTATGAGCATGAGAACTCGCCGAGATAGTGGCCTGTCATCTCGGGCTTGATTTCGACGGAGTTGAACACCTAACGAAAAAAACATGCTTTGAGTTTCCATCCATCAATTCAAGCCCAACTCCTCATATCTTCCTCCTCTCTCCCACCATGCCCTCATAAAATAAAGCATAACACACCTTTCCGTTGTAGATTCCAACAACGCTGCCAATCATCTCGGGGACAATGATCATGTCACGCAGATGTGTCTTCACCACGGCAGGCTTCTCGTTAGGGAGGGCCTCCTTCTTGGCCTTGCGCAGCTTTTTGATGAGGCCCATTGGGCGGCGTTTGAGACCGCGTCCGAAACGTCTGCGGGCACGGGCGTGAACGAGCTGTTAAGATGAAGATTGAGCGCCTTCAACACATAGATTGGGGAATATGCATACATCAACGAACTGGAAGTATGCAGATAGTTTAGCGGCCTTGCTGAAGATTACGGAAAGATGGACGCACGTCTTCATTGCTCATATCGAGGAGCTTGTCAAGCTCTATGCCTCGGTAAGAGAAAGTACGGAAGGTTCTCTTCTTCTTGAGGTCAGCGGCCACTTGGGGATCGGTTACTTCAGCCTACATCCACCGCTGTCAGCGCCGACGAACAGAAGCATTCTTACGATGAAAGTCATACCATAGTTGTTGTTGGCGACGTCGAAGGCGGTGGACTTGAGGATGGGGGCTGGCGGAGTATGAATATCGCACGGCAACGTGAGAAACATGGCGGATTGTGGCTGCATGCAGATCACGTGCAGCTGTATAGTACCTAATTTCGGAAGCGCGAAATTTCGTCGGATTGAGTCTTGCACACCTCGTCAAGCTATATCTTCGGCTAGAACCCACAGGTCTTCCCTTAGCGGATTAAAGGTACGTTTAGAGCGTCGGTGAAGATAACAAGATGGCGCTGACGCAGTTTTTGGCAGTGATTTGTGGCTACCGATCTCTAAAACACCCCTACCAAACAAACAATCAAAGTATGTGGACACTTGAAAGTTACAAGGCTTGTGCTGACGGTCCTTCCTTATTAGATGCGTAACATCGCTGCATACCTCCTACTCCAAGCCGGTGGCAACCAGAACCCCACCGCTGCTGACATCAAGAAGCTCCTCAGCACCGTTGGTATTGAGACTGACGATGAGCGCCTGAGCACTCTTATCTCTGAGATGAAGGGCAAGTCCACTGCCGAGGTACTTGTGTTGTAATATCTTTGGAGACAATTTTCTCATGATATTTGCAGTTGATTGCTGAAGGATCCGGCAAGCTCGCCTCCGTATGCAAATTTCTCCCAATGAAGTATAGACGCAAAAATTCACATGACAACAGGTTCCCTCTGGAGGAGGAGGAGGAGGTGCTGCTGCTGCTGCACCTGCGGCTGGTGGCGCTGCCCCGGCTGCCGAGGAGAAGAAGGAAGAGAAGGTCGAGGAGAAGGTTGGTTTTTGCACTTTCTGGTATCTTAGATGGCAGGCACTGATAAATATATCCAGGAGGAGTCCGACGACGACATGGGCTTCGGATTGTTCGACTAAATTGATAGTAACGCATGTACCGTGTAGTAAATTGCAATTTAGTAAATGCCTCGGAGACATTGTAACCTGGTCGCACCAAACGGGAGTAAGTCTGAAAGTGGTACCGGCGGTGTGGGGAAATATTTATGCACGTGTACGGCCCTGGATTGGCAAGTGACTGCCGGCGGACCGATACCGTCAGGGAATGCGGCAAGAGGCTGAGAAAATGACAACCAGCCCTTCCACCGCAACACCTATAATCTCCCCCCATGAACATTTCAGACTCCAATAATCCCTTCATGAACAAGGGACCGAAGAGAAAGAGGCTCGCGAAGGTATGAATGATCGTCAGAAATATTGATTGTGAGCTCACTGCACCAGGCCTGCGACGCATGTCACAAAAGCAAGCGACGGTGCGATGGGACAGGTCCGTCCCAGCCAGTTCTCTCATTCTAGTCTATCACACTGATGTTTTGTGGACAGCCCCGTGCAGCAATTGGTATGTTCTTGTTTGCTGGTATTCTTTATCTGCTCAATGCCAGTAAAAGCTACTACGCCTCCAAACAGTGCACCTACACCGATGCCTCAGGCCGCCCTGTCCCTGCGCCTCGCCCATTCAAGCCAGAGAAGCAGGACGCGCAGCCTGCATCCTCTTCGACAGATAATCGGTCCTACCCATCACCTCAGTTCAGCTCAGCTACAGATAATGCTCGCTTTTCTAATCAGCTCCGAATCTACCCCAACCCAGGGTCTTCTTCTCACCAATTTCAAGACGGCAACAGTGACGATGATAATAGACACGCCAGGAAACGCTTCAGAAACGACAGAGGCAACCCCATGCCAGTCGAAGATCTCGTTATCGACGGCCCTATCTCAGGTATCTCTTTGGACCGCCCGGCTTCAATAGAGTTAGACCCTTCCCTTACCCGCGAACTCACGAATTGCAAGTGGTTTCATCTTCCTGTCATCTTTCACACTGATTCTTTAAACAGTGTTTTTCACCCATTGTCATCCTGCTCGAGCTATCATACACAAACCAACATTCTCCTCATCGCTAAGTCACAATCGCGTCCCATCACACCTTCTCCTCGCAGTATGTGCTCTTGCTGCTCCTTTGTCAAAACAACCTCGCATTCGAACAACACCATCACGGTTCGCTGGAAAACCTTTCGCTCAAGAGGCCCTCTCACAAATGTTTGACGGTGCTGGTCGCCTCGTCTGCGAACCTGACCTAGCAGCTGCGCAGGCACTCTGCATCCTTCAAATGCATGACATTATCGTGAGAGACAGAAATGTTGTGTGGAACTCGCGACTATTTGGTACTATCTCCTTTCTCTCGGGTTCCCCTTGATTTTCTTACATCTGCGTTGTGCTGATCAAAAGAAGCAGACCTAGCACTTCAGATTGTGGAAGGCCTCGGCGTACACAGTCCCGAACATCCAACGCTAACCCCGGTTCCGTCTCAAGAGTTTGTGCAAGCCTCCATCGAACGTGAAGCCCTTCGGCGCATTTTCTGGCTCATACACCTTCTCGACGTCATGGCGTCTATATATTTCAAGAAACCCGTGACTTTTACAGATAGCGAGCTACGTCTTAGGTTGCCCGTAGACGAAACTAGCTTCGAGCTTGGTGTACATTCAACGTTGCCTGGTGCGTATTGTTCTGCGCTCTCGTTCGCTTCCGTCCCCCTCCGTCCCCTCAAACCCCACGCACCAATCTCAATGACGGATCCCATACCATGGTATTGCCGTCTCTCCTCGCATTCCCGCATGCTTGTTTTTCCCATTGCTTCTAAACCCATTGATATCAAGATCATATGCTGATTCAGTGCCGCATTATTTTTCTTCCCATCCCACACCACCATCTCTCACGCACATCCTCTCTTCTGTTCATCATGACTTGACTTCCATTGGGACTAACGTTACTCTAAATATAGAATATCTTTACCTTCCGGCGGTTAGGACCCAATATGCCTCTGAGTTTGGGCATCTCATTCGAATCCTTTCGATTTACGCCAAGGTGGAGTTTGCGCTGGATGAAATGAACGGTATGTCATGGACGCGCATCATCTTAACCTATTCTTCGATACTGATGGGTTATTTGGGGTATTTTTAGTTCCAGAAGCACTCGCTAATACAGCAGGGGCGCTCATGGATGCTGAACAGAAGATGGAGGTGCGTCCTGTTTTTTCTTGTCCTCCTTCTGAATTGTCTCTCATACAGTCATACTGTAGGAATGGGTTCGCACACTCCCAGAACACCTCCGGTTTTCGGAGCAAAGCTTGCAAGTCCAGCAATCAATGTTCGAGACGAGCTCCAATACAGGCGCGTGGTGTTGGTGCTGCATGCACGTCTACCACGCATCATGCGTGCTCGCCCTTAATTTCGTGAGTTTTCTTCTTTGTTGTGTGCCTCGATTTTCTCATGTTGTATCCGGCTGGGTACTTGTTATTCCTTGCAGGCCCGGCATCGAGTACAACGAGGACCAAGGCAAGATACACCACGGTTATTGGAAAACCTTGATCTACTTCTCAAAATGCTCGGTGATCGTGCGAAGAACAGTATTCTCAGTGCGTTTACGTTTCTTACGTTTCTTTGTTGTTCCCCTGGGATTTTTTTCGCTGATGGTTATCCTTGCCTCTCTCACACTTGATTTTCAATAGTGGGTGCCGCTCTTTGGGTGCGTTAATCTTTACTACCGCGTTCTATGCCGTCGAGGCTAACGCCATGTTACGTGTTTCCGTCATCGTAGTCTCTCATCAAGTATTGCAAGAGAGATGACGCCCAAATTCGCAATTGGGCCAATATTTACGAAGAGGCATGGGGGACCAAAGTTTTCGACATGGTGCAAGATTGGCGCTCCCAGCCTTCGCCTCCGCAGCAGCATCAGTATCCTGTACATGCGCATGCGCATTCGCAGTCGCAATCACAGCAACCCCAGCAGCAAGACCCAATGCAGGAGCAACAACAGCAGCTGCCATCACAAGCGCATGCACATGGGCAACATCAACAGCTCACCCATCGTCGACTTTCGGACGTGCGAAATACAGTTAGCCAGATCAATCTCGGTCTAAATATCAGCAATCCCAATTCCCGTCCGCCACCTCACCAACATGGAGGAGACTACAACAGCAGCAGCAGCAATAGTCATGCTACTGCTATACATAGGTCTGCAAGCAACTCTCCACCAACATCTTATCCCCTCGGTCGTCCCCCAATATCGAGCAACAACAATAACAGCAATGCCAGCCCCAATCGGGCATTGGTGTTGAATACACATCCGACTGGCACCCTCCCTGATTCTTCCAGCAGCGGCAGCGGCAGCAGCCTAATTAGTAGCGGAGGTAGGGAGGCGCGCGCAGGGTCGTCATCCATGAACACGGCGCCAGGGTCGGGTGTTGGCGTCGGCCCGGCTTTGGGACATGGGAACGATCCGTCATTGACCTTGGGTGCCAATCAGAATCCAAATTCGAATGTAGGAAAACATGTCAGCAGGTCTGAGGTGAGCAGTCCAGCTCAAGGAGGAGGAGGTGGATCGCATTCTAGGTGGACGTTGATGGGGGGTGATGCTGATTCGGCGATGCAGAATGGGTTCGGTGGGTCTGGGGGAGGAATGAGCGGGCCGGGTGTGACGGGAGACACACATGGTCTGATGTTAGGGCAGATAGGTGGTGGATTTGGGAGTGGAGGTGGGGGAGCAGTGGGCGTTGGAGCTGCCGCGATGAACGGAAGTGGGAATGGGAATGGAAATGCAGGACAGCGAAGCCTCACTCTTCTGGGAGATGGATCACATTCTTTGCCTTCGCTCAAGGATAGTGGTTTACTGGAATCGTGGGGTTCCTCTGCCTCCAGGGGTGTCGGATCCGTGGATGGGCAGAAGCAAGTGTCGAATGGGACATCACAGCAGCAGCAGCAGTCACTCACATCGCCACGAAGGACGAGTCCTGCTAACAGCCTGAACCTCCCAAATTTGCCGTCAACCTCTCAACACCATACCCTCCACCATCATCATGGGGAAACCAGCGATCTGCGACCAACAACCCTCGGTATGCCAGTTGGACTGCAATGGCTCGCTAATGAATCGAGGTAGCATTCTTGTTATGTATATCCGACCCGCCATGTTATTTTTTGATCATAGTGCTACGTTGATTCTTTGTGAATCCATCTTGTTGCCTTGTATGTTTCCTCTTTCTTCTCACATATCATCTTGTTATACCTGTACGCACACACTCACATGTTTCACGCTTCCATATCTGTTGTCGAATCACCTACCTACGAGTGCACATCCTGCTTTGTTCATCGATTGTCTTTGCTGCATGAAGTCACCATTCTTTGTAACACCCTTATCGTTGTGATGAGATCCGAATTTGGCTTCGCTATGTCATTATTCTTTGCATAAAGTGCATAAATTTACAATCACCGTTACTTGTGTCAAGTGAGGGTGCTATCGTATCAAGCAGTAAGTTTCTTGAGATTCCGATGAAGTTCTGGCTGGACAAGCATAGCTCTTTGAAGCAGGGTGTTCACGACATCGTCCTGCTTCTTTGCGTAGACGGCATCAATCTCCTTCAGTTTGGCGTCCGTGTCTTTGTCGAGAGCTGCCTGAGTAGTTGATGTCGTCCCAGCATGCTACAGGAAGTAATAAAACATCAATTAGTCCAGTGCTCATATATTACCGCCAGATGATCACGCACTGAAGCCTCAAAAGCCTTGAACTCTTGCTCTTTCGACTTCTTGTACTCTTCTATTTCTTTGGTAGCTTCAGCACGAGCATCTTTGAGTTTCTGAACACGATCTGCAAGAAAAACCATGGCGTCAAAGGCCCGAATATGATAGTGGAGTACACGGTGATCGTTAGCTCACATTGGCGGGCCTGTTGCACGATCTTCGACGCCTCTTTTTCCGCCTCGAGCAGTGTCTGGATGCCTTGGGATTGCTGAGCCGCCTGTATTGTCAATATGGGTGAATCAGGACACAAAGATCTGGAGTTCTGCGTCCCGACATACCATTATGATACAGTGGTGGGGTGCCTAAGTAAGATTCAAACTGCGATCCCGACTCATTGGCCGCGCCAAAGTCGGAATCGTTCCTTCTTGCACCACCCTCGATGCACTCACTCTTACTTGTCTCCTCTTAGTCGATACGTCTCTCTGGGGAAGCATTTGACAGATATTCAAAGACGCGCTCAAGTTGACTGAATTCCCTATGCAGAATCTCTGGGTCCAACAGTGACCAGCGTTTAGCACTCAAGACTGCTGTCTTTGGATTGCTTCTTCACATATGTTACTGGTCTCTACAATCTTCCCATGGTTCCATATACGTCCACTTTCTCATTCTCGACTGGCGTTGTCGCTATAAATCCCACAGAGTCTGTGTGCCTTCACTTGCGCTCGGCTGGAACCTGCCACGCGCTCAGAGTAACGGCGGCACTTGTCTTTGGCGTATACGTTGCATGCCGTTAATGGAGGTGTCACCTTGTAATATTCTTGTCGTTGACACTCCGAGGATTTTGTTTCGGCGCGCGTTTGCTAAAAACACTGGACAAGTCCCTTTCTCACCCGATAGATTCCGCGGGTCATTTCTGGGGTTACTTACATTCTCTGCCTGTCACTTTTGTTTGACGCGGTGAAGATCCCTTGATCTCGGAGTGACTATTTGCTTCTGGGGTATAGCTGAAGCCGGTAGATTTATGTATTTATGTCCAGGGACAAATACTCCTGGCATGGAATGTCGCAAGGATCGCGGTTACCTTCGGTGGTAACTAGACACCCTGAGAGGAATAGGAAGTCTCTCTGTTGCAGGGTCTTATCAGATCCCGAATATGCGGAAATAGGGCTCTTCTACTCTGCAATTCATTGTCACTACAAGGTGCATTCATTACCTTTCTGCCTTGGATCAATATCGTCAGTGGCCGTGTATCTCAACTTTGTGCCACTTGTGTGTAGGCTGTCGGCCTTCTTTCGGCGCATGTTTCATGACCGCACGGATCACCATACAGGACACTATGCTGATAACAAAGATGCAAATTTACCGAAACGGCCCAGTTCGTGAGTGTTGTTTTATCCATACGATGTAGTTAGAGGGTTCATGCTATGCAGTTCTGCATATGTTCCGAACGAGGTATGAATAAGGTCTGCATCAGAAACATGTATCCGGAATTCGCACTCGAGGGGATAGATTCCTTCAATGAGGGGATGATACAGAATCATATACATATTCTTCTTGATAAGATGTAGGGATTTCGGGGAGTATATCTAGCCTACGCATTCCAACAACTCCATTCAAGAGTCGAAGATCTGACCTCTAGTTTTCGAGATGAATAGATTATTGAACGGACTCAAAGTCCTATGAAGTTCGAAGTAGATCTAAGTTCTAATTAAGTTGTACTTGTCGTATTTAGCCTGGTATTTTCCACCTCACAATAAGCTCTTGGGTTTCTTCGTTGACATATGTGCAAACACGAAAAATATGTTGCCTATCTCAGGTACCACACCGGAGGTCAACGCTCAATTTTTCACCCTCATTGACTCTTTTTAGCGACTTCAGTGAAGCCAAAGTGAAGCTTACGGAAAGTCACAGAAGAAGGGATACGATAAGATTTATATATTCAAAACATCAGGATCTTGATTCTGAGAAAAGACCGAGATATATCTGGCTCGTCTGGCCAATACGCAGGCGCTCTCAATAAAATGGAGGCAGAGCAACAGATCAAAGCCCACTAAACTAAGTACTGCCTTTGTGTGCTAGGGATTGGCTAGGGACCACTTAGCATTCGCCCAAATCTAAATCTGTATACTTGGATACAGGAAGGCTTTCAATGGCGGCCGAAGGAGCATAGCAAGGTGATCTGAAGCTTTTCACCATGAGATCTAAATGCAAGTTGAAGGTATTGATGAGGGCGGAGGTCAAGCGGAGGTCAGGTTCGGTCAGGGACTCGACCTGTGAGACGATTATATAAGCAAATATCGCTGTGCTCCTTTGCCGTTGTTCTGATTCAAGGTCACGGTCGAGGTCGTTTGTGGTCAACAGGCACAAGGTTATTCAGATGGCGAGCAATCCTGTAGACCCACTGCAAACCCTTCAGGCAGCCTTGTCAGTACAGGCGAACTCGCAAGAACAGGCAGATTTGCTTGCTACTTTACGTGAATCCCTAGAAAATCATCCAGCACCAATACCCATCCTTGCTCAAACTCTTATAAACATCGTTGTGAATTCTGGCGACTCTCTCCTCAAGAGATGGGTCATTGACCTGTTTCATTTCGCGATATGTCGCTCGTCTTTGTCGTTGGAGGCACGAACACAGAGTTAGTCTTGACCTGATTCATTCAAAGTTGTCGTCATGCGGCGCATGTTTATCAGCTCGTTTTCTTTAGTGTCACTGAAAGCGCTCGACACGCTCGTTCAACTTGTTGATGAAACTCAACCTTCTATCGTAAAGGTCGTGATACAATGTCTCAGCACCGTCTATCCTCTGGTCTTCCGACACTTGTGAGTCCCGTCCATAGTGCTTTTGTCGCTATGCGTCAATAATTATCTTCAGGTGCACCAACCGAAACAATCCAGCAGCATGGAACACGCTGTCAGCTTGCAAAACCCGCATAATCGAATTCGTTTGGTCTCCGACTATCAATGCTGGTGTGAGGTTGTCTGCCATGAAGTTTGTCCAACGGGTTATTCTCGTACAAACGCGTGGTATATCGGATCCCAGAGTACGCGTCCCTTCGCGCTTTCAGTGAAATGGCCTCTAACCATCTCCAACAGCTTCAAAACAAAAACGATCCAAATATATCCTTCTGCGCACACGACCACCCATTCATCTCGGCTGCAAAATTGGAAGCTGAAGGTCAGAAGTTGTTGGAGGGGTTAGCCGCAACCTTATACTCCAGCCAGTGAGTCGCAATATTCTCGTTCCAGACATCAAATTAACCACATTCAAGGGACGTCGATCTACTGTCTGCTATGCTTAATTCTTGGGTGACGCTAGTGAAGCAAAGACCAGCAACTCTTCCCTTTCTGATTACTGCATTACGATCGTGGACACCTGCCACGCTTATTGGTTTGCCTGCCTCGAGTGTGAAGAGTGTTGAGAAGTCGGTGCGAATACTACTCGTTCATCTATCACGGTATGTCCTCCACAAACTCCTTCCTTTACCTTGTACAAATTCGTGCACAGGCTTCCTGGAAGCAGCCAATATTTGGGCCAAATAAACGAATGCCTTGGCCAGCAAGGAATTAGGATGGACAAGGCAGCTGTCGAGGAGAAGAAACGGAAGCTTGCTGTAGCTGAAAGCCGAAAACGACCATCATCCAACCCTACCGAGCCTACAGACAACAAACGTATCAAACTCGAAAACGAGTCAATACAAAGCACCTCTGCGTCGTTCCTCGCCGCCTTCGATTTCACCTCTCTTCCTGCGACGCTCATCACAAACCTCATCGTTACCAACCTCGAGGCCTTTACAGAACCACAACTTATCTCATTGGTCAGTGCGTATCGACAAAGCCACGGGCTCAGCTTACCGACGCCTGTGCAACAACCGTCGACGTCGAGTTCCATAGCTATGCCTGCTCCTAAATCCGCCATCCCCCTTGCTCCATCCGTCATGCCTACAGCTTCTGCTACTCATACCCCTTCTATACCAACGGGTCCAAGGAAATCTGTTTACTCTGTGGAAAGCACATCTACGCCGACGCCACAACCTACAGTACCACCACCAGTCCCCATTGTCAAAGATGAGCCGGTAGATCCTCTGCAAATGGATATTGATCAGGATGAACTGGAATTTGAGCCAGAGAAACTCAATGAGGAGGTATTTGTGGTTACGCCTGTCATTGTTACCGTTGTGCTGAACCGTACTCGCGTTCTTAGTTATCCACGTCACCTGAAGTTAACGATGATCCCATCCTAACTGGTTTCGATCCTCAAGCTACCAGCCTCCAGCTTGTCGATTTCAAGCTACCTTCACCGAAAGAATTATCTGAACCAGATCGTTTAGGCCTCATCTCTACCTCAATCACACGAATATGGGACGGAGCAGAAGATCTGCGTGTGGCAGGAGCTGGCGTTTTGCCAGAATCAGAACAAGCCGGAGGCAACTCGGCGTCTGAGATGTGGATGTTGCTTTTGGTGCGGATGATAACCAGAGTCGCGGAGCCGCCCCTGGAGTTGACTGATAATCAAATGGATACTGGTGAACAATTGGTTGAGCAAAACTTCTATTCCCGCCAGGATCAACTTCGACATACACTATGTGATTATATCATGGCTGATTTTCCTTCACGGTAAATTCATTCTGATTCTGCATTACTCACCCCATTAACCCTTTATCAAGGGTACGCCTTGCGACTGCATGGATGAACGAGGAATGGTACAACGACCAAATACGAATGGCGAAAGACAGAAACTGGGTAATTATTTGCTTCTTTCGTCTAGATGAACTAACTAACAGTGCTTCAGCGGCCGAACTATGAAACCTGGCTGAATCAACTTGTCACATCTTATCAGACCGTATTAGATGCAAAGGATAAGGATAGAGCATTTGCACGTTTCCTGCTCGACCTTCCTTCGATTCCTTCAGATCTTCTCGACGTACTGCGCGATTTTTGCGTGGACAGTTCAAGGTATATTGCACATGTCGATTATTACAATTACCTTGGCTGACTAATACTTAATGTATAGCACTGATAGGGCTCACGTTGGCTTTGCAACCCTTCGAGGCTATGTTGCTCAGAGGCCTTCGCTGAGAATGGATGCACTCAACGTTTTACTTGAACTAACGACTCACCATGGTGTGTATCTCCTTTCTGTACTCAAAAGCACTATCTGACTGCGCTTCTAGACAAACGGACAAGATTAGCAGCCATCAATACTGTGAAAGCCTGGGTACCGCATTCGCAGCCAATGGACGGAGTCATCCGCGAATTTGCATTACAAATGCTGCGAAAACTACAATCACGATCTAGCGAAGCCCGCTCACTGCCTTCTAAAGACAAAGATGTAAATATGGATGTCGACTCCAAGTCTTTAGAGGTTGAGGGCGGCATGCCAAGCAAAAATAAAGAGCAACGAGAGGAGGGACACGATATGGAAGATGGCCAGCTTCCACCAGAGGATTTAGTACATACGCCCTACTTGCCCGAACGCATTGAGCTCCCAGCGGAAAAGGCTCAAGTCCTACAGCACGTCGAGTTGCTGTTCGCTCTGTCCGTCAAGGTACCAGAATTCTTGGACGAGTAAGTTTATCCTTAAGTATTCAGGGCAAGTTTACTTCAATCTGCACAGAATCTTCGCCGCCTATGGAAATATGGATCAAACCGTCCAAGAAGCCATTCAACAACTCATCACTGCTCTTATCCGTTCATTGGGATCAAGTCATGGGAAGCTATTGACACTCATGCGTCAATGTCCTTCTGGTTCTGAGTCGCTTGCACTCCGTGTTTTAACAATCTTCACGGAACATGGGCGGGCGAGCACCCAGCTCGTTGCTCTTGTTAAGGCTCTTATCAACGAACGCGATCTGGACGCCAGATTCCTCATTCCCATCATTGCGGAGATGGACAAGGTAAGAAAATCGAACCCTTGTCATGGAGATTACGAAAATTTACGTTTGCAGGCCGATATCTTGCGCCATCTGCCACGCATTGTCTCTAGCCTCAACGGACAACCAGAACCGAAAAACTTGGTGCGATCGGTATTCAGCTCTATTGTCACCACTCCGCCGCAAACATTCGGAAGCGTGACGTCAAATTTACCCCGTGTTCGACAAAGTGAATTGCTTACTCCAGCTGAACTAATGGTGTTGTTGCATGATTCAGAGAAAGAGATTGGACTGAAGAGTGCTATTGAAGGTAAACATTTTGAGTTGGAGTCTCTGTCCCTTTGCTGACATGTTTAAAGCGATTGGCATATGTTTCTCGATGACAGATGTTTTCCGGTCTGAAATCCTCGCCGTAGTCATGCAGCAGATCATGGACGAACCAGTGCTTCCTGTCTTGTTTCTACGCACGGTATGTCTCCCATTTGTGCACACTCTGTTATAATGCTCAAATTTCCGTGCAGGTAATTCAAGCGGTCACAACGTACAAGTCGCTTGTGGGCTTCGTGTCAACAACTCTTCTGTCTCGACTCATCACCAAAAAAATATGGACGAACCCTCCTCTATGGGAAGGGTTCATTCGTTGCGCAAAAGTCATTGCACCACAAAGCTTTGGAGCGCTATTGCAACTTCCAAAAGACCAGCTTCGGGAATTAGTCGATAAACAACCAAGTCTCAAGTCGGGGCTGAGGGATTATGTTACAAAGAAGGCGCCGAACAAAGCCCGGGTGGCCGGTTTCTTGGACATCTTTGGGGAACCTGAAGAGAGCAATACTGTGTCAACTCCGCAGCCTACACCTGAGATAGATGCTTCAACTCCTTCATAGTTCCTTGGTTTTGGAGGACAGACCTATAAATGTACACTTCGTAATTCTCTCTAATGAAACTGTAATAAATGGAATGAGATCTGTAATATGATATAGATACATCCGAGTCGAGGTGTAAACTGCTTATCGGGGATCGACAGCCAATCAGTCGGGTTTTTGACAGAATCCATACATGGAATGTGGTATTCTTACATACTCACCTCTTGTAAAACATTTTACTCTGATAAGGTACAAAACCTTTCGACGTACCCTGCCATTGGTATCAGCCTCGAAGTAAGAACTGCTTTGTCTCTTGTTCATTGCAGTGTCCGGGGTTGTCTGGTGATCGGCGGCTTGCAGTTGACTGACCGCCCGCTCCTACATTGTTCAGTCAAGCGACCCTGAATACACATATCGCTGTCCTTCAGAACATTCGCTACATTGCTGGAGGGCAATTCACACATCTCCGACGACGATGTCACGTCCTGGAAACCCAGAAAGGTCCCCCCGAGAGCCTCGGCGGAGAAGAGCTCACGGTGGGTCCAAGTCTAAGGACGATGATGAAGAATCTTCGTCCCCTGCTGCCTCTCCCACCTCTTGGAACGTAGATCGAGGGAGATCGAGAGTTCGAAGGCCATCGAATGCGTTCTCTGAAGAAAGCTTGCGGAGAAGGTAGGCTTTGAAAGTGTAAGCTTCATTCCGTCGCGGGCTCAAAATTCATTCATCAGGGGTTATCATTCCATCGTTTCCTCGTTTCATAAGGTCTTTCATCTGGAAAAACGGTGGAAGTTGGTCAGAGAGTTGGGCTCCGGAGCTTATGGGGTTGTCATGTACGTGGATATTTCTCTTTCGCTACGGTTTTCAGTGATAATCCACCCATAGCTCAGCTGCTGATGAAATATCTGGCGAAACAGTTGCTATAAAACTCGTTACACGCGTGTTTGAGAAGATTCAATTCGCCAAACGAGCGTTGCGAGAAATTACCCTGCTGCGACACTTCTCGAATCATGGGAATATAACAGGTCTAATAGACGTAGACGCCATATCTCCAGACTTCACAGAGCTGTACGTCATCGATGCATCACTTTGTCAACCTGCCTGTTGATGCCGCTATCTAGCTATATTTTCATGGAGGTACGGATCAAACACATACCAGAGAGGCTTTGTGTTAATCTTTTTCTTCTAGCCTATGGAAGGTAACGAAATCCACGGAGTCGTGTTGCGCTGATTTTCTGACCTTTGCACACAAGCTGACTTGCACCAGATCATAAGATCTGGTCAAATTCTCACCAACGAGCATGTGCAATATTTCAGTTACCAGATTCTTCGAGGTACAAACCAGTTTGTCATGATTAGACGCGTCTTACATTGGAGAAGGTATGAAGTTCATCCACTCGGCTGGTGTCATCCATAGGGATCTCAAACCCGGGAATCTCCTCGTGAACGCGGACTGCGAACTCAAGATATGCGATTTCGGTCTGAGTAGAGGCTTTGATGCCGCACCGGACGAGAATGCTTCACATCTGACCGAATATGTCGCAACACGGTGGTATCGAGCCCCTGAAATCATGTTAGCTTACAGGTACGTTGTCTCCTTTCAATTTTTTTCCAAATCATCGAGTCATTGAGTTTAGAAGATACAATACAGCAAGTATGTATCATGAAGTGCCGCCACATGTTGTTATACTGACGGCCTTCCTAGTCGATGTTTGGTCGATTGGCTGCATCCTTGCTGAACTCCTCATTGGGGCGCCGTTATTCAAAGGCAAGGAGTGAGTCATGCGGTCGCTTTCATATCATACTATATTGACCAGAGACTATAGCTATGGTCAGCAAGCATATACGTTGTCCCCGGGAATTTCTGTTGCTTATCTTCACTTTTGGCAGTTGACCAGTTGAACAAGATATTCGCAGTGTTAGGTAATTCCTCCTGTTGACCTGACTTCTACGAGGCGATTTAAGTAATGCACAGGAACGCCCGACGCTAATGTTATTCGAAAAATTGGGAGCCCAAAGGTAGGAATGTCCCAAATTACTTGCATGATCTACTCTTGACTTCGCCATAGGCACAGGCATATGTTAGGTCTTTACCTCTCAAAAGAGTGGTCCCATTCCGGAAGGTAGTTCCTAAAGGAGACCCTCAAGGTGAGGAGATCACAAGTTGAGTGCATGTTTCCGCTGACAAACTCTGTAGCTTTGGAATTGCTTGGGAAGATGCTATGCTTTGATCCGAGTGAGCGAATCACTGTTCCCGAGGCACTCGAGCATGAATGGCTGTCCGCCTATCATGATGATACGGACGAGCCCGATTGCCCAGTGAGATTCGAGAAATGGCGCGAGATCGAAATGCTGGAGACCATGGAGGAGTTCCGCGAAGCTTTGTGGAAAGAGATAGAAGACTATCGAAGCGAGGTACGAGGAGTCGACCCCATACTGTCAGCTCTACCCCCTCTACCCCCATCGTCACCCAATGATTCCACCACGACACACATATTTCCTCCGCAACTCGAGGAAGAAAAGGCGAAATCACAGCCGATTGTCTCTGGGGGAACTGTTCTCACTGAAGAGCCAAGTGCAGAACAGGAAACGGAGAAGTCTATTGCCGAGAAATCAAAAGAAGCAGAAGATGTGCTGCCGGACAACCTTCCTTCAATAAGCCCTGATCACCATAGGCGATCTATCACCACACCCACAGACCCCCTTGTAACATACGCACGGCGGTCAAGTATCATGCAACCTTCTCGCCAAAATTCAACTTACAACTCTCCTTTACCATCTGCTCATGTACCAGCATTCGTGGAAGGCTTACCTAGTACTGCAGGGTTAGGCCAGGGAACCATCGCGTTTCCAACGTCAGGATTTATTTTCCCGGCGCGTTCGCGTACTGGGTCCACGACCGGAGGGGAGGCCACTCGAAAACTTCTGCGAACTCTGTCCACCGTTTCAATACATGAAAGTGTAGAAGGCTTGGCTGGTGGACTTGCAGGAATTGCGCCGATTGGAAAATATATCACGGAGCTCAATACTGAGGCTGACGCACCACCGTCAGAAGTACCGAAAGATTTTGGCATGGAATCTGAAGGAGAGGACGAAGGAAACAGGTTACCAAACCCAAAGAAGCCTGGAGGACGTTTCGTTGTAGGTTAGATATACACATTTTTGACAATAACAAATGAACTATGTATTACAATCTACTTATGACATTACGAGAAGAGTCTCTGTACTCAATACACTTGTGAGATGAAGTTACGACGATTGCAGATAAGATGTGCTGCCGGCTCCATTCAAATGTATCAATCACCCAAAATTTCCTTAATTCCTGCGGATAATGATCAATTAGTTTCAATCAATCGAAAGACGGCGCACTTACTGTCTATAATGTCCAAGTAAGCAGTGGTAGCGGGACTATCCGGGTATTCGTCCATAAAACTGACACCATAATCGGCACTCTTGCCAATTCGAGGATCTAGTGGGACGGCTCCAAGAAGTTCGATTCCCAATTCCTGCGCAAGACGTTTCGCTCCTCCAGTGCTCGGTTTGAAGATTTGGGATTCAGTTTTGCAGCCAGGGCATACAAATCCTGACATGTTCTCCACCAAACCGAGAATCCTTATGCCAACTTTCCTGCAGAAGTCGATTTCACGACGAACATCCTGGAGGGCCACTTCCTGAGGTGTTGTTATCAACACGGCTCCATCGATCCCGCTCTCCTTAAGATATTGGACTATGCTCAGGTGTTCGTCCGATGTGCCGGGTGGTGTGTCAACGAGAAGGTAGTCTAGGTCACCCCAATCCACATCCTTCAAGAACTGCGATATTAGTCCGTTCTTCTTGGGGCCTCGCCACATGATCGCGTCGCGGGAAGTAGGAAGCATAAAGCCAACAGACATTACGGCCAAGTTATCTTGAACATAGACAGGCGACCAGCCTGACGCGGATGAGTGGACCTGCTCGGATGCAATGCCCAGAATTGTTGGTATGGACGGTCCACATATATCCACATCCATTATCCCTGTCTAAACTGTTTGATTAATCACCAGATATCCGCGAGGATTCGAAATAATCCCACAAACCTGTGTATCCTCGTCAGCAGCGAACGCCCAGCCAAGCTGGGCTGTAAATGTGGACTTGCCAACTCCACCTTTACCAGATAAAATTAAGATCTTCCGCTTGACACTCGACATCCGTTGCTTTATGAATGGTAAAGCTGGATCAGGGAGTTTCGTTGCACCAGAAGAACATATGTCCTTATTATCGCATCCTGCACATGCGTCCGATTTCCCTGCGAGCTCTGAGTCTGTTCCCTACAGGTCAGAATGAATGTCAAGTATAAAGCCAATCGAAAAAAGTACGAACTGGACAGTGCTCGGGTGCATTCTCCGGTATAGACTGCGGATCTGGTACTTTTGTGGCAGATTGCAGGGCAATCATGGTGGTATGCGGCAGAGTTGAGATAAATGCTGATGAATAAAGTAGCTAACGCTCAGTCAGCACTCAAGTCTGTTTGTTTCCAATGCCTTTGGCTTGTGTTTTCAACCCGAAGTGATGTTTTGAAACTGTTGGTTGTTTTAAATATTTGGGTCCATGTAGTCAAAACTATACACATAAGGTCAGCGAGCGGAAGTGCATTTTAGCTTGTAACTGGGCATTTGCATGCCAGGGTATATCATAAGTACCGCGAAATATCTTCGTCCATGGCATACTATATATACTAAGGGCGTACGTGGGATGGTAAACTACATTTAATTGAGTCAAAAACTGGAAAAAAAGGTGGTGACTTGAAGGTATCTGAAACACCAATTGGTGATTGAAAACATGAAGCGTGTCGTTGGATGGAGAGGGCAAAATAAATCATGGGCGTTGCCGGTTTGCTGCAGAAGGATAGCCGTTCGCAGAGTCGTAGGGTAGAGATTGGGCCTCCCCAACAGGTCTTGAAGGTCCAACAAAGGATGACGGGCGCGATGACGGGCTATTATTAATCCCTGGTCGTGGCGTAGGGGGCGACGGTGTCCAGTCGTCTATCTGAGGAGGGTTTCGTTGCATGTTTTGTACCATGCCTGCGTTCTGCATCATACTTTGAGGTATAGGGGGCGAGCCAGAGGATGGGTATGAGTCGCTTAGAGGCATCCTCATACTGCGTTCCGAGTTCATCGGGCCTCCAAACGGTCCACCCTGTGGAGGGCGTTCGGCGATAGGCGAATTCATAGGGGGATACCTAGGTGGTCCTCCGTTGCTTTGACCATTGTACTGTGGACCAGGTACTAGTCGACCGTTCGACCCTTTGAGGCGCATATATGTATCACATTTTTTCATGAATTCTTTGCAAGGGAGTTCCAGAGAATTTGCAAAGTATTCTTGATCATGGAGGATAGGAAGGAATTCCTCCGGGACTGTGAAAAACTCATCTTGATTTTCTAGTAGTGAGGTGATCACTCGAAGACCGCTGAAAGTTTCGTCCCTGACAGCAGTCTGGCCTCGAGCAGACAGGATACTTGGACAAATCACAGTTGCCAGATTCCCAAGATCCATCTTGCTTCCAGTCGCGGCGTCCAGATGTGCAAATGAAGCAACCCATTTCAGGAACACAAACAAAACCTCCATGGTATCTCGATGACTCTTTGGTAAAAGGAGACATATCAGATGCAAGTATCGTTTCCGGTCTTCGTCGGACGGCAGTGCTAATATCAATTGGTCAACTAGAGGTCTGGAATAGATTGTTACGGCGACCCACATTGTGATGAGACAAACAAACGGTGCAGCTTGTAGGTCATCAAGGGGTCAGGCAAATCTCGGAGGAATTTCTTGAGGAGGGCAGCAAGTTGTACAGGATTATCTTGAGTAAGGTCCACCGAGGAGGGATCTCGATCAATTGCGTCGCCAAGCTCTCTCAACCGCCGAATATTACCGTTCTTACGAAAGATACCCTCGATTGACATATCTGGAAGGGAAGTTAACACTATGGCCTCGCGTAACTTGATGAATCGGACTGACCCATCTGCCGCATTGCCGAGATGACGTCGTCAATAAAGCTGGGAACTCGCAGTGTTGCCCGGGTAGCTCCTAGTAGCGAATCGGAGCCTTCTCTTTCCACTAGAAGCTCAAGGGGTATGCCGAAAACGCCTTGAAACGGGATCTTTAGCCCGCATGAACGCTCAGGTTTTCGAAAGTAGAGACAAACCTTTCTTCTTCACGTTCTTCTTGTCTTTGTCACCTTTGAAAAGCTTGTTCCAGAACCCACTCTTCTTTGATTCTATCATCTCCAGTATCTCGTCAAGATCAAACTGGTCTTTCAAAGGAGACCGTGTCAGAGCAAGAACCGCGCAATGCTTGACGATTGTGAGCTCCAGTGCACTAAGCTCTGCAATGTACGGGATAGAGCTTTCTCGGGGCAGAGACCGCTGTTGTTCTCGGGCTTGCGCAACTTCCATCAATTGTGGAATGTCGGCGAGAGTCAAGGCGTCATCACGTTTGCGTGGCGTCTGGTTGTCGGCCCCAGCACCCCCCGCAGGAGAGTTTGGCGCACTGTCGTCAACAATCATAACCTCCGTATTGTTACGACCCAATGAGGGCCTCAAATTCTGCCCTTGCGTGTCCAGCGGAAGCTTATTTGCTCGGGGAGTGCCATGCTGACTTGGAGGAGAGTACCGGTTATTCGGATGTGGTGATTGGCCTGTATAACCCTGGTATGACATTTGGCCTTGGAGGCCCTGATGACTTTGAGGTGCGTTCGCCTGACCATGGTATAGTGTTGGCATTGCAGGCTCATACTGTCGCTGTGGCAGATCGGAAGGATGTACGCTTCTTCCTGCAGGACTTTCGACAATGGTAGAGCGTTTGGGGAGGCGTGCGGTGGAGGAGAGCTTGCGATCAAGATGCACGGACTTCATGCGCATGATATCACTGGAATTGCGGTATGGATCCGAGTCTGTAGGTGTCTGCGGATCACTAGAAACTTTATGACATACAGATGAATCAAAACATTGCCAGAACGATACTCAATAAAACCACATACCCGGTGACATTGGGACAACACCTTGTTTCTTCAGGAGAAGATAAAGTCGACGTAAAGCAACGTTCAACAAGAACGCGTACTGCTCTAACCGTTGCACTGCCTGGAATCCAGATCGGCAGCCAGGATGGGCATGATCGATGCACAGGATGAGCGTCGGAATCTCGCCGAAAGACGACGTGTCTTTTCTTGATTCAGGGTCGTACACAAATGCGCCAA
This sequence comes from Crassisporium funariophilum, assembly GCA_014925845.1. NCBI lineage: Eukaryota > Fungi > Basidiomycota > Agaricomycetes > Agaricales > Crassisporiaceae > Crassisporium > Crassisporium funariophilum. The sequence continues at coordinate 1,422,877 of JACGCL010000005.1, forward strand.
CATTCGCAGGTGGCCTTCGCGCAGTAGAAAGTTTAGGAGGTTGATCGCGACTCGTGACATCCTTGTCCCTCTCATCCCCACTCTTCGACGATTGCTCCTTCAGGACGGGCACAGCCGCGACTTTTCCACATTGGGCACATTGTACACAGTGTGAATGCCATCGTTGATATGTTCCTAACCGAACACAGTCCTCCTCTACCGTCAGATTACACCGCACACATAGATCTGAAGGTGGGTTTGATGAAACCTTGCTTGATCCTTCCCTGAGTACGGCGTTAGCGAACGGAGACTCGCCAGCGTTCTCTGGAGCGAGGCTGCGGAAGCCATAGGTGACTCCTTGAGTGCCGAAGTTTGCGCTAGGGTTGACCGTCAGGACCTCTCCATTTTGGCCCTTGATCATCCTCTTTGCGGCAGGATTGCCACCTTGAACGGCGAGAAGATGGAGTTTGTCCAGAAACGAGGCCATGGCCTCCCTAACACTTTGCTCTCGCTCTAGCTTGAGCGCTCCGGTAAGGGCTATACGAATAAGGATCTTCAAATAATGCGCAAGACCAGTCACGAGAGCCAGAAGTTCTTGCGTCATACCCATCCTCCGTTCTCCTGTCTCTTGGGTGTGCGAGAGTAAGGTGAACAGCTCAACGGTCTTCCGACACAGCATACGAGCTTCGCGAACATGCGACATTCCTGCCAAAATAAACTGAGATCGTCCCGTTCAAAGACGTCACTTTCCAAAAACTGACCTTTCATATTCAGAGAAGCAAAATGAAATTCAAGATCATCTATTGTTCCGAAGAGAACCTCCACGTGTAGAATGAACTTCTCCGCCATCCGGATAGCATCAAGATATGCACCGTTGCTGACTTGTCTTAACATGTCGGATATGCATGCGGCACTGGATTCCTCAAAGGCAGAAAGGACGCTAGGAAGAAATCTTGTAAGAACGGGGTTTTCCAAGATCGTGTTGGAATCACATACGTCCATATACGATAAACCTGTTGCTCCATGCGAACCTGTTTTTCTTTCAATGTCAATGGCGTCTCTCGTTGTTCCTCTTCGACATATGCAGGCTCGTCAGGATCCCCTTCCACAGAAGCTGAACTCGTCGGTCTCCGAGACGAAACCTTGACATTCCAAAACTGAAAGGGCTACATAAAAAAATATTCCTGAAGCTCTACAAGATTCACCCACTTTGTTGATCATATAACACTCGGGATGCCAACATTCATCACGCATGTTTCGGTTGATTTCGACAAACTGCTTGAGGATCGCACTATTGCACCCAGCGCACTTGGTTGCAAATCTTGTGGAATAGTGGAAATGACAGTATACGTCTCCATCGTGTTCATAATAGGAGTCCTGAGGGCCAAAAAGGGTAGAGCACAACGAACATGTAAAATGCTCGACATGGTATTTCTTGTCTACAATCATGTATCAATTGACTGTTCGATGCTCCAGCAGAAGAGACGTACTGCAAGCTGTGATGTAACTTCCTCGCAGTGCCATTCCACACTTAGCACATATCAGATTTAGACGACGAAAATAGTCACGCTCGCAGAGCGGACTCTGTTTCCCGCTAGGACTATCAATAGGGAAGAATTTGGAGGCTACGACTTCCCCGCAATCCTATATGGATAAAGCTTATTAGAATTGCGGACTGCTTCATGCAAGCAAGGTCGCACCATGCACTTGAAACAATTCAAGTGGAACACTGCGCCGAGGGCTCTAACAAAAGGGCCCTGCATCGCCTTCCCGCACGCCGAGCATGATCTAAAGGAATTATAAAGGTCAGACAAAGATGTTCGCAGTAGAAAAGACGCAGCGCACAACAGAAAAGTGGAAACTTACGTTGAGGCTAAACTTGTGGATGTGGAGGAAGCAGCGCCTGGTGACTTCGACGCAGACGACTCTGAATGTGCCGAAGAATGAGAAGCCACACTGGTTCGGCGGTTTGAGTGATCTGAATGGCTTGAAGAAGATTGCTTGGGTTGACTCGAACCGCCTGGGGTATTCGGACGACTACCTCTGCCTTCCGAGGATAGAAAAGCCGGTGATGGCCTCGGGGAAGATGCAACCAAGCTTGAAGAGTTATAGTTTGAATGACTGGCATGATTGAGGTCTTCGCTGCGAGTCTTGTGGTAGGGAGTATTCGCGGAGAGATTACGATCGGGATCCGGGGTGCCGACTGTTGACGATCGGGTGGGGAGGTTAGGACGGTCAGGAACCCTAGGAGAGTTTGTTGGAGGAGCGGAGTAAGGGCTTCTACCTTGGTTTGATATGTGCGACTGAAGTTGCTGGTTGCGCACAGAGTCAAGATCAGTGGAGACTCCTAAGCCTGCTCCATTCTGCTGGTGGTAATTTGACCATGGAGACGGTGCTCGTCCATGATCTCGGTCTCTGCTCATCGCTTGTGGCCCACTATGAGCTGAGCAGTTCTTCGATGCAGACTACGATTTTGAAGAACGGAGAAACGGGAGAAAGATGGGGTTGGAATGAAAAGAGAGATGCTGCAGGCTGTTCAGAACGACAACGGACCTCGACGATACTAGGGATGTGACAACCTTGTGACGTATGTCACTTTCAGGGATCAACAAGTCCCCACCTCGCTTAGACACCGACAGTGTCGTTCGACCGTCCTCCGTCTGCGATTGAATCAGGGCCTGTCTGACATGCTATGTGTACATGAAGGATAAATGAGAGTAATCCTGATCACCACTTGGTTGGCGCCTGGCAGCAAAACACCGATAACAACTTTGAGTCCTGCGCGCAAGTCCGAGTCGTAAGTCCATCATTACAGCTCTGATCATCGCAAGATCAGCTAGGCTTGAGCTAGGCTCTTTTCATGCGATCAGGAAACAAGGGCTACTGTCACAAGCACATTAACGAGCTCTCTTAGTTGTGTGCTAGTTATACAGTTCTCCGCCACATGTAATCAATGAAGCAGATCATTCCTTACGTCCTCACAGCATCGTTCAAGTGACTATGCCATTTTAAATGACAATCTTCTGGCAATAGCCGTACCAGCCTTTGAGGAGTTTCTACATAAGCACAGCCACCATGGCGTAATCGGAAATGCGTTTGACCGGGCCGCAGAACGCGTCCAAACGGCAAATGACCCAGGTAATCCTTCGGCAAAGTGTCCCGCAACTCTTCAGTCCCGCCGAACACACACGTCCTATGCCCTCTGCTACAGTTCAGATTGGCTTAAATACCCGGTCACATACAAACCATGAAAGCAATTACCTGACCAGAACGTCCTAGTCTCTCATCCATATACAACACTCTCACTATCGCTTTATGCACCCTTATTACTCTCCTCATCATATGGGCATGGGCATGTGGCGGCGAGGTCCCAGTCGCATCGTTTGGTTTGCCATTGGCGCCATCACAGCGAGCTGGTGGATCCACCGCAAAGAAACGGATCGTCGCATCTTCGGCCACTGTAAGCGTCCGCAATTGCAGTCCCCATTGCCCATTCCTCCCATCGACGATCCTATCACGCCCTCTGGTGCTCCTTGGCCCGACGTCCGCAGTATCCCAAACACTATCAGCAATATCCCATCCGGGTGGGACCGGAGACAGTTGTGGCAGTGGGAGCAAGAGAAGGAGCACATGGCGACGATTTCTCAACAGGCAACAGACGCCGTACGTTCTCTTGCATGTCCTTCTGCGAGGCCAAAGCTCACTTCCTGTCCCATTTAGATGGCCGACCTGACTGAATCGACTCTTGAATCTGTACTGAATACAGCTGAAGCATTGAAAGCGGTATGTACTGTCTTCAGCCTCGGTACACTTGATTTGGTCTGACATCAACCTCAGAAGCTTGCTGAACATCGCGCCGAACGTGAAAAGCAGCAAAAAATGATTGAGAAACGACTTGAAGAGGAGCGCAAGAACCCCCCTCGTCTCATATAATCTCCTTTTCCACGGACTACATTGTTTCCATTGCTTTTTCGTTGCCCTCCTCTCATCGTATCACACCAGATCCCCTCATCTCAAATGATGTTCTTCTTCCTGGACCACACTATTTCCAATTTTTATACTGGTTCCCCCCCTCATTTATTGTATCACACCAAACCCCCTCATCTCATATAATCTTCTCTTTCCCGGACCACATTCTTTTCATTGTTTGTTCGTTTCCCCCCTCTCATTGTATCACACCAAATCATATGTGTACTTGTAGACTTTCATAACATTTCAAAAGACGTAAAGGTGTCATAAAATCATTTTCTACGCAGCCTGATCAATGTTCAACATTACTTCGTTGCTTCATTCTCCTGGCCCACTCGAGGCAACGTAGGAACGGTAGGCTGTTCCTCGTCAACCGAAGCGGGTCCTCCCCATATTTTATCAACATAGGAAGGGGCCTTGGGATCCAAGATACCTTGCTCTTCAGCTAAAGAAATTGCAGGACCAGGTTACTACCATCGAACATAACAAGGACAACATGGGACCTACGCATAGAGTGCCAGAAATAGACAATGAGGCCGGCAATAGTAACCACGAAGGATACAAAGTATAGCCAGTATGGGCGGTAATGCTGGAAAAGAACGAGATTAGCCATAGCGCATATACGTGAGAATAAGTACCCACGTAGAGGAACAATCCTAGGAAAGACCAAGAGCCATGTTAGATAAAGGTACACCAGCAAGACGAGCGACTTGAATGCCTCACCAAACAGCAAGCCATAGAAATCGCTTGTTAATAAACTCAGATTGAAATAGGCAGACGATGCCATGCGGTACAGTATTGGCGCAAGGGTGTACAAGATGACCAACGCTTGAGATACCTGTAAGTAAAGAAGATCAACGGACAAGGATTGATCATACCTATTGTGAACGCCATGAGGAGCCCAACTTGAGACGGGGATCCTGTTAGGAGCTATTTTTCTATTGGCAACATTTGACAACTTACTGATGCTTGCGTCCCATGGGACCTCGGTCATCGCTTTATATTCCAGAGCGGATGATTGGATACCATTAATGAGGAAACCCCACATGCCAAGTTGGCCGATAACCTAAAAACATTTCCAATTAACACTAGTCCATTAATTGGTAGAGGAAGAGAGACTTGCCTCATATAAAGGTCTCTTTCTGACCAAGAACTCTTCGGTCGCGTTCGCTACACGGAGTTTTTTGTGAGTGGAGACCTGCTGCTTTGGAGTACGAGGACTTACTGAAACCGTAGAGTGTTGCGCCAGCGATCATGAACCCATCCCCTTTGGCTCGGTCGAGCGCGACCCAACCTTTCTGAGTCAACTGATCAGCGCCAACGAGGAGTCCGAGACCTCCTATGCAGACTAGAATACCCTATAAACAATTCAGCAAGGAGACGGTGCGAATGTACTTGGACTCACAAAGAGCTGGGTCCAATGGTACTTGGTACGCATGTACACCCAACAGAAGAACATACAAACGGGGATTGCCCATCTATAAAAATATCAGGGATCTCACATTCCGCGAGCTTTTGACAGACAACGTACGCATCGAGAAGCATACATGACAGCAAGTCTGTGTATTGGTATGCCTACAAGACTGGAGATCAATTGCCAAGGCTTCGAAGGCGTCGAAGAATGCACCTTGATTACGAGGAAATTCGCCTCCACATCGCAAGCAGCCAGAATGAAGTCTGGAGGATCAACGTCAGTTTGATGGCAATAGCACTGGTAAAACATACACACATTTCCACCCATCACGAAAGATCATTTTGCCCCAACCTTTCCATCCATCTTGAAAAGACATATAAGCTATTATCGACATCGAACGAAACACCACCCCTACATCGGTATATTGTGTATGGCGTATAAATGATGAATAGAGAGAAGTATCTGCCAAAATACGTCAGGCGGTCTTTTGATAGTTGGAACACGAATTGGATGACTACGTACAGGAAGAACCCTTGTGTGGTTGAAAGCGTCCATCCTCGGTTAATTAGTTCTGTGGTGGTAACATTGGTGCAGGTGATGCACAGAGACAGTACTTGTCCGGCCAAGAGCGAGAGGGCGAAGTTGCGAGTGCAGACGCTCTTCCCTCGCGCGACTAAACTCGTCGTAAACTCCTTCGGGGAAGAATAGACGATGGGCGGCCTAGGTGTCGGTTGTGCTGCTGCTTCGATAACGTAGCCTTCATCATCGTGGATGCTCTTTTTCTGGTCCCGATCCATGTCATTATTGATATTGGACATTGCAACGGGCAGGACCTATCGATAATAACGTTGTCCGCCATTGTCAGAAAGCTGTGGCGCGAAGAAAACTCGAAGCTTTCGTCCTACCTTCAATCCAATCGCCGGTGGGATGGTTGAGAAAAGGAGAGGAATGGGGCTTCACGAGGGGGGAATCAATTTCTCGGTATAAGAGTTACATAAGAAGCATCCAAGCTGATTCGCAGCACACTGCATGCACTCCGGCTCAGCACCACGAAAATTTAGAACGCCAATTACATGCGGTCCGGGTTCCAGGACAGGTACAATCGATTGTTCGATCTGCTTTCAAGCTCAGCGGCAATGCCTGTTCTTCAATGGTGGAGTTGTCTATAATAACAAAAACTGTAGGGTCACCTTATCTTCAAACGTGAACATGAAGAATGGCTGGCATTGACAGATGGTTCGAGTCACCGGGCTCTAGTGCTGTAAATACCTTGACAGCCTGGCGTCGGCAGCGTCACAGGATGGGGACCAAGTGACCTCGGACGCCTCCAGAGGAAATCAAATGCGTACTTGGCATTCGCAATGATGTTGAGTATAAGGGCATGATTCAAGCTACATGTATTAGTGGGGTTCAAACAAGCTCAATCATGAGACACGGCAGGCACATTTTGATGTATATCTATTGGCGTCTATGGGCGGTACAAAAGTCTTCGCGTGATAAGATGTCGAGAGATTGCCAAAAACGGTATGTGGTTCAGGTCCAGGCAACTAGCGTAAGTATCCCAGTAATACAATGCAGGGCATGCTAGGGCATGACGGTGAAATTCACAGAAGATGTTGATGTAGAGCTTGATTGGGAAACGTTCCTGAATCCAGATGTAGATTAGAGCAGAAGAAGGAACAATGGAATACCGCCATGGGGATACATGCTCAGTTTCTCGTAACAATTCTGGAGGCAAGTCCTCATAAAGCTAGATCCCAAGTTTCCACCATCCATCAACTCCAAGACGTTCGAATGATCCTAAGGCGATGCTTTGAGCGCTGGATTCTGTTGGGATTCTGGTGGACGGAATGAAAGTAAGCTCCACCATCCCTGGATATAATTGCAGGAACAAAGGTCGAAACGACGGTCAAGATGAAGTGTGGCGTAGCAGTGCGCAGCCACCGTATTCTGGAATTTCCGTCGTTTTCCGCATCCAACGCACTGAGGAATTTTTTTCTCGTCCTTGACCAAAGAATCAGACTGTACCCTGCGGTGTAGTAAAGTTTGAGGAAAGTCGAAGGTAAGCTATATTGGACCTGGTTACTAAATGATTTGAATGCCATACATTAGCTGTTGGATATATCAGAAAAATCTCTCAAATGACGTTCGAAGCAGCGCCATTGTCCTGAGCAAGCACATCAGAGTTATTTCCAGACAAACATGAGTATGTAATTGAGCCACCGCAGTGTCTAATGCCAGCGAGATGCTACCCTTGATTCAAACTGTCTGATTGGAGGCGGCAGTCATGATCATTTGGCGCGCGCTAAAATCTAGGCCGCACAGCCACAACATATTGAATGAAATGAATACGCTTTTGGACAAGTGCTTCCGTTTTAGCCCTTCCCGGATACTAAATTGCTCCCAGCTATAAAATATTAACAGGGCAACCAACGCAAAGTGAAATGTTTATGTGTTACATATTAAGTGTCCGAATTGTTTACCATAAGGATTGGATTGGCCCTACTTCAACTACAAACAACTAGACTCGGTATGGGGGAAGGTTCGTTATAGCAATCCTTCCCTTTCAGCCAGCAGAACCTCCAGCTCGCGCCTCCTTCCTCGCAGTAACCTTGTCCTTTTCACGTTTAGCAAACAACTTATGCCGCGTAGGAGCAGATGGACCAGCGCGTCCGATAGTCTTATTTGCAGACTTGTTTTGCTCAACATATGACATATGCTGACCCCCACTGAGAGCCGACAGAGATCCTGTCGTTCTCTGGGCCGCTGGGAATTTCATCGGGCCAAAGTCTTTCGAGGTGACTGTCCCCGCCAGGTCGCCTTCCACTGCACGAATATCCGATCCAAGGTCTGCATCCGTGTCGTTAGCAATGCTGACGGACTGAAGTAGCTCAATCTGTTCATCCGTGGTTCGATACACTAGGTCGGGAAGGTTTTCAAGCCCGTCAAGGTGTGTGATGACTTTGAAGGCGTAACCTTGGTCGATCAAGAACTGCTGGCGTTTTGTGCTGTAGAACATTTCCTGGGTGTCCTTGGAAACCAGAGAGTAGAAGAAAGCATTGAAGCCTTCATCATTCCTTCGTTTAGCACGCAAGATCCGACCTGACACCGTGTTAAATACGGATAATGTTATCGAAATATCCACCGGCTTACCAAGTCTTTGTGCCTCTTGACGTCGAGAGCCGAAGTGTGATGAAATCTGGATGAGACAAGTGGCTTCGGGCAAGTCAATGGACGTGTCTCCGACCTTCGTCCAATATAGCAGTAATCCGATAAATCACGTTGAATTGGCGTACCTTTGACAGAAAGATTGTGTTGACTCTTGGGTCATGTTGGAATTTTGATAGAATCAACATTCGCTCCACTTGTCCAACTCCCCCGTGAATGAACAATTTTCCCAAACGCCTAGCGTATGCCTGAAATACTGTGAGCATGAGTTGATTCATTCTGGCGAAGACATACCTCCAAAGCGAACACATTGTCGGAAAAGACGATGATCTTGTCGCCTCGATCTTCGTGATACTTGATGAGGAACTGGCAAGACTGAAATTTGTTGGGATTCATGCAGTACAACAACATGCGTTTGCGGGATTGTTCTCTGAGATATTCGCGATAGAATTCAGGTGTCATGGGGCACCAGACCTCCGCGCACTGTGTGCAGAGAAAAATATATATTTTGGAGGCATACGCACAACAGAGAGAGTGCTCACCTGCACATTTGCGATATGACCCTTGGCCGCCAGGTCCCTGTTCAAATATGAGCTTGAAAACCCAGGTGTAAAGATAAGGCGAGCGTACATCCAATTTGCCTCATAGAGCTTAGGTCCAATCATGTAGTTCAGATCAGCAATTTTATCATCTTCTCGGACGAGAGTGGCTGTCAATGAAATGTTCAATTACCGTCCGTACTCACAGTTTGAAAATACCGTGCTCACCAGTGAGACCTAATTTGGAGTGTGCCTTGATCGTGGTGACTACTCGACGAAACATCGCTGCAGGCACGACGTGTACCTCGTCCAGGAGAATGAACCCCCATTCACGAGACGTCAAAAACTCCATCATTTTCTTGGATTCGTGGGATCTGTTATGCGTGTTGGCCACCATCGAGTACGTCGAGACTACTATTCCACTTTCTCCCGCAAACTGTGACAAGCAACCTATTAGGGATTGTTCATGATGGGATCGAAAGGTAGTAACCTTCTCTTTCTGATCAGCAGTGAATACGGCTATTTGACGGTCTGTCACATTTGACCACTGCATGAATTGTTGCTTCCATTGCATCACAGAAACTCTGAGAGACGAATGATCTAATATTCGACAACATGAGATACACAGAGGCACTCACGACGAAGTGCAGAGCACCAGGCATGATTTTTTGATTGTGCAGGCAGCAGTAATTCCGACGAGTGTCTTGCCTGCTCCACAAGGAAGCACGATGATACCTGAACGTGCACGACTGTTTCTGGCGTTAAATGGCGAAGTATATAAGTCAAATGGTACCAACCCATTACCAAACATTTTGCTCAGGCTGGTTTCTTGATAAGGACGAATGACGGTTGCAGGCTTTAAATCAATATCCAGATTCGCATTCACGGTATCGTTACGGAAATCGTATTCTTCCAGCATGGGATACTCGAGTTCGTTACATCGCTTTTTGACATCCTTTGAGTTATGGTTAGCACTAAAATGACGCGCCAAGATACAGAGGTCTCACATCGATCTTGTCATCCTTTATCTCAAAAGCATGAACACTATCGTCGTCTTCCTCTATCTCATCTGAAAATAATTAGGTTTGGCGCATAAATCTGCCTGGTAAAAATTCACCTGCGTCGACCCCGACTACAGACGTGAAAAGATCTGCTGCATTCGAGGAGTTGCCAGCTTTTCCGTCAGCAATATCGTCCTTTTTCTTCTCCGTCTCTTTGGTCCCTGGTATCACCAAGTTCCCTCTTGTAGGGGCTTTGGAGGTGGTAAATGTGGCCGCTTTTATGCTAGTATCTGTCGAAGTCGAAACAATGCGTGCCTCCCGTATTACTCTATCTTTCAGAAGTAGCTGCAAGGTCTCTGGATGGCTTGATTCGACGAAATACTTGTTATGTTTCAAAACGAGTTTGACTTTCCCATAGCTGAGTGTACAACCTCGGATGAATGCAACGATGGAGTCGGGAACAGGGACCTTCATCAAGGTGAGCTTCTACTGAACTCAACAAAAAATTCTAGCCACCACCTTTGACAGACGGTTAAGAACCTGATCGGCCAGGTATGTGAGATTGTTAGATAGACACAGCAACTTCCAGACGGACTTCAATGATATCATCCGTTTGCAACCCAACTGACACCGCAGCATACAAGGAATACGAGGTGAGCTTATACTCGTGTATCATGGCTGGCCTAGTAGAGATTCAATGGCATCCCGCAGCCATGAGTGAACGACTCGCACCTACTAACGGGCTCACTAATAGCCGTAAGGAAATCTTGGGCTTGCTCCGCGATGGGAGAAAACGCCTCAAGGATGATATGACCGTCCTCTGGACTGATCCAAAGTGGACGCGAGAGATGGTCTGGCTTTAAATGAAGCCAGGAGAAGTCCTGGTCCATGAAGATATAAGATATCAATTTATCCTGCTGTCTTCGATGTATATCGAACGAAGAGAGATTGCCTATTGGTTCATCGTCGTTTCCTCGCTTGGTCTCTGCAAGTTTGCGTGTGAGGGCACTGAAGTTGATTGTAGCACCTCGGGGAACGTATGACGTGTCAGGCGGAGAGGGCGGAATCACGTCGTCTTCATTTGCAATCTCATAATAGTCATCTTTCGTTCTCAATCGTTTTGCTGAAGGTCCAGCCGATGCTAGAAAGATTTGGGGCCGTTCCTGTTTGTGATGCAGTGCTTTGAATAAGTTACTAACCTTCTGCGATACGTTTCCCCGACATCACTGCTGTTTCAGCAAAGTGCTTTAATCATGCAATATGACAAACGGAAGACCAGCCTGTCGCAGTGTGGATTGAAGACAAACGCGGTGGTCGGCACCGAGCACACTACGGTCATGTAAAGGCATCCCGTTCGTCCGTCGGAGCACTTGGATTTAAAACTCCGCCTTACTCATGCTAGTCATAAGTAGCGAGTCATATTACAATCATAGTACAAACATTGATCATATTGTCCTTTTCGGTTCCTGTGATGTTCTCAGTCTGTAGGATGTGCACTAAAGAGAGCGGATGGACATGTGTTCTCATTGTTCATGTAATTTAATTTTGGCGCCCAAGGGTGCATGTGATGAACGCGTCCTTGCCACGTGACTGGGTTGGATGGACTTGAACTCCCAAAAGGAACGACCGACCACGGACGGATTTCATTTCAGGTTTAGCACGAGTACACGAGGCATACAGACGCCAGTCTCCCACACATCTCACTATCGGGCTGCAAGGAACACCCAAACGCACGAAGCAGTCGCCCATTCTCGGTCGTGCACGCACGCAGCACTGCTGGCTTTACGGCCATCGTACTCCTTCAGCACAAAGATATCATCCATCTTCTTCTCTAGCTTCCACATCGTTCCAGAAAGCATCTCTTGTAGTCATGTCAGCCTCTCGGCCGCCAATAGCGCCCCCAACGACGACATCCACCGATCTGCCGAGTGGTATCGGTCCTCTTACACCGTCAAGCGACCAGGTACCGCTTTTTGCACTCCTCTTACCAGGGAAATAATTCAAATTACTGACCTCCTCGTGTGCACCAGGTGGTTGTTCTATATGTGGTGGATGCTTCTTATTCTGCTCATTTCCATCTTTGCTGATTTCTAATATTCTCGGGTTTCTAGATAGTTGCAATGGCGGTCATCATATTCGGCTTTTGGAACGTGCCTGTCGTGCGCAATTTCATCAACCCTCTCAAGCTGTTCACTATCGGGTGGCATGAGCTGTGTCATATAACTGCGGTGCGTTGCCCATATTGGGGTCCTCTCCTCCGTGTATCTTTCGCTCGGAAGTTATGCTCATCGTGGCAATCCCATCCAGGCAATCTTGTCGGGAGGTCGAATATTGAAAATCACCATCGATCCGCACGTTGGCGGGGCTACTATAGTGGAAGGCGGTCATCCCGGCTTCGTGTTATCGTCAGGCTACATCGGTTCAACGCTTCTTGGCGGTGCCTTCGTGCTCGCGGGATGGGATACACTCGTCGCGAAAGTGTTGAGCTTTGTGCTTGGAGTTGGGCTGGTGATGCCTCTAGTTCTGGTCCGGGACAAACTGTACGCCGTTCTCAACGTCCGCGATAATTGGAAACTTATGAACTTCACTTCTCAAGAACCATTGTACTAACGATGTGCTACGAGGCTCTCCTTATTGGGTTTTGGTTTGTCGATCATGGGTCAGCCCTTCACCTTCAATATCCTTCACATACGTGCCTGATATATGTATTCATTCAGTCAGGCGCTACGATGGTATTGCTTGTTCGTTGGTGTCATGAAGTGAGTATCACCTTCTTCTGTGCCCTCAAATCACTACTCACCTTTATGACAGTATTCTCTTCGTCGTCTGTAAGTAAATTGATCAATATCGGTGAAGAAAGACTTATAGAGGCCGTTCTTCTTTTAGGGGATGTCGCAGATGACCGATTCTTCCACAAAACAAACGACTCTGATGCCACACAATTTTCCATTCTATACCCACGTATAGGTGCCCATGGTGCATATTTTCCTGTTTTCGATCATGCGGGAGTTGAAGCTTCAATGTCTGTTTCATAGTCTGGGCCACTTTCTGGATTATCTTCCAAGTAGCATCTCTGGCCGGGTTCGCTGTGTTAGGAATCTACGCATTCAAGGTAATGCAATTCTGCACGTTCATGCGTATTGCAAAATCTCATTGACACCCAATAGCTAACGAAAGAAGAAATGGATGCTCAAGCAGGTAAAATTCATCCGAATATGACACCATGATTGAAAGCTCATGGTTATTCTTCCAGCATCATTTCTCCCAACATGAAAGCCACGTCTTCTATTGCTTTGCATTTGAAAGTATCATCTACTTTACATCTATTGGACCTTGTATATCACCATCTCCTAGACCCTTCCCGCATCAGGAACACCACCGAAGCAGATACATACGCATCATCCGTATCGCTATACCACCATCGCAATTAACTTATTTGTATCACAAACCTTTGTCCCCAGGCAGTGCTATCGCTGTCGTTTTCCAGAATTGTTCATGGGGGTTACGTGACGATAATACGGATACAATGAATTGGAATGGAATAGAAATATCATGACATCATGACCTAGAAGCAAGCGAAACGTAAGAAAGTTGAATCATCGCAAGTGCTCCTGTTATTGACTTTATTAATAATGATATGTATGAGTAAAGTTGGGAGAGTGCGAGTTTGTGTCATATGGTACGGGTTGTCCCAACGGATAACGAGGCGTTCGTGGTTTGCAATCGTAAGGTTGTTTGTGGGTGATGTACGATAATTATCGGTATGTGGAACCGGGGTTCAATTGTTCGAGAGCATGTGAAGCAGTTGTAAGGTCAGTTGGATTACAGGTCGAGAACATTTATTTGCGGGCTGCTCGCCGTATGAGGCCTGCGAGGATTAAGGTCCCCACTGCTGCTGCGCCTCCGACTAGTGCCATTCCGATGTAGCCCTCTAGATTTAGTTCTTAGTCAATGAATTATGAAAGAAATAAGAAATGGGACAAGACTGACCTCGTGCTACGCCTCTATCTATCAGTTGTTTGAGGGATTGAGCTTGTAGATTGGTGGGTTCCTTCTCGGTGAGAAGTCCTTTGAATCGAAGCATGAATAAAAAACTACCGAATACGTTAGATGGTAGCAGACAGACCATTGAACCTTCTCGCTTCCTCAAAGTTGCCCAACTTATAATGGCCCAAAGCGAGATAATACAAACATTCTCTGCGACGTTGAGGTTCTGCCCGATATATATCTGACATGGACGTCACTATCGTAATCTTCACCAGTAAACAACAGGCGCACCTTGCAGCAACCGCACGCCCTCCACCTGGTGTTCGCGCATTGGGCTCTTAACCAGACCCCAGGCAAAGTTGAATTTAGTCTGATTGGTGACATAGTCTTGGGCGACTTCTTTAAGGTACTGTGTCCGCAAGACCTAGATAGTATAGAGCGCGATGAGTAGCTGTATGCAATACGTATGTGTGCAGGTAGCGCACATCTAGCTCGTCGTATGTCAATGACATTTCGGCGTCGGCGGCATAAGGAATCTCGGTAGACATTGTGGCAAAGGTCAAGGAAGTGAGCGGAAGTGCTAGGAAGTGCTGTGCTGCAATGACTGTGAGCCGGAAACAGGGCGGAGTCTGAATCACCCCTTCTCCCGGACACCTCACCTGGGTTCAACTTACCAAAAAACAAACGAAAAAGTTCATTTCAACGAATGTCGGACAGCTATCGTAAGTCCACAATTCTCTTATTATCATCTGTCCCATTCTCTACCTCCACAGAGGGTCATATTGTAGGGTAGATCCCATCCATCTTCACTCCTTCCTTCGACAAAAGTACAATGATGAGCTCATGGTGCATCCACTTTCTTTCTTCTGCACCATGCTTGGTTTTTACAGCTAGCTAGCGTCGTCTCGGGGTCGGGAGCTCTCTCTTTTTTCCATAGCACTTTAGCAGTTTAGCAGCGCCCAGGCAGCCAGCATGCGTCGACTGTGTTGACCGGCTGGCAATCAACCCCACCGTCCGAAGGTTACTTACCGAGCTTCGGCTTCTTTCTCTTTCCTTTCTTATAGAACGTGGCTCCTCTCACCGTGACGACAGGTACCGCTCATCCAGAAACGACGAAGGTCGTGGCGGAGGAGGCGACCGCGAACATCGAAGCGACCGTGACCGGTATGGCGGCGGCGGAGACCGAGGCGGTGGTGGTGGTGGTATGAGGAGAGGTGGAGGCGACGATCGACGAGGCGACCGTGATAGACCTACTCGTGGAGGGCGGGATGGGGAGGAGTTTGGTGGTAGAAACCCTTCGTCTCGCCACGATGGTGACCGCCGCCGTGACTACCGAGGTGGCCGCGACGATGAACATGGGCTTCCGCGTGGAGGTGGCGGTGGCGGTCCACGCGAAGATGGTGCTCCGAGAGGAGACAGGCGTGGTGGTGGTGGGAGAGGCAGGGGAAACGGCAGAGAGGGTATGGGGACTCCTGAACGAAGGTCGCCAACTCCAGAAGGTGCTGCGCCTATTTCCCAGCGGAAACGCAAGGCTTCTGGATGGGACGTGCACGCTCCAGGCTATGAGCAATACACTGCGTTGCAGGCCAAGCAAACAGGTGAGTCTTCCTGTCTTTTGCTGTTCTGCAAACATTGACCAGGAAACCAATAGGATTATTCAACCTTCCAGGCGCCAACCGTACGCAGATACCACCCATCCTTGGGATTGCTGGTTTGCCTCCTCCCATGCCTGTGCAGACTTTCGGCATGGGAATTGGGGCCAACCCTAACTTGTCGCGCCAATCTCGCCGACTTTACATTGGCAGTATCACCCCGGATGTCAACGAACAGAACCTTGCAGATTTCTTCAATTCGAAGATGATCGAGATGAGCATTGGGACAGGCGGTCCCGGCAATCCTGTCTTGGCTGTACAGTGCAATTACGAGAAAAATTATGCTTTCGTCGAGGTATGTTCCTCAGGTTTTTTAAATCATCCATGCTTATGTCTTGTGTTATGCAGTTCCGCAGTGCAGAGGATGCCACGGCAGCCATGGCTTTCGATGGTATCATCTTCATAAATGGGCCTCTTAAAATTCGCCGTCCCAAGGACTACGGTGGAATCGAAATGGCTTCCCCAGGTGTTCATGTACCAGGCGTCGTCTCTACCAACGTTCCGGATTCTATCAATAAGGTGTTTGTTGGTGGTCTCCCAACGTATCTCAACGAAGAGAACGTGATGGAGCTGCTCAAGAGTTTCGGAGACCTCAAGGCTTTCAATCTTGTTCGAGAAAATGGCACTGGGGCTTCTAAAGTATGTGTCAAGTCTTTCGATTCTTTCTGTCATGATTTAACGACATGTTTGCTACCAGGGATTTGCTTTCTTCGAGTACGTTAATATCGACGTCACTGACGTGGCTATCCAGAGTTTGAACGGCATGGAACTAGGAGACCGGTTCCTCGTCGTACAACGTGCTTCAGTTGGCGCCAAACCTGGCACCCCTGGTCTTGTGCCCAATCTGCCCTATGACCAATTCCCAGAAATTCCTCGCCCCATCATGCCTGCTGGGAAAGACCCAACGACAGACGCCCGCATCTTGCTGATGTTGAACATGGTCACACCCGATGACCTGAATGACGATACAGACTACGGCGACTTGTACGAAGATGTCAAAGAGGAATGTGGAAACTACGGCGAAGTCGAAGATCTCCGGATTCCCCGGCCCGTCAAGAAGGACAAATCCAAGTGGGCGCCTGGCGAAGGTGGTCAGATCGCCGCCCAGGACGCCGTGCGATTGGACGAAGCTGCTGGGGTTGGACGAGTTTATGTCAAGTATACGACTCCTGAGAGCGCCACTGCTGCTTTGAATAGTTTGGCTGGGAGGTCTTTCGCTGGACGGTCGATTATTGCGACTTTGCTGAGCGAGGACAGCCAGACCACTCCTCCATTGCATTTGATCTTTGCTCCTCAGCCTGATGCTCCTCCCCCACTTCCCATAGGCCCTTGAATGTATTCTGCTGGTGCAATTGTATCTGCATCAGAGCCTCGGACTTAGTCAGTATATATACAGTGTAACTTGAGAACTACTGTCGCGTTTTGTGCTTTTGCTTGAATGATATTGCATGTGATTATGGATATGACCAGTGTAAGCTGAGCGGCCGTGGTAACCGTGTATGTGTATGTAAACGCGTGTCAGGGACAGCCGCGAAGTGATTGCAGATGCACTTGGACGCCACATTTCTGTTATAAGTATAACACGCTCACCCTCCGCAGCCCATCTCCCCCCACTCCCCCAAGAAATGTGGCCTTTCTCTACCTCAAATGCAGCCATCGTCCACGAAAAACGTACCCAACGCGAAAACGCGCTAGCAAGCGTTACAGCGAGTAAAGACGTTACAGAAGCCCAAGGCGCGTTCCTAACAGCAACAGGTCTGTTTGTTACTAATAGATTCATTGTCTGATCTGTCGCTGAGCATCCTCTTTCCAACCTTGTAGCTTCTGAGATTGTTTCGCATATTGAGAAGGGAGAATGGACGGCATCGGAGGTTCTGGAAGCCTACATCGCTCGCGCTGCGTACGCACATGCAAAGACCAACTGTCTCACCGAAGGTGCGTAGGTCCTCCTACTTGCTTAATCATAGTAAGAGGCGTCTTACGCGCGTTGCATTTTCCTTTTAGTCATGTTGGGTCCTGCCAGGCAGCGTGCCAGTGAACTTGACAAGGACTTCGCAGCCACGAAGAAGCTGACGGGTCCCCTCCATGGCGTTCCCGTAAGTTATGTGCCTGTTACACCTTTACATCTGCTCAATATTGTCATAGGTCAGTATAAAAGAACAATGTAAGGATCCAGCCTCCCTCGAACGAATGCCACAAGGCTAAGCTCTCCATCAAATAATTAGTCGAAATCGCTGGGGTAGATACGTCTGTGGGCTTCTCTCAATGGGCGAACAAACCAGCCACAAAGAACGCAGACGTGAGCCTTCAGATTCTAACGTCAACACCCTTACCAATTCACCCCATCCTACCAGCTTGTTGACCAACTCCTAGCGGCTGGCGCTATTATTTACGTCAAGACTAACATCCCCCAAACCATGTTCGCCTTCGAATGCTCTAACCCCGTCTGGGGCCGTACCACGAACCCCTATAACGAAAACTTTACTTGCGGAGGTAGTTCCGGTGGAGAAGCTGCCCTTCTGGCTATGGATGGTTCGGCTCTGGGAATTGGGAGTGATATCGGGGGCAGCCTTAGGATACCTACGGCGTATTGTGGCATCTACTCCCTCAAACCTGCAAGTGGGAGGGTGTCTTATGTGGGGGCAAAAGGTACTGCATTGGCATACTGGTATTCATTCATTATTTTCTGACCAACATTTTGTTCAACTTGTGTCCAGGTCCCGTCCCTGGGTTTGACGGTATCGTGTCCACAGCAGGTCCTATGGGACGGTAAGCTTTTGATTCGTCGCCTAAGTATGTTCATACTTAACGCTTCGTTTCTAGCTCTGTCAAAGACCTCGAAATCGTTTCTCGTATTACCTTCGGCGCCCCCAGTTCAAATCACTCTATACCCCCTCTTCCTTTTCGTGAGGTCAAGTTGCCTTCTAAATTGCGGTTTGGATATTATACATCGGGTGTGTTGCGGTTTGTTCTAGAGGAGCAGAAGAGTTGATGCTGACCGTTGTCTAGATAATTACATCAAAGCCTCTCCTGCCTGCAAACGTGCTGTTCTAGAATCAGTCGAAGCCCTCCGTAAAGCCGGGCATGAGTGCATCGAGTTTGAGTTACCCGAATGTAAGTGACTTATGTTCCCATTCAGTCAAAGGATTTCGGACTAACGATTGTTTCTTAAAGCCAATATACCTTTCAACCTATTTGCTGGAATTACATCTGCCGACGGCTATAAGACGATGCTCAGTCACCTCGGGCCCGATCCCAAGGTTCATTGATCTGAGCTGGCAACCACAAATACTGACTATGGATGTAGGAGAATGCTTTGCATCTTGTCACACTGGGTCCCAGAATACCCTGTACGGTTGACCGGACCTTTTTTGTGATGTGTCTTTTAACCAGGGTTTTTTTAGCACTTGTACGAACGTTTGCCACATGGATACTGGAGACCTTTTGGAAGGACAAGCTATTCGCTGATACCATCAGAGTTACGAAGTCAAAGTCAATCACCGATTACTGGAAATTGATCGCCCAAAGAGATGAATACAGTGCAAGCTTCTATCAGACGGTGCGCTCTGATTCACTTGCCCGCTTGGCGTTTGCGCTAACGGTGAATAACAGGTGTGGAACAAGAACGAGTTTGATGCCATTCTTGCACCCGTTCAAGCTCTCCCTCAATTGCCTCATGGGTAATACAACTCCTTTTTTGGTAAATCCGGAACTTGTTGACCTCTTCATCCGCAGTGGCTGCGACAACTTCTCGGCTTTGGCGATAGCTACAATTCTCTACAACGTCCTCGACATGCCGGCCGGTTGCCTTCCAGTGACACGCGTTGATCCTGAAAAGGACCAGCTCACCGAAGAATGGGTGAACGGGCCCGGACTGGGATCTGCCGTTTTAGAGGCTGGAGTTTACAGGGGCAAAACCCCACTGTACAACCCTGAGGCCAGCAAGGGAATGCCAGTCAACATCCAGATCGTGGGCAAGAGGTGGGAAGAGGAGAAAGTTCTTGCGATTATGGGCGTAGTAGATGAGGCCCTGGGAAAGAGGGGCTTTGGACCTGGGGCCTGGGATGCGCACATGAAGAGCTTAAGTTAGTTGGCAGGTACAGGATGATTTGAGTGTGGGTGCTTATGTGGAATTCACTATGTTTCTATTATCTCAAACATATGATAATTTGCGGTAGATGATACAGTACTTGTAAGCTACAGGTAGCGAAGTTCAGACTATCCGTGTGAAACGAAATACTGTTCAATGCGATTCCGAAGGAGGCGAGCCGTAACCGCTGAAGTGTGTAAGATAAGGCCAGGAAGATAAGGCTTGTTGACCACCTTTCCGCAGCCGTTTTTCACGAAATAGACTTCATGATTTTATTGACTTAGTCTATGTGTGTAACTACCCAAAATTTCAAGAGGAACGTGGAAGCCACTGGCGAGATAGTTGCAACTGGCCCATTTGATGGGGTGGCCCAGGGGGGGGAGTGTTAGTACCACATGTTCTCTCTAGCTTCCACAGCAGCAGGTATGTAATAAATTCTCTCTAGCTTATACAGCAGAGATAACAGCGGAACAGTTTGCGGTTCTCGATGTCGTCTCCAAAGCTCACGCCGACCGAACCCGTTCAACACCTTGGGTATGAGTTCAACATGTGTGCACGGTGATATTGACAGAGATAATCAACTTGTAAACAACAAAGAATGATTGGAATACGTGGAATACGTATCTGCAATAGAGCTATCGCAGTGTAAAGGAGGACAATGAATGTGCATCAAAGCTCACACGCACGGTAAGCGGATATCTAGTCCAGATATTCTTTACCTGAACCCGGTACGGGAACAAAAACGTAAGAAAGCTGATTGAGCTTTAGATGATGGAGAAGCTCGTGGTCAGAGCAACAAACAATCAGGCACCGGGTGGGGGCGGGGAGGAATAAGACTAAGGGGGTCGGTCAGCGGTCAGGCCTTGGGGTAAAGAACGGGATGTGCCATCTTCGGGGCACCGGTAAGAGGAAAGTGATAAGACTCAAACAGCCACAATGGGTGTTGCGATTCTTAGTTTCTTGCATGGGTTCGTCAGTTGTGATAGTTGATATTGCCGACGGCGCTTGAGTATGGGATGCAGGGGGAGTAGTAACTTGCGTATTCCATGGGCCTAGAGTGTAATCCAAGTACGCAGTCCCATGATCAAAAGCATATTGCGCTGCAGTCGGAGGAAACCCTCCTTGCTGGGCGTCGTCCATGTGTGTCATATTGTGGTATTATAATAGTTGTGCGGGTTGTGGATGCAGTTGTGTCTGACGAGGCAATAGTGTAGAAAGCGCTTTCCGGGATGGGTGGTGGTGAAGAGTAGTATGTTGGCAAAAGGTTTAAAGAGCGAGCGGTTGGCTAGGTTGTGAAGATGGCTGTTGGTGTACGTGTAGGTGTATGGGCATGCTGGTGTGATAAAAATGTAAGAATGGGTGATGTTCAATATTGTGCGAAGTTGGTTTGTTGTCGTAGAGTAGAGCATGTGTCGGAATGGGTTGGAAGTTTGCCTTTTTTCCAACGAGCAGCAGGGTACCTGGAGGGATCATCAGCGAGATTTGATAGCAGCCTCGGTTTGAGGTAGGCCAGGCTAGCAGATATGGCTCCAGCGATGAGGCGGCTGGGAACCATTGTTGGGAGAGAGAATACGGACACTGTCCGTGGTTCGTCTCTGCCCCCAAGATGTCTCTTGTTGACAATACGAGAAGACCTCAGCAGACCAACGCGCAAGTTCGCAAAAGTGTTGAGGTTGTCGCGAACAATGTGAGCAGCGTCACACCATCCCTTCTTCTCTGGACCAACCGCAGGCAGACAAGGTTTGACGATGAACCTGCTAAACTTGAGGAAGGTGTCGCTGAGCGAACAGCGGATGGCAATATCACAGAAAGAGAAAATGACACCCAGAGCGAGCGCGATACCCCAATCGCGTCCACCGACGCGAGCGACCTGGGAGGTTGCACCACCTGCAAATACCGTCCAAACCTGGATGGCGATTTCTATTCACAAGGTCAACAATGTGCACTATCAACAGTGGAAAAGCACATACCAGGCAGTTTGATGGCAACGAAGTAGTCGTTGCCGAAGACGCCCCGGCAAATGTGGGACCTGTTGGCCAAATCCCTGAAATTGTGAATCTGGCTAAAGATAATGGCCTCGAAGACGAGAGTACTGCCGACTTGTTCGTCGGCCACACCGAGCGTGTGTCGACTGCAGAGTTGATAGACCAGCATAACGATGATCTGGTATACAGACTGCGTCAAGATCATCTGGTACCTGTCAATAGAAGTGGGTGGCGCGCTTTTCCTGTCAGGTTTGCGGTCGAGGACCATCTTGGTGCCGGGATCGGCAGCGAGGGCCAAAGCAGCAAAGATGTCCATAATGACGTTGATCCACAGAAGTTGGATGGCAAAGAGCACAAAGCTCTCTCGCCGAGAAACAACAGCAGACACGAACGTGATGATGACGGCGGTAACAGTGGACAGACTCTGAAATCGTGGATACTTCCTCACAATGGCAATGGCCCACACGAGAGCGTTGGCAATCGGAGAGCAGTCGTCCATGAGAATGATATCTGCAGCCTCCCTGGCAACGTCATTGCCGGCGGTACCCATAGAGAACCCGACGTCAGAGGTGAACCCGACGTCAGAGGTATTTTGAGTGCTCTCCAGGATGCCGCCTTTGGTACAGTCGCTATCCTGCGTGGCGATAGAACGAGCGGTGGGCGCGTTACATCCAGTGCACACATTTGTATAAACACCAGCACAATGGCATTTCAAATCCGCACCTTGAACGCCGTCACGAGTAGGATCTTCTATACCGACCATACCGATGAGAGTGAGATCCTGGAAGATCTCGTCGAAAAAAACCTCGCTGTTCTCTTCGTATTCCATCCATCGCGATGGCCAAAATTCAAAGTCACGATAGCAAAACGCTATCGTGCGCAAAGATTGCCTAGCGTAGCAAATTGTGGTCTTGCTGATGTTCTCCTCGGCGAGTTCGTCCATCGGCAAGGTCTCGATCCCGTCCCCGTGTTGAGAATCTTGTCCAACAACAACATGCCGAGTCGACTCCCTCGCGATAACCTCGCTGGCACCCTTGAAGTACGCCCGGTAGCCGCCAGTCCGACGCCTGGTAACGACGCCCATGACTTTGCGCTTGCTGGAGTAAGGGATCATCTGAACGATGTCGGCGGTGTCCCGAGTAGTCTTCAAGTCGCCCCAGCAGCACTCCTTGGCGAATCGGAGAAGGGCAGTCTCAGTCTTGCTCCCGACGAAGATGGGCTCGCGAGACTCAGACTCGGGGTCTGTGTCCTCGAAAGCCGTAGAGTTGATCGCGATAGCCTCGTTGAGAAGGACTTGGACGGCGAGCGGGAGAACGGTGCCAAGCTGAGATAGATCGACAGTGGTGTCCTTGTCGTGGTTATGGATGCGTTGAGTGCGAGAAGTCGACTGCTCTGCGTTGGCACGCTGCGCGTTTTTGTCAAGCAGTCGGACGAACTTGGCGTGGATGCCGATTGAAGCAGCAACGACGGTCATGGAGCCCTGAGCGAGTGA
This sequence comes from Crassisporium funariophilum, assembly GCA_014925845.1. NCBI lineage: Eukaryota > Fungi > Basidiomycota > Agaricomycetes > Agaricales > Crassisporiaceae > Crassisporium > Crassisporium funariophilum. The sequence continues at coordinate 1,446,153 of JACGCL010000005.1, forward strand.
GCCCGTCTTGTCCGTGCGAACGACGGAGGCGTGTGCCATCGTCGACCCAAAGACACGGGTCAAAAGTTGTTCAAACGTCTTTCGTTTGGTCACGAAAGCCAGTGCAAGGGCAATTAGTAGAGGAAGACCTGTACGGAATGCTATCAGACACATGTCATCATTGTATGCAAGGACGAACCTTGAGGAATGGCGACGAAAATTAAGGCGCCAATGATCAGCGTGTTGACACAAAAACCGAAAGTCTCGTTCGCGACACTACAGCCATCCCGTTAGTGGGAAGGCGGTTGGAATCATACTGTTGTTCATACCGAAGAGGGACCTCTATGCTTGGTTGACTGAGGAATTGGACGATCAAGGCGGCCAACAACGTTAATCCAAAAGCGCAACCAATGTAGGCGATGCGCTCAGCGAGGTGGTCGAGCTTGGCCTGGAGAGGAGTGTTTTCCGTGTCACCTCGAAGCGCTGAATATACCAGATCGCATACTTTAGTTCAATACCAAGCATCGAGCTGTGCTAAACTGACCCATCATGATACGCCCATTGAAACTTTTCGCGCCGACAGCGACGATGACATGCTTGCCTACACCTTCGAGGACTTTGCTGCCTGAGATGATGAAGCAGTCAGTGTGGCCAGACTTGGAGTCCTTTCCAGATGCTACAGCTTGGCGATGGGTGTTCAGGAGCTCCTTGTAGGGGACCTTCTTGATGGGGTCGGACTCGCCTGTGGCTCCAGACTCATCGCATTTGACGTTGTGGCCTGAAATAAAGATGCCATCGCAGGGTACAATGTCGCCAGGTTCAAGCAGAGCGATATCGCCGACAAGGAGTTCCTATTCTTGTTTAGAGGAAGGTTCCTTTGAAAGGAAGTAATGGACATACTTTGATGTCAATGATTTGTTCGATGCCATCACGGATGACCTTGACCCCACGTTCTTCCTTCCTTTCGTTCAGTGCCTTGAATTGACGTTCCTTCTGCCAATCGTTGAGAGACCCGACAATGACCTATCAACGCAGTTTAACAACAATTTCACAACGAAAATAGAATAGGGATTTACGACGATACCGATAGCGACCATGATAGCAACGCCTTCAACCCAATCAAAGGGCGGTTCGTTGGAATCGGGTGAATGACCAGATTCTTGGATGAATCCCAAAGCGAGAGAGATAACGGCAGCGATTGAGAGCAGAATCTACAACCAAGGAGTCAAGGTGTGTAAACACGAAGCGGTAATTGAAGACGTACCAGAACTTTGTCCTTCAGAGCCGCCCACATCAGCTGCAGAAGTGTCTTGCTTTTCCGGGCCGGAAGAACGTTTTGGCCGTAGATTCGCCTTCTGTCGTCCATAGTGGCTGAAATGGCAGTATTGTGTGCGCCGGAGGGTTCAAATGAGACGTCGAGCAAGTCCTCCTGCGCATGACTGGCTTTCTCGAAAGCGGTTTCCTTCCTCAAGGTAGTCGTCGTCGTCAGACCGCGCTCTGCACTCGATCCCAATCCGCGGATGAGACCTTCAATACCACCGAGGCTGCTGAGGGTCTCAAGACTCTTTGGGTCAAGCATATGAGCCAGCTGGAATGGCTTGAATCGGAACGGTGCGGGATCCATGGCCGCATCCTGAGCGAGTTCGGCTTGATGATAGCCATTCCCAAAGCCTTCTTCCTCTTCCTTGGTCTTGGCTTCGTTCTCCTTCTTGAGATCGGCAGTTAAATTGTTCGCATCACTACAAACGTGGTTGAAATAGTCAACATTTGCCTTAACGACGTGTGAGATAACAAGGATTGACCTGGGTTGATACACTTCTACATGTGCCTTGGACATGACGTTGCTTCCCTTAGGAGAATGGACAGAGAATGGATTGAGGGGACCTAACGACAATGGACTAGCAGATCTGTCGTCAGGCTTGTTGTTGCGTAACTGAAAAGTAGATATGCCCAGGTGGTTGAGCTTTGAATGGGTGGGGGAAGGGGGTGCGGGTCTTGCTTGGGATATACACAGCAAAGGGAGCGCAGAATTTATGTCGATGAGTGGAACACCGATGTTGTCGTCTCCGTCTGTCATGGCGGAGCGTTGAGGAGGAGTAGGGGTAGCGGATGACGGGGTAGTTTCCTATCTAGAGCGCAGCGCATATTAATAACAATAACACGCTTTGGGCGCCTACACGTGTACACCGCATTCCGAGGGCAAGTATACTGTCAAAAAGGTGGCACAGGTTTTTCGACAGGTCCAGGTCAGGTACCTAGACGGCGGTGACCCCCAGCTTGAGTACTCGTCCATGCAGGGCTGGTAGTGCAAGCATCATAAGAGCCGGATTCAAACCTGGGATATGGCGCGGGCGTTAGTATGAGTTTAGCATGAGAAGCAGATGAGAGGCGGAAATATGTGCCAAGAGAAAGACGTCATCTGCGGGCGGGCCGCACGAAGCCGCGTCCCACTCGCCCCTACCGCCCACTGGACTTTTGACTGGACTGGTGACCAACCATAGAATGAGATGTTGAACAACTCTCGGTTTTATAGGATTTCTCTCGTGCTAGGATCAGTTACCGGTGAAACTACCCACTTGGCCCGCGTCGTGTACGCCAAAGCCAAAGGAAGATGGCGAACGTGAGCTCAATGCAATCGCGAACACTCTCAACCTCTTCTTTTATCGCATCATGATAACTCGAATCTTTCGTGACTAACAAGCTCTACAGCGACTATGAACAGCGAACTGTGACAGCTCCTCTGCTCAGCGTTGGCGACGGGCCACAATGCTCTACAGCGTCCCCGAGATGTCAGCGCGTCAGCTTCCACGGACGCCTGTCACACCTCGTGAAAGGCCTTCAACTGCAACTTGTTGTTCTGCAGAATGAAAATATGCAGAGCATGACGCTATAGGCCACGAAGGACACGCCATGGTGAACATATAGGTGGCAAGCAAGACGTGGGGTTAGATGGAGAGAGTCTTCCTTATTCACCAACGATGAACCTGTAACAAGTAGGCAAGTGATGGGTAGTGAGTTCCTTCTGTGTTGAATTCAGTCTATAATCCTGTAATGTACATGCTTTCTGTTGCGACTGGGTGGTGCTACAGGCGCAACGGCAGTCAAACGAAACCTCAGCAAAAGACGCTGCGTTCCCGTCTTGTCCTACAGCGGCGGCTGTCCTGCTTTTATAGCTGTCCAGGAAACACGAATTCCGTCGCAGAATGGGATTCTGCGGTAATGCGATAGGCCCTGTAGATCATGTTTCATGTTATGACGTCGGTCGTCCTGCTCGACGATCCTCTTTCCTCTGCTTTATCTACATTCAGAAAACAGATAAATCAGACGCAAAATCCATTGCGTAACAGTGAAACACTCACCCAGGAGTTCTTACAGTCCCGGTATGCTTGGAAGTAATCGAGACATGCATCCCTGTCGTAGTCGTTCCGGTTCAAACAGTCCATTGACGCCTTCGAAGCCGCCGCACATGGGCTGACAATGACATCAACTCAAAACCCCCGCCACCCACTGAAGGCCCGGTCGACGTACTCTATGAATTTGGAACTGACTTGACGTCCCTATCAAAGTTCGAGGACAATGAAGTTATAATGGTTCGGAAAGGTTGGCGCGACATACAGAAAATTGTTCGCGATAGTTTAGAGGTTTGACATTGTCTTCCGGTGACGATATTGGCTCGCTGTCTTTGCCCATCGGTTTGGTCCACTCGTGTTGAACGGTGTACCAACGGTAAGTATTCGGGTAAGCCTGCGAACCCAAGTCAAGAGCAAGCTGAACCCCGCCGATCCCGCCGTGTGTTTGTTACACGATAATGTTCCCACGGGGCGCAGCTTTAGTAACCGAACGGTCAGCGAATTTGTGCTCACAAGCCTGCAACTTATTTCGCAGACTAGCGTAGTCCAGTTGATAACTGTGTCGATCAACGATACATGTATTTAAGTATACCGCATGTAATTCAAACAAAATAAGGTCCATCCAGTCACATAAGTATAGGCGCCCAACAATACCCGCTACGGATGCATATCATAAAAGTAGACATAGATCAACCAACGCACACGCTCAACAGTCCAATTCCCATCACTTCTTATCAACCACATCGTCCTCCGCGTCACTCGCCATAGTTCTCCGCGAGAACGCCGCCGCAGACCTGCCAACAACGCTCGACGGTCTCCTCACAGGACTTCCTGACAGCCTATTGATCTTCGGGCTCCCAGGGACACCTGCTGAGTTGGGCGGGCTGCCAGAAACGCTGGTCCTGTTCAGATTCTGAACCAAGCTCGACACATTACCACTGCTCGGTGGCCTTGGCCCGCGTGCGAGTCTTGGTCCCCGCGTCACAGACGTTGTAGACTGTGCCGACCCGGAACGCGAGATGGTGGATTTGCCGCTACCCAAGACGACATCGGGATCAATGGGGGGTGATGGAGTCCGCGAAACAAGCTTCTTCGGAGTCATGTATCCACTATTGCGTTTCTGGGGCGTGGGTGGGATAATTGCCGTCACGGGTGGTGGTGGTGGTATAGTCGGTGGTACGGGGCGCGATGATACTACCGGAATCTCGGAGTCTTCTGGAGCAGGATCGGCGAACGATGGCCTAGGAGGAAGGTCATCGATTTCTGGAGCAGGCTCTTTGAACGAAGGCCTTGGTGGGAGATCGTCAAACTCTGGAGGAGGTTCTTTGAACGATGGCCTTGCCAGGTTACGGTTCTGCTGGACAGACAGGGGCAAGACAGGTGGCGGGGGAGGAACATTGGGTGACGATGTGACGGCTCGCGGCGGCAAGACAGCAGGTGGCGGTAAGACAGCGGCGGCTGGTAGGACAGCGGGGGCTGGTAAGACAGCTGCGGGTGGGTGTGGAGGCGGTGGTGGCGTCTTTGATTTCTCAAGAACAGGAGGTGGTGGCGGAGGCAAGAGTGCAGAAACTGGGGATGTTGTTGCCTGAGGCAAGGCAGCTACTGCAGCTGGTGGAGGAAGTGGAGGAAGCTCAGGTGACTTCACCGTCTTAGGGGCGAGGGACGGGTTTTGGGCTACTTGCTGAGCAGCGAGAAGCTGTGCGGTGTCTGCCCCCATTGATATCCTGCTCCTACTCAATCGCATGTCGATAGGCGCTGTACGCTTCCGAAGAGGTACCTTACGTTCCGACTCGCGCTTCTTGCGGACAATTGTTGGTGGGAGAAGAGCGTCGTAGTTCTTGAGAAGGTCAAGGAATAACACTGGAAACGGGAGTTATCAAGAGATGAGACAGAAATGACTTGAGAATGCAACCTACGAGTGGGATGGCGATCTTGGATAGATAGCTCCGATTCAAACTTGGGCCTGACGATGGCTGTGGGTGTAGATGAGAATCGTGCTGACCAGACACTGGTGACAACTCACTTCTTCCCATTGACAGTGCAAGCTTGGTGAAGTAAACTTCATCGGCCTCGTCCACTTTGGTAGTTTCAACGAGCCTATAACACACAAAACTTAACACTAGTCGCACTTGCACAACGAGACAGAAGCTCACGTTTTCAAGTGCTTCACTATGGCATCAAGCACGTAAAGATGCACTCGAGGCAGTCTCTGCAAGGCCGAGCCAACAAGTTGCAAGTGCTGCTCCTCCGAGTCCTCCCCGTCCTTCGGCATAGCGGCTCCAACCGTTGGGTAAAGTCGGCGGAAATCCTCCCAGCCTTCGTAGAGAGCGAGTGGAGGGTTCAATTCCAAAGCCCATAACTTGATGCAGCTCGCGATGACGGGAGCATCAAACTTTGCCAGCAAATCTGCAGGGAAGGGCTGATCTGGTTGAATCGCGTTCAAAGTCTCACGCAAGTGATGTACAGCGGGCAACGGAACTTCGTAAATCCAGGATTTACGCTTCTCGACATCGTTGGGTAGCCTTTCGTACGCTTCATCCAAACCCCGCAGGAGGGCGGTTATGACGGGCGGAATGACTTCCTTCTTCTCTTCGCCTTGCGAGAGTGCATAAAAGCCTCCTTCAGCCCATTTGCGGAGGTCGATACCAAACACAACGTCCGGCTCGTCGTGAGCAACGGACTCGTAGACCTGTGGATCAGGTCGGAAGGGTCCGGTCCGATACCGCTCGATGAGGACGGTCAGATCTGACTCAGGTTGGTATGATGCCACGAGAGTTGCAGAACGCTCGATGGAGGGTTCAAGCGACTTGGGCAAGTTTGCCAAAGTGCCTTGATATTGAAGGAGGACTGAGAAAGAAAGATTTCATGAGAACCCGTGGGACATATTTGAGACTGTAATGCCTACCAGTTTTCACAGCCCTCAGTCTCTCCGTCTCCCAACGTTGTAGAACCTTGAGAGTCTCCTCAATTCGCTCTTCCAGGGCGAGCCGATGCCTGTCGACTCTTCGCACTGCAATGCGGTAAGACTTATCAGCGTCTTCGGCTTCATTCCTGGCCCGAATATAGGCAGGCTCGCTGTTCCCAGAGTTGTTCAACGCTTTGCTGACCAGACTGACTAGATTTCCAGTTCGTTTGAGGATGTTTTCTGATTGCATGATGGTCGGAGCTGGCATCTCTGCTGTCAAATTACCTAGTTCAAAGGCCTAATAGTCATTCAATACCGTGTTTCCGTCATAAGCACTGAAAACATACCTTTGGCCTGAACTGATAGAAGGCATCATCCGAGTCTTCAAATTGATTCCCAAGCTCTCCCAATCTTCTCAGGAGTCCATCCCTCTCAGTGAGATCTTTGGCCGCTTCTTCAGCGCGGTCCAGACTACCACCGAGTCCTGGAACATTCTCTTTCAACCAAGACGTGAATTCATCACCCGTGAAAGCGTCTTGATATTCGCCAAGGAGAGGAAAGCGGACAGGCCGAAGTGGAAGCTCCGCTGCCGCACGGGTGAGCAGTTGGGAGATAGCAGCAGGAGGAAGGGACAGGCCTGCCAAAAGGATGGGCTGAGGAGGCATCGGGGAACCCGGGAGCTCAATCTTGGGAGGAGGCATGGGCGACATGGGCGGTGGCGAGGCCATTTCCTCGGGTTCTTCATGAATGACTTCTCTCCCTTTACCTTTGTCAACTTTGGGCAATGCGTTCTCGACTGACGACTCTGGTGACCCATTGGGATCTTCAGTCGAAGTCGCCGAGGCAAGGGCATCAGCACTTTTCTTCTGTATTTCCTTGAGCCGTTGCGCAATTCGCTCAGAAACGCTAGCAGTACGTAGAGGTGGTGTGCGGTCAGCAGGTCGGATGCGAGGCGAGCTAGTGTACTTGTCGGTAGGGCCATTCCCGTTAGGTGCGAACTTTGCACTGAGGTGGAGTATTTAGAAGTTACGTCGAGAACGTAATAAGATGCTGATAGACTTACTCATCTTCAGCCTCGTCCGCTTTCCGGGTCTTCGCCAGATATTGGTGCTTCAGCTTTGCAACTTCTCCTTGCGCTTGCTCATATGATCGAAGCCAGTTATCGATGACAGTCGATTTGTTTTGTTTCAGGCGTTCCTGTTACGAAATGTTAAGGCTAGGAGGAGAACGAATATGGTGCGCAGACCTTATAACCCTGAGCCCAGTCATTGAAAGGGTCTGCAACGAGAGTGGTAAGCTCCTGTGCAATGCTATTGTGGGCTTGGCCTTGTGCAGCCGACTCTGCCTGAAGGCCGCGGAAAGCCATTAACAGGGAAGCTCCATCATCCGCAGCGAAACCGGTGCCTGTCATACCATGAGTATACGGATAACAGTGCAAGACTTTGATACGCACCAGGTCTTCCTGTGAGTGCAGGGTGGACGAGACTGCTGGCAAGGTGTCCTTCAGCTATTGCACGGCCCTATGTGTCTGTATGAGTGATATTACACGGAATACTTCCAGCGGACGTCATGGACCTTGATAAACGCAACAATCTCGTCATTCTCTGCGACTCCCTGTTGGAAACATTGTCAACAACAAGAACGCAACCGTGACATACAGTTTACAGACCTGCTCAAGCTTTTCGAATAAGACTTCGATACCCCTGCGGTAGTCCTGCGACCAAAAAGAATTTGTGAAGGTCAATGGCAGAGACAGGACCGCCATAATGTTGTGGTCGTCTCTGATGAGGAATTGGGGAGGTCGTAAGTGTCGTGTATGGTTGGCTTTTAAGGAAGGGACTGTGCCAGACGTCGGTTGGAAAAGTCGTGTCGGCGGCGCAACTCCGCAACAGATCCAACCCAGCACGTGGGCCACGACTGTAAAAGTACACACCAAAATGTTACCTACTATAGACAAATCGGCTACCTTTTTATGTAACTCCCCTTTTTCATGAACTCGACCTGGACAAACATCAAGCACAGTTTTGTCTGCTTTCAATTGGCCTTGAATATGTTTTTTAGAAGATGGTATGACACCAAGAAACGACTCACTAACTATTTCAATTTGCAGTTCACTATGCCTTCATGTATCAAGCTTTTCGCTGTGGTTTCTGTCGCTGGACTGCGGCATACTATTCGATGATACATCATCATTTTGCTTCAATTATATCTTACAGCGAAGAGGTACTAAATATAAACACCCATGTTTTATATCGCTTGTGCGCTACCTGAAGATATATGTACAACGAGAACCAGAGCCATAGTAGTAGGTTGATAGACGATTCACGGCAATGACAAACAAGTTTGACGTCTAGATCGATATCAGTAATTCAACTTGAACCTGGGTTTGAAGCTAAACGTAGAAGTAGCCATCGACATAAACCGCTGCCCAAAAGTTAGCTTCATCTTGCGCATGTCTTCAAATGCGGAATCCAACTGCGTCTTCAGCTCCTGATATTCGTCCATCAACACTGACAAGGACGCCGATGCCTCTTCTCCGTCTTTGAGATGCCCCTTTTCTCGCTTCATTTCCTTCCGAATCTGCTCAAGCACGAATTTCCGCTGGCGTACGAGGTCCTCCATCTTTGAGTAGAGCGCTTGTCCAGCGGATGTTTCTCGGAGCTCTTTGCCATACTGTACCATTTCGTCTTGCAGGAGAACCGCCTGTTGCGCGTTAGCGCGGTCAATCAAAGGCGACAACAGCGTGAGCGCGGATTGGCGCGTCCCCTCAAATCGGGCAGTGGTGGATTTTCCCTCGATCATCGCCCGCCAATAATTCTCTTTCAATTCTTTTTCGCGCGCAGCCCCCGTTGCCTCATCCACTTCGTCCCACATTGTTGTCACTAGGATGATGTTGTTCAATGCGTTTTGCCCGCAGAGTTCTTTAAACATGCGCAAATTCTTTAACGGTGTGCCAGCCATGCGGTTGTCGGATATGCGGTGGAAGTAGACCAATCCAGACAGCAAAATTTCTTTTTGAAATCTTCGATAGGCAAATTCAAACCGTAAGCGCAAGCCGCATTACAAGTGGCACGGACCGACTCACGTTTCCTTCAACCAAGCAGCAATCATCTCCAATATATCAGCGTCAGATTTGTTTGTATCGTCAAACCCAGGAGTGTCAACAAATACGACGTCACAGTCGCTATATTGAGGGAAAGAAAGCTTGATGGTATCAATGGTGCTCGTGCACGACTCCAATGAATGACCGATGCCAGTATCGAGTCCAGTGGCGAGTTTGATGAACTGAACAAGTCTTTGAACACGGGAGATCAGATTATATAGTCAACGTGCTGACCGTGCTTTTTCCAGCACCAGTAGGACCCATAACACTATAGACAGCGAAAATCAGTTCCAGAAAAGGATGCTGGGTATAGACCTTACGCTATGATAACATCGTTTTTCGTGAGGTCTTCCTTCTCCACCTTTTTGGCCACGGCTCCTGAAAGAACGGACAGGCGAATTTTCCCTCTGTTGGCCATGTCAATTAAGGGGGCCAAGAGAGAAAATGCGGATTCGCGTGTGCCCATGAATCGGCCGCTCGTGCATCCACGATCCAACATCGGTCGCCAATAATTCCCCTCCAAATGTTTTTCTTGGGCGGAACCTTTTTCCTCGTCCACCTGGTCCCACATGGTCGTTGCCAAAACGACATTGGCTGATATGTCGTACTCCTTGAAGTTGTTTAGATGCCTCAAGAGCGGTTTGGATGCTCGGTCGCTGATTGGATGGAAGTAGACCAATCCAGATAGCAAGATATCGTCTTTATACCTACGTTTTCGTCTATCAGCGCATAACTCAAAATAGTTCGTTATTCAGATGTACCGATCCCGAAGCCAATCTGTGATCATTTTCGAGATCTTGGACTCATTCGCGTTGTCGATGCCTGGAGTATCAACGAAAATAACATCACGAAGACCGTCTGTGGAGGGAATCTTGAAGAGATTAATGGTATTCGTGGACGTGGATGGAGATATCGAATTCGAAGTTTTTGAGTTGAGTCCAGTCACGATGTTGATGAACTGAGTTATAACGGCATAAGGGAGTGTCAGAGGATAAGATTAATTCTGTACTGACCGTAGTTTTTCCGGAACCGGCCCTCCCCATCAAACTAATACATGTAATACAATGCAAAAGGATTAGTTCAAGAAGGATATAAGGCTATAATCCATACACTATGATGATATCATTTGGCGTGAGTTCGTTCGTTTCCACCTTTCTTGCTTGAGATCCCATAAGAAAGGACAGACGGTTGGCTTTCTCTCCTGTTATGGACCCTGCCATGTCGTTCTGGCCGACTGATTGACTCTGACCGCCCCGACGACCTAGAAATTAGCGGCGCTTGAGGTTGACAACTATACAACCGATCTTATGAAACTCACGAGATTCCTCCCGCCTTTTAGGTGCACTGGAATCAATACAACACCCATGAAACTAATCCTGGTACCAAACTTTGCGAGAGCGTACCTGGATGACGGGAAAGCTTCTGTGGGTTGGCTCCCCAGGGCCTCACTTTTCGCTCGCAAATCAACCATCGCAACTTGAGGGGCCGACGATGCTAGGCTTTCCGGTTTGTGTAAAACGTTTAACTGTCGTGAATTGGCATTGCCGGTCATGGGCGCCGAGAGGGAGGATGCGGGTTTGGGTAAAGACATCGAATGACCGGTGGTGGATGATGGAAGAATCTCTGTGGTTTGGATCCCTAAGGTCTCACTTCTCACTCGCAAATCAACCGTCGCTTCTTGAGGGGCCGACGATGTTAGGCTTCCCCGTTTCTCTTTTGACTGCCGTGAATTGGCATTGCCGGTCAAAGGCGCCGAGACGGAGGATGCGGGTTTAGGTAAAGGCATCGAATGAACGGTGGTGGATGATGGAAGAACTTCTATGCTCTGGCTCCCCAAGGTCCCACTTCTCGCTCGCAAATCAACCGTCGCAACTTGAGGGGCCGACGATGCTAGGCTTTCCGGTTTCTGTAAGACGTTTGACTGCCGTGGATTGGCATTGTTGGTCAAGGGCGCCGAGAGGGAGGATGCGGGTTTGGGTAAAAGCATTGAATGACCGGTGGTGGACGACGGAAGAACTTCTGTGGGTTGGCTTCCCAAGGTCGCACTTCTCGGCAGTTTTTCTCGCAAATCACCCATCTCAACTTGAGGGGTCGCTAGGCTTTCCGGTTTCTGTAAGACGTTTGACTGCCGTGAATTGGCATTGTTGGTCGAGGGCGAGAGGGAGGGTGCGGACTTGGGTAGGGGCGTTGAATGACCGGTGGTTATTCCATGCTTAGAAGACTGTCCGTTCGTCGGTCCGGAAGACTCTTGCGCTTTGACAATGTCGTTTTGAGCGATCCCCGTATCGTGTAAAGTTGCGTTGATAGATCCGCGCTTGGGAGACTGCTTCTTCAAACCTTGAGGAGACTCTTGCGCATTGACCACTCTACTAGGAGAAATAGCGGATTGCTGTCCGGTGCCCCCTTGGGACGTGCGCTCAGAGAGCTCTGCAGTCTGTGGTACGGGAGGGTCCTGTGTAAATCCCAGTCGTTTCCCCCGGTTCTCTGAGACAGCTTCACGCTCATGAAGATCAGTCTTCGTCACACTTGTCTTTAGACCCTCACCCATTTCTTCCTGATGATTGACTGATTTCTGCGAGGTATTGTCGTAGGATGTGCGATGAGAGAACTCCATCTTCGTCGGCTCAGGAGACGACCCTTGTGAATCCACCTTGTAGTTTTGAGAAATAGCCGACTGTCCCGAGGTGGGTTTGTAAATTAAGGAACTCAGAAGGGAAAATGCGGATTCGCGTGTGCCCATGAACCGGTCACTAGAGCATCCACGATCGAGCATGGGTCGCCAGTAGTTCCGCTCCAGCTCCTTTTCTTGCGCGAGTGCCGCTTTCTCATCCGTCTGGCCCCACATCGTCGTCGCCAGAACAAGATTTGCTGATGCGTCGTATTTCTTGAACTTGTTCAAATGCTTCAAACGCGGTTTGGATCCTTCTTCGCTTATTGGGTGGAAGTATACCAATCCAGATAGCGAGATATCTTCTTTATATCTGCAATTTTGACTATGTCAGCATACCTCAATATAGTTCATTGTTCAGATGTACCGATCTCCCAGCCAATCTGTGATCATTTTCGAGATCTTTTGCTGATTGCCCTGGTCGATGCCTGGGGTATCGACGAGGACCACATCCCGATGACCGTCTGGGAAGGATATCTTGAAAAGATCGATCGTGCTCGTTCTTTGGTAAGGCACTGAATTTGGAGACTTTGTGTTGAGCCCACAGGCGATGTTGATGAACTAAGTAATGCTGGTCATAAGGGCCATGGAAGGAGTATCGAAGTGCTGACCGTTGTTTTCCCAGAACGAGGCTGACCCATCACACTATTGAAAGTGACGAATTTAGTTTCAGGAATGGATATTTCGTTTATGATCCATACATACACTATGATAATGTCATCTTTCGTGAGTGATTGCTTATCCACTTTTTTTGCTCGGGTTTCTGGAAGGAAAGGGAGGCGGCTTGCTTCCTCAACGGATCCCCGGGTTTCTTTCTGGACATCCTCTTGGGTCTGCTCACCCTGAGTTTATAATATTGAGCGATGCTTTGGGTTTGTATAGTTTCAACCGACCTTGTAACCTCCTTGAAATACTTTCCTGATGTTTGGCAGTCAAGATCAATGAAACTCGCATCGAACGATGTGCTATAACGAATACGCACCTAGACAAAAACATGTTAATTTATGATCGGTTCCAATTACGCCCCAAAGACTCACAGAGTTTTCTTCGCCAGCGCCGCCATCGACATTGGTCAACTGTTCGTAGAAGAGTAAGGGAGAACAACGTGCAAACAACAAGAGGCTTCCAGCCTCTGGGTGTTATCGTGCAATCATATGTGTACGTCCTGCAATTGTGCGCATGTATTCCCTCTTCGGGTCATCATGAACACGATCTTGATCTCCTTGACATGACGACTGAAAGAAAACGTTTCTACAGCAAGGCGCAAACCGAATTTGTCACTACTAAAAAAAGCAGGAGTTCACCTTTTTCCAACATTTTGGCTCAACCAGTCGTAACGGGTTCTGATTCAGAAGAAGACACCAGGTGATGCAGACCAGCCGAGTGAACTCGTACTAAGAATCACATCCACGCAAGCCATGCACAGCCCTTCGCCTGGCCTCCGATCATACTTCAACCTGGCACATTGATATTGAGTTCAAATGGAATCAGGATAGATGCAGAGGAACCCGGATGCAGCAAATGGCGACGATGATTTGCCGCATCGGTGTGGTTGAGAAACTTTGCGTTTCGTCGTGTTGCAGAATCGCCAGCCTTCGGTGCATCGTAGCAGAGCAACAATTGCTCAGCGGAAGGCTCCCAAAGCTGCATCTCCCTAAGGCCATTTGGTCTTGTAGAATGAGAATTTACGGTTGTTGGATTCGTCGACAAAACACGCCAAGAGGAGAAGGGAGCCAACATCATCTCATCAGCCAGAACCATTCCCACCAGTATTTTGTCCTTGCTCAAAGTCCAGAAGCGAGGCGTCCGCTTTGTCGTCGCTCTTTCTATCAGATTGTATTTGAGATATGCATATTCGAGACACTGTGCTGCGACTCCATGTTGCCCGGTGAGATATGAGTGAATTGACTGGATTACCAGGCTGAAAAGCATACAATTTATCTTATTCACAAACCGCATCGTGCTGTGCTGATTCGTCCCCCTTTGTTGCCTCATAATGGTTTCCCACCGCGACGGCAGAGAAATTAACAATAACACCTGTATATGGCCTCCGATCAGGAATGTACGTGGTTCACTGGATGGTTGAACCCCTCCCTCGTAACTTGAAATTAGGCGCCGAACCACCCTTCCATCTTCATTTCACCATTCACAAGGACTCTTGTACCTCCTTGTAAACGAGCATGGTGTAGGTCTCGCGTGTCTCTTTCTGTCTCTTTGCGTTACTCTTCAGGGCTTCTAGGACCAGCAACGGAGGCTAAGACTTTTGACTCAAGATTGTCCTCAATTCACAGTCATCCATTTGGGGCATTGTACTAATACCTACCTCCGCTTATTCAGTTAGCTTCATAGCCAACTGCTCGATCTGCACTTAGGGGAACTCTACCACGCCCTGTTTATTCTCGTATAGAGTTTGGACATTGATAGGATTGCCGGAAAATAGCACATCGATGGCAAATCGATGGCATCTCCTCTTATCTTGTGACAGTTTCCTCCCAACAAGGCCATTAACTGAACCAGGCCTCAAGGCCTCATACGCGATGCATGTCAAGATCAGATCTGAATCGATGAATTCAGTTTATGAGTGCGGATTTGGCATCATGTCCAGCGCTCTTTAGAGGCATTTTGCGACTCCCTGAGATTGGATGAACGTGTCTTCGTATCATAACTTACCTTGTATCTTGACCGCGTGAAGTCGTCAACAAAGATCCAGCCATATTCTGAAGGACATGGGCATTCTTTCATGGTTTGGTTGGGATTCCACAGCATTCGATGGTCTGCTTGAAAACGACCAAATCATTATGTGAGTTTAATTATGCATGAATGTAAGAGAACATCGAAACTGACGGATGCTCCTTGCTACCAGCTTGATGGGTCCGACGGGAGGCGGCAAAAGCACGGTGAGCAAACTAGAGAGACACAATTACATTCACTATTCACACTCATCTTGCCGGCAAGTTCATCAACACGGCGACAGCGACGACGTTGCTCAAAGTCGGCCACAGCTTGCAATCATGCACAACCGACATTGCGTACGTGGCACATCATGATCCAGTCGAGAACGTCAAGCGTCAGGTCGTATTTGTGGATACTCCACCTTTCCCTGATCCAGACCCAATGTCGCCACAAACAGCGAAACATGTCGAAGTCATGATTCAAGAATGGCTAAAGAAAGCGTAGGCCACCCCATACCATCTATCATATAAAGGAATGCTCAGCATATTTCATCCAGATATGCGATGCGAAAAATCAAGGTCGCTGGCATCCTGTACCTTTATAATATCACGAACAACAGGCACACTCCTCGTCGTGATCGGTTGATGATCGAGAACTTGTGCGGGGATGCGTCTCGGGCGTTGCTCGTCACTACTATGTGGGAAAGGGTTGACCCAAACACAGGGATTTCGAGTCATGATCAACTTACTGCAAAGTGGACGGGCGGAGTTGCATGTCATAACGGAACACAGGAGTCGGCATGGAAGATCGTGGAGCAGCTGCTTAGTCGATTTGACAGTGGACGCCTGTAGATGTGCGATATCATCTCTTTTCTGACTGCCGGGAAATGGCAAATCGATGGGATCTCCTCTGATCTTGTGACAGTTTCCTCCCAACAAGGCCATTAACTGAACCAGGCCTCAAGGCCTCATACGCGATGCATGTCATGATCAGATCTGAATCGATGAATTCAGTTCATGAGAGCGGATTTGGCATCATGTCCAGCGCTCTTTAGAGGCATTTTGCGACTCCCTGAGATTGGATGAACGTGTCTTCGTATCATAACTTACCTTGTATCTTGACCGCGTGAAGTCGTCAACAAAGATCCAGCCATACTCTGAAGGACATGGGGTTTATTACTACGTGGTTTAGACGGGAGGCCACATCACTCGATGGTCTGCATGAAGACGACCAAATCATTATGTGAGTTTGGTTATGCATGAATGTAAGAGAACATCGAAACTGACGGATGCTCCTTGCTGCCAGCTTGATGGGTCCGACGGGAGGCGGCAAAAGCACGGTGAGCAAACTAGAGAGACACATTACATTCACTATTCACACTCATTCTGCCGGCAAGTTCATCAACACGGCGGCAGCGACGACGTTGCTCAAAGTCGGCCACAACTTGCAATCATGCACAACCGACATTGCGTACGTAGCACATAATGATCCAGTCGAGAACGTCAAGCGTCAGGTCGTATTTGTGGATACTCCACCTTTCCCTGATCCAGACCCACTGTCGCCGAAAACAGCGAAACATGTCGAAGTCATGATTCAAGAATGGCTAAAGAAAGCGTAGGCCACCCCGTACCATCTATAATATAAAGGATTGCTCAGCATATTTCATCCAGATATGCGAAGCGAAAAATTAAGGTCGCTGGCATCCTGTACCTTTATAATATCACAGGCAACAGGGACACACAGCCGCCTCGTCGTAATCGGTTGTTGATCGAGAACTTGTGCGGGGATGCGTCTCGGGCGTTGCTCGTCACTACTATGTGGGAAAGTGTTAACCCAGAAATAGGAAGGTTGAGACATGAGGAACTTGAAGCAAAGTGGACGAGAGGGGTAGAAGGGACCCCAGTTGCATGTCACAACGGAACACAGGAGTCAGCTTGGAAGATCGTGGAGCAGCTGCTTGCATAAAATGTATAACCTCGTTCATTTGACCATAGGCGCCGGTATTTTTTTTGAGCGATTACAGTATTATTTTTCTTCTTGGAATATTGCGGATTCCAGTTTGATGTGGCTAGGACAGGATGTGGCGGCTACTTGACCACGAGATCGTCTGGTGGTAGCCATGAAATCCAGATATAACGTTGCTGAATCTGGCATAAGATCGAAGGGGGGAGGGGGGGGAGGTTGCACATGTGTGAATATCCTCGATATAACACGTTTCGCTTGATCCATCTTGTCGCCGCAAAGCGATCAAGTTGAACAATTTGGGATGGAGGTGTCAAGGTCGGATCTATCTACCATCGATTAACCAGTGAAGGTTTGAAGGAAAGTGCGGCATCACATCCGCCGTTGTTAGAACCATTTGTTGCCTCCTGATTGGTTGGTGCCTCACGGGAAGGGTGAGGCAAACAGAAACGCGTTATTTCATACTTAGTTGGAGACAAGGCCGAGAGGAATAACACCACCTTAGAACACCATGTTCATGTGGCTCAAATGGGGGAGCACGGCACTCGAGGGTCTGAATAAAGACGACATAGTCATTGTGTGCGTTAAACGACGACTTCCAAAACCTCACAGCTAATGTATATTTCTTGCTATCAGGTTAATCGGACCGTCAGGGGGCGGTAAAAGCAAGGTGAGTGACAATGGATTGAGATAACAGGCGCACCTCGTTCACGCTATTTGAAAAGTTCATAAACACGGCAGCGGGGGAAGAACTGCTCAAAGTAGGGATTGGGCTGGCTCCATGCACCAAAGAAATCGCATATGCGGCACGCACTCCAACTACAGGCAGCGCTCGCCAGATAGTGCTTGTGGATACCCCAGCGTTCCCTGATCCCGACACCACTGATTTCAAATCGGTAAAACAAGTGGAAAACATGATTAAAGATTGGCTGCAGAAAGCGTAAGACGACCAATACTCACCATCGACGCCACTCAAAAGCAATTTTTGTCGACAGGTTTGCCGACAAAACGGTCAAAGTCGCTGGATTCCTCTACATATACAAGATCACCGACAATAGGATGACACAACCGCCGCGTCCTCATGTGGAGATGATTAAAAACTTATGCGGGGTTGATTCTAAGGCGATACTCGTCACCACCATGTGGGAACATGTCACCCAAGCGACGGGGATATCGAGGCAGAAAGAGCTTGCTGCAAAGTGGCTGGAAGGTTCGAGGATAGCATGCCATGATGGAACTCAAGAGTCTGCTTGGAAGGTTATAAGTCAGCTGCTGGGTTACGACGTCCAACCATAGTCGGATGGGTTCAAAGCTTCATAGTAGTACTGTGCGAGACGCGTAGAACTTGTGTAAATGATAGACGGGCATTGCCGAAGTCGCGACCAAAATTTGAGTTGTTTGTGTGCATGGTCTTAGTTTGCTCCGCACTGTCGACTGTCCTCACTCAATTCCTCTGTCAATGAACCATGTTCAAAAGCGTCTCGTATCATCCGCGGCAAGGCTCGCGTCCATCTCGCCAGCCAGTGCCGCCAGCTTTCCCCCAAAAGAGTCCTTCAATGCCAGCAAGAACTCGCTAGTAAAGGAAGAATTCAATCCGGAGCAATGGGCTTCTCTCCAACCTCCCCCTTCATCCGCGCTTTCTGCTCTTGCTCATCGTATCGGTCTCGCGTCCATTCTCACCTCGACAGACTTGATACGCCAAGCATGCACTCATTCCTCGTTCCTTAACCTCTACCGCCAACATAATACCAAGGCACCAGAACCGAAGACGAATCACCAACTATCGACGTTGGGAAACACACTAATGGGCCTTTTCGCGACCGAATATATCCTAGCCAAATATCCGTACCTTCCCACTCGAGTCCTGAAAGCAGCCGTTACTGCTCATGTTGGTGCTCCTACTTGTGCAAGTGCTGCACAGGAAATGGGTGCAACTCAACTGCTACGGTGGCATCGAATAGTGTGTGTTTTCCTAGGGTCCCGTCGTGCTTTCCAGCTTACATTTCCATTAACCTAGCCAAGAACAGACTCAGCTCCTGCCATTCATCACTCTGACGCTTTGGCATCCATACCACGGTCGCTCACAGCCCTGATATATCAAAAGCGGTCGCTGTCCTCAGCAAAACAATTCGTGCATTCGTATTTTCTCAGTCGAAAAGTCGATGTTCGAGGCATGCTGAAATTCGTTGACCCGAAAAAGGCGCTTATGGAGATGGTGAAAAAGTACAACCGGGAACCACCAAAGTCGAGGTATGTCGTGTGATCATTAATTGACTCGCACTCTCTGACACTTTTGCAGACTTCTAAAAGAGACAGGTCGTTTCTCGAACTCTCCAGTATTTGTTGTGGGCATCTTCTCAGGCGCTGATAAACTTGGGGAAGGTTTCGGTGCGTCGTTGAAGATGGCTGAGTTCCGTGTATGTTCGCTAGATTTGCACTTTTTGAAAGTCATTGCTCACCTTGGTATCTCCTCTTCAGGCCGCAGAAGATGCTCTACTCCGCGTCTATCTCACACGGACGCCAGAAGACACCATTCAACTGCCATCGTCAACGTTCCCTCTGGGCCTGGGCGATGTTTATAGTCATGGTGCAGATGTGCAGGAGGGAGAATATTCAGGCCCTGATCTCGTTATGTCGGAGATAATGTATGCGAGTTCAGGGAAGAGCGGCACAGCGCCGTTGAGCCAGTCATAGAGGGCTGGGATCTCAGTCGTACACTTATTATCTAATTCCGACTAATGTTTATGAACGGAAACTGAACCTGCTAATGTTGAGTCTCTTGGCGTTCCTACTTCTGAGGTTAAGTGGCGTCTTAGTATGCATAACTGTCCATCCGCTTGATTTTCACAGATGCAACACCTCAACCCCATGTCATCCTCTTGTGCCTCTATGTCGAGCTCCGGGCCGCGCAGCCGATACGTGAGACAATTCCTACAAGCGATATTCATCTCGCTTGAAACTGCGTGGACTTTTTCGCTTTCGTCTACGAGTCTACGTTCTTCAAGGCTGTTCTTTATCTTCGACTATGTACACCTGTACAGGCCCTTACACCTGACTTAACTTTCCCACATAATCAAAATTTTCCAGTGGATCATCTGCAGGCAGTATCCGAGGCCAACGTCAACTTTGTTCCGCGCATTCAAGAAACAGATGTATCACAACCGGATTATAACAGTGGCTTTATACATAACAAGGATGGCTGAATGAACATTGCCAAAGGATTCTGGATCGGGTTTCAAGAATGACTGCGATGTAAAAATGACCGTCTCTCACCGTCAAGTGAGTCATCAACGACACTTTCAATTGAAATGGCTTTGACAAGTGCATGTCCAGCGACTGCACTCGCCCTTAAAACTTAAGAGGATAGACCACATTGCCAAACCGTGCAACCGTCACCCAAAGAGTTGGCTGAAATCAAGACTGGGGATTTTGACCTTGCAACACTAGAGAAATTGACCATTCGTCAAAAGGCGATTTCGACATAAAGCACTGTACGTAAGCTTTCACTATTCGCGTTCCCGGGAAGCTTACACGACTTTCTTCCTTTAGGATGCGTGTATCGGGTGCACCGTGACTGAAATGTACACGATTCGATACATATGAAGGTGTGTGAAGTATATCGATTCGGTTGGGAGTGAACTGACTTCATGTCTCACAGTAACGCTGCATTCTATTCATTTTTGAATGTCAGGCTTTTTGAACCCTTCGGTTAAGGTACTTCGAGGAAACAATAATTTGTTACATGGAAAGCGCGGATATTACCTCATATCTCCGTGACCTTGCTTCATACTTTTGTCCCTATGAAATCCGTTGTTGCGGCTCAGATGGAGCTTGTTGTCCATAGCAGAA
The DNA here is from genome assembly GCA_014925845.1 of Crassisporium funariophilum. Lineage (NCBI taxonomy): Eukaryota > Fungi > Basidiomycota > Agaricomycetes > Agaricales > Crassisporiaceae > Crassisporium > Crassisporium funariophilum. The sequence goes on from JACGCL010000005.1 coordinate 1,466,642, forward strand.
AAATGAATGGAACACTGACGCACAGCCGGGCCAACTTAAGAAGTCGGTCTTCCACCAATTCAACAAACTTTGGCCTTATCTCCACTGTAGGTATGTATTATGACTTCTTTCTGAAACCAGATGCCTCATGCACGGGCGCCTAAAATACTTTCATAAGCGTGGTATTGTAAGATGTCGACCAGACAGGCCTTGCCCTTATCCAATCCACAACACCAGGAAACGAACTGCCCATGGACACCAACGATCCTCGAGCTTCAAGGCTCAGCAAAATCTTCCATTCAGTCTTGTTTGGGAAGGAGACGCTCAAAACACACAATACCATCCTTTTCATTGAAGCGCTTTATTCTCAGCCAGATGCCGTCGTCTGCGTGGACAAGATTATCGCCAGCAAGACAGGTCTCTCTGCTATTCAAACCGCAATCCGATCCGACCTTTCTCTCCGGTTTCTCAACAGACATGCATCAGCGATTCTCACTTTCTTTCAAGCACCAGATCTCAAGATCATTAACGGTGGCGAGCATCTGAAAGAAATCCTTTTGAGATTAGTCGAACCTCCGACATTTTGGGCATATTTCCGCGATGCATTCTTGTCAGGATCCCTGGACGATAGCGCACAACAATCGTTCGGATGGCTGCTCCTGCAGCTCTGCTCCTTTTCCCCAGATATCTCGACGCCTTACCGAGAACATCCTTCAACCCCCTCGATCCTCGCGATGCTCCTTTCTTCACCTTCTCATCCAATCAGGTCAATGGGCCAAAAGTTGAAGCACGTCCTTGACACTTGTATGTCTGCTGGCTACATGGGCAATGGGCTAGGACCAGGCCCTGGAGGCAGACACGACAACGACCACGCGGATTTTCGCGACATATCGATCCTTCCAACAGCCGATGAGTTGAAGTCGCTGGAACCTGCATTTATTCGCCCTTCTGATGTACTGGAAGACCCCGAGACTGAATCGACACGTATTGCCATCCATCTGGATAATCAGTTTCGCCTACTCCGCGAGGACATGTTGTATGAGATGCGGGATGAGCTGCAGATCGTAACGGGAGTCAAGAAAGGATACCACAAGGGTGTGAAGATTGGAGGATTGGCTGTACGTGGCATTGATTGTGGAGAGGAGGGAAAACGCAACAAGTGGGGACTGGTGGTTGAGTGCACGGGGGGCTTTCCCCAGCTCAATGGTAAACACGATACAAAAACCCGTAAGGCTTACCTTTTGGAACATCGCAATTTCTTGAAGCACCAGTCGTTGGCTTGCCTCATTTCGCAGGAGGAGATTCTCGCATTCCCCACCATCATTCGTAACGAGGATATGTTAGCCAAGGATCGGCCTGAGATTGTGCTCCAATTTGAGGCAGAGGAGAGTGCTCAGAAGGCTCTTCAAAAGCTCAGATTGGCGAACAATGTCACGCTTATTCAGATTGACACTGCTATCTTTGCATATGAGCCAATACTCAGTGGTCTTCAGCAGGCAAAGACTCTCCCGCTGTCGTCCGAGTTGCTACTCTGGAAGAAGGGAGAGTCCCTATCAGAAGTAACTTGTCAGGCGACACGAGTCATAGACGCCTTGCAAGATGATCCTCAAACAGACCTTCAGGACTTGTTGGATACACCATTGTCTATCAAGCTTGATACTTCACAAGCCAAGTCTCTCATCTCTGGCTTGACCCAGAAGGTTTCGCTAATTCAAGGACCACCAGGTGCGTCAAATTGACTTTCTGATTTCGCGTCCCAAGGCTTATGCAGTCTACGAAAGGAACGGGGAAGTCGTTCATTGGTGCTTTGCTCGCAAAAGCATTGCACGATCATACAGATCAGACCATCCTCGTAGTTTGCTATACCAATCACGCTCTCGATGATATCTTAACGGGTCTGATGGATGTCGGTATCCCCGAATCAGATTTACTTCGCCTTGGTGGCAAGTCAACAACAAGAACCGAGCCATTGGCGTTGCAAAATCAACCCCGGGGCGCGAACAGAAGTCGAGAGCAATGGACGATAATCGACGAGCTGAAGCGAGTATCGGAAACAATGCATTGGCAGCTTCAGCGTGAATTCAACGACTACATGGCGATTGATGTCCATAACTCGAAACTTTTACCATACCTTGAATTCGAAGATCCTGACTTCTTCGAGGCCTTCCGTGTCCCTTTTTCAAATGACGGCATGGCGATGGTTGGAAAGAAGGGTCGAGCAGCTAATCCCCACTATCTGATTGAGCGTTGGGGCCGTAATTGGGATGCTGGGATCTTCGCGAATGCTGCCAGGAGTCCAGAGTCAAAGAAGATTTGGTCTATCCCTATGCAGACTCGATGGGACCATCTTCGACGATGGGAGGCTGCGATATTCGAGGAAATAACGCGAAAGTTTTGCGCCACTGCAGAAATGTATAATCGCTGTCAAGAAAAACTCGCACGGGCTTTCAGCACACACAATACCACCATACTACGTAGTAAACGGATTGTTGGATGCACAACAACCGCTGCCGCCAAATATCGCGAAAATATCCAAGCTTTCAATCCAGACATCATGCTGGTCGAGGAAGCTGGGGAGATTTTGGAGAGTCATATCTTGACAGCTTTAGGACCAGAAACGTCCCAAATAATTCTCATAGGTGACCACAAGTAAGTAAACAACTCACAAGATTCATGTTCGTCGTTGTCCTCATGTCCTTGGCGCATATCAGGCAATTGCGTCCAAAGGTCAACCACTACCTTTTGACTGTTGAGAAAGGAGAGGGATATGATCTCAATCGTTCACTTTTCGAGCGCTTGATCCTCAAAGATTATCCTCATGAAACCCTCACGGAGCAACACAGGATGCGTCCGGAAATTTCTGCCTTGATTCGTAACCTCACATACCCAGAGCTTGTCGATGCCCCGAAAACTAGGAATCGGCCCGACCTTATTGGTGTGCAGGACAACATTGTCTTCATAGATCATGCACACCAAGAAGATGCAAACTCCCAGCTTTTCGACCGTCGCGACATGGCATCAAAGTCCTCCAAGCAAAATTCTTACGAGGCGCTCATGATTCTCAAAATTGTGAAATATCTCAGCCAGCAAGGTTATGGAACTGACAACCTTGTGATTCTGACGCCATATCTTGGTCAGCTCAATAAATTACGAGATACACTCAAGGAGGACAATGATCCAATTCTCAATGATCTGGATTCTTACGAATTGGTCCGCGCTGGATTAGTCAACCCTGCGCAGGCCAAACTAACTAAAAAACCCTTACGGTTGGCCACCATTGGTTAGCTTCCTGCTTCTGAACAATATAGATTACTCATATCATCTTTGCCATTAGATAACTACCAGGGAGAGGAAAGTGATATTGTCATTGTCTCGCTGACCAGGAGCAATCCAAATTGCGACATTGGCTTCATGTTCTCGCCGGAGCGTCTCAACGTCCTCCTTTCCAGAGCTCGGAATGCGCTAATAATGATTGGCAACGCAGAGACTTTCAAGGGCGCCCGTAAAGGCAAGGAGCTTTGGAATAAATTGTTCGACTTACTAGGACATGGCGGCCACGTCTACGACGGATTCCCCATTGTATGCGAACGCCATCCTGACAAAACAGCCGTGATCCGTGACCCGAAAGACTTCGAGGCAACATGTCCGGACGGCGGTTGCAACGCACCTTGGTAAATACTACAAAAATTTCACATACGACCTTACTGACAATTTGAAAGTGGTGTGCTTCTGTCTTGTGGGATCCACTCTTGCCCCTCTCGCTGCCATCAACTTTATGACCACTCAAAAATGACTTGCCCTGAGATGATGTCGTCTACGTGCTCCGGGGGACATTCACAATCTTGGTCCTGTGGCGAAGGCCCTCTTCAAACCTGCACGAAATGTGAACGTGATTTAAAGCTAGCAAAAGCTCAACAACAATACGACTTGGCTGCGAAACAGAGACGGGACGCAGAGCAGCAAGCTCATTTGAAACGTTTGGATCAGTTGAATGCACAGATTGGCCAACAACTTTCTTTACAAGAAGATGCTCGTTTAGCTCACGACCGGGCCAATGCTATCAAGCAGAAGGAGGATGATCTGGCGGTACTCGTCGCTTCGAAGTCGACAAAGCATCCTTCAGCTCCTGACCCTGAGTCTCTCTCCCCTGCCACTTCGCACAACACCACCTTGCCGGGTCCACAAGTTGTTCCGTCGGTAGCCACTCAGAGCACATATCATCCGAAGCATGGGTCTGATCCTGGACATGAAGACAACAATGCCCCTTCCCAAATGATGGCGTCCAATCAACAACTGCCTGCACCAATAATAGTACAGGGTACATTCACCGGAAAACCCTTCCAAGATCTACCCGAATCTCCATCAAAGCAGGAGTGGAAGCGTCAGAAGGATTTCGAAGGGGCCAGTAACACTGCGATTGATTCAATCATGGAAATGACTGGACTTGAGGATGTCAAGCGGCAAGTTCTCGGAATCAAAGCAAAGATTGACACAACGACTCGACAAAATGCTTCCCTCAAGCAAGAGCGCTTCAACGTTGTTCTCCTTGGCAATCCGGGGACAGGTGCATGACGTCTTTCTTGCAGTTCGACTTCTCTAATGACTCTCAATCTTAGGCAAAACAACAATTGCACGGCACTACGCTAAATTCCTTGCGTCCGTCAAAGTCATTCCCCACGATAAGTTTGTTGAGATATCAGGTTCCCGTCTGGCCCATGACGGCGTCAATGGTATCAAAACACTCCTCGAAGGCGTGGTCAAAGCAGGAGGAGGCACCATCTTTATTGACGAGGCTTATCAACTAACCAGCGGACATAATCCAGAAGGTCCGGCAGTCCTTGACTTTCTCCTCGCTGAGATGGAGAACAATATTGGCACTCTGGTCTTCATTTTAGCAGGGTATAATCGCGAAATGGAGAAGTTCTTCGATCATAATCCGGGGCTGAACAGCCGTGTCCCGTACCGCCTGCAATTCGCCGACTACAAGGACGAAGAGCTGATGTTGATACTCGAGGACATAGTCAAGAAGACGTTTGAGGGGCGGATGGTGGTGCAGGAAGGGCTTCGAGGGTTATACGGACGTATTATCATTCGCCGTCTAGGAAGGCGACGAGGACAAAGTGGCTTCGGAAACGCTCGGGATCTCCAGGCAACCTTTGCAAAAATCCGCGAGCGACAGGCTGTTCGCTTGAATGACGAACGCAGAACGGGGGCGCGACCTGATGATTTCTTCTTCAGCGCCGGGGATCTTATCGGTCCAGACCCTTCAAAAGCCATTCTAAAGAGTAAGGCATGGGAAAGACTACAAGAACTCATTGGTCTTAACGCAGTGAAAGAGTCGATCCAGAGCCTGCTATCTCTTATCAAGGAAAACTACTGTCGCGAATTGTTGGAGAAGGAGCCCCTGGAGATATCCCTCAACCGAGTATTTCTTGGATCTCCAGGCACTGGGAAAACAACAGTGGCGAAGCTATATGGCCAGGTGCTGCTAGATTTGGGTCTTCTCAGCAATGGAGAGGGTAAGACACATTGATCACAAACGATGCGAATGACTGACAGACCATGACCACCAGTTGTGCTCAAGAATCCTTCCGATTTTGTCGGCGCTGTGCTTGGAGCATCCGAAGTGAATACAAAGGCTATCCTCGCCAACGCCGTTGGCAAAGTCTTGATCATTGACGAGGTGGGGTATTTTCCAATGTTATAGAGCTCTTTTACATATTCACCTTGACAGGCATACATGCTCTATGGCGGGGGTGGAAAAGGCCAACCGAGTGGCCAAGCGGACCCATTCAAGACGACTGTTATTGACACCATCGTTGCTGAAGTGCAAAGTGTGCCAGGCGAAGACCGCTGTGTCCTTATGCTGGGATATAGAGACCAAATGCTAGATATGTTCCGAGTAAGTAAAGATCCATGTCTCAAAACGTGGGTCTAACCAGCTTTTGAAGAACGTGAATCCAGGTTTATCGCGACGGTTCAAGATAGAGGACGCTTTCAACTTCGAAGACTTCAATGACGCGGAATTGTTAGAAATCCTAAACCTCAAGTTGAAGGACCAGGATCTTGATGCAACTGATCAAGCGAAAAAAGTCGCAATCGAGCTTCTTGGCCGGAGTAGAAATCGTCCAAATTTCGGCAATGCAGGAGAAGTGGAGAACATCATTACTCAGGCGAAAACACGGTGCATGAGTCGAAGGGCACGACTACCTGCATTCGAGAACCCAACCGATATTATTTTCGAGCCACAAGACTTTGATCCAGAGTACAACCGTAGCGCCAATGCAGCTGCCAACCTGACCAAACTATTCGAGGATATTGTCGGCTGCGAAGATATCATGACGACGCTAGGCAATTACCAAGATATCGCACGTGTTTGCAAGACTCGAAATTTGGATGCTCGAGAGGAAATCCCGACAAACTTCGTATTCACTGGCCCGCCAGGTAAGGTTGTTCTAAGTGATTGCGGTCCTCAACTGAGTCACATTCTCAAGGCACGGGAAAGACAACAGTTGCACGAAAACTCGGCCAGGTCTTCTATGACATGGGCATCCTCGCATCTGCTGAAGTCATTGAATGTTCGGCCTCTGACCTTGTAGGACAATATGTCGGGCAGACAGGGCCAAAGACGAAGAAACTATTCGAGGAAGCACTTGGCAAGGTCCTCTTCATTGACGAGGCTTATCGGCTTGGTGATGGTCATTTTGCTCAAGAGGCTGTCGATGAGCTGGTTGGCCTCCTAACACAACCTACCTTCAAAGCGAAACTCATCGTCATCCTCGCTGGATATGAAGACGACATGAACCGTCTCATGGAAGTAAACACCGGCTTGTCTAGTCGCTTTCCCGACCAACTCGTGTTCCAAAATATGAGCGCAGAGCATTGCTTGAAGGTGATCGACCAAGGGTTGCGAAAGAAGAACGTGCAGCTGGCTGGACTGGATGATGTGGAATCAAAGCTCTATGCCGACATGAAGGAGCTCATTCGAGACATTTCGGAAATGCCAAACTGGGGCAACGCGCGGGACATGATCACATTGACCAAAGACATGGTCGGTTTAGCACTGAGGAAGGATGATAACTCAAGCCTTGTGATCCATATTGCTGCAAGCGATGCCTTGGATTTGTTGAAGAAGATGCTGACTGATAGGCAGAGGAGGTCCAAGATAAACATAAAATCCCGTCGAGTTCAAAAATTGCCGGAGCAGTCTTTCACTCCTGTACCTCCTACTCCTCCTGCTACAGCCACATCCCATGCCACTGCAACTGATAACCCGCCCTCTGAACCGTCAAAGCGTGCAGATACGCCGAGTTCAGATACCTCTAACAATTCTAGGCGAGGCAATGGTCGAGGAGCTGGCAGGGGTGCCATGCGAGGCGCCCGTGGTGTTCCTCGCGGCATTGCGCCTCGTCAATTCAATCGTCGACCTTTGCAAGACGTTCCCCAAGATGATGGCCACCGAACACCTCTAGATCCCGAGCGAGATGCGGGTGTGAGCGATACTGTGTGGGCTCAGTTGAAGGCTGCAAAACGAGCTGCAGAGACGTCTGATCGTGTGGCTCGGAACGCTATCACGACTTTGGAACGTAAAGTTACCAATGAACGCAACGAGCAGCGAGATCAACACGTAATGCAGGTCAACTTGGAGAAGGCTGCGGCCCAAGAGAGGGACGGTGGTAAACGGTCTGCCTTGCAGAGGGAGAGGGAAGAAGCGCGTTTGAAGGAACTTGCTGCTCGCGCTGCTGGCGAAAGGGCGGCTGCCGAGCTTCGAATCAAAAAGGAGGAAGAACAACGTCGCAAGGAACAGGAGGCGAAGGCGCAACGAAAACTTCGTGAGATGGGCGTCTGTCCGGCTGGTTTTCGTTGGACGAGGATGGGGTCGCTATATAGGTGTGCCGGTGGCTCCCATACTGTGTCTGTCGGCGACCTAGGTCTATCTTAGTCAAACAATGGTACCGCATTGAAAAGATTGTAGCAATATTTCGGATGTAGATATGTGAAATTTGTGATTGAACAAAGCTGATCGTTCCGCAGACAATACCGTGTAAGATTTTGACCGGCTTTTGAAGAAAGTGAGTACCGCGGAAGTGTTCACAGGGAGAGTGTGTAGAAATAAGCCGACCTTGGCGAGGCTTGAGAACAAAAATTGAAAAGAGTCACGTAACGCGGTTGGCACTAAAGATATCTTTCACCAACTCCCATCTCCAGAGATACCTCTCTTCATCATTGCGCCTCTTTTCTCACATTCCACATCCCCGTGTTGTGAGTGAAGCATTTCGAGGACCGCCACGTAACGGAACAAACTCATCCACAACATGGTCGAAGAGATTGACTATGAATCCCTACCGTCAAATGCTGGACTTGCGGTTAGTGCTCTAGAACTGGCTACGACAGTAATTTGACGCATTCATGCTTTTTCTAGGTAAACATGTTGGCTGGCGCACTCGTAAGATAGGGTTCTTCAACGCCAGAATCCCCACTGACTCGACGCAGGCCGGCATCTCAGAACATGCTGTCATGTTTCCTGTAGACAGCATCAAGGTAAACCTGGGATCCGTTCTTTCCATGGTTGCATTGTCAAACAGTTTCTTATAGACACGGATGCAAGTCTTTGCAACCTCCCCTGTGGCAGTTTACAGTGGTGTTGGGAACGCTTTCTCTCGGATATCTTCAACCGAAGGCTTTCGCGCGTTATGGCGAGGTGTGGGATCCGTTATCTTGGGGGCTGGTCCAGCACATGCGGTACATTTTGGTACGCTTGAGGCTGTAAAGGAGTTGGCTGGGGGCAATGAGGGTGGCAACCAGTGGGTAGCTACTTGTGAGTGTTTCAATTACCCTTGGTTCCTCCTTTTCTGACAATTTCCAGCTTTGGCGGGAGCTTCCGCAACAATAGCGAGCGATGCTTTTATGAACCCTTTTGATGGTGCGAAAGTCATGTCCCAATCTTGTTTTGTTATTCAACGTTTTCCATGCACAGTCATTAAGCAGAGAATGCAACTTCACAAGTCTGAATTTAGGTCTGTTTGGACCTGCGCACGCACAGTTTTCAGGACAGAAGGATTCAGCGCCTTCTACGTGTCCTACCCTACGACTTTGGCGATCACGATACCCTTCAATGCAATCCAATTCACGGTCTACGAACAAATAAAACGATTCGCCAACCCACGCGGAGACTACTCTCCAACGACTCATATTGTGGCCGGAGGCGTGGCGGGAGGCATCGCTGCAGCTGTTACAACACCCTTGGACGTAGCGAAAACGATTCTGCAAACGCGAGGAACAGCCCAAGATGCTGACATCCGTAACGCCCGAGGCATGTTCGATGCTTTCCGGGTCATCTGGTCGAGGGATGGTCTCAAAGGTTTCTCACGAGGATTGACACCACGAGTTTTGACGATCATGCCAAGTTCTGCCTTGTGTTGGATGTCGTATGAGTTCTTCAGTCAGTCCTTCCTTTGCGATGTGAATGGGGATTACTAATTGATTTGTTTTTTATCTTGCAGAGGCAGCAATACGATCTGATCAGTGATTTCACGGGGCCATTACTCATATGAAGTCTTTATAGAGTAAGATAAAAAGTACTTGCGGAGGATAATTCCATCCATCTAATTGTTGCTTATGTAGCGCGTTTCAACTCCTTTCACATTACTACACTGCGTTATCATAGCAGTCAGGTTTATAATACTCCATGGGCGGACGTGAAGCATTCTCTTCGTACTGTGTCAGAGCGTCCAGAGACACGTGATGACTTAGAAACTTATCCCGCCGCGATGCAGAGTCTCACTGTCTCCGACGTCCAAGGTCTTCTCAAAGTTGTATTCATTGTGAAAGGCCATTAAACGATGGCGCGAAACAAGTTTGCGGCTTGCAAAAGGCTTTCCAATCTCAACCTCCTCTGTTTGAGCTTCGTTACTTCGACTTGTCTTTTTGCAATCTCTGCGGCATTGTACTCGGCCCATGAAGGTCTTTCTGTCGAAAACTTCGATTCAAACATATTGGTTACTGTTGAACTCCGGAATCAGAGTACCTTGAACCATGCGCCCGATGCTCCTTATACTGAAATGGCCGAACGATATGCAGGACCTGCTGGTGGACCACCGCTCGTGACACTGGACCATATGTCTAGATCAATACCGCGACACTCGTTGACCGCCATTCTTCCGATCACTCCGCAAACCATGAACCGAACGCAAATGACCCTCCTGCCGTTCCTCGCGCCTTCCAATTGCCTAAGAGAAATTATCCTTGTCTGTCCTGATTTCATCGCTACCGACGTTCGGCGCATACTTCAACGGATTTTCGTGTCTACCGGAACCGCAGACCAACCAGATGTTTCCTTGCATCCGTGGATAGGATATATGCTACCAAGTCTGGCCGTCATACGCGCCATTGCTGATGTCTCAACGAAGTATGTACTGCTATTAGACGAGTCGGGACTGTTTGAAGTCGAAGAGCCTATGCGGTCAGTACTTTTGAGCCCGCCAGACGTTCATGTGCCTTTTGGTCCCAACAAACTCTCGCTCTCTGCTTCCGCTTATCAAATGAGGTTGTTGACAGACGCGTTTGAGCTTTCGGTATATCATTTACCGCCTTTTGTCGTACCGACCTCTCTCGCCGCATCATTCAACAGCCACGCTGTCAGTATTGACCTTTGGCTTGACTTTGCTATACATCTATTCATTGGCCGACGAGAACACATGGGTGGGGATACTTCTCTGCGCCAAGCTGCCCAGAAATCACCGCTTTCTATACCTGCTCAGGACATTTCGGTCCTCGATGACAATCTCTTTCCAGGTTGGAAGTCCTCTTTCTTGAATGATACCCATTCCGAAGGGCTCAACATCGCTTCTCCAGCCTCAAAGCTCGCTCGCCAAGTGGGAAACTTCGTCTTCTTTCTCCCGACTCTGGACGATTTGGTACATCTTGCACCTTTGATCTGCAAGATGGCATCCAGCGGTGATTTTGAAATCCAAATCCTAGTCTACCCTCAGGCCAAGGCAAGCTCTGAACCGGACTTAGACTGGGAGGCGAAGGCTTCGAGTACGAAGCACTGCTCTTTGGCATACAATCAAACAACAGGCCGCACACCGCTGTCTTTTTCTGACTCTGGAAGCCAATTGCTTGTGGACTGGCTCGGAACACTCAATAAAATCCCAGATGTCATTGTTGCTTTACAGGATATGGATGCCCTGGTCGGGTTTCTATTATCCGAGCACAAAAAGATATTATTCCTGGATGCAACTGTTGTCCGGATCCCTCGATTTGACCTGCAGTACACGGAGTGGATGTCTTCACTCACGTTGCTCGAATGGAAAAGTGGGTTTCTGCCTGCATTCCTTTTGCAGGTGCATCTGCTCTAATTCTTTCATCGTGTTTCTGAATGCAGATTGGCACCTCCCTCGCGTTGATATCAGTATAATCGCCAAAGATCGACCTCAATCACTCATCCGTCTCATGAATTCGCTCGCGACAGCCAGATATTTTGGCGATCGTCTGGACCTCAGAGTCAATGTGGAACAGAACTGCGACGAAGAGTCTTTGAGAATCGCGGAAAGCCTGACTTGGCCACATGGCCGCGTATTTGTGCACCATAGAGTGATACGCGGCGGTCTACTGCCTGCGGTGGTGGAATCGTGGTACCCGCATAATAATGACTCGTATGGCTTGCTTTTGGAGGATGATATTGAGTTGTCGCCACTCTATTATGCATGGATCAAGATGGCTGTATTACGGTATCGGTAAGTTTGATCTGCTTTTCGCTGAGACTGGATTGATTGATTTTCATCGTCCAGATACGGCAATCCTAGCAACAGAATACCCCGCATGTTCGGTATCAGCCTCTATCAGCAGAAAAACCTCGAACTTCTCCTCGAAGGGCGCCAGCCATTTAACCCGCGATCACTGTTCTCCACATCAGGCCTACCTTACTCGTCCACACCATACCTCTCCCAAATTCCATGCAGCTGGGGTGCCGTATACTTCCCCGAACATTGGCGGGAATTCCACGAGTACCTCACCGTGCGCCTGTCCGAACTTGCTGCGACGGTGATGATAGATCTGGAGGACGATATAGTCCCCGACGTGCGGTCGAACTATTGGTCGAAGTCATGGAAGAAATTCTTCATCGAGCTGGTGTACCTAAGGGGCTATGTGATGCTTTATCCGAACTACCATGATTTCATGTCGCTGTCGACGAATCATTTGGAGGTTGGGTCTCATGTCAAGATTCGATCGCAGGAAAAGCAGGATTTGTTTTTGTTACCGCTGATGCCATTGAATGTACCGGGTCAAGACAGCCACCTCTTGGAACTCCCCGAAAACACGCTTCCCGAGCTCGAAAACCTGCCTGTCCTGAACTTGACCGGATCTCTGACCTCGCTGGAAGCTCTGATTGAGCAAGGAAACCTGCGACGTACCCAGCTCATAGGCTGCGACACCGACACCGTGCTGTACAACGTCCGCGCCCTCTTCTGCCTAATCTAACCCTGATAAAGAAAAGTCGAGTCTTAGCTATTTGGTTGGATAACTGTCTAAAACAAACGGGGAACCGATAACACGACGATCGTATCCTATGTAGTCGTAAAAAATTGTATCGTGTCTCACACAAAAAAAAATATTAAGAGAAATTGGGAAAGCGAAGAAAAAGGGCGTTGGCGTTTACATAGCAATTTGCGAACTGTCCAAGTTGAGCGCATGTAAGAAGAGGTTGACGTTGGCCAGTTTAGTCTGGCGCTCGTCTTCGTCGTGCACCCAGCCCTTGTTGACGCTGAGGACGTTGTCGAGAATTTTTTCACGCAGGGTGGAGACGAGGGCGTGGTGCTGCTCGACGACGGCGTGCAGGGCGAGCGCGGCGAGGAATTGCCAGACGGGCTGGTCGACTGTGTCGGTGGGGATGGGGTTGTTCGCTGGGTCGGGGTTGGCGATGCGGGTGGAGGGGAACAGGAGGATGAGGTGCGGCGCGAGGAGTTGGAATAGGTGGTCGAACATGAGTCGCCTGATGGTGGGATTGGAATGAGAGGTCAGGTCAGTGAGGGGAACGAAACGAGGGTGGTGGGTTGTTTGGGCTTACCATTGTTGGGTCTCTTCTCGGGTTGGAGCATCTTCAGGCGTAGTATTGATCGTCTGCTTGATCACTTCGACTCGACTCAGGAACAGTGTCAATAACGCCAACCCAGGCTGTGCACATACATCATCAGCATCAGCAAACCGTCTCATTGAACGAGAACGCCACATAAAAACCCACTTTTGTCTGAGCAACAGCCACGACATTACTCCGATCCAACAACAGCCCAAGCAGCCCCGTCACCAACCTCAAATTCGCCACCGACACGACGGGAAGTATGCTCTGCATCACGCTCCCCAAGAACGCCTGCGTCTGCCTCTCGACGTCCGCGCGCTCGGTCGTGTCCTCGATGGAATCGAGGATCGGCGCCTGGTTGACCACGTCGAGTTGGCTGAAGCACGCGACGAGGAGGGTGAGGAGGGTGAGCATGCGTTGGCTGCTGAGGTGCCGGGTGAGGCGGGGGAGGATCTTTTTGCCCTTTGTGGGTGTTAGGAGGGAGATGAAGGGGTGGGGGTCGCTGGTCTCGAGGGGCACCATCACCCTTAACTCGTCCCAGAGGTGGTCCACGAGAGCTTCGTAATCCTTTTTCCTAAGACAGCATAGCAAATAAGCACCGCACCGAGAGGGAAACGAATACACCCACCATTCGAGGGAGGCTTCCTCGTCTTCCGGCATAGGCTGGTCCCGTCTCAGCTGCTCGACTTGGAGGACCGTGTCATACAGTTCTTCAAGTATCACCAACACCTGCCGATGCGAAAGCGGTTCTTTCCTTACCAGGTTATCCGTCTATCCACGACACAGTTCATCAACAGATGCTCAGCACGCAAAGCAAAACCAAACCAAAAAACTCACGTCGGCGGCGATACCCAATGCCTCACGTCCGAGCTTGGCAGCTTCCTGCGCGGCGCCTTCGTAGTGCGAGCTCTTGCTTATATGCGCATTATGCATGTGGGCATGGGCATGCGACAGGGTGGGCGACGAGCCTGGCCCAGCGTCGACTTGTAAAAGCTGGCGCGGGGCGGCTTTGTAACTTCGCCCGGACGTTTTGCCTAGAGCACCTTGCAAACTATGCACAGCTGCAAACACCCATCAGTTTCGAGTTTCGAGTCAGTGAGGGAGGGGGGAGAGAACAACTCCCGTACCATGCAACCCTTTTTCCTCCTCCCTCTTCCTCGCATTGCTCACGATACGCTCAACCTGCTGCTCCATCCTCTGCATCGCACTCGGCCTCCGACTGCCCCCCTTCGACGCCAGCCCCAGCCCAATCCCGCCCCCGGAGCCGAATTTGAGCACGCGCTCGTCCTGCGACTGCAGCCCGAGCCGCGAGCGGAGGATGGCGCCGTAGACTTGGGCGTAGAAGTCGTCGGCGTAGGGGTCTTGGGTGACGAGTTGGGAGACTTGGATGCGCGTGATGAAGTCTTTGTCGGATTGGGTCATGAGGTCGTTGTAGCGTGCCTATTTGATTCAGATCGTTGTTAGTATGCGTGAAATGAAGGTGGGTTGAGAGAGAGAAGTTACCATGTGAGCTATTTTTGCGGCTTTCCTCCGCCTCTTCTCTTCCATCTTCTCTGCCTCAACAATCTTGCGCATCGCTTCCATCCTAAGCGCCTCCTGCTCCACCTGAGATGCCGCATGCGAATCCCTCCCGAAATCTCCCTGCTGCGCGAGATCAGACAGCAGCCTCTGCTGCAACTGGATGTTTTGGGAATGATAAGGCAGTCCTTCCTGCTGCGCATGCAAAGCTGTCGGGAACTGGGGTGCGGAAATCGCAGGAGAGCGCGAGCTGTTCCGGCGGTACTGCTGCTGCTGCTGCTGTTGCTGTTGTTGCTGTTGCTGATGCAGAATCTGCTGCTCGCGAAGTAGTTGTTGTTGTTGCTGCTGCTGATGCAGTGAATGTGCAGCCCTTAGCTCCGCACCGGTCCACGCCACAGGCGTATGACGCGACCCACGCGAATCGTTCCTCGACCTCTCCAACGTCATAGACGCCATCATCTGCCTCTCCAGCTCCTCTACCCTCAGCTGCTCCTGAAGGTCCTGCAGGCGCTGGTGCTGCTGCTGCTCCTGTTGTTGCTGCAGTAAGAGGATATGGCGCTGGTGCTCGAGGAAGCGCGGGGATTGAGAGGCGGGGATCATGCGCGGTGGAGGGCTGCGCCGGCGTAGCTGCTCGCGTTGCTGGAGAAGGCGCTGCAATTGCGTCTGCTGCTGCTGTTCTTGGTACAGCTGCTGACGAGTGAGCTGCCGCTCTTCTTCGGCACGCTGCAGCTGTTGTTGTTGCTGTGCCAAGAGCTGTTGCGCTAGGATCTGCTGCCGTTGCTGCTGTAACAATTGCTGTTGCTGTTGATGGGAGGAAGGGTGCTGCTGCTGGAGCAGCTGTTGCTGTTGTTGTTGCTGGAAAGCCAAGATCTCCTGTTCACGCTCCACCTCCAATTTTCTCTCCAACTGAGCATTCGCCAGCATCTCAGCCTCTATATCCTGCAACGTCCGCGCCCTCGGCTGCTGCTGCTGCTGCTGCCCCTGCTGACCAACAACATGCCCCACCACCGGCGACCCATGAGCATGGCTCGCAAACGGCGAAAACCTCGACGAAGCAGTAGGCACAGGCGACACACGGGCCTGCGCCGAAGACCGGCTAGAGCCATTGGCGCTGACGCGGGGCAGGACGGAAAAAGCAGAATGGTCGTCCCAGATTGATTCGAGCGACTGTTGGCTCGCTGGACCGCGGGAAGCTGTGATGGGGGTGATAGTCAGTGGATGGGTAGTAGTAATGTAATGTGATGCCCAATGATGGAGAGCATACATACAAGTTAGTTGTGTCTGTGGCTCGAGCCTCTGGTCCCGTCGATAAGATTGCTCCTGTCGAACTTCGGGAGTGTGTTGTCGGTATTGGTACTGATGCTGCTGGGGTTCGCGGGACTGCGTATCCTTACCATCCCCACCCGTGGTTGAAAAGTCAAAATCCTTGCCTACCGCCGACGAGAGGTCACTCTCTGTACGCAGAAACGGCGAGAAGGAATACATACCTACAGCACCGACAGCGCCAAACGTCTCGTCGTTGAAGTCATCGCCGCCCTCCTGTAGCGCGTCGCCAAGTCCGTCGTAGCTGTCTTCGCCCCAAGTGTACACAGCGACATCTTCGTTGTCCTCCCTTTCCCTTCCGTGTCCGTGCCCGTTCGTTGGCAGCTCGCGCTCTGGCAATCCGAAGAAGGCCATTTGAGCATGCAATCTGTTGCGAACACAAGCTACTAGGCGCTCTTGCATTTTCACAATTACAAGCCAAACATGCCACAACTAATCTAATCTAAGTACTCTGCTCAAATACACTACAGCCGGTGCACCACAGCGAGAAAGTCAAGCAGCGTGCTGGCACTCCAGGCCTGCGTCGTGCATGAATCGTGGCAGTACGCCCCGTTCTCGTTCGTCAGCTCGGGTATCCCCCGCCATGCATCCTTCTCAATGTGTGCTCTCGGCACAAGCAACAGTCGGTGCAAGTAGTGCAATGTCTGCTTCGGATCCTAGCCACACACTCAGTAACGCTCTCATGACATCAATCATGCCACTCACATCTTTGCCCAACCCCACACGGGTATCAAAATACAAGTACGCTTGCAAAAAGTAACCCAACGGCCATCCCCACTCAGGGCCCTAAGTCATTCTATATCAGCCTCTGGGAGTCAATCACATTGAAACACTGACATTGTGGTAATTCAACCCCTTCGCAATCGCAGCGTCAGTCGAGTCATTCGAGTTATCGTAGTTCGGGCGATACTGCAAATCACGAGGATCCAGCGTCTTCATCCCAAGCGGACCACGCAAAACCTGATCCGCCAATTGCAGTGCTCCAAGCGCATGCTTCTCGTCAAACATCTCAGGTGCGACCGTCATGGCGATAGGGAAATTGCATCGGAACTGGTAGTCTGCCCATTCGTGTCCTGCTCCTGACCCGTACACATCCTTGTAAATGCCCCGACGGTTCACCAGTTTGGAATCCACATTGTACTGCTTGTCATCCGCTTGGTCTTTGATAATTATCAGCGCCAACCATCGTATACTCAACAATCCACTCACCGAGAGGAACATAATAACACTTTTCGAATGAAGCTTGAATCAAATCTGACCACTCCTGATAGGTCACTAGCCGCTTCTTGCCCTTGACTATGAACACCAGTCAGCACCCCCTCATCGTTGGAAAAAGCAAGCCACCTACTCTCAGCCTGTACACCCTTGAACGGGAACATTCCCTTGCCCGACAACTCGCTCAACCACCGAAGCGTGCTCTTCAGCAGCCCCGTAATCTCGATAGGTGCCCCATCTCTCGGTGTCCCAGGAACGCCTTTCGTCCCAGCCTTTTCAGATTCGCCCATCTTGTCCATCCAAGTACCGCAGTTGTGTTTATTCCCACCCGAGATCAGGCCTGTTTCCCAGTCAACCTGGATCTGAATGTTGAACCCTTCATCCTTCATCTGCATATCGAGGCTCGGACCAGCGTTGTATTCCCGGAAGTTGATCCCATCCACGTGCCGCTGAAGGATTTCCTGCACGATCTCTGCTAGGGTACTCGAGTAGGCGTATGCCCGAGGGTCGTCCCAAGCCACCCAACTATCGTCTTGTGGGAAGCGTCGCTTGATGGATTCGGTCAAGATGTTGTGGCCATCCGGCGCAGTGTGTGCGTAATCCTGTATGTTTTGCAACATCCACCACGGCGAATCACGGGAATTATATCTTTTGTCTCAAAGTCAGAATAGCCCTGCTTGGCCGCTCGCAAACAACTCACCTGGGATTCCGCACAGAATCCAACAAGTTCGGGATCAACCCATGCTTCAACGTAGACGCAAACGCCAGAATATGTTTCCTCGCCCCATCGTAGTTGCCCGTCGTCAAAAACAGTCCACTCAAAGATATGAACACATCACGACCCCAGCATCGCGCCCAGCCAGTCGAGAAATGGGGTAGACCAGCGGAAAGTGACGGGGTTGGTACACCTGGATCAAGAGAAGCTGATTTCACTAAACCGTGCATTTGGACAGCGCATAGGGCAAGGTCCTGGGTGAAAGAATGGCCCGACACCACGAATTCAGAACATTGCTCCACGGCAGCACGCCTGGAAGCCTTGTATGCTTCTGATACAATGAGGGCGAAGTACTTGGGCCGCATGTAGTTGGGCACGGTGCCCTTGACTCGGTCAAATCGTTCTCGAAGCCATTGCGCAGGTTTCGCAAGATTTGGGAAGGTTTCGACTTGACTGAACAATTGGATGTTTATCAGTATTGATGAGCACAATCATCCAACACTGTCACTCACTGGCTCAGGCGTTCATGGACGTAATCAAAAGCCCAACTCCCCTCCCTCAAATGAGCGCACAACGCATGTCCTAAATCATTATACCGCATGATATGCCTCAACGAATGCATCCATCCTTCCAGCCCACAATACACCATCTTCCCCAGTCCAGGCACTTCATACACACCAAAGGTGCCTCCTGTCGCATCCCGCTCTTCCACGTCAGAACGATGCAGTATGACATTCAAGTCCACAAGATCAACCTCGTTGAAAGCCTCTTGGGCGCCAGAGGCGCAGAACGTATCAAGCAATGAGTCATGTTGTTGGAGCTGTGTCTCGAAAAGCATAATGCTTCCTGGAGGGAAGTTTTCTGGGACGATGATTTCGGCATAAGGTCCTTCGTGGTCAAGTCCTTGAGGCACAACCACAGGCGCCATCTCCTCTAGGGTAGAAGGAAGTCCCTTCAGGAAATCTGGATCTTGCACGATGTCATAGGATGGAATGTGGATGCTAGCGCCCATGATGAATTTCGCCCTTGTTCGTCGTAACTTGATAGGATCAACTGTAACAACGCGCATGATGAAGCATCAAGAGGACAGTAAGAGAAAACATCCTTACTATGACCACGCTCTTTGGAACCCTTCGAGAAGGCCGTGTGAGCGACAAGAAGATAGCCTTTCTGTGAGTTAGGTTGGACGCGATGGAGCACGATGTACTAAAGCATATGCCATAAGTACACTATCCCCTGAAATATGATTTTGACCACTCACATCGTTCTCCTGATGGACATGACCTTCCTCATAGCCACCTAGGACCATTTCGAGATGTAGTTCATTCAACACTCTCTTGACCTTCGCGATACCACTCGATTCCCCCAAACCACTAAGTTCGTACTTCCGCTTCTCCTGTACCAAATTGAGCAACTTCGGGTACAAATCGTCGAACCCTTTGACACTCCCAGTTGCGCAGTAACTGAAAGATGCCAGAGCTCCTGTCGATAACGCATCTTCCGCTGATCGTTTATCCAGAGGCGACTCGTTGTCGTGAGTCAAGTCGTACAACAAGGCATGAGGGCTTGATCCATTCAAGGGTGTCACAACAGCAGTTCGTATGGGACCTTTACCCGTTGGACTGGGCAATTCCTCCTTACTGATCATACACGCTCCGTCCATCGAACCAATTGGCTTTCCGACGCCGTGGCGGTACAGAAGCCTCGACAATTCCTTCGGGTCCCACCCATTTCCACTCTCTCTGATCAAGCTATTGATGCCAAGCTCCCGAACAAAGACGAGATCCATGTCCTCATTGCCCGTGAATAGTTCAGCACACACATACAAGTCGGGGCGAACAACGCGGGCCGCATCCAGCATGCGAGTCCCGACTGGCAGAGGTGTCGAATGACAATTATCGATCCTGAATCCATCAAAGGTATGGGCCAGCGATGTGACATACGAGGTCATATGCGACCAGAGCCAGGGGTTATCGGAGGGTTCAGAACCATATCGCAGCTTGACACAATCGCCCCAGACGATGACTTCACGACGAAGGTAAGCCTTCGAGGGTAGGAGGGCAAAATTTTGGAGAGGGTCGGCATTCCAAATCCAACCGTTGTTTGCAAGAGAATAGACAAGCGGATCAGCATTTGGTGTAGGCGCCAGACGCGTGAAATAGAGTTCCACGAGAGGGTTACTATACGAACAAGGTTGATGAAAGGGAATGGAAGCGTCACAATGGTTTACTCACGTCTTCGATATCTCCCCGAGTTTGGGGCCATGAGCATCCAACCTCGCATACTTCAGTCGATTCTTCACGTTGTCAATTGTGGCTTTGTTGTCCTCTTCCCACTCCCTATACAGCGGGACGTTCAATACGTCAACAATCTTGACCCAAGCGTCGGCGAGTGCGACCTCGTTGTCAAGGTCGGAGAATGCGGCTTTGACGAATCCAGCAGCGACATCGCCGTTGACACATACGCCAAACCTCGACGAAAGCCCTCCAAGCCCTTTGATGACCTTTTCATTCCTGAGGGTATCAGCGAGCTCTGCGACATTCATGTTCTTCACATCAGGACCCGTCCAGGAGGAGACCGTGCCAGACTGAAGTGCGGACAGAATTGATTCCTTTTCTCGAGTAGAATCGAGAACATAGTATTGCCACAAGTTAAGTTCTTTGACAACCTTCGCAAATGCACTGATGAGTGTCTCAATATCGTGCTCCGATGTTACAACGGTCGGGAGCCCGTTTGATTTCAGAGAATCAGAGAAATCAAGAATCGCTGAATCCAAGTCAAGCGCAGGCGTAAGATGGGGTGAATTGGCGGGGCTGAAGCCTATGATAAACAATCAGACACCAAAAACATGGAAGTATAGAGAATGCCGACCGACCTGCTTCAGGGTGTTCGACCAACCAGGGACTATCGTTAGCCGTGTGATTCAAGACAACGTCCGTCAAACTCAAGATCCCATACTCTTCACGTGCCATTTTCAGGACTTCCTCTACCTTCTTCTTGCCGGCATGTTCATTCAAATCTTCTCCAAAGAGGCTGGGGTCGTACTTCATCTGGCTGCGAATCGAGTATGGACTATCACTCTCTCCTCGCTCCTGCAGTGGGGTATAATGCAGCATGGTATAACCTCGATCTTTGGCCTCGGCGAAATGTTTTGTCCAGTCTTCCATTGGGCCCATCCATTTTGAGACCACGGTAAGGATCGAGAGACCATCCAATGGTAGATTGACGTATTCATCTTTGATAACGGCACCCTCGGTGGGAGGCAAAACTTGAAGTTTCTCGTCTAATATGGATGTCCTCGCCTTTATCTTGAGGATGGGATCAATGTTGAAGTAGCCCGATCGCCCCTGAACTCTCTCGCCATTGGCACCATCGTATTCCACCCAATAGACAAAAGCTCCTGCATGCGAGATGGGCAGGTCGACTTGCACAGGCTTAGAGAAGTTCTGGGGTAGCCTACAGCACCGATGTAATTAAAAAACGCGTCATCCGGCGGCATAATACGCACTTTCTTTTTGTGTACTTTTCGCGACCAAAAACACCCCCATCCAACGGGAAATTTGTCTTGAAGACACCATTCTTAGCAGCAGGAGTTCCTGCTTGGAGGGAAACGCGTAGAATATAAGGAGAGTAAGCTGGAGGAAGGCGAATGTACTACAGACGCGTTAGCTACGAATGATGGTGTCCTTATTGACTGATGAACGCACTGAGAGTTCCTTGGAAGGGCCGCCATCCGCATCCAGTCTCAGCTCATAGACGCGTACAGGGGCCTCGTTTGGATTGACATCTGCCTGGAAGAACTCGATTCCCTCATCGGCGGGTGTTTTCGGGGTCAAAGGTGTGGTTGGACTGGACCCGGAAGCGGATTGCGAGATTGAAGAGGAGCGCGAACCTGATTTCGAGATTGATCTCGGGATTGAGATGGAGGGTTTCGCTTTTCCATAGGACTTATTGCGGCCCTTGGGCATTGCTGAGTGTTGGAGGGGAGAGGAAAGAGAAGAATGAGGGTTCGAATTCGAGGGTGTTGTTTAAATACAAAAAAGCGGTATCAATGTGTCTTCATTCATCGACAGGCAGATCTGATCTGACAGAGATATGACATCACCACCGCATCAGGCAATCCACCTTCCATTTCCACTTCTACATACTAGAACAGAGCATTCAGCCATCCCAACAGTCGCCCTCGCCCAGCACTCCCGCCCCCCCTACCCCCTGTACCTGTGCCCTCCCCCGACCCGTCCCCGGCATCGCCGCTGGTCACTCTGCTCGTCGGGAAGTCCTCCGGCCGGCTGGTCTTGTCTTCCTCCGCCGGGCTCGTCCACACTACCCGCCCCCGTCCATCCGTCACAAACGGCGGCTCCGGAGTCGGCGGCGACGGGCGTGTTGGTGTCTCAATGGGAATGGGCTCTAGCGCTGGTAGCCCGTCGTCTGAGTTCCCGGCTTCATTGTCGATGTCGGTCGTTGGCGGTGGTGGGTCGACAACCGTGCTAAACCGTGTACTTGGGCCAGCTTCAGGTTGCGTCCGTTGGCTGGCTTGCGTCGGTTCTACAGACCATGTATTTGGGCCAGCTTCAGGTTCTGTCCATTCGCTGGCTTGCGTCGGTTCTACAGACCATGTACTTGGGCCAGCTTCAGGTTCCGTCCATTGGATGGCTTGCATCGCTTCTACAAACCGTGTACCTGGGCCAGCTTCAGGTTGCGTCCGTTGGCTGGCTTGCGTCGCTTCTACAAACCCACGCACAGTCGCAAGGTGCACCTCCGAGAACACCTCAATCTCCGCAAGGTTCAAGGGCCCAAGCTCCTCTTCATCGCTATCTTCCGGGTCACTGACACCCTCGCCCTCAGAGTCTGAGTCGGAAACACTCTGTAAACCCGGCATGGATTCTTGACCAGAGTCGGCGTCCTCGTCTTCACTGTACGGACCTATTCGTACGCCTCGGAGGGTCGCAGATGTCACTCGTGGTGGGATGGTTCCAGCTAGTCGCGAAGGTCCCCCATTAGGTTCAAAAGGTTCCTCTGCCTCAGCGTTCTGTCGTAGAGCATTAAGAGAATCCAACATCTGGTCTGCCTGCAATAGTCTTCAATAATCCACTCATTCAACAAATAGAACAAACCCTACCAAGGTCTCCAAACGCGCCAATACTTCATCCTCGTCCGCATCAGCAGATCCGACAACTTCAGCGCCCTCACTAGCTTCTCGCGTCTGCCTTCTTCCAGACCCAGACGGAGCCCCATTCGTGCCTTCTAGCCTCCCCAGACCAGCCCTCAGCGCTTCAACCGCAACATTGAGACTCTCGAGTGTCGCACCCTCGGATATAGCATCATTCAACATCTCCAACGACCGTCCAACTTCTCTTAACCTTCTTGCAGCATGTACGACACCAGTGGGGCGTCGCGACCCTTCAGCCACAGGGTTTCTTGGGGGCCATGTATCCGTGAATGGGGGCCTCATGAATCGATTCATACCTGGGATGAGGAGATCAAGTCCATTCATACCCGCAAGTTCCAACGAGAAAGGCACGAAACCGTTGCCACCGAATGCTGAATGCCCGCGGCTGCTGCGAGACATTCGGTACCTCTGGAAACAACGGTTATCAGCTGGCTCACAACGTATACGCGAGTGCAAACATACGGGCATTGAGACATCGACCCCGTCTTTAAAGGCGTGGGGCGTTCCATCCGCCTTCTGATGTTGGTAGAAACAGTCCTTCCCGTATGGACATGCAGGTTTGTTCTCGTTCTTCTGCAGCGATTGTTGGAAATACCTAGCATGCAAAATGACAGTACAATTCAGAAAGTTGTTCGTGCATGATGTGCATGAGACTACACATACCGACAGGGAACTCGGGCCATGCTCTCCTTGTAGGATTTTATGACTTCAGCTTTCTCCGCAGTACCATCTTTCCAGAACTTTGAGGAAGGGGTGATGAATTTAGAGGCAGTCCGACACATTGGGCATTTCTTGGTATTTCCAGATTCCATCATACCTCCTGACAGTTTCTGCGATTCCCTCCATTGTTTAATGCACTAGAATTAGAGTAAGAAGATGATTCCAACGGATAGATTGGATTACTCGCAGTGATACAGAATATGTGGCTGCATCCGCCTAGAAGTCAAGCATCAGTCGATCCAATCCGGAGGAAAGGTAAAGAAACACACCTAGCAGACCAAAAGTTGCAGGTTTCTCGAAGCAAATAGAACACAGGTCTTCGTCTCCCTCGTCTACAGGTGGACTGACGTCTGTGCTCGTGTGTAAGAACCAGCACTTGTCGCCCATCTTGCAAAACCCTGCCAAAGCCAGTCAATCCCCTGCCACATCCGCGAGATAGCAGCACACACCTTTCGCGTAATAGCGACATCGTTTGGCCTTATCGTACGGAGTCAACAAAGGCGGATCGTCAGGCTTCTGTGCAAGTGGCTCGCCGTGCAAGAACTTGCACTTATCGCCGGCGAAACAGCCCCTGGGAGAAGTATAGTAGCGACATACACCTCTGGGCTTTGATGTTACAGGGCGAGATGAGGACGGGGCTGAGCTCATTCCTGGATAGATGTGATGTGAACAAGGGAGACGGGGGAAGTGGGGAACCCGATCGAAGCACACTATAAGTCATAAGTGCACACAACACGTGACTGCGTAACTCCCTTGTAAGTGCTGCAACAAGCGCTCGCCTGTCCTTGGCTACAACAGTACTTGATGTCGCTCTCGTCAACCTCATCCTTGAAGGGCCAACTAAACAAGAACCTTGGAAGTCAGGCACAGGCTTATTTTGAATCCCTCAGCAGCTTTGTTTCGGGAAGGTCATCGCGTCAGGAGTTTGAGGAAGTCACCAAACAAGTCTTGACTACAGCCAGTCTCCGTAAGGCGCTCTTTTGATCCATCCAACTTCTTCGTGACGAATTGCAATGTTCAGAACAACTACACAATGCTCTCATAATATCCCTCTTTGACGCCACCGCAACACTCAAGCGACCACCGACACCACCTCCGCCCACTCTTCCCAAGCCGCCTCCGACGAAACGGAGACGAACGCTTCTGCCATATCAAGGTCCCGATACTTCAGACGATTTGCGGGCTATACGTGCGACGCGCATTAAACGATACACGCTATCCATGGGAAGACGGGAACGAGAGAGGCTCAAGAGTCTTCAAAGCGCGCCGCCGGCCATCGAACCCTCACGGCCACGGAAGGATAGAGATGAGATTGCCTGTGAACGAGGAGTAGAACTTCTATCTGAGAGAGGCGGTAAGAAATTCTTGCATCGCAGCTGGCATGGATGGGTTAATGTTAAATACCTGCAGACCCACCTGGAAGCCGACTACCAATTCACCTTCATTCAAGTACACGTGCACCGACGCACCAGCACGTCGCTGACAGGATGAACCTGATCTGTGCGCAAAACAATCTAACCGCGCCATCCCGCACCGTACCGATTCTCATGGCTCTCGCCTGCGAGGTTTGTCCCATCTCTTATCCTCCGCACGTCCTGCGGAATGACACTTGACATCTCAGGCCAAACTTAAGCAACTCATCACACACGCTCTAACGCTGACATCGACGTCACACGCTATCAGCTCAATAGCACCCTCCTCCAGCAGCTCATCACACTACCCCTCAGGCACAATCCACCACCACTTCCCGCACAAACCCCCTGTCCTCACCTCTGCCTCGTTTCAAACCCTTTTCACTGTTTCCCCCGCGGATCTGCCCAACAGATCAGCAGCCGCCATGCGTTTCGAAATATCTCCGTCCTCGATCGTAAGTCGCCTGAGCCACTTGTGTTTCACTATGCGTGCTAACTTGTTATTGTGTAGGATGATGAAAGTGGAGATGCAGCTGTGCTGAAAGATCGTGAAGTACGGGATCAGAGGTGGCAGATAATGGCTTTGCTTGGGGAGCGAAGTACCGTACGAGATAGCCTCAAGGGCAAAGTCCGATGACCACTGAATAGGTTACATGTACGGTTCAACGACCTTCTAAGATACCCCACATCTCAATTGTAATATGATTAAATACGATATTCTTACACGTGTCATTGGCATGTATGTATCTGCTGGAAAACAAGGCGATGAAGGTGTATTGCTCCGTCCGGCTTGCTTTGAGATAGTAAACCGAGGCATGCACTCAGAGTTCAAGAAGATCCGTACCTGATCCGTGCTAATTACATGTCGGGACGGGTAGTATGGCACGTGAGATACACCCCGAAGAGCTCGAAGTTGGAAGTTCGAACGCATCTGCCTTCATCTACCACTTCGGAATTGCATGATACACGTTTCTGCTCCATGACTCGCTGGATTTACTACCATGAATCTTGAAGATCAAAAACAAATCTGGATGGAAAGCGCAATTTAACATCTCCAACAAGTGTTAATTGCTTTCCCTCACGCCTTTACATAACTCGTTCGGGCCTATGGAGAGCTGCACCAAGGCGTGTTTCGGTGGTTGTTGCCAGAATTATCGCTGTCTCAGCCGCAATGGACAATATACTCACATATCTACTTCCAATTAACATCAAATGACGCACTCAATGGCAACATAATCCTCCACGGACGGTCTAGCGAAAAAACACAGTCTTTGGGTGCACCTAGCAATAGTCAGTCAATGTATGTTCAAGACCATTACCTATCCGACTCTCAGGTGATCGGACTTGGGGAGCATGGGGAGCTGGATCCGCGTTGTTGAAGGACTTGGTTGTTTCACCTGCCTCTGGCTTCAATCTGGCTTGCCTTCCCGATTCCCTCTAGTTGGACTGCAGTTCCGTGCCTTTTCTATTGTGTGGGTCGGCACTTCCTATGTAATGATGTAATGGTGAGTGAGCTATGAGCTATCGGACCTCGTGCACAAGTCATTTAATTAGGGACAAAGATTATATCAAGATCGTCTAGAAACCCAACAGAAGAGGATTCGCTCCCTATCATACAATTTCGAAATCAAATATATGGCACAATACTCCTTCATACTCCTCAATAAGGTGTCATTCGAGTCGTGTATATGGAGATATATGGACATATACCACCTTTCAAAGAGCTGAATCTCTTGGAAAGGGACTCGGGAGATGCAGACCCGATGGCAGGAGAAAGCGTGAGGCACATACTCGCTTATATGTTGTTTCATGTTATAAATTTCGTGAGGTTTCACTGGCCCACAAAAATGCAGCATATCTTCAAATATCGACTTCAAGGCACTGTACCATGGATGTCAGGGCCGGGCGCCACAAATGTGCAGGGATGGGGCAATCACAAATGAAGAGAAGCCTTTGATAAGAACACGCTGCAGACTACGTCATTCCACTGCAAGCGCCTGCAGGCGCCTCCTTGTTAGCCCTACAAATTCGCGCCACGACATACATCCATTCACGCCGAGTGATAACGGATCATTCCCTCTCGGAGAGAGTTGCATGGTGTGGATCAGCCTGACGTTTGACAGGCCACGCTGCAACACTAAGGCTTCAAACTAATCCCATCTGGAGGCGGGCAGTGTCAAGACCTGTTGAAACCTAGAGATTGGACCGAAGCTCGGCATTCTCCAAAGTATACCTCTGAATGCCAGGAGATATTTAATGCCCGGCTGAGAGGCTGAACTATCTCGAACGCCTGGGTTGCTTGTTACGATTTTCGACATCGAGCGACTTCCAGCATCCTTGTCCGTCTGCTCGCCCTTTCACTTCCCGCGGATTTAGGCCTACTTCTGACAATGGGTATAATCAAGAAGATCACAGGGCGATGGAAGCGCATACCATTTGAAGGTCTTACTGAAAACGACAGAGTAATAATGTGCGTGTATCGGCGATAGCTATGATGCCGATGGGCTGATTTTCATTTCTAAATTTAGTTTGATAGGACCCACAGGAGTTGGGAAAAGCTCGGTTGGTGATCTCTGTGAAAAATCGTGCACACTTCATTCATCTAGTTGAGAAGTTCATAAACACTGCAACCAACGGAGACTTGCTCCCAGTCCATCATGAGGTGACTCCATGCAAAACTGAGATCACACATATCGCGCATACTCCTCAAGAAGGTGGTCGTCAAGTTGTGTTTGTGGATACACCGGCTCTCCCAGAGCCAGATTCCAAGTACTCTGAAGCGGAAATCGAAGAATTGTTGAGTCAATGGCTGAAGAAAGCGTAAGACGCAGAGTTTTTCGTCGTTCTAAACATTGTCTCATGATAGAGTATCGGCAGGTTCACCAAAAAGATCAAAGTCGCTGGGTTCCTCTATCTTCACCGGATCACGGACAACAGAGCCACTGAGCCACCCCGTCCCCATCTACGAATGATTGGTCACCTGTGCGGACTGGATTCTCGTGCTAAGGCGTTGCTCGTCACCACCATGTGGCAGATTGAGGATGCAAAAATTGCAGTACAGAGAGAGGAAGAACTTGTTCAGAAATGGTCACCTCTATCAGGAGGATCAAAAGCGACGCGCTACGATGGAACACATGCTTCCGCATGGAGCGTCGTAAAGTTGCTGCTTGGGGAAGACATCCCGACCCCGAGGGACGAAGTCAGAATCGCGTAAGTCGTGCTAAGCGTTCTCCAGAACCCACATTAACATGCCTCCCTATAGCGTGATGGGTCTGACCGGTTCTGGCAAAAGCACAGTCAGTACTTTGAGCGTTATCCAATGCTGTTGATTGAGCCTCCGTTAGTTTATCAAGATTGCTACTGGTATTGACACAGGCGTTGGTCATGCATTAGAGTCATGCACAAACACTGTCAATGTTTTCAGGCTGCCTTTCCAAGAATTCAGCACACATGATGTCGTCTTCATCGACACGCCGGGGTTTGACGTTGACGATTCAGAAGGAAGGACCGAAGTCGAGGTCTTGAAGATGTTGTCAGATTGGTTGAAAGAACGGTATTTGTTCATTGAATTTGTTACCAGCTCAACCGACTGATAAATGTGAATGACCGCAGTAACAAAGGCCCACTGGTGTCTAAATTGCTCTATTTCCATCGAATACCCAACCCTCGGTTCGCTGGATCGCCTCTGACGAATATAGACATGTACAAGGCGCTGTGTGCGTTGGAAAACATCGTCTTGGTCACGACGATGTGGGACGAGGAAAATATAGACGTTGCGATTGCCCGAGAAAAAGAATTGGTGAAGAAATACTGGGCGGAGCTGCTAAAGCGTGGTGCTACCATTGCCAGATTCAAGGGCACGCGCCCATCTGCCTTCTCCATCATGGGACTCGACAAACCCGACTCGCGGCAATGATATTTTTTACAGGAGGATATGGCCGACTTTGCATAACAATCAATTTCGCCATTGAAGACTGAAGACTGAAGACTTGTTGGGCAAGAGATGCTAGATTCCGCCCTTAATACTTATGCATAACATGATGAAGAACGATCCGCAGCGATCAGTGAGGGTCTTGGCACGGGAAGCTTGGAACTAAATATGAAAGTTATTTGTACGGCTTTGGTACGGCTTTGGTACGGTTCGCAAGCATGTTACTATTATGAATGTGCATATTATACTCATGGTAATCTCGGTGCATGGGCAAGCTCAAGTCGAAGTAAATCCGTTAGAATTTAGCAATGCTGCTTTGTAAATCGTTATTGCCAGTATCAATTCCAGATTTTGAGTGTATACCTCCGGCATTTACTACAAGTACGTCCAGGAGATGTCACTCTGAGTCCAACTTTAACGAAACCAGTTGAGTCGAAGTAGAAATCAATTTGTGGCTTGTATGTATGGAAACCCGGACTGTCAAGCCAGAAGCCAGAGTCACAACAAACGTACTTCATCCGAATTTGCTTTCGTGCAAAATTGCGAATTCGCTGAGTATACTCCCATGCCAACCGACGTTCGATTTAGTCGCCAGAAGCTATACTTACTCGTCTTCTTGGGTACCCTGCTCATCTTTAACCAATGTATGTCGGAGATTTGGTCAAAAGGTCAACAGGAAATGGGCCAGACAGAAAAGAGATCGGTGTATAGTTGATATCTACGCTACATTTGAAGGTATTACCCAGCTCGGGCAGTATGCCCCTCGAAAATCCTGGTGATTGACCTCAACAGTCGCTGCCCGACCGGCAACTTCATTGCCTCCATATCGCTAAGGGCGGTATCTAGCTTGACTTTTAGTTGCATGTACTCAGCCATCAGTGCCATGATTGTTGCCGAGTCACCACTGGCACGCCTCATCTCATCTCGAATCTTGACGAGAACCTCTTGACGATGACGCACTAGGCTCTCCATCTTTGAGAACAATGACTGTCCAGCAGATGTCGCGCGGAGCATTTTGTGCATGTCGACCATCTCCTCTTGCAGTAGAACTCGCTGGCGTTCGTTGGCCGTGTCGATCAAGGGTGCCAAGAGGGAGAAGGCGGATTCGCGCGTGCCCGTGAATCGGCCCATGGTAGTACCACACTTTAGCATCCCCGCCCAGTATTTCTCCGCCAATTCTCTTTCTCGGGCAATCCCCGTTTCTATATCCACCTCGTCCCACATTGACGTTGCCAAAATAACATTTCCAAATGCGTTGTCTCCACAGAGCTTCTTGAACATGTCTAAATTCTTCAGAGGCGTTCCAGCCATTCGATTGTCGGATATTCGATGGAAGTAGACTAGGCCAGACAGTAGAATTTCTTGTCTATAACTGGCAGACATGTCATAACGAGCCACGGATAGTTTGCATGAAAAGAGTTACCGTTTTTGTAACCAATCTGCAATCATGTTCAAGATTTCAACATCAGATTTATTGGTATCGTCGAAACCCGGGGTATCAACGAAAACGATATCACATTCGCTGTATGCTGGGAAAGAAAGTTTGACATTATTGATGGTACTTGTGCACGAGTTGAGCGAATGTCCAACTCCTGCCTCGATCCCAGTGACGATGCTGATAAACTAAGTGAAAAGTGCTCAAAAGGCAGTATAGGTTGAAGCTCGAAGTGCTAACCGTGCTTTTCCCAGTGCCAGTGGGACCCATCACGCTATCGAGCAACAACAATTCAATTGAAGTCCTAGCGTGCAGGAAGCTAGGCATACATACGCGATTATAACATCGTCTTTCGATAAACTTTCCGCCTCTACCGGGGTTGCTAGAGATTGCAAGGACAAGAGGTCCGTCGTCGTAATCTTATGCGGTTCTTGACGACGCTTCTTACATGTGCGTTAGCAATCTTTGCACGATTGAAACATCTCTGACCGACCTTTGTCTTATGGCCTCTAGAGTAAAGAACGACATATCAGCATGAGGGGATACCTGATTGATCAGGTAAAGGCACCGACATTCCGAATCTGAAGAGTAAGTGTTGAGTAGGAGTGAGGTTCTGATCATGATGGAAGAACACACTTATACATTGGGTAGGTACTGTGAACGCTGGGAATTGTTTGCTAGTGATCTTGATAAGTTGAACGTCTCTAGAACTATGAGGTCCGGAATGCCTTGAGTAATCGTGTATACTAGCCTATACTAATGCAATAGCCCAGACAGTAACGCACGGCAACACTATGTTTTCACCCTTTTGGAAACACGCGGCTGCCACGTTCCATCCTTGAGGCGTAATAGACGCCATGTCTCGCCATGTTGAGTAGTTTTTAGTTTTCGTGGGCCAATTTACATGATGTGTTTGAGTCATGCTTGATCATCTGAGTGTGACCTGGAGCCGGGCAGCGCAGCGTTGAGGCCGGTTAGAAGATGATGGTTTGCGGGGCTGGTACTTGAAGAAAAGGGCAAGAAGATGTTTAGGTGAATATCTGTAAAGGGTAGATCAAGATTGGGTTTTCCCATCGACGATTACGGGGATGAAATCATTCCATCGCATGACTGAAGCCTCACGGAAACAGTGAAGCATTGATAGTTGAACGCGTGCCTTCTGTACCCCATATCAGTGTCTAGCGTATACGTAAGAAGCAATGGTATCGGACTGTCGTATGTTTTGGACCGCCGTGTACAGGCATCGTTGACCTTTCCACTGATTCCGCGAAAATGTTCAATTGGCCGTGGCGGCGTATACCATTCGATGGTTTGACTGCAGACGACATAGTCATTGTGTGCGTGAATCAATGCGAAGCATTCGCCAATGTGGAAGAACTCATGTCCAATCCATTATTATCAGGTTGATTGGACCAACGGGAGTTGGAAAGAGCACAGTGAGCGATGGATAGCAGATTCATACAAGTCCACTGCTCATTTGTACGACTTAAACTTGAAGTTCATAAATACGGCAACAAAGGCAACAAACGAAACCATGCTCAAAGTTCATGCTTCGCTGAGTCAATGCAGCAACGAGATAACACATGTGGCGTACACTCCTACAAGAGGTGGCCGTAAAGTCGTCTTTGTGGATACGCCAGCATTCCCTGATCCCGAGACCACCAAGTTGACAGAAAGGAAGGTGGAGGAGATCATCACCAAGTGGCTAAAAAAGGCGTGAGTGGCCAAAGAGTGCAATCCTTGCACATTCACAATCACGATGGTTACACGCAGGTTTGCTAGCAAAACGATGAAAGTGGCTGGGATCCTTTATCTCTATAGAATCACCGACAGGAGAATCACAACGCCGCCTCGTCCCCATATGGATATGATAAACAACCTGTGCGGAGGTCGCGCTCGAGCGTTACTGGTGACTACGATGTGGGAGAAAGTGGCGGCTGATGTGGGAGAACGTAGGAAGGATGAGCTTTCTGCGAGGTGGCCAAACGGGTCAGACGTTGTGCGACATGATGGAACATATGGGTCGGCATGGAGGGTTGTGGCGCAGTTGCTTGGAGAGGATATACAGCCACGTGACATCGTACCTATATAATAGCCATACTGCCTCCGCCTCTTTGATCTCCAAACGATAACAGTCACTGCAATACTATGGCCCAGTCTATACTTCCAAAGCTTAGTTTGCACCATGGCTCGTCCGCGATGGCGATCTCGCAATATGAGTCCGCCACAAACTTACCCACTACCATGACCTACCCAACACAGACCATCCACGCTTCACCCAAGACTGACCTTTGGCGTAAGCCGCCACACACCGACATCGATAACGCGCCCACCATCCTCATATCAACCCCGATCGACTTGCATAAATTTCGTTCTGCCAAAGTCACTGTCAGCGCGAACTGGAACACATTGTACGATCAGGGTGGGCTTGCCTTGTTCATTCCGGATGAGGACGTCAAGAAGTGGGTCAAGACAGGAATCGAGTACGTTTGGGGGAAGCCTTTTGTGGGCACAGTCGCCACAAGCAGGTGGAGCGACTGGTCGTTGGTGCCGCTGCCGGAAAGCGCAGGTGGGAAGGTCACAATTCAAGTAGAGAGAGAAACGAAAGGCGAGGAGAGGGTAGAGAGTTTGTGGATTTATTTAATTAACGAAGAGACGGGGGAGAAGTTGGGAATCCGCGAAATAACTTGGTGGTTCAGACACGACGTTGTCGCAGGCGAAAAGGTCGACGATGGAGCAAGCAGGAACCTTCTGATTGGCGTGTACGGAGCACGCCCTACCGTTCCTGAAGGGGAAGGCAGGGAAAAGGAAGAACTGGTCGTGAAGCTCGAGAATTTCGAGGTCAAGCTATTCGATGATTGAAGCGTTCTTGCAATTGGACATTAGGAATACTCAGATATTTCACACAAAGAGTTCGTGTATAAGAGAAATGACCTTGCCTGAATTTATCACTTACGATAATCTCAATCCATAAATTCCATGACGCCGACGGGTATGATCTCGCTTGGTCAAGTCTCAGGTTTCCAGGAAGTTACAAGATGCCTGCGTTACTTCCTTGGGTGACATTCTGCTGTCGATACTTATCGATACCTCTAGTCTTGACCTCAGAGGCAAGAAATTCTCGATCGAAGAAATCAGATGCATTAGAGAGGCCTACTAATTTACAGGCAACGATAAGTGTCCCTTGGACGCCTCGTAGCACCTTGCGTGCTCCTGGACTCTTGGACTGTGAAGACAATGACGAAGCCTTACGCTGTGGCCCTTGACGTCGTCCGTTTTGGTTGGGGGCCAGGTTCTAAGCCAGCAGGGTGTCCAAGAAGAGGGAATCGGGGTGCCTATATTAAGAGTTCTTGACGTCAGGTCTGGAACAGTGCACGGCAACATACTT
Source organism: Crassisporium funariophilum (assembly GCA_014925845.1). Taxonomy (NCBI): domain Eukaryota; kingdom Fungi; phylum Basidiomycota; class Agaricomycetes; order Agaricales; family Crassisporiaceae; genus Crassisporium; species Crassisporium funariophilum. The sequence continues at coordinate 1,500,526 of JACGCL010000005.1, forward strand.
GAATAATCATGTCTACCTTATTCTCGACTCGCGCGAGAAGTAGCTCGTACGAGTCTACGGTACTCTGAAGGCGTGCAAGACCCTGGTGGTTGATAATCGCCGATTCAACCTATGTATTGTCAGTGAACCTCGAACTCTCGAACAATGATGGCTTACCTCGAAGACTTGAAAGGCATAAATTATCTGGCGGTTACATTCCTCGATCACGTCTCTGTCGCGAGAACAAAGCAGGAAACGTTTCGCAATTCCCGATTTTTCAAGATTTTTGACGATATTTTGTATATGCCTTAATTGTCTACCCAGCGCCAGTCAGAGCGGGTCAGTTTGGTACATAGCACCGACTGACCTCAGAAATCCTTCAATTGCGAATTGCATGTTACTAGACATCCTACCAGCTGCCGAATGCTTTGCGATGATCACAGTAAGCCAGCCAGCCTTCTGAGCTAGAACAAGTAAGCACTCCTCAGCAGCAAGCATATTCTTTTTGAAATTAGCATATTTAGAAATGCCTGATGGCAACGACGTTCTCACCTGGACATTTTCAGTAATCGCCAGTACCAAGCCGGTCACGCCTTGCAAGCCTGGTACAGGAGCAAGGCCAGCAGTTTGGTGCGCAATTTTGAGAGCAGTGATAGTTGCTTGAAGACCGGTCCTTGCAGCAAGTATATCGATGATCGGCTCGGCATGGGAAGAGGCGGGTGGCAGGCACCACTCACAGGGAGGCTGTGGATTATAGGGTACGGGATTGCCGAGAGGAGGCTCCGACATCGTAGATGGTGTGGATGCAGTGCGGATCTCGGATGCGTCCACCCTATCCTGATTACTTGTAAATGAGTAAAACGTGCTTGTTGTTGAATCTGAAGGCGTTGGGATGCTGTCACCATGCGATGCTGAGCTATTGCTAGAGAGAGTACGGTTCGGAGGGATATGTAAGCCAATCCGGAATTCCCCCTCTTCTATCATATGCTCCATGTTCAATATAACAGATGGGGGTGGCGGGTTCTTGTTCTTTTTCATTTGCTGAAGAGACTTCTTGATTTTCTTGATGAAATCAACCAGCCAACCGAAGAGCATTTTGCCAGCAGATGTGTCGGCCAAATCCATGCTCAAGTCAACCAGTTCGCGCTGCAAAAGGATGGAGCAGCGAGCTCCTTGGAACTGAGAGACAATGTCCCATGCAGAATCACGGGTTCTGTCAAACCGACCAGTGCGTGAGCCACCCGCGATCATCGAGTGCCAATACTTGCTGCGAAGCTCATCTTCGCGTTGGTTCCCCTCGTTCTCACTTACTTCATCCCACATGGTAGTAACCAGGATAACATGTCCGAATGCCGCATTCCCACATAACTTTCGGAAGGTTTTCAAATGTTTCAACGGTGTTCCCGCCATTCTGTTATCAGAAATCCTATGGAAGAATAACAGCCCTGAGAGCTTGATTCCGTCTTCATACCTTGAAAAAAAGGTAGGATGAGCAAGAAGTTATTTTGATCGATTGTGAAGGCGACGAACGTGCGCTTAAGCCAAGTGGCGATGAGCTTAAGAATGTCGAGATCCGAGAGATTGGTGTCGTCAAAGCCTGGGGTGTCGACAAGAACAACGCGACGGTTTTGAACTTTGTCGAAGCAATGGACCACTTGAACATTTTGGGTACATGATTTCAATCCATGACCAACAACAGTGGCCTCTTCGATGCCGGCAGCAATGTTTATGAACTGCATTAGGGAGGTCAATAAGGAGCGCACGATCCCATGGGCTATGGAACTGACTGTGCTTTTCCCGGCTCCTGTTGGGCCCATTACACTGGCATCTAATGAGCGTGCGCAAGATAAATAGGAATGAAATTGCATACGCGATGATGATATCAGATTTGGAAGGCAAATCGTATATACTTGGCTCTTGAACAAGGGTAGAGGCATAGGCCGGCATGCTTCCCGATGCCCGAGGAAGAGACGCGAAGCTCGCGGAAGGCGGATGAGGCAAGCTATCAGTACGGGTCAGAGATGAAGATCTCCTTGCCCGGTCAAGATGTGTTTTTTTGTTTCCATCGCGAAGAGTTCGACTGCGTCCCTGTACCCCAGATTGAAGTATAAATGATGTCTTCAAGTATATGGCACTTACCAGCATTGTTCAAATCTGTATGCTTGGGGTTGAAGGAAGGATATGAGAAACGGGGTTATAACATTGTTCAGCGATAAATCTGCGTTATGTCAATGGAATGCTGGAGAGGCAGCTGAGGACTGAAACGTGTGCAGTGCATGTATCCTGCATGATCCATAGGTTCGAGTGTCGACTGCCCAATTCGTTCGGGATCACTTTGAATGGCACACATGATTTGTGGTGAATGTGAAAGAATGAATGAACAGATTGAACTCAGATTAAACGTTCTGGTTAGACAAGTCAGTTTACGGAATTGTCCGGGTCGGCTCACTCAAATGTTCTCAAACCTCACTATCGACATGAGCACTGATCGATGCAAACTCCGGACAGTCTGATCCCAGGTGGTTCCACTGCCAAAGGGCCTGATCCTTCCACTCGCGCAAGGAATATTGCCTCGAGGAGACTAACGAGATTCAACAAAAAGGCGTAGGCGCCGGATCAAAAGACTTGAAAGCCATTCCATCGTAAATAATCCTCTAGCTTTCGCAAGACACACGCGGAATCAACGCGGTAACTGGATAAATTTGGATTGGGCCATTTCCATCCAGGAGCAACCTCGAGGCTGCCAGATGTCAAGTTTCTTCCGGAATATCACTACTTACATCAACTGGTGCATCAATTCCATCGATCTCGGCCACCTAGTACAGAATCTACAAGATCGAAGATAAGCAGCATGGAGTCCTCATGCTCTTCACGCTGCGTACTTAGCTGCGTCCGGAGAACCATCTAGTATTAGATCCAGTAAATGACTGAAGACTGAGCGGCTTCTCACTGGCATCTCATTAGTACTCTGGGGCTTTTGTCTTGTTCTTTATTCAGCCTGCCCCTCTTCGTTTACTCCACTGAACCAACGTCTGGAGCAACACTCAATATACAATGGACGCAGGTAATCTCCAAGTCAATGATATTGTCATTGCGTATGTCCCCGCTCTTCCTCGTGATTTTGGTTTTCTCATATTTCATCAGGTTCATGGGCCCGACAGGATCAGGCAAAAGCAACGTACGGCATTGTTGATTTACAGACAAGCTTCATTGGCATCCTAACTCCTCTGAAGTTGATAGACACACTTACCAAGCAGAACAAAAGCAAGAGGCGTGCCGGTGATAAGCTGGAGTCATGCACGTCTGATGTGCAAGCTCTACGGATTCGACATCCAAGCTATGGAGACCGCATTGTTTTCGTCGACACTCCCGGGTTCGATGATACCCACCGGAGCGACATGGAAATTCTTCAATTGGTTGGCGATTGGTTGGAGAAGACGTGAGCCATCCCTCATTCCCTATCTCTCATGCTGACGGGCATTCCCAGATATGCAGCAGATGTCAAACTAGCGGGAATCGTATACCTGCACCGTATCACGGACAACCGGATGTCGGGTTCACCCCATCGCAATCTTCGGATGTTTGGCCATCTATGTGGCAACAGAGCTGCCGATAAGGTGGTTTTCGTCACAACCATGTGGGACAAAGTGAAACAATCTGTCGCTGAAGAGCGAGAGCAGCAGCTCAAAACCAATTATTGGAAACTCATGATAGAGTTGGGCTCTAAAACAAACCGCTTTACAAACACCGAGCAATCCGCCTGGAATGTCATCAAACCCATTCTCGCCGAGGCCCAAGGAGAAGCGGTCCTCATCCAGGAGGAACTGCACGATCTTGGAAAGAAACTCGGCGAGACGGAGGCAGGAAAGACGCTATACACCACACTACAGAAACTTCTCGTGGAACAGAAAGCAACCCTTCGACAACTTGCAGACCAGGCCAGCAGCGACCCGAACCTCGCCGCTGCTTTGGAGTCCGAGTATAAACGGGTTGAAACGGAGTTGGAGAAAACGTTCAAGTCAATCAAAAAGCTCAAGGTTTCACTCCCTCGCAGGATTTACCTATTTTTCGCGAAAAAAGCTCGCGCGGTGCGTTTTATCATTGTCATTACATCTTCTCCACAAAAGCTGACAGTCGCGAATCGCATAGCACTCCGTGGCGCTAGCGTAATTTCAGAGTGGTCACACTGGCTAGAGACCTTACAAGCATTCAACAAGTTTCTTTCTTTTATATGTTCTGTATACTGTACTGTGACGCTTTTATTTAATCAAAATCCTTCTGTCGAAGAGACACCTAGGCTGGTGATGCCCGGAGCTGAGGTGAGCTTGTCGCTCAGCTTGACGTGTGTCCAAAAATGGCAGCTTCGCATCAATCCTCATCAATCGCCTTTCCGTAGATTATCTATCTTTGCGGTTTGACCCTCGTATTCAGTCTTTTAACGCAATTTTTTCACACTATGGCTCGAGAAATTCACCACGAACGTTTAAGGAAAAGCTGCCTTAATTTTATGGCTATCCGAGACCTCACTACACAACCCAGCGACAATGACCATCAAACTAGCAGAACAGATCAAGCTTGATTTGGAGGCTGCCAAATGTCAGGTTTCTTTCGGAATACCACCATGTACTTAATGTAGATTCTCAACTGGTGCACCAATCCATCGATCTGGGCCACCTAGTTCAGAATTCACAAGATCGAAGATAAACAGCATGGAGTCCTCATGCTCTTCATGCTGCACACTTAGCTGCGTCCGGAGATCGACTTTGTATCAAACCCAGTGAAAGACTGAACTGAGCGGCTTCTCACTGGCATCTCATTAGTACTCTGGGGCTTTTGTCTTGTTCTTTATTCAGCCTACCCCCTCTTCATTTACTGCTGAATCAACGTCTGGAGCACACTCAATATACAATGGACGCAGGTAATCTCCAGCCAATGATATTGTCATTGCGTATGTCCCCGCTCTTCCTCGTGATTTTGCGTTTCTCATATTTCTTCAGGTTTATGGGCCCGTCAGGATCAGGCAAAAGCAACGTACGGCATTGTGAATTTACATATAAGCTTCAGTGTCATCATAACTCCTCTGAAGTTGATAGACACACTTACCAAGCAGCACACAAGTAAGAGGCGTGCTAACCATAAGCTGGAGTCTTGCACGACTGAAGTGCAAGCTGAACGGATTCGACATCCAGATCCACGCCATGGAGACCGCATTGTTTTCGTAGAATTCCCCGGATTCGATGATGCCCACCGGAGCGACATGGAGATTCTCCAGTTGGTTAGCGATTGGTTGGAGAAGACGTGAGCCATCCCTTGGTCCCTATCTCTCATGCTGACGGGCGTTCCCAGATATGCAGCAGATGTCAAACTGGCGGGAATCGTATACCTGCACCGTATCACGGACAACCGGATGGCAGGTTCACCCGATCGCAATCTTCGGATATTTGGCCATCTATGTGGCACCAGAGCTGCCAATAAGGTGGTTTTTGTCACAACTATGTGGGACAAAGTGAAGCAATCTGTCGCTGAAGAGCGAGAGCTGGACCTCAAAACCAATCATTGGAAAGTCATGATAGAGTTGGGCTCTAAAACAAACCGCTTTACAAACACCGAGCAATCCGCCTGGAATGTCATCAAACCCATTCTCGCCGAGGCCCAAGGAGAAGCGGTCCTCATCCAGGAGGAACTGCACGATCTTGGAAAGGAACTCGGCGAGACGGAGGCAGGAAAGACGCTATACACCAAGCTACAGAGACTTCTCGTAGACCAGAAAGCATCCCTCCGACAACTTGCAGAGCTGGCCAGCAGCGACCCGAACCTCGCCGCTGCCCTGGAGTCCGAGTATAAACGGGTTGAGACGGAGTTGGATAAAACGTTCAGGTCGATCAGAAAGCACAAGGTTTCACTCCCTCGCAGGATTTATATATTTTTCGCGAGAAAAGCTCGCGCGGTACGTTTTATCATTGTCGTTACACCTTCTCTACAAAAGCTGACAATCGCAAATCGCATAGGACTCCGTGGCGCTAGCGTAATTCCAAAGTAGTCGCACTTGCAGAGACTCTACAAGCATTCAACAAGTTTCTTTCTTTCATATGTTTAATACACTGTACTGTGGCGCTTTCAATGTCATTATTTAATCGAGTTCCTTCTGTCGAAAAGGCTTATATAAATACAGTCGAATATCATATATTGGTCTGTTTCAAGAGACTATGCACCTAGGCCTACGTGCATAATAAGCACTCATTGAATGACAGCCGGCCATGGTTGGCCCGGAATGATGCCGTTTCTAACAATGGAACGGACCGTTCTCATCCGTGCACGAGGACCTGGCGTTGTCCAGCGACTAATAAGTATGTGCTAACATGACCGCAAACCGAGCAACTGCATCGCGAACTCGTGGTCCTCCCGTTTCTACCCCGAGTTTCTTTCCATTGGACTGCCATGAGCTACAACGCAGTAGACATCAAGGATGCTGCAAAACTGAAGAAAGATGACATTGTCATTGCGTATGTCTTCGCCACCTTGCCCTTGCCCTTGCCCTTCTACAATCTCATTGTATCTATAGTTTCATGGGGCCTACTGGTTCTGGAAAGAGCAACGTGTGGAGTCATTTCTCAAACTCAAACTAAATCCTAAATACATTCCAGTTCATAGACAAACTCATCAAACATTCAACCAAATTCTCTGGAGATCAGCTGCAGTCTTATACCAAGGACGTCCATGCTGTGAGGGTCCAGGGGCACAAGAGCTACGGAGACCGCATTGTTCTGGTCGACACACCCGGATTCGACGATACCAATAGGAGTGACATGGAGATATTAGAGATGATTGGAACTTGGTTGAAGAAGACGTGAGCTGCCTCCTTGTTTTCGTTCGTGACGCTAACAATACTTTTTTAGATACGAGCATAAGATATTGCTGGCTGGGATCTTGTATTTCCACAGAATTACTGACAATCGTATGTCGGGGACGCCTCATCGCAACTTACGAATGTTTGGCCAATTGTGCGGGGACAAAGCAGCACATAAAGTTGTTCTTGTCACCACCATGTGGGACAGAGTGCAAGAGCATTTGGGAAACATGCGAGAAGAAGAGCTGCGAAATGTATACTGGAGCAAGATGCTTGCATCAGGCTCCACTGACATTGTTCGATTTGACAACGGGCTGGAAACTGCTTGGAATATCGTTAACACTGTACTCGAACTTCACGAGAAAAGGCCCGAAACGGAGGGAAGAAATCAAAGAGAGGACATACAAAAGGAGGCTCTTCTTCTCCAAGAAGAGATGGTTGTTCTCAAGAGACGCCTCAACGAAACGAAGGCAGGGGTGACATTATACACCGTCCTCCAGAAACTCCTCGTTGAGCAAAAGGCAACCCTTAGACAATTGGCGGATAAGGCTGAGGGCGACCCGAAACTCGCAGGAATGCTGGAGGCAGAGTACAAACGGGTGGAAGAGGAGTTGGAAGACACTTTCAAGTCAATCAACAAGCTCAAGATCTCTATTCCTCGGAAGGTTTATCTGTTCTTCGCAAAGAATGCCCGTGCGGTGAGTCCTACGACAGAAAAATAACTTTTGCAAAACTGATAATTGAGTCGAAAGCACTCTTTGACGCTGGAGTAAAGTGATCAACGAGGTTGCTGACCCGCAAATGGGAATCAGTGCTCCGTATTCTGCGCACTACACCTTCCTTATTTATGATTCCCGTATAGTGCTTCGGGTGACCATGACCCTCGCTTTTGGTACAAGTTCCGCTTGCACATCCAACAGATCCAGCAGCACTTGATCCACATGTCCACATATATATACCCCACCCTTCGTCCACGAAAGGGTCTACATGATGTTCAACTTGGGTTGCGGTTAATTCCTCGTGATCCTTCGAAAAGCATAGTCACTCAGCACCTTGAGGCGCGCCTTGTAAACCAGGAGGGGCAGGGAGGGTCAATGTGCGAACGGCAGGAGGTGCCGAAGGATTGTAGGTAACTGAATGAAGCGAAATTTGCCTGGAAGAGTGCTTTAGCGAACATTTTCATTTCTTTCACAATATCAAGCATGCACCCAACATTATGCAGTATGGAAGTTCGGATGAGCCTCGACCCAATAATTGTACATCTTCTGTTTGCTCAAATGTATGATGAAATTCGTGAGAAAGCTGTAGTCTCGACCAATATTTTCTCGTAAAAATCTTCGACGGAGCTTGGAATTGGCTTGCAATGTGATGCCAGGTCGGAGGGGGTGTCGGGGGCTGCCTCGGAGTTCAAATTTGACATTTCCGCCGCCATGTTGTTACATCCAACCCCTTGCTATCGTCAACCACATTTGAACCACCTATGGCCTATTGCATAGAACGATTTCTCTTTTGCGCGCTTCATGAAGCTGAGTTTCGGTATACAGAAGGTTTCGTGAGTCGAACAAATATCGAAATCTTGGTTCTCTCGCAGGGCTTCCTCAACTCAGCGAAGGCACTGTCAACAATCGAGGGTGAATGACGAAGGTGGACTGCCGAATGTCCCAATTATCAAGACAACCGTTCCTCTCGAGCCGCACTCTCGAGTCCACTACAAAGGCACCCGCCCAACGGAATTCAATGCTCTTGTCCAGATCATGATTATCGTGTTTGGCGGTAGCGCATGATTCTTACGATGATAAACTCATAATAATGGCCAACTACTTCTTTCCAGTCCTCGAGGCTGCCAAAATTTGCTTGTTTTGGCACAATCTTGTTCAAGCCAATCTACGATCTCCGCCTCCTTGCCGAATTTACGAGATCGTCGAGATAGGCAACTTGGGATCAGTCTACTGTCTCGTATCCGATGCGGAAATGAGGACAGAGTACCTTCACTCCTCTCAGTGCTGCTCTAGGATCTGCGTATCATCTACCTCAAAAGACTCAACCTCTGAACGAACTTAGCTACCATGGACGCGGGCGACGTCAAAATCGATGACATTGTCATTGCGTATGTCTAGAGTGTCCCGATTGGTATAACGCATAGCTCATGGTTTTCAGGCTCATAGGCCCCAGAAAGTCTGGAAAAAGCAATGTATGAAATTGAAATTTGGTCTTCGTCGCGAGAAATAATCCCTGCGAATTTGCTCCAGTTTATAGACATACTTGCCAATCGGCCCAAAGACGAGAGGCGTGCATGCCATGACCTGTCATCTGGCACGAACGAGCTGGAAGCTACGAGGATTCTTGGACATGAAATTTACGGTGACCGGGTCGTTTTCGTGGACACACCTGGATCCGACGAGACTCGTAGCGACATCGATATCCTTCAATTGGTGAGCGATTGGCTGGAGATGACGTAAGTCGCCCCTTTGTTATCAGCCCAGCAAGTACCAACGGACGGCTCAGATATCCCGCCAAGGTCAAACTGGCAGGGGTCTTGTACTTGCATCAAATCACGGACAACCGATTGACAGATTCCCCCTGGCATAACGCGTTGCTGCGGTCCAAGCTTCGATCGAAACTTCAACGGCTATGTGGCTTAGAAGCATCCAAGAAGTTGATTCTTGTCATGACTATGTGGGACAAAGTGGCTATCTCAAAGGGTGAAGCGCGTGAGCTCGAGCTCATAGACAATTACTGGAGTCAAATGATCAAGTCGGGATCTACTTATGCTCGCTTTGTCAACAATGCAAAATCCGCCTGGGAGATTACCAATCCTATCATAAAGAAATCTCAACAGGGCAATAGGAGGATTGACCGAAAGTCTCTTCTTCCGAGATCTCAAGCAAAAACGGTGAACGCTGAGAGTCTATCGAAAGACGATGTTATAATTGCGTATGTAGCCTGAGTATTCTGTTCAGAATGTGGAGCCTTTCCTGATGTGTGCTCTCGTATAGCGTTATGGGTCCGACTGGTTCTGGAAAAAGCACGGTCAGTCTTCAGATTCTCTCCCATCCAGTTCTTGTACTAATGTTACTTAGTTCATCAACATCGTCGCTGGGCTCGCCTCTGGGATCACCACAGGTGCTGGCGATACACTCGAATCATGTACGAGTACCATCAATATTGTCAAACTTTCATTCCCGGAATACAGCGAATGTAATATCGTCTTTGTTGATACCCCTGGCTTCGACGATACGAACAAATCTGACGTCGAGATCTTGAGGATGATTGCAGATTGGTTGAAAAAACGGTACTGTTCACACAAACGACGTCGGACTTTTCATGCAACGAACTAAACAAATGATATCACAGATATCAAGCAAATATTTTGCTGTCTGGATTAGTCTACTTTCATCGAATATCGGACAACCGAATGTCTGGAACGCCTGTGAAGAATCTGGAGATGTTCAAAGCGCTAAGCGGGAAAAAGATGTTGACGAACATTGTCCTGGCGACGACAATGTGGGACGAGGTAGATGAAAAAACGGGGACCGATCGCGAAGAAGAACTGAAGACGAAGTACTGGAAGGCGATGGTCGATCATGGTAGCAGCACCCGTCGATTCTATGGTACACGTGAATCCGCACTGTCCCTCCTGGCGCCCTTGATCGACGAGGCCAACGCAAAACAGCTCGTTCTTCTCCAAACCGAAATGGTCGATTTGGGTAAGAAGCTCCAGTCGACATCTGCTGGACAAGCACTGTACTCAAAGTTGGATATGTTGGTGAAACATCGACAAGATGTGGTGCGTAGGATGCGCGAGGAGATGAAGCGTGCGAGCCAGGACTTGACGTTGATCGATCTGTTGAGGGAAGAATATGGGAACCTCAAAAGACAGCTACATTCTACGCTTGATGATATGCAGAGGATGAAGTTGCCCATCGGGCAGCGACTGCTAAGAGCAATCACCCGCGCCTTTACGGGAAAGGATATCGAAGCAGAGTGATTTCGTCGCATACAGTCACCGAAGTTTTTGTCCTTCTGTCTCGTTCTTTTCGACCAACATTCCTGCATGTTACGTACATGAAGCTGGGAAAGAGGTGCTACAAACGAGTATTGTATCCGAAACAGAAATACAGTATTGGAAACCCAGGATTTGTTTATAAAAAGTAATTGACTATTCACTCAATATGGTCTTTCGTCTGGCTTACTCAAGAGAGACCATTGTACCCATACAGGTAGTCTCCGTATTCAGAGTACAATTCCGTGTCTGTAATGTGATGGGTCGACACTTCATATGCACCCGCCTTGGGTAATATCATCTGGACATCTATTGCCATTACGATATCCAACACTGTTACAAGAATGATCTAGAGACCAAGCTGGTCGACCTGAACTATATGCGAGCCACCTGTACACTGATAGTAGGAACCTCTGTTTACCCACTGGAAACCAACCGGACAGACACCCATTTGGCGCAACTTCTGCTGGGCTTTTACTTCGCGCTCCTTGCGCTGTCGTTCTGCCTCTTTCTTGGCACGGAGGTCTGCAGCCGCCCTTTCCCTGGCTGCGCGAGCGGCAGATTCCTTACGACGTGCCTCCTCTATTTCACGTTGTATAGCAGCCCGTCGGTCAGCCTCTTGTGCTTCAGCCTTAGCCTTCGCCAATGTGATGAGGATCTTCTTCTGTTCCTCTTCCTTCCTACGCTCCGCTGCAATGGCTTGTTCAGCCTGGATGATGGCCGATTTCGCTTCCCTTGCAATTCGTTCAGCCGCACGTTTAGCTGCGGTCAGTCCTCGCCAAACAGCATCAGTGACCCCCGGGTCCCTTTCAGCGTCCTGCGATGGGCTTGACTGATGTTCAGTGCGTGGGCTGTGGTTGGTTCCTTGAACGGCCCCCCGTGCCCCGCGACCACCACGAACGCCGCTACCTCGAGAGGCTCCGCGAGGAGCAGCACCACGTCCCGATTCGCGTATGGGAGAAGTGGGAGCCGGAGGCCGATCAGACAATACTCGTGCACTGGAAGGAGGCGGAGGTGGTGTGGGCGGAGGTGGTGTGCTGGCAGCATGGGTTGTGCCAACCGCAGGAGGTGTAGGAGGATTTGGGGTGGAACTTTGTGCTGGCAATCGTGGGCCTTTCCGCACTTGTTGAGGAATCCTAGCTCTTCTCTGCTTATCGGCCAACATCTTCTTCACTGAGTCAAGTGCATCACTCTGGGCGAGAGACACCATTGTGTTGGCATTACCCCCCTTGAGCAGCGCTTTACTGAACATATCTTTCGACAACGTCATCATATCCCTGGCATTGCCCCAGTCAGGAAGTTCCGACAAGTCTCGGACCAACTCGTTCATCTCCATGTAAAATGCGGAAGCTTCATCGTTCAAGTCGTCCAACAAGATTTTTTTCTTTTGCAACTCCCTGTAGATAACCGTCAAGCACTGTTTTGCATCCATGTTTCGGAAGACGACTTGATCGGGGAACCGACTTGAAAGTCCAGTATTGACAGACATAAGCCGATTCATGTCTTGCTCATAGCCGGCTAGAATTACAATCAGCTTGGACTTGAATGTCGGATGGGTCAACAATCCAACGAGCTCATCGATGGCTTCCTGGGCAAAGTGGCCCTCGCTCAAACGGTAGGCCTCGTCGACGAAAAGAACCTTTCCGAGAGCCTTTTCGAAGAGTTTCTTTGTCTTTGGTCCCGTCTGCCCGACGTATTGCCCCACAAGATCAGAAGCTGAGCACTCGATGACCTCCGCGCTAGCTAGCATTCCCATATCATAGAATACTTGTCCTATCTTTCTCGCGACCGTCGTCTTGCCAGTTCCTGATATTTGGCTTAGCAGTGTTTCATCTTACGGAAGAACAAGCTTACCTGGCGGACCAGTAAAAACGAAGTTGGTTGGAATTTGCTCCCGGCAATCCAAATCTCTGACCTTGCAGACGTGTGCTAATTGCTGGTAACCTTGGAGCCTTTCCACGATATCATCGCATCCAACCACATCCTCAAACAGCTTCACTAGATTGGCAGCAGCGTTTGCGGCACGACCGTACTCTGGATCGAAATCCTGTGGCTCAAAGACAACATCAACGGGTCGCTCGGAAGGCGCTAACTCTGCCCTTCGAGTAACGCATCGGCCTTTTGCTTGAGACAAAAGATTCTCGACCTCGCCCGCATTTCCAAAATTGGGGCGGTTTCTGCCGCGGCTCAAAAGATCGATCGCCGTCTTTTTGGCAGCGTCTGTCGCATCAAGGTCCTGATCCTTTAACTTGTGGTTGAGGATTTCCATCAGTTCCGTATCGTCGAAGTCGTCGAAAATGAAAGCATCCTCTATCTTGAAACGCCTTGATAACCCTGGGTTGACATTCTTCCAACATTTGTGTCAGAAAAGCAACCGGTACATAAAAATCTTCAGCTACCTGAAACATGTCAAGCATCTGATCTCTATATCCAAGCAATAGCACGCAACGATCCTCCCCTGGCACGCTTTGTACTTCGGCAACGATGGTGTCGATGACCGTGGTCTTGAATTGATTGGATTGACCACCTCCACTCTCGCCTCCACCGTAGAGCATGTAGGCCTGCAAGATCAATCAGCATGGTTGGCTACTTTGATAAATAAATGGCATACCTCATCGATAATCAGGACCTTACCAACCGCGTTTGATAAGATTGCCTTTGTGTTTGCCTCGGAAGCTCCGAGAACAGCGCCAACAAAGTCAGAGGGATTCTTCACGACCACTGCGATAAAAGGTTTAGTTATTCATATAAGTTCCAGAGAAGAACAAGCAGGTTACCCTCTCCATTGCTCAGAAGCCCCAGATCAGCCAGGACCTTGCCATATAATTTGGCAACTGTCGTTTTTCCCGTACCAGGGGACCCAAGAAATACCCGGTTGAGGGACACTTCCATTGGTTCCTTCTCAAGCAGTTCTCGATGGTAATTTTCTTCGATGAGATTGATGAAGCTTCGAATTGAATCCTTGACTGCTTTCAAACCAGTGAGAGTTTGTAGCTTTTGCCAGGCTTGACTTTGTAATATGGCTTTGGAAGGATCAGGGCCAATGAGATCCTCTTGCGTAAAAAACAAATCGTCTGGCATCAACCCATCCCTACGCTCTTGAAGCAATCGGACTGCTTGTCGCCCTCGAATGCGATCCAAAGATGTCTGTAGATCTCGAGCATTACCAAAACCAGGCTGACCCCGGCGTCGCCCTAACCGCCGAATGACAATCCGCCCGTAGAGTCCTGTGATTCCCTCCTCTGCCTTCATCCGTCCTTCAAACATCTTCGAAATACGATCCTCCAGCATCGACATCAGCTCTTCATCCTTGTAATCTGCGAACTGCAAAGAATAGGGCACACGGCTCTTCAAACCAGGGTTGTGCTCGAAGAATTTCTCCATCTCTTTGTTATATCCAGCCAAAATGAACACCAGAGTGCCAAGGTTATTCTCCATTTCTGCCAGGAGGAAGTCAAGTATAGCAGGGCCATGCATATTATGGCCGCTCGTCAGCTGATATGCTTCGTCCACAAAGATTGCTCCGCCTCCCTTTTTGATGATATCGTCGAGATGTTTCTTGATACCGTCGACGCCCTCGTGTGATAAACGAGAACCATTTGTTTCGAAAAACTCGTCTCCCGAAACCACTTTGACAGAGGCCAGAAATTTCGCATAATGACGAGCAACGGTTGTTTTCCCTAGAAAAACAATCTTCGGCTTGTACCAAGTCAAAAGCTCATGATCACATACCCGTCCCAGGATTGCCGAGTAATACTACGTTGAAACGCTCGTCTTTGAGGGAGATGTTCTGCCGGGTGGATGTATCCACCTTGGCCTTGATTTCAAGCACTTGTTTCTTGACGTCTTCTAATCCGGTCATATCCATAAGGGCATCAATGGTGCCGTTACTGGCGCCTTCAACATTTTTCTGGCGTTCCCACTCGGCCTTTGATAGAGAATCCTTCAGAACTGGGAAGGGTTTTCCCGTTATAGTCGAGGTTGGGTTCTTCGTAAGGACTGGGGAAATCACAGACATTGTTTTCGAGACAGCTGTCCGAAATTTTCCTAGCAGCGAAGGTTTCTTGGTCGTATCTGGGAGAAGGTCAGATCCATCTCTTGTACTTGGATTGGACAACACCGGAGAGCTCTGGGTGTTGTCCAGAGCCGGAGGAACGGAAGATACCACTCCTTGGGATGTATCTGTGGATCGAGATGCAATTTTTGCTGCTAGATCGACTTCTTTTTGCCTGAGGGCTCTGGCTCGTTCTCTTTCCAGGCGCGCATCTTCTTGGAAAGAAATTTCAGAGGCTATTTTAGCGTTGATGGCGTCCAGACGGTCCAGATGAGCTTGTTGCTCTGCATCTCGCCTTTCTTTGGCAAGTAGATCTTGTTGTACTTTCTCTGCTGCAAGTCTTGTTCCACGTTCACATTTCTTGCAGGTTTTCGGAGCACCTTTATGGCATGGCCAGGTCAGCGTGTGCCCATTGGAACACATGGACGCCGTCATCTCGTTGCACTTTACTTGTGAGTGATCGGACAATCGATGGCATCTCGTAGGACATTGGTGCAATCCACAACTTAGCATAGTGCCGCTGTTGGTTTGAGTCTTCCATCAGTCAACGGGGTGAATCTGAGACTAAACATTTATTTACCAGGGCATGCTGCATCCACCATCAGGACAGATAACCTCGAACTCTTCTGCTTGACGAATGGTAGCCTTCGTATTAGGGTGGCGCTCGCACATGACCGGAAACCCTTCATATATATGTTTTCCTTGGCCAAGGAGTTCGAACAAGTGTGTCCAAAGTTCCTTTCCTTTGCGAGCTTTCTTAAAGGTATTTGCGTTTCCAATCATAATCAGGGCGTTCCGTGCACGTGAAAGAAGGACATTCAATCGTTCCGGGGAGAACATGAACCCTATATCGCAGTTTGGATTGCTCCTCGTGAGCGAAACAACAACAATGTCACTTTCTTCGCCTTGGTAGTTGTCTGGAACAAACGCAGCACGTAAGCATTTGATCAGGTTAATACTGTTGGACTCACCAATTGTGGCAAGACGAATAGGCTTCTTGGTCATCTTAGCTTGGGCCGAACCCAATAATCCAGCTCGGATCAATTCGAAAGAATCCAAATCATTGAGAATGGGATCGTTGTCCGTTTTCAAGGCGTCACGGAGTTTCTGAAGTTGACCCAGATAAGGTGTCAAGATAACGAGTTTCTCGGTGCCATATCCCTGTTGTGCAAGATACTTGATGATTCTCAAGATCATGCTGACTTCGAAGGTATTTTGCTTTGAGGACGTGGAAGCCATATCTCCCTGGTCAGTGATGTGCTTATTCGTATCCTCGGGATTTTCGTGGTGCATGAAGACAATGTTATCCTGTACGCCAAGCAGGTTGGGACGGTTCTGCGTTCCCGGCGCGTCAATGAGTTCGGGATATGTAAGGCTTCGAATCAGCGACGAGATCTCTGGGCGCATTCGATGCTGCTGTAGAAGGCTTTCGTGTGGATAATTCTTGAGAATGAGGCGCTCGAAGAGGGAACGGTTGAGATCAAATCCGTCTCCCTTTTCCACTGTCAAGTTATAATTATTGACCTTGGGCCGAAGCTGCCTAGATGCATGACATTAGGGATGCACGAAGTTTAAAAAACTCGTGAGGTTTACTTACTTGTGGTCTCCAATCAAAATCATTTGCGATGTTTCTGGTCCGAGAGACGTCAGGATATGAGATTCCAAGATCTCACCTGCCTCTTCCACCAAGAGAATGTTCGGATTGAAGGCCTGAATTTCATCGCGGTATTTGGCAGCGGCGGTAGTGGTGCACCCAATAACTCGTCTACTGCGCAGTATCTCGGCCGTGTTGCTATTGAAAGATCGCTTCAATCTTTCTTGACGGCGGTTGTATGCATCCGCGATGGAGCAAAACTCTAGGACAGATTCTTGGAAGACTGCATTCTGCCACTGCACTAACAGCGTCCGTCGATTTTCTAGGGGTAGATTCCACACATCCAAGACTTCAGGATTATCCAAAAAAGATTTGAAATGGCCAGCATCCCATCCTCGGCACCATCGATCAAACAGATGGTCTTCACCGACGGCTTTGCCTTTTTTCCCCACTGTTTGCATACCGTCGTCGGACTCTGGAACCTGAAACGCCTCGAAGAATATGGGTTCGTCAAATTCGAGATGTTCCATTAGGTCGGTGAATGCGACTTTGGATCTGTTGTATTTCCCGAATGCTCGTTCAAGATCTTGAAGCAGTTTTTCAGACGAGGCTTTCAATTCATCGATGACCATCCATTGCTCATGGTTCCGTCTCGCACCACGGGGTTGGTTTTTGAGGATCAAAGGTTCCGTCCTGGATGTGAACTTACCACCTAGTCGAAGCATACTTGCCGCAGGTATCCCGATGTCGAGAAGGCTCGTCAATATGTCATCGAGTGCATGATTGGTATAACAGACAACGAGTATTGTTTGTTTGGTGTAGTCGTGTATCGCCTTTGCGAGCAGTGCCCCGATAAAAGACTTTCCCGTACCTGGTGACCGAAAACTTAGGTTTGACGAAAAAGCATGTCAATATCCAAGAACAACACACCTGGTGGACCCTGGATAAGAGAGACCTTCCGCGTCAGCCCAGAGATCAAAGATTGAGCTTGGGAATTGTCGAGCTTGATGGTGGTTTGAGTTTGCAGATATTTCTTGAGGTCTATCTGAGGATTACTGCGCATCGCTGACACCACTGTTGTAGCCTGAGCATCATGCTCGACTTCTGAGATGCCATCGCCGTCTTTCCATAACAGAATTTCGGAGGATAAAGGAAGTGTTTTTGCCTGTTGAAGACCTTTCAATATTGGCTCATACGCAAAGAGAGCTGTGTCAATCTGAATGAGCGTGATATCATCCTCCATCTTGAGCTTGAGTAGAGCCTTTTGTGTGCTCTCCCCTACCTCAAAATGGAGAACGATCTCTGGCGGATTCTTGGCAAGAAGGTCCTCATTGCGCTCGATGGTCGGAAATGCAATGATCTCCTTACCCGCGAGCAGGCATGCCAATGATTGATGCTTCAGAATATTCCGATGATCCTGAAGGTATTTCTTACGATTTGCAGGTTCTTCCAGTGATTTCAATTGGCGAAGATCCTCCTTGCATACGAGGACAAGCCCCCATTTTGTCCTCCTGTCTTCAATACCACAGTCGATGTCGACCACTTGAAGGCCTTCGAGTTTTATGCCCTTTTGATACCCTTTTTTCTTGCCTGTGGCGACTTGCAGCTCTTCTCGCATTTCGTAAAGCATATCCTCGCGGAGCAAGCGGAATTGATTATCAAGATGAATGGGGACACGATTTGACTCTGATTCAGGATCTTCGAGGATGTCTGAAGGTCGGAGAAAAGGGTGTTCCAATGATTCTATCTCATCCCCCGTAGGAAGGATTGATATGTTCCGAAAATCGGCGAAGTCGTTATCATGCCTGCCCCCAGGCCCGCGTCCGGATGCGTCGTATGCATGGTCTTCGGATGTGACGGTGTCCAGTACGTGCTTTAGCTTTTGACCGATCGCGCGCTGTTGTTGTGAGGTTGAATTCAGGAGGGAATTCAGGATTCTGACTGTATCACTGTGTTCGCGGAAGGGCGTCGCCACGTCAGATGGAAGGGTGATAAGCTGAAGGAGCAGCCATCCAAATGTTTCGCTAGTGTTTTCATCTAGATTGCCACCTAGAAATGCCTCTCTGAATGCTACCCAAAAGATGGGGGGGTCTACAATTCTAATCAAGACATCATTCAGATATTCCCCGTTGTTGATTGCTTTGAGATCTGGAGATCGAAGATATTCCAGTGTTGATGAGGCATGTGAATTGAGAAATTGAGGTGATAGATTGAATCGAAAGGCACTTTGCAATGCAGCAAGTCCTGCTGGGCTCGCTACTATCCTGTTGACGCAAGTCGCTGGGTCCGCTTGACTGTAGATTGCCTGTAGGAAGAGCGGTCCATTATGAGGAGTCAGTGATTGCTTTCCAGATATCACTGAGTCGAACAACTTGTTCAGTTTCAGAATACGAGAGTTGTTCTGGTCCATGTTGGAGGCGGCAGGATAAGGAGCCTTACTGTGACAGCAGTCATGCGTTATCGGATACGCAGGCATATACCCACGCTCATGTCAAAATAAGCGCCCGTGCGGCAGAAACCTGCCTACAAGATAAGGGAAATCTGAGAACCTAGATCAGTTTGCGAGATAGTGACATCCGTTATGTGGAAGTGCAAGAATACATCCACAATTACATACTTATGACAGAAAGTTTGACATAACGTACGGATCTGAACCATTCAAGAGTCGTATGCGTGATGGGAAAATTTCCTTTTGTATCGATAGATATGATATGTTGTGTAAAGTTTCCAATGTTTTATCTATTTGACCTGTATTATAACAGTTTGGTCGACGTCATCTAACAAACGACCGTCATATGAGCGCTAAATGAATAGATAGAGTGCTCTTCTCACCTTCACTCCTTTGCAGATCTATGACAAAATTGAGGCAGCTTCATATGCCTTCGCTTTGTCTGCGAAAGCACACTGGTCATGTTCTTCAATGTTTCTAAGTGGAATGATGAGATTTCAAACAGATCAAAAAAGCTGTGAGTAGCCTACATTGCCTCCCATGGATAGTCCAGCCTGTAAAAAGAATGAGCCCCAAAATAGTTAAAAAAAAGGCAAAACGCGACCATAAATCTGTAACATCTTCTCCCGCAAAATAACTGCATATTCCTTCCTTGAGCCAATTGATGAGAGATGAATACGAAAGGGCGTACAGGGTTTCTGGCGGTAACTCTGCCAACTTTGGTTTCAACTTGTTGTGTACGACGAAGATGGCGAACTGCGTTGCGGAGCGTAATCTTTCACGCTGTGCCTCTGGGTACTCGAGAAGCTCCCTTTCAATATCTTTCTTGAGCTCCGACAAGGCATAACTGGAAAGATGTGAACAATGGCAGATATGAAATAATAGAGGGACTGACTGGAGAGTCTTGCGAGTATCATCAACTTCATCCTATACAATGTTATGAATCTTTATATCATGAAATATTTCACAATGATTTACGACAATCAGGTTGCGTTTGCCGAGTAAAAGCTTTCCTGAATCGGGACCACTGTGTTTATTTGGTTGACATGAGAAAGTGACAGGAGATAAGATGACTTTAATTACAGCCATTGAGTCCGAATGACTTCATTTCCAATCTGTTCGGCGGTTGTGCCATCAAGTGGCTCATAAAGAGACAAGCCAATGGCCTGAATTTGCAGAGTCTTGTTTGAAGTCTCTTCTCGGAGGAATGTTCGCTTGAGGATACGCCACGTTGATAAATATTGGATTGTGAGATTGGTTGGCACAAACTCACCATTACTCGTGCGGGGAAGAACCCTCTAAAGAAGAAGGTGTAGTCATGAATCGAAATAGACCGAATTCACACTAACCCTCCACCTACCAGATGTGACTTAGATAGATTTAATTGTACAGATGAGTAAACATACCAATTGCGATTAAGAGGTCTGGATTGAATTCAGCAGCGATTTTCGGAGTAGCCTTCCGAATGAGATTGTGAATGTCATTATACGTGACATGCCAGTGCTGCACCTCGTCGGCCATGGTATGAGATAGATGAAGATAAAGATAAAGAGGGAACAGACACAAAAATCGTGAAAGTGCATAGACATGTGACTTTCCTCCTTTGGATCTTGACTTGATCTTGACCTACTTAGACTCTACTCACGCGCTTGAATCATGTCTGGTCAGGATACTGGCCTCTTTCTAACAAAACAACTGCTATTTACAATCCGCTTTAGATGTGCCATCTGGATCGAATACCACAACGCCGAAAGCAATCGGTAGTTTAGCGAAAAAGCAGACCGATGTAACCAGGCAAGGCACACAGAAGCTGAAATTTGTACCCACTCTTCCCCAGCGTCGGAAAAAGGAGTGAGTGCCGACTGTCCGTTTATCGAAATGATGATTTATTTCTCGAGGCCATAGGGAAGTCAAATCAGTCAGTGCTGAAAGTGACTACTGACAGATGCAGAATCACCTGATCGCTCTACCAGGAGCCAACGCCTAGCGCATCCCCTCTCATTCCTACCTCGGAACGCGGTAGAGGCCGTGGAAGAGGTCGCGGTGATGCGAGAGGTCGAGGTCGCGGTCTAGGTGCTCCACCTGTGGTGGAAATGACTGCCAGTGGTCCATTCGCCATGGGTCCAACACTTGCAGGTGTAGCTGCCCGACGTTCTACCCCCCGATCAAATTTCGCGCCATCCGTACCAGTACCAGGGTCGTCAACAACTAACAGTCTGTCGCATTCGGCTCCCCCTTCCCTCAAGAAAGATCGCCTTGACAAGAATGGAGCTGGGAGCGGGAGTGCAGTGAAGATAGAGGAAGCGGAATATTACTCTGATCCTGATGAAGGTGTCGAGATTGTTGACATGGATAATGTTTATCAGATGGACTGGATGGCTCCGGAGAGCTTGCGGAAAGAACGACAGGCCGTGCAAAAAAAGATCAAGAAGGAAGAGCAGATGGATGACATAGGTACGTGCAAATGGTCGACTCCAACAGTTCGATAGTAACCAGATTGTTTTCCAGCCGGCATCGAGGCAAACCAAAGCCAAGCGTTGAACCTCAGTGAAAGCGAGGAGGAGGAAGAGCTTGAGGATATCATTGAAGATTTTGCAACCCAGATTAGCATGGATGTTGTGAGTCTCTGTTCATGTCTTAAGTTATACTGTGCTTAGGTTCCTCTAGGACGACACTATGCGAGAGGAACGCTTATACTTTTTCCAATTCCCTGCCCCCTTCCCAACCTTCTTTTCCAAGACCACAAACAGCCAAACAACTGAACCTGTACCTGAAGTGGCAGCAAAGAAGGTTACCTTTGCTCCAGATTCGAAACAAAGCCCGGCGACCGCAACATCTTCACAAACTCCTCCTGTTGTGGAAACTGAAAGCAAAAAGCCGGAATTTATCGATGGCACAATTGGGCAACTTGAAGTATATCGAAGCGGTGCGGTCAAGATCCGCCTTGCAAATGGCATACTCCTTGATGTATGCTCATCTTTTTTCTCATATACAACCGCTACATTCACTTCGCAGGTCAACGCGGCCACGCAGCCTTCTTTCCTCCAACAGGCCGTTTACCTGAACAAAACACAAAAACAGCTCACTGTTCTCGGAGAGGTCAACAGACAGTTTGTTGCATCTCCGAATGTCGAAGCCCTTCTGGTCGCAATGGAGAAAGAAGACAATGCACCGCTGGTGATCGAGGGGGGCAATGACTTGATCAAAATGGATCGTGCTTAATTAAGTTATATTATACATCACGATAGCCTAGGTAGACCCAGGCCGCAATATCATTAAAAGTAGAACGGCCACGACGACACAATCATTGACTTTCGAACTCTTGCATGAAGTTTCGCCAAACATTAGCTTGGTTTGGCTCTTGACTAAAGTGAGGTGGTTGTAGATTATGAATATGTGGATCCACCGAGGATGTAGATATATAGAGCGGTGGCAAATTTGAATTTGTTGTTGATCGGTGTGGTGTCGCATCGGCATTAGAAAATCCGGTGAGCCAAGCACCTCTATCTGCGGGCGGCACCTTTTCTGGTAATATAGTGATAACGGAGTCTTGGAAGGAGCCAGCATACTGGCCCTGCGGCAAATGATGATCCACAAAAGGGGCTGCTGGATTACAGGTTCGAGAGATATAGGGAAGATGTTCTTTCGTCTGAGAAGCGTAGGATGACGTCTGTCGATCATCCCTCATGTCGAAATCTTGCAGCGTTAATCCACGAGCGCCTTGCATTGGATATTTGATAGGTTTGTAATGATTTGCCAGGTCATCGGCAGAATTGGGATGGCTTGGTGGTTCGAGGATCTCATCTCTTTCTCTTTGCTGGAAGGTCTTTCCCATGTCAGTCGGGGAGGTTGAACTTGCTGCAACTTTCGATGTTACTGCACGCCGTCCTCTAAGACCTTCCGCGTCGTCAATGTCGGCTTGTGAGTTAACTGTTTGGAAGTCTTTACTCTGCCGGAAGACGGAAAAGGCGGCAGATGCTCGTCGGAAAAGTTTTTCGAGGGCAGCCTAGTTGTGACGGTTCAGTCTCAGCTGATCAACGGGCCTGAAAGCACCTACAGCATTCGCTTGCGAACCCCAGACCTTTGACCCTTGCTCGTAGAAAGGAACCGTATCTTCTAGCTCTTGTAGAGCCCCTGCAGCCAAAGAACATCCTGGGCTTTCCACCACAAGAGCTCCAAGTATGACCTATTCAAAAAACCTGATGAGTTCCAATGACCCCCAGGCATTCGCGGTCACGTACGCATGCTGAAAATATTGAGGACCAGAAATACCAGGTGTATCTGGTGATATGGCCGTTCGTTGAAGACACGGCACGCAGACCGTGTATCATTCGGCAGGCACATTGATAAATTGTTGTTACGGAAGGGGCATACTTATGAAGCAAAGGGTTCTGTGGACTTTGACGGATTGCTTGCGCAAAATAACTTCGATGAATATACATCAGGTCTACAATCGGTTCTATGAGTGTGTACCACTGAAAATAAGGGGAGGACGAACTTGCATCCTTGACAGCAAGCATGCAGTATTGCTGCATTGACAGGTTGGGGTCAGACAACCAAGACTGTCGGAGCTTCAAGTCGCGAGTTGGTGGCCGTAGGTAAGCGGGTGTTGGAAAGTCGCGTATTTTCTTGTCAAGTGCCAGCAGCGCCCGATATGATGGTGTTTGCGTGTTGAAGACGTGGTCTGCAGCCGCCGTTACACATGTCGCAAAATATCGCCATTTCCAAGCATGCCCTGAAATGCAACAGTTTAGTTGGACGGCAAGAAAGACTGCTAATGAATAACAAGACTTACATCCCTGTTCCAGCTCTCCATTAGCATTCATGTGTGGTTCTAAATCGTCAGGATACAGACAGTCGGTATGTTGGATAGAAAGGGCGGCCGGACGCCCATTTACCAGACTCTAGAGTACGGCTCAGTGCTCCAATTAAGGAATCGATATAGTGAAATCTTACGGTCCATGAATCCCAGACGAAAAAATCCCAGAATACCTATAAAAAAAACCATTGAATTGTTGTCGTTGAACATTCAACAAGCCACGGACCCTTCGACGTCTCTGTACTTCTTCTGCCGATAGGTCCCAATTGGAACCATCACGCTCTGTTCGACGTCAAAGACGTTGAATGACGGTTGAAAGAAATCATGCTTACGGAGACCAATCTGCGAAGTACATTAGACCAAACCATAGAGATATACCAGGTGACGGCGACTTACTGTTTGCGCAATCCTGGCAGTGATTCCAGTTATTAACCACCGTTCCTCGGTTGCTGTACGATCTGCAATGTATAGATAGCGGATCATCGAGAACAGAGCCTGGATGGTAGCACAAGTCGCTTCTGACACCATCGACTCCATGGAAAGCGCCGCACGGGAAAGAGCGTAATAATGTTGGGCTATTTTCATAGACGATGCATGCGGTTCAACCATAAGACCATTGGCGAGGATTATAAAGAAGACTGAAAGCCGATGGGGGTGTATGAACGCAGGAGTGGGGAATCCGCCGCCGTAAATTGGCTCGAGAATTGTTGTGGAGAATTCCCGTACAGTTATCGGGTCGTACCTGCAAAAGTAAAAGTCAAACTTTACATGTGATCAGGAGAAGGTGGTCCTTACATCCAGGCAGCGGTGGTGTAGTAAAGGTTTGTGATCTCCACAGCTCGATCTTTGTTAGGCAGATATTCGAAAAATATGTCCTTATGATATGGGCAGTCCTTCAATCCGAAAGGAAATGCGTTTGAGAGTTCAAAGATCTCCAGAGGTAAATCAAGGTTTTGACTACTCGATGCGGTGGGGTCTTCATCATCCGATACCTGTGTTTGATTTATCCGTCAAGATGGCTCTTCAAGAAAGCATTTGCAAATTCGACCCACACCAATCCAATCCTGAAAATACTGTTCATATGCAGGTCAGCCAAAATAAAGACCAAGATTATGGTGTCGGTTACCTCGGAGCTCGCACTGTCGCCATGATATATCGATTGCCCATGAGCACCAATGGAAAGCGACCCGATAGCATCGGAGACATCTGTGTCCGCCTCACTAGGTGCACTTGATGACGCCAATGGGCCTAACAGGGGCCGGTTTTGGCCCTGTGATTTGGCGAGAGTGCATTCGAGTTCTTGGACTCGCGATTTAAGCGCGTTGACTTGCTCGGATAACCGTTGGGCATGAGCCATCAAGACTCTATCATTCCGGAGTGAGTTATATGTATCAAGGCAGCCAGAAGCAAGACATTCACTTGTTACCCTTTGTAGCGGCCAATGTTCCTATGATGTAATTGATGAGTTCGGCAATGGAAAACGAGGAAAAATGTACAAACCTTCAGGACAAATGCCAGCACAACCCCGTCTGAAAGAGAGCTCTGAGATTGATTACAGGGCTTATCACAAAGCGAATATACCTGATGCAAGACTGACATGGAAATGATCTACCACCACAAATCAGCTTAATCCACTTCGGTATTGTGAGCACGACATACCGGTCACATTTTAGCTTTGACCTAGTGAACGAGTACTGTATTAATTGCGTTTACCGTAGATAAACTCACTACTTACCTGCGACACTCTGCACAGGAAAGCCCAAGCTTTCGGGAAGCTGAAGACTCAACCACTCTATTTTTGCTTTCCATAGTCGTTGGAACAGAAGAAGAGTGACCAGAAGAGACACCTCGGGATTGGGCCCTCTTGACTTGGCTGCGGTTCGTGTTCTATTTAAAGGTGTATCTGCCAATACCGACAGGTTGAATAGGTGGGGTCGAATTAAGGGGTGTTCCTTGTTGTCGTCAAGTTCCAGTCGTTCGAGTGATGATTTGACGAGTTGATCACAAGAACAAGAATGAGAGATCCAAGATTACACAATCTGTTTGAATTAGAGCAGGGAGGCGCTCATTGACTTGACAAGGTCTTGTAGGTCTGTATGAAGGATAGATAATAAAGCATGTGGCCTTCTCCAGCTTGACAAGGCTTCACCGAGACCCCCAGAGAGCCCTGACTCGGACCTTCAAACCTTTACCAAGGTGACCAAGGGTGACTGACTCCTGAAACCCTAACTCCAAGCCCTTTTCCCCGAACGTTTGATGTCCCGGATATTTATACATACTGAAGCTGACTGAAGCTGTTCAATTATTTTCGACCCTCCGACTAGTGTTGTCGCCGGAGCGAGGTGACCTCGAGTTGAACTCCGCCTTGCCTCGAAATCTTGCCACCTCGGATCAGCTCGTTGTCAACGAGTTGACTCGAGGCACCTCGACGAGGTGACTCGAGGTGTATCAATTTGAGCACGTGATGCTGTCCGGCGTTCCTTCGCGCTTGCTATAATCCTGGATGTGTTCAAGCCATGATCTTCCTTATTGTCTACCCCCTCTTCGGCTTGAAGATTCAGCTGCGGGCCTGTATTCTCGGTTCAATATATGTTTGAATCTTTGAGTGAAAGATCCGTTCTATAGAATGGTTTTTAAGGCAGTGTTTCTCAAAGACATACATAGACCTATGAAGTTTGTGTAGGTGCTGTAGGTTCTCCCCGAGTGGTAGATTTTTGGGTTCATTAAACTTATCCATTGATGGAGGTGTTTGGGTACCAGAGTGACTCGCCAGTACGCGCGCTCCCTCGCCCCATTAATTGTGTTCCTGCCGACGTCATAGCCAAACCGACTCACTGAACAATGCTCGCGCATGCAACATTAAGTCCCGCCCGATCGTCTATACATTCTGTACAGTAAACGTCGTCTTGACTCCCGAACTGTGTCACATTTCCCACATATTACTTAACTTTGCTTGGAAAATATTCCTTGCCCCTTCTTGCCCCTTACATTACAGATTTTGACTTGTGTACCCCTTGTTCATGGTTTATGTCCTCCTGAATCATTCCAAACAGACTCATTCCCCATTCCCACTGCAATTATAATGTTCTTGCTCTACAACGAAATGAATATATAAACCGTCCCACAATCTTGTTGTTTCGTCAGAAGTTTGCCTGCTTTCTTCCCTGGGAAGCTTGCTCATTGTGCAAACCCCTATGTAATTGTGACTTATGACATTGTCAAATCATTGTTTATTGCCTTCCGACGTGAACTCCTCATGTAATCTTATCTGCGACCTCAACTTTGGCTTACCTGTCATATGAGATGGGAAATGATGTCGGAAATCACCGACCTCCGCGAGGTAGCTCGAGGTGACACTCCGCATCAGCTCGAATTTTCGAGTTGATTCGAGTTTTCACTCCGCCTCGCCTCGCCTCACCTCGGCGGCAACACTACCTCCGACGGTCGATAGCGGTCGATCCTCCCCGAAAGACTTGGATGAGATGCGAAGATCCTCAATACGTTAGTTGGGGACACAACATCCATTAACGGCCCAAAGATTTACGTCAAGTCGAAGAAGACCAAGCTCAAGGAGCACACAGAGATACAAATTAGGTTGCCTTTTTCTCTTGATCGTCGTTGACCGCAGCACTGATACTAGTAGATTGGGGGGCTTACGTCTGACAGAAAGACAACGGTGATGATGATGAGTTCACTCTGAACAATAGTCGATTGCAAGAAACATATTCGCATCCACACCAACAATAACATTGATCATCATACGTAACTAATCCTACACCAGGAGATAGAGATCCTCGAGGAACTTTTTGTTCTTGGAAAAGCGCCAAACACATTCATTGCGTTGCTAGGAGGTATCTGTTCGAACAAGAGAGAATAAGTCGCGTGTTCTTCAAAAGCCGAAGGAGAGGTAGGGATAAGAATCAGAAGTGCGGATGGGTAACTACCAAAGTAGCCCCCACCGAAGGTAGCTGAGATAATTTTCTGCAGTGCAGGGTGCGCTCCTGCGTAAAGCCAAATGCCTCAAACATCATAGTAGAGAGAGAGAAGAAAGTCTCGATGAATAAGAAAGAGTGATGCTTACATTTTTAGAGAGGGAAACGAGCACAGAGCATAGTGAACGAGGAGGAAGAGATGAGATGGAAAAAAAGTCGCGTCCAATTTTTTTTAAAAGCAGGAACGTTCAAACTCCGTTCAACTCCGCCAAACTCGCGTGGGAAGTGCGCACTTCCCTTTCGCAGCGGAACAACTTCCACAATGTCGAATTCACAACAACCAGCAGGCCCGGGCTTCGCATACCCCATCTCATCGCCCTACACCCCAATCCCCCCCGAACCACCGCAGACGCAGACCAATGCCGCCACCGCATCGTCCTCATCTTCCACCCAACCCCCCGCGACGCAGTCACGCCAGGCAGCGGAGGAAGCACGGAAGGATCGAACGTTGGCCGATTTCATGTTGATGCTTGACGAGTACGAACCTCTGGTCCGTTGTGCTGGCTTGATATACTTAAAATACGGGAATGCGTCCTGAAACTACTTGCTTGGCTCGTGTCGTAGATCCCTAATGAGGTTACGGATTATTATTTGCAACGCGTAGGGTTCGAGTGCGACGACGTTCGTCTGTCAGTTGCCCTCTGTCAGTTGACGTATTGTTGCTTTTGTTAACGACATCTCCGGTTATCACAGGAAACGGCTTTTGTCTCTTGCTGCGCAGAAGTTCGTGTCGGACATTGCTGCTGATGCCTACCAGCATGCGCGCATACGGACAAACGCCACTGGCGGTCGTGCGCGCGTTAACCCCCCACCGATGGGCGGTCCGGGTTCTGTGAAGGTTCGCATTGCGTTATGTCAGTCTAGGATGATTGTGATGGTTTACTTTTGTGCAGGACAAAACTCGGACTACCTTGACAATGGATGATCTGAGCGCTGCTTTGGCAGAATACAATATCATCTCCCGCAAGCCAGAATACTTCATCTGAGCTTCTTGTCGCCTCTCACTTGCCATTCACCTGTAACATAGTCCCGTCGCAGTCGACATTGCTCGTGTATTTATATTATAACGAACTAGAAACAACTAATCACGCCCTCTATTATGCAAAATGGATGTAACTCGATGCCGAAGAAAGAGTCAACGCCTCAATCAACCTGCGTCGCAACTTTCGTTACCTGGAACACCATCCCCAACGGTTGTTGCGCCCCGCGGTCCTCAGTATTTTCGCCCAGAGCACCCCACTTCGACCACCAATCCTCAGCGGATTCTCGCGCATTATACCCAAACACCTCCCCAATCTCTTCCCACTGATGTCGGAGTTGTTCGTCATCCCACTTCTCCACGGACGGGGTCAACGACTTCCTCATAGCCGCGTCCCGCATCTCCTGCATCTCCCCGGGCGGAAGTGAGACGAGCGCTGCGTTGTTGAGCTCGGACTGGTGCACCTTCTGCACGCGGGATAAGCGCAGGTCCTGGAATGCTTCGAGGAATTGAGGGATCTGAGTCCGTGTGGTGAGGTACGACATCAAGACGCCGAGGACGGCAGCATCTTCCACTGCGAGGCTGCAATTTTGGATCGTAAATGGCTGCATAAGTATCATAGAAGTCAACAAAAGCAAGAAGCAATACTGTTCGTGCGCTTGACTTGCCGTGAGGGAGTGTGCTGCCTCGCCAATCAAGAGCATTGTCCCGGACTCGTCTACCCAGTCCTCGACGATCTCTCGGACGACGTATTTTGTCCTTAGAGCGTCGGGCACGGCGGAAAAGATACGTTTGATGCTAGAATCCATTTTCCAGTATGAAGAGAGGCAGGACGACGTAGGAACCATACCTGGGATGGCATCCCTCGAAATCTAGGAGGCTTGTCGCAGACGTGGTGTCCCAGCTTTCGGGTGCTTCTGGTCCTTTGATACGTGTTTCGGGCCAGTAAGCATGCACACAAAACTCTGCGCCACCGCTCTAGAGTTCTAGTTCAATAACGCGACTGGACTAGGGAATGATCTTACTAACTATTGGATATGCTAACAGAACCCGACGGTCACCCATCCACACGGGCCACTGAGAGTATGAAATGAGATCATAGACGAGAAATGTAGGAGAAGCGACGGACCTCCTGGACGGCAAGCCATTTAGACCAATCCGGGTCGTCTTTCAATGTCTCCGCTGGAACAGTGATGCTGCAAAGTCATTAGTAACTCCTTGACTAGATGTAAGCTCCCGAGTCCAACTCCAACGCACCTGAAGAATGTGAGTCCACTAGGCACGCCATGATCCGACTCCTCCGTCACCGCCTCTCGCACGACGCTATGGCACCCGTCTGCACCTATAATCAAATCCGCGATGAGCTTGGTTCCATCCCCCAACAGCGCCGTCGGCAGCTCTTTTGCTCCATCGAACGAGACGGACGTGATTTCCGTGTTGAAGAATACGGTGGCGCCCTCTGACGTCGCCAACGTGTACAGCATGCGATATAGCTCGTCATACTGGCTGAACGTTGGTGTGAATTAATGTAGGGATGGAAAGAAAAGCGTACATGCATCACCAGGAAGTCTCCTCCCGTCTCGCGAATCACGTCGTCTTGCCATTCGATATATCCGATGATTTCGTTCGTTTCCACTGTACATTGCACACCATAATCATCAGTCTGGGTAGATCGGACCGGAACGTGCAGAAGAAGGCAGGGTGGCACCCGCGAGTGAAGGAGAACGGATCATCGTCAATCAGATCGACTATCTTGACAAGTGATGGGGGTACACCAAGTGTACACAAGACACGCGCAGATGACGGCAAGTAGATACCATAACAGGAGAAGGCGTAGAAATCGGGCTTTTGGACTTACGCGAATGAAATGCACTTTTGCAGCATTTGGAGGCTTTGGAGAGTTGTTCTTGGAGGCCCCATTCGTAGAGTATTTTGCAGAGATTTGGAGGGACTCGAATGCCTGCGGTTCTCTTGTACCAGTATAAGTCATTTAGCGAATATAACTTCACGAAAACGTGAAAGAATACCTCGAGTATACCGTCGCTTTTCTCGTAAACGCGTACACGGTGGCCGCTCCGAGCGAGCGCAAAGGCAGTGGCAAGGCCGCCAATGCCTAAGGCGCGAGGGTATGAGTTGGCATTCAAAGTGTGATGACTGCATTGAACTCACTTGCGCCTACGATTATGAAGTCAAGTTGTAGAGAGGCCTTTCTGCTTGATACGCTCATAGCTTTGAGCTTTTCGGGGTACGGTGGGTATGATAAGTAAGCTTAGGAAGTGGCGAGAGCGTCTTGTTATTATCTCGGTTGACTTGCCGAGATTGACTCTATAAGATCTTTGGCTTTCGACCCAGGTTTAATTTCGCAAAACGAGGAGTCAGAGATCGAACTGTCCAATGGGTGTGGTAGAAAGAGTTAGTGATGAAGGTCTGCGACGACCGTTGCAGGATAATCGATCAGGCACATTATTGGGGCCGTCCATTGGTAGGTCCAGAACCAAAAGTGAGGTGCGATAGGCGGAAAGATCAGAACAGAAGGACGAAACCACACGTGTGCCCAGTAGGTAACCCTGAAAATTGTTAGAGTCGTGGTGTGCAGGGCAAGGCAGTCGCGTACAAATTCGCGCTTCTCTAAATGGATACCACGTGACCGTCCCATTGTAAACCTCAACCGAGCAACTTGTAACACTACACACCAATGACTCTCAAACTCAAGCCTACCGCCAGCCCTCCCCTGCCTTTCACATGGGACCTGCAATCCCCGTCCCCGACACCCCTAGATACCTCGTCGCTGCCGTCCCCACCCACATCATGGCTCTCAGCTCGCGACATGAAGCTCTTCGGTGCACGACCCCTCACATCCACCTCTGATATCGGTCTAGTGAAGTGCAAGGAATGCGGCAAGCCCGTGTTACGCAGTTTCATGGGAGATCATGCAGGTCCGTCTCGTCTTAGGCTGCCTCGTGGTGTGGATGGCTATCCAACCTTCCCCCTATAGACAATTGTCTCCAAATACGTTCTGGGGTCAAGAAAGGCGCCAAGGCCAAGATTGACGCCGAAGGTGATTAGTAGTGGCTTCGCCTCAAATGTTCTATTCCTCAATGTATCACCACACCCAGATGCCAAGAAGGGCTCCTCCAAGAAGCGCAAAGCGTCGCCCTCCCCCGACGAGCCAGCGAAGAAGAAGAACAAGCCCGCGACCAAAGTCACCAAGGGCCGCATGAAGGGCCCCGTCGACTACGATAAGCAGTGCGGCGTGATCAAGGTCATCAACGACAAGAACGTGCCGTGCTCACGGTCACTTACGTGCAAGTCCCATTCGATGGGCGCTAAACGAGCCGTGCAGGGCCGCTCGCGGAACTACGACGAGCTGCTGTTGGAGTGGCAAAGGGCCCACAACCCCAATTTTGTGGAACCCGTCAAACGCGAGACGAAGGCTGAGAAGAAGGAGAAACGCGAGAAGGAGAAGTTGGAGAAGAAGCGGCTGGCGGGAGAGGCTGCTGCTGCACTTGGCCTTGACCCCGCAGCGGCTGGGAAGAAATCCACCGCGACATCCTCGTCCAAGAAGATCGGCAAGAAAGCCGCGGCGGCCGTCGCAGCTGCCGTACGTCTCGCCGAAGAAATGCGCGACGACGTCTCGGAAGACCTAGACGACCTCGATTCGGAGGTGGAAGTCGAGGACCTCATCAGGAGCGTCAGGACGGCGCGCGAGAACGGCGTTATCAGCGTGCCGTTGGCGGTTCCGTGCGATGCAGGGAGCTGGTTCGTGCAGCGGCGAGAGCGGGCACGGTGTTGTCGGGATCTGCTTCTGAATGCACTGGGGACAGGAGGCGGCACGGGTGCGCCGGGCGGCATTGGCTCCATGGGTTTGGCGAATAGAAGCACGAGCTTGAGCCTGAATACGGGGGGCACGGCAATGCGTCTCGCTTGAGGATTTCCTTGACCCTATCATTCACCCATACTAACTGTAGCATATTTGGACGCCATCACACCTCATCATCATACTTGGATTTCTATCAGCACACTATCTTTCCGCAGGGTCATGTCGTTAAATCGTACAGCCCAATCTGTATTCGGCTTTCATCTTTGTAAATGTAATATATCCGCAGTTGCTCGCCTCACATCGCTAAGAATCAATAACATCTATTCAGGTATAACACTGACCGATACGCAGCCATCCCAGTCAATTAAAATTATATAGTAGGTAAAAGGAGCAGAATCAGATTCATAGATCCTATTCTCGCGCGAGACGCCGCGCTATATTCTTTGCACGGGTTGGTTGACAGCCAATTACCCTGAGCTTACCAGGGTTCAGCAACCATTGCAACAAGAGACAAGAGTCCGGCCTCGAATTCGGGCTGTACGATAACAGAATTTCAACGACCCCCCAAACGTCCTTGGGAATGTTCTTCCGTTCAACCTCGGTGGGCTCTCGTTTCCGGCGGACCAGGGCCTCGGCGGAGGTGACGACGTCGTACGGGATGCGAATAGGTTCTGGAGGTTCGTTGGTATAGATCTGGAGAGCAATTAGCATCTTTGGACCGACAGATTCGAGAGGAGACGAACTTCGATGAAAGTACAGCCTAGAGCAAAGACGTCGCTCGGCATCCTGTATTCTCCGTTATATTCGTGTCTCCGATAGCGGTCGACGAGAAGGGTGTCGAGGCGCTTGATATCCACGAGTTCAGGGGCGATCCAATATGAATAGCGGATGAGTGTTTCCTCTGACGGGGTATCTTCCGGAGAGAACTCTCCCAGACAACAGGCGCCGTTGCTCTGGACAAGTACATTTTCCTGTACGGGATGATCAGAACGTGAGACGGCGCGAGATGGGGAGTGCTTACTGCTCTGATAGCACTGTGAATAATATTATTGTTGTGTAGGTGATCTAGGCCGTAGGCAATGTCGATGCACTACATGAGCCAAATGGTGAGCAAGCAAGAATGACCAGAACGTAGGTTCGCTGACAAATTTAAGTCTATCGCCGTCGTTTCTTTGTAGGTATTCGAGGACGGGAACTGCGTTGAGACAGTTGGACATCAAGCTCAGGTAAGGTTCATCTGGGCTTGTGTACACTCCAAATAGATTGATGGTGTTGAGAGAAGGTCGACTGCGCCATGTCTTAAGTTTGGACAAGATTCTCTGATAATTGCATGAATGAATAACCCATGCAACGATGTGTGGCGTACGCCTCTCACCCGTATTGAACGTCTTCTTTCTGCCCCGGATGTCCCAGCGACTTGCACAGTGCACAAACGGACAACACGACCGCCGACGTCACTGTAGCGAACCACCTACGCATATGAGCATACGGAATCGAAGTGGCCATGTCGCTTTTCATACCTCTCCTTTTACATTTGCCGACATTAGCGCGCGGTGGCATGGGATATTGAAGTCGTTGTTCTGCAGACACTCGACTTCGTCTGGCGTTAGGAGATGGGTGTTGCTCGAATGTCCGTTCATGGTGGGAGCCGCAGAGAAGAAAATGGTGTGTTTTCGATAGGAAAGCGATGCGAGACCTTTATGATAAAGCCGGCCGCGTGTAATGATGTGACTGCTGTTATTTCAGGAGGGGAAAAGAGAATGGCGGCACAGCCTTTGCGGCATGGCGCCAAGACAACACTCTAATGGGCCTGTGGGCGCCAGAACCCTTGTGTGATTCTAGAAGGACAAGAGCGAACAAGTCCTAGCTTGAAGCCAAGAGTCACTGATTTACAACGTGCGTGATGAAAACAAGACACTTGAGCGTCGATCTGCACAGCGTTGTATTAGGCCAGAGTCATGAGGTACAGAGAGCGATCTCACACAGCTTTGAAAACAACGAGTTATATATCCGACAAGAAGGGCAGAGACGGACGCGGACGACAAGAGATTAGATGCCCAATAGGAAAGATGAGTAATGTAGTGGAGATCAAAGACTTGTCTAATCAGGAGCCGGAGGAGACGGTTGTTTGTTCAAAACGGCGGAACCAAACAGCTTGTTCCCGCCACGTTCGCTGCAGTGACTTTCTACCGACAGATTCTCTCCAAACATGCGTTTCGCATTGCTATCGTTTCTTTTTTGTTTTCTTTCTTCCGTTCATGCCCTTCACTTCTACCTTGACGCCAACCAGAAACGATGTTTCATTGAAGAACTCCCTACAGACACCGTGGTAGACGGTGAGCGCCTGCGACTTGCAAAGGGTCTTGTATGTTCCTAACGCTGGTCATGAAGGTCATTATCGCGCACGGGAGTGGTCGGAACAACAGCAGGCATACGCTGAGAACCCTGACCTCGGCATAATCGTCGAAGTGCAGGTACGTTATCTATCTTACGGCGTCGTCTCCGAGTCTCGGTAGTTTACCATCAATTCCGGTCGTAGGAAGAGCCTTCAGGACACGTCGTTGTCAGCACAGTGGGTCCTCTGGACGGGAAATTCACTTTCACATCACACGAAGCAGGCGACCACTCCATCTGCATCTCGACCAACTACACGTCGTGGTTTAGTCACACCCACATCCGCCTCCACCTCGACATCGTCGTCGGCTCGACAAAACCAGACTTGGAACATGATCGTTCACATGTGAATGAACTCGCGACCAAAATTCGCGACCTCAACCAGAAACTGGAGGACATACGCAGGGAACAGCAGTACCAGCGAGAACGGGAGGCGGACTATAGGGATTTGAGCGAGTCGACCAACTCCCGTGCGGTGTGGTATAGTCTGGCGCAGATAACGGTGTTGCTGGCGACGTGTGCATGGCAATTGCGGCATTTGAAGGTAGGCATGATCTTCCTGTTGCAAACATGTGAAACTCACTGGCTCCGGGTATTAGCGTTTCTTTGAGGATAGGAAGTCGCGATAGTATCAATGTTGGATATAATATTCCCTATGAGATCATCTCTGGTATTGCAAACCTATTGAGCGACACCATAAGGGTTTCAAACACTCTCCATCTTCAACAATACTTTCTTCCCATACCGTCCTTCCGACATCGCTTGCATCAGCTCTCTAAGTTTCGTGGTCGCTTGTTCATCGGATTCTTGCGCTGAGATTGTCACGATTTCATGCTCTGGAGTCTGAAGCTGAATGACAACTCGTTCAGCAGCAGGAAGGCAGACAACATTCATAGTCTTACTTTCCCCTCCTTCATCAAATTCACGAGCGTCTGCATGAGTTTCTCTCGCTCAGCAAGAGGTTTCTGCATATACCATCGGCTTTGCCAGAAGCCGTGACTGGTAAGGTTCTTGAATATGTGCAGGGACACCGGGAGTGCTAGCGGTTGTTTGGCCATTCCACCGTACGATACTAGGTGCGCGTCGTTACCCAGCAGTCGTGCCATTGCCGTAGTTTCTTTGCCGCCTATGGAGGTATTTGTTCACGGATTTGTTTTATGAGTTACATGATTTGAGATTCCTTACCCACACAATTCAGACCTAACCGGATTGCCTTGAAAAGTCTTAGGTTAGCGACTCCTCTTGCATATGATAACTCAAGCCTCACCTTCCCTTGTGTCCAACCTTTGATTTCGTCCCTTACTGTTTTATCAGAAAGCTGATCGTAAGTCAGAACGTGGGTGGCGCCCAAGGCATGTAGCTTTTGTTTCATCTGCTCAAGATTAGGACTAGTCAATTCGTCAGCATGATAACGTCCAAATTCCAGGAAGGGATATAGGTTCGCCATACCGGTCGCGAATAAGATTAATAGTCTTGAGACCTCGAGTTGCTGCTATTTGGATGACAGCTTGTCCAACCTATTCCAGTTTGAAGATGAGCTCCTGCGTAGGTAACTGTAGATTTGAGGACTGACAGAGCTATTTGCGCCATTTTGAATGACAAAATCTCCTTCTTGCAGTTGCGCAAAGTCCGACAGCATGTTGTATGCAGTTGGAGGGTTCACCTAGGGAGTACATTTGTGAGCGCTGCGAAGGCAAGCAGCTTTATCCACATACCGTTATAGTGGCGGCTTGGGTTTCAGTCAGTGCTTGTGCATCTGGTACTTTCGCCACGTCGACGACAGTGACAGTTCTGTCTGTCGCCCAAGTTCCAGCTTGCTGCTTGACCATGACCACCCAGTCATCGACAGCCAGAGAATGCACTCCCGCTCCCACGGCGGTCACCCGAGCAAGACCTTCGTTGCCCCCGACGAATACAGCTTGCCCTTCACCGCCTTTTCCTGAAGGAGCCAATGCATCTGTCTTGGTAGGTTTTGTGGGATAGACACCCTCTACCACATTGATATCCGCAGGGTTAATGGGCGAGAGCAGAAACTTAATGTTCACCGAGTTCGGCGGCGGAGGCGACAGAGAAGGATATGTGAGCACGCTCAGGACTTTGGCAGGGTCTCCATTTTGCGAGTAGACGACTGCGCGGTCAAGAAGACGCGTCGAAGTCGAGAAATATCTGGCAATTGCCCGACGCGATGAAGGTAAGACGGAAAACATACAATTCGTGATGTCATGAAATTACGTTACAACAAGCCGAGTCAATAATAATAAAGATAAGATAAGATTAAGTAAATCGAAACATCGGTTCCTCTCCTGAACGACATCCAAAAACCAAGATGGGTGCTCGATTCAGTCGCGCATTCGTCTGCATTTTGAGCAAAGTCTCCAAGACTGGCCCCTTCCATTGTGAACCAGCCTCTGCACATAATTCAAGGACAATAATTCCCCGCTCTATCTCCGTCTGCGCAACATCGGCTGTCCAGCCGCATCCCAGTAAAAGCGAATCCAGGGAATGAAGTCTCTGTGTCCTCGGAATGAGTTTCTTCCATTTTGCCCAGTTGGGACAAGATCTGCTTCCTCCATTTGCTGATTGCGCAAACCAACACATGGTACTGCTCTGGGACGCTTCGGGCGGAGGGGTCATTAAGAAGCGTATACTGTGGCTTCCTTCAAGGATTTGACCATCAATCAAGGAGCTGGCAGAACTTGGCAGATATTTCATTCGTTTCGAAGCTTTCGGTTTGCAGGGACTCCGGGGTGGCGACATGGGTAATAAGACATTCGAAACGTCAGTTAATGTGGGCGGGGCCAGAGGTGCTGCCAGTCCAGAGGTATTTGTTCTATGCGGCTTGGGGCTAGTACCAGCGGAAGGCTCATGTTCAGGCTTTGCACTACCTGACGGCACCGAGTTCTCATCCCAAACGTCACTAACAGCCTTCCGTTTAAGTGTGCAGTTTGCGCTGCTTGAGGCGTATCTTTGAAAAAGCTCTGCAGTCCAATCTTGAAGGTCGGAGTCCTTATCTATCAGGTCTCTACCCACCGATTTGCAGGCAATAGTGTGCAACTCCTCGAGATCGACACCTTCTGTCCAATGGCGTTGCGTTGGCCAGTACACTTTTGTAAATCGAGGGAAGCGAAGTTCATAATGCTGGCGTCTCCACAATTCAGTTCACCAGCTCAAACCATCAGAGTTGAGACAAAAGGACAAACCTTACTCCTGGGTGCCTTCGAAAATCCAGCCCCAAATATTTCAGCGAGAAGCGGGGTACGGAGAATGACCGTTGGAGGTGGATTCAAGCCCTTATGGACCGAAAACGTGTAAGGTAGGTTGGATTTGTGTATATCCTGCATAACGGTCTTTCCATTTAAATTTGCCCAGCATTCAAATTCATGAGAACCACATACCAGGGACGAATACAGCATGGGCTCCGAACTCTTGATGAAAAAATTGAGTTCTTCAAGGCGTTCGCGAGTCAAACCATAAGAGGTAGTGAAATAAACGTGGAAGTGCGGAAGGACACGGGGCTAATAGACAATGAGACGGAAATTCGATTTTGGAACCACGAGTCAACATACATTTAGTTGTGTCGCCTTCAAGTTGTTGACTGCACCAATGTAGAAAGTTGTGAACGTTGTCGGCGGGACTAGAACGGTACTTCAGCTTGGGGTCCGCAAGTTATTTATCATGGAGTGTAAGTTACCACGCAAACTTCGGCCGCGGACCTTTTCCCAGCTCGCACCTATGATAACCAAGTCGAGTGCATCACCATGGCCAGGAATATAGTCCTTTTTCAGTTTCACCCATGGCTTGCGGTACTCATTGTACCATGAATTTGCTGCCTTCAGCACAAGGCCCTCTTGACAGGCTTTGATATGATCAGAAAAGATCTTGTCAAGAATTTGGTGTGGTTGAGGTAACGACATGTTGACGACCCAGCGGTCTGCAAGGATAGCTTGACCGGGCTTTTCGATGATGAGTGCTTCGAGTATTTCTCGTCGCCGGCTGTATGGCTGAAAGAGCAGGGTTTCCGAGTCTAGGACGAGAATATCGAACAGAACGAGTCCTAAGTGAAGATCTTCATCCGCATCGTTCTGCATGGATTCAAGCCTGGAAAGAATCATGGTCAACAATTTGATGAGATGTGTAAAGGTATTGACATACATATCGTCATCTGGAACTACAAGATGAGAACGTCTTCTGCCACGAACACCATGCGCTGTGGTTTCAACTAATCGGCGGATGTGCCACAATTCTGAAATTCTGGTTGAGTATAAGACTCGACTCATTCAGATAATTCTCACCTTCAATCTTGTTTCCCCGAAAAGCAACCATTTCAGCATCCAAAATCACGTTTTGGTTTACTTTCAGTGTTTGGAGTCCCATTGATGCTTGTGATATAGTGTCTGTCTGTGACAGACCAAGAGCAGCGAGGATGATACTGTGTATGGCATGTCTATCGTATGTGGAATCCCTCTTGCTTTTGCTGAAGATCGTGATGTGCGGGGAGCCGTCCGCGCGCATCTCTACGTGAATTTGTGCTCGCTCGCCGTCGTATTTAGTTTCAGCCCAAACGATATCACAGTCTTTGAAAAATCCCAATGCCTTGATACAGCCTTGTCCTTTTTCTGATTTCGGGATCTACGAACTCCTTGAATTGAGACAAAGGTCGCAAGCAGAGATCGCTTACAGTAATAAAGGAGCCTAGCTTTGGAGAAATTTTCCGTTTCGAATTACTTGGCTCGTCAGCGAAGGCGGCAGCTTCATCCGTGTCAGAGCGCATGCGATAGAACCTTCGCATAGAGCCCGAGGGATCCCAAGCATCCATTGCATGCTCCTTGACAAGCACTTTGATAGAAGCTGTGTTGAAGTCAATCAAAGCAGTACTGTAATGGAATTCGGTGAGGGGATACAGCAGGGGTGTTAAGTCCTTCAGAATAATTTGAGTGAGGATAGACGCGTCGTCGGGGGATAGAGGCCGGAAGAGATTGCGCAGGATTGTGGCCCGTGTGCGGCTCTTCCCTTTGGGATACTTGACGCGTAGTGACTTATGTGAATACCCCGACTTTGAGCCAAGTTCGTCAAGTAGCTCGTCGACTTCAGCAATCGATAGCGGGCCAATGTAGCCGTCCTCTGCCTAATTAATTGTTAGAGATTCACTAGAGAGAAGGACATGATGTGGGTGCACCGAGCATGTTCGTTCCAGAACAACCTTCAACTCCTGCCCTAGGCATCCCGAAGCTTCTTCCAAACCCCATTTTTGAAAGATTTTTGCATCGACACCAAATGAATCCGCGAGCAGTTGTGTCATTCTGGCCTCTTGGATGTCATATTTTCGCCGTATGTCATCTTCTGGGAACAGCAGTCGGAAACAGATAGACGTCGTGTTTGGAGGAAGAGGCGAGAAGCGCCGGTGAAGTTCTGCGACCCATTGGCGAAAGACTTGAAGTGTGGGATACTCAAGCGCCGTTGTTTTCTTCCGGTCTTTAAGACGCGTTCTCGTCGAGCATGGTTGCACTCTAGAGATTTCTCTGACTAGAGAACAGAAACTGAAAATTGCAGGGTTTAGTCGTGTTGCGGTTCAGCGTCACTAGCAAAACACGCTCACAACGAGAAAGGCACGCCTGACTGCTCCTGGGAGTCGGGTAGAGACATTGGCATATCGCTAACAATGGATGGTCAATACATAATAAGGTCTTGCTTGCGCCTTCCGTAGAGGTTTGGTCCAGGTGGCGTATTGGCCCAAGGGAACGCGTTTAATGAGTCACGGGACTGACGCGGTCAACACGCGATTGGACCCTTAGACCGACTTAGGCCGATGGTCTATGAAGAGGAATCTCCGGTCTAATTGGACCCAAGGTTTGATCAAGCAAGGTTTACCTCAAGTATCAGGTCCTAGAAAGTGTAAATATGGGGGTGTTAACTAGCTGTCAATGTCATGATTTCTTGAACCAAACCGATGGACGCGTTGTAAGTGAATGCAAGCCACCAGTGTAGCCTCAGGCGCTAAGTAGTAGTCGCTTGATCCTTCAGAGCGTCTACGACTGTAAATCTGGGCCGTAACATACGACTGTAATTCTGGGACGTAACATACGACTATACATGGTGATCCACTTCACACAATATCTCCTCTGAGAATCCGATTGCAAAGAAAAGACAGGCTTTGGAATACAAGGTGCAAGACCGTATTACGTTGTAATAAGTTTAGAGATAACCACGAATTTGACGGAGAAAAAAACATAGGGGGATATAGGGTGCAATTGTAACACAACAGTCGACAAAACGATCAACTGAGGATGAAGCAAATAAAGCGCGAAAATGTCAGATGGAAAAGATTAAAGTATATGTGGGAAGAACAGCCGGCCCCGAGACAGGTGACGAAAAGACCGAAAGCAGCGGAATGAAAACCAAGCGTCAAGCTCCCGGGAAAGCGAAAGCAGGTAGCTTGAAGGCAAAGGAACGTCAGAGTAGTTGTTGAGGAGGGCGGATGCCGGGGGCCAAGACCTATGAATATTTCTCATCCAAGTGCATGTTGTCTCGTTCCTTTTCTTTTTCATCAACACCGTTCATGTCCATTGAGTGGCCGTTGTATACGATCCCGCCCTCAACTCGCGTGTCACCTTCCACACGCAGACCACCGTTCTCCACCCGCAGATCATTGGCAGGTGTGCCTGGTCGCGAAGAAGCCAGTCCCGACGACGTCGCTGTCGCAGTGGAGATAAGGTGTTGATTATGAGGATAATATGATCGGCGCTGCATCTTCTTGAAGTCATAAGAGGTAAATCTGTCATGACACAGGAAGGCGAAATGAGTGGCTGAAACAGTTGATCCGAAAGTCACGTACTGTTCTTCCATTTGTCGCATTTCAACACTTAGGTTGTCCTGATTCGCTTTCCGCGCTTTGGCTTTCAGAGGGTTATCCTCTAGAAGCAGTTCTTCCAGTTCATGAGACGCGTCAAAGTTGGCCTTTTTCGCCTGGATAAAAATGTGAGTTATATATTTGGAAACAGCGATCGCGACATTCTTACATCAGGTGTGAACGGCGGTATTTGCTCCTTTGTGTCCAAAGTATCCCAGTCAATGGGTTTGAACCAGGGATGTCGCCGCAACTCCTGGTATCCTTCTCCGTTAGGCTTGCATCCGAACCTCTTCGTCGGATCACGTTCCAACAGCTATTTTTGAGGTAAGCGTGTGCGCAAGTGAGAAAAAGTGAGAATAGACTTACTCCCTTTACAACCTGCATGCCACTGCGGCTGCATTTCTTCTCAGCGTCTTCAGGCCATTTTAGAGGGTCTCTGGAGATACTGTAAGTTAGGTCACTGTTGGATCGACCTCTGAAGGGTCGACGGCCAAAAATGAGTTCGTATGCGCAGACACCTAACGACCACCAGTCGATGCAATACGTGTATCCTCTCTTTAATAGGATCCTGATTCAAGATTGTTAGGCATGCCTGTATCTAGGTGGGCATAAACGTACTCTGGGGCCATATATGCCATGGATCCAGCCACACCTGTCAACTTGCGCTCGCCGAAGTGAACAGCAATGTTAAAATCAGTCAAATGCGCATTGCCACGTTCGTCCAAAAGAATGTTATCCGGTTTGAGGTCCCTGATAAAGGGGAACCATGGTGTGACGAAATGAGCCAAGACGCATCCGAGTGGACGAAAGATCAAAGTCAGCATACCGATGCATTATGCCCATTTCATGCAAAAATGATAGACCTGACGATAGCTGGGCGAGGTAGAAGCGGACTGTTTCCTCTGGCATCGATCCTAACCGCTCGAGGTGAACTTTGAGAATATTTCCACGGTGTGAGGGCAGCAATCAGGGGTGCAGGGAAGCGGGAGCTTACATCGAAGGTCGCCACCCAGCATGAGATCCAGGACGAAGAAACAATTCTCGTCGTCTTGGAAAGCATATCGCAAGTTGACGACGAAGGGATGGTCAATCTAAATGGGAATGCCCTGGTGAGAAAGTGGGGTAGCTAGGTCGATGAAGGGAAGCAACCTCTTCCAGAAGACGCCGCTCCTGTATGACGTTCGGGACGGCCTTCATTTTTACGCACTTGGCCTTGTTGATGTATTTGAGAGCATATAGCTCGCGAGTTTGCTTGTGCTGAACAACGCGGACCTTGTGGATAGCAACGCTTGGATAAGTTACGAGAACGACGGTGAACGAGAATAACACACCTTGCCAAAGGCACCTTTTCCTACACATCGCAGAAGCAAGAAGTGAAAGAGATTGACTTCGCCATCAAAGTCGATGGGCTGGTGGAAATAAGATGCCGAACGTAGTCAGAGAGAGATATGCGGGGGCTCACCTGTGCTCTGCAGCAGACTGCGCCCATTAGAAGTCGTTATGAGGTCGTGTAGTGGTAGGGAATGGTATATGTCGGAAGGGTAGCCAGGGCGAAGGAGCGGATGAGGATGTGAGGGTGGTCGTGGTCAGAGAGCAGCTGTCCTGCTCAATGGCGAAGAACAAACTCAAGTCCCCTGATGCATGTCACGCTAGTCACACATCCATCACTTCGGCTATCCAACTCTCTCACTTAACAACACATGTCACCTCTCCGTCCTCTCGTCCTATCAGGCCCATCCGGCGTAGGCAAGAGCACTCTGCTACAGCGCCTCTTTGCAGAGTTCCCAGACAAGTTTGGGTTCAGTGTCTCCCGTGCGCACCCTTGCGATCTTTATCTGGTCGCAGTGATCAATGAGCCATCATAGATACAACTCGCAACCCGCGCCCGGGAGAAGTCGATGGAAAGCAATACCACTTCGTCCCCTTCCAACGCTTCAGGGAGCTCATCCAACAGGGAGCATTCATAGAACACGCTGAATTCTCAGGAAATCTATATGGCACAAGTTTCGAGACCGTTCGACACGTAGAGCAGCAGGGCCGCCGGTGTATACTTGACATAGAAGCACAGGTTCGTTGCGCGTCACGCCTTTATAATATTCTAAGATAATACACAGGGTGTCCGACAATTTAAAAACACAAAACTCAACCCGGTGTACCTCTTCATCTCGCCCCCGTCCATGTCCGCTCTCCGTGCTCGCCTTCAACAACGCGGGACCGAAACGGATGCTTCGGTGCAAAAGCGTCTCGCAACCGCCTTGAGCGAGATCAGTTACGCGCAGGAGCCTAATGTACATGATCTCGTTATAATTAACGATGATCTGGACAGAGCGTACGATCTCTTCAAAAGGGTAGCACTAGGAGAGGAGGTTGTGTGCGACACATTGCCCCATCTACACGATTAACTGGACAATGGATTGAGATCTAGATCGGCTATTACCACGACTCTACATACCTTTATCTAGCTGTGTGTATGCTTTCCTTGGATCTTGATTGTCAGTGCACATGTTGAATGTGATCTGTGAGTTGGAAGGCCCTCCTTCTCATCACGCCAGCGGAAACGAAGTTAAAAAAAGCTCATCAATAATCATTACCTAGTCTCTTGAAACAGACCAATATTACAAATGATAATCGATTTGTCGCATGGACACAGTCCGCGTCCCCTTTTATATTATAGAATTGAGCCACGTTCTTACAGGGCCTTGCTAGCGTTCCTCTAATGTCTCAA
Organism: Crassisporium funariophilum; assembly: GCA_014925845.1. Lineage (NCBI taxonomy): Eukaryota > Fungi > Basidiomycota > Agaricomycetes > Agaricales > Crassisporiaceae > Crassisporium > Crassisporium funariophilum. The sequence continues at coordinate 1,545,028 of JACGCL010000005.1, forward strand.
CAGATAGGTGCGTAGGTGAGTGAAAAGAGCCCAATAGACCCCTCCCAACATGCAGGGAGAGAGAAAACGAGTCAGGTCGCAAAGCCCAAGTGTTGAGCGGGAACGCGACATTAAGCGACATAAGCCTGACGACAGCGGTTGCTGGGTCCTTGTTGCCGGAGTGAACGAGCACCTTGATCCTAACGCGTTTGCGCGCAACGCGGCCATGTTAGTCCCGGCTTGCGGTCCTGCAGATGTTACACGCACACTTGTGCCCGCTGGTCGAAGCGGCTGCGTCGACATACTCTTTGCGTCAAGGCACTCTGCTGCGGCATTCTACGACACGGTGGCTAATTCTACGCCTGAGCTACTCAGAGGAACCTCTGTTGTATGGCCGCCAAATCAGGGTTCGCCCCCTAGTGCTGGATTTCCTGCTCAGCGCGCGCTTGGCTCCTCCGCTCAACAATCACCTGGGCAATCCAGGCCTGGCGAGCGTGGTCCCAGAGGTCGTGTCAACTCAGCGGGTTTTAGGTCTAGGGGAAGAGGCCAGAATAGAGGTTATGCCAGGCCGGACTTTGCACAAGGCTCATCCAGGGATAGTCACCATACTCGGTAGAGATGTACCGTTGATTACCTTGACAGTGCCCTGATATATATCAATCGATTAGTTCCCCATTCATGATCATGTCTTGGAACGTACATGGCGGCTTTGCCGAAAAAATCGAACATGACGTTGTCATTAATCTTGCAAATTCGTGTGATATCCTCATAATTGGAGAGACATGGATGAGGACTGGGGAGCACAACATTATCAATGTTCCACGCGACTACGACATCCTGTCAATGCCCCGCCCTGATAGGCCTGCATTTCGAGCCGCCTGGGGAGGTGTCGCCATGCTCATAAAGTCAATGGTGCCTTATATTGTCAGATGGGAACTATGTGCGCCTGACCTTTTAGTGGTTGAATTGGAACACTGCTATGTTATTGGCGTTTACCTGATGCCGGCCACGTCTCCGTGGACTATGGAGGCCCCTGTCGATCCTCAGACCAAAATAGCGGAGGCCGTTGCGGCCTGCACTATAATGCCAGAAAAACCTCTCCTTGTGCTTGGGGACTTCAATGGCCGCACGCAGGACAGGGTCCCGGATAGTCAGCCTTTGCAATGCTCCAGTAGCGATCGCGCTGCCGTGGACGCTAGGGGACGCTGGCTATTACACTTGTGTGAGGATTATGGGTTATCAATTTTAAACGGTACCTGCAAGGAAATCGACTCACCTGGGGCGTACACATCGTTTCAAGCTGCCGGTTTTTCGGTCATTGATTACGCCCTCATATCTACATCACACTTGGAGACCATCTTAAATGGTAATCTTATAATGTGATTGATGGAAGCGTACTTTCCGACCACGATATCCTAAGCGTTACTTGGATGATTGAACACAGAATCCAGCGTCAAGCGCCCATACCTATCTCTTGCAGAAGCTTGCCAGTTACCCGATTACAGCCAAGGACGCCCACCCTGCTAGATAACCTACTTGCCGAAACGTTAACATCTGCATGCTCAGAAGAGGAATCCCTAGCCCGCCTTTATGGTCTCTGCACGTTTGACGATCCAAAGCCGCTTTCTCTTTATCTCGCCACTACAATGGGCTCCCGGGTTGCTACGTTCTCCTACTTCTGCTCTCCAAATGCACGGTCCAATTATGCAGCCAAACTGTCCGAGTCTCACTCTGACAGCCGCGCCGCCCTCATTGCGCTACTCTATGCGCTTCAAAATAATCCTGACAGCAGAGCTTTACTTATACACACTTCCTCACAATATCTGATACTCTCTGTGGCGAAATGGGCCGCTAGGAATGCAAGTATGGGATGGAACTGTGCCCACAATGATATGTTGAAGTTAATCGTACAGCAAATCCGCGCCCGCACAGCACGATTGGAATTCCGTTTCATTCCATCTGCAAGCAATAACGCTAATATGATTGAGGCCAAGGCGCTGGCTATCCACGCTGCCGGTTATGTCAACGCACCCGTATTCTTCCCTGCTCTGCATATTCCTTCGCCCGTTACTGTTGCCGGAGACTTGTTGCCTAATTATGGGAGCAAGGTGCTAATAAATCCACATGTGCCTGTCAGCGTCAGTGGCATAGGGAACCTTCATGATAGCGACGCTGGAGTGGGGGTAAACGATGAGGAGAATGTTGACGAGGTGCTTATGCCTGTGGTTGAAGATGAGGAGGACAACGACCGTGAGGGGCGCCCTAACACACACAGGGGACGCGCAAGATATAGGCAGGCGCAGAGCAGGAATCTTGAGCGCCTCACTGAGCCCAAGTCGAACTATGATTGGTGGAAGCTTGTTAGAGAGTGGTCAGATGCGAAGCTTCGGCCCCCGCAGGTATCGGTTGATGACCTTCTGGAGGTTTTTGAACGTCGTCTCAACCCCTCTCCAACTATGCCCGCGCAATTTGACGTCCTACAGAAGGACTGGAATGACACGTTAGCCTCCGCGGTTCCGGTGACTACAGTGGACCGCTCCCCAGAACATTTCTTCTCTAGTCCGTTTACGGAGGATGAGGTCGCATGGGGCAAGCTGAAAATATCAAAGCATTTGCATACTGGCGTGGGCATCGACTCCTTGTCATATGCAAAGATTGTCGACATCCCAAATGTGGCGGTCGCAAAGCTGTTCAACCAGTGTATCATCAGGCTCGATGCTCCCTCTGATTGGCTGCTCACCAAGTTAATTGGCATTCCAAAAGATGGGAAAGACGCTAAAAACCCTGAGAATTACCGAATAATAGGTCTGGAGTCCTGCTTTCTAAAGCCGATGACTCTGTTGGTCGACAAGAGACTTAGAATGTGGGCAGACGCTAACAACATTATTCCGGACTCAAAAAACGGCTTTCGCGAACACTACCGCACAAATAATAACTCCTTTATTCTGCGATGTGCAGTCGATCGCGCGCGAGCGGATGGTAAAACCCTGTTTGTTGCTTTCCTGGATCTCAGTAATGCGTTTCCTTCAACGGACCTTGCAACGCTGTGGTCCAAATTATACAGAGCTGGTGTGTCCGGTCCACTTTTCGACTGGCTTCGGATGCTCTATGACAGAATGCAGTATATTCTGGTACATGGATCTATGGAAGCCAAGAGGAGGATCAGAGCTCGGTTGGGATTAATGACGGGAGATTTGCTATCGCCGGGCCTATGGCTAATATACTTCGCTGACTTGCTGTTCTCCGAGGATGAGGACGACGTGCAGCTTGCGTGGCTTCTGATTGCGCATGTCGAACAAGCCGATGACGTTGCCCTATTCTCAACATCTTTGCGCGGTCTGCAGAGGCGACTGAACACGTTTGTTGCATGGTGCAGTCGAAACTGCATGTTGCTAAACATTCCCAAATCCGTATGGATGATTATAGGCGCCCTATTACGAACGCACGAAAATCTTTACGTCAACGGCGAGGCCCTGAAACTGGTGACAAGCTATAAATACGTTGGGCTTACCTTCACTTCAACCGCTTCCGCACTCTTAGATCAGCAATATGTCGTTCAGGCAAGGAATGCCCGCGGCGCTGGGAACGCCGTCTTCATGCTGCAATCTCGCACTGGTCCGATTCCCCCAAAGGAAGGTGTCATTCTCTACATGGCTAGGGTTGACCCTCACCTGACAATGGGCTGTGAGGTTGCGATTGACACCAGGCCCTCGTCACTCAAATTACTAGAAGACGTACAAGTCCAGTTTCTGCGCCGCCTCCTGGGAGTTAACCCAAAAAGTGTGCTTGCTGTCTTATATTCAGAAACGGGTGTTCAACCGATTCGTTACAGAAGGATTAAGCTGGCGCTCAAATATCTTGCATACGCAGTTGGACCAACAGCCGGCGCGTATGTAAAAGCGTGCATGCAAGACTCGTTATTACTTGCACAAAGAGGGTCGCCGTGCTGGTTCACGGACCTACGCATTGTCCTATCGCGTTTACCAATCCCGCTTCCTCTGGATCTGTCTGACCTGTCGTACGCAGGCGTTCAAACGTTGATACTAAAGCTTGACCAATCATGCTGTGAATGGTTACAGGCGGATATCAACCGCATGGATAGAACCTATCTACTTCGGAATCGCTCGCCCGGGACTGTTTCTACTCTTCAAATGCGTCCTTACCTTCTGCATATTCCCTATGCACCCCATAGAATTGCCATGACAAGACTGCTCGTTTCCTCACATCGCCTTGGTGTTGAAGTCCTTCGCCACGTAAGGCCCCCCGTCAGCCGTCACCGTAGACTATGCCGCTTCTGTCGCAACTGCGTCGAGGATGAGGTGCATGCAATGATCTTGTGCCGCCATGTCACTATTGCTCAACTGCGTGATGGCCTCTACTCTGGGCTCATCGACATTGACTCCCGCCTTGCTGTTGTCTTGTCCTCTAATGATGCCCTCGCAGTGCTGCTCGCTCTGACGCGTCACCCCAATCACACTGTGCTGCGTCAGTTCTCCAGCTACTGCCACGCAGTGCTGCGGGTGTTTGAGGGTCATCCTCTATTTATTGCGCCGCCTGTTGCTGTATAATTACTGTAAATTCTCTGGAATATTTAAAGGTCACTTATGTGACGCTAAAAAAAAATCGTGCTATGCTGCTTAATCCGCGAGACGGCCTGCCTACCTCTGATTCCTTGGAGACAAGGGAGTGTTGTGTCGAGGAGGAATGACGTTGTTATAACGGTTATTCCGGCAGAGGGAACTCCCTCGAGACTCCTGTCAGTCGCAAAAGAAATAATAAGGGCGACAGGTTTTACCTTGCTACTCCCGCGTACATTTTTATGAAGTGTGTGCCAGGGGATATCGATGTAGAGTATGGTAATCAAAACGGTACAGTTGTATTAGTGCCCGTAGCATACATCGTTATCACGTGTATGTAGTACGAACCCCAGTTGTTCCGCTGGGACCTATATACTGGTCCTCACTCACTCACTCAATTGTCACCATTTTAAATCTTACCTTTTTCCTGTTGATTTCTATGGATTACTGTGCAGCAAGTACATTAACTGCTGATGCGGGCTCAATCAGCCACAAAATGTGCCTCCCCAATGTATGTGTAATTGATGTGAATGTGAAATGCTCAAATTGTTTGAGGACAGAGACGTAGCATTTGATAATCTCAAACTTTGAAAGACAGTAACAAGACAGCAAGGTCAAGGATAGGTATATGTTTATTGACTAGCTTTCAGTACGCAATGTTAAAGTAATAATATAAGCTCGAATGCTCCTTTTAGACTTCTGCAGACTTGAGCAATCCTGCTTCTTTGGTTAAAGAGTAGAATATTGATGAAGAATCACCAAGTAAATTTGCAGGTGTGTCTAGTTCAGCCACCTGGAGATGTGTCAGTAACATACTAACAATACAAAAGACAATTGCCCTTACAGTGCCTGCATTCATGACAAGCACACGGTCTGACTCCATGATAGTATTCAAACGATGTCTGGCATTTGGTATCAACATTAACATGTGCATGTACCCATAGAAGGAAGGTAACATACGCAATAGTCAGGATGGTAACATCTGAGAAAGCTGGTCCACGGATAATATCTTGAATTGCTCTGTCTGTGTCCAAATCCACAGCCGATGTCGCTAAAAACCGAGAGACAAGCATATTAGCATAAGCAACACACAAGATAAGCCATAAGAACCTTCGTCGAGAACCAATATCTTAGACTGTCACAATATGAATATAGACTCATCCAGATATACAATAAACAATCAGACCTTGCGCAACAATGCTCTTGCGAAGCACAAAAGTTGTCTTTGTCCAGCTGACAATGATGATCCTCCTTCACGAACAGGTGCATCAAGCCTTTCCGACAGGCTTTCTGTGTATTCTTTCAAATGTGCCTGATAGATCATGTTGTGAAAAAGCGAATGTCGACAGCACCAGATGACGAACCTGCTCAAGAGCCACCCATATATCGGCATCAGAATGTTCACCAACTGGATCAATGTTTTCTCTAAGGGTGCCTTCGAATAGATCAGGTGATTGGGGCACAATCGATATACATGATCGTACTGTGAAGTTATGGATTTTTTATCATCTGGAGATGCGAAGTGACACGGAAACTACTCACAATCGTGCAGTCCAATCTTCGTGATGTCGACAGAATCGATAAAGATAGAACCGTGGACTGGTTCAATGATACGGAACAGAGCAAGAAGTAGCTTGTAGAATTTTCCGTAATGAGTGACAGAAGATCTCGTCGAAGAATTAACTCAACTGATGATTTTCCTGCTCCTGTCCTACCGCATACACCGATCTTCTCCTTGGATTTCTACAAGCGAAAGGCCAATCGCTCGACGATAGCTGCAGAAAATAAACAATGCACTCACAATCTTGAGAGAAATGTCCTTCAGGACCAAATCCAAACCAGACCGATATCTGGTGGAATACGCCCTGCAGTAGCCATCATTAAATGGTGCCCATAAAGGAGAAGGAGAAGGGACAGTACCTGAACTCAATAGTCCCATTCGAAGGCCAAGTACCATGTGGCTTCGTCTCAGGAATTTCTTGGGGAGCTTCTGGTTCTACTTGAGTTTGATGAAGTATGCGTTCCACGCTGACAATGTTCTGCTCGACCTCACTAGCAGAACGCACTACCCAATTCTATGACAAACAGATTTAGCGAAATAGAACATACAGTAAATCCCACTCACAAGACTGGAAGTCGTGTTTAGGGCATATGATAACACGAGTCCCACCAAACCCGCATCAACCCCAGTGGTGATCAACGCAGACATTGCTAGGAATGCAACAATGAGGATAATCATTGCACCAACAAACTCGAGTCTAACAGAAAGCCATCGATTGACGGAGACACTTGGAAGGTAGCAGATTTGATTGTGATCGATTCGCTTCTGATTGGCCGTGATGAAGACAGATTGTTGGTTGAAGGCTCGGATAGTCGATAAACCAGAAAGTGACTCGGAAAACCAAGCAAAAATGGGGGAACGAGTGACTGCGTCAAGGCGCTTGAGTTCTCGCGATGTCGCCAAGTAATATCTACAGACGTTGAGGGTAGAAATATATACTGAGAGATTTAACTTACTTCATAACTCTCATATAAAACCATCCAAGTGGAACGACGGCGATCAAAAATGGTGGGAAGCTGGCTCCAATGACAACGACGATCGAAAGGCACACCGCGACGGTTCGACAGAGGCCCTGGATGACCCTAGCGAGAATTTGGTCCACAACATAGGTATCACGCGAGAAAAGATTGAGAATCCTATCGCAAAAATCAGACGTGGTTGAACACCAAGCGAATCATCAGGTAGATTACTAACCGTCCAGTTGGCGTCAACTCAAAGAAGCTCAACGGAGCACGCATGAGAGATTCCAACATCTAGGCTATGTTAGTCAACATTATACTGCATTCAAGGAAGGCACATACAGAGTCATGAAGCCGCCTTGCACTTTTCAGCGCACAGTAAACCCACATCGTAATGGCGGAGACTGCACCAAGGATACTCGCAGATAGAGAGAATAAACCGTAGATGAGCAAGTATTTGAACATGCCAGTATTCTCGCCGTTCTCCCGATTGTGTTCTCCCCAATATCGCAGAGTGAGGGTCGCCAAGACGGAGGCTGCTTGCTGTGCAACGGTGGTAAAAAGGAAGAAAGAAAACCCAATCTTCGAAGCAGCCTGGATGTACTGTTTGTAAACGTCGATCTTGACCCGTCCTTTTTCTTGGTGTTCCTTTGTCAACCCGGTCGAAGCGGCCTGTCGTGAAACAGCAGTAACGATACGCGACTTCTGGAAACTTTCCCTCCGTCGTAACTTTTCAGAAAGGGCCACTGCATGCTCCGCTTCTTTCAATGAGTTGTCTTGAGGGTTGTAGCTTCCTGGCGTCAATGTACCGCTTGTGATGAAGGGAGTTGAAGAGCCGGATGTGTTGTTGCTTGAACCGTGTCCTCGTCTATTTACACGACCACGAATCAGATTGGTGTATCACGTCGACATCAAGACACGGCTTACACGAGTTTAGATATCTCGGAGTTAGGATCCGCCACAAGGGACTGATATGAACCACTCTCAAGCACGATACCTCGACGAATGAACGAGAGTGAATCAAATTGTTTGATGAACGCGATGCTGTTTGTGACAAGAATACGCCCTTTGGTTGATAGAAGCCCATTTGGACCGATGACATTATCTGTAACGACGATCAGTACCAGATCTACAACATGTGCTTTCTGACTGGACTGACCGAAAACATGACGAGCGACGTGACTATCAACAGCAGCGAGACAATCGTCCAATAAGACCCTGCAGAGGGATAAGATTCCGGACATAATTCTCAATTTGCGACAAGGAACACTTACAGATCGGCGCGAGCATACACGGCGCGTGCCAGAGAAATTCGCGCTTGTTGTCCACCACTCAACTAAATGCTTCTTTCAACACAAATAAATCACGAATTGTCCCAAGATGCGTACCGTAATCCCTACAATTGAAGTTGCTCATGAGTATCGTTTGAAGATGGACGAGTCAAATTATAAACCCACCTTTTTCTCCAACTTCTGTCATGTCGCCTTGCGGCAACAATGCAAGATCCTGACCGAGAGCACATCCTTCGAGAACAGTTTAGGCATCCGTCAAGTCGCCGCACCGTGAATTTAAACTCACCTTCGATAACTAGATTGTAGAATGTTTCATCATATTCATGGGAGAAGAGAATGTTTTCGCGAACAGTGGCCGACAGGATCCTGCAGTCAGGTGGGTTCAGCACCGACGGAAAGATGATGAAAGCGTTGGCTTACCAAGGATTTTGAGGCGCGTAGGCGATACTGCCATGCACGACGACTTCTCCTTCCTTGCGATTCATGTCGCCAAAGATAGCACACAATAAACTCGACTAATAAAATACACTTTTAGCAGATCGCATCGAGAGAACTATGATAGTGTATACCTTTCCTGCGCCGACGCGGCCCAAGAGACCAACAAGCTCCCCTTTTTTGACGGATAAATTGATTCCTTCGAGAGTAGGCTGGGGGCTGTCCTTCGACCACGAGAAATCGGCATCTTTAATGGATAAAACCTAAAAATGAATTGTTCAGAGTCGTACACGTGAAGTCTGATGAAATTGCATACCTCGTCGCCAAGTTGCAAAGTTGGATTCTCAATGACCTTCCTTGCATCCACCTGGAGCTCAGAAGCGCCGAGGAACGAAGACAAGCGTTGAACTGAGACAATTGCTTCGATGATATTAGAGGTGACTTGACTGAACTGTAATAAAAATGAGTATGAAACAAATCATCGTAAACCTGCCATCACCTACCATTGCCAAAGGGAATTGCAAGAGCATAAACAAAGATATGGCAGGGAATATGATATCCGAGGTCAAAGGTTTCGAAGACGTAAAGGCCGCGGTAGCGAATGAGCTGAATGCCACGAGTAAAGGAATGCCGCTCCACAGAGCCATGTTCATTGACTGCGAAGCATGAGTTTACATCGCAATACGTCGTGAAAGAAAACACATACGGTATAGATACCGATTTTCTTGAGCATCTTGAGCTCTTGGTTGTTCCGAACCTCCAAGATCTTCCTGATAAAGCTGTACTCCCAAGCATACAATTTGATGCTGTAAGACCCAATATTAATCACATATTCAAATTGGCCTTGCTGAAAATGTCCACCTTTTGATATTCGACAGAAGTTCGCTCATGAGCCGGGTGCGTTTGTCACGATTCTTCATCTGCTGTTCTTGCATCCGTTTCAGTACGCGAGCAAGCACTGAAGGAAAGTTAGAATATAACATCGAATTATGGAGGTAAAACATACTGGTATTCAGAGGAATGGACACAATCATGATGGCCACCCCAACAAATGCTGCCCATCCAAGGAGATTGTAAAGCGAAACAAAGGCAAGAATGATCTTTTTTGCCAGTCAGGATCTTGGAAAACGCAGTGTGCATAAATTCCTACCTGAAGGGGTCCTGAAATTGCGATGAGGCCATATGTGCACAGATCCTGAAGTCTTGTGGCGTCTACTGACATCAAGTTCACGATATCGCCTGATGCCCGCGTGCGTTCGTCGTTAGAGAGCACTAAGGCCTTTGCATAGATTGTCGTGACAAGACCAGCACGAACGCGCATGCTGATAGACGTTAATGATAAGAAGGAACAGAAAAGTAAAATGAAGCACACCCAGTCTCAAAGGTACGTTGAAAGTACTACGACCGCAACATCAGTCTCGGCCTAAAACACATGATTGAAAAGAGATTTACCTGATTCAGGCATATGGTCTGTACAACAGAGGCAACAAACATGAGGATAGAAATGGCAAAGCCTTCCAACTTGCTCGGCCTTGCGTCAGGGGAGAACCGGGAACCTTGGTACAACGAGATATAGACCAACAACCATCGGAGTAATTGTGGCTGAAGGAATGCAAGCAGATCCTGAATGATTTTTAAGGCAGCCGCGACGGCGTAAGGCCCGCCATATGCAACGAAGAGAGCTTTCCAAAGGGTGCTGGAACTTTCATGAGATGAATCGAAGGATAATATCAAGGAAAAGCTAACTGTTTTTGTAATGCCCTTTTCAAGTCATCACCTAGATTGACGGACTCGTCTGAGGTCTTCAAAGGTGGAAGATCCTCTTCAGTGATGAATTGCACGGCTCCCTTTCTCATGAGTCCTGTCATCCAACCGAATGTCTGGCCATGGATATAAGCCTCAAACATATGTCAAAAGATACTGCTTAGAAAACTTACCCATAAGCTGTACGCATTGGCTGTCATAACGGGATTTTCTTGAAGTACTTTATCGGAAGGGGGCGCCTCAAACTCTGGCCCCATGCACTCGAGGCCATATGCAATGGCCCCGACACCGAGGGTCGCACATTTCAAGGACAAAATCACGAGGAACTTGTGAAAGTTGTATGTTACGGCGGTGCGGACCCAAATAGCAAGCGCGGCAATGTAGAGCGGCCAGAAGATAAGGAGGAGGGTAGAAGATGTGCGCGTCCGGGTATGGTTGACATAGGTAAAGATCAGTATTGAAGCTAAAGCAAAGGGTTCTAGCATATACGATTGCAGGACGGGAACCGATTTGTGCTGGAAGACGATAAGTAGGACGTTCACGGCACTAATTCCGAAGGAAATCGCGAGGAGAGCCTGCAAGAAGTATATTTAGTGGATATTAAGCTCTGGCAATAGACCAACGTACGAGCTTCGCCCATAAGACAAGGACGCTCTTTTTGGATCTCTCAAGAGGTTCATTCCAACACAAAGAGAGAGTCCTCAGGAGACTAAGAGCGAATACGCCTACGAGAAGACCTGAGATGATAATGCCTTCCTCGAAACAAGGAGTTGTGTCAAAATCTCTGAGACGCGAGACGACGTCCCAACCCTCTTTGTCGTGGCAAGCAGCCATATTCTAGGTGAGTAAGAGAAAGAGAGAGGCGACGGAAAGGTCGACAGTCATCGACTGATTACTCATAAACAACTTTTTTGGTGTGCGGTTCCGGACCGGACTCAATGGAATTTGAAAATCAAAAGTAAGAAAGTCCGGCTCTGTCATCAAACACTTGGCTTGGCGCTCACTGACTTTTGGCGATCACTGCCAGATACACTGATGCACCTTGCTACACCTGCTGAACGGGCGCAGTGCAATAATGTCCGGTAGCGGAGAAGGGCTATGCACGGCTTTTGTAGCGGGCTTTGACGCCTCAGCTGCAATAAGACTTATGTTATCCCTGAGAGTAGCGACCTGTTGCATAGTAGTGTTCTGCATGTGGACAACCTCTTTCAGTCTAGTCCTGGTGGTGCGGAGCGTCTCGTGGTCAGGGCAGGTTAGAGATCCGTGGTCAGTAGCGGTTTGTGGGATAGCCTTAATGAGGGCAAGATCATCCTCAAGGGCCTTGATGCGAGCATGTATTTCCGTCAGTGACGTGGATGGTTTGTTTAAGATACCGCCAAGGTCAGCGCTGAGCGACAGGATTTCCTTGTGGCGAGTCCTAGTCCAGTCCGCCTGAGTCTTGTTGTCAGCCTTGAGCGCCACAATTGCCGCAACAAGGTGGGCTTCATTGTCCTTTACTCTCTTCTTGAAGTCGGCAGCAAGTTCGTTGCCAGGAGGTGCAGGCTGTAGCCCAAGAGTCACATAATGTTCCTCCCCCACAGGTGTAGCGGACAAAGTATGAAGATCCGTCAAAGATTTAGTTTTTGAAAGTGCACTACGTATAGCCGGGTGCTTACGACCAGCACTGCGCCTTGTAGAGGGAGATAAGGAGGAGACATCAGGCAAGGACGTGACCTCAGGTAGAGACCATTGAGAGTCCTGCATAGGGTCTACAGTCGCAGCAGCGTCAGCCGCTCCAGTTGAAGGTTCCAAGTTCTCCACGTCTGGTAAGCGGTCAGTGTTGCATTCTGGGCCAACGTCATCTAAGGGAGCAAGAGAGACGTCGACAAGGGCGTTTTGGGTGGCAGCAATATCAAAGGACAGTCTTGGGGAGAGAAACATGGCAGATGGGGAAGTAGTAGATGCAGCCCCGGTCAAATAATCATATGTATTTATGCTGTTGCAACAGCGGGATGGCCAGGATGATATGGAAGAGGACGGATCCGGTTTGTGCAATACAAGATACACTTGGAATATCATTCCTGGTGCATCAACAGGGCGGCCCGGATGAAGTGAAAGGGGACGGATCCGGTTTGTGCAATACAAGATAGGGTTGGAATATAATCCACAAAAAGACGTAGGACATAATGCGACGACGTAAACTATACTCTCAATATGCAGAGTACTTTTTAGGGTGCGGGTAGTAGATATGCACACTCATGCTTAGCCGCTGTTGTGTTCAATACTATGAGAGGACTGTGACGGAGTGAAGCACGGGCAATGTACGCAAATCAATTATCATGAGTCGTATACGTGACGCGTATGCACTAATTACATTCATGGAGGAGCGAGGGTGATGGAATGGCCGTAGCCAATAACGGCAGGACGAAAAGGGGCAGGGCCATGATGGTACACCTCGTTAAATAAGCACCAGGTGCATCTAGCCTCATGCCCTTGTATATCTGTCTTCCCAGTAGATGAGAGAGACTTGCAATGCAATATTATTCATGGAGCGAGGGCGATAGGATGGCCATAGCCAACAATGACTGGGCGGAATAGGGGCTGTGTCATGACAGTTCCCGTCATCCAATATGCACAAAGTGCATCCAGCCTCAACATGACCTCGTCGCTTTCTCTCTCTCCACTAGATGAGAGAGACCTGCAATGCCATCTCATATTCCAAAGTTGAGGCATTCCCCTCCCTTCAGTAGCTCACAATCAACGTCTCGAGGACTTTTGACATGTGAGACATGATGGTGGCTTCTTTCGAGGTGTTGAGCCTCTTGATGTCACCTACTATTGTTGACCATACTATCACGTGCATTGAGTTTGTCGGAAAAACCAAGAAAAACATACATGGGCAATTATCTGCAAACATGTCCCCGTATGTGCCTGTAAGGCCGTCAGAATTTTGGGTAACCTGTCAGTTTCAGAAGGTTTTTATAAGTGTGATAAGCATTGTCACCCTAACACATCTAATAAAGCAGGTTGGTGCTGAGGGGTGTATCAGTGATCATAAGAGCTATTTCCAATGATAAAGCCAATTATCCCACTCTGCTGGATTTTGAGTACTGGTATTGAGAGGTTTCACGCCAAAAATAAGACCAAACAAATGATTATTTCCAGTTGAGTGGCAAGCTATTACATAAAAGCAGGTACATATTACAATACATTTGGCGCACCATAGGCCTTTGAAGATGGGTGAATTATACCTGAACAGATTTAGTATCCGAAAGGAAGGCATGAAATATCAGAGACTCACTTTTGTAGTTAGATCTGGACTGAAGAACGCAAACGACTAGCCGTGCCTAATAGGTAAAAATTTGGTACATTGGCACTTAACAAAAACCCAATGATGCTCACCTATTCAATTTCCCTATGAAGTTTTGCCTCCCCTAGATCACTCATAGGATTCTCCAACATTGGTGTTGAAGGGACTTGGAGTGAAGCAACATTGTGCGGGAGAAGATTGGTTGGGGCACCGCATAGAACAAAGACCCATTTTATGTATTTTATTTGTGGGGCCGCTCCACCTCGCCACCTTGACTAACTAACAAAGAGTGTGGGGCTCACATTGACACGCACTCCAACTACTCCACACCGCACTAGGTGCGAAGTATTGTTCAAGTTGATGCCCTTAAAGAAAATTTCATTGTCTCAAAACATGTTGAGGCACTTGGGGTTGTGGTCAGTGTAAAGCAATGGGCAAGAGATTTTGGGGGAACGGAAAAGAGGTTTGAGAACTATGCTTGTAGGGAATATCAGTGATTCAGAATAGGGTAATATGGCCTGATAAGGATCTTATAGGCTCACCAGTGGGAACCTACCAGCACTTGCCGGTGCTTACCCCAAGGTGATGAAACCCAATAATGTGCTTGTAAGTCTGCCCGCCAAGACTAATGGGCACCTATAAGGCCATAATTTGTCGCAATTACTGATAGGTTAATTGGGATTTTTCCAACATTTCAAACGGCCGTAGAACTTTCAAAATCCCCTTTGATGGGTAACCCATTACTCTTTCACTGTTTTTTTTGCAGATTACTATTTAAATAGCTGTAGACATTGTGAATGTCAAAAGAAAAACTGGAGAAAGCAAGCATTAATTGCAAAATTTGAACTACTATAGTCAGACAATTGTATGTTTTTGTTTGGTTCTCACTGTGTTTGGAGGACAACATACACATAGTCTGTGGGGAGGGGCAACACCAGTATTGACATTGACCCAGGTCTGACCGGGGTCAGTCCCAAGGGGCTTTCACCGGAGAAATCCGTGAAATCAACTGGTGCAATTGGGTCGTGCGACTCAGGGCTTGATTTGATGTCGGCACTTTTTGGCTGCCCAAAAGCAGTAGGGCTGTTGCGTAGATTTTGTAGATAGCAAGTAGATTGTACATAGATTATTTTGTCTTCTTCTTCCTTCTCCTTCCGTGCTCATAACTGTCTGCGACCGTGGCCGTTTCTCTTTCTCCTTTGGCAGCTTCTTCTGTGTGATCTCAAAGCCATCGCTATTAGGCAACCCACTCTCCTCTCTGGCAACAGTTGTTTTCACCTCAGCCACCTCCATACAACGCTCCTCCTGCCTTGAGATAAAGAGATCGACAGTCAGTTGCACAGGAAGATCAGGAAGTTTTCCATTAAACACACTATCTGGTGTTTGCTCTCTACTTATTGGGTTTGTGGAATGGTGGGTGAGGATGTGATAGACACAGTTGTACTTCCACACCATGTGAGGTTTCCCAGACACCAAAAACGGGCAGAGTGGGCAGTTTATGGGTATGTTGGTGCATGGTGTGCTCAATGTTGATTGCTTTGCTGATTTATAGCTCATCTTCTCGTAGTGATAAGAGCAAGATGACTGGATCACCGGCGCATTATGCTTTCCATAGGAGAGTTGTGTTCAACAATCTTCAACCCCACAGAAGCCGCACGGATTAATGCCAACCTAGTCAAAGGTGAGTTTCAGCCCGTAATGAGTGCTTTTGAAAATCACGCAACTGCTTTTTGCAGCGGTGTTCTCTTGTTGATGTGGCACATTGCCCAAAGTATGTGATGCCCGACATGATTTTGCATGTAGCTGATCTTTTTTGGAACACCGCATAACTTACATGGAACCAAGTCCTTGCTATCTAGTTTTCCTGCTGTTATGACTTCCTGGGGTACACCCCTAGCATAAAATTGACTTGCTCCTGTGAAGGTTTGTTAGATTGTGCACATCTTTTGAGTTCATTAGATATGTAAATATACCATTAAGATCTTGATATGGGAGTGCTCCTGGGTTGAAAATCTTTGGCAGGGCTTTGACGTTTCCAATCAAATCATTGGTTTCTGGATTAAGGTTTGCCCAGGATATCTCAAGCGCCCTCTGGAGTTGCAAAGTTGGTATTTTCCATGTTGTCACAGGCATTGCTGAGTCTGCGCTTGACAAGACTCGGAGCGGCAAAGGTGAAAGAGGTGTCAGAAGCGCAGAGGGTACCTCAATGACAAACTGGTTTTGAGTTAACCGCTCAGTCTTGGCTGTGACATTGAGTTTAATATATCGTTTTGACCATTCCCATATGTCGGGTGCGGGTGAGTCTGACTGTTGCATCTCAAGAATCTGGCCCATAACTTGAATCTTGTGTGCAGCATTACCGAGTTTCTTGACTTCAAGTGCTGTTCGAAGGTCTTTGCTATTTTCCATTTTGAAGCCACCGATCTCAAAGACTGATAAGCAAATTTGATCCCCTGACACGACCAATAGTGATGCCAAATCTCCAGACTTGATTAGGTTGGCTCCTCTGTCAAGATTACCAATGTCAAATGGATCAAACACATTTTCAAACTTTGTTGCTGTTTGAAATGTTTCCATTGCGACCCCTTGAGCACGGAGTGGCCATAAGGTGACTTTTTTTTGCCTTAGAATCCGCTGTGAGTTGCATGACTATTGAGCTCTTTAGGTACATCTTCCCCTTGATTTCTAATGTTTTTGAAAATGTCTTTTATAAGACTTCTCCTGCAGTAGGATCAGTTTGGGGGAAATCGGGGAAAAAGTTGTCAATTTCTAATCCATCGGGCAGTTCCTGTAATTGTGCGCCAGCGGATTCATCAGCTCCAATGGTGCTGGCTGTTGCTGCTATTTCCTGGTGAAATTTGGGTGCAGGTGTTCTATTCTCATCACTTTGAGCTTCAGATGAATAAACAGATTTAGGTGGAGACGATGAGGGTAAGACATCATCCTGATGCACCATAGCAGTATGTGGATTAAGCGCTGTAGTCTCTTTGACGGCAACTTCAATGTGAAGTTCCTTGTTGGTGAGCTGCCCAATATGGCTGTCTTCGGATTGACCATAATCTCCCGCGGATTTTGTGCCAACATAGTTCCCATTTGGTTGAAGTAAGTTGAATCACTCCTTTGAGAAG
This sequence comes from Crassisporium funariophilum, assembly GCA_014925845.1. NCBI lineage: Eukaryota > Fungi > Basidiomycota > Agaricomycetes > Agaricales > Crassisporiaceae > Crassisporium > Crassisporium funariophilum. The sequence goes on from JACGCL010000005.1 coordinate 1,562,012, forward strand.
ATTGCACTGAAATTTGGTGGCGTCTCATCTTCAAAGTATTCTTCAAAAAGGTCAATGGCTTTCTGTTGCCCTTTGTTCCACTGAAGGTGTAGATTAATGTTTCCAACATGTGTGTCTGCCTTTCAGGATTTGGGATTGATATGGTCAATGCCCAGTGTGCCCAAGATGCTCAATCAACGGTGGCCTTGGTCTAATTTGGGGTTTCATTCAAATGCACCATCAATCAATGTCGCAACACTAAGCTTTTTGCATAATTGTTTGATGTCAAAATTACGTGAGTGGTCTTGGGTACGAGCATTGCAAAAGAGACCCTCGAGCCGGTCTGTTCCTTCTTGAATGAGGAAGAAGTCAAGATCTTTGTCAAGGACCTGCAATTGCACCACGGTGAAGACAATGCTCTTTACAACGGCCTGAGAATCCGCATATAGAGCACCTGTTAAGTAAGCTGTTCCGTGCTTTAGCTGCAACACGGCAGCAAGGTGCACAAATGTTGATAATGATTCAATCTGTTGCTAGAGCGACCAATCAACAGAATTGAAAGGGAGTAGGAAATGGGAGAGAAATCGTCCAAAGAATGTGATGCACCTCTGGCGGTGAAAATTTGATGGAGTCATATTGTGAGGGCAGGTTTTTTCCCCCTCTGTTGCAAGGTGTTGTAATTGAGAGTCGGCTTTTGGAATGTTTTGCTTGTCAGCAGGATCCAAAAGTGCCTGTGCTTTGTCCACTGAGATTTTTGCAATCCGTGCAAGTTGGTACAAAATATTGTGTAGCCAAATATTTGTATCAAAAAGCATGAATCCCAGCAAGTTTTGGAGAAGAGTTGCAAAGCCTGTGATATATACAGTTAGAATGGAATGAATTGAGGTAATTTTGAAGGCAACTCACATTTGAATATATGTTTTGGATCACAAGTCCCCACAATGCCCCCCTCTACAGAGGTGTATAAGTTCAGGCCAACGAGGTCTCAAAGAATAATTTCCAGGGCTGAGTTCAAGATAAGCCGGTGGGTCATGCAGATGGCTTGACGGGCGCTTGGAATGTGGAGTCCCCGTCACTTCCCAATGCCCAAATTGGACCGGAGGTGCATTCCTCAAATTTATGTGCCTTGTACGCATCAAGAAGGGTTCTGATCCATGCACTCAATTTAGGACCTTTCTCTGTTTTGTCAGAGGCAGACACCACTAGCGGAACAGGCCTATAATGATTGGATTGGGTGTACAGCGCCAAAGCAACAACGGTGGCATTGCTTCCAAAACAGACCTTTTTGTCCTTGGTAGGTGCTTCAAAAAGGGCTGTTCAAATGTCTTCAATGGATCTAACATCAGAGACCTCAAGATTCACATTTTTTGAGTGTTCACAACATAATCCCAAGGACAACATTTTGTTCTGGGCAATATTGGCATTGGGTGTCAAGCGCTACACCATCAAACATGAAAAAAATTCCTGGAATAGCGCCCAACAAAGTTTGTGGAGGAGCAGGCTTGACTGCTGGGTCTAAAAAGCTTGTCATATTTGGATCAAATTCCTCCTTAGATGGCATGCCAACAGATGCAAGAAGTTGGGGGATTTTATAGTTCCGATGCACTGTAGTAAGTGAAGCAAGTCCATGGGATTTTTGCAGCACGTATAGCAGCCGGGGACCGCCCATTGACTTTACAAGTAATGTGATATCAAGATTGCGCTTTGAAAAGCCGCCTGACGGAGAGTAGAGGCCAGCAAGAGACTGCTCAATTAGTAAGACAATTACTGCAGGAGAAGTACCTCTCCAGAGGGACGCAGCAATGAGGCGGCGCAGTCCCTCAACTTCATTGGACCCAATAAGCATCATAATGCGCTTATAATTTGACAGTGTCTTTGACATTGTGAGGTTTTGTCAAAGAAGATTCTCCACCTGAAAAGGATTTCAGTATGCAAAGATATTTAATAGCCGGAAGAGCTCACCCCAAGCTCACCCTTGTACAAAGAATTCCCAGTTGTGTAGCCATCCTTTTCATGACTGCTTGCATCTGATTAGCCAAAAGGTACTGCCATTGCGTGTGCGCCTTAGCCTCTTGCACTTGATCCACAAATTTTAGGAAGCTAGCAGTATACTGGACGGAGTGACAGGAAGTACACGCCTCCTTCTTGTTAGTCACAAATCCTGCACATCTATTAGAGTGCAAGATGATGGTGTTGTCTGTACCAAGCCCAGATGGTTTCCATCCAACATCACTCCGCGTTGCATGCTGTTGATAGGGATATGTTGCCCAAACAGAGCCAGGTTTCCATACATACAACAATTGATCCTGGACACCAAAATTGTGGCTTTCTGACCACAGACATTGGTGACTCGGAGTTGTGAATACGCATATTCAAGTTCCTAGGAGGGTATTGAGGATCTAAACATATATCCCAAACCTGCTGGGGGATATTATCCAACCAGACTGAACCAATGGTAGGCAGAGGTGGCGGAACATCATTTCTAGCTTCAAGTTGGGCCTAATTGATCAAGGACAATTAGACCAGCAAAGAAGACCGCTAAATTTTACTACACACCTCTAGAAGTAATCTCTGACAGTCACACACCTTCTGTCCTTGATGGTCAAATATTGCCCTTGGATGCGCTGTTTTTGTTAGAACAATCATCAATTTACACAGATTGCATTCTACACAATGCTTGTTTGTGCTGGGATCAAAACCCGTTGTTAGCTGTGTCTTGCCATTCAGCCAAACTATGGTGACTGGTTGAGTAATAGATGGTGTACGGCAGGGCATCTTTGAGTTAGGTGAAAAGATATCTCATTTTCTACATACAAGCAATAAATCGATGAACAATGGAGATTGAAAACCTGGCCGCATGCGTAAGACCGGTGTAATCTACGCAACAGCCCTACCGCTTTTGGGCAGCCAAAAAGTGCTAACATCAAATCAAGCCCTGAGTTGCACAACCCAACTGCACCAGTTGATTTCACGGATTTCTCCGGTGCAAGCCCCTTGGTCAGTATGGAATGTTTGAAAATGTGGGCCAAAAGCAAGCTCACAGAAAAAGCACGTGCTTTTGATGTTCTGGCTTGCGGTCCAAGGCTTGGGTGTGGCCCAGACGCAAAGAAAATTGCCGTGCGTCTGAAGCGCGTCTATCATTTTTGACCCTGTCAAGATGGCAAAGAAGTCTAAGGGCACGGTACATCATTGACACAATGTCCATTTCTCCCGCAACCTATTGTCCATGCTAAATGCCATTAGCAGACAGGAAGCCAGTTTAATATTGACAGTACTTGCTATTGTGGCGTCTGCAAATGCGACATCAAAATTGGACTGGGTGGCAAGGCCAACTGGAATGCGCACACTATGAGCACTTCTCATTGCAAGTGTGAAAGGGAAGCCAAGATCGTTACAAAGAACATAAGTTCTTTTTTTGTCAAAGCACCTCCAAGGCTGGCCGTGTCTCCTGCTGCAGAGACCTTGTTATTGAGCCAGCCTCCATGTCCGCGGATGCCACCAGAAAACCGCGCTTCTCACGACGTAATCGACCTAGGAACTTTTTATGACAGCATGGTAGAAACCAGCTCTTTGTTGACTGAACTTGCCCGTGTTGTTCAGACTCTCCCTCCCTCCATTGACCTCGCTGTACCATCTGATGCTCTGGCCGCGTATTCTGACAATCCTCATTTGGAGCTTGATGCTGAGGATGATCCTTGGGAAATGATTGACCGCGCACTCAACAGGACTCTTGGATATGGCAAGACAACACCCAAAATCACGCTCATCATCCGGCAAGGACCTCTGGGGATGGACAGGATGATAAATTGGCTTTGACACACTATAGTTGACCTCAAAATTGATGAATGCTTGTTGGAAAACAAAATTCAGCGTCTTGTTGATACTATGATCTCTCTGTGAGTTGAACCATCCTATCTTTTGATTTATCCATAATTTGATTTGTTTTTACTTCCAGTGGGGCCAAGCCTGCTGATACAAGCCCGCCAATTGCTGCTGGGCCTACAAAGCCAGCACCTCTGCCCACAGGAGATACTGCAGGAGCCATCCAAGTGCATGAAGAGCACATTGCACCCCCAAAGGATGTTCTCTGCCCGGGGTATGAGTTTTTATTTCCAAATGGCCAATCAGCATTTGGCTTGTATCCTTTTCTCTTACAAGAAAAGCAGATGCTTCCATGGACCGTTATTCTCATGGGATCCAGGATGCGGCTGCACTCGACAAAGTGCACAAAGATCTCACCCTCTTCTGACTGTATCGCTGCCTTGCCCTGCTTTGAATGCACTGCCCTCCATTACACCACAACAAGCTTCTGACCCGTCGCTACGCGCCGGGGTTCGCTTTGCTCACCCGGCTCTGCACGACAGGCCTTCAGCTTGCCGGGGCTGCGCCCCTGGACCCCGCCCTGTCTCAGTGTATCCTGTTTCTTTGTTTCAATATAACAGAACTTTGATTTGTTATAATAAGCACTGCTGCTGTCAAGCTACTATTACTTATAATGTGTATGGCATAAGGCATATTAGACATAAGACAATGCAAGCTTGGAGAAAAATGCTAAATAATTATCAATCATTGATGATCTACTTGTATCTTATCTATGAGGTCAGGACATAGGTCCTACCCAAGGGTACCATGGGTGTGGTTGGGGTCTGGCTTTTCTTGCCTGGCCTAAACCCGTACCCCCAGCCATGGGTTGGCAAGTGTGTGGCAGCCCACTGCCAATGATTCAGGCAGAGTGGGAATCACAATCATCAACAACACTGTTTTTGATCTCAAGTGCCAACCCCATGCCAGTCACCTTTCTGCATGGCCGTGTGCACTCACCGGTGTGGTAGTGGCCTCTGGGCAATGCGCCCAAGGTGCCCGAGCCAAGTAGATTAGATTAGATACCAACCTAGCACAGCATGTCCATATGTAGAAGGACCGCGGTCCAGTGATAACATCGCAACTTGGCTCTTACCACGGCGCGCCAGCTACACCGCGCGCCTGCTCGAAGCGCTACCAAGCCTTGCCAACCCGAGCTCCCTGAGTAGGTCCACCTGGACTACTTGGGCAATGGGACAGTGGGCAATATAGACAGCAACAGTGCAGACAGTGGGCAATGTCCCATGCAGATCTTGAGATGCCCAAACCTGTTGGCCCAAGCTCACCATCAAAAAAAGCAAAGAAACTGATCAGAGGATAGCATGAGGACATGAGGATTAAAGAAGCCATAATTAACAGCAAGTCCCTTACATTGCCTCTATATTGCCCAAAGATTCAGGTGCAGAAAACACAAAAAAAAGGTCTTTGAGAATTTGAAAAAAAATCAAAAAAACAACCAAGAAAGCAAGGGAAGGGGACTTTACTTAGGTGTTGAAACTGCTCAAAATATTGTGAATAGCATACAGTCTTTCTGTAGCTTAAGAAAATCTCAAAGAGCCCACAGCCATTGCAATGTTGCATTGACTTTGCATTGACTCATGAATGGGGAACTTAGGGTTGGTCAATAAAAATTATGCCAAACTATCATACAGATTGCATTTGCATTACATAGGTGAAGGCTGACATCCATTGGTGAAAAGGCTTGCATAACCCAGGTGTTGCAGTGCCTATCCAATGTCTATCCATATTTTACTGTAAAAGACCTATAACCACAACTTGCATGGGTCTAGTTTCCATTTTGATGCCATTTACAAAATATAGATATAGTATATCCTCCTCAGTTTCACACCTTAATATCAGTTGTTGACATTGTTTGAAAGCTTATAGACATAGGCATCTGTACTTGTACTCTTGTGGGTATACTTAGTCAACCTATGTATTTTGAGCAGTTGATAAAGTCAGATAGTATAAATCAGCCCAGATATTACCCATGCTCAAACACCTTCAAGACATCAACAAAAACCCCAAATTTACCACCAAAGAATCAAACAAAAGTTGAACAAAGGTGGCTTGCAGAACATAAGAACTTGTACAGTAGGTGCAGACAACCAACAGAGAACAGTGGCCCTAACCATTAAACCAAATCTCGGAGAGGGGAGGCCTTGATTAGTTAAACAATGGAGTCTATGCTGCTCAAAGTGCTTCCAGAGTTTGAGAATGTCAAAGAGTAGCAGGGGCAATCAAGTGTTGCATTTGTTTGTTCTCAAAGCCTTTGCCTTTGACCGCACTACAGGCTGAGAGTTCAAGGTCCGCTTATTAGGTAACATTATTATGTCAGCAAGAGCAACTGTGTTTTAATATATAGGATAGTCATGGGTATTCATCATTGATTGCTCAATGGGGCCCACAAAAGCACACCATGGCCGTACTCAAGCTCGGGTCAGATGTATAATATGGCACTCAAGCGGAAAACAAGCAGCATGATCACCCTTAAACTCACAATGCTCAATGCTCGGTGTTCACTCTCTGTTTGAAATTGCCATATTGACATGTGGAAGCGCCTTGCGGTTGCCATTGGCCGTGAAGACATCCCCCGCATCCATAGCCTTATGGCTTCCAAGCTTTGACACGGCGCTAGTGTTTTTTCCATTGTTGAAAGGGTTGAGAAGGCAGCGCAGCAAGCATTCAGTCCTCAGGGCTACACCAAGGCCAATTTCCAGCTCGGATATCTCTTGTACAAAATTGGTGGGCAAGCAATTGCAAATATTGCCCACCGTGCTCTTGGGATGCCTTCAATCAATGCAACAAAATGCCATATATTGGCTTCATTGTTACAATCTTTGCCTGGATTTCCCACTTTGAAGAACTCAACTCCAATCTTTCATTATGCTTTCCTTCTGACAAAGCTGGTATTCCTCGAGATGGTATTATCAAGGGCACGCAGATGCCCGTGGACGAGTTAAAAATCTCTGAGCGCTTACAATGGGATCCACGCACAAATATGATCCTTGGAGCTTGTTGCAAGCATAGCCTACAGTGTGCGCTAGAGTATTGTTCTCAATTTCAAGCCAACACGCTACTGAAGTGCTTGAAGAATAAAACTGTACATCTTGCATCTGAAGTACGTGGTTCAAATATCCTCTCTTTATTCAATAGTTTAACGGACTGCTAGGCAACTGTTATTGGGTGTTCCATTTTCAGCAACAATCCCAACAACTAACAAATATACCACAAAGGGCCTTTGCTATCTTGGGGACCTGTAAACAAAAAACGATCTCTGACCAAGAAACACTCCTCTGGGATTCATCTGATGCCCTCAAGTCAAAATTGCGTACTCAAAATTGCTGTCTATACTACTGCCTTTTGTCAGATGGCAATGCTTGCAGATGTTGTGCCCTCATTTCAATTACACTCAATCAAAAACTCCCAGCAACATTGCCCATTCATCCTCTGCTAGCACCGCTTCCTCTCTTTGATTTATCCTGTGGCAAAGATGACATAACACTGGACTTTGACTGCAAGCATGTTCTAAAGCGCTTTTGGAATACCTTACTTTGTCAGAAGGGTGTTACAGTCGACGGAGTGAGTATCAGTACGTCCACTATCAAAGCCCATCTTGTTGACTGTGGAATGTCACTGGACACAGCCAATACCCTCCTTGCACCAAACAACAAACAAGATGTTGTCCTAATGCTCAAGCTACTGCCTCAAGCTGTCCTCCAAGTCTGCCAAGCCAATCCCAAAGTCCACATGCCAAGTGCTTTGTCTTCTCAGAAAAATTTACGGCCATCTTCTTCACGCCTATACCAACGTGGCCTTGTCTCTGAGCCAGCAGCCAAGTCCCTCTTAGTGCTGCCTCACATCTCGTGCTTGCTATTCATAACCAGGAGAAAGGAGAATTTATTCCAGTTCAGACATGCTTTGACATGGTGTCTATGATTAAGAATGTCTTTTTCTGCATTGCAAAGGTCCAAAAGGACAACCCTGATGGGTTGTTCTGGCTAATCCTGGTTGGATCCAATGGGCTAGAAAAGGTTTTTGGAAAAGTACAAACCATGGTCGGCAACAATACCAACGTGGGTCAGTACCAACTCACAAATTGCATCAATGGTGCCGTACAGTGTGTCAATATACTCGAGAAACACCCTGAATGGGGTGGGCAGGCTAGGCAACTAACAACAAAGCCCCTTCCAAGCAAACTAGGAGATGTGTCCAGCAAATACAACCATATCAGCTCAAAGTTGTGGGTAGGAGATGTACATGTGAAGAATGTTGTCCTCAGTGGATGCTGGTCCAAAGGCAGGCGCATAGTGGAAGACAAACTTTGCAAGGCAGACATTGTACCTCCGTTTGCGGCTATGGAAAAGGAGGGCAGATTTACGATGATGTGCCCTTTTGGACATTCAAAAATGATGATGGTTGATGGAATAGCTGTTGGTGAGCGCAAAGAGACTGAAGAAGAGCGCGATGACTTTCAAGATATCCGAGTTCAGGACGTGGCAACTGCCAGACCGCCGATGGCCTCAGAATCCACTGCTATGCCTGTCAAAACATCCTTACCTTCCAGCTCATCAATTCCCCCTTCTGCATTAGCAAATGTTAACCCAATCCATCCTTTGATCCTGATCTTGACAATCTTGCTGCTGTTACTGAATTATGTCTCTTGGGTACTCAGAATGTGCATAGTGCATGGGTCAGCATTGACAACAAGAAGGTACACAAAGCCACAATTATGCGGCTATACTCCAATCCGTTTGCCATCTCTGATTCAAAGGATTGACTGAAACGAGTCTGTGGGTATCCACAGTATCACAAAGATCCAAATCATCTTGAATTAAAGTCCTTTTTGAACACAAAAGAAACCACGCACAATGACAAAGAAATTATCCTTGTTCAAGACCCTGCCCTTACACTTGTCTCTTGCAACAAGAAAATGTTCCTTGCTGTTTTCCAAATCCTTGAGATTTGATTCAACAATGTTGGCGTCCGAGAACTACCTTCACACTACCTTCACAAACCTACTGTCCAAATCAACGGGCAGATTATGCAACTTGCACTTGTTGCAATGAATTCCAATGAGTCTGATGAACCTGATTGGGAATGGAATGGCGCTTTTGAGCTTTGCTCAACCTTCCAGAACATAGAGGGTTGTTGGATAGAGGCCATTAATCCTGTTGTTTGGCGTGCTGCAAGAGGTTTGATGAATGGAAAGGACACATATGCATTCCGGACAGCAGATCTAAGAGACATGGCAGCCCTTCTTTACGAGCGCATTGGGAACAATGTCCAACATCTACCCCAGATACCACAGACAGTGTCTTTCCCTTATTGCTCAGAGCAGGGTATGTGTATTAGCTATGATTTCCTTGCAAATTCTAACTCATCTTTGGTGGGTCCATGCATGTTTCTCAACCACGGTGAAAAACAATAAATGCAATTTGAATCTAGTGTTTTTGGTATATCCAAAACACCAAACACAAATTCTTATCCAGAGATGCTTGGACTAGACTTTACAAAGACTTTAAGTTGAAGCTATCCCTGTTAAGTTATTGGGAGAGTGGTTGTTGGTTATCTTGGTTGGTTATATATGAGCCTCTGTGGTGACAGAAAGGTTTGAGAGAGGTGAAAGAATATAGAGAGAGAGGAGATTCTGAGACTTGAACTTGGACTTGGACTAGAGAACTAGTGACTTGCAATCTTGGGCCTGAGGCTGTAGGCCAGGCCAAGCCGGGCCCTTGTAGACCAAGCTAAGCTAGGCTTTACCAGCTCTACATTGGAGGGCTCAAGGGCATGCATTATGGCCATCACCAACTGGCAAGCCACCTACTTATGTTGAAAGGGCACAGATTTTTTGGCCTAAGAATAAGTCTTCTTTTGCAAGTCCTAATGTCTTATATTTCTGATTTGTTTTTCCTCAGCCCTTTGAAGCCCTGTTGCACCCAAAATTTAGGGAAATGATTGACACTGCTGCCCACTCAAGAAACAGTGTCAAGATCCCTAAGAAGAGATCAGTATGCAAGGGCATTATCCAGTGCTGCAAGAAGAACTTGAATGAATCACAAATAGTGTTTGGAAGTCTGGTTACAAGACCGGAAAAAACCCTAACCAAACCAGACCTTAACTGGAAAAGACCGCAACAGAAGAAGACCAATGAAGACCGTAACTGCCATCCGGTCTACGGTCTTTGATAATTTGAAATTTCTAAGGACCAATGAAAAATTGGTTCATCATCGTGTGCACTACTCCTCTGGCCCCTGGCCAGTTACCGCCCTTCCTCCCTTGGCTGCTCCTGCATCCCCGAGGGCGCACCCCAAGTGCTCGCTCCCCCTGCTGGGACCCGACCAGGTGATACCCTGCCGTTTGGAGCACACCTTTGGATTTGATGGGGTTGTAGTGTATCTGGTATTCCTTTGTTGTAGTGTTGTAATGCATGCATGTTTGCTTTTACGTACCCGACCACTTGTGTGGTAGGCACAACTTGAGTATGGTTGCTTCCTCCCCCTATCCGTGCTCACCCCCCTCCCCTTCTATCCCCCAGCGCGTCGTGGAGGTAAGGGGAGAGCGGCGGCCGCAGCAGCGGCGGAAAACGGAAGAGCGAGGTCAGGACCGTTAAGAACGGAAGAAAGAGCGTACCAGTCTCGACAAGGGCAGACCGTACCCGAACCCAGCCATGGGTGCTTTGAAATCGCTTGCCTGGAAGTTGGTGTCGATGCCCTGGTTCTCCATCGTCGTGTACATGTACGTCCAGATCAGCGGAATCGCGCTTTTCGCGATCCCGCCACCCTCATCCGAGATCTTGATCGTGATGTCCTCTTTGCCCTTGACAACGACGACCTTGATAGGGGGGAAGTTGTCCTCATTATTGACTCCGTACCGCTCGACGACGGCGTGGAGGGAGTTCTTGAGCAGTTCGAAGCAGATGTGCGAGAGATGCACGGGGACGTAGGGGAAGCTGAGGTTGGTGGGGCAGATGAGCTGCACGGGCAGGCCTTTGAACATCGCGTCGTGCTCTTGGCAGCACAGCCTTTCATATCGACGTCAGGATAGGTTGTGGTCGGGTGTTTTGATACCAGAGGGACGACGATATCAATCGCGACAAATGCGCCTGGCAGAGTATTATGTTGGTCGGGGATGACCGGTGCCCGGGTTGATTTGCATGTGCTATACGGGCCGGTAAGGGAGCGCGAGCATCATAGGCGCGGTGGGGGGCGTTGTCACAGGTGTTGTTGCAGGTGCAATGACTAATGGGAAGGCGTTGTCGCAGGCGCGATGACTAATCAGCAGGCGCAAAGAAAAAGTGGCAGGCATGGTGGCAGGCGCGGTGGCAGGCGCAATGACAAAGCGGCAGGCGCGAAGAAAAAGTGGCAGGCGTCAGTGATTTAGTTGATGTCATTACTGAATTTAGCGATGATATCATAACGCGCCTGCTGTCTATATTTAGACGGCAGGCGCTCGGCAGGCGCGTCGCAGGCGCCCGCCTGCTGAATTAATTGTTAATTCCCTCCCTCCTCCCCCCTGTTGAAAGAAAATATTATAAAACATGTTTTGGGGGTTTTCAAGGTGTGGGAATCCGATTCAGAAGTTAGATTTTTGAAGGAAGTTGAAGGGGAGGCTATGCAACAAAGAAGGTTGAAAATCCGGCTATAGGACTAGGGGTTCTACCCTACCCGTGGGGTTGCACTGCCTTTGGCAGTGCTTACCCCAACCTATCCTATCCTATACACGCACACTTGTACTTCACACATATACTACTCACATTCAAGTATACTATCTTGGTTGACTTTAGTCACATATCATACAAGTTGACTTCACATGTAGTCTATGGCTTATACTCATAGTCAGATGTATCTCTCACTTTACCCGTATACTTACCCAGTATATGGTTGGTCACATCAAGTTGGCAATGATACTTGACTGATTGGTAGCTTTTGACTACTCTGACTTGACTTTCAAGTTGTTCAATCAGATATGTGGTTGCTTTACTCTACTGATGTATATCACATACTTGGACATTATACTCATAGTCATACATGCCTTTGACTTCACTGATAAGCTGACTTGGTATATGGTTGGTCAGTTGAAGTTGGTCATGATACTGTCAATTGACTTGTTTGTCCTGATTCACTCTGGTACATTATAAAAAGTTGATGTCATTTTAGTCTAGTCATTTGGATATATATGTACTGACTTGACTCTACTTGTATCTTACAAGTCACATTTACTTATTGCATACTTGGATGTTTCATGTATTGATAGTCAGATGTATCTTTGACTCAACTCTTATACTGGCTTGGTATATAGCTGATTGAATATGATACAAACAATTGACTTTCTGGGATTGACTGACTCAGATAGTTTGTATCACAAATACTGTATGCAAAAGTCAACTTCAAGTTGGTCACGATCGACTGAGTCGTGGTCAGTCAAAGTTTGGTCATTGAGTCGGTCGTTGGTCCGACCACCAAGTGAACTGACTTGACTGATATTTTTTTTTGTCTTTTTTTGGAAAGCTCATTTTGGACCTCAAGGAACCAGAGTGCCTGTTTTCAAAATATCTGTGAAAAATATTTGATGGGCCTGGCATGGCTTGAGTTTTGGGGACCCACCCTTGAAATCTTTGGTGCAAGGGCAGTCCATAGCAAAGAACATGCCATGAAAATTTCAAGGCTGGGTCCCCAAAACTCAGCACCAGGTTGGAAGATCAACCTGATTTGACAAAGTCCCCAAAACTCAGTGCCGGGTCGGAAGATCGACCTGATTTGACAAAGTCCCCAAAACTCAGTGCCGGGTCGGGGGATCGACCTGATTTGACCTGATTTGACAGAGTCCTTCAGCATGGCCTGGTTTTTGGGGACCCAGCCTTGAATGTTTTGGTGCAGGAGGACTGTATGACAAAGGACATTCACTGAAGATTTCAAGGCTGGGTCCCCAAAACTCAGTGCCAGGTTGGGGGATTTCTTTTCTCTTGTGTTTTGCCCCGTACTTTGATGGGTCCGCCACGGCCTGGGAAAGTGGGACCCTGCGCTCATATTCAGGGCGCTTGTTCAGAACATGCCAAAGAACAATGGTGCAAAAAATCTAAGGAATCCGAGAGATAATCCCTGAATCTCGGTTTATCGGATTAACCGAAGACTAATATAGATAGAGATAATCCCTGAATCTCGGTTTATCGGATTAACCGAAGACTAATATAGATAGGAGAAACCTCATTTAGCTTGCTTGTTCTGTCGTGGAAGAAAAATTCTCTGTCCTCGTCTACCACTTGGTAGTAGTGATAAAACTTGCCAGTGCGTAAATTTTCTTAGCACTTGTTGATTCAATGGCGTAGTGCTGATTATCATTCCATCACTCAGCCAATGTCGGAGGCGTCGGCAGCGTTGCGAATACCCTTTGGAAAGTCGACGTGGGATGCGACGGAAGAAGTCACCTGAGACCCCACCCGCTACAACTGAGAAAGAAGTCGGGTCGCCAGTGACGGACACCACTCACTAATCTGTAGTATCTCCCATGCATGCCAGCGTTTTCTTGGGTAATTGTTTGATCTCTTGTCAAGTTCAAAAGAAATCTTGAAGAACTTCACCGTGACGGCATCGGCTGTCTTCTGCAAAGAACTTAAAAAGAATAGTAATACGTCAATGTCACCTAATTTTGTTATCATTGCCTCATACCTTCACATTACAAGCCGTCCTGAGCTTTTCCAAAGGTTTGAGAGACTCCTTCCAGCGCGATCTAGCCACTTGACCATTTGGAAGTCGAAGGCGTGCCCATCGAGTGACTTTGGGGCACCAATCTGTTCCATCCGCAACAATGTGGCCTAGATAACGCAACAACACACCAGCCTCTTGGGGACGCATGAGGCGATGATACCTCTCTTGAGCACGGAGGGACTTCATCTTCCGGATGTCGTCGCAGAATCGCATTCCAATTAACATTGAATGATTCGACGGAGGAGTTCAAATTGGCAAGGAGGAGGTCAATGCCGAGCCGTAGGTCAGGAAATGGGGTGATGTCAAAAGGCGTCGTTGGCGGGTTTCTCAGCCATTGAGTAGTGCTTTTCTCCATTTTACAACAGATTTCGTCAAGAGATGCAGACTGGAGTGCCCGAATAAATTCAACGGAGTTGAGCAAGTCTTCGAGGCGAGCGTTTTCGAAAAGACTTTCAAGATTTGGCCATGTTGAAGAATCCTCCGGCTGAGTAGTGCCGGCATTATTATCTTGATTGCTGGGATCTAAGTCGTGTTGAGCGGTGGATTCAATCCTTTTTAAATCAGAGGCAATCGTGTGGCAGCAAAAGCAGATTCGGGCGGTTTAGCACAAGTTCAATACTGTAATGACATCACACCAAATAGATATACTTAAATAGAGCCGATTTTCACCGGGCTCCAGGCTCGGCCGGGTCGTTGATTTCAAGACTCGCAAGGCATACAATTTCTTCAGCGCATATGTTCGACATCTACGCAACATGTTGGGGTACACGACCGAATAACGCTCTCGGGATCTCAACGTCCTCACCGGGGTCCTGCCAATTTGACCCATCAAAAATAAAATCCCCCCTGTTGATCTTCATATCCTTTTGTAAGGATATGCAGAGCGTCTTTGCGTACTCAACATCCGACAGTTCTCTTCTTTCTTGTTTTGTCTCGTCTTCTTTGTTGGGTTCCGCGAGATTCTTCCGCTGGTAGTGTGAAGGAGCTCGGACCATGCGCAACAGGGCGGACAGAGACTTTTGCGGATGGACTATTCGATGTTAGCGAGGTCCATTCGATGATGCAAACAACTTACTTGACGTTGGTAGCGACGGCAGAGCGGCCACCATCATTGACAACAGGGGCTTGATGCTCACATGCTCTTGATTCGTGAGCAGCTTCTTTGTCTTAAAGTCGTATGCACGAGAGACTTCGGTGAGGTGCATGCTTCCGTAGGTCAGGTAGTGGCCACCCAAAGTTACCGACGGCGTTGGCGTGTATACCTCGTGAGTGGCTCCTGGCGGCTGGATGCTAGAACGACATAAGCAAGATATAGCCACATATGGTGGAAAAACATACATGACGTCGCCTGCGGCGGCGTGAACGACAAACCGGTCGGACTCCCTGCCGTAGAAACCTTCGTCTGTGAATTTCGCACTAGCGTAGTTGTCATAGGCCTCAAAGTACACCCGGCAATCTGGGCAGTCCTTCTTGATGCCCTTGTGTCGGATAAACGTCCAAAACTTGTGCCCTGACAGGACCTGCGTCCAGGTACCGTAACCATCGGCGTCGTGGTGGGCATAGGTATGGTACAGCGGTTGGTGCAGGAGATACCAAGAACTCGAGTTGAGCATGTCGATGGGAATGAAATGGCAGTCCGAGTATTCCATGTGAAGCACGCCGAGTGTGGACATCCCGTCGTCAATGTATCTGTGACTGGTCAGACAGGCCCGTTACGCGACAACACTACTCACTTGATAAACGAGGGCTTAGCACGGTCAGTGCTTGGACAGTCTAGGACGCATTGGATCCTGGACTCATCCTCGATGCCTTTGCAGAAGTCACCTAGACTCATGGCCTTGTGCGGATTGCTTGGGTTCTCAACTCGTAGCAGAGTGTCTGTAGTAATTGTTGGAACTATTCCCATCGTTGACCAATCACTTACCATGCGCTTCAACTTTGCGGTTCTCGTATAACAGGAGCTTCTTCTTCAAATCTTCCGCCTCGAGCTTGACCGGTGTGAATGGGCATCCTTCTAGTACGACGGGATTTCCTTGAGAGATTTCCTTCTTGATTCTTACGCCAAGGTCCCATTCCGTTTCAAAATTGCCGTACTTGATGTATGCAACCCAGCCAGACTCCCTAGCGAGTTGCGCGTCTCCGGCCAGAGCCTTGACGTGGTTTAGGTCCTGTAATCCAATGAGAAGCTTTCAACCCAGCGTATACGGACTTACTATCTCCAATAGGTTCTTTTTTGGGTCATCGGGAGCCGAGATCCATGGCAGTCGTGTCTTGTAACCCCTGCCCACTCAACAATGGGCGACTCTTTTTGGAACGCAGCGCCTTCTAAACAAGTCAGATCTTTGATAACCGGGGCGTTGGTCGACGCCGCCTCGGTGTTTGTTGCCACTGACGCATAACGGAACGAAGGGGGCGGTGTGGTATTCATTGCAATTGACGCGTAGGAAGGGGTCCCTGGAGGTGTGTTTTCCACCGGAGGAGTCGGAGAGACAGCCATAAGTTCTTGTGGCAGCTCGCTTGGTCCTCGCTTGTTCGGGGTCGGCTGCACGGTTGAGTCTATAGTCGGCTGGACTGAAATAATGAGTCCGGGCGCGTTCGGTGTCTGTTGGACACCAATGCTCCATCCTGGTATGTTCGGAACCTGCTGTAAATTAAAACACAAACTCGGGAAGGGTTGAACCACAGGGCTCGCCAGAGCCGACTGGGCAGGGTTCCGCCATGGGACGTTCAGAGTTGGCTGGAAAGGTTGGCTCAGTCCAGGAAAGCTCTGGGGTGGGACGTCTGGAAGGGGTTGGTTGCTAAAGCTCGTTTCTGGTAGACTGAAGGTCGGCTGGAAAAATGATTGCCCTGGTAAGGTCGGAATGGGTTGGACGGCAAAGCTCGGTCCTGGCGTATGCTTTCTCGGTCCGGCCATCGTGGTGGAAATGGGTCCTGGCAATGGACCGGCCGTCTTCAATTCCCGCCTCATCTTCTCATTATCCCTGCGCTACCTCAGCTAAGTCCTTGATCTGGGTAGAAAACGTTACCTATTCCTCTGCGCTGTTTTCCTTTTCAGTTCTCTCATGTGTTCTACCTTTAACTGCTTTTCTTGTCTACGCTACGGTTGAGCTTATATGAGGTGGTAAAATGCGACAAACTTACTCTAGATGAGATATATCTCGTTTCGGGGGCATTGTCGGATGATGAAAAGGGCTCAACAAATGTCCTGCATGTGTTCGGATATGTGGTGGCTGTGTATGGCCGGATATGTATGGTTGGGATACGTAATGGCTGAATAAGTGATGGCTGTATATGGTCGGATACGTATGGCCGGATACATATGGTCGGATACGTGGTTTCTGAATATGGTCGGATATGTGATGGCTGTATATGGCCGGATACATATAGCCGGATATGTATAGCCGGATACGTGGTTTCTGTATATGGTCGGATACATATAGCCGGATGTGTATAGCCGTTTACGTATGGTTGGATATGTGATGGCTGTATATGGCCGGATATGGGCTGGGTACGGTTGCACGGCACGAGAAAGCAACATATTGGAGATGAAATCTACAATTTGATACCACTCGCTTTGGCAAGCTGAATTGCGAGCACCCATGTGTTATACCTACGCTGGCCAGTCGGCCAGAAATTAGCCCGCTCCTCCACAAATTCTTCACATAGCCATGGGTGGTAGTCTTGGATGGATGCCACGACCGTCTCGTCGCTTATAACTCCATATGACGCCTCGAGGATTTCGATAAATTAAACCCATAGAAAACGGTGTTTAAGAAGGTGATTGGTGCAGCTTTTCTATTGCAAGTTAGACTCGCAGTGCTGCTTGTTCCTGCAGGTGGCGGCATAAGCGTCTTGATTAGCAAGTCAGACTTGCAATGCTTTGTGTTCCTGCAGGCAGTGTGTAAGTCCTTGATGATGGTCAATGATAAGCAACGACAATGTGTTTGCGGCTTCTGAAACAAACAAAGAAACCACGTGCGTGATCAATCAATCGCACTGGATGATTATCTTTGTGTTTCCAAACCTCAACGAGCGTTTGTAGGGGGTCTGACTCTTACGTGCGCCGTTGCTCCTACCTGATGCTTTGTTGTAGGGAGTCTGACTCCTGCAAATATCCTCTTCGACGCCACCCGGCACGATCAAGAATATTACCCGCCCCACAGCAAGGTTCTTCAAGCCGCACACCGTCTAAACCCACGCGTATAGAGTATCAGGTTCGTCAAGCCTCATCTCTCCACGTCAACGTTGGCCCCCAGAATGCGAGGTTCTTCTAGCCGCGTCCTATCCTGCCTGTATACATTATGAAGTCCTTTGATCCCTCACACTGCCCCTAGCCCTAGCCCTCTGCAGCCGAGCAAGGGTTTATGGGATGTTTATTTGGCACATGGGCTCAATTGTGAGGCTCTTTGAGCCTCTCTGTCTCAGTTTCTCGACGCCCTACGGCTGCGGCTATCCATTTGAAAGGATGTACGGAGTCCAACTCCTACATCTCCACCCGACCTTAAATTGGTGTGTTCATCTCACTAGCAAGGGTCTTTGAGCTGCGCGGTGGCGTCATTTTTTTGATCTCCTTCGCTTAACGGTCCTCCCGACATTTTCCAGGAGCAACCATTCTCTCTTTTGTGAGGCTCTTCGAGCCTCGGTTTCTGGTCAACCCTACGCCGAAACTCTATGCTTCGCGTTCTTGCTACAAAAGAGGGTGTGCAGAGTCTAACTCCTGCACTTCTAAAAGCCAGCTGAGTTTCGCTTTAGCGCGGTGTTCATCCTTACGTTGGTGTGGCTCGTCGAGCCGCACCGTTTCATGATGTATTTTTTACCAGCACAGCATTGGCGACTCAGATTTGGGCGCAGGTGTGAATCAAAATAAAGCCTTTCATTCAAAGGCGTAAGATATCATCCTCTAATTGTTTTCAACTCATCTTCGACTACTGCTGGATGTACTTTACGGATTTCTAGACACCCTTTTTCTTCTGCTTTGGCTGAGCTCGTAAAAACGGATTTTTTGACTTGGTGGAGGCTTTGGGAGCCTGTAGAGACGAAGACAATTGCGGCAGCTTGCTGAGCGGCGTTGGTTGACGGAAAGAGGAGGTTCCTAAATGTATGCTCAGCGTCTTTTCTGTTAGTGCGGTAGAACCGCTCTTACTTTGATCCGGGGCATGCAGATTCCCAGGGAACGAGACGGGGCGTTTCAACTTTGCAGCTGCACTTGAATGACTTTGATGTGGTTGAGGTGCTGACAGATTTGACATGGACTGCTTATTTGAGATCTTCAAAGATGATGGACCAACGGAAACGTTATGCCACGGCGTGGACTGCTCCCAGGTGTTGGGTGGGGGTGCCATCGACCCCGGAGGCCGAGGATTCGATGCGCTGATGTTAGCTGAAAGACCAAATGCATTGGATAACGACGTCTGCCAAGGCTTTGCAGGCTGCGTATCTGCATTGGCCCGAGGTACCTGCGGACGGCGCCGGTCAAATGCAGGTAGGGGGCCTGAAGATGGAAAAGGGTTAGCAGGGCCTTGCGAAGAAGTCTGCATACTGAACGGGACCCCAAGGTCCGAGCTGGGCGCGGTTTTTGAGGGCGGGATGTCATTCACAATGCTTAGTTTGGCATGCAGAGCTAGAAAAGTAGCTAAGTTCAAGTATGCTCAATATAAAGAGAAGACTTACATGTGTTATATGCATCATGCGGCGTCTGTCCCTCGCTTGGAGGATATACTAGCTCTCCGAAGGTGGTCTCGTCGTTCAATGGCGATAAAGGTGATGAGTCGTACGCCATGAGATCGGCGAGATTAGCACGCGGCCTTTTCATCGTTCGCGAGAGCTCTGGACTGTCTAAACAGGGGAGACTCAATTAGCATAAAGTAAGGTAGACCAGAAATTGTAAGCTTACCTGGCGACATGCTCCGTACTCGCCGCCCAGATGGTTCTCCCTTCTCAGGAGTCGTCGGCAAGTTGAAAGGGTTGTCTGCGTCCAGTAGCCAAGCTACAAGCTGATGTTAGCGGGGAAAAAAGAATATTGGGATGCTGTGGCTTACTTGTTGGCGAATACACTGCGTTGTCCTCCAAGGGACTGCTTGATTCAGTATAACCGCTATTGAGGCCGTCATCCAGGTTGCCGAAAATGTCGCCCATTAAGATATCCTGTACCTCATTCGGACTTGCGGCGAATGAAGGATTTGGCGGTCCTGCGGGTGATGCAGGCGTGGGGGTTACACTTGTGTTATCTTCCGAGTCCAGTGCCATTGTTGCAGCAGGTACGTGGGCTGAGACGGGGGCGGGTAAATCTACTGGCTTTGATCCCATATTGGCGGCCGCAGGTGCAGAGACAGAGGCGGCAGCTGTTGGATTATGAGGGAGGATTGTGGGGAGCTTGTCAACGCCGATGGTGATCTCCTCTCGAGCCTTCTTCTTTCCCTTCTTCTTTGCCTTGACGCCCATGGTATCCTTCGGTACATTGGGGTTGGAGTCGACAACGACCGCTGCACTCTCATCAACGTCGATTGCAACCACATCTCTGGCCTTCTTCTTTCCCTTCTTCTTCGCCTCAACACTCGGGGTATCCTTCGGCACCTCGGAGTCGGAGTCGACGACCACCGCTGCACTCTTGTTTCTCCCCCGCTTCCGTTGTTGCCCTCCTTCCTCATTCTGCTTGCCTTTTGACTTCTTGGATCTGGCCTTGTCAATCGACGGCCCCTCTCGCATGTAAGCCGGGTTGGTTTCGTCGTAGTCATCCTGTGGGTCTGCAACATTCTTGCCCGAAAGTAAAGTTAACATTTCTATATGCGAACACATGTGTATCATTCACGAATCGAATGAAACAAAGTAAAACAACCTTTTCCCCTATCCTGTGTGAGGAAACCGGCCATCATATGGTGTTTATTGTGCGCAAGAGCCGCAAGAATTATGTCCGCCGTTTCGTCGGCTAGTATATGGTAACAGCGCACAACCTTTTTTTGCGGTGGGCGATGGACGCGGCCACGAATTTGCAATTTGTCTTGGGAACTCCATGCCTGGGTCTAGGGCGCGAGATCCTTAGTGTAAAGGAATTAAGTAAGACAAGGAAACGTACGACGTAAATGACAATGCAAGCTTGAGTAAGGTTGAGCCCAATTGAACCAACCGAGGATATTATCAACACGCGACAGTCTGGCTCTAAAAGAAACTGCGAGACGACCTTGGCGCGTTGTGGATATGACAGTTGACCGTTAATGTAGACATTTTTGATACCATATAAGTCAAGAACCTGTAAGGCAGTCAGAGAAAATGCAAATAAATAATAAAAATGCTCGCTGACATTGCGGAGAAGTGGACCAAGACACGTCAACTCCATAGAGATGATAAGCTTCGCCGTCGTTTGCGGTTGTTTGCTAGGTTGGAGGGGGGGAAACGCCGGAAAATGCACCTTGCCATCGACAACTTCGATCTCGGGAGCGTCATCCCGAGTGAGAAGGTGGCGGCATAGACGGGCACAGATGTTGAACTTTGTCGACTTCTTCTCCTCCCATTGCGCGAGAGTCTCGAAATGCGGGACTGGTTCGGCAAGGTTGCGCCGGGCATACAACACGCAAATTGATGATCAATGTAGAAACTCCGCGAGCAGATCTGCAAAACTCCATTCGTTGACGAGACGCTGCAAAATTCGTGTCAGAAAACAAAAAAGAACTCAGGGCGTCAACAAAATACAGCCAAGCTAACCTATCCTTCACATTGTCGGCGAGCTCGCTGATGATCTCCATTTCGCGGGCCGTCGGCTTCACAATGACGGGTATATTGACATAAGGTGGGAGGTCAATAAGCTTTTCTCCTTCCAGTCGAGACTGTTGCCTGTGCGGCGGAGGATGCGGTTGGTGAAATGAGTCTGCATGCGCTGTGCAATCTCAATGTGACATTTCTTCAGTTCAGCGTTTGGGACGCAGGAATCAGTTTCCTTGCCGGCTCGCCGCACTTGACGAAGTAAAGAGGTGTCGTCCTTCTCTTCTTGAAACGCCTCCTCAGACAGAAAATACGGTATCCCGAGAAGTCTGCCCATGCTGGCGGCATCCTATAACACTTGCATCAGATGGATTTGTATCAAGATTCAATAAAAGAAACCCACTTTTGTCGACGTTTGAAGCGGGGTAGCAGTCATGATAAGGCGAAATATTGTCAGCTTCATCAGCTCCAGCGCCGCCGAGTGCTTTGCGCCAATGTTGCGAAAACCTTGGACCTCATCAAACGTAATGGATAGATAATTCTGTCCGTAAAGGGTGGTAGGGGCGGTGGTGTCATAATTTGGCATTTGCGTGGCTGTATCCCAAGGTAGGCCCATCCACGATGCTCTACGCTTTTCCCAGGTGAAAAGAGAAGCGAAATCCGATTGAAGAGCCTAGTTGTAACACATAAGCACTAAACTGATTCAACACCAACAGTGAGACTTACGGAGTGAGGTGCTAAGATTATAAGATTTGCTCCAGAGATTGAGCTGTGAAACGGTCCTTCTGGGGCCCAGAACTGGTCTTGTTGGGCTTTGCCAGCCGCATACTCGAGAATATCAAAAGACCGTGGCTTGAAGACCATCTCAAGCCCGTGCTTCCATTGAGCGAGCAGTGTTCCAGGGACGAGAATGAGATGTGGACGTTTTGGTAGCTCTTTGTACTCGCCGGAGAACGGTTTCTCATCTGGTAATTGAATTAGCTTCTGGTTTGGCAAGAAAGTGGGGTTGAACTTACTCAAGAGAGGAGGCAGCTTCACGGAGCCGCCGACTGAACCCTTCATCATTGATTGACGCGTGACAACGTCGGACAGGAAAGCTATCACCATGGCCAAAAGGAACGTCTTCCCCAAACCAACTTTGTCTGCGACGAGGCAGCCAAGGGTGGTGTCCCGCTCTGGTTTGGAGCTGAAGTTTGAGCGAACAATGGAATGAAGCCCGGCAATTTGATGCCAGTATAAACAAAGCGGGTCCATGGCTGGGTTCTTTGCGGCGAGTTCGGGACTGAACAGAGCTTTGTGTTCGGATTGCCACGGAGTAAACCCGGCTTTGTGGCAATACTCGTTGAACAGCAGAGGAAGTCTTTTTGAGAACCCGAGATTAGAGGCAAGAATATCGGGAGGAAGGTTCGCCTCGAACTCGATGCCGAGATTGGTGTGGCCCCCGTCTTTCTCCCCAAATTGAATCCCGAGAGTGGCATGTTGGTCGTCTAAAGGTACTGAGTCTTCAACGGTGGGCGCGCTGAAGAAATCAACATAGAGGTTAACGACTTCGGCCTTATCGTCTTCCGATATCAAGGTCTTGATCATTTGATTGTTGAATTTGAAAGCGACTGGGGTTATAGCATTAGTGGAAAGCCATTTGTAAATGTTTGATGCGCGTACTTGACTTGGCTTTGGAGCTAGGTTCCGTCAGTAGAGCTCCAAGTGTGATCATGATGTGCTGCAGCTCGTCTTCGATCCGCTGTACCTTTTCGATGTGGTCTGGGAGTCTGAGTCCATGGGCTAAGGCTTTGCACTTGGCGACCTTGAGGATGACGGACTTTGCGTTGGCTTTGGTGGGCTCTTCCTTATTGAGGTCTGAAGGAAATCGTGAGATGGAGCAAAAGATGAAACAGTTTCAAGATAACATACTGTCGAAGGCGTTGGTGACATCCTGTTCGAGCTGCGAAATGCGGGTTCGACTACGAATGACTTGGTTCTTGATGTTTAACCAAGTGCGGTAAATGAGCGATCGCAGAGAACCTCGCAAATCATGTCGACACGAGCCCCGTCCTTGTCCAAGCATTCGAAGCCAAAAATGGCTTTGCCAACGGGGTCAACAGCATCACCCAAGTAGTCCATCGAATTGGGAAGTTTGTCAAGGCCGCCTGCTCGAGAGGCAAGGGCGCGTTGAACAGGGTGGAGCCCTTCCTCAGTCAAGATGGCGGTGATTACGGAATGGACTTGACGGCCTTTCCAGAGGTCGGTGATGAATTTCCTCCATAGTTCGCGACCAGGAACTTCGGTAGAACCTTTCCTAGCGGCGGCGAATTGAACCCTCTGGTCCTGCCCCTTCTTCTTGCAGTACTGGTCAAAGTAAGATCGCACACAGTCGACAGTTTTCCGATCCCAGCCTGGTGGGAGCTGCGAATCGAGCTCGGAGAAAAGGCCAGCCTTGATGCCGGTGATGGTTTGCCACTGAGGGAACTTCCATGGGGCACCGGGGTCATCAAAGTACATTTTGACGAGCGAGCTGTGGACGGTATGCGCTGGCATGATGATGCGTAGAGTATGATTTTGTGTAAACAGATACAAGGGTGAGCAAAGGGGGCGCCAAAAGTCGACTAATTTGCAGAGGGCAAGTTGCAAAGAATATGAGAGTATTTTGAGGGTATGGTAGCGGTTAACTATGGACCAATACTGCATGCCTGCTTGTACAGGTTAGGCAAAATTCTGAGGCTCGTCAAGCCTCATGGAGTAAAGTGCGTTCGGTACCGCCTATCAAATCGAAAAAAACAAATGTGAGACAACAGGGAAATGAATATACGAGGTATTCAGTACCTAACAAAGATCCGAGCTTTGGCAAGCTTCACAACGGGAAATGCATACGCAATGGTCTATCAAATTGGAAAAGAAAACGTCTGAACATCAGAGGACTTGGTCATGAATATACAGGGGTATTCTGTACCTAAGTACGGGACGAAGGTCCGAGGCTCGTCGAGCCGCACAACGTGGAACGTGTTGGCTATGGCCTGTCAAATCCGAAAACTTGTAAGACAAATTCCAAACAAATATACACGATATTCAGTACCTAATGAGGATCTGAGCTAAGTCAAGCCTCACAAAGTACAAGGCGTTCCGCAGGACCTGTTAAAGTGGGCAAAAAATGAGATGGCCAGTAAACAAAAGTAAACGCTCAGCACCTACCGAGGTGCAAGTTTTCGTTGTGCCTAGGTATAGAGAAAAGGGTCCTAGAACAATAGCGATATCGGAATTGAGGCGCATGAAAAATCAATGGGAGAATGTACCACATGTTGAGATATTCGGTAGGCGTCCAAGTCCACGAGGCAGCACACCGTATAGGAGTCAAGCTTCTACAAGGGCACCGGGCGTCATGCAGGGGTCAGACCCATACACGAGCTGAGACCAAGAGGATTGAGGTGCATGTGGCGGGAGGCGACGTGAGGGCGTAAATTGATGGCATGTAGAAGTCAAACATCTACAAGGGTACCGGGCGCCATGCAGGGGTCAGACCCATACACGAGCCGAGGATTGAGGCACATGTGGCGGTGGGCGGAGAGGAAGAAAAGGTGAGGTGAAATTACCAAGGTGAGGCAAAGGTGAGGTGAAATTAACCAGTGAGGCAACCGTGATGATGGTGTTCCGGATTTGGCAATCGACGATTGACCTTTCACCACTTGGTTGTGTTCACGCCGCCTCGCCTCAACCACGTCGTAGGAAGTCTGACTTCCTACGATTACCGTTCCGGGGCTCTGTAGGAGTATAACTCTTGCATTGCATATCACCCCGGCGTTGCTCGTTCATCCTTGTTTGTGTCGCTGTCTGGATCCATACTGGCCCAATTTTTTGAGCGCCTCATGGTCAATTGAATCAAGGTGTTATCCCCAAGGACCCCTTACGGATCTCTCGTCCGCGTTTTTTTCCGTATGATCCCCGCCAACGTTACCCCAACAGGTCGGCATTTTCTCGCTAATCTCAAATGTGTTTTTGTTTTTTTTGATAATTGAATGTTCTTCCAGCCGCCTGATTCATGTCTGTGCGCAGAGAGTTTTGCCTAAGAGTCGTTGTGATGCGGGTATTTGTATGTATGAGTCTGGTGGTTGTTTTCATGGGTCTGCTCTCTGTGGGGTCTGTCGCGCTGACTGGAGGCTGTTATCAATGGTAACTGTTGTAAGTGGGGTTATATCACCTAGGTTCTTAGCCAGCCTCCCAGTTCTCCCAATGTATCGTAGTAGCGCTTGAACTTGCTTTTTGTTTGACATAATCTTGCAGAGGTTCCTGCTGTGTTGTCCCAAGGCCTGGTCCATGTCACGTCGTTCATCCTGGTATTTTTTTGCACTCAAAGAGGTAGTGTGTTACCGTCTCTGTTGCCGGCTGGACTCCCCTGGTCCTTGGGCATGCCTGGCACCTGTTTGTTGTAACGCAGCCTGTCCGATGGAGGTGTGCGTTAAGCGGTATGTGTCCGCTCCTGATCTGCATCAGTAGACTGGCCTGGGCCCTTGTTAGTTCGTCTCTCAGTGTTCTGAACTTGTTGAATGGGAATTCCAGGTCTATTCTCTCAAACCTTTCCCTCCTTGGGGAACACATCCACATTTCCTTCCACGTCTCCTTTATCTCCGCAAGGAACACTTGCTTTTCCGCCAATGCGCTGATTAAAATCCGGCGCCGTAGTTGTGGGGGTAGTTGGTGTTGCCTGCTTGACTTACCGAGTGCCGCCTCCTTTGCCGCTTTGTCTGCTTGCTCGTTTCCGTTGACATCGCTGTGGCTTGATATCCAATGGATGTTGAGCTCCCCTTTGAATGAGTTGGCCATGGTTAGGAAGGCCGTGACCAGGTCTTGTCCCGACTTTGCCCGGTGGTTGTGTGGCCGGCCTTATGAAGGCCCTGGCTGTCTGTGTAAATGCTGATGCAAAGGGTGTCGGCGTTTGGTAGCATCTTGATCATCCACATGGCTAAAAGGCCCCCTGCTGCCTCTGCCTCGTACAATGTGTGTTCCATTGCTGGTCCCAGGTGGTATTGTAGTGTCTCCTGGGGGCGCCGCCGCCCCTTCTTGTATAGCACTGCCACCACCCCTACTTGCCCTTTGTATCCTGATCCGTCTGTGTATATCTGGATGTCGGGCGTCATCTCCCTCTTCTGTCTCCATGGACTCCTCACGTGTCTCCGCTATTGTTGATGTGAAGGGGTCTTCATTTGTGGGCTCTGTGGTGTCTGGGACAATTGTCTCAAACTTCTTTGGGTCCAGTTCAAATATTCGTAATAGGTGGTCAATTGGGCTTTGGTGCTTGGTCGGGGCGTGTCTTGCCACCTTTCAGATTATTCTGTGTATAGGGTTAGTCCTTGGTAACGTGCACATCCTTACCGCCGCTCTGTGGCATCTGCAGCAGTGTTAGTTCCATGGGCATCACTCCTGCGTGCGTGTCAAGTAGGTCTGTTGGTGTGGATCTCATTCCTCCCGTCATTGTTAGCGCCGCCATCCTCTGCAGCTTTTGCATCTGCCTGAGGACAGCTACCAAGCCCGTGTTCCTTCTACTTCCTATCCGTTTGGTGGGGGGGGTGTACCAAACATTGACTCCGTACATCATTTTTGGTATGGCCACCAATATGTAGAGCTGCCTGAGCAGTTTGGGGCTGACTCCTGTTTCCGCGCATGCCAGTCTCCTGTATTGTAGGATCCACTTGCTTTCTCAATGCCCGTCTGTTTCTGCATGGTCCACCATAGTTGGGTGTCAATATGTATGCCCAGGTATTTGTAGCTTGTTACCTCCGTCACCGTTTGTCCTGCTAGTATTAGTATCAGGGGTGGTCTATCTAGTGGAATGTGTTGGGTCACGTCCTCCAGGTTTTCCTTAGGCTTGCGTGTAGGATTACTGATTTGTTGACCTCAAACAGTGAGTTGTGGTCAGCACTCCAATGTAGACCGCCTTCGGTTCTGTTCATCATGTTAGTTATGCTTGCCGTTGTTTTGTTGAAGTCATCCCCTATTGCCAAAGTGACCGCATCATTGATGTATCCCACTGTGTCTTCCTTTGTCAGGTGTACTGTCATTTCGAGTAGGTCAGTGTTGTATAGGATGTAGAGTATCATTGATAAGGCTCAGTAAACATGGAAGTCGGATGATAGTCTGCCCAAGTCAGGAAAGAGTCCAAAAGGGCATTTTTGAAACGTTTTGTCAACTCTTAGCCAACACAAAATCATGATGAAATCACACGCAAAGTCTGCAATAAGTCAGACACTGGTCATGCATCAGCCGATTTGGCAGGCAAGCATTTTAATCACAAAAATAGTCGCGTAAAAGTCGGTTCAATTGTTGAGAGACAGAAAACAAATATATTATGTCCTACAAATTGCAAAAGTAAACTAGGGAGATGTCATACTGAGGTACCATGTCTCTAATCCCAGCAAAGAATGTATTGACCCCTTCAGACAATGTACCTTCCGTCTTTGCAGCAGCTGTTGGATCTGTACCGGAAAAATGAGCATAAGTAAATGAAATGGCATTATGGATGTACACTGGCTCACTTGGTTTAGTTTCCAGTATCCAATGCTAGAGGTAAACACGACTGAAAATGATGGACACCAACAAAGTCAGTGGTAGGAAGAAAAGAAGAGCAAAGAATGTTACATACCCTAGTGCGGCTTTTGCATGGCTGCAGGTTCAATGGTTCTGCTCAACACTAAGAAGTGGGCCAGTTGGGTACTAGCAGCAGTTCTGTATAGAGTTGACAGAATGACTCACCGCTTCTTTGAGCCAGGCTTTTATAGGGGGGAGGGAGGATTGAGGTGGCGGTAGAAAACAAGGTGCAAATTCAATATTGATGATTTTGTACTTTGCTTTTTACTGAGGATAAGGGGTCGCCTTGCCCAATCCCGTTGCAAATGTCTATGAGCTTGGATATAAAGTCATCGGATTTGAGCTGTGTTCTCCTGTTTTCCAGTAGTCTCTGTATGAAGTCAACATATGTCTTGGGGATTCTGTGGCGCCTGAGGTTGTGAAGTAATTGCTCCGTGACCGCGTTTGGGAAGGCCCCTTCCACATCTAGGAACAGGATTGACATTACTTTCCCTTTTCTCCATGCCGCTTTTATGCGGTGTACCAGATAGTGTACCGCGTCAGTTGTTGTCCGGCCCAGGCGTCCTCCAAAGTGCGTCCTGGGTATCAGTTGGTGTTTCTTGACAATATGTTCCATGTCGTTGGCCACTATTGCTGTGAGTACCTTTGCCATTGTGTTGAGCAGGGCAATTGGCCGGTACACCTTTGGTGTCTTGTAGCTGGGCTTTCCTGGTAGGACTGTGGTGAAGTCATGCCATGCCAGGTAGTATGTCTGAAGTCTGAATATCCCTTGGAATATGTGTGTCAGATGTTTCTGTATCATGTTGTAGGCCTTCTGCAGCACTACATTTGGGATCCCGTCTGGCCCGCTGGCCTTGTACGGTGACAGGCACTCTACCTGTTGTCGGATCTGTGATTCGCTGATCTATGGGGGGTCTGGTATGGGTGTTGGGTATCCATAGTCGCTTGGTACGCTTGTGTTGAGTGTCAGTTAATTCTTACTTGTGTTCTACGTTTAAGTACTCAATTTGACAATATTTACCTCTATAAATTAATTCTAGAATGTCTTGTTTTTTTTATCTGTAGACAGAGTTATTTGTATTTCATTTACAATATATACTCAATTCTATGATTGTTTATTGGTAATTGATACCACTCTTGAGAGAGTGCAGCAAGTAAAACACTGGAGGGACCGGTTACAGACCAGTCTTAAACCAGTCTAAACCGTTGAAAGACAATAAATGCAATTTGAATCTAGTGTTTTTGGTCTATTCAAAACACCAAACCCAAATTCTTATCCAGAGATGCTTGGACTAGACTTCAAGTCAAAGCTATCCCTGTTGAGTTATTCGGAGAGTGGTTTGTTGGTTATCTTGGTTGGTTATATATGAGCCTCTGTGGTGACACAAAGGTTTGAGAGAGGTGAAAGAATATAGAGAGAGAGGAGATACTGAGACTTGAACTTGGACTTGGACTAGAGAACTGGGCTAAAACTTGCTTGTCATTTTGTTCTAACTAGCTACAGTATTTATTTATACTACCAGGAATCCCATGTGATAATCAAAAGAGTCAT
Organism: Crassisporium funariophilum; assembly: GCA_014925845.1. Lineage (NCBI taxonomy): Eukaryota > Fungi > Basidiomycota > Agaricomycetes > Agaricales > Crassisporiaceae > Crassisporium > Crassisporium funariophilum. The sequence continues at coordinate 1,591,379 of JACGCL010000005.1, forward strand.
CCAAAAGTAAGCAGTAATGTGTCAAGAATGTGTCAGAACATCAAGAACACTGCCTCATACATAGCCTTGCTGACAATGTGACTACCCATCCATCAACATGTGAAACAGGACTGTCCAATGGCATAAAGAGAGCCTGTGAATACTCAGTCATCCAAGTCATTTGTCCTAAAATGTGCAATCTTCCAACGCAGTGTAATGCTAAATGACACATATCATGGCGGATGAATGATGCCTATCATGATGAATGATAAATTTGCACTGCCTTGTTGTCATATCCCATGAATAATCATGTCCTTGGCCTATGGATCCATCTAGACGTGGTCTGGCCTGTGATCACATGCATATAGGTCAGATGCTTTGGATCAAGCAGATCATCAAAGGGATGGGGGGGTGTTTCTGAAGGCATTCTTGATAGGAGTGTGCCAATGTTTTATTTAATGACACCCATGCTTGAGGGATAGCCAATTGAATATTCTGTCCAGTGAAGGTAGAGTCGGTGGTGACTTTGAACACAATAAATCCTTGAAGAAATTAAGAGATTCTTTGGACTTGTCCATGTGCTGGGATGCGCTCTTTGGAATGTGGGTATGCAAGTGATTATTTCCAGTAGAGAACCAACTTGTATGGACTCAAAATTATTCTGTCAAATGATCCTGCTCCAAAGAAAAAGACAAATCATGGAAAAGAAATGGATAACATGAAAAATGATTGAGTGCATGATGACAATAACGGTGGTTCAAGCTCAAGGAGAAAGCCCAGAAACAACTGCTTGAGCTGGCAATTCAAACATTTTGATGCCGGTTGCACAGTATCCTTCCACGTTCAGGCACAGTCAAGTGTCATTCCAAAAGCAGGATAGCAGATACTTGATATGGGCTGCAAACCAGCTTAGAGATCCATGGGCATAACATACAATGTTGACTTGATTGCATGGTGGAAAGGACATATTGATTTAAAGAATCACAACCAATCAATATTGGTGCATGACACCGCGCTCTCAACAAGAGCGTGTTTGGTTCTGTGGCGTGGGTTCAGTGGGCGGCATGGAGCAGGCACTTAAGGCTCCTACACTTTCCAGCAAATAAATGTGCATGACCAGATAGGTACAGGCCCTTTGCTTACCCACCGAGTGGTGGGAATCTATCCATTTTAACACTTTTCTCAAAGACTGGCTATACAATACCGTTGTCCCAACATTGCCGTTCCTAAGCCATTCTTGGGTCTTTCTGATAACTGTACAGTACCACTTTCCATGCCACTCTCCTTCCTTTTCTGTCCTGCATGGTTGATCCCGGCGTCATCCCACCTCCCTTCCCGCCTTTGTGCGGCTTCCTGTCTGCTGTCCTCCTCCTCTTGTTCTTCCTTCATAATACTTAGCTTGCTATACAGGCACTTCTAATAAGTTCTATCATGCATACCAACTCCGCAGCCTCCTGCTGTGGCTGTTTTCACTGTGGCTTATTCTATTTGTCACTGTGCTACAACCTCCTCCAATTCTCTTCACTATGACCTCCTCCAATCCTCCTCCTCTTCTCTTCTTTGAAAACAGTGCCCAATGTGCAACAAAATGCATGCTCATTGCCTTCACAGCTGGGCTAGCTAATTCCAACCCCCTGGTGAAATGTGCCTGTGTCATCAGCACCACCGCTGGGCTGACACCGCCCATTAACAGGGACCAGCATCATCAGTTATGCCCATCATTCCACTCCTCCGCTGGTGAGCTCCTAGAAATCCCCCTGTGCCTTACTTAACCTACCTTCCTGTTTTGTCAGATCACCATGTCTTCCATTTATCACCTTGACATGCTAATGTGTCGGCCTTATGCCCATGGATGCTGGGCTCTCAAAAGGTGTTGCAATTACCTAAGAGTCTGTTTGGCAACGAGAATACGGGTGTATTCTCACTGTATTCTCAATCTGATGGGTTTTCAGATTCTTCCCAGGGCTAATTGATCAGTAGATAAGCAATCACTCATCAATCACATCTTCTCCTACGTCGTGCTCGCAAAATAGTCCTGCCACGCCATGAACAGGCCTGTAGTGTGTGCTGGATGAGAGAAAACCGGACCTTCCCTTGCTTGGTTTTCATCCCCCCTTCCTTCCTTCATCCCACCCATCATGCCCAAGTCTGTTGCCGTTTGGACTGTTGCCAAGGAGACTGCATTCCGTATCTCCTCGAACACCACAGCGAAGCTGGCGACGGAGGAAACTTCAAGAAGGCTACATTCACGCAGGCCGCTGTGTTCATCACTCCTCTTCACAAGCGCGGGGGAACCAAGGACCACAAGGCTCTGCAGAACAAATGGGCAGCGGTATGTGCTTTTCGGGCTCGTATCCACTTCTTGTGTTCACAATGGCTGACTTGCTGTTTTGTTTTTCAGTTCGGCAAACTGTACCGTGTTGTCAAGGCCATCCAGACAGTGTCCGGCTGGCACTGGGATGACAAACATGGTGCCAGCATCGGCCCAGATGAAGCCGCAACTTGGGATGCCTATGTCAAAGCACATCCTGAGGCAAAGCCCTTCAGAAATAAGGGTTTTGTGCCCCTCAAGGCTATGGAGGAAGGAACTGATGCCCGGGAATACACCTGGTGCCAATGTTTACCACCCAACATCTGCTGCACCCACGGCAACAACATCTGCTCCATTGGTTGACAACGGTCCATCCAATCCACCATCTTGATCTGGCTCTCCAGTGGAACTGTCAGATGACGAAGCCAATCCTGATGTACGTCCACATTTTCAATACACTGAGTACTGTGAATCTAATATGATAAACATTGTGTAGGCCTCATCCGAGTCTGCTGCTCCGTTGACTTTGAAAGCTCCAGCTCAGGCTCCCACAACCCCTTGTCCATCTACCTCTCAAACTCGCATCTCACACAGTGCCGCTGCTCTCAACAACATGTCTCAATCAGTCGCTGCCACCACCCAGGCACTGACTGCGGCTCTCGCTCCCCTGCCAGTGCTGTTGATGCCACTCCAATCCGCCGCACCCGGGCTGTGGCTGCCACACTCTGTATTGAGAAGGAGTGGCTCACCACTCCCCAACAGGTTGCTTTCATTGATATCCTCCGCCATGACATGAGTGCGGTCGACACCTTGCCCTCTCTGAGGAGGACATCCGCAAGGAGTGGATTTGGGCCCAGCTGGAGCCCCTTGGGTTCTTCAGCTTCTTTGGCTAACTCATATCCTGCAGTTCATTCCTCAGTCTATCCCTTCCCTTTTAATCACAATCTTTCATGTGCATACATTCATTATGTCCTTACATTTCCGTATATCATCCTTCCTTTAATCACCTATCCCCGCCCTCCCTAATCATCATCTCCCTTTGATAGCTTTCCCACAAAGCCTGCGCAATGAGATCCCGCTGCTGTGTTGCCCAAGATTTCTCTGCCCGAGTCACAGCCCCTTCTGACAGTGACCCAAACTCCGTCTCGTGCTTGGGCATCTGGCCTGGATTTGGATCTAGATAATCTGCGTTATTGGTGAGGAAGTTGCGGGTCAGGATCGCCCATTTCTTCTTAACCACACCAAAAATGTGTTCGACAACATTGCGTGCTTGTGCGTGCCGGAGATTGTAGAGTTTGTGAGAAGTAGGGCTGGTATTAATCTCTGTTCTGTTGAAAGAGGCGAACGAGGCGAGTAGTAACGAGCCTATGTGACTAATGTCTCAGCTCAACGGAGTGAATAGCAACGAGGGAACTGAAGTCCGAAGTTAGGAACTGTGATATTGGTGATATCTAGTGTACTACTCACCTGATGTCCAGAGTTAACTAAGGTTTCAGGATGCTTCTGGAGCGAAGTATAACTACTGTGATATGTAACTGTCAATCACCTGACATAAGAGTCACTCTAACAGGCAGTCCTGCAAGCTGTCATGGACGGTGTCACTTTATTGTGAGTTGAACAAGTTTATGGTCTAGAATCTGACCCTCATTTTCCCATAGGAAATGTATTGACTCTTGAACCTGCAAGAATCACATCCAGCTAGGCTTTTGAAGTCCAGTTGGGTCCGGTTTTTGGCCCATTTTTGCCACAACTGTCACCGCAACCGGTTGCTCAAATTACGAGGCAGCGGCAACTGATGACTGGACTGCCAGGAATTGTTTGTTATCGGTCATGTCAACATTCGCAACTGGTTCTAACCGGTTGCGACGTGACTTGGTTGTGACCAGTTGAAGGTCAGTTGCAACCGACGCCAACACCGCACACTTAGCTCCCAAAAACTACCTCAGTGTAATGTATACAGTGTCCGGTCTTTTCCGGTTGGTGCAACTGGACCTCAGAACCCTACATCCAGCAACATATCAACATGTGGCAACGCCAGATTCTGCACCTTGCTGAACAATATCTCAAGTGGAAGCACAAAGGCCGCCAGCTCTGGGGGATTCTAACACGGAGGTGGAGACAGTGTGGAGCCTAGAGACCATCTCCTTTTTAGGTACGTATTATTCCTATTCTATCCGTCCAAGTACTACGTCGGAACCTCATCAGATCTCAAGAGTTGTGTATTCTGTCCTATTTCTGAGATATCATATGTCAATGAAACCCTTGTCCAAAACAAGGTTCCTCAGTGCCTCACCAGAAAAACCAAGCCTTGCCATCTTGCTTAAGCTGCTGGAGATTAACCAACAACTCCGCTGTGTCTGTCCACAATTCAGCCTCAATGCACAGGGTTGCGCACTGTGCCATATCCACTATGTAAGCCCCCACCTTGCTGATCAGATTAGTTCTGCATATGATTGTTTCCTTGAAATTCAGCAGCACATTCAAGGATGGCACAATATTGCCCTCAGACAAAGCGCCATTTGGGAGAACATTTGCACACCATGCCTGTACAAGACTGTGGATGAACCTTTTTCTGGCAGCAATGGATGGCAACCATTTTCTCAAACTCATGGACAGCACCTTCCGTGCTGGGTTGGGACAAACTGACAACTATGTCACCAGCTCCAAGGAGATGTGGATGTGTTCAAAGACAAGGTGAACAGTAAGGTAAGATCTCAGGTCCACCAGTCATCCATTATCTGACATCCCATGGCATGAAATGGCATTCAGCCCCAGTGTGCCACCAGCAGTTGTCACATCAACCCCTGGCACACAAATTGGCACTGTGTTGGCTAGTCCGCTCCTATAGACCTGAATGCCATGGCCGCCGTTCTTGACAACCTCTCTGTGGCTGATGTTGATGGTGACAATGTTGCTTGGCTTAACATCACTGAAATTGATGAACTCGCACAATGTGTCAATACCTGTGTCGAGCGGTGCAATGCTGGTCCAGAAGCTTGCAAAAAGTTGTTTGCTCTTTTTGCCGTTGCGGGAATATTTCTTGCTGTCTGTAGGCATGGGCACATTCTTGTTATCTGTGACATGATACACAGTGACAAATTGTAAGTGGCTTGACTGGCTTTATGTTATAGAACTATCTAATGTGTCTTCTGCAGGATGAAGTACCCACTTGCAATTGTTCATTGCCTCATTGAAACTTTTGGCTCAGATAATCTGCCTGGGATATGATATTATTTGCACTTTATCAAGACCCTTTCACATAGTGTTCTTGGACCTAAGAAGATTGCCTTTTGCCTGCATGGTGTAGTTCCTCATTCCATGGTCATGTGCACAACCGTGGCTGCCAACTGTACTGGCACATAATGTTTACCAAAGGTTTTGGCCTTGAGGACTTTGAGGAGTGCAAACAAACTTTTGGAAAGTGAACTGGCAGCTGTCACTTGACTGGCCTCTCTGTAATCACCAAATCTAACATATTGATAAACACTTTATGTTTTATGATCAAGACAAGTGTGCAGCAGCGGGTACGTCTTTTATACATTGCATGCACATTTCCGTTCTGAACATAACCTCCTTCTAATTTCATCCTCCAAAACTATTGCCAAACGCCAAACTGATCCCACTGAACTTTCTTTCAGGCAGTTTTTCCCCTCTCATTGTGTACTACCTTTGCCGGAAGTTTTTCCTGGAATTCAAAACATCTTCATTGAGTGTCAAGCTTGATTTGGTCTGCCAACATTGCATGGTTTACATCTGGGCATAACCGCAATGGAAAGCATATTCACCCGCAAACCCTGCTCCACCCATCCTTGGTCACACTTGTCAAGGAAACTCCATCCAATCAGGCCAAGTGTAAGGCACTGTTGGCAGAGCTTAAGGAGCTTATGTTTGGTACAGTGCATTTTTCAATGTTATTCACTATAGATACAACTGATCAGAACTCTGCCAGGCTACTATGTACAATCATTTGACAAGTACAACAATAATCATCTCAAGTGATGGTACTACAGTTCCCAGGGCTCCAACTTGCCCAGAATTTTTGAAAGCTAGTGTTTGCCTCCCTCCAGCCTTTGTTGCCCACTCACTATAACCTTCACCACCCTATTGTAGGCATTGTCCAGCATTTCATTGAGACTGTTGGTGTTCAAACCATAACCATGTGGACCCAACAAGTGCACAAAGACCTTGGGTACAAGCTTATACAGGGAGGTAATCCAAACTGAAATGCTCCATCCACCACCATTTCTAATCCCAAGCATAACTCTGCTCATTACACATTCCTTGGTCAGTCATACCAAATCTTGGATGATTCATCATCTGCCTCCGCTCCTACTCTGTCTCCTGCCCGTTCAAGCTTTTATGATGACCTTGACTCATACTGTTAGAGTGTGACATTAGTCCTCTGCATGGTGAATAATATGGTGTACCCAAGCAGATGTCCACACCTCTGCTATGTAGCATGTGCCAATGGAATCCAAGTGGATGACCACACCAAGGTTAATAATACCTACCTATAACCCAACATGACTGGATACAGTGGTTAGAGCAGTCCACCCGGATAGTGGGAAGGTCCTTGGTTCAAACCCAAGACTGGTCAAAACTCCTTTTAACACATACTTGACTTGCAACAGTGCAACTATGAACTCAAAAACCAAGTTCAAGCTTTGGAGGAGCACATTGACAAGCTCAAAGAAAACACCAAAGACACTGAACTGGAGGTCAGTACACTGGCTCTGCAAGTGAACGGATGAACATGTCCAGTTGCTTGAGGTGCAGACTTGGGGGCCTGCACAGCATGCTTGTACCCTCACGCAACCCACTATGTTGAGATACAGTCAGGCAACTCCCCAAAAGTTGGTTTGAGCCCAAAGTCTTTCCAGCTATGCCCTGCGCCCCAATCCCAAGAATCACCTCCCAGGCCATATATTCAATCTATGTCAGGTACACCACTATTGCTTGTACCGCTCATTTTGGTTCTCTGTCTGTCTCTTATTTGGGACATGCATCCCCATCCACCTCCCGTGTCGGTGGTGTTCCTCAATGCACCGCAGTCTTGAGTAACACTGATAGGCTGGCATCCACTCCTACTCTCTTGCTTTCTCTCTACATCTGTTTGAGTTAGGTAGTCTTTCACCACAGCTTCACATGATCAGCATCTACATCCCCGCAGCCAATCATATGTTGGAACCGACCAAGTTAGGACTGGACAAGACCCTTTGCAAACTAGATGAAGGAATTGCCCTAAACAAAGGCAAGTATTGAATGAACTTGGTCAAGAATAGATGGTCGGGTTTTTATTTCATTGCCTGCCTGTGTTTTGCCTGAACCTCTTTTTGGTTTATATTCAAGTTGCGTATCTCATGTTGCCATTTATGGATTTTGTTCAAATTGATATGTATGTTTTTTATCCTCATCTGGATTGTTCATTGTCTTTCCAATCCTCCTGATTCATACCTTTTATGAACTTGTGTAGTTGATTCCGGTCACGTACATGCAGAACATTCTTTGATACACTTTATATATTCTTTTTAACCTGTATTTGTTTCTTTACCAACATATATTTGGTTCTATGTCTATCCTTACTTCATCCACAATTAAGGCTGTGAGCTCTACACGCATCCGCCATATAAAGCAAGTTGGCACCCCTTACTGCAAAGCAGAAGAAAGAAAGAACAGCCAAACACCTTGATAATCAAGCAGCTATCAACAAGGCCATTGACAAATGGTTCTCTTCCACAATTTTTAAGGTGCACAAGCTTGCCGAGTGCTTCAATAAGAAGCCTTGCAAGTTGCTTGACAGATTCTTCCATGGCGGAACTTGCATAGTCCATCATCACAAGAAGATAAACCCCCACACTGCATTCATTACCCTAAAAGCACAGGAACTTTGCAATCATATGTAGGACCACTGTCTCAATTATATTTATGACCAACCATCTTTAAGATGGGCACACTATGTCTCTTGTTGAATTCGCAAGTTCAAGCACAAACACAACACTTTCCGTGATGAGGAATGTGAAGAACTCATCAAGGAATTCAAGGAAAATGTTAATAACACCAAGCATATCCTTGCCTTTCTCCCCACGGCCATATTCAGGACTTCTCAAATACAGTCCGCAACATAATCATGCTGGTACGTTGACTGTTTTGTATGTAGTACAAGTGAATTGTCTCTAATGACTTGAATAGATTGACGGTCTGAAAACTTGGGTTGGCGTTGAAAGTTTTTTTTGCCTTGTGCAAAACACGCCCACATATCATATGAATCCACAGTGGTACTTTATGTTCAAGGCTTTGTCAGGCTACATAAAAATTGCTGCAAAGAAGTAGAACACACATGACGTTGGCACAAAGGTTGAAGCCTTTGCAATTGCAGGATGTGATGCTGCCAGTAAGTACTGGCTTCTATCTCTGTATCACCAGGAAGTAATTTATGTGTTATGTTGCAGACCTTTTGACTACCTCTAAGAAAAAGGCTGACTATTTCAAGGGCAAAATCCGCCATAGAATCAACACAATGCTGAGTATGTGTGCTTTAAGTTCATTTGCTCCAACCCTAGACATTGGATAATTAATTAACTAATATCTTAGCTAGTATCACTGGCAACCCAAATGCAGTGATGCACTACACTTGATACAAAGAAGAAACTGTGCAATGATATGACATTGAGCTTCAAGGGTGGATGTACAAGAGGCTTGCAAATCCAAGCAAGCTAAGCTCTTCTCTCCCGCCCTTGAAAACTCTGCACAATGCACTGGTGCAGGGTACATGTAAGTTTGTGCAGTTGACTGCTGTGAAAGAAAAAGTGCAAAAGCTTGTTTGTTTTCTAATATTATTTTCTCAGTTAGGTCTAGGTTATTGGTGTGTGAGGGTTGTATTTTGGGTTTAGTTTGTCTAGAAGCTTCTTTGCTGTTATGCAGCATATTTGTGGGTGGACACATCCAGCTACTCTTGCTTGGCAACAGATGGTGCATGCACAGTTGGGTCTGTTTTTGTGAGAGCTAGGAAGTGTGGTTTGTGTGTATTCTAGCATGTCAGCTATAGTGTAAATGTTATGGTTGGTTCTTTGGCAGATTGCCCAATTGCTGTTGGTCTGGGTGGGTCCTTCTTTTGTAGGGCCTAGATGGTGCCATGCACGCATTTCAGCTTGGAGTTCTGTGTCAGGAGTATTGGGGAAAATTGGGTATTATATTTGCAGGCTGTTTTGAGAGCATACATCATAGGCCTGATGGTAGGTGGTTGATTCTGTGCAAGTGGTTGGTCTCCACTGTTGGAGGAATGTATTGTGTTTTGAGTGCTCAATCTATCACACGGTTAGCTTTTAGAATGTTCTGTCCAAGCAGGAAGTCTGCAACATCTGCCCATCATGGTCGTTCTCCATCTAGTTAGAGGTAGGCCTTGAGCTTCATTGATTCAATTGCCCATTTCTTGCCTTGATATTGAGCAGTTTTTCCCTCCTTTGCCAATGGGTGCACAAAGGGTTTGTTTGCTTATCATAGGGCTTTTACTGTCCTACATAAATGATTTTGTTCTGTTTTGATGGTGCTTTTGACTTTGGCTGGCATCCCTTGAACTCTGGTCAAGTATTGAGTACAACCTCCAACTTCTATGCCTATTATTAGGTGTTTGCCATCTTGGGTAGGGTGGCTCTTTCCCCAGTATTTGAGGATGGTGTTGATCTTCTCAATGGTTGGGGTCCATATACTGATTTGTTCAACATTGTTTTCTACAAAGGCACCTGAAATCCGGACAGGGGTGCTATCTTGGGCTATGTGTACATAGGGGGAGACTAGGTTGCGGTTAGGTGTGCCCAAGATAGATCTGGTTTGGATTACCCTTTGCTGGAACTCATGCCTAGTGGAAGAAATATTGTTTTTTGGGTGTTGAATTTGGTCCCTAAAGCTTTACACCATGTTCTTGTTAGAGTGACTCTCATGTCAGGTGATTGACAGTTACATGTCACAGTAGTTATACTTCGCTCCAGAAGCATCCTGAAGTCCTTAGTTCCTAACTTCGGACTTCAGGTGAGTAGTACACTAGATATCACCAATATCAGAGTTCCTAACTTCGGACTTCAGTTCCCTTGTTGCTATTCACTCCGTTGAGCTGAGACGTTACTCGGCACATAGGCTCGTTACTACTCGCCTCGTTCGCCCACTTCAACAGTTCTGAAGGTCTTTGTATTCATTGGTTTCAGATAGGTAGACTGTAGTGTTGTCTGCAAATAGGGTAGTGATTAGGTGTTCTGTATCTTGCTTGTATTGAAGCCAGTTAGGTTGGACTGGCATAACATGCAGGCCAGTGATTCAATTGCCAAGTTCAAGATTAGGCATAATAAGAGGTTGCCTTGTCTTACCCTTGGGTGACTTTGTATGGTAGGCTTATTACCCCATTGATTATCATTACTGTGTAGGCATCTTGGTATAGAGATTTCATAGTATTGATGAAATAGTGGGGGAAGTTCCTTTTCTCAAGTGCTTTCCATATGAATTTATGGCTGATTTTGTTGCATGCTTTTTCTTGGTCAAGGCAGACCACAACTCCATTTTCCTCATTCACTTTACATTTGTTTATGATAAGTTTGACTAGTTCTGTTTGGTTGTCTATGTGCCTACCTTTTATAGAGCCAGCTTGGTTGGGGTGGATTAAATTTGGAGTTGCAGACAATAGGCATGTGGTTAGCGCTCTGGTGAATATTTTTTAGTCTGTGTTAAGCACTGTTATTGGGTGGTAGTTACTGATTCTGGTTTGGGACCTTTTTTGTAGATTGGGTGGTGTGCCTTGATAGCCGCCTCTTCCCCCTACCTCCCCTATTGGAGTGGGAATTGTTGGGGGTATGCTTGGAGTCAGCAATGGTAGGGGCTTGTGGCTTGGGCCAGCCAGAAGAGGAGGCAAAGTGGCAGAGGCAAGTGGGGTGGTCTTTGCCCTTGCAGACATTGCAGTGGAATGAGGGGCAAGCCTTGCCAGTACCGTGGATCAAAACATACTTGAGTGCCTTGAGGTGTTTTATCCATGGCTCAAGCTGGTATGTGTCTTCAGTGGGGGGGGGGGGGTGCCATAGAAGTTGAAGACAGCAAGGATGTGGCCATTCTTAGTGATGGTGAGGGGCCTGGCTCAGATGGAGTGGATGATGGAGTTAAAGAAGTCCTCAAAGGGCTGGGTGGCATCAAAGATCTGGGGCAGGAATACCTTGAGGTCCCTGTTGTCATTTACCCAATGGCATACAGTAGTGGCAACAATGGTTGCATCATCAGCTGTGGCACTCAGTGGAAAGCCAGAGAGAAACATGATGAAGGGGGAGGTAAAGGAGTCAGGGTGGTTGACAAAGAGGGCAATGCCTAGCGCTACCTAAACCGTGCCAGTGATGAGGAAGTGGAACATGTTTTGGAATATACCTGTGATTATAAATGGGAAGGCAGGTTTGACACTGTTGGGCTGGTGTGACAATATGGGGCTCAAGGCGCCAACAACAAGGTTGGGGCAGTTGAAGTTTGAGTTGAGGAGATGGCGGACCAACACAACCTTGTAGGTGGACTCTTCCTCCGCTATGTTGCTTGCTAGGTAGGAGAGTATATAGTCTTCCTGGTATTCCTCCCATACCCGGATGGTATCCTGGTCTACATTTTGTTGCAACTAGCTGTCTGCCATGCCTTCAATGAAGGGGTAGCCACCCCTAGGCTATGATACAAGTTGCAGGCTGGAGGCATGGCAAGGCACTTCTGGTAAGTGTCTGGATTGAGTTTGTATGGAATACTGAAGTTCAAAGGGGAATTGGTGGCAGGGGAGGCTGGCTCAGAGGGCAGGGATGTGTGGAACCAGAAGGGAGGTTTCTCAATGTATACATACATGTTGGTGGTTGGCAGGCCAAGGGAGCTTGCAAGATATGGCAGTGGAGAGGGGAGAAGTTGGGGTGTAGAGTTCCAGGTAGATGGGCTGGTGTTAGCCCAAGCACAAGTGGTGTGGTTGCCAGTGTTGGGATGCGTACCGGACAGTGGTGTCTTGTGTGGTGTAGAAACGCGGTGTGGGGTGGGTCAGGTAGAGGAGCATCCAAGTGGGCAGCACTAGCGCTGCACGCCGCATTGGTGCTTATATTTGGGGTTGTGTGGAGATTGCAGCTCTGGAAGGTGGTGGTGAGTGTTTGGTTAGCAAAGAAGACGGTAGTGATCACCTTGGTGCTTGCATGCTTTGTTGGGCCTTGCACAGAATCCTTGGATCCCTTGCATGGGCTGGGCCGTGGTGTCGGTGTAGGGAAGGGCTGATGTTATGCTTATGTCTGTATCCAAGTTGAGCTTGGGAGCAAGTGCAGCAAAACTGTTTGTATTGGGATTGCTCATGGATGCATTGTGGGTATTTGGCTGAGTTGTCATGGTGGGATGAGTCAGTGTTGGCAGAGTTGGTATGGGGTGTAAAGAACATACCATTATTGTGAGTTGAGCACAAAGGCTCATTGTTGGCCTCATGTTCAGGGAGGACTTCTTAGTGTGTGTTGTTTTGGAGGGAATCAGATTAGATTATTGTTGCCAAGGGGGGCTTGGCGGGGTCACCGGGCCTTGGCGGGTGAGGGTGAGGTAGATGTGTGTTTTTAATGGTTGGGGGCCCCCGGTGGTTGAGTGTCCACCACTGCTCATCTCTACATGTGTTGTAGGAGTTGTGCAGGGCGCCTTTGTGTGACTGGGGGCAGCTGCCGGCAGCTTTGAGCAGTGTATAGAGTGTGGGAAGGGATTCTAGGATCCTCCCTTGTCTATAAACACATGTTTTATTGCTCAACCTTGCCTTCTCCTTTCCCTACACAGACAACCCAATTCAGATTCACTATACTAACTCTCATGACTCCAGAAAGCAATGTTATTCAACAATCCTAACAGGAAGTGTCAACTACTGGTGGTGGGCAATGCATGTCACACATGTGTCACACAACAGAAACTGAGACACTGAGCTCCTCCTCTGCACAACACTTGCAGAGGGGAATTTCAGTGATGAATATCCCTAAAAGTACGTCATGAATCAGATAAAATATATAAGAATTTTTAAATATGATCTGTTGTCACTGTATATATGTTTCCCCTGCCAAATTTCTGCCAAATTGATGGCTAAAACTCCAAAGGTATAGAACTCTTCAACAACCTATTTCTGCAACTTGCTTTGGTGAGAGAATATGCTATATTTTTGATTCTGAAATGTTCAGAATTGAACAATATGGGAGGTGCAGAACAGCTAAAAGATTCACAGGTCATCTGTCAATTGGAGAATACTGTCTCTGATCTGAACTCTGAGCTTGAATCTGCCAAAGCATTTATCTCAGAACTGGAAGTGTCTTTTGCTAAAAAAAATTCTTTGTATGCATCACTCTCTTCTCAGCTTGAGGTATCCAAAGAAGAATTTGCTGCTTGGCCTCTGAACTGGGTGCACTGATGGAAAAACATAAACTATTATACCATAAAGTGCGGACAGAACGCCAGGGGCATGCACAAGGTCTACTGCGTAACTCTGTTTTATAGGAAAAAATTACTATGCTAAGATTTGCTAAGATGGATAAATCTCAGAAAATCAAAGAACATGCTTGCATTTCTACAGAGGCCACAAAGTCTCTTGTTAAATTACAATATCAAAATGCTACTTTCTAGGAGAAAGTCATGGAGTCCATGAAAAATCCTGAAATTGAAATGCAGGGAAACCTTTGCCTTGTAAAAAAAAAGCTACAGGAGTCATCTAAAGTCATTGCTATTCTGAAAAGGGCTTGAAAATCTGCTTTGACTAGACAAGAATGAGCAGAATGTGTTGCACAGAAAAAGATTACCAAGGAGAAAAGCCTGATAGACTACTTTGCAAAGGTGTATACACAAATGACACCCAAAACCTAGTTCCGGCTTCTTGCACATGCTGGCTATTCACAATCAAGTGTTGTTGATATCATTACAGCTGTTTTCAGATCAGCAGAAATCAAAACTGTGGGAAATATCAGCCATAGGTCTATTTCCCGTATGATCAAGAAGGGTTACTTTGCTGCACAGCTGCAACTTGGCCATAAGATGAAAACTGCAGAGAGCATGACATTTAGTGCTGATGGAACTAGCCACCGCAGCATTAATTATAATTTGTCATGTTAATCTCAAAGCTCAGGACTATGGTTCTGGGAGTAGTAAAAAGCATAGGGTTACTTGTTTCTTGGGAATACAGTTCAGTTCTTCACTGGATGGGACTAGTGAGGAAAGTATAAAGAATATGAAGAAAATTCTGGAGTCTATTGTTGATCTTTACAACCAAAGTCCATTTGGAAAAAGAGTTGGAAATCTTGGCCGAGTGGTTGATATTCTGATAAAGGCTGCGGTGCATAGTGACCACTGTTCAAAGGATGCACAACTTCTGGAAAAGGAGAAAAGAGCAGCAGTAAATCAGATTCTTGATGAAAATGCAATGTTAGGCAAAACAAATGAAGAATTATACTGTCTTATTGAAGCTGCTGAAAAACAGATGGTCAAGCATGCTGGAGGAATTCTAAAGTGGGTTGAACTGTCAGCTGCAGAACATGTTAGAGTGACTCTCATGTCAGGTGATTGACAGTTACATGTCACAGTAGTTATACTTCGCTCCAGAAGCATCCTGAAGTCCTTAGTTCCTAACTTCGGACTTCAGGTGAGTAGTACACTAGATATCACCAATATCACAGTTCCTAACTTCGGACTTCGATTCCCTTGTTGCTATTCACTCCGTTGAGCTGAGACATTAATACTCGGCACATAGGCTTGTTACTACTTGCCTCGTTTGCCCACTTCAACAGAACAAGCAGAGGCAAAAGCAGCAATAATAGAGGCATTAGTTATACGCCTAGGGGAAGAAGTATTTAAATTACTATCTGATGATAAGAAAAGAATTCTGAGGTTATTTATCTGGGCTGGTTGTGGATGCCACAAAGACCTAAATACTGTCCAAGGAGGATATGCTGCTATAAAGAAGTGGTGGAAAGAGAACAATGTTGATCCTCCAATTCTTCTAGCAAATAGAGACAATGCAGCTGTTCTTCAAGAGGTAGAGCCTGATAGTGATGTGGTGACCCCTGCCCAAGAACGTGCATTTCAAAAGACTGACAGAGGTGGTGGTAAAGTCACTCAACTTGCTGGTGCAATCTTTAGTCATAAAAATGACAAAGTTGGCCATTATAAACAATGTGCCTCATATTTTGACCCCCTGTCAAAATGGTCCCACCCCAGCTGTGCTCTCCATTGATTGTTCATCATTGTCCTTGATGGCTTTATTACCACAGCCCAACTTTATCCTCCTCTCTCAACACCTCACAAATGCTGCCGCCAAAATCTTGCTCATCCCTAACATCCCCCCTCCTGCTCCAGCACCCACACTTGCGCAGATTCAGGTAAGTGCCACTAACCATCTTTTAACAAGGCTGATGTTACGGTTCATATAGGAGCTCATTGACAATATCCCATGTCCCCTCCTAGGTCCTACACTCGCTCAAATGCAGGTAAGTGCCACCCCCTAGACTTGTTGTAATCCCGTTATCAAACAAGGCTGATGTTTGTATAGGAACTCATCAACACCGCTATCAAGAATGCTTTCAG
This sequence comes from Crassisporium funariophilum, assembly GCA_014925845.1. Lineage (NCBI taxonomy): Eukaryota > Fungi > Basidiomycota > Agaricomycetes > Agaricales > Crassisporiaceae > Crassisporium > Crassisporium funariophilum. Next base: position 1,607,244 of record JACGCL010000005.1, read on the forward strand.
CAGGTTTGCTTCCCAGGTCTTGGTCCAGCTCTACAACACCCAGCTCCCAACCCTTTGCTACCTACCCAACATTCAAATAATGGCCGGTATGCCACTTGCATTTTGGTGGTGGTGGGACAAGAATGTTGGGTCTTAATTCACATTTTCTGACACATCCAATACAAGGTTTAAGTCACACTGTAATGCTGCTGCTGCACTGCTTTATCTTCTACAATTTATTAAGTCCTTGGAATATATCTGTGATGTTAAGCAGAGTGGAAAATTAAACCATATGGAACAAAATTTATGGGATGCACTTCATTGCATAGCAAATAAACACTGAGCTGGCAGTTTTGGCTTTATATTCTCAGGCAATTACACACCCTTACATGAAGGTTGTACGTGCAACTGGCAAAAAACAACAGAATATGCTAAATCTTGGAGAATTTTATAAACAGGTTTATTCACATATGCAACACAGTGATCCTACATTTCTTCTTGGGCCAAATGCATCTTCTAAAATGGATTCTTTGGATGGAGAAAGCTGGCATTCTCCAGAAGTCTTTGAAGATATTCAAAAGATGTCAAAAGAGCTTCCATATCTTAAGCCTCTGTTAGTTTTATTTTTTGAAGGTGTAGCTGCAATTTGGAAACAGTTAACTTCTAAATTTGCACCTAGTGGTTTGATTGATGAGGCTACTATGGAAGAGAGAGAACTTGTCTGGATGCCAGCTACTAATGATGTCAATGAAGGTGCTCTTGGGTTATTCTAAGTTTTACTCTGTCGCTAACCACAACTGACACAACAAAGTTACAATGCTCTTGCTATGTTCATGATACAGAGTCATTCATAATAGAAAAGCTTACAGAAAAGAAAGACCATGCATTCTTGCACACTCTGGCTTGGGAATCTAGAGCAGAGGAGAAGAAGAGAAAGCAGGTGGTCCAACACCATATTCCGGTAACAGATATGCACCTTATTCCTCAAACCTTTTATGATCTACTTCCATGTTTTGGGTCTCCTCAGAAAATGCAGCTGCTACACTCACCATCCTTAGAGGGTGCACAGCTTACTGTGCGCATCTCTGGGCCCTTAACCACACTTAATTACCATCTTGCAGTACTATAAGCAATTTTTACTAAAGCACTCTAAAAACCCTAACCCTAGACCTACCCTAACTCTAAACCAAATCAGACACGGGTTGTTTCAATAAAAGGAAACTGGGCAAAGCCAATTCAAATGCATGTGCCCTCAACTATAGAAGGGATGGAGGTTATATGGATGCCATGTTGAAGGCGCAAAATGATAGTCTAATAAAGGTATAAGGGCAGGGTTATAAATTGTGCCCCAAAAGAAATAAGTGGACAGATCAGGCTGCACATCCTTGATCCAAGCCGTAAGCAGTGCAATAGGTACCAAGAAAGAGAATCATAAGATGGTATACTACAAAAAAAAGAAAAAAACGAGTTATATATGTATGCAATCAAATCCTACTCCTGTGGCTTCAGTCAACACAGGCACTTCTAAAGAGGTCAGTAGGCACTCAAGATACTAGACATTGTTCACCAATGCCTTGAAGGTTTTGTTCTAAACTTGCTGAGTATAGACAATGTTGATTATAGCCTTTGTCATAGAGATCTGCTGAGTAGCAATAGTTGCCAGAAAAGAAGCAATGTTTTTGTAGACATTAATAAAGGTTGCAGAGTTGTCCAAGCCATTAGGGAGAAGAGAATCAGAGAGAACAGGAAGTACAAATGGAAGTAAGATTGATTTTTGTTGACTTGGGCTGTTAGAGTGACTCTCATGTCAGGTGATTGACAGTTACATGTCACAGTAGTTATACTTCACTCCAGAAGCATCCTGAAGTCCTTAGGTCCTAACTTCGGACTTCAGGTGAGTAGTACACTAGATATCACCAATATCTTAGTTCCTAACTTTGGACTTCAGTTTCCTTGTTGCTATTCACTCCGTTGAGCTGAGACGTTAATACTCGGCACATAGGCTCATTACTACTTGTCTTGTTACTACTCGCCTCGTTTGCCTCTTTCAACAGGTTATGGGCCCCGGCCTTTGAGCGCACCAGTAACTCATTTTTGCCTTTGCCAGTCATATTGTCACTCACTCTTTGTTTAACTTTGTGTGCCACATTGTCGCACGTCCATACACCACTCCTTTCATTTACAAGTTGCTACACGCACATTCCACTCCCTATCACTCACAATGTCAACACCTGCTCCCAACTTTGATAAACTCAGTGCAACCAACTATGCCACCTGGTCTGGCAAAATGGAGGCCTGGCTACGCGCTACTGGCCTCCAACACATCGTTTCGGGGAAATCGGTTGCTCCTACAGTGTCCTCACCGCCCAATTGACTGAGGAGGCCGCTTTGGAAGCATGGGAGTTGAAAGCGGACAAGGCAGCTGGGCAGATATATCTCATGGTGGAACACAGTCAGAGGGTTCATTTCAATGGCATCAAGGATGATCCAGTGAAGATGTGGAACACCCTACGCGACGTACACGTCCAGAGACGCCCTGGGACACGGTTCAACACTTATGACAACCTCTTTTTGATTAAGAAGCACGAAGACAAGACTCTACAGTCTCTAATCAACCAAGTGGACAACTCTATTCACACCATTTAGGATCTCCGGACCACTGGATTCACTCTAGCCAATTTGGACAATGAACTCGCAGCCATGGCGATGATCCAAGCTCTCCCAGAAGAGTACAACGGTTTTGTTTTGTCCCTGCTCCTTCAGGACAAGTTGAACAAGTCCACAATTTAGGCAGCTTTCATAACAGAGGAAATCCATCGTTGTCATTGCACTTTGGACATGCCCATTGGGAGTGCCCTTGCATTGTCATCCGCTCCCCAGAAGCTCACATGCGATTTCTGCGGCATAGAAGGTCACAAACTCAACGAGTGCATTGCCTATGTCCATGGCAAGCAGTATGCTTGCGACAAGGCCCAGAATCGTTGCAACACCCGCGGAAGGGGCAATCACAAGGCCAAGAACACTCAAAATGCTCACAAGGCCAACAACACCTCTGAAGACACTTCTGTCTCAGAATTCGCTGGAATTGCAAGTGCTTGCTCTACATCCTCCTCCACTCCTCCTGACTTCGATTGGATTGCAGACACAGGGGCGACTTCTCATATGACCCCCCATCGTCACTGGGTGCACAATTATGAGCCCCTATCACATACTGATCAAGTTAGCAGATCACAGCATCGTCTATTCTGCTGGGGTTAGATCTGTGGTTGTTATTAGAGGAAAGGCAGTGATGCCTGTAGAGTTTTCACGTGTTCTCCATGTCCCTTCACTTATTTACTCTCTTGGCTCTACCTTGCTAAGCACAAGTCCTTCAAGATCAACATTGACTCTGATATTCAAACGCAATGGTAAAACACTTTTCTGCGCGCCTATCTCATCCAGCACATGGACAAGTCCAAAGAATCTCTTATTTTCTTCAAGGATTTATTATGTTTGAAGTCACCACCAACTCTACTTTCACTGGACAGAATACTTGATTGGCTATCCCTTGGGCATGGGTGTAAAACATTGACACACTCCTATCAAAAATGCCTCCAGAAACATCCCCACCATCCCTTTGATGATCTGCTTAATCCGAAGCATCTGACCTATATGCATGTGATCACAGGCCAGACCGCACCTCAATGGATCCATAGGCCAAAGACATGATTATTCATGGGATATGACAACAAGGCAGCGCAAATTTATCATTCGTCATGATAGGCATCATCCGCCATGATATGTGTCATTCAGCATTACATTGTGTTGGAAGATTGCGCATTTTGGGACAAATGACTTAGAGGATGACTGAGCATTCACAGGCTCTCTTTAAGCCATTGGACAGTCCTGCTTCACATGTTGATGGATGGGTAGTCACATTGTTAGCAAGGCTATGTGGGAGGCAGCATTCTTGATGTTCTGACTCATTCTTGACACATTACTGCTTACTTTTGGATGACTCTTTTATTATCACATGTGATTCCTGGTAGTATAAATACTGTAGCTAGCGAAATGACAAGCAAGTTTTAGCCCAGTTCTCTAGTCCAAGTGTTAAAGAGAGTTTGACCAGTCTTCGGTTTGAACCAAGGACCTTCCCACTATCCGGGTGGACTGCTCTACCACTGAGCTATCCAGTCATATTGGGTTATAGGTAGGTATTAACCTAGGTGTGGTCATCCACTTGAGTACTCCATTGATACATGCTATATAGCAGAGGTGTGGACATCTACTTGGGTACACTATATTATTCACTATGCAGAGTGCTAATGTCACACTCTAACATCCCCCCGTGACATGGTCACTCCATACAAGTTGCCAACACACAGTAAAGTGCACGGGGCCCATAACCTGTTAAAAGAGGCAAACAAGGCGAGTTGTAACAAGCCTAAGTGCCGAGTATGAACATCTTAGCTCAACAGAGTGAATAGCAACAAGGGAACTGAAGACCAAAGTTAGGAACTATGATATTGGTGATATCTAGTGTACTACTCACCTGAAGTCCAAAGTTAGGAACTAAGGACTTCAGGATGCTGCTGGAGCAAAGTATAACTACTGTGACATGTAACTGTCAATCACCTAACATGAGAGTCACTCTAACACCAAGTCCAAGTTCAAGTCTCAGAACCTCCTCTCTCTCTCTATTCTTCCTCCTTTCTCAAACCTTTGTGTCACCACAGAGGCTCTTATATAACCAACCAGATAACCAACAAACCACTCTCCCAATAACTGTATATTGGGGTCCACATCAGGTGTACATGATGGAATATACAAGGGATCCATGTCCGCTCGATGTAAATTTCACGCTATCACTTAATCAAGATGCACAGGATTCACATAACATATGTCGGAATAAGTCAATTTGGAAGGTTAAACCAAATCCTTGTTTTTTATCCATTGATGCTAGACCAAGCAGACAAGAAACAGCACCGCTTCGGGAAGCCCGCACTCCACTATTGTTCTTTTTGATTGAAGAGGAACTTGGAAGATGAAGCTTGGAATAAGTTTTCAAGGAGTTGTGGGCAAGCAGTAGTCGTATACGCACATGGGGAAGATTCATCAAGGTGCTTGTAAGTGCTGTTGTAGATGTTTTAGTTACCAAAGTAATTTGTCGGCAATCAGCCTTCAGGGTGCTTACACATTACTTTTGACCCTTCAACACATTTACAAGGGAGGCTGTGTGTGGTAAGGGGCTGATATTCACATTCTTGTTTTTTGCGATGGACGTTGGGAAGAGGGATGGATTGGGGCTACGCGCCCATAATACCACTTTGGGAAATGTTTGGGCGATCATCATGTGCAACTGGATGTGTGTTCCCCGCAACACGGGGCTGACATGTGGTTCTAGAGAGTTCTAGAGTTGCTGATTGAGCCAAAACCCTCAGTTGCAAGGGGTCTGGGGATTTGAACTGGCAAGAGGTGGTGGGGCAACAGTTTGGACCTGTTGTCAAGGCAGTTAGTAAATATATGACATACACTGACTTGCAACTAACCTTTTGACTCAAATAGTGGATCCTTTTGATGCTGTTGGCACTGTGGTGTTGCATCAAATGTAATGTGAGGCACATGATTGGTGGTAGTCTGCATGGGTGGTCCATCCTCATCCTCAATGTCCTCCACTGTTGCTTGGTGACATGGACTACAGCTTGGACCATGTTGAGCAGGTGCTGGAATGTTTGTGGGTTGGGCTACATCACTTCATTAGCAAGTTACGTGTTGCAGACTAAATACAGTGGGCACTTTACCCTGGACTCGGAACACTGACACTGCAGTGTTGGCTGCAGCAGTCAGCAATCTATACTTGGCTGCAACATCCTGCACTGCCACGCAACAACAAGCAACGCAACTTGGACCTGGTTCAGGTGCTAGTGCACAGGCTGAGCTACATACTTGTGCCCGCAAAAAGTAAGCACGGTTCCCAGGGCATCTGGGCTTCATTGCTATGTATCTTAGTCACTGCAGAACGTAGGTTTATAAAATTTTGTGAGATGCCAGGCCTTGTAATAGGTGTTATAATTGTGAAATAAAAGTTAAACATCTTTCACTTCTGCTGTGTCTGTGTCCTCATTATGAGACTGTGAAATTTCTAGAACTGACCCTGCATTAAAAAGGCAATTTTTTGGTTATCTTGCCCCGCCATCCAACTCAATTTGAAAGGTAAGAAGGTGGAGTATACCCAACCATTGCTTGCAGGGTAGCTTGCAAAAAAAAAGGCCCTTTACATGCAGTGAAGATCCGGAATCTAATGAATACAATTAGCATTGTTTTCTAGGAGGCAGACCTGAATTACCGTAAGCCATAACATGCATCTGCGCACTGCTGCTGCCTAATTACATGTCTAGTTCACTCCAAAAACACTAACAATCATTGAGAACACCACCGCCTAGGTACCAGCCTTCATAATGTAGCTAGCTCCAGTGATTTGGCAAAGGTGAATGCACCCAACATGCTGGAGTTATGTGGAGATGATTAAACTAATTTGGTTCAGGAAAGACAGGGATTTATTGAGTATATGGATGACAAGAATTGCAAAGAGAAGACCCAAACTGGATAAGCTTGTTGTTGAATGGAGGTTGTTGAAGTGGAAGATGAAAGATGGAAAAGATAACTGTGCATTGATCATTGATGTGACACTTACTATCAAGTTGTGACTCAGTGGACTCAAAAGTCATCCAAAGTTGACTTTGTTGGACTTGACTTACTGATCAAGCGGCAAGTCAGAACTGCAGCTTGGCTCAGCTCATCTCGTTCTGCTGACTAAACTGTGGCAACACTAGCTCTATGCGCCACATTGACTGCATAAATGGCAGTAAGCATCCAAACACTTGCAAATTGGCATAGCAATAAGCAGTGGCCTTTCCAAACAATCTGTGTATCAGAATGTCTTGTAAGAGCTAGTGGTATCTACAGTGCATCACCTCCGTCTATTACTCTTTACAGCTGACCATTAATGGAAATGACCTTGTGAAATAGTGCATTTCACAGCTTTGTGGTTTGGAGGTTTGCTCCACACAATCATAACAAAAATGGCACAGTCAACAGTTGTGAGAATGATGGTCTCACAAGGCACAGGACCTGGATGGTACAAAGATACCAGTATTCTGGTGATTGCTGCTCTATAAGGTGCATGACAAAATCAAAGCAAGCCAGGTATAAGGACCATCTTGCCTGGCGTCGGTTCAATTTCTTTGCCAACATGAAGTATTCCAGATCCAGATTTTTGTGGTCAGTCCAGATCTCAAAGGTATGTTGCGCGCCTTCTAGGAAGTGTTGCCATTCCTCTAACACCCGTACAATTGCAAGCATCTCCTTATCATGGATCTTGTAGCTTTGTTTGACCGCAGAGAGACTCTTTGAATAGAAGGCAATGGGGTGCCATTTATCATCTTCTAGGGACTTCTGAGACAAGACGGCATCTGTGGCAAAATTGGAGGAGTCTGCTTCAAGTCAATATGGCTGTTTGTTGGGGAGGATGAGAACTGGGGTGGAGGTAATCTTGTGTTTTAGGATTTCAAAAAACGCCTTTCAAAAATTACAAAACCCAGAAACAGCTGGACTTCCTTCTTATTAGAAGGCTTGGGCCACTCTGCAACGTCTGCGACCTTGACAGGGTCCATCTCTACCCAATTTTCCGAAATGATAAGCCCTAGGTACTCAATATGAGTACATTTGAACTTGCACTTCTTGGGCCGGAGGAATAGTTTATGTCCATAGAGCTTCTTGAGAACCAGGCAGGGTCACCTGATGGTGCTCTTCAAGCGTCTTTGTGAAGATAAGGATGTCATTGAGGTAGACAACAATAACACCTTCCATAATCAGATCATGGAAAGTATTGTTCATCATTGTCTGGAAGGTGGGATGGGCTGTTAGTGAGTCCAAAGAACATAACCAGCGGTTCAAACAGCCCTCAATTTGTACAAAATGTGCCCTTCCACTTGTTGCCTTTCTTTACCCAAACATTGTTGACCCCCAGCACACGTTGAGCTTGGTAAAGAACCTTGCACCCTGTAATTGATTGCCAAGATTGGAGATAAAGGGGAGTGGGTATTTATTCTTGACCGTGATTGAATTCAGTGTTGGCTTGACCCCCATTGACCGGGTCAATGGGGTCTGACCTTTTTGACCGGGTCAGTTCATAAAGGTCAATGGGGTCAAAGTCACACCATCTGTTTATTTATTGTTTATTTTGTTATCATGCCATTTCCAGAAATTTCCTTTTTAGCTTAAAAAGTGTCAGTCATTACCTCCCCAGTGCTTCATTTGAGGGCATTGGGGGCACATTTAATGTCCACAGAGCAAAGTTCCAGGTCCTCAATGGCAGCTAATGCAAGAATGAGGCGTAAGGTCACAGGACGGAATGTGGGGGCAAAGACTTTGGTGTAGTCAATGCCAGGACGTTGAGAATAGCCTTTAGCAATGATACAAGCCTTGTAGCGCTCAATGGAACCGTCCGCATTGTGTTTGACCTTGAATACCCATCCACAGCCAATTGCCTTTTCACCAGAAGGTAAATCGACAATTTCCCAAGTGCCATTGTCGACGAGAGTGTTGTACTCAAGTGTTGCAGCTTCGGGCCAGTGAACAGAACTGGTTACTTTGCAGTGCTTGTCTGAAAGTGCGTGGTTCACTCTCCAGAGCAGAATTTGCGAATTCAGCTGCATTGTCATCAGAATCACCTCCATTGTTGGACCAGATAACAGGAGGCTCATCAGAAACCTCGTGATGGTGTTTCACCTTCCACCACTCACCAGTAGGACACAAAACACGTGTAGTGCGTCTCAGCAAGCGTTCTGGATCAGGTTGAGGCTCAACAAGTGGTTGGAGCGACTGGTGGCGTGTATTGCGACGTTGAGCTATTTCTGGCTCAGGAGATTGTTCTGGAGTGGAATGAGTGGGAGAGGGAGCTTGGGAGAGTGCAGAGGTGTTTCAGGAGGTTCTGGATGTTCAAATGACTCTTTGGGAGCATCTGGCACTGTTTTGTCGCTATCCCCCCCAGAATTGAGCGCAGGTGCATGAGTGCGAATGGAAGTGAGGTCGATTTTTGTTGAATTGGGCATGCCAGAAATCTCTGGAAAGACGTGTTCATCAAACTCAGCTTGTTCTGAGATGATGAACTTCTTTGTCTGTGGGTTGTAGAACTGCCAGCCTTTGTAACCACTAGGATAACCTACAAAGATGCACTTCTCCATGTGTGGTTGCAAGGACTTGCGCTTATCTTGCTGTATGAAGACATATGCAAGACAGCCCCAAATGCGAAGATGAGACATATCTGGTTTGCGCTTGTGCCAGCCTTTGTATGGAGTTCCTTGTGGCAGAGACAATGTAGGGAGACGGTTCCAGACATGTACTTGAGCAGCAAGGCAGAGGCCCCAAATCGACAGAGGTAATCCAGCTTCAACCAACATTGCAGTAATATCATCTGCCATGGTCCAATTTGCTCGTTATGCAACTCCGTTCTGTTGTGGGCGGTTTTGCGTTGTATGGCGTCGTACAATGCCGCACTGGTCCGTGAATCTGATGAAAGCAGCAGACATGTATTCACCTGCTTTGTTGTCCTGCATAGCCTTGATTTTCGCGTTGAAGTGATTCTCAGCATATGCTTTGAATGTTTTGAACGCCTCAAATGCTTTGCTTTTCTTCTTGAGCTTCAGGACGCCTTGGAACAACATGCAATTGTCAATGAACGTGATCCAGTAGCGGTAGCCTTCACAAGTAGCGACAGGGAGAGGACCATGCAAATCACTGTGAATGAGCTCGAGAGGCATTGTGGCATGAGATGGCGACATTGGGAACGGGTTGGAGTGCATCTTGCCTGCTAAACAAGGCTCACAGACCGGATCTGGTTTGTCCTTTGATTCAATGACCATGCCAGTAACCATACCCTTGCGTGGAGAGCATATGGCCAAAGCTTTTCTTCTTGTCCTTGATTGCATTGGCATCACGTTGAAGGTAATCCTACATTGTTGCTATTTGATTTCTTGCTTATCAAATGGCAAGATTGGCTGAAGTACTTGAAGCCCAGAATATTCCATTTGATAAGGTCAATTGGCGGATAAGGTCGGTAATAGGATTCTATGTTTAATCTATCTGCCAAGTATTCTACAGATGTTTTCTGCATATCATCAATTTGGCCTGCAAGGCCATCTAAGCTGCTATTGCAGCACTTGACTTTGATGCTAGTGGAGCATTTGATGATGATGGGGGGCCTTTTGTAGATAGACTGACCAAAGATCCTATTGCACGTCTCCGGGTCCTCATTCAAGTTGCAAGTGTTTTTGGCATAATTTATTTTGATTGTCCTGGGCTCCAACATGTGTAGATTTGTGTGTCCTCAATTTGTCAACCATGCTTTTTTGATCTCACTATAAAGCAATTTGGTGATAATGTACAGTTGGGGACAGTCAAAGACAGCAAAAAATGTGAACAATTTTTTAATGCCTCCGGAATTGTTTGGGATAGAGAGCAGCTTCAAAATGCTATTGATTGGTCATTGGTACTGGAATCATGAGAATTGAATGAGTTGTTCTTCCTCAAAAGGGCAATTAGTTTGCGTGGAAGCCAAAAATATTGGCCACCCCCAAAAAAAATAGATAAAATCTCAAATAAAAACGCCAATTGCATCTTTTTTATTTACTGTATCCTTTACAAGTGTATCATAATTCTCAATAAAGTTTCTCTCATCTCATTATTTGCTGCCACTTTTTGCAACTGGTCTTGTTATAAACTTGCAAGGCCGTCGTCCTTCAAAGAAACAAAAGAAAAACCTCACTGGCCTTTGGAATCAATCTCTGGTCTCTTCAACCCCCTCTGGTGCATCCACTGGCAGATCTAGCTCATCTGCAAGTGGGCTTGAACAACAACTCACTGTTACTCCAGAAAGCTTTCAAGTGATCTTTGATAGCACAAGGGTTGACTGGGAGAAAGAAGAGGAGGCACCCACTGACTCAGATGTTGATGATGAGATGGGTCTTGATACTTGGGATGACAAGGACCTTGCAGAGACGTTAGCAGAAATGACAAGGAAAGCAGCTGACAAAGATGGTGAGTGGCTTCCTCCAAGGCTAAAAAAAGAGCAGAGCCACAGAAAGGGTATACATTTTTATTGAGTACTTTACTCTCTTAGTTTGTGCAAATAAGTACATTAAGGGCCCTGATGTCATGAGCAAGTCTGCTTGCACACAGCATTGTCACAGAAAGGCATGGGCTGGGCCACCGCCCACATCAAATTTTGGATGAGAGCTTGATTCCTCACCCAGTTTTGGCGGCTCAGCTGCCAGGCAATTGTAGCCTTGCCAAAGACATTCAAAAACACCTGGAGCAACTGAGAGACCTAAAGTCTCTCTGTGAAAGTTGAAATTACCTGAAGCAGCCTGGGACCAAAGGTCCTTTTCCTGATGCACTGTTCCGAGAAAAATGGAGCAGAGGTGTTGGCAGAAGTAGAAGCAGGTGTGCTTTTCTATGGAGGGATTGACATAATGTAAAGTCAAACTTTGAAAGGTCTTCTTGAGCAATGGGGGACAGTTGCTCCTTATGCTGCGTTGACCAGGAAGACGGCCCAATGAGTAGACTCTTTTCTACTGTAAGAGCAACCTTAATGGTGTGTGCAAGGCACTGCAGAGAGAGGGAATCCAAAGAGAAAAGAGTAGGGATTCCGTCTCTTGTGCAGTGGTATATGTGAGGAGTGAAATCAGGGGGTAACTCAAACAAAACCAATGGTAAGCCAGATAAGCATATGGGGTAAGTATTGGAAATAGTAGTGTATCAGATGGAGGTGTGCATGTGTTATAGGAAACCAATACTTGGGTGGTATCTAAATGTACCAGTGGTGCGAGGGATAGCGGGATGTGTCAAGCAAGTGGGGTGAAGAGTGATAGAGCACGCCGGGCATGTAAGGCATGTGTGATAGGCGCTGTGTCCTGGGAAATTGAAGTTCCCCTGACAAAGTCTTAGACAAATCTTTTAGTAAGTGTACAGTCTAGATAAAATAGAACAAGACCAATTGTCAAAGGCTTACTGCTCTTAACAAAACGTTAAGCCTTTTTACAAACCATGGTACCTGTTACAATAATTGAAACCCACCATGGACACCAGAATCTGGGCTAATCACCCTAAACAAGAAGAAGAAACACCTTGTCATCACTTACCTTAAGAACAATTAGTCATGCCAAACAGCCCATGTTTGGCATGCGGTCTAAATGTCCCTGTTCTCACTCACTGCCAATAAATGCTGACTAATTCATGGTTCCCTTTACTAAGAATTCCCTAAGTCCATCCAACAAAGATCAGGTCCCTTATCTACAAGATAACATCCGGCTGTTTGCTGTCCCATGTTCCCATTGGGTGTCTCCGCCCTCCCTCCCATCATCAATCACTGTCAGCAACTCTTGCCGCTTGCTGTCAGGCACCATCCCCTCCCCGCTTGCTGTCAGGTACCATCCCTCCCATTTAAGGTGTGTCCCCGCCATTGTTTGTTTGTTTACAACACATCACCACATGTCCCTTGGCTATGCCTTTGCTTCCTTCCATCCCACCCTTCCTTCCCACCCTTCCTTTCCTGCCTTCCCCTGCATTGTTGTTGTCCTACCATGCTCCTCCTGTTGCTGCCTGTATCCTCATCTCCATCATCTTGCACCATGCTGCCTCTGCCATGTCACCTACCACCACCATAACAGCCCCTTGCAATCACCACAGCGTCACCAGCCTCCACTGCCACAATCATCACCTCCATTGTTGCCTCCACTGCCGCAACTGTTGCCCTCACCATCCCTTCCTCCATCGCCATCACTTCCATGCACTGCCATGGTGTCTTCTTCCCCCTCCACCTCCTTTCCCTTTGTCTGCTAGCTCCTCTTTCTCCCTCCTATCCTCATTTTCTGTTAACATTACATTTCTCCGTGTTTTTCATTTCGACTTATGCTTTGTTTTTCATCATGATAGATACTAGTACATGCTTACTTACTTGTGCCCATGTTGTGTACAGTGCATGTGTCCCTTTGTTTTCGTGTACAGTACATGTGTCACTTTGTTGTTTGAATGTTCCTTATTCTGTGGTTTTCTGTCCTGTGCCTTGTCTGATTGGAATGTTCTACCTTATGTTTGCATTAAAACATGTTGGACATCAATGACACAGCATTAATTAAATCTCAAATGTGGTACCAACTACTTGGCACGCGCGCCCTGCTTCTTACCCTTGTCAGCACAGGGTTTCCTTGTCCTTCCAGTTACCATCAGAGTGGAGCCATCAGCCAAACTGACACCTGAATTAATGAAGGTGCCAACAAGTGGGCATTGTGATGTTGACGGTTCCACTGCGTCCGTCAACTTTTGCTTGGCAGGGACTGTTGAAGGTGCTGGTGAAGGGGGTGTATTCTCACTCCCAGTGTCTGGATCTCTAGGGACTGGTTCCACTGTAGACGTCAAAGTTGGAGGGACTGGACTTTCAGAAAGTGGTGAAGGAGCACAAGGAGAGGAAGGTGGTGCCAAAGAAGAGTCTTGCAGTGCGGTAGCCGGTCCCAAGGTTGATTCTACTGCGGTGTTGAAGCAATCATTGCTCCATTTTTTGAACTCCGCCGCTAACAGCTTGCGGAAGCAAGTAGAATTTGAATTGAAGGATGCCATCAGCATGGGGATCTCATTCCAAGAGGCAATGTCACTGGGGCTGCAGAACTTCTCCAGTGGCCAGCCCTCAAGAACAATGTGGTACTTCTCCGTGATGAAGTGGTCGAAATTACTGTAGTACATGCAAGGCACTGGAACCCCAGCAGCCTGACCTAATAGATATGTTAACAGATGAATATGGATCAAAATGAAGCATATAATTCACGGAGCTTATCAAGGATCATAATAGAGATGTTCCTTCATCTCCAGAGTAGTTTGAATATAGTTCTTTGCAACACCTATAGAAAATGTAAGACGGTAAATGTGAAACATAGTAAAAGGCCTACATACCCTGGACACCTGATAAGCAGAAAGCCTCAAAACAAAGCACAAAATCAGGCAACGTCTGACAAATTCCAAGGTCAAAGAATTCGGAGACACAGTACTGGATATTATGATGTGAGGTGGGTTGTAGTGGTCTTGATTGCTGCAGACAGCAGTGAGGGCAACCTCAGTGGAGGTACAGGCATGCAGAGCAAGAAGCTAGACAATATTAAATGAAATGTAACTAACATTATGGTTAAAAAAATTACCTGGCGTTCAATGTGCTTGAGCGTCTTTTTGGTGTCGTGAAATGCACTGAGTGGGATGTTGCGCTTTGCAAGCTATCTCACTTCACATGCTTTCCTCCAGATCTTGAACAACGGGGGCGGCGGCGGCTTTCTGTTGGTTGGATGACATTTTCTGCCACGTAGTCTTGGTTTGCGCTGTAATGTTGTGGGCCTTGAGACGTTCACCATGCCCTAACTCTAATGGATAGAGTGTAAGCAGAAGTACAAGACACAAAATGAAAGAGAGTACCTTCATTCAGCCGTTTGGCTTCAAGGTGGACCCAACCATTCCAATCAGATATCTGCCTTTTGTCCTTTTGCTGAGCGTCCTAGTAGAGAAGCTCAGTGTAATACTTGATATCATGGCCGCCGTGTTTCTGGTGGAGCTTCACGGCCTCCGCCAAGATAACCTGACAAGCCTCCTGGAGGTCCTTGGTGAATGTCTCCCGTGATTGGTGCCATTGTTGAGCACAAGCAGCCTTCTCTGCGGCGGTCTTCTTTATCTTCTTGCAAAGGGTCTTTGTCTGTGTCTTGCAGACTTTGCTGGTTGTGTATTTGCGCTGCAAGTTGAAAAGTGATTGAAGGTAGCCATTGTTTCTGCTACATAACATGCTGGCAAGCCAAGAGAGACAGAGGAGACAATCTGTTAGCAGAACATAGATATATTCTTTATCAGCAGCACATAACACTGAAAATACACAAGAAAATGGTGAAAAAAGAAGTCAAAATTTCCCAGATCCATTTGGCTTCTGTGTGTGCCGTCCTCCAATCAGTTAAAAATTGAATGAAGCATCACCGCCACACTCATTCAGGACCTTGGCAATGGTGTGGAGCGTTGAAGCCTGGAAGCCATGTGTCGAGAAGTAGCGGTCTGCATGCCCATTAAACAACGGTGGTGGGTCCTCAAAGGTAGGCTGAGTTGTAGCTTCTGCATAGCTGGAGACAATACCCCGCAATGTTTGTACATGTGACCAGGTTGTGATGACATCTAAGATAAAGATTAATCAAGTTTTATCATAAGTTAAATAAATAAAATGCACCATTGTTTGACATGGTATTGGGAGCGTTCAGCTGAGAAGAAGACATTGGAGACTTCTCCAACCGCTTGCTCAAAGATGGCAGCATGTAAGAGATCTGTGGGGTTGGTTCTGGGAGGGATTTAGCCAGCAACATTCTCAAAATGTATGTTAGACGCCTTGCCTTTCTTGAACCTGTGCAATGGGCTAGGTGACAGAGGAGGAGAGACTGCCGTGTGATAAGCATTCTTACAGGCTATAGTTGTGTAATATCAATAATTGAGTATCAAAAGAAAATAAGGAACATACAAGTAACTGCCTCCTTGTTTGAAAACACATAATCTTGCAACAATGCCTTCTTGCCTTTGAGAATCATGAAGATCAGAGCCTTTTGAAGTAACTCCACCCGCCTCCAGATGCTCTTTGTTGACCCATGAACAGCAGCCAAAGCTTCAGTGCTACAAAAGAGTGAGGAAGCAACAATGGGAATGGAAGACGATGTACTGCCAGTCTTGGTATACAATGGCTTCTGAACCACCAAGTCCTGTATACACAACAGGGTAGAAAGGCCCTCTCAGAAGGGCGGAGGAAGAGAAAGTGCGGATAGTGTGGTTTGCCCAGATCAAATGTGCTTGGGTAGAGGCCTCATTGTCAAAGCCAATCTGCTCATTGATAAGGCAATGGACATCAGCAATTGTCTTAGCCTCAGCACGGTTAGAGCATTTGAAGACAACAGGCCATGATGGCTAGTATCTGCCGCCTGGAACAAATGGACTAAAGATGAAAATGGGGGATCAAGACAGAATGGGAGCAACAACAAATCCACTCACCTTATGACCTGAACACCTGGGCTGCTACCCCCAATCACTGTGTAAAATGTGCCAGAAGTTAGCTTATTCTGACTCATCACAAAGGTAAGCTTGACAATGTTTCAGGAAGAATGAGGACGAGGACTTTGTTGATGAAGGTGAAACTTTCCACCAGATTCTTACCCAATCTTCAGCTCTAGGGTCAATGCATGGCGCTGTCAAGGACTTTATCACACAAAGAACGCACATCAACATCCAATTGCTGCAAAAGATCCAGAAAATCTACAATCTCGAAGGTTTCTCTGGGACGCCGTCAACCAAAATCAAACTCAATAGTAGGCTTTTTTTCTTTTCTAACAAAGTACTCGCTCATAACTAATCTACATTTATCTTTCTTCAACAAGGCAATGACACAGCAACCAAAGCCCAAATGGCCGATGCAGATGTGGAGTTAAGTGGGACGCTCGAGAATGAGTCCGAGTCGGCAGTCCAACCTGCTCTTCACCTTTCCGCAGTGAATGAAATTGACGATACTAGTGATTTGGAGGATGAGGATTATACAGAGGGGGTCGTTAACATGTTGGATTTTGTATCTGAATTGCAATAGACTATATACTCGCTACAATATATCAACACTTTCATTTGGAATTTGACCTGAGTTTATAGTGTGACAATGTCATGGTTGTGATGTTGTTATCAGTACATCTATCTTCTTTCCTCGATGTTTGTATGCAGCCGGCAAACTTCAACATTGCAGCGGATGATTTCCTTGCAAGCACAACAAATTCTTTGCCATTGCTTCATAGTTTTGCATATTGCAGGAAGGGCCTAGCGTTTTCCGGTGAGATCCTGTGATGTATTCTGTAGGAGTGGAAACTCCTCAAGGAACTTGTAATGCAACACCGAGTTCCAATCAATCATCAGCCTAGGTGGGTCAAGAGCAGAGGCCGTGGCATTATACATCTTGACAGCCCGCTGGATAGCCTTGATCCGCTTTTGCAGAGCCTTTGCAATGTGAGTTCTCATCTGATAACCTACATAAGTCCGTGAGTAATGTCTTATCTGAGGGAAGATCACAGCGGCGCACCATTTTGCGGCTGGTTCATCTTGTGAAGCTCGAAAAGCCGCTGCACCACTAATTTTTGGAGGTGATCCAGGGCTTTTTCATACTTACATTGACCGAGATATTGCACGGCATTGATGTACTTGGGGGAGGAGGGTTGCCAACGGGTGGTAATACAAAATTTTACCTCCATCTCAACAACTTCTTTGAGGATCATTTGTCTTTGTTCATCTGCATATTGTTGTTCAGTCTCAATGCGGCGGGTTTTGGAGAGCTCTGAGGAGTAGGTTTCAACATGCAAGGTAGTAGAAGTTCCATATTCGGAAGGTGTTGCAATCATGAACATTGCCGATGTGTTATCGTATCAACGACTAAGCGAGTTATCTGATGGATGAATCTGAGATACAAAGGGCACACTGTAATACAGGGTCCATTTCAACATCACTGGGGGGAGAACTAGGCGGATCTGCTGATGCAGGTGCAGTGGGGGTAGGTGCAGTGGGAGGGGTACCAGGTGCAGAGGGAGCCCGCTCAGAATACCTCCACTTCACAAAGGCCTTGGTCAGTGATGAGAGAATGGTGTTCCAGTTCGCTTGCTGGTGTTCTAGCCGCTGTTGCCAAGTCCAAGTGTCATGGTAGAACCAACGTTGTGTGTGACTGTAGATCAGAATCCATCAGAATCAAGGAACCAAGACACAGCAAGCAATGTATGTGTGTTCAAATGTGTCCTGCATAGCCTCCGTGAATGCCTCATCATTGTCCAGGAAATCCGCCACTGGTTTCCAGTCCTCCCCTGAGTTCCCATCAATACCTTGCACATTGTCAACCACCTCCTCCGGAACAGGGGTATTGTGCATCTCAGCAAGAGCATTGTAATTTTCATGACTGAGTTCTATGCACATTGAGTAGCATATTTGACTCACGCAAAAACAATACATACTTTGTAGTTGAGTGATGTACTTTGAGTGCACGGTTTCCCTGGCAGCAGCGACTTGTGCTAAAGAGAGGACATGAGCTGGCAGTGCCATGCTTGAAGTAGAGGCACCAGCCACTGAGGCCGTTTCTTCCTGAGGGCAAGCATAGGGGCCAGCAATACAAACTTTGCGAGAGACACCCAACTTTCTAGGTGGCATGGGATAGAATGGGGCAGAGTGTTGAAGGAGAGAACTGGACCTTAAATATGATGCGCAACCTTGTTTTTCCGTTGTTCTTGCGGATAATGATCATGAGATCCATAGAAGCTGATGGAGATAGGACATGGTAGCAGAGAAGGGGAGCACGAGGAAGGAACAAGGGAGGAGGCAAGGAAGGAACAAGGGAGAACAAGAGAGGAGGCAAGGGAGGAACAAGGGACGAGGGAAGGAAAGGTGGGAAGGAAGTGAAGGCGTAGCCAGGAGACATGTGGTGATGTGTTGTAAACAAATAAACAACAGCGGGGACACACCTTAAATGGGAGGGATGGTACCTGACAGCAAGTGGGGAGGGGATGATGCCTGACAGCAAGCGGCAAGAGTTGCTGACAGTGATTGATGATGGGAGGGAGGGCGGAGACACCCGACGGGAACACGGGACAGCAAACAGCCGGACGTTATCTTGTAGATAAGGGACCTTATCTTTGTCAGAGGGACTTAGGGAATTCTTAGTAATAGGAACCATGAATTAGTCGACATTTATTGGCAATGAGTGAGAACAGGGACATTTAGACCTGTTTGGCATGACTAATTGTTCTCAAGGTATGTGATGACAAGGTGAGAAGAAAGTGATTCAGACACCAATGGATTATCAAGGAATATTTCACCCTTGGAACCAAGACCAACCTGGCAACAAACTTTGCCATTCAAAACATTAGGAATGACAACCACAATAGAAACCAGAATAGAGACCCAGCAAGAAGCAGCTCCACAGATTAACATTGATTTAGAAAACCTGAACCTATGATGTTCATAAATTTTGGATCAAACTCAATGCTTCCTTCTCAAAGAGGATTTCCATATAGATTTAGGAGAACCAGTCAAAATGTATCACCAATACAGATATACAGAAGAGGAAAGAAACATATCCCTAACCCTATAGCACCAATGTAGCAAATCTTGCTACCCAAGGAGGAGGATTTTTAGCAGGACCACCAGCTAGACCCTCTACACCTGGAGGACCACCAGGAGGAGGCCCGCTCCAAGGATGGCAACCAATATAGCCTGCACACAAGGATCAGAAGGAGGCTCATTCTTTATTCTGATTTGCGCACTCATCCTTGAGTGTCAGCAATGTTGGTCATAAGCTGTCATATGATGGACATGTCATCTTTAGTCAAAAGTAAACCTTGGATGCTTGGTGTTTTGTAGATATAGAAAGCATATATCAACTTCAAGTGTGGTCAGATGTGGTGGAGACAGATCAATGTGTGCGGCAGGACTTCACAGTGTGGGCAGAATGGCTGTGGGCAGATTAGTTGTGTGGTGTTATAAGTGTGGGGGTGTGCAGTTGAAACAAGTCTGACAGTGTTGTGTATTGTATATTCTCTTTGCTTTTGGATAAACCTATGCCTAAGATTTAGATTTGGCTTTGGGCTGTGAGTACATAGAGGAAATCATTGTGCAATTGTTCAAGTGACAATAGGCATGACTACTTGGGTTGGACTTATTTCAATTTGCAATGTGAAGCATTATATTCAGTTTTAAGCATATGATTTTCTGGTTGAAAAGACTGGTAAGACTGGTCTCTCTGCAAATTCTTTTTTTTTAGCATACCAATAGATTGAAGACCAAACCACAGTTGCGGTCCTAATTGGTCTTGGAAAATTCTGGTCTCTGGGGGTTGAAGTCCGGTTTGGTCCTGGTCTTTTTCTAGTCCTTTAACTGGACTTCCAAACACCAGGAGAGCTTACAATTGAACCACATGTAACACATATCTGCATATCAAACATGCAAACTTGTAACAATGCAACATCAGCATTAGTCAGCCCGCAGCTGTGCATGCACAAGTCCGCAAAAGATTGAGATATTACAAAAACAAAACAATTTAGGAGTTGCCCATAGCACCCAGCATGGACACTTGCATCAATCACCTTTTGGTAGATTATCTTTATGTTTTGACCCTTATATTCAGCCTTTCAATGTAATGTCCTCACTATGGCTTATGAAAGCTATCACAAATGTATAAGGAAAAGCTACCTTAAATTTATGGCCATCCAAGACCTCATCACACCACCCAGCAACAATGTTCATTGACTAGCAGAACAGATCAAGCTTGATTAGTGTTTCATAAGTCCCAGCCTGAGCCCTTGAGCCGGGTCCAGCCCAGCCCGCAAAGCCCAAGCCCAGCCGGGACTTTTATCAAAGCACAAGAAGGCTGGGCTGGGCTGGGCTCAGGGCTTGGGCTTGGAAATGCCAAAGCCTTGAGCCCCAGTCTGAGCCCCGGATTTTGGTGTTCAGACAAGGGAGTGTTAAATCAATGTAAATGGCCCTATTGAGAGCATTTTTTGTTATACCCCCCATTGCAGCAGTCTAATCCTGGAGGCCCTTGATCATAATGGTGATTGGGAGCTTTCCTTCTCATAACACCGGCCAGTATTCATTGGACTTTAGTAAAAAAAAATTAACTCAGTTTTTCACTCTTTTTAATGCATAGGTAAGCCCCAGCCTGAGCCCTAAACTAATAGGGCTCAGGGCTTGGGCTTGAGTTTGTGAGCCCGGGACTGTTGAGGCCCAGCCCAAG
Organism: Crassisporium funariophilum; assembly: GCA_014925845.1. Taxonomy (NCBI): domain Eukaryota; kingdom Fungi; phylum Basidiomycota; class Agaricomycetes; order Agaricales; family Crassisporiaceae; genus Crassisporium; species Crassisporium funariophilum. Next base: position 1,628,068 of record JACGCL010000005.1, read on the forward strand.
CCCGGACTTCTTAATCACTAAGGTTAATTTGACTGTTCTTGAAGGAATCTGCACTACATGTTACCTCTGTGGTGGTCCTGAGGTTGCCAAATATAGCAACCTCTATCCTGCCTAGCAGTTTGCCAAAGATCCAGAAGATCATGGCCAATTTGCAAACATGCTTGTGTTTTACCATTTGTATTTGAATTTATCCTTGTTCTTATCAAAGATCATTTGGTCTTCATCAATAATCTTCAGAATCCCCAAGCTTCTGTTAATGTTCAGCTAGCGGACACCCCATACTGTATGGGTTGCTTTCCAATGGTGCCTTCCTGGAGAATATTGCTTGCATTGCTGGATGTTCTGAAGGAGCTGTCAAGAAGTATACCAATCAATGTTTTGAAGCTAATGAGTTGCTATACAATGTTTTTGTGCAATGTCTCACTTCAGAGGAGAAGGAAAGAGAGAAAGAGTGGATGGATAAAACTCCGGGGTTTTGTGGACCATAGGAAAGGATATCTCATGGATGATGGTGCCCTTGTTGTTTTGTATGCCAAACCTGGTTGGAATGGTGATGCATACTATACCCAGAAATTGTATTATGGGCTTGTTATTCAGGTGAGCTTCCTAGAAGCACTTCTCATCAAGGCAAAGAGTTGCAGCAGTCCGTTTGTTTGGCTCAAACAAATAGATAAGAATTTTGTAGGATACAATTGGATACAATAGAGAAAACTGTACTCAGTTGCTTTAGCAAGTCTATCCTCAAAGCTCTTCTATGAAAACACGCTTGATTGAGGCTTTGGCACTCTCAACTTTATCCTCTGTGATGGTAAACAATAACACACTTCTTCAAACCGGACGGCACTGAAGGTGGTGGCCCTGCATTCTCTTTACCATCCAGAATAGTGGGTGGAGTTTGAGACTGGGCAGGCATGTTTGGAGGGTAAACAGGCTGAACAGCTACCTGACAGTCAGCCTGAATCAGTGATAGAACAGCTAATACCTGAGTTTCCATCTAAGTTCAAGGGTGGTCCTTGATTGGCTGATAATGAACTACATGTTGGCTAGATGGTCCAACACCTGTTGTGACAACAGGCAGGATTGTGTTTGGGCAACCACAGAGATGGCAGTGCATTTTCCCAGAGAATAGAAGCTTTTATTGATTCTTCTTCTTGAAATAAGTAAAGTGATAATGGGTTACAAAACATGCAATGTACCCCAGATATGTTGTGTCTGCACTGTGGTTGTTATGTCAGGTCTGTCAGCCCCAATGCAGCATGGCAGTGTCTTGTCTTGAGACTGAGACTGGGCAGGATCCTGGTTGTTCCCTCCCAGGCCACCACCAGTAACTGTGATCCTCTTGAGTTCCTTCTTATAGTGTTGAGACAGGTTAAAAACGCGTCAAACACGTTTGAATTTCAATTGTAGATGTAACATACTTACTCCTCAACCTTTCCCTTCACACAAGCCCCAAGTGTGTCCTTGTTTTGGGTGTATAAGTCAGAGAACAGCACAGATGCTATTTCCTTGAACTCCTCAGTTTTAATCGAGCCAATGGTTTTCTAGGACAAAATTGTGCTCAGAGATTAACTGCAGCAGTGAAAAGCAACATCCTGTTTCTACTCTGTAAAGAGCTACATAATTCTCCTTCTTTGCGACTAGTGAGCAGTTGCCAGATGGGGCAGAATTATTAGCATTCCAGTTGACAAGGGAGAGTTTGAACTTTAGACCAAGGCATTATGGTATATTGAGATGGATATAAGATTGATAGCAAAGGTTGTTTATTGAATGAACACCTAGTGTAAAGAGATTGCATTGAAAGACTAACACAATAATCTACAAAAAAGCAATTGATGCAACTGTCCCACAGCCACAGGCTAACTGATGCCGATGTCACAACATTACAGTTTGCATATTCAATATGCGGATATGTGTTGCATGTGGTTCAATTGTGAGTCCCTATTATCACTAGGTGTCAAGTCTTGGTATATGCAACACAACAAGTTGAATTAACTTAATTACAGTATATTGTATCATTACACCTCCGGAGGTGTATCTCTTAGACAGTGGCTTCTTGTAAGCCACTTGATTGGATTGTCTGATGACCCACACCCAAATTTGTGCTATTACTTAGGTGTGTTTACCTTGTGTGATGGCATTCTTCTCCCACTCGCAGTGATTTCCTATCTATTGTCACAGCCTAACACCTCTGTACACATATAAGATTTAGCAAGCAAGGTGTGAGCTGCCAGTGGCAGCCGAGTTGATCTTGTGGATAGAGCAAGAAACAAACGGATGAAGATGATGTATCAGAAACCGATCTTTGTTGCAGACACAATGTCAAGTTGTCCCTACCTCCGGCTTGCCAAAGGTCTCAATGTTTTTGAGGTTGGTATCACAAAATCAGGAACAATCATGCACGAAATCTCAAATACGCCATGAGTAGGGCTGAGCAACCCGTAACTGTACGCAAGACGTAAATGACAATGCAATGCATACTCGATGATACACGTACCAAATCCTACCAGATATTGTAATGTTGTGGCCTGCGGTGGAACATATCAGCATTTTTCTGGAGCGCAATAATCAGACAGGAATGCTCACTTTCGAAGCTTGCATGGCCGTTCTCAATCCCGCTATTTCCTGTTCAATCCTAGTGTCCACCTCCTTGATTTTCAGCTCTTGCCCACTACTTTCTTCCCTCATACGGCCTTTCTCTAAATTTAAGTCCAGTCGAACGCCATCTTTGGTTCGCGTGATTTCTTCCCGCAGGCGCTGCTTCAGTTTCTCAATATCATTGACCAGTCGATCGTTTTCGGCTTTAATCATTGCCAAATCATTCTTTTCCATCAGCTGTAGCTCTGACTTGATTTGGGCGAAGTCAACTTGCTGGGTATAATGATGCTACAGAATATGACAAGGATATGATGAGCTATGGTAGAAAAAGCCACGTATCAGATGCACCTTCTCCTGCTCTGCCTTCGTAACCATGTTGCTAGTCATGTTCCGAATGCTCTCATCAATAACTTCTGCCATTGCAGACATTATACCTTCAGCTTGCGCTCGGTTCAGTCCCTCGCGTTCCAGCCGCTGAACGAAGTGATGCGTGTCAAAGTGGAAGTCTTTCGTTGCCAGGGTTTTCGAAAACCTTCGCACAAAAGTGGAGGAACGCAGTGGGGAAGAAAACATCGGCGCGAGACGCGCACGGAATGCTGGAAGGGCGGCCATTGATGATAACATTACTTGACCATGACGGACCCTTATAATGGAAAGACGAGGCTGTCGCACGCTTCGCCAAACAACCGCTTCAGTGATTTGGGACCCTTGTTTCTGTTAATCCTGAACTTTTTCTTTCCAACAAAATGCAAAGTGACGACGTGATTTGGTCTGTGATAAACCACCAATTCTGCTCTTATAAAGTCAAGTTCGTTGGTTCTCTTCTCAACAGTCAGTGTACTTGCTCACTCAACTTGCAGGACCACGACCCAAAACTTTTGTCGCAATGAATATAATGTTACTGGTCTTTGCAATCGCCAATCATGTCCTTTGGCAAATTCCAGGTACGCTACTGTAAGGGAAAAGGAAGGTCGGTGCCAGACTTCTCGACGATAAACATCCTCATGATTGTCTTAGGCGTCCTGTACCTCTACGTAAAGACGATCGAACGCGCACATTCACCTGCCCATATGTGGGAACGCATACAACTCTCAAATAGCTATGCCAAAGCTCTAGAACAAGTACGTTTTATCAGGATCTTGGTCCGCATTTGTTGATCCTTCCCTATAGATAGATAGTGAACTTGTGCATTGGCCAAATTTTACCATCCATAAATGCAAGCAAAGAATTACGAAAATCACACAGTACCTCATCAAAATGCGACGGGTGAAGTTACGCCAACAGTGAGTTACTACAATTGTTCATCCTGCTGTTTGACTGACTGTCGCCAATCTTCTAGACCAAAACTTGTCGGAGTAAAGAAAAAGCTGGACAGACGGGAGGCCGTTCGGGAACGAAAAGCACTCTCAGCGGCCCACCTTGAACGTTCAATCGAGAAAGAACTTATTGAGCGATTGAAATCAAAAGCGTACGGCGATGCACCCCTCAATGTAAACGAAACTGTCTGGCAAGCAATCCTCGACCGCGAAAAGAATGGTTCCAATTTGGAACAAGAAGGCGAAGTTGATGTGGATCTAGTTGACGACGAGACTGATGAAGAGGAGCTCGAAGATGAGATGGAAGACGAATGGGGAGATCGAGAGTTCGTGAGTGACATCAGTGGTGATGAGGACGACGATCTCTCGGACCTTGAGGGTGCTTTCGTATGTGGTCGAGTTTACCCATTATCCGGTTTCATTAACTTTAGCGACTTGAACCGATAGGACGATGGCTTTGACGATGACGGCAGTGATGGAGAGGATGGAGATGAGTCAGAAGACACGCGAGCAAAATCAACCCTTGGCAAACGGAAAGCATCTTCGATGAAGAAACCTCAAAAGCAAAGACCAGACAAGAAATCCAAGAGTGAGCCTATCATTCCATTCAGAAAGCATTACGTTGACATTTTCCTTGTAACTAGAAGGGCCCAGAGTGGAGGTGGAATACGAACAAGAGCTCGAAAGCGTACCCATATCAAAATCAGCATTGTCAAATTGGTAGACTATCCATCCACATATTGTCACTCGATACAAAATCCACCCATTACATCCCCTTTACATTCGCTACTTCGTATATCTAAAATACTAAGAGATGTGAAAAATTACAATGAACGTATATAACAAGAAGTGAGAGCGGTGGTAATAGACAAATAATCGCGAATAATAACTTTCGTTGCCGTCATCATCATTGTGTTTTGGTGTTCTTCTGGCGACGAAGTGCAATGTCTTGACGCGTCATTCGCGTCCCAAGAAGGGTATCCCAGTGTACAAAGAATGGTTGAGAAAAGTTCGACTTGATACCAATTATCTGAGAAACAATAAGTCAACCAGATGCGACTTGTACGGTCCTAAAAAGGACTCACCTGATGATGGATGTCATGATAATCTGCGTTGTTCCCTGTCATCAACTGCAACGGATCCCATGGAAGGTTATAACCACAGTGGTCATCAACGGTTTTGAATGTCGAAAAAGCGAACAGAAGCATGGCCTGGCGAGTACTCATGCAAGTTGCGAGTTCTGCAATCAAGGCACCAAGGGAATCCAACAATAAACCCTCCAGTGGATGATTATAGAGCGCCCCGAACGCGTAGGGAACATATAGTCTGTGATGCCAGGAGTGGAGATGCTTGTACAAGAACTTGTTAACATGCATCAATCGATGCAAAAAGTATTGCCATGTGTCAATTATGAACCTGGGTACCAATTCCGTCAATGTAATTTTTCTGAGAGTGAGAATGTTCCGTACATGGCACCAAAGAATTGTAACACTGGAATGCCCCACCAATACACGAAATCTGCCACTTGCGCAAGCAGGTATGGGCGTATACGGTCCCCAAGCAACGCAGATGCCAGGGGTTCAATTGAACGAGCAAGTCGACGGAGTTCGTCTGCGTGGTTCACGGCTAATGCAGCCTCATTTGACAAGCCAATGAGCCCCACTACTGTTTGGATGACTTGCTGCAAGATAACGGCCCACACGACCTCTGTGCGCGACACCTTATTTCGGCTCTGAACCTCTGGTGAATCGTGTAAACGATATTTCTCCAGCCATTGCCAGCCAGAAATATCGAGGAGGTGGAAGAAAATGGATAGCGCCCAATACGCAACGACGGGTGCGGCCAAGGTCAATACGAAATCAGGCACCCCCTCGACCAAGTGGGCTTTTGGCGTGTAGTAGAAAGGAAAGGCGGTTGGTTGGAAACAGAGGGGATCGTCGTGAAGCGCCGAACAGTCTGTGGCATTCATGGTGGTTCCGCACGGAGGTGGTGGAAGTCAGCTCATATGCCTAGTTCAGTAGATCCCATGAAATTCCCACCATGATCGGCAGCCGAGGGATGACTGGAACTTTTTGTCATACTGGATCAAACCCGTGAAAAATAACATGACACATAATACAACTATTTATTAAGATCCCTAGGTGGTACAACTTCGTCTTCTACCATGCAATAGTAACCATGCAAAATATAACAGTGTGGTGGTGGATATGAATGATATGAGCAATTGTCCATGCCGCCAAGCAGCGCACTAAGGTTCATTTAGGTTATTCAGTAGGGTCGTGAGGCATCTTTTAGTGACCATATCGCCCTAAATCATTATCAGCACCATGGTATGCAATATGATAAGGAGGCTCACTTTCAAAAGCGTGCTGAAAGTCTGGTCCCGAAGCGGTTCAGGTAAACATGCCCGCAATGCTTCACGGGCCCTGTTAAACTGAATCAGAATGGTAATTAAAAAGGTTGCTAAGAATACGAACCGCAAATTGTCGCTCAGTCGCAAATAACAGCGGACAACGTGTTTTAGAAGTCTCACAGCTTGTGTTTCTACAAGCTGGTTGACCATGTTGCTGAGGACTGTGCCTACGGCGTAAAACCTCTCGTATGTGTGACAGATATAAGTTAGACCTGTCTCGTCCAGGAGGATTTTCTGCACAATAAATATGGCGACTGTTTTCGACAACTCCGATCCAGTTTCCATGATACGAAGACAGAGGGGTATGATCTCTGTTGACAAGAGAAAATGAATTACAGTGTTGTTATCGTTTTGCTGTGAGGTTTAAGTGAAGATTACATCATCAGCAAGTTAATTGGGAAGATAAAGGTTGAACGAAGCTCACCTTGACAAGAGCCCCAATAACTCCAAGAGACGTGAGACGTAGGTATTCAAAAGGACGTGTTTTGGAAGTAGTATTCAGGAATGGGTACAAGAAGAGGGGTATATGAGCTAGTCGTGTGATGAATTGATATTCACACAATGGAGTTGAAGACCACATACCGTTCAGGAATAGCTGACGAGTCTCGGAATGAGAAGCAACACACTGGAGCAATGCCAGCGCATTGCAGACGCGGTTCGATACATGGGCTGTGAGGTTCGGGGGAGAAAGCAAGGGATAGACAGAAACTATCTCTTGTAGAAGTGCAGGCATTATACCTGGGTTAAAAGATAAATTGATAAATAAATCAAAGATCCGGTACATGGTGATCATGCTCACCAAAGGAATGCCATAACACCAAGGCAAGGTCATCGTACTGCTCGCGCTTTTTGCTCAATTCCAACAATGCTCCTTCTCTCGTATTGGGATCCATTAAGTCAATGACGAGTCCATATATTTTCCCATCCTCCTGTATCCCGGCATTCGGAGACACGTTGTTATTGGAATACGCTGGATTTTGATGACCTTGGGCTGACGGAGCTGCGAGAGGTGGAGTTTCTGAGAAGTTGGACACCCCTCTTCCATAGTTCGAGAATTGCCCGTTTGTGTGCTGCAAGTACGGAACGGGCTTTGGGGATAGAAGTCCCGCCATGGCAAGGTGGTGGAAGAGCACAACGAGTCCGACAGTCAAACCATACAGGCGTGACAAATTTAGTCACACACAAAGGTCACGGGTAACAATGAAATGGTTAGAAATCCTCTGTAGTCCTTCGGGATGATACAGTACAATGAACAAGTACATAATATACAGACAAAGAAACCCCCGCTTTACAGACCAGCTGAAACTCTCAAGAGACCAAGAATCTTGTACTGGAGGAAGTCATGGCCTTAGCAAAATGAACTCGAGGCGAGGATGATGACTGGTACACACCTTTTCTTCTTCAGAATCAGCGTACATAGACCAAGGTTCTTGGCCGTCCCTGAATTCCACCACGAAAGAGAAAGCAATAGCTTCCAAGTCCTCATAGCCTTCGTACCATTCCTTCAACCCACGCAATTTGCCTTTCAGATCGGTTGTTTCCAAGGCATCGGCCATGTCCTGTTAAAGTCAGGGCAAGCGCATGGAAAGCTCATCATGCTTCATACCTTGGGACTGCGGTAAAGATACACGGAGTTGCCGACGAACTTGTAAAACCTTCGTCTCCACGACAGCGCGTCTGCACTTTGCAGTGTAATCCAACCTGTAAACTCCGATTCCTTCTTAGTGTGCTTGGCTTTAGTCTCGGCCAGCTGGATCTTCTTCTTCCTCTCCACCTCTTCCTTCCGTTTATTTTCCTCCAACTGTCGAGCAGCTGCTTCAGCTTTCTGAGCCTGCTCCTTTCGCCATTCTTCAAGTCGACGATGTTCCTCCAATCGCCGCTCCTTGTCACGTCGCTTCCGCTCCTCAAGTTCTTGTCGTTTCCGTTCCTCCTCCTCTTTCTCCAATTGTTCCCGACGTCGACGTTCCAAGGTGATGCGGCGTATCTCCTGTTCTACCTCTGCCTTCCGTAACACCTCCGCTTCCTGCTCTTGTCTCAAGAACTTCTCCCTTTGCAGCTTCAGTTGACGCTGTCGTTCGGCCTCTTCCTTCAATACTTCTTGCTCCTCCTTCTCCCGTTGCATTTGAACTTCATGCCGCCGACGCGCTCTCTCTGCAGGGTCAGATAACAGAGTACTTTCATGCGCCCACTTTCCTCGCAAAGGCAGAGAATACATCGGGGAGTGATCATCCTGCATTCGGCTATCTCTTTCAGGCTCCAGAATCACTAGCTCATCGGAACCATGGGCGTGCGAGATCACCGCGAAGTCTGACATGCTATGAGAACGCTGGCGTCGAACTGTTTGCTCCGGCCTGGAAGGTATGGGGTTGGAATGAGAGAAGCCCATTGCCTGGGCGTTGAAATGCCCCTTGTCTTTCGGAGGTGTCGGTGGCGGCATGTGTTCTTCCATTCCTCCAGTGCTATCGTCCGTTCTCTTTTTCCGCCTCAAAAAGTGGGTGAAAAGGCTTCCTCCTTTCGGAAGAGGCGGGACAGGAGGGACAGGGCCAGGCACTTTGGCATGGGGGGCGTAAATTTCCGAGAAAGACCGTCGAACCATATTCAAATTGGCGATAATTGGCTTGGGCGATACTTTGTAGGGCTGTCGAACTGGCTGAAGTGGTGGTGTCGGCGGCGAAGATGGCACAGGATCGAAGGTGAGAATGTCCTGTTGCTGCGGATGCACTGATTTGTTCGTGGTGTCAGCCAACTGAGAGTGCGTAGGCCTGACAGGTGAGTTCACAGGAAAGGCAGTGTCTGGGTTTTTTATGGCTTGATGGACGTTTTCGGCGGTAATGAAGGAAAGGTTGTCCACCGTGAAGATGGTTTGATGTTTCTAAACGGCACAAAAGTCAATAAGGTCGCGAAGCACGAACAATGACTCAACAGCTTGACATACCTTAAATATAATTCCAACGCGTCGTGAATGGACTAGGGCTCGTGCTGTTGTAATGCAACGCTGATTGTTACATAAAACATGCAAGCATGAGGCAGGCAAAACGTACCTCGTTTAACACCGGATATCGAAGGCGGAATGTAGTTAATGACGATGTAGCCTGGGTTATGACCCCTCTCTTCCCTATAGAATGCAATGTAGACTTCGTTCAAATCAGATAACTTGGTCTTCATTTCTTCGAGTCCTTCGTCGCCAAACGAGTGCAACCCAAGCTCGTCATGCTAAATACACCGCCAGGTAGGTCAAGCCAAGATCTCAGCAAAGATACAACAGGGAAGGAGCTTACATTTTCGTTAATATAGTGTAAGAGAAGCCTATCATACCAATAGTATCAGAGAAAAATATGTTGAATGCCACATTTAGCTTAAAAGATCCTCACCAGTTGTTCTCGTTGTTAACAATGGTTGAGTACACTGCCATTACAGCAGCAGGATCGGACATGTTGAGCGCCATAATATACAAAATAAAACGCCGCCGGGGCAAGACTGATAGATATGGGTCGTAAGTTAAATGGTATAAAGAAGATAGATAGATCGTTAGAGGAGCGAGGAAAGTCGCGTCCACAATGATTTCCACGCTCATGAAGATAATAACCGGCTACGACCGACAATGGCCCCCACGTGCACCAACAATGGCCAGGACAGACAATACGAAACGGCATGGCGACAGAGGTTATAAACTTTACATGGTAATGGTATCTACTCCGAATGGTTCTCTCGAGCTAAATCCACTGCAGCAGGGCCGTCCCTTGCCTCGTCGAAACGGTAGATGGGAAAATCGAAAAGAACAGTTTGCTTGACGATTGAAGGAAGATGTTTGTACAACATGGGTGGCAAGGGGATTAGAATAGAAGTCTTCTTCAGGTAAGCCTTATACTGTGCCCATGCATCGGAAGTCGCATCGATGGCCTTCGGACCATGCGTCATCAGGTAGAACTTCTTGGCTGTGGGCTTTTCAGCTGTCGGAATTCCAGATGCGAACATTAGGAGACTGACAATTTGTCAGAGATCGCGAGTATTGTTTATCAAAAGCAGGAGACGGCACATACAGCATTGTGAAAATTGGAGACACGATGGACCCATATTGCGCTGCTCGTGATGATTTGGGAAGATCCCCGTTGGTCGTCGGGGAGAGGCAGAGAATCCAGATTCCCCACCAACACATCATCCTAAGAATTCTTGTCAAATAACAGTCGCGACTTCCGCTCCGAGGTGGGACTTACTCTCCAAAATACGGGGGATGTCTGGACCAGCTCCAGAGACCTCTCTATAAAGGGGTGTCAAACCCTACTAAGGATCCAACATGGAGATACTTGGGAGACATACGTTCATTGGTTGGCCTTTTGGAATGAGTTTATTGGACTTGAAATAGTACTGACAGAGGTAAGTCGAATATGATGAGTAAGAGGGGAAAGAATTACCTTCTGCGCATCCGCAATGGCCTCGACTAAAAACCCAAGAGCCCATATGACAATCCCAGCAACATCGCGTGAGGTTCCAAAATGGGGGTTGGAGCCCACAGTTCCTGTCTCAGAGACAGCGGGTGAATTCAAGATGGTCAGAGGTAGTGAGACGGTCCATATCTTCCAGCAACAATAAGTAGAGCGCTTGACGGCCATGACGGATGAAAACGAACCCAAATAATTTGGCCTGGATGCAAAGGTACAAGTAAGAAGTAGAAGCTGGTATATGACTTGTGTAGTTACCGATCCAAAATCCTGCAATGGAAGTGAGAATGTCCCGTTAGAGCATGATAAACAAATGTAGTGACATACCGAGGAATTTCAAGAAATGCGAACGTATGTCATCAAATCGAGTGTCGCTACCCATCTTCAACACGCGGAAAAGCAAAAAACCTATCAAGTGAACGAAAATCCGTGTATATTCCATCCAGTCGAAATCTCGGACGAACCAGCAATCCTAACCGCCCAAACCATCACGAGAATACTGGCCACTAGACAACATGATTGTGTTCAGTTACAAAGGGGAGCATTCAATTCATAAACGTTGGCTAGGCTGTATCACTTCACTTACCTATATTTCTAGCATGGTATGTATTTCCACAGAGCAAAGTAAGGAGTGCTATACTCGAAAGTTAGGCCCAGTCCAATGCACAATGGGTGACGAAATCAACTGACCCAGGAGGAAGAAATTAGAGCCTGATTGATTATAACCGTTGTCAGTGTGACTTCCACAGAACGCAATGAAGTAACAAACCCCCCGTAAAGTCGGTAATCTTGTCGAACTGCAGAGTCCACGCTATAGCGAAGCCTAGAAGTTGATAGCCAACAGTAACGAGCAGCGTAAGAGCAAGGTAATATCGGTCAAGGGCGTGGACGGGAGACATGTCCGGGGTGAACTCAAATCTGTTTGCTAGCTCTTTTGAGGTAAATAGTGCATGTATCGAAAGGCATGAGAAGAGGTCATAGTGATACAGAGGTTACGATGGCAGGTCGTGATCGAAGGCCATTCATGTGCGCAGTCTATTTTCGGATCTCCACCCACAAATGTCCACAGTTCGATCAAAATCATGGGCTGTTCCCTAACTTGGCAAATATGGGCTCCGAAATCAATCTCAGGACATCTATATTCTGCAAGCAAGGTATGTAAAGTGACTATACGGTCAACAGTTCATACATCTATCGTCTATCTTCTATCATCTATTTATTACCTATAAACAAGTCCAAAACCATGGGGAGCACTTCGATCTATTACGCTTCTTCGTTCTGACAAGGGTATATCATAGTTCAACTGTTTGCGATGTGAGTATAAGGATACTCAGAGCGAGAAATTGATACTCACCAGGCGGGGACGGTCAAAGGTATCCTCACGGCAGTCTATACCGTCCACATGGTGGTTAGTCTTCTGAAGCGGAAGAAAATATAAACAGAAAGGAAACTTACAGCTAAGCCCTACAAGATATGGCCCAATGTCAGTCAAGTTTGAGGTGGTGACATTAGCATGGACACATACGGAAAGACTCGTCTCCTTATATTTCACACTCATGTCGGCTGCAGTAAGCCGCATTGCCTCGATCGCTTCGTCGAGAGTGACACTATAAACACCGTCGCTAGCCATGGACAATTGAGCAGCTGTGACTGCCTTCACCGCTGCAAAGTCAAGGTTTTGAGCGCCCATGTTGTCACCTGTAGCATGAGATTCCTACCTCCAAGGCTGTTTCGTTCCTGAGGGCAATATAAACGGTGAGGTACTGGGCTTTTTTTGAGTTCATAAGACTCACGATACAGGGTACTTGAACTAGTCCGTCAATTGGATCGCACGTCAGCCCCAAGTTATGCTCTGGAAAACACCCTGCATTGAGAAGAGTCATGACACATAATTAAAGAATCTCACCAATGCCGATTTCTGCGGCCTACAACAAACGTTAGGCAAGCGACATTATTTGAACGAGGATTGGAGTTACCTGGAGTACAGTCTCCGGCGAAGCTAAGCATACTGTCAGCAACGTATCCAAGCGGCGGTATTTCAGACAAGAACTCTCACCTCCCATGCAAGCAGCGAACCCTGCAGCTGCCATTGAGCAAGCAACTGTCACCGACGTTAAATCGCCTGTACTGAAGATGTCGAATGCATGATATTGCTAACCTCCGACTTCAGCTTGGCATCCGCCTTCTGCTGCTGAAATGGTGCTGCCTCTTTTGAAGAGCATGCCGACAGCCTATACAAAGTTAATTTTCCTATCTTGGCAAACAATGAAGATAAGAAGCGTACCGCAGCGGTCAATAAGAAAGTCTCTACACTCTTTTCCGGATCGTCGCTGACAAACTAGGAGCAAAAACAATTGCATAAGATCGTAGTCCTTTGATACTGCAGAAGGCACCATCGTGTACCTCAATGATATATTTGAGTACGGCAGGAATTACTCCGGCAGCGCCATTTGTGGGCGAAGTAACGATTCGTCCACCGGAAGCATTGACTTCATTGACCGCAATCGCATAACAGGACAAGAAATCCATGGCAGGTATCACCGTCTTCCTCTACAATAACCCCAGGGCCGTTTAATCACCCAATACATGATTGCAGGAAAATCCAGGTACTCACAGGTGGCATGGGCAAAACCGCATGATCAAACGAGCCAATCACCCTCGGCGCCCGTCCAGCAGATCCTGACATTGACGTGACCGCCTTCACCTTGCCCTTCGCAGACGTAGACCATTTCACCTGTCCCGGTGTGTACCCAGACCGAGAGTAAGTCTCCGAATCACCGCCAGTACCAACACCATCACCTCTGTCCACATCAGATTCCGATTCCGATTGCTCGGGACCTGGAATAGCCACCGGTGTCCAACCCAACCCAATGGCAGGTAGATCAGGAGCAGCCACACCCGGATAGAATCTGCATCATATTATACACATGAACCAAGAATCATGATAGATACATAGAAGATGGACCAGATCGGATCAGTCAGTTCTACGGTCCTCCTCCTCAAAAGTTCATATGCAATTACGCACCCTCGCATCAAACGTCGGTAAAGCATTGGAGCACGCCTCCGCAATCCCAAGCGTCCCGGAAGTGTTGTCTCGGAAGTGGACACCCCGGTGCGGATACATTCGTCCATAACGCCCCAGATCCGCATTATCTGCACATTGCACAAGAAATAAACATGTGGTCAGTAAACTGTAAACGCAGATTGACATGCAAGGCACCTACTTTGTTGAAGATCTCCTCATCGGTGTAGCCAAAGTATTTCTGTTTGATCTTTTACATGGGATGACAAAAAAGGTAAGCCTGATTGGACGGACCTCGTTATCATGGACGATTTGCGCAATGGTCATCTTTTGGAGAAGAGCAGTCGTGAGAAACAGGCGGAAAATGTAAAGAATTGAAAACGTACATTATGTTTCTTTGTCAGGGCTAACAAACTATTGCCTGTATCGAACGGATAAGGGGGATGTTCATTGGATTCTTCCACCTTGAGTTTCTCTGCGGTTTCGCCCTGCTTTTGGTCTCCTGGTGCTAGTATGTGGTCGACGGGGTCCGCCAATGAATGGCTCTGATGAAGCCTGGCTCCATGTACCTTCGACTTATCAACACCTTTATAGAAGAGATTCTCGTCCACTGAGTTCGTCGGAATAATATTAGTATAGAAATTAATCATTACAATTGACGAGGAACACCTTTTGTCTTGTCATTAACGACAAATCCTCCGCCAACGCTGAAATACTCATTCGTGGCAAGAAGATCACCATCTTCGCCAAAGCAACTAAATCTCATCCCATTCGGGTGAGTCTTGAGAACCTGGTCCCAGCGCCAAAGCATATCCCGGTCCATGTCGTATGTAATACGGTGATGCCCACCCAAAAGAAGAGTCTTATTCTGCAGAATATCGGCGTACCGTGAAGGAATGGTTCCGGTGTCAATCGTTTCCGGATCGGAACCTGCACGAGCCGAGAGAGAACATCAGAACGAAGAGAACTATCGAGCGTCGAAGTCTGTATGACCTTCAAGACCAAGAAGAATTGCTTGAGGGGTATGATGACTATTAGTGAAATGCACCAGGACTTGAGGTGCTTCTCATGAATATGTAGGTAGTCACACACCCTTTGCCTAGTCGCGTGGAAGTGTGAGGCTTATTTATGATTCAAATTCAATTGGCTTACCTGTGGCCGCTAAAGACCCATAGCTGATATGTTGTGTGAGCCACAGCGCATAAAATCAACATTTACTCCAGCAAAGCTTACAGATTTATCTTGACTGTCATGACCTGTAGTGAATGTCCCGGTGAGACTAACGATACATATTTCAAGAGGACGCGCACTTTTTCCAATAGGTTCAAATCTTGAAGGTCTGTTATGAAAATCTTGGCGGCCCGCATTGGCCCAACAGTATGGGAAGAGGAAGGACCAACTGGAACCAGGGTTCAAAAAGGCTAGTAACTAATAGAAGCATTCGACGCGTACCGCCAATGCTAAACAAGTCGAAGGTGGAGATAACTGCATGCTCAGGACGTTGGCGTTCTGAGGGCGGAGGGTTCTCCGGATCTTCGTCCTGCTTTGGTTTGAGAGCTAGATGACCCAATGGCCTCCTTTGAATGCTATTTTTGTTGCAGGTGGGTAATTTTCTGGAAGTATTGATGAGAGCATAAGAACTGTTGGATCTGCCATTCGAGGGCTTTGCTGTCAGAGTAGCCAACTTGGAGACTGTCCTGAGAAGTGTTGACATGTTTGATGAGTCGTTCAGGGAGAACTTATTAATTTATATGGTAAAGAACATATGAAAGAAGCTGAGGAGTCGAAAGACTGTTGGGAGTTCGAGAACAAGAAATGGTTGATTATTGCAATGGAGTCATGGTCTATATCCATAAGAGGCAAGTGGTCTGATTGGCTCGACCCACATAGGTCGACCAGGATGAACTCGAGAAGGTATGGATCATGGCGCTCTTTTGCAAGACTGTTTGTTGCCTGGTTGGATTGATTGGCAGGCCTTGAAAGGACAGGGAAGAACTGTTCATGGAGTTGCATGTTCAAAACATAAGTCGTTACCAGTCACATGACAGAAGCACCGTTGTGAGCTCAACTCTTTTCTGAATCTCTCCTCCTTCCATCCTCCTCAATCTCCTACTATTCCTCGGTGCTTCCAGGCTGACTTTATAGCTCCGCTGAAGCCTGCATAATTTACCTGGGCTTGTTATTCTGTTTCCAGATTGAGCGCAGGTTAGCAACTGAGAAAGTCTAATCGGAGCCTGTCAATACAACGATGGCCTTCAACGCTGCCATCGCTGCGGCAGGTGCAAATCTTTCCGTTCAAAGCACACCGATGAGAGAGAGAGATCGCCATCCTTTCCCCCTGTCGGCCCACCCATCTCCTGGTCCATCACTGCAGCAGACAAGCAGCTCATCAGCCTCTACCTCTTTCGTCAACCTTCCTTCCACAGCTTCACCTTCCCCATCTATCCAGGCCTCCCCTCAAACAATCACTGTAGAGGCTTTGCTTAAACAACATGCCCTGGCCCCCAATCCCAGTTCTGCAGCGTTAGAACAGGCTGTGAACGATCGCAATGTCCTTGCAGCCCAAAATTCGCAACTATGGAAGTTGATCGAGAAACAGCGAGCAGGATACAATCAAATCCTCAAAGAGCTTGAGCGTATCCGTGCAGAGCGCGATGGTTATAAAAACAAGCTTGGCGCCCTTAACGGTGGTATAAACGGTACATCGGACAAACGTCAGAAGCTCTCAAGTGAGCGTGGTTCAAGACCTAGCCTTGACACTTCTTCTACTCATTCCAGCTCAATATCGAGCCTGTCGCCGATCACTCAAGTTAGACAGACATTGGGGAGACACAACTCCGACGACACAGGTACGTTCAGCATATGAAATCAGGTGCTTAAAGCTAAAAAAAAATCGATGTTTTCTAGCAACGCCACGAAACCAGCAATACCCACATCTGCATTCATCCCGCTCCTATGAGCCTCTACATGGTCGCCCAAATGGCAATGAGCTACAGTCCAATGCTAACTACGCTCTAACGTCGAATAAATCGAGCACACCCCCGCCAGCCCCGCCATCATCCGCTCCCGCCCTTGTGCAATCCTCGTCTCGGACATCGAGGCCTTCTCCATCACCCCTTGTTGTTCCCCCTCGTGCCGCCAACCTCCCCACTGCTTCATCTGCTGTTTCAAACTCCCCGGCGTCCTCTACATCTATCAAACAGCCAAATTCTGCTGACCCGAACACAATGACAAACAATCCCGCCGGAAACGGAATCTCTTCCTCGCCGAATAACCGCCCTTTGGTCTATCCACGGAAATCGAGTCTTGCTGACAGTTTCAGCAGCGTCGTGACATCGGGAAGCAGTGTCAGTAGCTCGTCGACGTCGGCGACGTCGAGCCTCAACCTGCATAATCTTGGAGGCAGTCAGTCTTCGGTCCAATATACCCCATTGCAACAACAAGATCAGTTCGGAGCATCTCCACCTACAACTTCCCCGGGATACAGCACAACGCCTATTACATATAACGTCTATCCTCAAAGAACGTCGAGCTCGACGATCATTGCGCCACCCAATCCTCCTCCAATAATCACGACTCCCATGACAACAGTTTCTCCGCAACCTCCACCTTCACAGCCTCAATCTCTACCGCAACCTCAGCTGCTTTCTGCCACAAATGACAGCCGACCCGAATTCCTTTCCCGGGATTCACGCATAAGTCTCCCAGCCGAGGCCAGGCAGTACATTGCCAACATGGCTGACTCTCCAGTTCCCAGCCCGCGAACTGAAACCTTTTCACCCAAGTCAAAGCTATCGACGTCTGTTTTCCCGCCCACTGCAAATGGGGCGACTGCTATTGCAAGTGAAAGCGAGTTCCTAGATATGGAGGAAGAGGAAGATTATGAGGAGGATGATGATGAAGACGATGACCCTGGAGACGTGACTGCAGGTGCTGGTGACCCGGGTATGTGTTTGATCCTACCCTCTTATATTCATTACCCATCTCAATTTGAACGATCATTACTTAGCTTTTGAAAGTCTTCAATCCGGCGTTCCCCGCCAAAGCAGTCAAGAACAACGATACACAGAGGACCAGCATCAAGGCTCACAGCTTGCATATCAGAATGTCTCGTCTTCACGATCTTCTTCTTCTAGAGAAGACTCGGATGCTTTGGTGCAGGGCAAGAGAAAAGACAAGTCACGTGTTGCTGCTGAAGAGTTCCCCCTCCCTCCTCCGTCAAACATACACATGCAGCGGCCAGCGGCAGGCGCTCAAGATTCCCAAGACTATGCTCAGAATTCACAAGCACAATTGTTACAAGCTCAGCAGCAAGGGCTGGTCCAAGCGCCTTCTCCGTCAAAACAAACGCAAGCAATGATAGATCAAATCCGTCCCAGTGCATCATCGGGAGGGCAGTTTTCCCATGACAGTTACCCGCAGATGCAAGAGAACCCATACAATGGCCAACAACAGAACCCCCAACGTACAGATTCGCGAACACAGCAGCAGGACGGCCAGCAGCCCCAAGCACAGGCGGTCCCTGCTTCATTCCGCGCCTTGCCCTTATTGTCTACAGATCTTCCGCACACGAATATTACTGTATCACATTCCTTTGTGCGTCCCAATGACCGCGGCAAAGAGGTGCTCTCTTTCATCGTTTTTGTCAATCCTGGGCACGGAAAGGAAGGCTGGAAGGTAGAAAAGATGTACTCGGACGTCCTAGGCCTGGATCAACGTGTGCGAAGCAGTGTAGGGAAAGGAGTGGGGAAGAAGATTGGTAACCTGCCTGAAGGCAAGCTTTGGAAGGATCATGCTCCAGCAAAAGTCGATCAGAGAAAGGTGAGTTTACATGCATCCTTGCGATGACGAATTCTCAAAACCTCTCAATCTTCGTCTCCCTAGGCGGTTCTCGAAAATTACCTTCAGACTTTGATCCAGCTCCCTGTCAAGAACAATGACGAAGTCATTGCGTTTTTCACGTCAGATATCGTCCGCGAGCAGAAGCAGCCGGTGATGCAAGCAGGACACAAAGAAGGCTACCTCACCAAACGAGGTAAAAACTTTGGTGGATGGAAGACTCGTTTCTTCGTGCTTCAAGGCCCTGTGTTGGAGTACTATGATTGCGTAAGTGAATACTATCACATTCTAGCTTTCCTACGAAACGGCATTTACGGAGAGGATTTAGCGTGGAGGTGCCCACCTCGGCTCGATAGCGATCACCGGTGCGCAGATTGCGCGCCAACATCGGACCGAGCGTCCGCCCACCTCAGATGATGAGAAGGAGTACAGGCACGCGTTTCTCATTGTTGAGGCGAAGAAAGGACCAGGCGGAAATCACCCACGCCATGTTCTGTGCGCGGAAAGCGATGAAGACAGGGATAGCTGGGTCGAGATGCTCGTCAGGTACTACACCGGAACTTACAGTGAAGATTTGGTGTTCAATCCTTCTTCTGGGTTGACATCGGCGCAAAGCAATTCCGTGGCAGCCACGATCCTGCAGCAATCTGGGGGAATCGGACAACCTCGATCGAGTACCAGTTCGAATGATATGTCGAGTTCATCTGCGGCTCGTGTTAGGACCCCCGCTCGAGGCGTGTCGCGAGAGGATATCGCTAAAGGAACCGCAGTCCCCATCTCTCAACTACCTTCTGACGCTGCTAATGCGAAACTCTTCCAATCGGTACCGACATCAGATGATTACATGCGTTCCTCGAGCCCGTCCAAATCTCTCGTCGATCCATCGCCTATTGACAGGCAAGGCCCCTCCGCTGCTGGGGGCTTTGATTCCTACAAGCCTGTGGTGGATCGCGGTCTAGGCTTGCCGTCCAGCCTCCCTGACTCTTCCCCGCTGTCAAACGCCCAAGGCTTCCAACCGGATTCGAACACCACAAGCCAACGCGCCAATTCAGAACTCGGTCACTATCCAGATCTGCAGGACCACCGACATGGCCATGGGGGCCAACGAAATCACCGTCAACACTCACCAGAACATCACCGCATCAGAGAACCCCAAGACGGGCGAAAATCCTTCTATCCGACGCTCAATACAGTTGCACCCTCTCCGACAACTGCGGTTCCTCCTGACAGGGCTCCTTCCCCTGAGAAACTTGACGCGAACGGCAAGGTCAAGATTTCAAGTCCAATGAACGGTGCCCCTATACCATCTGGTTTCAAGTTTGGAGGCAAAGAACTCTCCTCCGCCGATGCGGCAGCTGCTGCCAATGAAAGGAGAGAGAAAGCTAAATCCCGTTCTTTCTGGGGCTTCGGAAAAGCTAACGGTAAAGATTCAGTCTCCATGACGCAAAGTTTGTTCGTCGCTAACATTGACGTGTTGCAGGTGATAAATCACATCCACATGTGACATATATACCTCGGGCCGTATTTGGCGTACCTTTAGAGGAAGCGCTTGAGGTTGCGCAGATGTGCAATTTGCCTGCCATCGTGTTTCGGTCCATACAATATCTTGAGGCAAAGAAAGCAGATCAGGAAGAAGGTATTTATCGGCTCAGCGGAAGTTCAGCCGTGATCAAGGGTCTCAAAGATAGGTTCAACAATGGTACGTCGAATAATCGGCTTGCTCATGTCCGAATTTCTCACCATAGTGTGACAGAGGGCGATGTTGACCTGCTTGGATCCGATGAGTACTGGGATCCGCATGCGATTGCTGGGCTTCTGAAGAGTTTCCTTCGCGAATTGCCTGCAAGCATCCTCACTCGAGACTTGCATCTAAAATTTCTTGCTGTTATCGGTTGGTATTCTCTTCTCTTCTCTTGGTGCTTTCTCTAATCCTGTGAGAAATTCCTCCTGCAGATTTTGTCGACGCACAAGAAAGAATTAAAGAGCTATCATACCTGATTGCCGCACTTCCTCTTGCCAATTATAGCTTGCTACGCGCTCTAACGGCCCACCTAATACTGGTCGTCCAAAACTCAAACGTCAACAAGATGACAATGCGCAACGTGGGCATTGTGTTCAGCCCTACACTTGGGATACCTGCTGGCGTTTTCAGTTTGATGCTTGGAGAATTCAATCGAGTGTTCAATGTCGACGCTGACAATGATACTGATGAGACTCGTGAAAACGACGGTAGTGATCTACTGGAACAGCCGTCGGAACCCTATCGTCGTAATAGTCGTCAGTATTCGGACGCAGCTGCAGATCAACTCCTCGGCCTCTCAGGACGCACGTTGAGCAGTACGTGTCATCAGTTCTCGCAAAACTACTCATTAACACTTTTTGCTTCTTTAGCACCCGCGGAGGAAACGCAGTCCGACGGTGATGATTTTTCTATTCAGGATGAAAGTGGGACAGAATATACCGAAGGAGAAGCGACCGTGGAGTCGTCCTCCTCTGCAAGTCCCGTCTCTGGCACAACGCACAGGGATCTTGCTTTCATGGTGACTCCTCCTGAGACACCGAATACACCCGTCGCCAAGTCGTCGAAAGCCTCAAATGCTGCAGCAAGTAGGGGTTTGAATGTTGCGGTCTCTACCTCGGATCGCGGAAATCGACATTCCAGAATGATGGGATTGCCCTCATCACCTCGGCCCACTACGGTTTCGCCCTCACGCCCTCAGGAAGCGCTCTCGTCTTTCTCTTCCCAGCCCGCTCATACGCCCGAATGAGTGATTGGGGTTTTGGACGATTCTTCGATTTTGTAACACTACTTTTGTATTGACATTCTAACGAACATTTCTCTACCAAACTTATTTACTACTCCTCATTCTCTTATATACCACATCTTGATACCACCTGTTCGCTTGTGAGATTTGTATCCATCCTATGTAAATACATATCTTGTCGTTTTAAGATTGCAGTGCGTGCTTTGGAAGGCACATCATAAAATGAGTGATGCCAGTAGCAGCTTGTCACTCAAAGCCGATCATGACAAAAACTTTGCCGAAAGCTTCCTCTCAAGCCTGTACCGCGACATCCACGAATTCCCGCTGGCACCATGGGTTTCAAACAGGCAGCTATACTTGCGCCCGTGTCCTTCTTTCTCGGTAAGTGTGAAGAGAACTTGGCCACCACACAATCTGACACACGCATTACCTCAGGAGTACTTTTCATATGCTTCAACGTAGATCACCGACTATTATGGGGAGAGATTACCGAGGACGTTATTACCGACGGATTCCAATTCTATACCACATTCTTCAACGCCCCACCCGCTATCAAGGTGTGTCCCACTGTTTCTGCCGTCAAACTCACGCCAAAGTTCAAACGTATCTAGGCTTTACTGCATGGCATGGTTGGTGTGGGACTGATTGGTTTCCTGTCGAAACTACACAAATGGGACGAAAGCGCGATGTTCTTTGACGGCAGTAGTCTGGGTCAGTTATTCCGTCTCCATACTCTTCCTCCGCGTATCTGAAGTGGAAATTCTAGCTGCCTATGTCTTCGGAATCGTCGTATACCTCACAGTTATCATCAACTCCTTGAGGACCATTGTAGACCCTATCGCCAACGTGGATACCCGTGAAGATCAGGTTATGGCCTTGCAAGTCCTGTCTGCAGGCAACGTCATCATCATATCTTGTCTGGCTTTGATCCTCCTCCTTCAAGTATGTGGTTCCTCTTCTTTCTTCATTATCATTCCTCATTCTCTCCATCTAGGCCGGACAGGAATGGGCAAAGCGCACAGAAGCAACAGCGATGGCTGAATGGGAATCTCAAAAACACAAGACGGCAGTGGAGGTCGGTGAGGAAAAGAAGGACCAGTGATCTTGGCGGGTGAGAGCGACTACCTCGACACCGTTACTGCGTGCCAAAGCGAGTTCAATACGTCGGGTCGTTCCGGACTACATTCTAAAGTCAGGGAATAAGTAATACAGCCTGTAATTTACCCAAAATTTACGCCACTGCACGCTGCTTAATACATACCTCTTGGAACGTCGGTGTTCCGGTTCTAGCTTGTGTCGGCCATGGCCGACACCACAACTTTCAGTTACAGCCAATCATCATTCTGTTCCTCTTCAAACAACGACCGCTGACTTACAACCATAAAGTCGATGTACCAAAAACAAGATAGACTGCGTCGGGTTCTCGTTGATAACCCGTGGAGGACATTGATGATGACGGTAGACCCTGGTAGACCTCGCCACATGGTGCCTGTGAACTGGCCATATGAGCTTTTGTGGGACATTGCTGCCTTGGGTGCAAATTTTCCTTGCTTCGCTTCTGATGAGATTCTCGTATGGCTGGGCCGCGGTTTCCCTCTTGCAGTCCAAGGAAAACTTACACTGCATCGGTGTATCCAAGACAAAAGATGGTCTTCACGGTTGATCTCGAGTCTAGAGCCCTTGCTTCTCCCGCGAACCACTTGGAACATATTTGTGTTCCACTATCATAACTTTGTCATAACTTGGTACCTGTGGAGGATGTATCTTCGAATCTGATCTATCTTCCCCTTGCACCTACGGAGAGCTCCTTGTTTCTGCTGGCATTCCCCCGAGTGCCGTAACACTGACAAGAGTCATTAAATTTGCGACTCTCAAAAATTACGGCAACCTTTGACAGTTCAAGGCAGTCTCCGTCAACATAATTTTTGCCATTCCCACTGAGATTGACCGGTAGTTGTCGACATCGCGCATCAAACGGAGGCTTTCCTCGACTGCCGACCCTTTGAAAGCCTGGACAATGCTTACATTGGACCCACTGCTCGAGACTTTCGAAATCCCCAAGCTTAAGATAACGTCATGCTTGGAGTCCTCCCTCGACTTAGCAGATCTCACGCTTTCAATTCGTTGCGTGACGAGACGGTATTAACCGCAGTTCTGGCTTCCCCCAAGTATTCCACAAGAAGGACCCAAGTCTCGGTTTAACTTAGAGCATCCAGTCCATCTAAACGTGGGGACTTTGGCTGACAGAGAGATAGAACATCAGGCCCTATCGCTTGCCACCGCCGCCGACTTACACTCCGCTCGCCATGACCGATGGCATGGAAGCCGTGAAGCCTTCTTATGTGATGCTTATTTCGCTTTGTAAACTGTATGGCTTACTGACTGACAAAAGTAGACAGGCATTCAGACTTTTTTTGCGGTGGTGGTCATGCAAACACGTTATGATGGAATCTGACTTCTGCTAGTTCTGATGCAGCTTGGGTGACGCGACGCAGTCCGAGCTTGGGAAATTACAAAAGATCTTCCTGGCCAATATCCAGCCTCGCCACATCTAGGTCCTACGTAGAAGTCTTCGGGTTGCTTGCCCACCGAGCTTGACCAGAGTAATCCTCGTCACTGATTGCTCCATCCCTGTATTGATGATGATCGGCTCCCTTACTTTACTCGAAGCAATTTAATTTTTTTCCAGACCGGTATGCAGCATTACTTACCTCAATATATTTTCACTGCCACCCACACCGTCGGAATATCCCTTGCCACGGTCTTTTCTTGTCGTGTGAGGAGAATCACCATCAACTTGCGGTGTCACACCAGAACAGAAGCTCTTAAAATACTCGGACACGATTCATTCATCTTCATGTTTGGCCGATAAAATTTTGTGTGTCCCACAAAGAGCATTGCCTTGAACGTTTGCTCGCTATCTGCGAACATATCCGGTAACATCAGAGCTCCTCCAGGTCATTTATCCGACTTGAGGTCACGGATCGATCCGTGCTCGTCTCCACTCTGCCTTCTCTTACCTGGGCCGTGAAATCTTCTGTCCCCTCAAGCAGCCAAGCCTGGGAGGCCTCGTGTATTAAACGGTGGTTTCCTCCCTTCCATGTCATGTTGGCCTGGAGAGCGGAAACACACAGATTGGCGTCCGTGTTCATGTCTATCGCAACTATTTTGACGTCAGGCTCACCTTCATACCGGAGGGGTATATATATCATATCCTCCCAGTGTCCGCCGTCATTCCCTGCTCGCCACGGACTACCAGCATCCGGCGGCATCAGATGCGCTTCTTCTGATCGCCATCAGCGTCTCACACAGTCACGGAGATGGATACACTGTGTACATGCGAAGAGAATCGTCGCGCCGCATAGTGAAGCCTGCCATCAGTGTACGCACATGAGAATGTGCAACTGTTTCCTCGGCTCGGGGGTGGGAGGTAGCCCATATTATTAATCGGAAATTTTGGGGGTCTTGGTTCCGGCAGCAGTGTGCCCACTTATTATTTCTATTCATCCATTCAGAAACATCTAAGGGTGATGTCAACATTGAATCCTTAAGATGAGCAGATCAAATGGTGAAAATTCTAGGGCCGCGGAAGCGCTCCCCAAGCGAAGAACAATGGTAATATTTCCTGACTCGCACCGTAATATAATATGGGTACTGGAACGACGAAAATCGTTCTCACGGGAATGGATCGTATTCAAATTATGATATTAGGGGAGTCACTTGCGACACATTTCTTGTACTTCGCACCATTGTGCACTGCTTCGCATCAGCTGCGCTTTGTCCTGCTTTGACATAATGAAGACAACGCCGCGGGAGGGCGATGGGAGGTCGCCGACGGCCGGTCAAAAGACTTTCTGATGGCAAAATGGTAGTGCAAAGTACATGGAGAAGGCCTTGAGCATATCGTGCATGTAGCGAGGAGGAGAAGAAGATCAGGTGTTAGTATGAATGTACACTCCATGGTGTGGAGGTTCTAGAAAGATCGGCAGCGTAAACGTGCAGGAATCTGAGGGTCGCTGAGGGTGGTGGACAGGACTTGGTGATGAGTTTGGAAAGGACCCAAATTTGGAAACATGAGTGCGATCCCATCAAGTGGGTGACTTCAGACCAAGTACCTGGGCTCAAGGAGCCTTTCCCAGCCGGGTCCTTCTGTCCCTCGCTTCTGCTGGACATTGGGACTTACGAAAGCCCAGTTACCATAGAGCACATGACAAAGCCCGATGATAGACAACTACAGTCAAGCCAGACTTGGAATCCATACGTCTTGACATTGCTGATGGTCAAATGAGTAACATCGAAAGTTGGGTCTCACGGTCAAGAGCTTACGTGAGGGAGATTTGGTTGAGCAACGACGAGTCAGAGAGGGCAAAGTTGGGGCAAAGCGAATATGAGCGAGGAAGAGTCTGCGAAGTGATATCATGAGATTAGAACGACCGATTCAGCGTGGCCTGATAAGGTTCCGCGTGCACATGGGGATAACAATACCACCCATGGTTCTCGTATCCCTTCCTGTTAGAGCGCAGATCACCACAATGTACGATATGATAGTCTACACTGGCCCACAAACATAGTGGAAGGCGATACCGAGATATGCGGCGCTGAGCTTGTTGGGGAGAGGAGGAACTGTCGTGTTGGTGACCCTTGGCAGTCACTCAGGGTGACAGTCACGACATGTATTTGGTGCCTTGTTTGGCTTTAGCAGGGTCCATTATTTGTGGTTGTAGCGACCCTGAATTCATGTAGAGATCTGGATCTAGATCGTCTGTGTCCAAATCGGACGCTGGCGCTTTTTTATAAGACGGAAGGCTTCCTGCTGCCCTCACCACATACCGCCCGACTACTCAACCACAATGGATATCGACTGGTGCTTGACCTGCGAAAAACGTGTTGTATGTCGCTTTTCTCCTCACCCCAACCACTACTCATTCTATTTTCAGGAAGGTTCCAGCCCCTACTGCTCACCAGACTGCCAGTCCCGCGCTGGCCCCTCAACATCGCCATATTATTTCCAAGAGCCTTCAGAAATTTATTCAGACGAGGATGACGAAGAAAACATTATTTTCCATCCGATAGACGAGGCCCCTATAGAACCCTCGCGTTGGACCGGCAACGACTCTGCAGGCATATCTGCATGGGCTGCTGAAATTCCCGCAGGCGCACCAGCAGGTGCAGTCTCATCTTCTTGGGATGACTCCTCTTCCTTGTACTCCTCGTCGAGTGCAACCTACCGGCCACCCAATCTCCTCAAACCTAACCGACAAGCGGTTCCTCCATCACTCTGCACGGCTGCCCCACAAACGCCCTCTCCCCCCCCTCTCTCAACTCCAATGGTCACCCCAAAGCGACACAATTATTCAACCGACTCTGTTCTTTATTCTGCTGGAAATGTCAGCATGGGTCAAACCTCTCTCAGGTCCGCCGCCACAGAATCCTCTCTCGCCACTCCTGCCTCCTCCCACCCAATGCCTATCTCTGGAAGCCGGAAACCATCGAATCTCGGCTTCATCTTATCTCACGTCCAGTCATGGGTGCCCCCCACACCCTCACTTGCTCCTGCGAAGCAACGAGCCAATTTACCCGCCCAAAGGGCGGAATCCAAGAAGTTCACCGTCTTAGCAAGCACCAACAAGTCCTCCCCAGTCAAAGTTGTCTCCTCGCCTCATTCTCAGCATGGTTTTTCGGACGAAAATGCCATATGCTGGATGTCAAGCACAATACTCCTCGAGCAACCTTCAGCTAAAAGAGTGCCTTCTCGCGGTCGCCGCTTTGCACATGAACTTCCACTTCACGACGAACATCCGTCGTTCAGAGCCCGAGGACGCAAAGCTTCTCGTGCAGTTGCATGAAGTTCTTCTATCTCGTCGCTTTCACTTCACTATGTACAACTTTCGTCTCTCCCATAGATGTTTCTGCTTCACTCCCACACTTGACACGGATTCAGGACGGCACGACCCTTCTCTCTCACCAACCAAAACTCCTACACCCTTCGTTCCCTCGTCAGTCTCGTTATTTGCACCATACAGCACGCCTCAACTCTCTTGCCATGCTTTCTTTCTTGCATCATGTTTCGGTTTCCACGCAATAAATCTTCCTCGCAGCATGTCCTAACTCTCGACGCACGCATTCGAATACCCCATCTCTGGCTTTTTGAGCCGACAAAAAAAACGACACCCTCACGTACCCACACGCTCACTTATTTCTGTCTCTCATCGCATTACACTTTAGACACCATCATCCATCCCCATACCATGTACGTTTTACTGTACTACTGTATTTCGCAATCATCACATATATGTGTTTCTGGCATCTCTGCACGAATCGCTAAGAACTCGAGACCGTTACTACCGAGTGCCCAGATCTGAAGCCTCGTGCATCCCGAATGGCACATTCTCGCAGATGGCAAAATTGCTTCATGTGAGAGAATCGTTACCTAAACATGACCTGTAATGCTCGTTCACATGGTCATTTATACCACCAAGAGTGTTTCCTGCAATCAAATTTAGACTTTCCCTTCACCCCTTCGCGAAGACACAACAACCGGAAACAGCGCGAAACAATGCGTCCGATCCTCGTACAAACGCACGTTCTTTATCAAGCTGCTTCCAGTGTTGCGCCTCTTGAAAATGCACCGGAGCGTGTAGCACCGCAGGGCCACGGATTTTTATTCAACCTTGAGGGGGAACTACTAATGATCATCAAACGTGCTTACAAAATCACCAACAAAGCTAATGTCATGCTCTGTCGCGCCCTATCTTTCCATCGGGCCTCGAGTCCTTCCCGAACATTCCCAGATACACCCACCCACTACAACCTTGACTGCCCGAAGTTCTTTTGATACCGCGTCAACTTCTCCGGTTCACCCGCTGGTTCTTTTTACAGCCCACGCACATCTATTCAACCTTGTACCATCACCATGTGCTATCATTATTCCTCTACCGGTCATGCCTACGAATATACTTGGGCCACCGAAGCTGCCACAGTGAGTTAATGCGCATCAGTCCGAATTGGCAGTCTGAAACAGCTGTGACCATGCCGTTTCCTTTAGGATTAGCTCGTTTCCACAAATACCTCCACTATCACCTCAGCGGGAGCGAGAATGATGAACGGGTGAACCGCTACTATGCGCGATTGGCAATATAGTGCATGATTATCGTCATTCAGTAAACATGAACACGCTTGTCAAGCAGCCTGTCGATTCCCTGTCGAACTTCGTAACGATGTGCCTTTCATCTTGATTCCTCTCCAGTTGGCTTTTAATCGGCTGTAAATCGAGTAAAGTCATATGCTGGTTTATGACGCGGTTCCAAGGTTCATTCGAAATCTGAATGGAAGACGGTCGTGACTTGCGCAGTCCAGTACAGCAGTACGGTATGTCCCTACCTCCTCCCATGCGTCCGATCATATATTATTTAATCTTAGGTCTCGGTGACGTTAACCGCGCCTGGTAAGCAGTTTTTTTTGCACCTTCATTTCGTTCTCGCACTTAAGATTGACAGTAGCAACAAAAAGGCATACGGTACCGGTCTCTGTCGCGCTAGCTATCCAATCATTATTTCGCAAACCGTAAAATTAACTTCAAGGTATCTACTTGGCCAGACGTGGTCTCGTCCTTTCTCTGCGCCCTCGTGATCATATTTCTACCATGTTCCTGGGGTGTTGAGACCAAGTCGAGTCGAGAGGTCTGATGACTCTGCGAACAAAGCGCATCACGATCGCATCCTAAAAGAGAATAAGATACCTCCCCTTCTATCTGCGATGGTCGGGAATCGGGATATGTGGTAATTTTGGAAAACAAATCACGTCTGCTGAGGGCCGAGCTCCAGTTGGACAATGCGCTTTGTCCGGTTGCCCCTGGCTGGAAATTATGTGCCGTTGTTTTTGTGATGCCGTAACTCAAGGGATCATTGAGTACTCCTCGCGGCAACACAAAACTAGGCCATTTTGGCCCGACAATTATAAATCAGCGTCAATGTTGCGTCCGCAGTGTCAACTTGTCCATTTTGTCCGATCTACACAGAAAGAACAGAACAGTTTGGATCAGCGTATCACAGGTGGGGAGGGGCGTCATGAGTCTCGCGCCCGAATAAGGGACCCGGAGGATACAGGCCCCTCATCGCTGAGGATTCTATTACAAGGGCTGCTCGACGTCATTCGCGACTAATCAGTTGAGCGCTGCTCACTGGTTCTTCTCTGGTACTAGCCTGGTTCCGCCGCACAACAAATGCACTGCAGTATCTCAGAAGACCGGTCAATTTCACCTCCTTACCTCGCCCACATCAACCGGTGATACAATGAAATTCGACAAATCCAGTAAATTACGATGATTAAATTGAATCAGAGTTCAAGTGGCTTCCGCATCTGCGCCTCACACCGCTTAGCGTCTAAACGAGATCTCTTACCAGGAACTAAATCTATCAGGGACGGTTACGCATCAGCGCCCTCCTTGAATTGAATTGGAGCGCATGTTGAGCAGTGTTGGGCCCGGCTTGCCATTGTGCTTACATAATAAATAGATCGCTGATCAGGAGAGTTTCAAGAAACCGGTTTGGAATCCTTCCGACTTTTCGGTGCGTACAAAAGAGGTTGCCTTTCGGTGGATGTCGCTCGCCAGCGTCCGATGTTCGTCTAGTCAGCCTTACAAAACGGAAACTCCCACAAGCCAAAGATTGAATAGAACAGTAGTCGAATTTGTGGCGTTCTTCACGACATCGGACATTGAAGGTGCCAATCATACCGGGGTGTTGGAGCATACAGACGAAAAACAGCGTCGGGCGGCACAGGAAGCCAACAATCTTGGGGAACTCGGGCAATATACAAAAAATTCACCGAACAATACTGGATTGCCGGCTCCTCCAGTGTAACTATTACTGTGTGAAAAATAACCTATAATCTGTTAGTGCCAATAGGTATCAACCTCTCAGGTCCTTCGAGAAAACCCATCAGGGTGGTGGAGATGGCGGGTGGTTTCTCGCCATGATGAGAGTTCACAGTTGCGAGGGTTACATTCGAATAAAAAGACCTTCCAGGCCATGGAATTGCATCGCCTCATCAACAAAGCGTATCTAGTAGGGTACAAGATGGAATTCATGAGCTTGGAATTTCCCCATACGTGGATCCGGCCAGTGAATTGAAAGTCCTGAGTGGGGGTAGAACAGTGATCTTATCAGGTTTTTTGGAAAAGCAACGAGCTGTGCGAGAACTTTGACGAATCAGATGATGTCAAACAAGCTTTCAGTCGTCCCTGGCGTCGGTAGCAGATTTGATGACGATGTCCCTCTGGATCTGTCGTGAACATGCCAAATAAATCGATGATAAGAGGCTTGGAAGCACTAGCTCCGCAGCTGCACGCTCGCAAGTCCCAAGCAAGGGAAAACATCTCAAAGAAGAATCGCGGAAAGGGAGAAGTAAACACATTTATACATGACACAGCAACCTGTGAGATGGATACATACACTAGAGTAACTCATTCGTTTTCTTGGCGAATGCCACTATGTCAAGATGTCATCATTGCGGTGGCGGCTGGAAGCTTTTTCAATGAATGCATGTCAGCTCAGAACAACACCATACAACTATCTCACTGACCCAGGAGGCGGGCCAGCAAAGCCAGGAGGAGGCGGAAATGGCATGCCAGGAGGGAAGCCAGGCGGTCTAAAGCCCGGAGGCGGCCCTGACATTCCTGGAGGAGCGAAAGGCATTCCAGGCCGTGCCATTGAAGGAGGTCCCACTGTCAAGGAGAATTAACCCACGAATCTGATAAACGGGACTTGACAACTTACTGGGAGGCATCATTCCCATACCACGACCTGCAGGCATACCACGACCAGGACCGACGGGTAGCTTTTCAACACCATTTTAGCCAGATTAACTTAAGTTTATGATTTCGATACGCACGGCATTCTGCTTATCTTCATCGACAATTGGGGGCGGTCCTTCAACGCTTATGCTGACCACAGTTTCTCCACGCAAGATAACCAGTCCCAATGTTCGTTTCATCTCCTGCTCTGGCGCTGTCTCCTCTCCAGCTTTTTTCTTGGGCCTTACCCTTCTGAACTCTTCGCAGTCTGCAATAACAAGATTCATATGCCGGTCAAATGCCAGCATTTGGCCGGTCAGAGCGCGACCATCGTTAATCGTGACCTTCAATCTCCAGTTGATGAGACTGAGCATCTTTCCGCCTTTGGATTTTGGAGGAGGCTAATGTGGTTCATGATCAGGAACGAGATCATGAACATCAGCATAAACATGTGTGTAAGGTTGACTTTGCTTACCATGATGGGCGACGCGTTAGAAGTAGTCGATCAAGTCTGCGAGGTCAACCAACTCGACCTTGATTTTTATTACAAACAACAACAAACTATGTTCCACAGCTTGATCTGAACGCAATTGGCCATGCTAATAACTTCCTCAGCAATCATGTCTCTGTGTACCTCAAGAACGCATGGTGTTGCCACGAAATAATCAACGACGCGATATTCTCATCCACGACGAGTCCTCTTGACTTGATTGATCTTGGTGCCGCCGGCGAGGCCTTGACGCAAGACTTGTCGCAAGAGCTCTCTCAACAACAATTGCGGCGACGCGTGTACAATAATTTGCGTCTACCAGGCTTTTAAGATCAGCTGCCGGGGCACATTGCCATGGAGTATATCGACGGGCCAGACTGCGACGAGAACAACGCACTTGTCGTAGCGGGCGCTCACCAGCGTTCGAGGTCCGACCGTGGTGCCCAAGCATGTGGCCGGAGGTGTTGTCTGGCATCGCTTCTACCCTTGAGCTCCGCTGCTTACGGACCTATGAGGCGCTGGAATTGCATGTACTGACGCCTTGATTCACTGTATAACAGAGGTAGTTGAGGGTGGTTGGATTCTGTTGCTTCCACGGCGTCTGCCGGTGGGTACTACTTGACACTAAGTTTCATCACGCGGGAGATGACTTGTCATGCACTGATGCTATATTTCGAAATTTAAATCACTATTTCACGACTGAGTCAGCCTTCTCTCCGTCTGACGCCGTCCATAAAGGCATAGACGAGTGTCGCCTCATCATCTTCCTTTCAAGACTATCGATATCTCAGAATGCATGCGATCAACACTTCATTGACCCGTCTACTTGGTGGGTGTTCCCGTTTCCTGAGCGCTAGATCGTTTACCTTAGATTGGGCTTCCGTAAACTTCATTCTTAGATATAAAGACTCCTATCGTCTCCGCGCCAATGGCAGGCGCTAGTGGAGGTATAAGCATTTCCAACAATCATGACCTTTCACACACACAAACACTTGTCCCCGTAATAGGCGCCCTCGCGGCACATGTAACACTCGGGGGAGGCTTCGGCTTCCTCGCTGTCGGTACGTCGTAATTGGTTTCATATTATTACACCACTGAATGGAACATACAGGCTATGAGTCCCCTGAGGCCTTTCGCGAACAGCTTGGCATTGCTCGTACCCTGTTACAAGGCAATGAACATTCAGAAATGACTCTTAGAATCGGCGTTGGTTTCCTTGGCTGGCTTCTTGAGAAGCCCCTGTCCACCGCTCTGGAGCTCATAAAGGTTGCTCTCGAAAATCACGTACAGGCGATCTGGTTATCCTTCAGCGAGGATCTCGGACGCTGGGTCAAATACGTTCGTGAAAACGATCCTCGAGCAGGTAGCAAAGATGCCGTCACCATCTTTGTCCAGATATCATCCGTCGAGCAAGCACAGCTGGCACTCAATGTATGGAAAGCAGACATCATCGTTGCACAAGGTTCACGTCTTCCGTTGAGGGCAATACAATGTGACTCACTGATATCTCAAAGGTAACGAGGCTGGTGGTCACGGTTTCAGTTCCAGTCCTCCGCTTATGACACTCTTACCGTTGATCAAATCTATAATTCCACCCGAGGGTCCTCCTGTTCTTGCTGCTGGAGGCTTAGCGACTGGGGCACATGTTGCATCACTTCTCACTCTAGGTGCTTCCGGCGTAGTCTTGGGAACACGATTTCTACTGTCCCCGCAAAGTATGTATACAGATTCCCAACGCAGTGTCCTCATTGCCGCCGACGCATCCATGTCGGTACGGTCTATGGCTTTTGATCACGTTCGAAATACCCTGGGCTGGCCTCAAGGTGTTGACGGAAGGGGGTTACGAAATGGTGGGAATGATTCAGTCTCGATGTTCGACACATGAGTTAAATGAATCTGTCACAGCAACCGTCGAAGATTACGAAAATGGAGTAGATATCACCGTTCTCCGAGATAGATTCGCGGAAAGCGCCCGAAATGGTGAAAATAACCGTATGGTTGTTTGGGCAGGTTCAGGTGTCGGATTAATGGGAGTGATAAAACCAGCTCAGGTCAGCTTTGTCAAACCATCACGAAGTGCATATGAGACAAACTTTCGATAGGATATTGTGGTTGAACTTCATGAAGAATGTTTGCAAAAGATACAGGAAGCAGCTCTACTCGTCGGCCATCCGCTGTAAACCAAACTCCTAGATTTCAATCTAACTTGTAATGTCTCGATACAAACAGTTCTTTTCTTCCTTGTGCATTTAGATGTTTTTATCCAAACGACATGCTGTTGAATAAATCTGCTTCCTTGAACCAGATAGCTCAAGAACTTCGCATGTGAACCGCCAACCGTTTGATTGCGGCGATTGCGAAGATGTCTGTATATTGTTCTAACTTGAATCATACCTACTCGAGATCCTTCTCAGATATTATCTGAGAAGGGATATTTTATCTGTACAGCCTTGCTGGGGTCAGAACCATATGTGCTATCCGCGATTGACCAATGGAAATACAACAAATTTTCTGATCAACTAGGCAGCCTTCATGATCCCTGTGCCATGTTTCAATAGGAGCGAGTCTGCTACTATGGCCAATGATATATCTAATTAGAGGTCGTTGAGCGAATCTTCCCATCGGTCGAAAGTCAATTGTATTGTAGTGTAGGGGCTATATGTGGTGCCCCTCAAGAAATTCCCTATCTATCATTACAGTTTCAATCATAACAGGTTGTCGACAATGATATAGTCCATCAATGCACGATTTCTACCGTCAAGTCGCCTTGGTTAATGGAGTCACCTGTGAACCGACCGACATATCTTCAGTATGTCTCATTGAACGGTTATATCACAATGCTAACCTTCATGAACAACAACACGCTTGACGTGCCCGGAGACGGGTGCTGTGACAGCAGATTCCATCTATCGTGCCGCATTAGTATCCAAAGTTTTCATAATTAGCTCATTAGAAGCTCACTTTCATGGCGCTGAGAACTATTGACGATTTGTGTCAGCTGATGAATCGCCATCGAAATGCCTGTCTATCACCACTCACCACAAACAGGATCTCCCTTCTTGATCTCCTGACCTTCCTTAACTCTCACTTCGACGACAACACCCGACATAGGTGCACCAATAGAGCCTGGATCAGATGTAGCTTTCTCCCGCGAAACGGTTTCAACAGCCGAGTTCTTATCTTCAACAGATACCGCGCGAATCTGGTAAGATATTAGTGAGGGAAGAAACAATCATATTGATATAGATATTACCTCTCCATTGACTTCGAACCACACATCACGTTGCGCCCGACCTTCAACAACAGGGCCAACGGCCATGAGACGGATGATAAGCGTCTTTCCTTTTTCGATTGAAATATGCATTTCTTCCCCGACATCTGGGCGACCCAGGAAATAACGAGTGGGAATAACGCTGGATGATAGACATTAATTAATCTGAAGCAAGGAAATTTCTACTGAACGGCATACCTTAGGTCACCATACTTCTCGATGAAGCCTTGGTATTCCTCGAAGACCTTGATCGTCGTTGAGCTACATTCGTACTATCAATGACGAAAGGTATACCTTGGGATACATGACGTAGGACGTAACATCGGCATCTGTGATGTGTTTCCCGAACTTGCTCCGCAACTCCGCTTTGATCTTCTTGAAGTCCAGCGGTTCCATGGTGGCCCCAGGACGTCCATCGATTCTGGGTTTGTTCCTGATGATCTTGGAGCGCAAAGGTTCTGGGAAGCCTCCCACAGGTTGACCTAGGTACCCTTGGAAGAATTCAACGACAGAGGATGGGAAATCCAACTGCTCTGCGCGTGCGAGGACATCAGCTTTCGAGAGAGAGTTCGATGTCATCCATTGGGCAAAGTCGCCAACAACTTTCGACGAAGGCGTGACCTGGGTGTAACGTAATGTCAAGCACTTGGTTATTGCTCTTATCAACAAGACATACCTTGATGATGTTGCCACACTAAAAAAAATATGTCAATAGATGTCAGCGCCACATTCTCAAGCTAAGAGCAAAACTTACAAGTTCGTTCGCTTCAATGTATTTCTGCTTGATCACTATACAGATTGCGTTTAGAAATCAAGAATATGGTGTGAACGGAGTTAGCACGACATACCCGTCCACTGAGTTCCCAGACCCAGTTGAGAGGCTTGGAACTTCGGAAAGACAGTAAGAAGCAGTCAACAACCTAGAAGCTTCCCACGTACCATGAGATTAGTATACTGTCCTCCCGGCATTTCATGATCAAAGACACTAGAATCCGAGGCCCGAACGTTGGCTTCGAAGCAGCCGTACAACATGCGAACTTGACTCCAGTAGAGGTTCAGTGCTTGGATGTCCTCATAACGAATACCCGTTCCGAGCTGTGTTTGCTCTAAGGCCATACAGACGGCACCCATAGACGGTTGAGACGTCAAGCCAGACATGCCTGAAAGGAGATCAATTGCCATCTATTTTTATTGGAAGATATTCCTCACTGTCAATTGCAACGTCAACAACGTCAGCACCAGCCGCGGCACAGGCCAGCATGCTAGCAGCTGCAATACCCGCGGTGTCGTGCGAGTGGACGTGGATGGGAAGGTCAGGGTGAGCTTTCCTGATTGCACCGATGAGGCTGTCGCAGGTCTGTGAGTTCTTTTCGTCATATATCTGCAACGGCAACAACTTACATCCTGGCAGCCTCGGGCTTAAGCAAGCCAGCCATGTCTTTCACACCAAGAACATGGATTCCTTCCTTCACAAGCTGGTCGACGAAGTCGAGGTAGTACTGGAGTGTGTACTTTTTCTCGTTCGGGTTGGCGACGTCACCGCTGTAACAAACGACAGCCTCACAGACACCCCCAGCCTTCTTTGCTGCGTCAATACCGAGCCTCATCTGTTGTTCCACTTCAGTATGACTTCTGGCCAATAGCCGTAATAACTCACGTTTTCTGATTAGAACACAAAAATCAATTAGTGAGTGTTACCAACAATCATTTGGGATTTGCTGCGACATACCAAAGTAGTTCAAAGAATCAAAGACACGGAAGATATCAAGCCCATTCTCGACAGCCTTCTTCGAGAAGTCGTAGATAGCGTTATCGCTGCAAAACTCATGAGCTTCAGAAATGGAAAGGTTTGACATCAACTGACGGGTAGCTGGTGTATCCGACACCATTGGCGCCACGGACGAGTGCTTGGAGCGGAATGTTGGGGACCAATTTGCGAAGAGTGCGCTTAGTGGATGATTTCAATATCAGGGGACGTTTCAGGATTATGTGTGAAAAAACATACCAGACGCTCCCAAGGATCCTCATACAAGAAACGCATGGCGACGTCGAAGGTGGC
Organism: Crassisporium funariophilum; assembly: GCA_014925845.1. Lineage (NCBI taxonomy): Eukaryota > Fungi > Basidiomycota > Agaricomycetes > Agaricales > Crassisporiaceae > Crassisporium > Crassisporium funariophilum. The sequence goes on from JACGCL010000005.1 coordinate 1,665,070, forward strand.
ACCACCCCAGCATTCAATACTGTATGCGTTGGCCAGAGCATAACTGGTCTCCTTCGCAATGTTGACCATGTCAATAGTACGCAAACGCGTCGCGAGTAAGGACTGGTGGGCATCACGCCATGTGGTGTCCATGATGAGAGTTCCAGGGTATTCGCGGACAGCTTTGGCAAAAGCCTCAGGACCTTGTTCTACAATGATGTTACGCCATCCGACCTGGCAAGGGAATGTGGTATCGAGAGGAGGGCCGTTGAGGGGGTCCTCACGATTCTGGAAAGTGGGAATAACGATGTCGGTTTTGAGACCTGGTTCACCAGTTTGTCCTTTGATAGAGCTTCCGTTGACGGCAAGGTCTCCGAGATATGCCAGTAATTTCTGAGCACGGTTCTGGCTTTGCACCAGCTTGAAAAGATCTGGAGTATCATCAATGAACTTTGGATATTTTAGAATTCAGCTTTTATACATTTGATGGGGATTTGGTACGCACAGTAGTCCAAGTCTTTCCTCCAATGAAGATATCATGAGTAAGAAGTCGGAAAAGGAATGGGATATTGGTCTGTTGCGTCAAGGATGATTGAGTCGTTGTAATCACAGTGTCACCACCAACGAACCTTGACTCCTCGAATACGGAATTCAACGAGAGCTCGGAGCATCTTACGACGGGCAACTTCATACGTAGTTCCGCTAACAGTGCATTTGACGAGCAAACTGTCGTAATGGGGCTAGAATGCCTTCAATACCAGCGCCTATTCAGTACGATCTATCAGTGCTCACTGTGATTTGGGCTCCAGCGAAGCCGGAGCTGGCATCGAGGCGGACACCATTTCCTCCAGCACTGCGATAAACTTCAATCTTTCCGGTATCGGGTTGGAAACCTTGAGCGGCATCTTCAGTGGTAATACGGCACTGAATAGCGAAACCGCGTTTGGTAATAGCTTCTTGGGTCAAGCCCAGCTGCGGCAGGGTTGCACCAGCAGCGATCTGAATCTGAGCAGCCACAATATCGATACCGGTGATTTCCTCTGTTGACTGTATGTCAGACCTGCAAATAATGAATGGAAATGAACTGAAATATCCGTACCGGTGATCGTGTGTTCAACTTGGATACGAGGGTTGATTTCGATGAAATAATGTCTACCCATCTGGTCGACCAAGAATTCCGCGGTACCGGCGTTTCTGTATCCGACGCTCTTAGCCAACTTGATAGCATCGGCAAGGATAGCTTGTCGAACTTCCTCGGGGAGGTGAGTAGCGGGTGCAACTTCGACGACCTTTTGATGCCTTCGTTGGACCGAGCAATCACGTTCGAACAGATGAATGGTGTTGCCGACAGCGTCAGCGAGAAGCTGGACCTCAATGTGTCGTGGGCGTTCGAGGAAGCGTTCAATAAAGACGGTACCATCACCGAAGGCTGCTTTGGCTTCGCTGACTGCACGTTCGAACGAGCTCTGGAAGTCGGATTGTTCTCGTACGACACGCATACCGCGTCCACCGCCACCCATAGCAGCCTTGATGATAACTATCAAGATCAGTTGAATAAACGAGTGCTTTAGAAGAGTTCACGAAGGCAAACCTGGGAAGCCATATTCCTGAATGAAAGCCTCTCCATCTTTGTAGGTGTCAACGGGTCCTGGTGTACCTGGAACAACTGGTACACCAACTTTCATGGCTGAATTTGACGACGTAGATCAACGAAACAATCTTCATAACATCCACTTCCAACACGCACCCAAAGTTCTGGCCTTGGTTTTGTCACCTAAACCATCGATAACTTCTGGCGTCGGTCCGACGAAGGCAAGACCGGCCTGCTCGACTTTTCTCGCGAAACCGGCGTTCTCGGATAGGAAGCCATAACTAACAAGAAATGATTAGAGTCTGCAAAGAAAGTGGATAAAACGAATCATTACCCAGGATGGATCATGTCAACTCCATGTTCGAGGGCAATCTTGATGATATCGTCCTGCGCAAGGTATGCGCCGACTGGCGTCAAGCCTTTCCCGACCTGATAAGCCTCATCGGACTAGGAAAAACGCGTCTTCAATATTTGATCGACGAGATGTCAAATGACGTTTAATGACACATACCTTTTGACGATGCGCCGATAAGCGATCTTCGAAGGAATAGATTGCCACGGTGTGCATCGCGAGTTCGTGGGCTGTCCGGAACACTCGGATGGCGATTTCCTATCAATGTATCATCGTCGATAAGATTGCACGTCAAGAAAGAGTACAGGACGTACACCACGATTAGCGACGAGGATTTTCGTCAAAGGGCCGCCGTGCCCTGCAGCTTTCCTCCTCATCGTCTGAATAGAATGCACTGGTGTGCCTGGGGCGCTGGGCGACCCAGCGAACATCGCCGCCAGCCTCGGGGGATGGAGAGTAGTAGATGACGGTGAAGCCATGGTTGGATGCGATTGTGACGATGGAAGCCTGTGTGTGAGGAGTCGCCTTCACAAGAAAATGTGCAGGAAAAACTCGGGATAAAAAGTGATGCGGAAGCTGATAGTTATATTTTGAATCACAAGCGTACTGGGCGTTGGCGGTGAGATCTGAGAAACCCGACCCGGCGACGGTTGTAAAGAGCGAGTGTAAAAGTTGGGGATCTAGAAAGATAAACTCAAGTTGGTGCTAGGGCGATCCCTATCTAAATCAAATAAGCTTGCCCACATCCTTGTCTGCGCGAGATCGCGCTCGGCATTAAGGCGGGCGATTGGCGGGCCACCCGCACATCTCCACCGCCATTCTGTATTCTATACTCATGTTTTGCTCGATTTCACAACAGGGTAATATTTCATATGTCGATATCCAACCTGAGCAAGAAGTAAAAATGGATGCCACCCTTGTAACCTAACCGATGGCATTCCCATCAATAGCGTCATTCTTGACCATGTGATAAGGCTAATAAAGCAGGACGGAACGGGAAGACTTCGAAAAGCAGTGGATGCTATCGGTTCGCAGTACGCCCTTCCGTCTGCGTCCGACCAAGTTCATGGTTTCCGATTGGCCAAAGGGATGATAGTGTCGGCCTGCATCCTTGCCTCCGTCTTCTTCTGGTTGTTTTTTGCCACAGCGTACACAACACCTGCGAAGAAGCCTACACTAATAGCTGATACAGAGCCGAAAGTAACAGCATCTCCAAAGAATAGCATCCCAGACGCTGCTACGGGCAGCTTGTTCAAGGCTCCCACCATGCTGTGCGGATGCTGAGTTCGGCGATCTCAAAGAAGAAACCTTCATGCTCACCTGTATGTTGTACTACTTGTCACCCTGACACACCATGCCGTTGTGTAGGAGATGCCTACGGCAGCAGCGCCGGAGAAGATAATGGCTGTTAACAGGAAATTCCGTGTTTGAGGAGGACTACAACCGAGTCGTCAACGCCGAAGTATGATTTCGGTCACAACAATCACTCACAAATTTCTGATCAAATTATCGGTACCCCAGTCCTCCATGATAATAGAAAAGACGGCGAGGACCGGAATGCTGAGCAAGTTGTTGTAGAACATGGAGTCCCAATCTGAAAATCCGGTTGACTTGATCCTTTTGCGCATGGAAAGGACCTACGTATGGTGAGTTCAGTCGAGCCTGCTTCCCCTTCATACAAACAAAACTCACATAGGCTGCGCTTGTAAGGCAATTCAACAACATCCAAAAATATCCAACGTTGAGCCCACGGACAGCACCTGCAAATGTCTGCAGTGAGTTCAAGCTGACGCCTGTACTGACTGCAGGTACAGATCCTGAGAGAACGCTAGAAACGTCTGACCAGGCTGCGATGACGGACGATATCACCTTGTTTCAACGTCAGTTCATGAGTCACTTGTTAAGATTCATATCTTCTCACCATAAAGATGAACGAGACGAATGTCAGAGCTGTTACTCTCCCGCCAAACCAAATCACTTCGCCATATGCCTATAAGCAGGTTTCAGACGCGTTTCAAGACATAGAAGGAAGGAACTTGCTATGAGAATGATGGTGAGATTCTTGAATATTGTGTATACCGGTATGCTCAGGTTTTGCTACGGATACGACATTCTTTAGCAAATTGCGCAGATAAACCAATTTCGGGACATACCAAACTCTTCGATCCTGTGTATATAACGCTGACTAGCAGGAAACTGATTGGAAACCAGGCTTTTGCGTCTTGCCAGTCAAACGGTCTGAAGGAGATGATGCCAATCTTCTTCACAGTTGCTACACATGCCACACAGACACATGATTGGATGCACAGTAACAGGAAATTCATCGAGAACTGTGCACCGGAAACAACGAACTATTTAACCCAAGGCGTTAGTTAGCCCAAATGTCCAATGCATCGCGAATTGACTTGAGAAATCGACGTACTTTGTTCACAACGGTCATCAGGATTGATGCTATACAATAGCACAGTATTGGAGCGACTGTAAAATGTTTCTTCCATATGGAACTGTACATTGATTGATCATACGGCACTCACGCGAAGATACTGGATTCTCATTTGACGCGCCAGTCGCCAACGCCTTCTTGACTTCTGCTACGTCTTTCTCACCGGACGCGGGCCCTTTCCCTTTTGAGTAGTTTGACATTGTTGATATAGAGGATGGTGCGGGTGTGTTTGAGTTAAGGTGTGCTATCCACGAGTGGAATTTGAGGCTTCTAACCGAAATCAAGAGAGTATTATGTGGGTGAATTAAATGAAGGTCGAGCTACGCCTGCACTCCGCGGGCAGAATATCGTAAGCTGGCGATGGTAGGAGGAAGTATACTGTGACACGTCGGCGTTGAACCTGAGCTGAACGTTGTCGCTTTCAACCCAATTCGACGAGTATAATTAGCCAGGGTCCTTTTATTGTCACATGATGAAATGGAGAGGTCACGCCGAGTTCGACGCGATGAAAAGGTCGCGTCTTCTGTTGATGGGTTGTAAGTCGGTCATTCGCATTCAAGCAGGTTCTAAAGCAGTTCAAAGCATACAACGAATCTTCAGGTGAGCTTTACCTAATTTTGACTCCATGTTTTCAACGCCACTGATAACTTACAAGGAGGACTCTTCATTCAGCGGACTTAGAAGATTTCCTTATTTCCACCCTGTTGTGTATCGTGGTTCTCATGGAGCTTGTGCGCTGAAGAGGAAGTGCCAAGCAACCTTGCATTTATTTGGTACTTCTATATCTCGCTCATGTAACAGTCTGCAAGGTTAGGCATCTGACCCCGGCCATGACCCAGCCACTCATTACCGAGAACGGAGCACCACGTCGACTATTGTACGAGCAGAGTGCGCACTATGGCCTAACATTGATGTCCAGGATGTAAGAAGATAACAGGCGAACTCTGATTTTTCCGCCGTTCCATATGCCGTTATTTCGTTATTTTTTTGCGGTCCTTCCTGAGAGACTTATGCAATAAAAGCTCCATCGGACAGAGCTACGTGAGACTGGGGTATAATGCCACATATTCGACATCTGGTTATTGATGTTCCGCCTTACTTGTGGGTTTGCGTTTGCAGATCATGGTAACCGCATCGCAGGTCCGGTGTTAATCCTGAAATGGCGACTTGAGCATTGGTGATTTGGCGGCCAAGACTGTCGGCATTTGAGGGAAATGTAGTACCCAGTGTGAGAGGCGGCTCACCAGTAGGTTGGCGGCATGGTGGGAAGGTGGGGACTGGTGCTATGAGAAAGGGAGGTCGGACCGAGTATACAGAGCGTTTCAACAGCGCAGCCTCGGACAAGATCAACCCTGGGCCCTTGGGTATGGACCCTAAAAAAGTGGTAGAGGCTTCAAGCGGGTTTCTCTGTGGATATGTTTAGCTGGATAGTCACCGCTGCGAGGGTTCTTATGGCGGGACGAGAACTTCGACGCCATGAATTGGACTGCGGTGCAAAGGTTCTTGCTTCGCGGGAGCGCATATAGATTATTGGTCCAGGTTCTTCCTGGGTCCGCCAAGTCATAAAATCTAGAGGTCCTGAAGTCCCGTAGTGCAGTCTCGCCCAGTACTCATGCGAATTGGCTTAAAGAGCGCAGATGTGTACGTTAAGTATTGCCGTCTGATGTACAGTTACAGTTTGGGACACAGCGGCGGCTGAACTTGACGGTGGATGTTGCTGACATCATTTGCTGACTAATGAGTAAACCCGATCACAGGCATGTCAATTGCCGCCAGACGCGCGCGCCGCTGTTGTAGCCACCCTCCGCAGCGCGTCACTACAGATCACTACCCAACTCTTTATCAGACCCGTCGTCGCACGCGGTGGATAAACGAACAGCAACTTTCCATTCCACACTATCAGAATATAATCCTTGTTATGGTTGCGTCATGGGTCTCAACGGCAGCTTCAATAGGCATGGCTGTCGGTCCACCTCTGGTCCGTGTTATGACTGTCCAGCATTCCAGAATTTATCTTATCGCTCACGTTGTTGTTAGGTGTATGCCGACCAAGCCATATCCATTGTACGAAAGAAGTAAGCAGGACCACTCTAACTCTTGGGATCCACTACTAATTCTTGGATGAAAGGGATGCAACGGGGTTCTCTCGTGATGTTTGCGCGATTCTGTGATTGCCATCCCTCAATTCTTCCTCAGCTCCACTTGACATCTATTCTGCAACGCTGCCAGACTAATAGCAAATATTACAAGATGTTTCTTTTGGCTTGGGTCAGTCTATTGACTCATTGATGGACGAGGAGAAGCTGATGCAGGTATCCTTCCAGAAATCACTTCGAGATTGCGCTGTTAATCCAATCAATATTGATGATACTGGCGCAGGTATGCGACTTCCTTGTACTCGTGATATCCATCCTGCTCACCTGAATTACATCTTCACAGTTGGCCCTACTATACATTTGCATACTCTATCGACCTCGCATCAGCCCAGAAACTCTGAATAGCTCGAAACGCCCTCTTTCCTTCTGGCAATGGCCTACCTACACGCAATACATTGAGTTCTTAGCTGGACTGATGTACATTCAACCGTTCAACCTGTACGCCTACAAACGCTGACGACGCCTTTTGTGCTAGACTCTGCCAAGCGATCCTTTTCCTCATCTTTGGTCGTTCGGAAACATTCGTTGGCATCCTTGGATTTGTTGCGTTAGGCCTAGAAAGCACGTTACCTATCCCTCAATTGATAAGGTCCTTCAATTTGTGTTTGGAATGTACAGGTCAGCGGAGCTCACGCTTTTCATAGCAATTATCAACAACGGTCGTTGTACGGATTCCGCATGTCGACTCTTATTGGCTGGGTCGGTGGAGATTCTTTCAAGTGCGTGTTATTTTATGATTGGAAACGACGTACCGGGCTCACCTCGCTGAAATTGTTAGAACTGTATATTTCTTCCTACAAGGCTCGCCCCTTCAATTCAAAGTCTGTGCGATCTTCCAATTATCCATCGACGTTGGTGAGTAAATATGGTCTTCCCACTGTCAACTAACTCAATATGTCTTTATCCAGCGATTCTCTTCCAACGTTTCATGTACGGAAACTCAGCTCCCATGTCAGTGCTGCTTGAGGAAGACGACGAACTCGAACAGGCCCTGGCTCTTGCAGAAGACTGAAAAAGCTAGCGGGTGGCCGTTGTATTTATTATAACCCAGGAACCTGGCATGTTGTCTTCTACAGTACCTTTTCATAATGAAAGTTCGAAAGCTTCTGCTTCGCCGTGGTACTTCACAGGATTGCAAAGTTCTCTCGCCGTCTCACACCGGATTCTTGGTCCAGATTGCACTCGATATTGAGTCAGGCGGGAAGACAGCTAGCTGCGCGAGAATAAGATTTACCCTGGAAGCGCAGTGCACCAGCATAGTGGTCATCGATAGGCAGAGCCTTGATGCGACCTTGTTTTCAAACTGTATTGCACCTATCTTTAACTCTAAATGTTATCGAGAAGCCTGATTTCGAAAGACAGATAGAAGGTTTCTGAAACGAAGGTGCGCCGAAGATAGCACACACTGCACCCACACTGTGCCCACGTTCGTTCGAGCTCATGCTAGAATTTTACGCACGATTCCGATTGATGTCTTCACTTTCGCGTCCTTCGCGTTCGATGTATTTCGGGATACTTGGAACATGTCATATGCACTATGTATGTACATCCAGAGACGATGATGATTCATCTATAAATAAAAGTTCAGGTCAAGTCTTTACGCACCTTCTGATAGTCTGATAGAAAGTCGCAGCTAACGTGAGATCATGTTGGGATTTGCAGACACTCCCTTAGTGTTTGCGCACAGTTTTCAGAAGAAAGAATCTTGGTTGATTTGCCTTTAGCAGGAGCCATTGCGCCATTCGTGGAAATGATATGCACCGCATGCACCACGTTGGAAAGTTGGCTTTCGGAGATGGAACACCTTACACAAGAGGAAGAAAGACAGAGACAACCGAACATGATATCTGCGAAGATAATTCTTTCTTCCTCTCATCTTTCTGAAACTTCAAAGAAACAAGTGGGGTTTCTCGCTCGTACCTGTTCCAACAGAAGGGAAAACCAGCCAGGGTAGAAGCTGTCAAGATGAGATTATTTGCCATTTTTTCCGAGGAATAGACTGGCAGCACTGAATTGAAGGGGGGTTTATAAGTTGACTATTAGTAGCATTCATCTGTGAAGACAGTTCAGTTCTCGTTGACCGACCTGCGGTCCCAAAATGTCATGGCATTGGCACATCCACGTTTAGTTCTTAACAGCGCTGCGTTGACGCGCGAGTTGGATACAATTATGGACGACGATGAATTCATGCAAAGTTCATGTCGACATCCAAGCGGCTGTGCTGATTATTTGCGGACAGTGTAGTCTGCGCAACAACGACAAATACCATACTTTACCTCCCTCACTCAAACTAACAACCAACGCGCAGCCATTTGAAGGTCCTCCAGGACTTACTCTAAACACTCATTATGGCTTTGGACACTTCAAAACCGATAGCCTTCTGCGAGCATCTCCAGCTCTCAAGTCTGGGGATCCAACCAGCATCTATTTCTTTCCAGGTGCGTTAAACGCGACATTCTAGGTGCTGACGTGCGCGTATTGACGACAGCCTCGTATTACCCCATATCATTTAGGTATGTCATTTGAGGCGCTCTCCGACGCCCTGGGTGCTGATATGCGCTTGTCCATCAGACTTTGACCCTAGAATCCGACCACTTCATATGCATTCGTGAAAAAATCGACGATAAAGGACAGGTTGTCATCATCGACCTTGCTGATGCCAATAACATCCTCCGACGACCCATTTCAGCCGACTCAGCTATCATGCATCCCAAGCAAAAGATTCTAGCCCTAAAAGGTATGTAATGGCAATCCTACATCTCAAAAGCTCACTAAGTATCATCGTTAAGCCAATCGAACATTGCAAATCTTTAACATTGAAACCAAGTCGAAGGTCAAGTCACACATCAACAACGAAGACATCGTGTTCTGGAAGTGGGTGTCGGATACCACTATTGGCATGGTCACGGAAACGGCTGTGTATCATTGGACTATAGCAGATCCAAACTCGGCACCGCAGAAGGTTTTTGACCGACATCCTACGCTTGCGGGCGCTCAGATCATCAATTACCGCGTGACCGACGATGAAAAGTGGCTTGTACTTATCGGTATCTCTGGCAACAGTACAAATCCCTCAGCGTTCAAGGTCAAGGGCTGTATGCAGCTATATAGCAGAGAACGCGGTGTCAGCCAACCTATTGAAGGACATGCTGCCGCATTCGCCTCCATCAAATTGGACGGCCACCAGAAGCCAACGAAACTGTTCTGCTTCGCAGTACGGTCTGCGACAGGAGCTAAGGTTCGTCGCCACAGCGCCCTTTTATAGAGGACATCTTGATTTAAGGTTATTTAGCTTCATATTGTTGAAATTGACCACCAAGCACCTGACCCGCCATTCGCCAAGAAGCAAGTAGATGTCTACTTCCCACCCGAGGGTGTAAGCGACTTCCCAGTAGCTATGCAAGTATCGAAGAAGCACGGCATCATCTACCTCGTGACGAAGTATGGGTTTATCCACCTTTACGATCTCGAATCAGGCGCTTGCATTTACATGAACCGGATTTCTGGCGAGACCATCTTCATTACTGCGGAGCACGAGGCCACCAACGGTATCATTGGTGTTAACAAGAAGGGCCAAGTTCTTAGCGTCAACGTCGACGAGCAGACCATCATTCCTTACATCCTCACGACACTCAACAACCCAGATCTTGCATTCAAGCTTGCCAGTCGCGGGAACTTGCCAGGTGCCGATGACCTATACATTAACCAGTACCAACAATTGTTCCAGAGCGGTCAGTACGATGAAGCTGCCAAAGTCGCCGCGAATTCTCCAAGGGTAAGAGAATACCTTTCACTGGTAGAGGCCATGGCTCAAAAAAGAACTATCTATACAGGGCATTCTGCGAACCTCAGCAGTTATTGAGGCCTTCAAGCAGGCGCCTGCAACTGGTGGTCTTTCGCCTATCTTGCGATACTTTGGTATCCTTCTGGAGAAGGGCGAGCTCAACCACCAAGAATCTTTGGAACTTGCACGACCGGTATTACAACAAGGAAGGAAGCAACTTTTGGAGAAGTGGCTGAAAGAGAACAAGGTATGCTTGACATGCGCGCTCAGGAGGCTTTGTCTGATCAAAATATCATAGTTGACATGTAGCGAGGAACTCGGTGATATTGTCCGCCTGCATGACATGACCCTCGCCCTCAGCGTCTACCTTCGTGCCAACGTCCCCAACAAAGTTGTCGCCTGCTTTGCCGAGACTGGTCAGACCGACAAGATCGTACTGTATTCAAAGAAAGTTGGCTACACACCCGACTTCGTACAACTCCTGCAGCACATCATGCGCACCGACCCCCAGAAAGGTGCTGGATTTGCCGCGCAGTTGGTAAATGACGAGAATGGTCCCCTTGTGGACATCGAGCGAGTAAGTGTCCTTGCAACATAACATCGAATGTGGTTATCAATCCTTCATCTGCTCCCAGGTCGTCGACATCTTCATGTCTCAAGGGATGATTGAAGCCGCCACGTCTTTCCTGTTGGACGCCCTCAAGGATAACAAACCTGAGCAAGGCCATCTGCAAACACGCCTCCTGGAGCTCAACCTTGTCAATGCTCCACAGGTCGCAGATGCCATCCTTGGCAACGACTTGTTCACACATTACGATCGACCCAGAATTGCCAATTTGTGCGAGAAGGCTGGTTTGCTCCAGCGCGTGAGTTTGTAAGGTTCCATAAGTGCATCGATGATTCTCACTTTGATGTGTAGGCGTTGGAACACTACGAGGATATTGCTGATATCAAACGTGCAATCGTTCACACTACAGCCCTTGAACCTGCTGTTCGTTTTCTCTCCGTTTCCTAAATTCCTACCTCTTAACATATTGCTTTTTTGTTCCTAGTGGCTAGTCCCTTATTTCAGCCGCCTTACTACGGAGCAAACAATGATATGTCTGCAAGAAATGTTACGTGTCAACATCCGCCAAAACCTGCAAATCGTCATCCAAATTGCCACGAAATACTCCGAGATCCTTGGCCCTGTCAAACTCATTGAGATGTTCGAAAGTTTCAAGACTTTTGAGGGTCTTTATTATTATCTTGGATCTATCGTCAACCTCAGTGAAGATCCCGAGGTCCACTTCAAGTACATTCAAGCTGCCACCCGTACTGGCCAAATCCGCGAGGTAGAGCGCATTTGCAGGGAGAGCAACTTCTATAACCCCGAGAAGGTCAAGAACTTCCTCAAGGAGGCCAAACTCTCCGATCAACTCCCGTTGATCATCGTTTGCGATCGATTCGACTTTGTGCACGACCTCGTTCTCTATCTGTACCAAAATGGCTTAACCAAGTTCATTGAAGTCTATGTACAACGCGTCAATTCTGTCCGAACTCCTCAAGTTGTTGGAGGACTCCTGGATGTCGATTGTGATGAGGCCACCATCAAGAGCTTGTTGGGATCTGTGACCGGCAATTTCCCCATCGATGAGCTCGTACATGAAGTCGAGCAGCGCAACAGGTTGAAATTGATTTTGCCTTGGCTTGAAGTCCGCGTTCAGGCTGGCAGCCAGGACACAGCCGTCTTCAATGCCATTGCTAAGATCTATATTGACAGCAACAACAACCCAGAGCAGTTCCTCAAGGAGAACAATGTGAGGATTTTCTTGTCACATATCCGGCTTGGCTGACGATTTCACTCTGAAAAGATGTACGAACCATTGGTCGTCGGAAAGTTCTGTGAAGCGCGCGACCCGTACCTCGCATACATCGCTTATGCTAAAGGCCTCTGCGACGAAGAGTTGATCTCCATTACCAACGACAACTCAATGTTCAAGCAACAAGCTCGATACCTCATCAAGCGCCGTCAGCCCGACCTTTGGGCGCAAGTTCTTGTTCACGACAACGTCCATCGCCGTGCACTCATTGATCAGGTTTGTTCTGGTTCATTTTACGTTTTGCATACTTCTCATGATTCGCGTAGATCGTCGCCACCGCTCTTCCAGAATGTACAGATCCTGATGATGTTTCTATCACTGTCAAAGCCTTCCTCCAAGCTGACCTCCCTATCGAGCTCATCGAACTTCTGGAGAAGATTGTCATCGAACCCTCACCTTTCAGTGACAACAAGAACCTCCAGAACCTCCTTCTCCTGACTGCCATCCGTGCCGACAAGGGCAAGGTCGTCGGATACATCAACAAGCTTCAGAACTATGACGCTGGTGACATTGCCCGGATTGCAACCGAACATGGTCTGTATGAAGAGGCTTTAACGATCTACAAGAAGCATGATCAGCATGCCATGGCCATGAACGTTCTTGTGGAACACATCGTCTCCATCGACCGTGGTTTAGAGTACGCAAACAAGGTCAATCAGCCTGAGGTTTGGAGCAGACTCGCCAAGGCACAACTGGACGGTCTCCGGATCAAGGATTCAGTTGGTGAGTATAAAGAACAACATTTGTACACACTTTTCACTCATGTTCGTTTATTAGAATCATACATCAAGGCGCAAGACCCATCTAACTTCGCTGAGGTCATCGAGATTGCCAACCACGCTGGCAAGCATGATGAGCTTGTAAAGTATCTGCAAATGGCTCGCAAGACTCTACGGGAGCCCAAGATTGATACTGAGTTGGCCTACGCATATGCCAAGACCGACCGACTTCACGATATGGAAGACTTCCTTGGAATGACGAATGTCGCCGACGTTCTTGAAGTTGGAGAGAAGTGCTTCGAAGATGAGCTGTACCAGGCCGCGAAACTGTTGTTCGGTAGCATATCAAACTGGGCTCGTCTGGCTACTACCTTGATCTACCTCGGCGAAAACCAGGCTGCTGTTGAGAGTGCTCGCAAAGCTGGAAATACCCAGTAAGTTTATACGAGTTCACCAGAACGCTTTTTGTCTAACGTCAGGACAGGGTCTGGAAACAAGTCCACGCTGCTTGCATTGAAAAGAACGAGTTCCGATTGGTACGTCTGGTAGCAGTGTCTTGAGGTGTGATGCTGATAAGATTCATTTAGGCTCAAATCTGCGGTCTCAACATCATCGTCCATGCTGTAAGTCTGATACGTTAAGGGCGCAAAGGGGGTTGAACTGAACATTGTTTTAGGAAGAGCTTACTGCGCTGATCACTCTGTACGAGCGACGGGGACATTTCGAAGAAATCATCGGCCTTCTGGAGGCTGGCTTGAGTCTGGAACGGGCACATATGGGCATCTTCACGGAGTTATCGATTCTTTTGAGCAAATACAAGCCTGCCAAGCGTGAGTCGCACATAATTATGTTGCCACCCGTTCTTATATCCCTTGTTTAGTTATGGAACATCTGAAGCTTTTCTCCGCGCGCATCAACATTCCAAAAGTTATCAAAGCGACAGAAAAAGCACATCTCTGGCCAGAGCTGGTGTTCTTGTACATCAAGTACGATGAATTCGTAAGGCTCTATATAACTTTTACGGCCGTTCATTATTTGATTGTGAACTTTCACAGGACAATGCTGCCCTTGCCATGATCGAACGTTCATCTGATGCTTGGGAGCACAATCAATTCAAGGATGTCATTGTTCGCGCAGCCAATGTTGAAATGTAAGTGGATTCGTCTGTGTGTTGAAAAGGTCCTGATTTATCCAATTCAATAGTTACTACAAAGCCTTGACATTCTACCTTCAAGAGCAACCTACACTTCTGACAGATCTCCTCACTGTTCTCATCCCTCGAATCGATCACAGCCGTGTAGTCCGCATGTTCAGACAAATTGATCACATTCCTCTCATCCGGTCCTATCTCATCGCTGTGCAACATGTGAGTCAAGCTCGCGAGTTTGCCATGTCTTACTCAATATTTTGGAACAGTTCAACCTAGAAGCTGTGAACGACGCATACAACGACCTCCTGATAGAGGAAGAAGATTACAAGACCCTCAGGGACTCCATCGATAGCTTTGACAACTTCAACAATGTCCAACTAGCAAAACGCCTTGAAAAGCACGAACTTCTAGAATTCCGACGACTCGCAGCTCACCTTTACAAGGTAAGCATAGATCTTTTGGTTCCATGCCTGTGCTAAATACATATATTTAGAAAAATGGCCGATGGGAAGAATCGATATCTCTCTCGAAACACGACAAGCTATACAAAGACGCTATGGTCACTGCTGCTGTCTCAGCTCAAACAGAGATTGCCGAAGAGCTGCTCTCATACTTTGTCGATATCGGGAACAAGGAGTGCTTTGCAGCACTTTTGTTCATTTGCTTCGACCTCCTTCGTTCTGACGTCGTGGAGGAGCTATCATGGCAACATGGACTAAACGATTTCTATATGCCATACAAGATCCAAGTACAACGGTCACTGGTGGAAAAGGTTCGTGAACACAGAACTTCAAATTTATAGTACTCACGAAAATTCGCAGTTGGCTCAGCTAGAGAAAGACGTGAAAGAACGTTCCAAAAAGGACGCCCAAAAAGAGCAAACAGAAGCAGATGCACCAATAATCAACCCTGGAGGTTTCGGTCGCGGGCTTCTCCTCACGAATGGGTATGTGAGATAAAGTCCTTTCTATTTCGTACGCTGACAAGTATCATAGGATCATGGGCCATGCTCCTCCGATGAATGGGATGGCTCCTGTGAGTACATCCTTTGACTTTCTTTGATCCTAGCCTTACTGTTTTTCCTTTAGTCCATGACTGGGTTCTATTGATTGCTTCTTCATACTGTATAGTCGGATGTATAATGTTGTCTCCTTGCTAATCGGATTTCTTGTCTCTTCCGTGTGTTTGTAATTTGTTAAAATTGGCGTTCTGCGGTCTTCTCGCTGAGTGCTTTCCGCATCTTCGAATACTGTGCGGTGCCACAGATGCGAACGGAGATGAGCACTTGGGCCAAGGGCAATACACAGTGCCCTAGGCAGTGATTGAGAATCCGAGTTACCTGCGCCTTTATGGATATAATTGGCAGACATTGAGTTGGACGGTTCCACGATAGTCCTTCAGATCCAGCAAGAAACCCTGTAGGCTGTTCAGTGTTTCTTCTCAACAGTACTGCTTCGGAAATGTGGGCCAAATGTGGCGTAGTATGTGACTGGAGATTGCAGACAATGCAATCAATCATTGCTTATCATTCTTACAAATTAGATAGCAAGTGACCTTGCGTTAAATGAACTGTTTCATTCAATGTCTATGGCTATTCACTTATTGGTCTACTCTGTCGATCAAATGTCGATCTTTGATTAACTTCGGAGAAGTTGAGTGCCTGAGTGAAACGGATACTAATCCGCCTGAACAGTGGGTTGAGATGACTTGGGATGCCAATCAGGATTTTACATTGATTCGATTGGCCAGCTTGCCTGTATGCAACCACTGACCAGCTCTGTTTCAGTACCCAGTCATCAAGCTCTTCGAGACGACGTGGTGATGATATGGATGAATGAGGAAAGATCCATGCATCCCCAGAAACAAAATGATGATGGTGAGTAATAACATACATAACGAATACATGGTCTGGAATGGTATCGATGCTTGTATGATGAAGCGGAGCACGAGTGTAGGTAATATATAGTGCGCAGGAAGTCCTAGATATTAAACGATGACTGCAGCCGGAAGAGCTGGAGTAGGATCGAATTAGAATGGGTAAAAACCGGAGCAAGTCAAAGAATGTGAAGTTGAGGGGCTCGCCAGTTTGAACAAAGGTACGTCACGGGCGGCGCCCGCCCAGCCCTCTCTTTCGTAAATCCCGCCATAAAATCCCAAGGTATCTGGTCCGTCCTCACATGACTACGCAACTGCTCTCTGATGGTCCTTTGGCACGTGTGCTCAAAGACACTCGCGCCGCTTCATAAAACACCTCTGTCACGCCCCGATTGTGTTTCGAGCTGCATTCTGAAGAGGATCGTGAGCGGAAACACAGCCGCAGACAAGACGCTGAAACAAATGCTCACCCAGATAACGGGACGCCCGTATTCGTCTTGCCACAGCTAGACCCTCTTCATACTGTATCGTATGTTGACCATATCGTTTTAGACGTTCTTTCACGGCGGGGTCGTCTCGAAGATCGCATTTGAGGGCTTTTTTTTCGTTCAATATAGTTCAATCCACACATAAGCAGTAGCACGAACCAACGAGAACCAGCTGTCATATAGAAAAGGTTAGACGGTGTTCAAATTGTTTCCAAGATACATACCTTCACACCAGGACAAAATTCTAGGATCTCATCTAACCACTGCAATGATGTCAGAATTTTGAATTCAGCGATGGAACCGTACACCACCTTAGACTCGACGTTCTCCAGTGATGTTGGAATATCGACCGAGAAGCAGACCATAATGACGTGTGTTTCCGCATACGAAAGAGACCGCAATCGATCAAACTCTTCTTGACCTGTACAAGCAAGTAAAGAAGGGGTGTCAAGGAAAAAGAGATTAAATTGGGAAATCCTTGAGCATTAGAAGTCAAAGTAGGATACAGATAAGTAAAAGGCAACACGCCCACATACCGGCCGTGTCCCATAGACTTAATTCAACCATTTGTTCGTCCACGAAGATATCATGCACGTAGTTTTCGAAGACGGTGGGTTCACTGCGGAGTGTGATGAATGGCAACCCGATTCAAATGACCCATAGAGACGCACTAGACTTGGGTAAAAAAGCCACGAGTGAAGACATTTAGCAGTGATGTTTTACCTAACAAGTTCATAGCTTAGATATAGTGGCCACTGCATCTACAGACACGAGGACTTACCGCATGCACCGTCTCCACAGACTACGACCTGAGATAGACCTCAATTTATTGAACCAGTATGACATAAGGGCACTATAGCCACCTTTCTTTGTATCTAGTCGGTTCATGTATGCTCAGAAGATGATAAAGTAGGAATGAGTAAGCAAATACATACTGGTTTGCTGCGACCGAAAGAAGCACCCTTCGTTGAAGTTCCACACAGGGACATGTCGAGGAATTGCGAGCCGGCTTTTCCGATTCAGTTGTATGTAGTTCCCAAGCGATTAGCGTGAGGCCTAGGGAGATTGGGAAGGATATGGCAAAAAGTAACAAAGCAGTAGCAGTAAGAGGATGAGAACATTACATGCGGAGAAAGTATTCAAATGCCAAGTGGGGAATTGCAACAACTGCACGTGATCGAGCCATAGCAGCCGGACCGGCTTCCCGCACCAACTCAAACATGACGATGACGGATCACTGCAACGGCAGTCAAGAACATACAATTTACTATTATGATGTCTAAATTCAGGGAGGGGTATGATACATAGATTACAAGTAGCATCTACAAAACATATAGCGTCGGAGGCAAAGCAATACAATACGGAAGCAATCAAAGGCGGCGGCGCCAGTCAGAACAAAACGTGAAAAAGATAATGAAAAAATGTCCACGGTCACTGCATCGCCAAGTCATTGACAAAGTCATGCCAGGTAGTCTGCATATTCCCGTCTGGAGAACCCGAGGCCTTCCGCTGACCAGGCAGAGGACTTGTATCCAGAATGAGGGGGAGCTGACTTTGCCCAAACGCATTCCCGCTGTTGGCATATGTCATCGAAACCGCTCCATAATCGTACACGGGGAAATATTGCGGGAACGTCGTATCACTTCTACTGACTGAGGTGTCCATCGGTGATGCCTGTTGTTGGTGCGAACTCGAAGACATATCCTGTTGTGAGGGTTGCATCATGTTCTGCATCGACTGCTGCGATAGGAATGGCGATGGCTCCGTCTGAAATGTAGGTGTGGGCAGTGTCGACATTCCATAGATAGACACAGGCGATATGTCAGCATCAGAGAATGAGCCCTGCCCCATACTCGACGAGGGTTCATTGGAGTATGAGCCGTGATTAGACGATGAATGGTGCTGGAACCGCTGTTGCTGATTCGGAACTTGTTGACCACTGGCAGAGGTACTGAACGACTGCAGATACTCAAGAACGCTAGGGTGAACTTTCTGCATTGTAGGCGATAATGGAAGGGGCACGATCGGATTATTGGAGGTAGGTGACCTGTCCAGGATTAATGGCGAGGACGGTTCCTTCTTTGACACCAATCGGGTCTTTCCACCGAGGATGGAGAGCTCATCGTCGTCATCTTCAGGAGTCGCCGGCCCGGCTGCGGGGTTGTATCGACTCAAGGGAGATCCTTTCCCCCTTCGGAACTCATCCAGACTGAAGTGAGCCTTTTCTTGTAGATGGAGCATGATGTTCTGCGACGAATGTTAGAGTTGTCTCGTGAATGGGCACGTTCAATGCTATTCTTACCAGGACCTTCCCTGCCTGGAAGCCACGGGCGGCTTTTGAGAAAAGTTCACAAGCAGAATCGAGTTGGACAAGCGCTGATGGGGCTAGGCTCATTGAAGGACATCGAGTGACAATAGACCCCAAGACAATCTAATTCCACAAAGTGTAAGGACACGCCGCGTCAGCGAGACAGATTGTGCTTACCGCGCAAGAAAACATATGCGTCCACAAGAACCACATACGCTCGCTGGGTTCCTTCAGCTGAGTGTGCAGATTCCGCATCATTGCGACGAGGGAACCTGCGCTTCGGTAAGCCGCAATGACGGAAGTCCCATATGGGCTACCGAGAGGGTCTTTGGGGTGGTCACTGATAGCTCGCGCAAAGAAGCTTCGATGCAGATAAAGCAGATCTGTTGAAGATTACAATTGGAACATCGTCAGTGATCTTAATCAGGGGAGTTGCCAAAAGAAAAGGACCCACTCATTTCACGAAGTGCAAGGACAATATGGCGCTGAAGAGTCAGCATGACCGTATCTGGATAGCCACCTTGACGAGGCTCGGAGCTACCAAAGCCCGCTACTTGAAGCACAGGAGGTACTGGGAACGCGCGCAGTTTCCTGTCAAGTTGAAGCACCGTGGCGTATGTAGGCATTTTTGCACCGAATGCTTGATCATGAAGGAGAGTCATGCATTCTGAGGTGAAGCGGTGCTTCCATGAGTTGACTGTTGGAATGATTGTTCAAAATAAAGCTTCGAATGGAGCTGCCCCAATAATATTACACTTACAACTCTGTTCGTCCGACGTATCGTTGAGGTGGGGCATTTTGCAATCAAAATGTGGTAAAGCAAATGATGGTGGACGGCCAAACGTCAAACACTGCCAAGAATCATATGTAAAGAGCTCCCAAAATAGTTCACGACGCCGCTGGGTTTCAAGAGGATCGACTTTCCATCGACCGCTATCCCGATCTAAGCATCAAACACTTATTCAATTTCCAAGCAATGATGCCAGCTTTAGTAACATGAACTCACGAAGACCAATCTGCAATTTGCACAGATCATGTGTCAGTTTCGAAGGTTGGCGACGTCGAGATATAAATAGCTTACACTTTGGCCGACTTTGACCGCAATTCCCATTATGGCCCATCGAGCGCCGGAGCTAGTTCCATGCCGATCAGCCAAGAACAAGTAGTAGGTCATCAGGTACTACAGAAAGTGAACAAAAATGAACTCTGGGGTAAGAGTGGATCGTTATCCGGCACGCACCAAGGCTTGAACCGCGTTGATGGTTGGTTCCTCGAAAAAGGATTGATGAAATAATGCCGCTCGGGCCAGTTGATGATATTTCTCCGCTTCCAGGTTGTACGCGGGCAGGGAGGTGTTCATGAGAGACCCAATTGCGAGAACCATGAACATCAATGCGAGGCGGTGCGACAGGAGAGGGCTATCGGGTATTTGTCCATTGCTCTGGTCATAAAATTGGGCGTATACTTCATTGTCGAAAGAGTCCATATTGATAGGATTGTACCTGAAGGGGTGGTGGTTCAATGATAAGGAAAACGGAGAAATTCTTGAATTGCGGCTTACATCCATGCGGCATGGCTATAGTATATCGAGCGCAACTCCACCGCAATTTCAGTCGGCGGAAGATACCAATACAATGTTTGAAGTCCAACATTGTCGGTGTGGGAAATTGTTGAGATGGGAAACGCTGCTGCTCGGTTCAAGATTCCAGGCGGTAGAATGTTTCGCAGATTCTCCAAATGATTATCCTGCTCATCTTCTTCTGGAAGTTCATTCTATAAATAAATCAGCCATACTCCAAAGCCTTGCCGGTGCGATTGACTCACTTGAAGGAAGTACTAAGAATGATCGTCTGGAGTCAGATGAAGTCAATCAGGATAATGCTGCAAATTTCTCACCCAAGAATTTGCGATTTGTCCAAAATACTTCGCTCGCCCAGTGAGGCTGATCGACAAAGACCCAAAGGCGTCGACAACGTCAGGGTTGTTTTCTTCCTCCTTTACAGTAACGGAGGCTACAGGTTTTGTTGAGTGTGTTAGTTCTCTTTGCAATGGGGCCTTAATTTTGAGCAAATCATCAGACAGAAGCGGGTGCTGATCCGTCGATAGATGAGAATGTGATGTGCGTAATGCGTCTTCCAACTCTCGCACGCGGGTTGCAAGTTCAGATATCTTTTCGTGTAATTCTTGAGTCGACGCGAGGACAAATCTGGCGCTCTAAGTGTCGGTATGCCACAGAATACTAGAGGGCTGGATACTCACCGATTTCCTTGGCCAGTGGTGAGTGACCCCTGGAGGAGAACTCTTAGGAAAGCTGTTGCGGATGATAAGGGACCCACTAGGACCCACGTCAGGGCAGATAGCTCCGCATCCTCTTTTGACACAAGAGCTACAGGGTATCGCTCGATCGCAACGCAACTTGAGCCTGCGCGGAAAATATATCAAGGGGGAAAAGTTTAGATAATGAATTATAAAATCAATTCAATACGCACCTTCGGCATTCTGCACAACTCAGGCGAGTGGCACCTTTCCTTCGTTTCTTTGAGGGGCCGTCTCCCAGGTGATCAATCCGCCTTTCATATGGCGAGACAGGAGGGGATGGCATTGAGGAGGTTCGAGGATGATGATGGAGAAGAAGAGAAGAGTGGTGGTTTATTGGACGAGGGTGAATTATGCCCGATTGCTAAGATAGCCATTTCTCAGATGGTGCCCAGAAGGAGATGCCCGATCACCGATCTACTTCCACGCTACCCCAGTGGCTGTGCTGTTTCTGAAAGAATTCATTTGCTCCCTGCAAAAGATTGCACCCTCTGCTGGGTCTGTCATCAAAGATTAGCCGGCGTAAACAGTAATGAAGTCGGGCTGAGAAAGCAAAGAGGTTGGTGCAGCTTAGGACAGCTTAGGATGAGCTTGACCTCGGCCAATCGCGTTCTGCCGGTGAATTTGAAAGTAGCCATGACGAAGGTGTCACCTTTCCCCTTCGCGAACAACAACTTGTCTTTTTATAACTCTTACACAAGTTGTAAGTCAAACCCTCCATCTGATAGTGTTCCTAAGGTATTCCAGCCACTATCGACTTTCTTATCAAATGAGACCCGTTATAGGTTCCCACATGTCAGATTGTCCTTGTAATTCTCGTAACGTTTTGCCAAAACATCCAAATATCTGTGGTTTCACTTCGCGAGTAGGAGGTCAGCAGCTTTGCCACGATGTTTGCCAAGGATCGGAGCAATATGAGTTCCTGCCTGAGCTTCCCATCATCTCGACCTTTATTCACAGGCCCTTTGCTGTACCTTGCTCAAAAGACAGGTGTTCTTCGATATTATATCCGTGCCTCCGCGACCTCCGGAAGCATCTTCCATCGAATCCGATCATTATCAGCGTCAGGATCTTGATCGTTACTCAGCGCTGGGCAACATGTATGCAAACTGGCAAGGCAGGTATAGATGACGCGCCACCCTCTGATCCGTGCATGCCAATTGCCCTGGGAATATTACCTTGCGGAAGGATTGAAATCAAGGTAGACAACCAAAAAGTAGTACCCGATCCACAACTTGCAGAACAATATATTGAAGTTTGATTCCGGTTTACGGGATCAAAGATCGCGTTTTATGACGATGTCGATTTTAGACGATTTCCTTCCGTTGAGGTCAAGAAGCTTCGATCTTTATTAGTTCGAAACAGTAGGAGAATGTTTCATCCTCATCTAGACGCCAAGATCATGTACGAGGCGGCCCTTCTCGAAGTGGATTGCTTGGCGTGCACTCATCACTGACATGGGTAATGTTATTTTGTAGCTGATACATATTCTATCGTGTTTCACGAATCTTTGAAGCTCAAGATGCAGCGGGCATAACAAATCCCAACTTTTTGATCGCGACAGAGTCGAATATTGTTTCCCCAGCTCCTTGGTCATCAGTAGGATAGGATAATTATAGTGAGCATACCACATGCCACTCACAGACTTCTGCGATATAAATCGTGAAAGAGAAGTGTTTCAGGAGTGAAGTTGAGCCTGCCGAGGGTACACAGAAAGTTTGGCTTGCAAGAAAACAAGGGAGTCTATGTAAGGATATGCAGACTATTTTAAACACATTTAACATGTTTTGATGGTCCTTAATCAGCCTCAATCCTCATCGTGTCGAGGGAGATGAATTACTACCCCGGACCGAAGGCATCATCATTGATCCCCCTTGATCCCCTCCCTTGCAAGCTCACCGGCTTTACGTCCCGACTTTTGACGATTTCCTCGTCGTTACACCCATGCGGACGCTCATGACACCGCTCAGTTTTCGGCATGCGGCAGACTGTTGCTTGTACGATAACGCTCTTACGAGACCAAGAATTCATGTGGCGAAGTCCGTAGAGACCTGGCTTGGATTATTGAAGTCTCAAGACACCCTGAACGTTTGCATGGATATAACTCAGTAGGCTGAACCTCCGCTCACATACAGTACAAGTATACTGGTATCGCGATTCTACGGAGCAAATCACAAGAAATATTTGAGGAATAAGGAACTTCGTCTATAAATAGAAAATGTACATGGTGAAGCATTGCCTAATATTCCAGAATTTTATATATCGATAGTGCCCTCCACACTTATTGACGCCAGAACCGCGAAGTTGCGTCGACTGCATGCCGCATAGTCGGCGCGTCGCTCATCATACCGTACGATTTCTCCATCTCTATGAGCTCATTACAACACCTCACACTCCTGGAGAGGCATTCATATGGGTTTGTCGGGATGCCATTCTGACATAAATGCCGGGTGGCGGTCGAGAAATCGATGAAGCGCGGCGTAAAGCCCATTTGGAGGATGTGATGTGCGTCAAGGAGGTCTCCGTGGACAACACCGGCTTGGTGCAGTTTACAAGCGGCAATCATGATTAGGCGGCTTTTGAAAGAGTCCATGAGTTAGAATACATTCGAGTGGGGCGAAACAGAAATAAGACTCACTTGAACTCCCTGTTATCTGCCATAATCATTGGACCAGAGCAGTACTGTAAAACCAGACACCCTAATGGATGGCCGTCCACCTTTCCCCTAAATATTCCATGGCATTGCGGGACCACGTCCCCTTGCAAGTGGAACAAATCTTGCGAATATAAATCGAACTCCCGAGTAATCGCGCGTTGCTCCTCTTCACCGCGCGCAAGCTTTATGATCACTGTCTCTGTCGGCTCCTCAGCAACGGGCCCAATACGCGCGAGGTAGATGCTATGGCCAAGACGCCTCATAACATGCGCAGTCTGGTGGAGGGCTTCGTTGTCGAATGACCAAAGCTCATAAATGTGAGTCGCGTCCCAGATAAGTTGGAGAGTAGCCATGATGGAATAGAGAAGGTAGCTTGTGCGGAAGGAGCTTGTATGTCGCGTACGGTGCAAGTCAAACTGAGGTGTGGGATGTAGAAAGACGTTCCTTCGCAACCTCTTATATATGCTGGACAATGTGGCCCCTACCAGTTGTGGCACTGTCGGCATCAGAGCGCACTACCGTTCTTGTCACCAAAGCCCAAAAGGACCAGGCGAGGACATGGCTTCGGGGCCACTAAACATTCCTGTTTTGGGTTTCAATGAATGAGCCACTCATTTTTGCATTGTACTTTACTTCAACTTCAAGTAATGATCTGTTCTGGCCATATTGTTTGTCATTCCGTCTTTCTTTCCTTCGAATCATATTACTTTCAGATGCTCAAGTTGCATCCATCTTGGTAGAAGTGCTGGTATTCCGTACCGGGTATATATTCCTTTCCAGACGCGTAATAGCCAAGCGCCCAAGCCAGGGAATTATGAGGCATTCATTTTACGCCGATCACCCAAGCACTGCTTTATCTGGCATATTAGTTGCCGTTTTTAGACCATTGTGCAAATTCCATTCGTAAATCTCGATGATCTGACACCAAAACACAGTGTACCCTGTTTCAACCTGTTTCAACCCTAGGTAGCCTGACTGTAGATTACGATGTGCAAGTTTTCATTTACGGTCAGGTGCAATCTCCCATTTCATGGATATACATCGCTATCTTCGTAGGATGTAAGGCATTCAGGACTATGACGAGAGTGAGTGAATATATGCCCTCTCTCGCATGAAGGAAGATGTGGATGGGAAGCAATTGACCCCAAATATGATATAGAATCTGTAAGGAATGAGTTTAAAATGCATGTTTTAAAGACGGAAAGGAAGAGGGATAGATAGAAGATAATCAACCTAACCCAAGGTGATCAACTAAAGTAAAGTACATAGTCGTTGTTGTGTCGTGGTATAATCGTGAGCCCAATCGTCTAAAAAGGTATAAAACCAACGCATAATCCGATAATCGCATTACCTTAAGCCCTCCAAATCTCCAGCCGAAACCGACACAGGCGGACCCCCATGCTCATCCACATCCTCCCGCTGCCCATGACTCAAGTTCGTTACGTCCCTCACCACAATTCCAGTCCCATTGTACCCTTGTCCATTGTCCTTCACCACTCCCGTTCCATTCCCCGCCAAATGGTACCCAGCATTGCCCAAGCCATGGACATCGCTCGAAGGACTTATAGGCTCTGCCACGGACGAGGTATCAGAGAAGCTATACAGAGAATCCCGCTGCGACTGGTGGAGATGTAACTGCGGAGGCGGTAGCTGCATAGCAGCCGCATTCGTCTGAAGAGGCGGCATTTGCTGACTGGAGACAGACGAGATGCTCGAGCGTGAACTGAAGAACCCTCCCAGTTTGCGAGACAAAGGCGCAGACGAGATCACAGGTGTGCCATTTGCAGACTGACCAGGAGGCGGAAGTCCCGGTGTCGTAGCCAGCCCAGAGCTCGCAGACGATGGCGGCAGAGGGGTGCCCACAGTGCTTGACCTCAAGGGTGAGTCCACACCGCCCCAAAGCTTAAACCCCCACCCCGTCGCTGTCTTCTTTGGATCGCCTTCCTCCTCGCCGGTCGTCATGGTCGGTGGAGGCGGCAACTTCATCGCTGTAGAAGCACTACTGCCGCCGGCAGGCATAGCGCCGATATTATTATCTGCGATAAACTCCCGCAAGGCCTTGACACATGTCTCCGAAGCCTCCTTGGCTTCATTCGCTTCCATCAACTCGTGTTTCGCAGTGTCCAACTCGTCTCTGACAACCTTCAATTCCTTGCGTACCGATTCGAGCTCGACCGAAGTAGCCACCGCCACCACCGAAGATGGCGACGACGATCCTGATGGCACTGAATCACCAGCCTGCAACAAATCAGGATTGGGGGGCGACGTGCGTCCGAACATGCCCGAGTATCGTTTCGAACTGCTCGGTGCTCCAGAGAAAAGCGCCGCCGCCTCTGGGGAGGCTATATTACCGAAACCTGGGGCGTTAGGACTTGGCGTGAGATCTGGAGTGGGGAAGGAGCCAAAGGTGGAATCTGATACAGATGAGATGCGTCTGTGGCCGGGACGACCTGTCATAGGCGCAAAGGAGGCACGCTTTGATGAGGGTGGGCTGCCGAATGCGGTGAAGGTTGATGAAAGAGTTCGGGAGACGTCGACGGGAGCCAGGCTCTGGCGGCGGCTTTCCGTTTGTAGACGCATGAGTCCCCTCCTAGAGAGATGAGCATGCGTAGAAACGAAGGTCAGATACATCTCATCGATTATTCCGAAAAACCCACCTGCTCTCCTCTACCTTGGCCCTCAGGAGCACGATCTGCTCCTCGTCCTCTCTGATTTTCTTCCTTGAAGCCGTAAGCTCCTCCTCCGCGTCAGTGGCCTTCTCCGTCATCATCTGCAGCGCATCCTTAGTATTAGCCTGTTCCGTATTCGCAGCTTCCAGCATCTTCAGCAGTCCATCCCGCTCCTTCGTAATCTCCGTCACCGAGTTCCGCAACTGCGTCACAATATGTGCCAGTATATCAGGATCGGGCGAGAACTCGCTCTTCTTCTTGGCATGTGTCGGCCGTGGTGATGAGCTGCGATTTGGCTTCTCGTTCGAGTCGGGATGGGTGAGCGCGTCGTACCCAGGTGTCACGGGCGGGCTCTCCATGTTTAGTTGTCTTTCAAGCTCAAGACTCAAGTCAATCGAGAAACGGCCTTTCTCGCCTTGTTGCGCCAAGCCCTGTGTGTGTGCCAGCCGTTGCTCGAGGTCTAGATCAGCAGATAGTGGCGCCTCGAACTCGATGTGGTGGAAATTGTCGTGATGCTCGTTGAATGTGGTGGACGTGGAGGGAGAAGTGATTATGGTAGGGCCTGGCATGATCAGTCCTGAGATGCCAATGAGTGGCTGACACGAGACACGCGACAACGAGAGGAGACGGGAACAGAGAAACCGCGGGGGTTGCTAGCACAGCGGTGGTTACCGACCGGGAAAAGGACACGGCGGGAGTGCAGATGGAGAATTATGAGAGCTATAGTCAAGTTCGTCACGTGGGATAAATGGGGACACGAAGTATGTCCGGTTGCCCTAGCCAGCACCAGCAACAGCGCACAGATTCCTACATGTATTCTCGAATCATGATACAACGCAAAGAGGTTAAGTCTACTGGAATAGCTAGGAGGGTATTTTCTAGTAGACCCACTTTTCATTCCCAATTATTTAAAACAACAACACGCTACCAACATACAAGCCACATTTCATCTCCTCTTTTTTGTCGCACACTTTATTCATTTCCTTCTTTTCTTTCGTGTAATTTTCTATCATCATCTGTTATTACCCAGGAGCGGAGATAAACGAGAATCGCGACGTACTTTTTGTTCATTCAGAGGAATGGGTGAGAGGATCGATGCATATGATGCCGTCGCGTTCGCTCCAGGGGTATCCCCAGCGATGCAGCCATTCACGTACACCAGTAGCCAGACGAGCCCGAGAGGCACCCCGAGAGACATCTTGCGTGGCAGTGTGTTTTTCTTCGCCGACGATAGCATACGCTGTAACAGACTGGTCAACGGATGTTATACAGGATTGAAGGAAAGACCTACCTAACCCGTAGAAATGCTCATGTTCCAGCTTTATGAAAAGTGACCACGCATGAGATGTAGTTCAAGACTCAAATAAACACGAAAACCCACCGCAAGCAAAAACTGCTCCAACACTTCAGTAGCCTCATTCGAATGCAACCCATGTAAATCCAACATCGCCTCCGTCCTCTCCTCCTGGCTTCCCTTCACCCCATGATCAGCACCAGCACTCACAATCCCCAAACAAACCCCCAACCCAGCGCCGACCATCTTCCCTCTCGCTCCTCTATCCCCCGGATCGTCCGACCACGCCGCATCCCTCGCCCGCACAGCCTGTTCCGCCACCTTCGCCCGCTCCCTGACCAATTTCCCCGCCGCATCCGCCATCTCCGCCCCCATCTTCGCATTCAAATCGTGCCCCTCCCGACTGAACCTCTTCGCCGCCGCACCGTCGCCCCGCCTCCAGGCATCGGCAGCCCGCGACAGGCACGCATTGCGAGCGGCTCCAAGTTGAAGGGCACGCGCTCGGTAGGCCATGTAGAGGTTACTGACGGAGTCGCCGGTGGGCAGGGTGGGCAGCAGAGCCGGTTGACGGAGTTTGATGCGCGGTGAAGGGCGCGGGGCGACGATGGCGCTTTGGTGGTGGATGTTATCCGCGGATGGACCCATGATATCTCTGCGCGCTGCGTGGATCGGGTTCCCCATGTCGTCTACTTGGGGTTGCGAGGCTGAGGTTGCAGGTTTCTTGACCGCAGCTGCGAACCTCGTACGTCCGGGGTCGTTGTACGCTCTTTCCATGTACTTTCGACCCCTTCCAGCAGAAGCGTTGCCGTCAAATCCGAGAACAGGGAATTCGTCTGGGGGTGGGCTGTGGACTGCCAGTGGTCCGGTACCAGGTGGCACATTCGCCCTCGCTAGTGCAGTGTTGAGACTCGCAATATCGACATCTTTAGGCAGGTGATGCAAAAATTCGCAGCTCTCTTGTTTGGCACAAGTCCCACGAAGCCAGAACCTGCAAAGGGCTCGTTCAAGATCGTGACTGCATTAAGAAAGAACACGCGTCAGTGAACAGAATTGTGAAATGTCTGGAAGGGCAAGCACCTGAATCGACAATCTGCCCTCAAACATTCCCCAGCCACAAAGTACCTACACACCCGATTCCCACCAGGAACAGGACGCCCATTGACATACCTCGGTGCAGGTCTTCCGGCAGGAGCAGGTACAGGCTGGAAACCTCTGCCAGCACCACCTCTCCCAACACCATCCCTCGACACAAGCGTGACCCTCGCACCCATATGCTGCAACCTATTCTGGGGGCTCTGTGGCGGCGCTGGCAAAGCTCTATCTACAAGCCACGCCATCGCTCTATCGAAATCAAACCCATTTGCAGCTAGGGCGTCTTCCAACTCTGACGGAGCGAGGGTGGACCCAAAGACGGAGCTCAGGACGTCGAAAGGTGTCATCCCGTCGGTGAGGGCCGCGGAAGCCTCCTCCGAATCGGGTTCTGGGATTTGGCCATTGGAGTCAGGAGAACCGTAGGGGTTATAGCCTGGTTGGAATGGGTTTGACCCGTCAGGAGGGGAGGTTGACCACGACATGTTGTCAAAAGTATCGAAATCTGAGACAGTGATAGAGTGGAAAGAGGGTATCGGGTTGGAAGCGAAAGGATCGAATGGATCTTCCTCATCGTCTTCGTCCTTTGGACGGTGAGACGAACGCAAGGACGAGGTAGTAAGTGAACGTGTGAGAGACGGGTGGTCTGCTATAAGAGGGGCCGCGATGGCAAGATTGGACGTGGCGCGAGGTGAGCCCGAGTTGTTATGTGCCCACATGTCGGGCGAAGGGGTATCAGCACGCAGAAGTGAGCCAGGATGAGAAGAGGCGGCTGCAGATAGCGGCCGGGGTATAGGCCTGAACTCGTTCGCTTTCGCATTCAGCAGTCTCGGAGAAGAGAGCGGCGACGCCGGCAACGAAGCTGTGAATTGCGCATGCGCATGCGTCGCCTGAGCATGTGCCAATATGGGCGATGAGGACGGGGAGTAGTCTGATTTTGTGGACATAGGCGCCAAGGGCGAAGTGACGGGGGT
This sequence comes from Crassisporium funariophilum, assembly GCA_014925845.1. NCBI lineage: Eukaryota > Fungi > Basidiomycota > Agaricomycetes > Agaricales > Crassisporiaceae > Crassisporium > Crassisporium funariophilum. Next base: position 1,694,775 of record JACGCL010000005.1, read on the forward strand.
GTGTGGTCTGCGAAAGACGTGTACGAGGGGAGAAGCGGGTGCCGAGGAGGGCGTGTCTGGTCTGGCTGGGTAGAGGCGGGAAGAGTTTGTGGATGCACGGGACGATGGCCTCGAGATCGGGCGGCGCGTCGGAGTTAGGAAGAGGAACGGCACGCCAGCAACGTCGTCGCGGTGCTTGTGCATCAAATCCAGCACAGTCTGCTCAACCTACACCCAATCCAGCTCGTCAAAGGGTGCCTGCCAACGAGCAAGAAGGACTCACGCTCTCATCATCCATGGTATAAGTGGCCTTCAGAACGACCTTGAGCTCGTCCTCCTTTTCCTCGACGAGCAGTGAAACGATCTCATTGACCAAGGAATAGGGCACCCGATTGAAATCGTCGTTCTCGGCATCGCTGTCGTAGCTCTCGAGCGGTTTGTACTGTCGCGCAATCGCTGAGAGCTGGGCACGAGTGTGGGGAAACTTCCCCGAGGATGATGGCGGCTGCTGTAAGTGGTTGGTGGCATAGGAGACACTCAACGGCTCGAAAGCCAAGTGGTATGGCATAGCCATTAGGATGGATATATGTAAGTAAGTAAGTCAAACAGGACGTGAAGAAAGATTGGAGGGAAGGGAAAGAAATATGCAGGGTCACTTGGCGGGGTCACAACCATAAACTGATGATCATGCATAAAGTACAAACAGTTCATTACATGGCCTTACATTTATTTATACACCCCACTGAACATACACCACCTCCTCCACAAAGCTCTCCTTGCCCTCGCAGCAGTCTTTAGAGCATGCGAACACCATACACGTCCCCCACTCCATCCCCCTCTTCGCCTCCTTATCATCACCGCCTTTCAATGCCCTCTCTACCGCCTTCCTTCTTTCCATATCCGTCATTTTTTGGCTTCCCTCCATCCACGCCGGTCGCAGCACGTTAATCAAGTTGGGCGTGAGTTGGCACTCGAACACCCTCGCTGACTTGCACACGGGGCAGGGTGGCACGGAGGAAGCGTCGTACACCCTGCGCACTACAGGGACGACTTTGAACGCGGCTTTGGTTACAGGTAGAGGCTCCTGGTAAGGTAGGGGCCAAAGCAAATCAAAGATCTTATCCGAGGCGAAAGGCAACGGGGTGCCTTTTAGGTCATATCTACATAGCCAACCCAACACAATACAATAAGCGATCAAAGTCTCATCATATCAAAGATTGAAAAGATGAACGAACCTAACACACTGCTCCCCTTCGTACCCGACTCGCTTCGTAAATCTCTCGAAGACCTGATCCAGATCTAACGAGTTCTCATACGTTTCCGGTGCCCAACTCATATCCTTATCCTTCTTGTCTTCATCCCCGAGCTCTGTTACCTGCACCCCTTTCGGAAGCTTCGCTTTAGGCTGCGGGGGGAGGTATTCCCCCACAGTCGACAGGTAAAGGGGCGGGTAGGTCGGTGCGGATCTCCAAGGAGACTCGGTGATTGTCGTCGACGCCATTGCCGTTAGGAGTGACGTTTCCGAGGATCCCGAGTCGCTAGACGCGTCATCCACATCATCGTCGTCTTCGTCGTTACTTGGTTCATCAGCCTTCGTGATTGTAGTGGTTGTCTCGGTTTCGGAGACGGGGGCTGCAATCTCCGGCACCGAAGCGCCGCCGAAGATCTGAGCGCCCATGCCAAACATATGTGTACTATTGGCGCCGGCGGCAAATCCTCCCATCTGTCAAAAGTTCAGTCCATATCTTCATGAATCAGACGAGTTGCCAGCAACGCTTGACAGCGAATGTCAAGCAAGCATAAGAGGAAATTAGGAACCAACTCCTCGTCCTCGTGGAGTTCGACGCCCGTAACGCAAATCACGAACCGAGAATTGAGGACTCACAGAAAAGGGATTGTTCTGCGGCGCAGCCATCTGCTTTTTATGCTCGGCATCAGCGCGTGCCTTTTCCAAGGCGGCGGCCTTCTTCTCCCGCTCGCGCTCGAGTTTGCGTTCTAGCTTCGCTGCATATTTCTCGTTGTATCTGAGTCCTCGCCAAGCACGGACGCTAATGAAAAATTCTCCGAATTAAATCACGTTTTACCATGGCGAAAACCGATACGACTGAAACAGCTGAGTGATGTGCCAACCAAGCTGGAGACGGCCGTAGATAGATGTAAAGTGGAACCCACATACCTGCCGTCCTTGCCTTGACAACCCGTTCTAGCGCAACCCCAGATGTACAGCGCCCTGTCCATGGGGCTGTTCTCAAATGGGCACCACATTTGAATAAGCAACTCCATAGGTTTATCGCAGACTTTGCAATGGGAAGACTCGAACGGAGGTTCACGGGCTGGCAGCATGGCCTTCATCATTCAGGTTTCGTACACGATTACGTGGATTTTATTGGTTCGCAGAGGATGCGAAGCACACGACGCGACGTGCGTGGATGGAGAAAACGATGACGAGATAGATAGAAATAGAAAAACAGAACAAGTCAATACATTCTGCGACGGTAGTACATGTGTGGGGGATGCTCGTACAGGAAATCCTCCGATACGAGAGACGGCAGCGTCGAGGACATCGGTGTCGACATCGACGAGGCCGTCTGGGACACCTAACAATACAGAGGTCTCTACTTCCCCAATACCTTCATCGTCCGAATCTGACCAATCGTCGTCTGGTCGGGGCGGCGCCATGATCTTCTTATGTTCTTTCTGGCGTTAGAGAAGTAGTTGGAGATACAGAGAAGCTCGATTAGAGGCAGGAAGATCGGAGTCGAAAGTTGAGAATCGGAAAGCGGCGTGAGATCGAAAATCCTATAAGAGAAGGGACGGAATCAGTCAGATTCTTCGGCGCTCAAATCGCATGAAACGAGGAGTTTAGATAGATGGAGAGTGTCAACGGGCGCAACGTCGGAGACACAAAAGGATCAGTTAAGCATGAATGGTATATATTTGATTGAGTCGTCACGTTCCGATGAAACAGAGAAACTCTGTCCCCTCAGGTTCAGACTCGTCATCTAAATTGCTCATCTTTTGAAGAAAGAGAAAGAAAGGGTAGAAAGTGTATACGGAAAAGAAGGCTTACCGAGTGCGATGCTAGAAGGAAAGGGCTAGTGGTTGAGAGTGTGAAGACGAAGCGCCGTTTTCTGTTCCGTCCAAAAATTTAAAGGGACGGGCCAAGCAAGGACAAACACTGGGCAGGGGAGATAAGAGATCGATCAAATAAGGATTTTGTAATGAAATCAATGCAAAAGTGTAGCATTGCCAAACTCGGCTACAGTTCTCAAATAGCACGTTCGCTCAACTGCACGGAGGACTTTCCTTCCCGTTACACTTAAAACTACCTCTCTACCCCGCCTTCTATCTCCTCTTCCTCACTTCCCTGTCGACACAATGCCCCCCTCGGCGTCCCCCTACAGTCACCCGCGCGACGGTCCAAGTGGGAGTTCTTTGGTTGTGCGCCATCCTAAGCGGAAAGGCGTAGCGCTTTCCTGTGCAGAATGTCGGAGGTACGCGTTGAGCCACCGTTGACAAGAAACTTGTTCCTGGCTCATCTCCATTCTACTCTATGCATTTAGGTTGAAGCTCAAGTGCGTCCTCATAAACCAAGGAACGTCCTGAGCGTACTAACCTTTCATTCTTGAACTGCGTAGATGCAGTCGCGCGTTTCCTTGCAGGTAACTGTCGTATCCGTCATACATCTGTATGTGGAATTGCGCAGGCTGTTGATTATGATCGAACTTGCAGTAATTGTGTCAAAAAAGGCTGCGCAGCCATCTGTCCTGACGGTGTGTATCTGTGGCGTCACCCTTATCCTTCGACTAATGGCTCACTCGACTCGCGTCTTTAGGGTCGCTCACGACGGGCAAAGGCAACAGGTACTTCCATTACATCTGTTCCCAGAGGCGAAGGTTATATTCACGGCAACCCACATTAGATTCGTGCTAGCAAATACAGAAGCCCTCCATGAAAAAATAACCATCCTCGCAAACCGTGTCCGTCACCTTGAGGACGGCCTTGCCCACGCCCACTCCCTTACGTCCCACCAACAACACCCACTGCTAAGCGATGACCTCCTACAAATCAAACGGCCGTTGGAACGCGAACGCCTCGACGTCCCTGCCGCAGAGGAGAAACCCGAAACGGGCGATACTATTGATTCCTTAGGCTCTCTGTAAGCTGCCCACGTCAGTCTAGCATGCTCAGCATCTTACTCATCTTTCCTTCTTTTCACCCCTTTCCTGCCGTCATTGACCGCTGCTGTGTACCTCACTGCTTCCTGATACTTGGTTTCTAATCTGATTGATCATCACCTACACAGCTCCATATCACAAGATGGACGCTCGTCCTTCTTCGGCCAAACAGCAAACTCATGGGTATGTACACCTCCGCCCATACCCCACTTTTGCCCGGTTTCGTGTTATGCACCCCACATCCTCTCCCTATCAATTCCAAATACGCTTACTGATATTCGATCGTTCTCCTTGCAGTATCTCCTTCAGGTGAACATGCATTTCCATTCCGGACCCATTCGCATCCACAAATATCCATGAAACTAAATCCAAATAACCCCCTACTTGCTTTTTCATCCAGAACGAGGAAAGCTCCGGGGAAGAAGAAGATTCGCCCAGCAACTCACATGACTCGCCTATGCCGTCCGATCTGCCATGGCTGAGTTACGCATTTCCATTTGCCACCCCGCCAGGCAAGACTGCGGAGAGTGTCCGGGAAATAATCATGGGCAAGCTCCCGTGCATGTCTGTCGCGAAGACTCTGTGCGACCTCTACTATCGCCATGCGGCTTGGATGTACGTCTAAAACTCAAAATTCTCTTCACCTGCCCGGACTTAATCGCTAAACCTCATTGCTCCGGTAATTTAGGTATAATCCAATATCAGAACAAGATTTCCACGAAACCATATTCCGACAGGTATACGACCCAGAAGGCAACTTCGAACTTATCGCCGCCCAAAACCTCGCCGTATTCTGCATGGTAATCGGCATCGGCACCCTCCTCGACCTCGAAAAACCGGCACATTCCCCCGAAGCCATGCAGTATTACCATCTTGGTCGCGCAGCACTGGCTATTGACTCCATCCTCGAGGAGCAGTCTATTTCCGGGATCCAGGCTCTAGTAAGCACCTAACCCCCTACCCATGCACACGGCCATGTGGCGCGGCCCGCTGATGTGTCTTTCGAATTCCTACAAACAGCTCCTGATGTGTCACTTTATGTTTTTGTCGGACATGGGCGGTCCTCGTTGGGTTATCATGGGAATGGTCGTAAAACTGGCACAAAGTGTTAGTCCCCCTTCCGTCCTCCGGCACTCCCCTTCACGCCCTCCCGTTCTCAATATAACCTAATTGGGATTGTGGGCGCTCGCTGACTTATTGTTTTCCTCCTTCTCTTCTTCTCCCGGTCCAAACAGGTTGGCCTACGTGAGACTTTCCTCTCTTCAGCTGGCCCTGGGTATAGCTTTCTGACGTGTGCTTTCGGCCCCCAGATCGTGACAGCGGCAAGTGGAACCTAGATGCCGAACAGACGCAGAAGAGACGCGAACTGTTTTACGAGTTGTTGACCTATGATTCATGGCAGGTATGGCGCCTCGTGGATCTTTCAGCGCTTCTAACTCTCTCATGCCGGGCTTTCTTTCATCCACAGAGTTTGACGTTTGGACGACCGCCATCATTGTCGTCAGCACACATTGATAACCAGCTACCGCACGAACTCAAAAATGGCCCTGAAGGGGAGATGAGTTGTAAGTCGGACTTGCACAATACAACATCTTGTCCAACCCTCAACGAATTTATCCCGCAGTCGCCGCCTGGAAACACCGCTTCTCAGCGCAATGTCTCAGTATCGTCCACGACCAAGCTTTCGGAGCGCGCACGCCGAACTACAAACTTATCCAAGACCTAGACAGGAAAGTACGTACGTGGTACATCCCGCCGAGCCTGCAGGTCCCAGGGTTTGGAAGCGCAAAGTTGGTATCAACGGAGGTGGAACAACCGACGGTACAATTGACGATGCAGCGGTATATCACGTTCGCCATCAAGGAAATCAGTCAGTTTTAGTTCTTCCTTGGGTCCGGAACTTTTTTTTTCTGACATGGTGCTTTGCTTATTTTTGTGAAGCCCTATTTTACATGCATCGAGGCTTCTTCGCGCAAGCGCTGGAGGATAACCCCGCCGATCCTATGGGAAGCAAATATTCGCCGTCCGTATTGGCGGCTTACGGCAGCGCGACTTCGTTTGTGGGGCTCATCGAGAGCTTGTTCAACCAACAGCCGGCGCTCACTGAGCGGATGTGGTTCCTGTTCACGCACGTGTTTTCTTGTGCAGTACGGTTCTTTCTCGGTTGATTTTCTGGGTGTATTCTGATGAGCCTTTCCATTCCAGATTGTCCTCGGATCCATCGCTCAGAAATCGCAGATGGGTTTGGCACGTTCTGCATTGTCACATTTAGAATCTGCGTATATCCTATTTACTAAGGTTTCGGATCATGCGCGTGCAGGAAAGATACTTGTCCGTTCTTTCTTTTCGAACTTTCTCAAGTATAATGCTAAAGGAATTCATTATAGCCTATCTTGCATAAGCTTAGGGAAAGAGCGCATCAAGCATTGGCGAACACGAGTCTACCATTACAGACGGAAACAGCCACACGCCTCTCCTACTACGGACCGAGAATTAAAAGTGAAGTCAACGAACTCTCGACGCTCGGCGGTCTCACCAGACTCGTATCACGGCGATCTTCGTCCTCGCCTTCGTTATCTGCACCCAGCCCCCCCTCACAAAACTCGTCGCCTCGAGCAGTCGCAGAATCTCAGCAATACCTATCGCCTTCCGACGCCGTCTCCGGCAACAACTGGCAGAACTACACGCACATCCAAAACTTCAACGTCAACATCAACGTCGGAGACTACTATTCGAACAGCGGCCCCGTCACCCCCATTTCGCAAGCCCCTCCTCCCCCTCCTCCGGAGATGTCGATGTTGTACCAACTTCCAAACCATATGCAGCAGCAGCATCAATATACGGAGATGGGACAGCAGGAGGCGTATTACCATGGGTATGCATCGACCTATAACGCGAATGGGGGATATATGATGCAGATGGTGTCCCCGGACCAACCAGCGCATGACTTGCAAGATTCATGGCAGAATCTGATGGCGCAATTCAAGACTTAAAGATGTATCATGATAACCGCTATCAAAACTCATACCCTTGTTTATTTGTTTTCTTGCTCTCTGTACATATCATACATCACCCATAAGGTCGAACACTGCTATAATTCTACATATTCTTTGCTCATATCATTCATACTTACACTACTTTGCCCTCCTAGCCACTGCATCCATACTGTATTTTTACTTCGTTCTACTGGGAATAGGTAGACTCAGGGTAGACTTAATTTATATGGGTCTTGAGAAAGTTGAAACGATAACATTTGAATTTCTGAATCGGGACTAAGCCCTCTCTGCTCGATCCATTTCGGACATTCCACTCCTTCAACCCTTCTCTCCTTCTTCTTGGTGGTAGCATGCCCGCGCCAGATGCTCGCACACGGAATAAGATCAGTTTGAACCCTTCAAAAATCCTATCAACCTCGTAAGTCACAGCGTCAGCGTCGCAACACGCCCCGCCCAACGTCGTTGTTCTGGCGATCTATTCCTGACACTGACACGTCTGCATTTATATAAAAGCATTCCGAGCAGGCTCATCCCCCGGATATTGCTGTCTAATGTCCTTTTCGTCTTTGCTGTCTATGCGTCGAAGGAGTGGTTGTTGAATCTGGATGTGGGGATTTTCTGGGTGGTGATGAGGGTGTTGGCTTGTGGCGGTTTCGGAGTGTTGGTTTGGGAGGGATTGACGGGGCAAAGCGCGAAGCGGAAACAGGTCGAGGTGAGCGTTGTGATGCTGGTCGTCGACTGGGGCGAATACTGAGGAACGTGCATTGCTTTCGCCTGGTGTTAGTGGTCAGTGTTGGGGACAGCGTCGTTATTGCAGTTTGTGCGATATGGATGTCTATTCACAGCACTCTATCGATTGTCTTCACCCCGGTACGTCTCTTAAATGTAGCCTGTCTTCTCGCCAGCCCGCTCATATGTCGTGGACGGCAGCGTCATTCTGTTTGCACACTTCTCCACGTATTGGATCGGCTCATTAATGACTCCCTCTTCCGCAAGTCCTCCTCATCTCTTTCTTGCGCCGCTAGACTGACGGATCGTGGCTGCTTTCTAGACACGAAAGGCTCTAGCTGTCGCTGCAGCAATAACTATCTCCATTCTTTCAGATACCCAACTATCCATGGCGAACCTCTGGCGATTCGCTCCTGGGTATGGAGCCTTGCTTCTCCACGCCTTGTCGTCAAGCGCCCTCGATCACACACTTGGCGTCCTATCTCCTTCGCTGGGCACAACATTCTCTGCGGCGGCGACCACTCTTGGGGCTTCCATATTCGCGCTCCCATTCTATATATTTAGAACATTTGTGGTGCGTCTTGTTTTCTTTTCATCCATGTGCAAGGCTTGACATGCGCCATTTTACCAGCTCCAATTCCCGCCAACGCCTGTCCTTCCACTGGTCTCGCTCGCGTCGATTCCGGTCATCGCATACTCCTTGTTGTTCCTGACTCCACTCACTACGGCGTCGATCACTCGAGTATCCTTCAAGCCTCAGCATTTTGGACTGTCATATCCAACGCTTGTGGTTCTCTCTTTTGTATTTGGCAGCGTTGTGTTCCGACAAACCCCCACGTGGTCCGACATGATAATTGCGTCGCTTCTTTACGTCGGTATGTGAAGTCTCATTTCCTCAATATCCGCAAGGCTAAGTAACTTGTCTCCTTCCAAGGCATGTATCCCGAGACCTTAGACTCTTTCACACCTATCGTTCCTCGCACCCCGACGTCAAGACTAGTCCGCTCATACTTGAAGACGATCCTCGCCAATCCTGAATCTAGAAAGATATTCTATTTTTTGATGTTGAATTTGTGTTATATGCTCGTCCAGATGCTGTACGGGGTTTGGACGAATAGTTTAGGTTTGATTTCGGATGGTGTGTGTCTCTTAGGATCACCAACGTCTCTTAAGCTGATGTTGACCTAGCTATTCATATGGCGTTCGACTGCATGGCTATTGGAGTGGGTCTGTTCGCGTCAGTTATGGCGACGTGGGATCCTAACGAAAGATTTACATATGGGTGCGTATTCATTCTTGGTATCAATTACATCTTACTGAGGGAACACCGTTGCAGATATGGGCGAATTGAGACATTGTCTGGATTTGCGAATGGAATTTTCCTGATCTTGATCTCCATATTCATCATCTTTGAGGCCATTCAACGCTTGTAGGTTATATTTCATTCCACCTTGCCGCCGTTCTTAACATTTCTGTCAGGATGGAGCCCCCGGAGATGAACACAAGCCAACTTCTGCTAGTCAGTTCGCTAGGTTTAGCAGTCAATCTGTTTGGAATGTTTGCCATGGGTGGCCATCATCACCATGTAAGTACAATGAGTAAAGTCGGCTAGAAACCTCCTTACTGACTATTTGTAGGGCGGCGGCGGGCACTCTCACTCTCATGGGCACTCTCATTCAGCGCCCAAAGAAGATACTCATTCTGGACACAGTCATGGGCCTGCGCCGACTCCTATACAATCAGCTCACTCGCACGATCATGGTCATTCGCATTCGCATGCACCAGATGATGCTCATGACCATGAACATGAACATGACCATTCCCATAGGCCTCCATCTCCTCCATCCTCCCATGCTCATCCACATTCACACTCACAGTCCGAGTCGCACTCACACTCGCACTCGCCTCCTCCCATTGTATCTCATTCACACTCTCATTCTCCGCCACCGCATTCATCGAAGGCGGAATGCGATGACCACTCGCACTCTCCAAAGGAAACGCACTCGCATTCCCACGAGTCCCACTCGCACTCGCACTCACCTCCCAGCGAGTCCCACTCACATTCTCATTCTCATGCACACAACGAGCCTTCAATAACAGTTTCCTCGCCTGTTCGTTCGTCGAATCATTCACGTTCGATGTCGACCAGCAGTGTCGCAGATAGGGCGATGAATGGGCACAGTCATCCCGCCAAGCGTCATTCGCGAGGTCCATCTATCTCAATTGATTTAGCGCAAGGAGACAACCTTCTACGACCACCCGTACTATTATCTCCTACGGCGACACCCATCACACCAAGTTACACCTTTGGGCATGATGATCACTATACAGAACACCACGATTCGAAACCTGCACCCAATTTGCATGATCCGTCGCATTCACATTCGCAGCATGAAGGGCATAGTCATAACATGAGAGGTGTATTTCTCCACGTTATGGCGGTAAGCTCATTTCTCCCGCTTTTGTTTGCTATCGTGCTAAATAACCGTTTGGCAGGATACACTGGGTTCGGTTGGCGTCATTATTTCGACACTGCTGATCCAATTCTATGGATGGACGGGCTTTGACCCCATAGCATCCCTGTTCATTGCTATCCTCATTGCGGCCAGTGTCATACCCCTTGTCATGGACACTGGGAAAGTGCTTGCCTTGGATGTCGCCGATCGTGACGTTGACATTCAACGTGCCCTCGCAGAAGTATGTTCCCTTCATACTAGTAAACATTGAATGTTTCTGACCTGACTGTTTATAGCTTTCGTCTATCGAGGGTTTGGCATCTTACTCATCTCCCCGATTCTGGCCCAAAGATTCCTCAAGTTTAATCGGGTCGATCCACATCCAACTTGAGCCGTCGGCGTCATCTCACGATCCATCGGGTCCTCATTCAAGTCGAGGGACGACGTATACGAAAGTGGATCGCGTAGTCGAGCGTGTCGATTCGCTATTGAGGCAGAAGATATCTGGGTTGGAGGAGCTGACGATCCAAGTGGAGGGTAAACCTTTGCATTCAATGATGTAATGTACGCGGAAAGGAAAGGGTAATGAAACATAACTTATTCGAAATTACTAGCGAGTGGTCCAAATTTCAGGCTATACATCTTCTTCGGAGTCTACTTGATCTGTATCTGTGCTATAATCTCTTCGAATTTCTCGCACCACCTCTACCAAGCGTGCCAAGATTGACAGAAAAACTAGTACAACCCCTAAAGCTCCGGGTAACGCAAAGGAGAATACTCTTACAATGAGGAAGGACGTGATTGTCCAGTGTATCCCCATATTCGAGATAAGGGCGCCGACATTATAGATAGCAAACCAAGCGCATATGGTGAGGATAATCAAATGCGTGATGACTATGTATATGTTAAGCGGCAACTTGACGACTATTAGACATAATGCGAGATAAGATCTAGACTGCAGAAACAGGAAGCAAACTCACATTGCCTGAGCAACACACGCTTGATGTAGAAGTATTGACCTCGGGAATGGGAAGAACTTGAGGCCACGAGATATTCGTCATACACACTGACGATCCGCTCTAGCCCAGAACGCCTCATGAACTGCATGCCTATAGGGGAAGCATGGAATGGTTCCCAAAGTGACTTCAGCAGCATACCGACCAGCAATGTACAATTGACAAAGAGGTAAGTCATCACCCCAGTAAACATGAGCCTCCTGGATTGCTCGACGATGGGATAATCACTCGAATAGTCCATAGCGTGGACCATTGGAATTGCATCATAGAAAGTCCATGACAGGCGCGAACAGAGTAAGACGCCAATGATCCGAAGAAAGGATATGAATATGACCTTCCTATTGTGAAGTACTGCAGGCATGCAGCTAAATGTAAGGTCTAAGAAGCAATACCATGGACCACGACTAACCGTAGGAAATATTCGGGGCGTAGTCAACATGGAAAAGGAATACAAAAGTTCCGGGAGGGCCGGCTTCGTAGAGTCCGAGCCAATACAAGCTACAGTGTCTGTTCATTTCAAAGAATGATATAAGAACAAGGTCTTACCAAGTAACGATTCCAACCCCGAAGATACATTCTACCGTGGTAGCACCCATGTTCAGCCCAACAAACGAGAGCGTGGCTTTGAGTAGACCAAACGATAATGCCATGACGGTAACTAAGATACGATATCCTGTAATGGGGGGGTGCTTTCCTGTCAGGATCATGCCAACTTTCCGTTCGTCTGAGAGATATGCTGGCGGTTGGAACCGAGTGAAGGTCCGAATGAACGACCAAAGGTATTCCAAATAGTCATCATGAAAAAACCAGGGCAGTACCCGCGGTTCATGAACTTCGTAGCTCCCAATAAAATGTAACCTGAAATAATCACTTGGGGACTGAACGCGTTTCATGAGATGAGAAAAAGCAACGTACAACAGGAATACAACAATCCCCAAGATCCATTCAAGAGTTATCGACGCGAACGTGAGGTTCAGATACGACGTGGCAGATTTTGCTATCGCCAGTCCAACTGTCAAAGATACGATTAGAAGTCGATAGAGTGTCAATTTCGGATGCCATGGAATGCGTTGAGTCGTCGAAGATGACTGTGATGCCTGTCTCGTACGGGGAAAGGCAAGAAGGTCGACAGCAGAGGTATTGGGGGAGACGTCCGCCTCAGCGCTGACCATGATTGGTGCAACCAGGGATGGAACTAGCATATATAATGCGGTGACAGTAACGTATGCGGCAGACATCCTCTAGGCACACATTCAGAATTGGCAGATTTTTCGGTAGTCCTGTAACCTCCGATCACCACAAGTTGATTGCGGGACCACAATGAGGTGATATGCTTCAGCGGTACAGCAGTCAGCTTCACCGTTCCATTGAGAAGTAAGCATTAGCTGAAGTCGGCCTGAAGAGTGAAACTCTGTAAAGAAAGACGCCCTGCGGCAACCTGAGGCACATGGATCTAATCAGATTAGCCAGTGTTGACTCTGGAGTCGGTTCTTGCAAAGACGAGCCCGCTGCTGCTTTTCCGCTTCGTGATATACAATGACCCTGTTGCATCCTCAAGACCGAGCGGGACGTGTTAATCGTCCATGAAACGGGTAACATTGCTCAAATTCACCGTGCAAGAACGGATTGCGTCGAGTCAGGCCCGCTGAAGCTCCCGAGCCGGAAAACAATCGCACACGTTCAGCTCTGTTCAGATAGATTCAGGACAAAAGCACGGATCTTTCAAATTCTTGTCATCTCATCGAACTATTCATCCGCGAACCATGACGGCATTCTCATCTCTTTCTTTGTTCCCCGCCAACCTTGAACAAATACTGGAATCGCGGAAACGAACTTTCCAGCAATGGGGGAAAGGCGTTACATTTGAGGAGTACATGGAACGCGATGCAAGGACTGATATGCATGAAGTGGCTCAAGACGGTCGACTGATTACTTGGTGAGATCGGACACTCATCTGGCGTTACTTATGATCTGAACAATAGTCTTTTAGGATCCTCGCACCCCGAGATGCGCATGATTCGTTAGACTTCTTGTGCTCTTGTGAAACGTGCGTCTAGTGCAATGATACCAGAAAGACCCTAATTTTGATCTGTTTCGACATTAGATATCGTAGAGATGGACTAGCAGTCCGCAAGTCCTCTTCCGATCAAGGCGATTTGCCCGAAGTGGTTCCATGCTATGCAGTTGCTTCTGTCTATACCCCACCCACGAACAGAGGCAAGGGCTATGCCAGACACATGATGAGGCTTTTACACTGGGTGCTTGCGCCTGAAACATCCTTGCCTAAGGAATTTCCCGCGGAATGGGGCCTCCCTCCACCGAGGGTCAGTTCAGCGGGCGATGCTGTGTTCTCGGTGCTATATAGCGATGTCGGTAAAGACTTCTATCGTGTTTGCAGCACCCTTCCTGCCGAAGAAAATGGCTGGGTAGTGACCAATCCTATCTCAACGACCTGGGAAGTCGTTGAAATTGACAAGCTGTCACCTACCGAAAGCAAGGAGTTTGTCCGACAATGGAGTTGGCTTGACGAAGGACTGGTCTACGAAATGTGGAACAAAGATGCTGAAATGATAAAACAAGAGCTATCGTTGTCGTCACTGCCAACTCCAAGGTTCACTTTTCTACCTCACAAAGGTGTGGCCGAATTCCAACACCGTCGACTACAATTCTTTTGGAGCAAAATGGATCCTCGACCAACTTATTGGGGTGTAAGCTCCATCGACGCAACAAAAGATGCATCCACTTTCGCGACCTGGACCTTAGATGTACGGCCACCTACCTCAAACAAGTTGATCATAACACGTTTGAGAGCATCACCTGAAGATTTCGAATCACTCATGACGCAAGTCATGACTTTTGCCAAGCGGCACTTCGTAGAGATGATCGAGGTTTGGAATCTGCGTTCGGATTTGAAGGATATTGCGCATCGTCTTGGTGGGAAGAGCTTCGCTCGAGATGAGCATTTACCCTCATTCAAGTCCTATGGAGGTGAGAAGCCAGAGGACATCACTTGGATGTACAATGAGAAGTACATGCTTCATACTTGTTCGCAGGATTCGATATTGACCTGATTTGCACAGATTTTGTTGGTGTTGAATGTTCGAGGCGGCAGGGAGAGGCAATAAATCGAAGATACACGGCGTCTCAACACCAGCATCTTATCGACGACGCAGGAACAACGTTGAGATATAACGGAACACCGAAATATTGTGGAAGGTTTGATAGATAATCTTGGAGTGAAAGACATGGATAAGGTTGGGATAAGGTTGAAAGCCAATTGAAAACCGGTTGAGACGATTCGACGCGTTTTGGTGACACTCAGTCACAAACACCAATACAGTCACGTGCCAGAGGTCAAATGTGTGACGTTCGCGCTTGGCTAGCCCGCGCTCCTCGTTTACCATTCCAATCGACCGTGGCTTTGCTGCTCTGACCCTGAATGACCGTCTGACGCGCGTAATCTGCCGACTGCGACTCTAACTTACTTGAAAGGTGGAATGAGGATGGATGTTGACGACGAAATTGTCGAAACGTCAGATGTCGAAGAGCTCGAAGAACTGCAGCGAGGTGGAGGGAAAGACTACAAGGGTAAACTCGGAATTAATGAGGCTAGTGAAACTACCATCCGAAGACCACCCAGGAAACGCATGAAGGTGTGTATCGACCCTAGCCATCCGTCCAGCATCTGATTTATTCAGCTCTACCATGATGTCTTCACAAACAATGATGATGATCTTGAAGAAATGTGTTCAAGCCCTCTTGTGCGATATCAATCCTCTACCGTCAGTGGAACACCTCATATGTCACAGTCGTCATCGACCATGCTGGATGCTGCATCTCCTACTACTCGTATCCCCGTCTCGCCATCCCGAACTCCAGCGATTTACCAGACTAAGAGCCCTCCCTCAAACAAAGTCGCGGGGAGCTTGATATCTATGTCAGACTTAGGGAACTCCCAGGACCCTTTGCTTCTACATTCTCCATCTCGAAAGTTGGCTACGTCACCTCGATTACCACTTGTCTCTATTTCTAATACCAACAGTCTCTTGGGGATGCCTGTATTGCGCCTTGATATATCTACCACACCGCTCAGTTCACCTCTAGGACCGCGACAACGCTCTGACTCGCCTGATCCCCTTGCTCTAGTTGACAATCTGTTAGCTGACGTCCAGAGTTCCCCGTCTACCAGTTTGAGAATCTTACCAAGTAGTGACACCGCCCAGGCGTCCACTGGAGCTGATGACGGCCTTATGAATTTCTCGCCCATCAAGCCTGCGTCCCTCCGTCTTCCATCGACACCTCCAAATTTCCGAAAATCGCCGTCAATATCTTCTCAACATAGCGCTGATACAAGCCCATTATCTAGTTCTCAATCTTCTCCTAGACATACTACTCGATCATCCATTTCTCCTGGGCGTCAAGAGCCAAACTCGCATCCAGCGCCAGAGATCCCTATGGAACATGTTCAATGGCCGAAAACCCGTTACTCGTTGAGGACGCGAAATGCTGCCCAGCTTGCACCTTATACTGTGGAACAATTCAACTACAAACAAGCGCTCAGGTCCAACCCTGAGGCAATTGTCAAAATGAAAAGTCATGGGCTTCGTCAGGAACATCACCATCCGGAAGACCGCTACGAAGAAACACAACAAGAAGGATTTGCTGGCGACGATAACCACGACGAAGATGCTGATTGGGAAGCAAAGGAAAGGCGGCGGCTCCGGCTCGAGGAACTGCGCAGGAAAACCTTGAGTAGAAGCGGAAGCCCTGGTCCTAGCCGGGTGGTGTCGGAACAGGAGCTTGCTCAATACCCTAGTATTTTGCAGGATCCAAGCACGGACGAGGACCAGAGTCCAGACAGTTCTTTGTTGAAGGAGGCCGAAAAAGCCTTTCAAAAAGTGGCCAGGCTTCGGAAAGCCCAAGCCAAGGCAGAGAGGCATGAACAGCGCGAGAGAAGACGAGAACAACAAAAACTCAAAACATTTCCTCTACCAAAAAGAAAATACGTTTCATCACGATCTCCTTCTCCTGCCGATCATGCAAAAGCGGTCTTCGATGAAGAGACTATTGACAGTAATGTTCGTGATACTTAACCGTCCTGTTGTAACCAATTCACAACCTGCCATTTTACAGAAAATGCATCAACCCATTGCCTCAGGTTCAGGCCTTGAAACGAGTCAAGTATACCATCGTGATCGAAGTGCCCTGCTTGCTGCGCCTGACGACCAGGCTATACTGGACTACTTTGGTCAGGATGACGTTGACTTCAACTTGGAAGACCAAAGTTATGGTATTGCAAGGCATCAGGAAGATCATTATGGGCAAGATAACAATTGGTCACCCCCGCCTCGAATCGCTAGCAGGAGGAAATCCCCGGAAACCGTCATATTTGTGGGCTCAGATGCTGAGCAGGCTAGTCAACATATATCCCGCTCGAAAAGGTCGGATTCTCCGAATGAATCCTCGGATGGAGAGATACAGTTATCGCGAGCTAAGAAACGTGCGTTGAAACGGATGTTTCCGAAGTCCATGGCGCTCGCCCTCGTGAGACAACCGCCGCCGCAGATTGCAGGCAAGAATAAGCGTCGTGCATCATCCGCCCTTCCTACCAGCGGTAGCGATAGCGAAGACGGCCCATTGCTCCCTGGGCAGACGCGAACACGCAAGGCAGCTCGTCTCAAGGACTCTAAGGATATCAAGGGTGATACGGAGAGCGAAGAGACCCCCGGGGATGATTCTGATGCATGCTCTTCAGTATCTGATCTGCATTCGCACCGAAGTCTTGATGTCGAAAGTGGTCTTGAATTGAACGGCATCGCAACAAATTCTCGACGTCGTCAACATCGTTCCAACCGAGACTGGGACGTCATTGACATTGTGTCTGACAGCAATCCGAGCTCAGACGAAGAGAACAAGACGAGTGGCCAGGTCTACACCAATAGCAAATCTATCCACAAATCCAAAAGACGAGCAACAAACTCCACACGTCTGCGAGACGAGAGCCTCATTGACTGGATGCTTACAAGAACACGCACCACCGGAAGCAATGGACAGGAACGCAAGAGGGTTCGATCTGGTCAGAAGCGGGCTAGGGATGGGTCATCAAATTTCAAGTTCGACGTCACTACACGAGGTGGCCGAAAGCATGGTCACGAACGACAAACGCTATTGACTTTCGATGGTCATGAAACGAGCAGGAAACGGGGCTATCGTCCAAGTACTGCTCCTACATTACCCAAAATGGGTCGATCGAGCAAGGGTGCTTTCCCAAGAACTTCAGAAAGAAATTCACTTGATACTTACTATCCGCCTGACGATGTTGATGGATCTGGTGCCGACGGAATACCGGGAATTGAACTTGAACCCGTTGATGGAAGCAGCAGAACAATGACTTGGAAACAAAGAGACAAGCTTCGCCGCGCACGGGCAAGGAAGCAAGGCGTATACACCTTTACATCATCGGGGATGCGAGTCGGAAATCGTCGAGAGGCACGAACGGCCTTCATGTCTGTGGACCTGGAGGACGAAGGACTTCATCGTGCACTCGGACCGCTAAGCTGGGCGGAAAGTTTCTCCAAGCCTCAGCACCATATTGACCCAATACGTGCCCGCCATCCGAAAGGTAGTAACCTCGCTGGGAACAGAGACGTTGCCGAGCCAAATGAAGGCCAGATCGTGAACAAGGAAAAAGACAAGCGCCATGTCATCCCCGCTGACCTGGACTTACCCCTTCTGCATTCGGGCAAGAGCTTCGGACCTCATACATATATCCGCAAAGGCTTGCTTCACGAACTTGTCAGTGTTCTCACATCAGCCCGTGATCCTGATTCCCCATCCCCAATCACTTCACGTGGTTTCAAGCTCGGGCCAGACATGGAGGTTGAAGACCTTACTTCTATGTTTGAGAGAATTTGCGATGATCTGTTCGAATTCGCAACCGATCTTCCTGACCCAGATGCAGATATCCTAGCTTTGGAGTGGTCAAACGTCATGCGCATCGTCCCTCGCCTCGTTTCATGGTTTCGCAGGAATGGCGACCAAAGTAAATTTGCAGAATTTCGTGAAGTCGCGGAGAAGGAAATTTCGCGGTTAATCGAGAATATCCAGAAACTCAACCTCGAGTTCATCGATACCCCGATCCTGGCAACTGGTTGGTTCGCGGTTGAAGTATGTGCTCGACTTGGGTGTCGCCTCATGAACCAGCCTGCCGGAGTCGTTCCCGAGCCTCTTGGAGCATCAGCGTCGATGCTGATGCGTTTACTGCTTCAAATTGGCGTCGAGAAAGCAATGGCACAGACAAAGTCCAACATGGATTCACACGAGAGATCTTCTGCCCTATATGCCGCCGAGCTCTGGGTCTGCCTTATACATACGTTGGCTGATTGCGGACCTATTGCACAGCCAGGCCCACGCCAAATACATCCATTTTGGTCGGTTTTAATGGATGCTGTTCAGATCTGCCATAGATCAAAGGGTGACCTGAAGAATCTGGACGCAAGCGAAGACATCTGGCGAACCATTTTTTCCGTCTGCGCCTTTTCCCAGTTTTCTGTGCATGGAATGACGACTGGTCAGCCACGTCTGCCATCCTGCTGGGAGTTCGTGACCCGCGCCCTGAGCGTCATTCGCTTGAAGGAAGACCCTTCTAAAGACCGTGGAATGCCACCGAAAGTGCTCGAGCAGCGTGACCAGTACATTGCATTAGTGACGACTCGCTGCTTTCACTTGCGTGAACGGTGGCATTGGAAACTTGATCAAGCTTCCAGCTTTTTCAGTCAGCTTACAGAAATCTTCAAAAGTCGAAAGTTTCAAAATCTTCGGCACGAAGGAACAGTCTATCCAAGGTTCTTCAAGGACAAGAACTGGGCCCTTCTCTCGTCTTTCGATCCTCGCGATACTGCCTTCGTGACCTTCCTGAAACTCGTCGTGCAAGCTGCTCAGGACGACCATTCCGGAAAGCTACTGAAAAAAATATTATCCCTGACCGTTCCAGTGGGTTCTCTGCCATTCTCGAAAACCAGTCCTCCAACGTTGAAGCAACTAACCATGTTCGATAACCGGCTCAGCGCTGTCGCCATTGCCGTATATCTGAAACCTGACGAATACGACTCACGAACGCGCCAGGCCCGGGAATACATCAACTTTGCCAATGCAGATTATACTACCAGATGTGCTGTGATCCGGGGTATTGAACATTGGGCAATAATGATGGTACATCATGGAGTCAAGCTGGATGCGATTGCAGTATGGGTCGAAGAAATTGCGCTGGTTCTCGAGGCGGAACTCAAACCAGTGGAAAGGATTCCCGATCCAACATCACCTGAGATCTCGGACAAGAACATCACTGCAGATATGGATCATAGACAACGGCTCTGCGACCTTGTCAACGTTGTCCTTGTATCGGTTCGCCATATTCTGACTGCTTGCATCAAAGTTGCTCGATATCCTAACCCTTCTTTGTTATGTGGGTTATCTTGTTTATCTAGTTTCTTTCATTTGACTGATCGTTATTACGCAGCGTGCCTCAAACCTATTCTTGTGTCCTGGCCAATTCTCAGGACAGATGGTTCCAAAAACGAAGTTGGTTTCCTTGCTACAGAACTCTTCACGGCAAGGTCTGTGTCGATGCCTAGACCGGCCCGTCCGTCGCGAACACCTGCAACACTACCCGCCATTGGGGAGGAAAGTCAAGAAAGTCAAGATTATGGCGCGATGGACCTGAACCTAGACGACGTGGACTGGTCTGCTGCGGATCTTCCCCCGGAACTTGTCCCAGGGCCTTCTCCTGGGGAGCAGTTGGAACAACTGAGCAGCAACGTCGACCAAGACAAAGCACTCTTCGCGGTAAGATTTTGTTTATCGCTACGAAGTAATTTAATCGATAACACGACATAAGGCTTTGAACGCCACTCGGTATAGATGGCTTGTTTTGCGTTATCTCAAGCTGTACATTCCTCGCCCACCTACTTCAGGTTCATTCTCAGCACAAGCCGTAGATTGCGATTTCTGGTTGCTGGCTTGGTTGGGCTGCGGTGTTGTGGATCCCAAAAAAGTAGGTCAAGGACGTAAATTCGCGAATGACTCCTCATGTTCTCCAATTTGACAGTGGGAGAGCTATGTTGATCTAATTGACAAGGCCTTCATGAAAGATCCCGTGGGCGAATCATGGGACCGAAGGCTTGAATTGAGTATGATGGCTAAACTGTTAAAACTCGACCCGATGGCATATTTGGTCAGACCATTTACTCTGTCATGTCACCATATCTTATTGACAGCGCAAAAACATTAGACCTACATAGATCGCGCCCTTGATGCCTATCTCCGAGCGTTGGTCTCAGAACCCACAGCCCTCGAGGAGGAATATGTACCTTTTCTGATCTCCATCGATGGCCAAGAACACCCACTGCTTTGCTGTGCAAACTGTCTTCCAGAGCCGAGCCCAGAGTCCGGAGACCATGAATTTACGTCGGCCCAGTTCCTCGAACTTCGTTTGCCGCTGATTCGAGGTAAGGGTCATTACGTTGTCCTGACCGATAAGTTGTTGAACGTCAATAACCAGTGGTTCTTGGAAATATGGATCGTTTACTTCGTGAAGAACAAGAAGGCAACATCGTGTTAAGGTCTGACAATAAGATATACATGCAATCATGTCAGAATATGTTCTCGACAATGCGCAGTATACATAACGTGAGTTTCCCCTTGATTGTTTCGAACTCTCTGTGTTCACCATACTTTGTAGAGTTTCGCCGCATCTGATGACAGCCCTGAAAGATATCTCGCATACAAGGACTTTTGTGGTCGAGTCACAAAATCTCTTTCAGAGTATCCTGAACTTCGCGTACATGAAGGCCTACAATTCTGGATTACTTGGCCGGGGCGAAGACCTGACGAATAGAGACACAAGCATCCGTTCCATATTTGCAACGTTTTTTCATATCCCATGTTTCTTACCCACACATTGTACCAACATACTCCCTATTGCAACTTCTCGGAATTTGTATTTTATCTCTCGATCGCACTCCCATCCTTATGCAACGTTTGTATTATCAGTGTACATATGGCATGTAGCGGAGGTACCTCCCAGGAAATTTATCCCTGCCTCTATTGTCAGTCTCACTTGTTACGTCCACTATGCGATTGATGGAAAGTATCGAGGGTTCCATTGGTAGGTTTTCCGTGTTCGATTGGGTGTCCTTATGCAATGACGATCAAGAAGTGGATGCTGGCACAATGGCGATGCACTGTACGCATGATATGGGTTTGGTAATACGACGGATTACCGTCCTGACCCATCAACCCACAAGCAAGCACACACGACCACTTCAATGCTTGCGCTCAGTACCACCTTCCACGAGCGAAACGCGATGAGCTGTTCCAGTTGTTCTAATTGGTTAGAACTTAAGGATGAGAGCAAGCATGCTTTTAGCGCCGATCGGTGAGTAGACAAGAAGTAAAGGAGCCATACCTTAGTCTTATGTCTCTCTGGTTCATTTGTCGCGTCTACAATCTCACTCTTGTCTTCATCCTCTTCTTCAGGATTTAGCTGCGCGGCGACAGTCATAAACCTGGCAGAACAGTCAGTCACCTGCGTTGTAATTCGAGAAGAAATCTACTTTGCAGCGTCCAGACCAGCTAAGACTCGCATCGCATGTAGATCCACTTGAAGCTGTTCGCACATGTCTGCAGTTTGACTGATCGCGCGCGACATCCTTCCCAGGCTACCTGCGAGTTGGGCATAAAGGCGCTCTTTCGCCTGTGTGGCATTGGTAGGAGCGGTGTTTGTGGTGGACATTTTCGGATGCTTAGATTGCGCGTGTGGAATAGGGAAGGAGCCTATAGCCTACCATGAACAACAGTGAGCTCAACAAGCAAACAACATGTACCAGTTCTGAGTTGCTTATGTAACGTAGCCAGCGAAAGTACATTCCATTCAACTCAGGTAATTCTATCTCGCCAGCCAAGAGGACTAAATACGATAAGTATTAACAAACTTGTCTCGATAGAGAACAAGATAATGATAAAACCGAACCCCAAATTTGGCCGCCTAGCCTTATTGACGTGGGAAGTTATGGCATTCGTGTGCAATGCGTGTATGCGTAGTCAAGCCTTTGAATGTTGGCGGGAGAACCAAAGACACTTAAGTACACGTGTTACGGTCGCCTGAACTTGGCGTGCAATTCGCGTGCCCAGTTTCGCAGCAGGAAGGAAGATGTGGATATCGTACTCCTCTTCTATAACCCAAATTCTCTTGATAGCGCTCAATCCCATGTATCACTTACTTTGTCCTTACCAGCGTGGTCGATTCCACTCCCTAGTAGTGCTCCCCAAGTGCTCCCTCAGGGGTGTTCAGCGGAAAAGTCCGAGACACTAGGTTGTCGGTCGGCCGACGTTGAACTCCGTGATTACAACTCTATCTGACTTAAAGGTAGCGAGAAAGTCATGAACTTCCTAACGTGTAACTTCATGACTTCCTAAACGTAACTTCTTAACATATCGATAACGTTTGTAAGTAACATCGGGCTCTTGAGATTGCATGTTGAAGCGAACAAGTCGGAACGGGAAAGGGTCGAAGCTGCCAGAAGAGTCCAACCCCTTCATATCCCATACATGTATGCAATAACTCCATACTTTTTGCCGCCACCAAAACGAGAATCAAACCAAAATTTGGCCCTTATAACCCAAACCCATAAGCATTGCCTTCCACTGAGCGGTATGGGTTATGAGGGTTTCGACTGTACTTTTTGTGACCTAAGGTAGTGCGAGAAAGTGATGAGTTTTTAATATGCGATTTTTTAACATCTCAATTAAGTCAATAACATCGCGCTCTTGAGATTGATGAAATTTGCGAAGAAGTCGGAATAGGGGTCGAAGCTACTTAGCCAGCAGAATTCAGAAGAGTACCTGATATTTGGCAATGCCAAGTCATCACTAAAGAGTACCGACGCAACCCGTTTTGCCTACCACCTTTCGACAACATAGATATACCTCCACATCCCGTACTTGAATTCTCCCAATCTTGTATATCACTTTCCGTTAGTAACATCAACAACCTCGAACAGTTATTTTACAGGAAAAAGGTGTTCCTGAGGTCGAAACGTGGTACTACGTGAACGTGGAGCGACCACGTTGCTCTCAAAAAACCCTGAGCGAGGCACAACAACTCACAACGACTTTGTGAGCATCTAGGCGCGCTCAGGGGTTTCACATGAGTTTCCACAATTTACTGATGGTAATGTGTTTCCTGAAGGAGTCGCCTCCTTTACAATACTCTAAGTAGTCTACGATTGTCCACGATCTCCCTGCAACAAATGGGTAGAAATGAGGTTCACACGCCATGGATCTTCAATCGTCGATCGTCGAAAAAACAAGATGCAAAGTCACCAAACTGTCGGAAGGGAGGTAAATGCTAAAGGATTTCTGTCGTACCTGTAGTATTATGTCGTGAGTGAGCGCGTTAAGCAATTTAACGCCACTGGCAGACGCAAAAGGCAGCTCCATGGATCTTCAATCGTCGATCGTCGAAAAAACAAGATGCAAAGTTACCAAACTGTCGGAAGGGAGGTAAATGCTGAAGGATTTCTGCCGTACTTACCTGTAGTATTATGTCGTGAGTGAGGTTGTTAAGCAATTTAACGCCACTGGCAGACGCAAAAGGTTAGTACTTGGCTATCTATTCTTGTAACATCCTTGGCAACAAGTCCTTTTATAACTAGGTCAACCCTGGTCAACCACGAGCTCGACGTAAGTAATGGCTATTTTGAGAATAGCCGTCAGTACGTTAGTTGAGGTAGGCACAACAGTGGTCTTGGTTTTAATTACTCTCACACCAGCCAGTCCCGGATTCCGGAGAGTGTTTTTGCAGCACGCTCTACTTGCGTCAAAATGAGGCGTTCTTGGCGTGTCCAGAAATAAAATAAAAGACAACCCACCACGATTCTTCACTTTGTCCCCCCTTTTCCTACAACATTGTAGGTTCAAAGTGCTCAACATCTTCAAGAAGCATTTGACTTCCATGGCGAACATCGAGATCAGCCAAGTTCTTGCAACTGACGCAGTTGGCTATCTTGAGAGCGTGAGGGCGCATCTACAGGCTGACACGCCAACGCTCCTGAGCTTTCTGTCTGTTCTCGACGAATGGATGACGCAGCGCGACCGCATCGCCAAGTACGCAGGAATCTTCTTTTTTGTTTGGAAAAGTAACCTTTTCCTGTCATCTTTGCAGTCCTGATGCGGTTGTTTGCACCATTGCAATGGTTATCCGTATGGCAACAATACTTAGATCGCAGCCCGAATTATTCATTGGGCTCAATGCTTTATTGAATCCGGACTACCGATTGATTAGCTCAACAAGTGCGATAGAAGTACATTACTTCGTATTCACAACTTGGACCGGTGCAAGAATATTGTCAATTTCGGAAACTAAGTATCGCTTCCCGACTTCTGATCGGGAATTGCGCGATATCATCGTGTCGAAAGAAGCCTGGAAGAATCTGCTCGACGCCAATCCTGCGAATCTTAACAAGGATTGGCTGACTTGCATATCTCAGCTCTTACAGGTGGTGAGTTGTTTAGTTTATTTTCCTTGTGTTGTCTGTCAATCCGAGTTCTTTTCCATCCAGGTTCTAGACGATCCTATGACAGATGCACTTTGTGCTCGCAGAGCGTATCGCTGTCTTCGTGAATTAGCCATGCATTCAATCTTACCACCCTCATTTTTCATCCGCAACTTGACACGCGAGGCGGGCTTTGCAGTCCAGGGGGGTTCATTTGCGGTACGTATCCTATTTTTAGATGCACGACATGTTCTTTGACTTTGAATTCTCTAGGACATCTACAAGGGATACATGGGAACTACCAAAGTATGCCTTCGGGTCCTTCGTATGTTTGTCACCACCACCTTAGAGGAACAGGAGTCATTGTTCAAGGTACAGCCCTATATTCTTCTTTGTTAAAATGTACTGAATGTGAACATCAGGATTTCTGCGTTGAAGTGCTGGTCTGGAGGCAGCTGAAGCATCCCAATATCCTGCCATTTATCGGGGCAAACACAGAAATCTTCAGATCACAATACTGTTTCATCTCACCTTGGATGGAAAAGGGAGATCTGATGTCGTATTTGAAGGCAAATCCATTGCACGATCGGTTCAATTCGGTTCGTCTCCAGTCTTCCCCCCTCGCTCAAAGTTTTATTCAGGATGGTGTAGATATGTGAAGTCGTCGATGGTATCGAGTATTTGCACGGGTTGGACCCTCCCGTCACCCACAAGGACATCAAAGGAGCCAACATCCTGGTCAAAGAAGACCTTTCCTGTTGTCTTGCCGACTTCGGTCTATCCTCTGTCCTTGAATCGCAACGCTTACGTACATCTCCTGCCCTCCAAGGCTCCGTCTGTTTTCTTGCGCCTGAACGAATTGACCCTGGTCGATCGCCTGTCAAGAATGCAACTGCCAGCGATGTCTATGCCCTTGGGTGCACAGTTTTCGAGGTAGATCGTCCTGTCATCATTGATCAACTATATTAATCACCTTATGTTGCAGATATATACCGGAAAGCCGCCTTTATCGGACCTGCGCCTTCCTGGCTCAATCATGTATGCTATTCTCCAAGGGAGAAGACCTCAGCTACCACCGTCTGGGCATTGGACAATTAAAGAAAATCAACTCTGGTCTCTTGTAGAAAGATGCTGGAGTGACAATGCGGAAGACCGACCTAGGATCAGTCAAGTCAAGAGGATTCTTAGGGATAGTTGTCCTCGGACGTTACTTCTGAAAGACCTGGCTCGTCCCCCATGCCAGACCTTCAGACCGGACGTTGATTATTTTGACCCCAGAAAGGTCAAAGATTGGCTCAAAGAACAACATCAATCTCATGCGCTGCTTTCTATGTGTTATTCTCGAGACAAGGTTGGTCCTTGCTTCTGCCTGATGACTATATTCTCATGACATTCTCATGACTTTGCGTCTAGGCATCTGCCCTTCCAGCACCTGGTAGGTCAAGGTGTGTCCTTGATTCTGCAGAGGGTCAACAAAGCGGCCCTGTTCCAATCCTCCAACGACTGAACCAAGAGTTGGATACCGGATATGGACAGCATGTATGGCCCATGAATACCAAGGGATCGGTAAATGCCCCTCGAACAATCACCACCCCTCAAGGCTTGGCAACGCCTACAACACATTTGCTGCTAGCGTTGAGGGAATATCCTGCCCCCGCACCAACTCAATGTGACATTTCCGTTGGCAAACCAAGAGTACAGAAGTTTGATGAACCGGTTATTCCACCAGCCAAAACTAGGCCGCCTTCTAAGCTCGACTTGCAAAATAACAGGCAGTCAGAAGTCATTGAGGCGAGTACATTGTCACGCCTCCGACCAGATGCACCTTCTTTCATACCCTCATCCAGCTCTGGTGCATACCTGAGCAATCGTACGCTGAATGCGAGGGCGCCTTCTTTCCTGCCAGCTCATCTCCGACCCAGAGAAGGCAAGATTGAAGATGTTTCCACGAGACCCGAACCTAACAGGCTCCGAATGGCACAAGGAGCTCCTTCCTCCTGCGTCAATTCGAATCCTCCTGGGCTGTTAGTTTCTACTAAGGCCTTGTGCGTTTCGTCTCTTCGTTCGGAATATCATGACGACATCGATAATGTCTAGACGATTGGTTAGGACAATCCTTTCCTGTACTATCTTTATGCAGCTGTTCAATTCTTGGATCTTCCTTTGGTACATAATAATGGTTTTTTCGTAATCTTCGCTCGTGTACATGAGAGACATCCTTATTTTTGTTACATATATCCAACATATACCTGTGTACCTGTCGATGAGTATTTCTCATCTTCTTAATGTATTATTGGAATAAAAATATTGTTTTGACTGCTACTCGGCGGATGCTTGTCATCTGTCAACACAGACACTGTTCGTTTATTTCCAGACGTTTTCTTCATGACAGATAACTGCTTATCTAGTCTTCTCGACTGCATATCCCACACTATGTCGATTTGCCAACTAATGTCTTTGGTACGTGAACATCGGAAGTATGACGACAGCCTGAACCATTGTGGCGTCCCCAGCAATAGTGCTTGGAAGAACGACGGTGATCATTGAGAGAGGAAATATCTTAATACTGTGGCAAGACATCGGGTGTTCCATGCTGTTGGAAATATGCCGCGTCGAATATCCTTCCCGCGAAACAGCGCAGAAGTACCTTACATGGGGAAAAAGAACCGAGGAGGTGGGATATCTGTTGAAATGATTGCATGGAATTAGACATGAGGCAAATCATGTCACCTAGAATTCACCGACGCTGATAATTGGGCTAGCCGCAGGATCAACTCGATCAAGATTCATGATGGCTTGTGTGAAAAAGCTAGCGATTGATAAGGCTCTGAAAGAATAAGAATGCATGGTTGATATGTAAAATACAGTGGATGCGCGTGTGTGTTCCAAGTGCATAAAATAATCCGGTATGAAGATGATCGAGGTTAGTGAGAAAAGGTGGGAAATCCCTCCTCAACGTTTCGCGGGAGGTTGAAACGGCAGCTATCACGGTTACGGTCGTTTCAATGCTTCCGCGAACTTGAAAGCAGAGCCGAAGATGCCGGAATACCAGTTGTGCTGGAACGCGGATTCGACGACGACGAGAATGAGTTGGTTTTCGATGAGGTGGTCTTCAGGACATCGGGAAGGTCAGGCGAGGACGTCTCTTTGCGGAAGGGGACGAATATGCCAGCATTGCGAGGCTGTGAGTTTGCGTATGATTTTGAGGGTGATCCCGAGGGCTGGGCGTTGACACTTCTCATGGGCGGTGATGATTGCGGTAGATTGTGTGAGTAGGAAGCACTGTAGTTTCCCATTGCAGGTACATGAGGGTAAGCATAGGATGGGTTGCCTCGGTTGTGCAAAGTGCTAATGTTTGGGCTGGTCGTGCAACTCGTGAATGGGTGAACGGCGAATGGATCGAAACTAAGGCCCGACACACTCGATACCGACGACGGCGAAGATGATGTAGAAGAAGTCGGGGACGGGGGGGATGCCATTGTTTGGTTGGCTCGGTTTTGCCGCTAGTAGAGCAAGTGTATGCAAGGAGCAGGTCGAGGGGAAGCGGATTTCGTTGGGATCTCAGGCATTTATAGATCCCCAACATCGTCTCAGTACAAGCCCTTTTCACAATTCACGCAACAACCCATTGTACCCCAGGTTTGGTTTGACGTCTTAGAGCAGCCGGACCGGAACACAGCAGGGTGCTTGGACAAAGGCACGTTGTTCTCGAAATCTGCACACTCACACACGACGCGAGAGGCCATTCGGACCTGATTAAACATAGGCTGATGGAAGAACAAGAAAGGATCTACACCAAACGGGGTTTCGATATGAAAGCAGTCACACTATCTGAAGACGGTGATCAGCTGTGTCATTATGGCATAGTATTACGAGGACAGCAAACAACTTGTGCTTCGTTCTTCGTGGGGTACCCAAGTAATACTGGGGTGCCTTGTCCTTGGAATTTGACATTGGGCGCCAATAATCTCGCCGGGGAAAGGCCCAAGCTCAGGTATGCCTCTCGACCACTGGCATCTCAATGAAAGACGATGCACCACAAGTCATCAAGGTTAACTTGGTCATTTTGAGCGGTTACCCCTAGCGAATTCCGACCAAGCATTTGCTTCCCCGTGGTCTAGACTTCGGAACGCCATCGGAGGTAGTTAATTTCGTAGGACTTCTTTCACGTATCAATCTTATGTGCAGGATGATGAGCGGCGATGTTCAGGTGAATTGTACGAGAGAAGCGGAGCATGATGGTGGAAGGTTGCCCAGTCACGCGACCTTCGTTCGCGGGACTTGGCGGTGACTTGGCGTAAGTTCGCTGGTCGGACCGTCACTGTGGCCTGACTGTGGCCATTTTTCAGTACCTCAGTAGTGTTGGATGTTCAGTGATGTGTGCTTATACCAAAATAGTTGTTTATTTCTCTGTATTTTTACTTTGCGAGGCATAAACTTGACGCT
This sequence comes from Crassisporium funariophilum, assembly GCA_014925845.1. NCBI lineage: Eukaryota > Fungi > Basidiomycota > Agaricomycetes > Agaricales > Crassisporiaceae > Crassisporium > Crassisporium funariophilum. The sequence continues at coordinate 1,724,128 of JACGCL010000005.1, forward strand.
GGCTTTCCACTTTCCATCTAGAGATCCGAGTTGGCTTTCAGAGGTAATTTCCAAGAGGCCCGTGGAATCGCAATGCCTCGTGTCTGTCAGTGATAAAAGTAATATGTTGACTGAATAACGTTGTTCTCGGAGAAATTTTGGTGAAAATCGCCGAAGGTTGAACTGAGAACGACAAGTGCAAGGAAGTGGATTGATCGATGATCCTTTCCAGACTTGAAATGGACATCAGACAGAAGGTTATACAAGGGTTGTAATAGACACACACCGGCGGAAATCAACCAGGAACACACAGGGTGAGGGACTGAAACCCCACACTTGCAGAATTTACAGACCGGCCCGTCTGGGTCACATCACCAGAAAGAAGTAGTTGTAGACTGGCCCCTGGAAGCATACGCAACCGGTAAAAAACCACTTCAAGTTGAACGAGGCGCGTCGCGTATCAACACGGTGCACAGAATCTGAACAATCGGGGAATCCTCGCAGCTGCGCATCTATTATTGGTATGCGTCGTTTACCCCCTCGATCCCGGATACGTAAACACCGGTGAAGAGACGTTGCCTAGTAGTAATACCTTGTCAGAAGTAGCAAGTTGGGGTCTGGGGCTAACTCTCGCGTGAATAGGCTTTGCGTCTGAGCAAGTGGCAAAAATCTCGACAAGTCGAGCCATGATATGGGATCACTTGGAGTAACCATTTTGAAACTTGAGCTTGCAGGAATGGGAGAAGAGAAGAGCGTAGCTGTTAAGGGCCCATAAGACATTTATTTCCGAGCTATCAAAGTCTTGTTCATGATTCGCTCGTGGTCATGAGTGAAACCCCAAGTGTGGCGCACGTCTATGATCACGAGAAAGGAAGAACAGGCGTGCAGTCGTACGTTGACTTTGAAGATTACTATCGCCAACTACAGCCAGAAATCATCTTGACCGATATGTCCGTTTGTGTCCCGATTTCCACAGTGTCCCCTAGAATCAAGTGAAAGTATACTTGGAAATGTACCGATAGAGTGGTGAGAGCAAGTGCTTTGATCTTGCTTTGATCATTCATTTCCTCCGGCCCGTCCAGCCTTAGGGTAGCTATCTCACAAGCGGCTATAAACGGAGTCTGAGGAACGAGGAAGCTTCGGCAATTTCGCTCAATGGTAGCCTTGAGGGTCTGATTGTGCCAGAAGTAAGTGCCACATTGGATGCGCCTCGAATTACACAGAATCGAACGTCGGGGCCTTTTGTATACCGGAGTTTCGAACTCTCGGGCTTGGAAGGCTCGAATGACGAGCCTTGATGGATCTGATAAGCTATAGAAGTAGGTAGAGCCTTGTGTGCCGTAAGTCAAAGTGATACTACGCGCTTAGACGCGTCGAGCCGCGTCGCCAATCGCCAGCACGTTACCATGAGCAGAACCAACCCGTAGAAGGCGTGAACCTCGCGTCTTCACAACGCCTCCTGCTCGAGGCTCAGAGAAATCAAGCGGGGGCGCGTCCAAAGTTATCATCTTTGCCCTCGTCCTTTTCCCAAGCCCCGGTAAGGGCTCCTATCCCAATTATCGTACAGTAACTGCAGAGGGCCAAAGTATCACAGAGTATTCATAGCCGAGACGAGGGAACTTCGGCGAGCTTCATATTAGACGTGATGGTGGGGATACCTAACCACAGGCGCACCGCGTGTGGCGTGTGGAGTTACACAGTAAAGTTGGGGAAATGGCGGTGGTAAAACGCAGGAACTCCGTGTTGAAAAGCGTTTTGAGTTGTCTCTACATAGAACTTCGACTTCGATTAGAAGCAGACGTGTTCTGAGTCCGACGCTGTCTTGATCATTGGATTAAACTACTGGGGCGCAAGGGCTGGACCTGGTATGAGCCCACGCGTTGGATGCGTGTCAGTTATGCTGGGCCTCGTAGACATTTGGTCAACCAATGCAGCACGTCGTACCCAGCACACCACGAGCATGTAACACTCAACGCCCCGATGGCGGCCGATAACGCGTATAGGAACAAGCAGGAGCCCGAGTGAGGGCAAATTTGGAAAGAGCTGCGGAGAAACAACGTGATAGCCTTGCGTCGTATTTTTGGCTTCTGGCACAGCGGTCAACGTTGGGTTAATCTTACCGTTGTCGACCGGGTCGTTCGGCGAGAGTGAGTCCAAAGGATTGATTTCGATTTCAAGGAAGGTAAGGCGAGAGGATCATGTGATCGGACAGATATTCGGAGGTTCGAAGAGATACTTATAGAGCCTTGGGTTGCGTCTCCAGGTACAAATCCTCTAAGTATCGCGAAAGGCATATTTTGGAAGAATGCCGAACATTGTTTTGTAAGTAGGAACTCCAACGCACCACCTCCCGGTGTTCGAGCGAGTGTCTTTAACTTGAGACTTGAATCGCCAAGAGCGGAGCGCCTCCCTCTTCAACAGTCCAAACTCTATCAACCCCGCGAAACTGGACTCAACACTCAACGACTCAATACGGCACAGTTCAATTTCAATTTCAATTTCGATTCCAATTTCAATTTTTAGTACACAAATACCAAAAATGGCGTACGACCGATTTATCAAGGATATACAACTAATTGCACTCGAAGCATTGCCTTTTGAAACCCGAGATTTTTTTGCGGAACGGAACGCCTACGGACGGCAATATGAAATGAACGATTCAATGATTCAATGTACGGAAAAAACGAAGACCAGAAAAAGCGGGAAAGAAAATAGAGAATGAGCTGGAGCTGGAGCGGAGCTGGCTATGTACTGTGAGCCACGTACTAACAATAGCATGGGACCAATAAAGAAAAGAAAAGAAAGAAACGACGGTACAAGCGACGAGACTTGGGACACGTTCTGACTAATGGATGGGATGGGATGGGATGGGTTGGGATGGAAGGGAAGTATGCAAGTGATGGGAATGAACCTGATGGGATTGGAATTGGATGTAGAAGTCTGGATGGGGAAGGGGAAGGACACAAATACATAATTTGTTTTGATTTCGGTGATCCAGGAAGAGAGAGAGACGCTTCATCGGCGTTTGTCGTTCGTTCGGTCGTCATGAGATGAGTGAGTTGAGTGAGAGGCAAGAGGCAATAGAGGATGGTTGGTCGGTTGGTTGGTGCTGATAGAAATGGAAGTGGGTAAGTGGGAAGTGGGCAATTGGATGGCGAATGGGAAGGGAAGTGGGAATGGAAGTGTGTGCAAGGGACGTCGTACATAGCGATCCAAAGAAGCGAGGAGCCTCAGGTTCATCATAGACAGTAGAGAGTAGAGTAGAAAGAGCGAGGAAACGGAAACGTCGTTATAGTTTCGAAATCGGCGACGGTAGTGGATGCTTGCAATGGACCAATGAAATTTCTGGAGACAGGACCGATAATGACAAGGCAATGGCAAGGCAACGAACCAGCAACAAGTGTGTTGGGATCGGATGATAACGGTACAGCAATTTTCTTGTAGCACTTTGCTCGAACTCGAGCTTGATTCCTTGGATATTGGAGAGCACAGTGGCGAAAGGCGGGAAGACAACAGATTGTAGTTGAAACAACAGGAAGGCGCAGTCCTCTTTTGCGGGACGCGATAATTTTAAGGAGGCGTAGGTTGGTTGATTGATATGGCACATTCGTTCAGTTTCAATTCGATTTCGGATTCCATCTTCGTTCGTTGGCTCTGGATCGCTTTTGCGTGACCCAATATTTTCGTTGGAACCAACGCTTTTTGGGTATGCGTTGACCAGCTTCCAAAGCAAGCAGGACAGGATCCAGCATCACGATCACAAATTCAACGGCGGCACCCCCACCGCAAAAACCCTCTGCGAACTCCCCCCACCCCTCATCTTCGCATTCGGATGATGCGAATGCGCATGATAAAGATTATGATGATTCCCATGATGTCCCCCTCCGCCCGCCTGCCCCTGATGTGGCGCGCTGTTGCTGTAGCTCTTCTTTTTCAGTTTGCGCTCGCGGCGGATCTCTTTGCGGGATTTGTTGTGTTGTTGTTGTTGTTGCTGCTGGTTGTGCTGGTGCTGGTGCTGGTGCTGGTGTTTGTCGTCGTCGTTCAAGAGAGTGTGCGAGTGCGTCCGCGGAAGAGGATGGCGTTGCGGCGTCTTGTCGCCGCCGGAGGTGGAGGAGAGGGGTAGCACGAGCGGAGAAGACATAGTAGAAGAAGCCATCATCAGCCTCCTCCTCTTCGCCGCCTTGCCCCCGCTCCCACTCCCCCCTCCCCCTCCCCCTCCCCCACCACCACCACCACCACCACCACCACTGCCAGTCCCAACCACGCCCCTCCCAAGCACCCGCGCCCCCTTGTTCCCAATGCCCACCACCCCAGGCACAGCGACGCCCCCGCCGTTATTCTGCCACAACAGCGCACTCAACGGGCTGCTCTTCATCACACTCCCATAATCCGCGCTCGACCCGGGCGTATGCCCGTGCCCGCCCGCCCTCCCGGCATCCCACGACCCATGCTGGTGGTGGTGGTGGTGGTGTTCGCGCGTTTGGCGGAAGGCGCCGACGGAGATGAGGTCCCACCTGCTGAGATGTTTTGAAGAAGACGACGCCCCGCCGACGGTGGCGCCTTCGTCCGAGGATGCAGGTGATCCAGCGCGTTCTGCGTCGTCGAGGAAGGACGCATCGAGTACGTCAGCGAGTCCGATCGGCTCCGTGTCGCCCTCCGCGGGCGTATCGTCGCACGACGAGGGTGGGACTGCACTGCTGCCCCCTCCACCAAAATCATCAGCTGTAGGCGACGAGGCGGACGCTGCAGCCGCTACGACCGCGTTGGACAGAAGAAGCCTGAAAGGCGAGGACGGGTCTTCTGCCCCATGCCTTTCCGAAGAAGGAGACAGGAGCAACGACGAAGTGGTGCTCTGCAACAAGTGTCTCCTCAACAGATGCTCGACCTATAAATAGAACACACGTGAGTTCAAGCACGACTACCATATCCGGCCGTAGCAGGTGAAGCACTTACAGCACTGTACCGCCCACCAGCACCCCTCCCTCGTCCTCTACCACGATTGAACCGCGGATGCGGCGAGGGCACCTGCGCACCGCACTTGTCCCCGCCGATAATCGCCTGCTTCATCTCCCCACTCGGGACGAACACCCCCGCACGCGGCGCACACGGCGTACTCGACTTCCTCCTCCCCCCTCCACCATTACCACCCCCACCACCCCCTCCAGACCCAGGCGACTCGTCCTCCGAGTCCCACAGCACAACCTTTCCAGCCAATATATCCTCCGCTCTCGGGCTCTCCATCCCCAACCCAATCCCCACGCCGACCCCACCCAACCCCAACCTCCGCCTCCACCTCCTCCTCTCCTCCCCATCGTCCATCATCCCCATCCCGGAGCCCGTCCCGCGCCGTCCGCGCGTGCGGCCCGGGCTGACGGCGGGACTGACGGTGGAGAGGGGGTTGATAGCGCTGACGCTCAGAGGGAGCGAGAACAACCGCATGGCGCGTTCGTTGGGTAGGTCGTCGTCGCCTACCAGCTCTTCGTCCGTCGTATCCCCATCTGCGCCTTCCCCACCGTCTTCCTCGTACCCACCCTCCGATAAAGCGTCCATGTCAACATCACTATCCTCCCCTCCCCTCCCTCTCCCCCGCCTTACACCACCCCACACCCCTCCCTCATCACTGAACTCATCGTCCTCCCCACTCTCAACCACGAACCGCTCCGCGTCCTTCTCGAAATCAATATCCACGATCCCGCGACTCTCCGCCCCCAGCCCATTCGTGAAAACAATCTGCCCATCCCACCCCTCCGTCACCTCAAACGGCAGACTCTCCAGCGCCGCCCTCCTCCTCGTCCCCGTCCCCGTCCCCGTGCCGATGCGCGTGCCGTCCTCGGTGCACTCCGACGCGCACTCCATGTCGTTATCGCTCGCGTCCCCGTCGCCCGACATACTGAACACGCGCCGTCTGCGTGATTCGGGCGTGTACGCCCCGGAGCCGCTATCGGATAGCGACGACGAGGAGTCGGTGAACCCATCTGAATCGGAGAGGTTGGCGAAGAACAAATCGGCGTCAAAGCTACTCTCGTCTTCCTCCTCCGACCACCCCGTCGCGAGACCAACATACCCCCTCCCCCCTCTCCCATCCGTCGTCTCCTCCTCCTCCTCCTCCGCCATACTCGTCCCCGCACCCACCCCCACGCCCAGACCACCACCACCACCCACCTGGGCATCCTCATCATCCGCCTCTTCCTCATCCTCCTCCGCATCCCCCTCCCCCTCCTCCTCCTCCTCATCATCCTCATCCTCCGTCGCATCACTATCCACCTCCATCCCATCGCTCAGCCCCACACTGCTCTTCCGCGGCCGTATAACCCAATCATTATTATGCCCCGTCCGCTTCTTCGTGTGCCCGCCCCCGCCCCCGGGGGGTTGTCCTCGCCGAGCAGCTCGCGCTTGACGCGCGTGCGGTCGTGCACGTCCGCGAGGATGAAGTGCTCCTCCTCCGCTTCGATCTCCGAGTCGGCTTCGGGGTCTGAGAAGGAGCTGAGCGAGCTGCTGGAGGAGCTGGAGGAGGAGGAGAAGTTGGAGGAACCCATGGAAGAAAGTGCAGATGCAGACAAGAACGTGGGGAAGATCGCACTCGACGCATCGTCCATCAACCCACTCCCACCCCCGCCCAGACCCACACCCACCAACCCCTCCCCATCCCCATCCTCCTCATCCTCATCCTCCGAACTCTCCTCCTCGCTAGAAACCACCCTCTTCCTCCTCCCCTTCACCACCGCTCTCGCCCCAGCCTTCGTCGGTGCGCCCTTCCGCATGACCGCCGCCCGCGCCTTCAGATTCTGCCTCACCTTGACCGACGAGCTCCGTTTCTGGCTTTGCGTCTGCGCCTTGCCCGGCGCCGCCGATTTGGGGTTGAGCGGCTTGTACGGCGGGGACAGCGCACCTGCTGCGTGGTGGACGACCTGAGCCGCATTCGCATTGTGGCGCAGGGCCACGAGAGCTTTGGGCGGCCGACCGCGTTTTTTGGGCGCGGGCGCTTGTGTGTGACTTTGTGGGGTGTGGTTGGAAGGCCCAGCGATGGCGTTGGGGGATTGGTATCCGTCTACTCCGTAATCTAACATCGTCTGTCCAACATGATTCTTCGATTTGATGGTGTCCGGGACAAGACGCCGTTTGGCGAGCATGCTGGGCGGGACGGTGAGTTTGATTTTGAAACTTGGTTTTAGGGGTGCTGCGCCCGCGTTCGGGGGCGGCGCAGCGGCATTTGCGGTGGTGGTGGTGCTCGTTGGGGTGGGTGTGGGTGGGCATGGCGGGCGGGGGAGGGAGGGGTGTGGGATTGAGGATGACGGCGGGAAGGCATGGCCAGAGGAAGAGGAGTTGAGCGTATGTGTATGTGTATGCGATTGGCTTGGCTTTGGCTGGGGAGAGTGGGTCTGTTGAGTGTTGTATCGGAGACTGAGCTCTGTCATTGACAGAGGGCCTTTGCTTTGCTTGGTCGGGCTGCTGGTAGGTGCTACTGCCGCCGCTGCTGCTGCTGCTGCCGCTTGAATTTGATATTGTTGTTGTTGTTGATTGGCGGTGGTGAAGGAAGGCGTGCTGTGGCATGTGCATTCGCCATCGCACACGGGGCAGATGTCGTCGTCTTCGAAGTCGTCTGTATGCATTGTGATTGTGTTGTTCTGGTTGATGTTCTGGGTGTTGAAGCTGTTGTTCAAAAGGCTGTGATTGTGATTGTGGTTCAAGTGGTTCAAGTGGTTGTGGTGATTGCTGCTGAGATTTTGGACGCCTAGCGTATAGGGATGAGGAGACGACAAGGGTGGGGCAGTTTGTGTTGGATGCACTACACCACATCGACATGGTCAGCAACGGACATCACTGGCATTGGAACGTAAAGATAGCATAAGGAGGCATCTAGGGTCCATGTTTCACACCCCAAGACCCAAGAAAGAAGGAAAGAAACGAAAAGAAAAAAAAGTTTTCGGGAGAGACTCACTAAGGAAACGATTTTTTGCCATTGGGTGCTACCGGACATGAGTATCTTCTTGTATCCAGCTTTGGATCTGTTCTTTTCAGTATTGTTCTTTAGTGTTCTTCTTCTCTTGTTCTCTTGTTCTCTATCAGAGTCGAGTAGCGAGAGTAGAGAGTAGAGTAGGAGGAGAGAGGGAGCTGTCGCCAATGGAGGGGGCGGACAGGACAGGAAGGAGGAAGAGATGGGAGGAGGTTTTTGATCTGGTGATGGAAATTTCTCTGTGTACTGTAGCTTTTTGGGTGGGTTCTCCTTTTGGTAATTTGTGGTTTTATTTTATTATTGCATCGCATCGGAGACTTTATGCGCTCACTTTCTGCCTTCACTTGTTCGTGTATGCTAACAGTATACTACGTCTATGTACGAGTTGCGATGGTGTTTATTTTGTTCCGCATCCTCGTTGACTCTGGTTTTCTTTTGAGAGCGAGACTTTGGAGAGGGAAAAGACACGCTTGTCGGATTGAGAAGCAAGTCAGAACCAGCAGTGACATCCATCCGCATCTGCGTCCGAAACCGACAACCGAAAACCGACAACCGACAACCGAGAGCACGACACAAGACACGACGAGACAGACGTCTCGTTTCGACAATATACGATATAAGATTAAGTGCCCCTTGCCATCCATCTACTATCTACTACGTTATATCCGTGAAGCCGTCAAGTAAAGGCTGACAGAACGCCATTCCTTTCCTATCGAATCTATCCAATGTCCTTCACGGAGATGGGGAACGGGAACATACTAGAACATGATCAGACATAATCCATAATCATAATCCCATGTCCCCCCCACGCTGCGCATGTCTTCGCATGTCCGCATCAACCCACCCGCCTCGAGGCACCTCTCGACGCGCAAGCCAAGCGTCGACATGCCGAGAATGAAACAATCGATCGGAAAAAGGAAGGCTCGCGCGAGCGATGCGACGTGTTTTCCTTTTTTTTCGTGGTCACAAGACCAGTAACCTTGGACAATTCGCAATTCCTCGGGTGGTTATGGCGGAATAGCCTGGAATTGCATGGAATTGCGTGCCCCATCTATTGCATCAACATTACATTGCATTGCTTTGTCTTGTCTATCCATCCATCCATCTCGTCCATCTGTCGCGTGCGTGCGTGTCGCACAAGGGTGCAGAATGCATTGACGGACCGGAGAGCTGAGCGGTACACGTAATTATGTGTAATTCACCCGAGCGTTTGTATGCGCAGCAAGCAAGCATGCAAGGACGCAACTATGCCATCGACGTTGACTGTTGAGTTGTCCTCGGCTATGGACAATGAATGCTCGTGAAGCGGCCGCCGGCCACCTTCTTGGGGTTGGGTTGGAGGTAGAGCATCCCTGACACGCACACGCACGCACACGCAAAAGCAACCCACTTTCTGGACCCCGAACCGTCATCTAACTTCGTATTTCAAACTACCGCGCTACTCTAGTTACATTGACAGGCAACAGATTCTCGAACACTTCCCCAAGAATCAGAGAATCAATAAACAACACACTCTCTTCTATCAAACCCCATCCCCGCATCTATGTAATATCTAATCTAAATCACCATCCTCGATCATCGATACCAATCACCTTCTCATTCTCTCAGGCTCAGGTTCTCTCAGGTTCTCAGGCTCTCTCAGGGTACACTACCCACAAATCGCCTCAAGGCAGGGACGACAACTCCCAACAGGTCGCGTGCCAAGCATCATGAGGTCACAATAGCCCAACGACCCTGAACATAGTCGAACACCCAGAACGAACACACGCAATCTCGGCGAAATGGGTATAATCTCCTCTCATCTCCTGTCATCTCCAGAATCGCCTGATGTTGTCCGGATGAGGGTTGCTTCTTGCGTTGTTGGGCGAGGAGTGATGTGGCGGCTGGAGTCTGGGCTCTGAGGTGTCTGGTCTGTTTTGATAGGTTGGAGTGGAAGGAATGACATCTAATCGCATCAGTTATGGTGACAGTATCAGTATTGATATCAGTATCAGTATAGAGACGCAATCGCGTTGATGATTTGATTGAGGTACTGCCTTAGCCTTGGGTTCGTCTTACCTTACCTTCATTACCTTACCTTACCTTACCTCACCCCACCCCACCTTACCTTTCCAGACGCACTTCGCCGTCCATACAATCGCGCGGTCATGCGACGCCTGCGGCGACGCGCGAATTCGAATTCCCTACCAATGTAATGTTTCGAGAACCACCCGCGACGCGTTCCTTTGTCATCACTTCGAGCCTCCCTACCGCCTCAGATTCTCCGTCCGTGTACGACGTTCTCGCCATCTCCTTCCTTCTTTCTGTTCCGCCAAGCCTAAAGTCCATTCTCCAGACTCACACTCCCCCGGTTTGCAGGCCCACAGCCCAGAGCACTTTTGCAGTCTTGTGACCGCGTTGAACATATACTGTTATTAATAGGTCTTTGTAAGTAAGGACCACACAGGTGGTGATCGGGTATAGCCAGGTGTAGCCCCTCGCTGATCATTAATTATGCTGCTCCAAGGGTTAATAATATCTTGTGTAACCCCTAATTCTGACAGGCTAAAGAAAGCGCCTGTGTCACTCCGATCGATATTTCGAAGGACAGTGACTACGCAAGGGGGCACAGCAATTCATACTTGATGCCAAAGACCCAGTACGACCCAGTCAAGTCAACCGAATGCAGAAGCCCAAATTTCAACACATACTCCACACCCTCTTCCAACGGACCCGCATGCGTGCGTGCGTGCGTGCAGCACGCAACTGGAGCGTGCAATGATACTTACCCTACTCATTTGCATGGCCAATGTTTAACATTAACGACAACGGCCCGGCAAACCGGTTGAGTATGTTTCTGTCATCACGTCCCCACATCCCATCATGTTTCTCCGCAGCCCGGATCAACTCACCCCTCCCTCGCCGGGTTCCTGCTCCTTGGTTCTTGCGTTTATCGCGCATGCTCAAATGGTCACCATCGCGCTTGTTAAACGTGTCAACTGCGGGACACAGCATACTCCAAATAACACGCACCGACGCGTATACTCAGACACTCAATCGTCTGGACGACGCCGTGCTCGAGACACGCCTAATTTCTGATTGACGTTCTAACTCAAAAGCGTCGACACGGCGTTCCTGCGTTCTAGCACCGCCATTTCCCCAACTTTACTTTATCTCCACACGCCACACGTTGTGCACCCATATTTGGGAACTCCACCACCATCGCGTCCTAATATAACATGGTAAGCTCGCCGAAGTTCCCTCGTCCGTCCTTCGAACACTAATAACGTGCTGGGACTTTGGTCCTCTGCAGCTACTGCACGAAAATTGGGATAGGAGCCAGCTGGGGAGAAGGACAATAGGCTAAGATGATCAGGTTTGGAACTTTGGATGCGCAGCAGTTTGGTTTCTCCGAGCCGCGAGAAAGAGTCGGATATGCGTTTAGGTGACGCGACCTTCACGCTTTCTGTGCAGGTTTTACATTTCAGTATATGGCGACACTGTGACTATCGACGACGCGACCTGACGCGTAAAAGCGCGTAATGTCAATAAGCTCACAGCGTCCATGTCCATATTACGTTCTAACTCTCTTCTCGCATAACGTCCCAAATTCAACTCAAAAAACGTAGCGTTCCTACATTAGCACCGCCATTCCCCCAACTTTACTCTAATTCTCCACACGCCTCACGCGGTGCACCCATGATTAGGTATCCCCACAACGATCACGTCCTGATATAATACGAAGCTCGCCGAAGTTCCCCCGTCCCTCTTTCGCATGCCATGCTTAACTTGAATACTTCACCATAGACCGCCCTTTGAGATAGGAGCCAGCACTGCTTCTTAGGGGTCGACCGGACACGAATGTATTGACTTCGGGCGCGCAGCTTGCTCTCATCGAGCCTCGAGCAAGTGTCTGACGAGATGACTTTTAAGCATCTGATGCTGGTTGTTTAGATTTATAGTGACGCTGTCCAGAATTGGCGACGCACATGCTCACCCGTCTAAGCGCGCAATATCACATAGACTTACGGCACCCGAAGGCTAAAATGCTATGGTGCATCATGCATTAAATCCATCAAGGCTCCATCTCGAGCCTCCCAGGCCCAGAATCCGGGACTACGGTTTGGAAAGGAGAGGTCGGACGACGTTGGCCATCCCCTAACTCCAGCTTATTACTTCTATCGAAAAACCTCCATCCCAGTCAAGTCATAACTCAAGTTCCGTCTTAGAACATGATATGTTATCCATTTCGTGTAACATACGCCAAGTCTGTGGTAGGTATTGCAAAGCATTGGACTATAGTCCAAAATGAACATATGGAACCCACACCAAGAAAGATGACTCAGAATCACCAAGAGTCCCTCGAGCGTGCTTCGCAGCGCGGTGAAGCGCAAGAGCAGCTCCGTCACCATGAATGAATCCCCCACTTCCATCAATTTTGGGTGTACCCCGACTAAACAGATTGGCGTAGAAATGCTCCGCAACCATTGGTCCATATCGGTCCTTAATCGACCACATCGTAGCTACCACCCCTCGATACCCAGCTGCCAACATACCGGCTGCCAGATGAACGGCTTCCTCAGACAGCTTTTCGGTCCCTGTGCTGGTTTCACAGGCAGATAAGAATGCGAAGTCGGCGCCGGTAAGCTGATGTCTGATGATTTCTGCAAGTTCCAATCTTCCATCGTGGAGATGGAACCCGCTTTGGAGAGGCTCGCGGGTATCTTGGATAGCATGGCACGCCAAATGAATGCAGCTGTATGTTTCCATTTCCTTCATCCCCTGCTCAACAGTGGCTCCACTTCCCTCTAAGCATTTGAATCGAACCCCGCCTGCCTGGAGTTGCTGTTCGATTGCCCGTGTTTCCGTGCTGGTCCCCGGAATAGAAGGCAGGCCAGGCGTGTTCGGCTGGTTGATTATGAGGAGCCCGTTATTCTGTTCGTCGAGTTTACGAGGGTTCTTCACTCTCTCGAGAAGCACGGTCACGGTGGGGGTGTAGGACGAAATCGCGAAGTCGGACAAGATATTCCGGTGACCTTTGGTATCTGGGGCGTACACGCCTGCAGCATGGATGGGAAGGAAGGCGAGCGGGCCCGTAGCACACCACCAGATCCTGGACGGATCGGAATCGGGATGCGGCAACTGTGGTGAGACGCGCGATAATTTGAGTCCTCAGGTGAGATGAGAAGTTCCAGAACTCACAGAAATCGCAAGAGCGTCAAGGATAGGCTTGACCACACGCGTCCAAAGTTCTGCAAGAATTTCCTGAATAACGCCGAGACCTCGAGACTCGGCCGCATAACGAATTCCTCGCGTATCAGGCTCAGCCTCCCGCATCCGCACTCCATGAGAAGATAGATAACCGTTTAACCGCCCACGCAGATTCTCTGCCAATTTATACGAAAATTTACTTAGAGGAACATGAATAGGCGAGTCGGCGCCGCGAATGAGGGCAAGAGCGTCACAGCGGTCCTGATGGACATTAATGACGACTATAGCCCCAGATTGAGGAACATGCTTAGCCAGGTCGGAGTATTGCACCGGCCGAAGGAAACCTTCGAATTCTGGTATCTTGCGAACCTTGCCTAGTAACTCGTCCCAAGTCTTCGAGAGTTTGACATGCGCGATCACCTCATCTTGCAAGGTTATTCTCTGCGACATCGAAGCATCATACATCACACTCCCTCCCTTCGATCCAGCGCTCTCTAGAGCTCTCGAAACTCTCAAGAGTTCGTTGGCAAGCCCTGCATCATGAACACGAAGCTCATCCAGAGGCGTGCGCAGATTATTGAGTTGGTTCCACACAAGACAGCGGCCTTGTTCGAGCCACTCCAACGCCGTGGCGTGCTCTCCCAGAGAAATAGCAGCAGCAGCAGCTGTAGTCGATATATCCGATATATCGACCAGATTCGCATGGCGCCTCTGTATGATCTGTTCCATTCCCGCTACCAGGGGGATAAGCCCAACAGCCACCCTGTGTGCATCCAACGACTGCGATGGATCGAGCTGGTGGCATAGTAAACCCCATTTGCGCGCAGCCTTGATTCGGAGCGAGGGAGATCCGGTGGTGCAGGTGGCGGCGAGACGGTATTGGGATGTGGCTGCTTGCAGGTCTGCTTCGTCCGTATACCCAGAGCGGCGCACAAATGAGTTCCCCAGGCTGGTCAGCCAACCGGCTTTGAGGGCGTGGCCGTCAGGTGTGAGGTCGACGGCTTGCTGGTGCGCTGATATTGCTTTTTCGATATCTGTAAGGTTTCTCTGGGATTCATACCGTTGCAAGAATGAGTTGCCTAGACTGTTCAACCACCGGGGCATGTTGGCATGGCGGTTGCCAGCTGGTGCCAGATCTATAGCTTTCTGCGTCGAAGATATCGCTTCGTTAAGGTCTTCCAACTCCTTTGTGCGTTGAAAACGAGCCACGAAGAAGGTTCCGATGTTGCTCAGCCAATCTGGCATGTCGGCATGGTCGTCAGCTATGAGTCCAACAGCTCGTTTCTGGGTCGAGATCGCTTCATCAATCACAGCAAGATTCCCCGTACTTTCGGTACACCGCATCAGTGCACATCCCAAGTTGTTCAGGTGCCCATGCATCTCCGCGTGCCCATCACGTATGAGACCGACGGCTTTCCGCTGCGCCGACACCGACTCTTGAATGTCTGCAACTTCCCCCGTGCGTTCAAAGCGAACCATATACGACGTCCCGAGGTTGCTCAGCCATCGTGCCAATTCGATGTGCCCATCAGGCGTAAGATTGACCGCGCGCTGCTGCGCCGATATCGCCTCGTTGATGTCCGTGAGTGCCCCCGTGTGCTGGAATCGCCGGAGATACGCATTTCCTAAGCTGTTCAAGCGCGTCGGCATGTTTGCGTGACCCTCGAATGTCAGACCCACAGCTCGGGAGTGGAGTGTTATCGCTTCTTCGATGTCGGCAAGATCACCATTGCGTTCAAAGCGACGGAGGTACAAGGTGCCTAGTGTATGTAGATGCGCAGGCATATTCGCGTGGTCATCAGGCGTAGCATCAACGAGACGCCGCTGGGCAGGTATGGCTTCGTTGATATCGACGAGATCCCCCGTATGTTCGAAACGCCGCACAAGCGAAGCCTGCAGGTTTCCCGACCACTGTCCAGGCAAGTCCACCTGGCTCTCAGGCTGCAATTTGCCAACCCTCCGCAGAACGTCGATGGCCCCATTGACGTCGGCAATATCACCCACGTGTTCGTAGCGGCTGAGAAAGAGGGTTCCTAGAAGGTTCAGCCATCCGGGTACGTACAGCGCATGGCGGTCAATCGCGAGGTCGATGACGCTCTGCTGGATGGATATGGCTTCTTTGACGTCTGCGAGATCGCCTGTACGTTCGAAGCGGCGGTGTAGTGCTGCTGCGCGGTTGTTCAGCCAGAACGGCATTTCTGCATGGGCAGGCGAGGCGAGTTCGAATACTCTCGTGAAGGTTGACAGGGCTGAGTCGAGGTCTGCGAGGCCTCCTGTGCATTCCCAGCGACGCAGGAAGGAGCAACCCAGAGTGTTGAGCCAGCTCGGCATGGATACAACGTCGTCGGAGCCTAGAGTGACCGCTTTTTGCTGGTATGATATCGCTTCGTTGATGTCTCCCGCAATCCCTGTGATTTCAAAACGACGCACGAATGAAACACCTAAGCAGTTGAGCAGAACAGGCGTGTCCGCATTGCTATCAGCTAAGAGATCAAGAGCTCGCGAATAGGCCGAAATCGCATGGTCGATGTCCGCAAGGTCGCCTTTGCGTTCAAACCTGCGTAGGAATGCGGTTCCTAGGTTTCTCAGCCTCGTTTCAAGGCTTATGTGGCCTTCTGGTGTAAGATTGACGGCTTTTTGCTGTGCGTCGATGGCGTGATCAACATCTGCGGGATCTCCTGTACGTTCGAATCGAGTGATGAACGAGGTGCCTAGATTGTTAAGCCATACCGGCAGGTCTGCTGCATGTTCCCCAGTCGCTAGATGGACTGCACCGTGATGGGATGAAACTGCTTCATCAATGTTTTTGAGATCAGCAAGGCTTTCAAAACGACGCAGGAACGAGTCTCCGAGGTTAGCCAGTCGGTTGGGTTTGGCTGTATGGTCATGAGGCGTTAGGTTGACAGACTTTCGCTGGTATGATATGGCATCGTCGATATCCTTGCTCTCCCCTCTTCGTTCAAAGCGCCACCTGAGCGCCACGCCCAGACTATCCAGCCACCCCGGCACCTCTGCATCCCCCTCAGGTCTCCCTTCAAGCAAAACCTCGAGCGCAGATATTGCGCAGTCCAGATCAGGCAGTCTCTTCTGCCCCAGATATCGCAGGCGCAGAAACTCGCCCGCATCAGCCAAATAATCAAAGTACACCGCATCGTCAGCTTGTGTCAGGCGCGCAGCATGCTTGTACGCCGCGATGCTGTTCCTCACGTCGGCTGCGTTGCCGGAAGCGTAGAACCTGTGAAGGGCGATGTGTGCGCAAAGTCGTAGTTGGGGGGGTTTGGACGGGTTGGAGTCGGGGAGATTGTAGGTTAGGGCGAAGAGGTGGCCTGGGTCTTCGTCTTCGGGGACGATGGGTTGAGCTACGATGGTGATTAGCGCGCGCTTTCGGATTGGAGATGTGGAGATGGGACGTACGAGAGGTCGGTGGGATTTGGTCTTCCGAGGGCAATGTATTGTCGTCGAGGGACATGGTTCAGAGGCCAAACGATACCGTCAACGTCGAATCATCAATTGAATTGACGCCCAAATCCTGCCTGTTACAGGCGATAGTAAATGCATACAATACACATATCGGGATCGTCGGAGCTCACGATCATGTGAAGGCGCCTCTGGTTTGAGGTTTTCAGGGCTTTCGTAGAGTTAGAGTAAAGATGACCTACTCCCAGCTTCCTGTGCAACGATTCGCATTTCGGTCGCGTTTGCGTCCTAGGGCTAACATCCTCCATTCAGAATCCGTATGTGGTTGATAACAGAAAGCAACTACTCGCACCTCGATGATATAGTTCCACTTCTTCGGAGACGAGAGAAATGGTCGAGGACCCGTTCATTAAGACGATTCAACAACGTTGACCAGGAGATGTATATCTCTTGTTTCCTGAAGGCATGTGGAGGTGTGAGAGCCGCCGAGGTCAGCTCTGGTAAACCTTTCACAGTCAAAAGTAATCGCGCTGCGTCGACATTCCATGCTCGAAGTACTAAGAATAGCACGACATTCGGCCGTTCAACACATCGGATCGTCGGATCGGATTCGACGTCCTCTTCCGTACCCTTCTTCCTGTCCCAGCTGTCCACCTCTGTCCA
This sequence comes from Crassisporium funariophilum, assembly GCA_014925845.1. Taxonomy (NCBI): domain Eukaryota; kingdom Fungi; phylum Basidiomycota; class Agaricomycetes; order Agaricales; family Crassisporiaceae; genus Crassisporium; species Crassisporium funariophilum. The sequence continues at coordinate 1,741,331 of JACGCL010000005.1, forward strand.
CTCTCATCATTCTCGGGGGCTTCGGAACGGCCCAAAGATATTCCGTCCCGGAGTCAATCATCTCATTTTTACCTACTGTACATATTGTAGAGCGCCTGACCAGATTTCGTTACGAATTGGAATTAGCCACGTCTTTACGTTGCTTTACATAGAAATTGCGTGAGGTGTGTATGGATTCAAACCTGCCTTCAACGTTGCCGATTCGACGTTCAACGGCATTCGCTTTGAATCGTGTGCTTTGACCCTAGGATTTGCGATTGACGTGCTTTCGGCAGGTTATTATTGTATTGTCTTCCACCTGCTTCCACCTTGCTCGAGCGACGCACGCGACTTGACCGGAACGACTCCCTGTTCTCCCTCAAACCCAGGTAATCCAACATTCTCTGCTCTAACTCACCTCTCACCCTACTCACGAGAACACCAGGAATCTTGCACGAATCATCACCTGTTACCCATATACCGATTCTCTCTACGATGCCTCAACCACCACAACCTAGGAAACTCCTCGCGTAAGCACCTCATGCGCCGTCCCTCGCAATGGATATCAGCTAACAAGATGTGGAACTCAATCTTAATCTCAATCTCTGGGACGAAAACCAAACCCAAAACGACACCGCAAATGAAAACGAAACGAACGAACAACGAACAGCATACCAGGCCCTATCGAGCTCTCCCCCTCCGTGCTGGCCGCGCTGTCCCTCCCTCCCTTATCGCACGTCTCCCCCGAATTCGTGAAAATCTTCCAGGAGTCTCTGCACATGACACGGTAAGCACCCCATCCCCCATATCTCCGCCTGTCTCCTCTTCGGAGGCTTCTCAGAGCGCGAGAGAGAGAGAGAGAGACTCAGAGAAAGAGAGAGAGAGAACCAAGCTGACGGCACTGCTGTCAACAGACAAGTCGCCCGCACCAAAACGGCAACCCCATTCATCCTAGCGGGCAGCGGGACCTTGGGATGGGACCAGGTCGGGGCGAACCTGGTAGAGCGGGGGGATGGGGCGCTCGTATTGCATACGGGGTATTTTGGGTCTGGGTTTGCGGAATGGTGAGTTCCTTTCTCCTTCCTTTTCCTTCTCCCCTCTCCCTTCGGCACACCGTGTCCCTCCCGATCGTCTTGGACGAACGCTGATTTTGGATGTTAGCCTCGAAACGTACGGCGCCACCGTAACGTCCCTCCACGCGCCTCTAGGCCACACGGTGCGCCTATCCGAGGTTGAAAGCGCGTTGAGGAAGGCGAACGCCGCTGGGAAGCCGTTCAAGCTCGTCACAATCACGCATGTGGACACGAGTACGGGTGTGTTGAGCGATGCGAGGGCTATTGCGGAGTGTGTGGGCCGGGTTAGCAAGGGCACTTTGGTGGGTATCTTGTTCCTTTTCGTTTGAGGCTAAGAAAAAGTGTTGAATGAATGAAACGGGGTTTAGGTGGTGTTGGACGCGGTGTGTTCGCTGGCGTCGGAAGACGTGCAGATGGATGCGTGGGGGCTGGACGTGGTGTTCTCCGCGAGCCAGAAGGGGCTGGGTGCGCCGCCTGGGCTGAGTATCCTCTTGGCGAGCCAGCGCGCCATGCGGGTGTGGGAGGGGCGAGTGAAGCGGGGCGTGAAGAGCGGGTCCTTTTACTCCAGCTGGGAAAAGTAAGCTCTCCATTGCCGACGACGTTTCGCGATTGAGTTTACTGACGAGTTGATTAAGGTGGGCCCCGATAATGCGCGCCTACGACGAAGGCCGCCCCGCCTACTTCGGCACACCCGCCGTCACCCTCGTCCGTGCCTACCACGCCTCCCTCCTCGAAATCACACGTAGCACCACCTCCCTCACGCACCGACTGCACCTGCACACCCTCGCCTCCCAACGCATCAAGTCCGCCGCCGAGCGCCTCGGGCTCACGCAAGTCGCCCGCGAACCCCTCGGGCGCGCGAACGGGATGACGGCGCTGTATATCCCCGCCGAGGTGGGCACGGCTGCGGACGTGCTAAAGAGGGTGGGGGGGAGGGGGGTGGTGATGGCGGGGGGCTTGGTCGCGGAGATTAAGGATAGGTATATTCGGATTGGGCATATGGGGTGGAGTGTGGTTGGGGATGGGGGGGATGGGGGGAGGGATGTGGATTTGATTGTGAGGGTGTTGGAGGAGGCGGTTGGGGAGGCGAGGGAGGCGGTGAGTGGGAGAGTTGCGGCGCGTTTGTAGCAGAAAGAAATGTAAGATGGCAATGGAATGTAATTATGGATTGGATGAGAATGAGCGGGAGGAATGATCCGGTGCGTGCGACGGAACATGTACTCAACGCAAAAGTGACACGGCGAGAGGGACATGCCCCACTTTGAACCAAGGTACCAGACTTGTTGCTCCACTCAATGCCAGAGAGAACTTGGCCGAAGGAGAATTGGTGGGATAAATCAAGATATGCTAATGAGAATGCAAGGCTTGAGGAACCTAAATTTGTGTCAATGATCAAAGGAAGCATACAATATATATTCAATGGCTCCATGTATAACACATGAAATCTGAAAGAACGTTAATTGACCAACCCTCCAAATTGTCTCCCAACTTTGAATTTCAGCAAGGGTTTGGAAATAAGACAAGGTGACCTCTGCATGACCTCAGGCAGGTGCCAATATACCAGTGTTCATTGGTGAAATGGCACCCATTTTGAGCTGCCGAAGTTGCCGAAACACCGTCTTTAGCATGAAACTGGCGGCCTTTTGCTCGCACATCTGCTGCGTCCATTTCGACACTTGACTGGGAATGTTCTCATCAACACCTTGTCTGTACGGACTGGATCCTGAATGATGAATGCCAGAGCTTGAACAAGATTAGCGGAGAGAATCGAAGCCAGGCTCTCCACGAGGATCTCATTTATCATAAACAAGCTCGTTCCTTGACGCGTCTTCCTTGTTGATCTACCTCCTTAGCAGGCGTAACAGGGGTGTGAGGCTTTCATATTGATACTGCTGCCGCCGTTTTCCAATCTTCCTCCAAGGCTATGGAAGCATGCTCACATGTATTGAGAAAACGGTGTCCCATCGTCCCACGTTAGCCCATCTTGCTGTTTAACCACCATCGCCCAAGGAAAGCTGAGACGACTTGGTAGAATCTTGTCCTGTGATATCCCTACAGCGATGGTGATGGCAGTACGTCAAGCAGCTCCACGATGCTTTGTGCTATTCTTAAATGCTTTTGCTTGCATTAGCTTTACGCTAGAACTCTATCGATCAAGTTACCCGCTTTGTGAGGTATAAAATGGTTGTCCAGGGTCCAATAACTGTAACCCGCCGCCCCCACTCTTTTATTTCGCGATGGGTTTCATTTCTCGTGCTTTCGCCGTCCTTGCTGGTGGTCTCTGCTATCTTCCTGCAATAACAGCGTTGACCTTTGGTTTCCCTTACGGTTCCCAGAAGGTCCGAGGTGTCAATCTTGGCGGATGGCTAGTACTTGAGGTGCGACGCGCCGCCGACACTGAAAAAGGCGTTTCAATGCTGACAACACGTATTCAAGCCATGGATAACCCCTTCCTTGTTTGACAACACGGGCGACTCGAGAATTGTGGACGAGTTCACTTTTGGTCAATTCCAGGACCATGGCAAGGCGCTTGCTACTTTGACAACCCATTGGAACACCTGGATTACCGAGGCTGATTTTTCTGACATTGCCGCCGCAGGGTACGTATACCTGTTATTGTGATTCCGAACCATTGAGCCTTATACTTGCAAAAATCATAGCCTCAACCATGTGAGGCTGCCTATCGGATATTGGGCGTTTGACGTCTCTGGTGGCGAACCCTTCGTTCAAGGCCAACTTCCCTTTTTGATGAAAGCTGTTACATGGGCTCAGAATCATGGGTTAAAGCTTATTGTGGACTTGCACGGTAAGCACGCGACCATGGCAATCGGAACCTGAGTATCGTTTGTAATTTTATCTGCAGGGGCTCCTGGAAGTCAAAACGGGTTCGTTGGGTGTTTCATTCCTTCGCGATGAATGTTGACTAGTTACCTTGGCCACGCAGGTTTGACAACTCCGGTCAGAAGATGGACTATCCGTACGTCCAGGCTCCTTTGATGATGGCCAATGCCTGTCTTGCTGATGGTGTTGAAGACATTGGCGAACAGACCAGGGCAACATTGACCGTACGAATGCAATCATCAAGCGCCTCGCTTCTATGTTCGCAGGTAATACTGGCACGGTATCTGTTATCGCACCATTGAATGAGCGAGTGATTTTATATCATATATACGTTCCCATGTTGACTAATTCTCCAAAAGGCCCGCAGGGTTCGGTGCAGCTGAATTCTTGGCTGTCATAAAACAGGTGAGCTACTGGATGACGCTTCTATCAATCACTCATTTCCTCTTATCTCCAAACAGTACTGGTCCGATAGTTATGAAAATATTCGGTCAGTTATTGCACTATGCTTGTAGAAATTATCCTTACCTAGTGGATATAACTTCAGTTTCCCTTTCGGTACTTCTCAGCAAAGCAACACGGTAGTCATGATCCACGATGCTTTCCAGCCTATTAGCTCCTGGAATGATTTCATGCCTCCTCCGAACTTTCCAGGCGTCATTCTGGACACCCATATCTATCAGATGTTTTCCGAAGAAGTGAGTAAAAGTTTTTACAGTCTCCTAGACCTTGTATCTCATACTCGAGTCCTAGGATAACCATAAGACCAATGCCCAACATATTTCTGCAGCTTGCTACGAGCGCTTTTCGCTCGCCTCTTCAACCCACTGGACTGTGGTCGGAGAATGGACCCCAGCAGCCAATGATTGCGCGAGGAATTTGAATGGGCGAGGTGTAGGTTCAAGATTTGACGGCTCATACCCTGGTTCCACTTTCGTTGGAAGCTGTACGGGCCTAACTGGCAAGGCATCTTCGTTTAGCGCAAGCTACAAGACGTTCTTGAGGCAATACTGGGAAGCGCAGGTTATCTCATACGAGAGCGGTAATCAAGGATGGATACAGTGGACATGGAAAGCCGAGAATGCGGACGAGTGGTCTTATCAAGCTGGTTTGGACAATGGTTGGATCCCAAAGAACCCCACGGGCTTCCAGTTCCCCAACATTTGTGGATGATTGATTGATGTATAACTAAATTTCTGTAACCTACCTACCTCCCCTCTTTTCTCCTCATCTTTCCTCGACGTCACGACTTTTCACGCTGTCATTTGACTTACTGTCCATTCTTTACATTACATCACAACTGGATCATATACCATATGTATTCATTGTGCCCACGATACCCAGACTTTAACCAGGTGGGAGCTCAGACCAAAGGCCTCGGAAAGCTGATACGCCTTGGATACCAAGCATGTGGGGGAGGGTCGTCTGGCCCCAGGGGCAGCCCACTGAGATGACCTCACTGATTAGATTGGATTTATGTTCGTTGACCCAGGTTCTTTGCTTTAAACAAACGAATGTCGGTTGCTAAAATGTGGTGCTGTTAACCTCTGCCTTTTCCACAACATAAGGTTGTACTACAAACAGTCACAAGTTTACCAGTTGTAGGCAGTTGTCTTCCCTGTGTTGGATTAGATTTTCTTGTGATACCACTATATTCTTTGTGGCAGGTTGCTGCCAACCGATACAAGCTTCAATAATGTCTTCTGGCCCTCCACATTTGCCTGCATGAAAATCACACATTGGCTGCTTAGACCGTTCGAGCCTAACACTTCGGATAGAGACATCCTTTGATTCCTGCTTAAACAACCTCAACTCCTGTCTTCCTTTGCTCATCCTCCCCAGAGATTTTGAAGTGACTCTGTTGCAAGCCGCTTGAGGCCGCTCGGCGTTTGCAGTCTCGATTGAAAATAGTTGATCTGCAATTTTTTTGCATAACACAAGAATAAGCCCCTCTTTTGTAGCAAAAACGCGCAGCATAGAGTTGTGGCATAGGGTTGACCAGAAGCCAAGGCTTGAAGAGCCTCACAATAGAGAGAACAATTACTCCCGGAAAATGTTGGGTGGACCGTTAGCGCGAGAGATACAGAAAAAATGACACAACCGCGCGGCTTGAAGAACCTCACTAGTGAGATGAACACACTGATTCAAGGTCAGATGGAGGTGCAGGAGTTAGACTCTGTACATCCTTTTGAATGGATAGCAACAACCATAGGGTATTGAGAAGCTGAGACAGAACAGCTCCAAGAACCTTGCATGTTGGGGGGCAACATTGATGTGGAGAGATGAGGTTCAACAAACCTCATAATGTATACATGCTGAATAAAACAGTGGGGCTCAAAGAGACTCACAATTGAGCACATGTACCAAATAAACATCACACTGACTAAGCGTACAGCCACCAAATTCTTGACGCAGGCCTAATCCCTCCCCTTAGAATGGAATTTGGACATAGCAAGCATTCCTGAGGGCTAGAGAAGTTATCTACATTGTAAGAAGTATATAGAGACTATAAAATGTCTAAAATTATATGTGGTGAAATTATTCTTTGGTGTCCTCAAACTCCTTGTCTTCTTCATTGTGCCAATTAGTTGCAAGCACAATGGTAATGGTATCTTGAAGCTCAGATGCGATGCTGCTGTCTGGGATAGGGGACCATGGGAAGACGCAGCCTTCATGGAAGCAGGTGGGATATTTTCCTTGGTGGGATGCAGTTTCCAAAGTGTGTCAAGGTGAAGCTTCTTTCAAGAAACTGATCTCTTTTTTGGTCGCATGAAGCATTCCAGGTTGTAGAATGCCAGAACCTCAATGACACCCCTGGACGGCTTGAATTCTGTCGCGAGGATATCAAAAAACGCGAAGTGTCACACATTTGTCATGCACACATCGCAAGATTCTGCAGTGATCCCTTTCCGAGTTAATACTGTCTCACACACACCATCTCGCACCCAATTTCTGTCAAGCAAATCAATGTACTCATGGATAAGCAGACTTTCATGCCATGTTTTCTCTAGATCCAAAAAATTGAGTGAGATGCCTTGTGTAACGTCCTCAGATTTTGAGATACAAATATTCTGTAGCGTGAAAGCAAAGATCATGGTCAAATACTGTGATCGTGCTCTTCGGATTTTTTTCACAATGAGGTGGCCATGAGTTATAAAGGTGGGTGCACGGAAAGTTCATTCACAGTGGGCGGCTTTTCTATCAAACAGATACAAACATTTCACGGTTTTCATAGACATTGCCCATCCCCAAACTTTGAGAACAACAAGGCATAATTGCACAATGTTGACTTGATTGGATGGTGGAAAAAACAAATTGATTGTTAAATCTCACAACCACTCAATATTGGTGCATGTCATTGGACCCACTAGTACCCCTATTCTGCACCACCTTGGGGAAAGTGCTGTTGTGCAACATGTTGATATCAAGGCTTGCACTTACCTCAGTCTTGACAATTCAATTTACTGTGGTCACAGCTTCTGCTGCAGTGTGGCTACATTGGCTGCAAATTTTGGATATAATGGTCCCCATACTGCACCTCACAGCTCTTCTCCTATCTGCATGTGGCCCCTGCTCCTTCCCCAGTTTTGCCAACCTGGTGGGTTGATGCCCAAGTAGGCCTGGGATTGGGTTACAGGTTGGGCAAACTTCAAATTCTATATACCCATACCCCAGCGGTGGGTTGCTGGGTGTGTGGCTGGCTGCCAGAGCGCCTTTGATGAACGCCTGGCATGCATGGAATGTTGAGTTTGAGTTCTGCTTTAAATTGAATTAACCAGATTTTGGTTGATTTTGGTCAAATTTTAGTTTCCATCTTTTTCCTCATGCTTCTGGCCATGTGCCCCTCCCCTCCAATGAGGGCTTTGGGCCAGCTGTCTTTCTCAACAATGCAGTCAAACATGCGGACAAGTAAGTGGTCAATAATGCAGACCATGCCAACAACAGACAATGCGGACAATTGACAATGTATGACATGGACACCAATGCAGTGAACAAGGTGTTGGACAATGCAGTGGACAGTGCAGTGGACAATGTGGTCAACAATGCATTTGGCAACACAATAGACAATGTGGTGGACAATGAAGTTGATGATGCGGACAACAAGACAATGCAGACACAGCTTGGACACATAACCATCACCCCAACCCGCCAAAATCCCAACCCGCAACAACAGGTATGGGTTTTCTGGGGTACAGGTGTAGGTAGGTGCTGGGAGACCCCAGAATCACCTGAAGAAGTACGAAGTAAACTATAGTACAGTAGTTAGTAATGTGAATGTAACAGAGTAGATACCTTGGTACACACCTCAAATGTCAGACATATTCAGATGAGGTGTGCAATACATGAATGGTAAAATGTATGTATGAGTTGATATTGGCGGAACAAGCACAATGGTGTGCTTGTTCCCTTGCCCAAGTACAAACAAGTGTGAAATAAGTAAGGTAAAGCATGTGGGTGGACATGTGTTGGGTGTGTACAGGATGTGCACATGCCCAGAAGGAAAACATGTGGACAAAGGGGGAAATAGATAATAAAATAGATGAGATGTAGGAGATCTGTTGGTGAACATATGCTGTGTTGGATAAATCTCAACACAAAATTTATTTTTTGAGATGTAAGATGGGGAATGTAATTATGGATTGGATGAGAATGAGCGGGAGGAATGATCCGGTGCGACGGAAGACCGTCCCCCGACGGCTGGGAAAATCAGGGAAGCACGGACCCGGACATCCGCACCATCGTGCCGGATTTAGAGGGGAAGGCATTCGCGCGACGGACGCCGTGCGCTGCCCCACCTTCTTTTACTAAGTTTCCTGCGTCTCTCCGGGGTGTTGTGTTGTGCCGTGTTATGATCTCTATATTATCGCGCACATGCCTCTCTCGCTCCCTCTTCTCCTGCCACCGCACTTCTTTACCCCTACCATTACTCAGAGCACCCCATCGACATCGGACAATGTCAGACCGGCCTTTCAAGCAAGCTCCCCACAAGTATGTTTCCCTCTCCCAGTTCGAGTAGAGTTTCTTATCTTATCTCTCTCACCAGGCTCCTTGTGTAAGTCGCGTCGTGAGTTGAACGCAGACAGGATCTCATCGAAAGTACAGGATCCCAGGCCCCATCGAAGTCGCCGATGAAGTCCTCTTCGCCAACGCCCACCCCTCCATGTCGCACGTCTCGCCCGAGTTCATCCCCATATTCGGCGACTGCATTCGCATGATTCGGTTCGTCCGCCTCCCCCCCACCCTGTCATCCCATCTTATCCTCGTTATCGTAGGGAAGTGCTATACACGGACGACGCACAGCCGTTCCTCATCAGCGGGAGCGGCACCCTCGGGTGGGACCAAGTCGCCGCCAACCTCGTCGAGCCGGGCGAGCAAGTGCTCGTGCTGCATTCTGGGTATTTCGGGGATAGCTTTGCGGATTGGTTCGTCCTTCCCTTCTTTCTTCCTCCCACGCATCGGTGTTCTCATGGAATGGTGTGTGTGCTACGCAGTTTCGAAACGTATGGCGCGGAGGTGACACAGCTGAAAGCGCCGATTGGGGGGACGGTGCCCCTCGCGGATGTGGAGAAAGCGCTGAGGGAGAGGAAATACAAGGTGCTCACGTTCACGCATGTCGATACTTCCACAGGTGCGCTTCCTTCCATCTTGCCTTCCTGCCTTCCTTCCTTCCCACGTGGTCTCCATCGCAATGCACACGATCCACTAACTAACGACGCGTTTACGAGCCAGGTGTACTCTCCGACGCACAAGCCATCGCCGCAGTGGCCAAACGCGTCTCGCCCGACACCCTTGTACGCCCCTCCTTCGCTCCCCACCCACTCACTCCCTAATCCAATTTAATTATATCAGGTAGTAATGGACGCCGTCTGCTCCGTCGCATCCGAACAAATCCTCTTCGACGACTGGGCCCTCGACGTCGTCCTCACCGCCTCCCAAAAAGGGCTCGGGGCGCCCCCGGGGCTGAGCATCCTCCTTGCCTCTCAGCGCGCGATGGGCGTGTGGGCGGAGAGGAAGAGCGGGGGCAGGAGGGAGGGGAGTTATTATGCTTCTTGGAGCAAGTACGTTTTGGTTTTCGGTTTTGGATGGAATCTGTGGGGAATGGGTGACTGATGGTTGTGTGTTTAGGTGGTTGCCGATTATGAAAGCCTACGAAAAGGGCACCGCAGCGTACTTCGCCACGCCACCCGTTAACCTGATCTACGCATTCCACGCCTCGCTATGCCTAATCACAGGCCGCACCGCACCCTCCAACTCTCGTAAGCCCCCCTTTCCCCTCCCCTCCCCCTCTCTCCCCTTCTTCCCAACCCCACTAACCCACCCATTCCAGCCAATGCAACCCCCCTCCCCCTACAAGACCGCTTCGCCCTTCACCGCCAAGCATCACAACAAATCAAAGCCGCCGCGAAAGCACTTGGGCTTAAACAGATCCCGCTGAAAGAGGAGGAAGCCGCGAATGGGATGACGGCGCTTTATTTCCCTGAGGGCGTGGGGGCGGGGGATTTGTTGCCGAGGTTGGGGGGAGGGGGGTCGTTGTTGCGGGGGGCTGCATGGGGAGATCAAAGGTGCGTTTTTTGTTTGTGTGTGGGTGGGGGAGAAGCTGATTGAGTGGGGGTTGTGGGAATAAACAGATAAGTATTTTAGGATTGGGCATATGGGTGTTAGCGTTGTGGATGCGGAGAGGGGGGATGTTGAGAGGGTTGTTAAGGCTTTGACGGAGTCGTTGGAGGAGGTTAAGGGGGTCAAGGCGCGGGAGGCGCGGGAGGCGAAGGAGGGGAAGTGAGTACCGTCGGTCTTGGACCGAACTAAGGGTCGAGGTGAGGAGGATGGTGTTGATATGTGTTTGGGGATGTGGGTGGTACGAGCTTGGCTCCACAGGTAGACGAACGCTATGAAAGGGTGCTTCGTTGGCGTAGAGAGGTAGACCATGGAAAGAACTGGAAAAGCATCAATACATGCATACGTATCACATTGACATCTATACTATCTCGCATTCAAGTTTGTTTTTCTTATGTTGACTTGGTTAAGATGGAATGCGGGTCGAGTGCACATGCATGTTGTAAGTCGGCCAGTCGTTCCCGAAACCAAAGTGACAGTGGGCGTGAACACTGTTCATTGTTCATTGAAAGGTGAGCAATGTGATGCTGCCTCGTAAATATTGTAAATATATGATACTTCTTGTAGACAAAGACGATGAGTGCTTTCAGCTTCCATCGTTCGTCGAGCAGAGGTGTGTCAAAGAGGGAACGGAGAAGGCCCTTTGTAGTGTGTTGACAATATTTTTGCATTTGGGAATGGAATGGCACACTGGTAACCTCATCTAGTCAATGTCGAAGATGATTGAAGATTTAAATCTACCTTGAATACGAGACTATGCCATAAGTTCGTTCCGTGACAATGTATCAGCCATGTATGCAAGGGCTACACTCCGGCATTCAGATGCGGGCATATAGATGAAGATCGTCAGAAAACGAGTGAATGAACCAATGGCACGAGTCTAATTGGTCGTTCAGTGTTTTGTGGCGTACATGGGGCTGGCTATCTGATAAGATTAAACTAAGCGAGCTTGCGGAACAAACATCGGCAAAGGGATGGTGTGCTTCCGGGTAATTACTTGCTCATTTCCATTTTTCCCAATGTCACGGCCCTACCTCGCTTTCCTGTCGATCCCTCCAAGCCCTCCCACTCCCACAACCCCAAAGTACGTCTCCATCGACTGGTTCTTTCCCTTCATCATTAATATCAGTCAACTTTATAGACCACCATGTCTTCGGCAGCGAACCCAGTGTCGACGGTGGCTCGTATTGCCTACCTGACATCGGACATAGTCGTAGATTCCCAGTCCCAAGCACCATCGATCTCCGCTTTTTCAAGCACATACCACGCCCTATCACGCAAGTCAACGCATAAACCAAATATCATCCCTTCCCATTTCGGCGCCGATCCTTCCTCGACCCTCCTGCGCAACAAAGCTACGCTCACCTCTTTCACCGCCACCGCCAGCTCGCAAGTGCTGACCCGCCTGGTGCTGCACCTCGGAGAGATATCCGCGCTGCCGATCGTGTTGCACCTCGCGGTGGTGGACGATCTCTCCGACGTGCTGCTGCTGCGTTCGGCGGTGCCGTACTTCCTAGTGTCGAAGACGGTGCAGCAGGCGCATGATAATGCCCTGCTCGCCGCGCGGCTTGCGAAGGTTGAGAGGAAGGCTGTTGTTCATGCGTTCTATGCGAATAGCTCTATGGGGGCCTTGGAGGAGATCGAGGAGGAGAAGGTTATTCCTTTCCTTTTGGCAGGGAAGCGCATTGAAACTCCACCTGCGACGCCTCTGACTTCCGTGAATGGAAATGGACATGCGAACGGACACGCTAATGGACATGCTGTGGCTGCTGTGCTGGACGATGCTGCTACAATCACACTTTTCAAAGCTTACGAAGCCGCCGCATTGGAGACTCTGTCGCTTGTGAGACGGCCACTGCGGCCGTTCACCTCGCGCGGTTCGTCAGAGCCTCACACCGTCATTCTCACTCTTGGGAAAGAGGACCTGCCCGCCGTTGAGGGCGTGTCTTACGTTTCCGTTGCTCTAGCCAACCCTATTCCGTACTCGCGTCTACTCAATGCCATTCCATCATCCACGACCCGTGTCATTGTCCTCGAACAGGTATACCGGTGGCATACCAAGTGGACGCCTCTGTACCTCGAAGTGGTCAGTGCGCTGCAACAGCGCGATTCGTCGCAGGAATTTGTCGTACAAAGTGGGATTCTGGGCGACTCAAGCCAGGTTCAAACACCCGACGTACTCAAACTCATCGAGCAATCCACATCCTCCTCGTCGTCCAGGCTGACATTGGGCACCGTTCCCACTCCCGGAGCTGTCAACACTCTACCCCACGTCCCAAAACACGAATCGGCGTACACCAAAATTCTCTCCCATCTGTTCCATGAGCGATTGGAAGTGTCGAATTCCCCAGAGCTTGCGGCGTCGCAAGGCGAGATTGCTACTACTCCTGAGTATGCGCTTGGGCGCGTGAGGGGACAGCTGGATTCGCGTGCGGCGCTCGTCAAGAGCGTGCAGGACCTGCTGCAGAATGGCGACCTTGACTCGGATCTGCATTCGTTGATTAGCAAATGGGTGCTTGCCAAGGACGATGGGCTGAAAAGTCGATCGCTAGGGAAAGCCATTGTCGAGAACCTTGAGTCCACACCTATCAGTCATCCAGCCGCTAAACAAGTCCTAGCCCTCCGCGACTACTTCCCATCTCTCTCGCGGTGGATCATCGGTTCCGACGCCTGGTCTTACGATCTCGGCTCGTCAGGTCTGCACCACGCCATCGCCTCAGGCCTCGACGTGAATATCCTCATCCTCGACACCCTCCCCTATTCGTCGCGCAACAACGCTGACCCGCATCGCCGAAAGCACGACGTGGGTCTGTACGCTATGAACCACGGAGACGTGTTCGTAGCCAGCGTAGCGGTGTTTTCTTCCTACTCCCAGGTCTTGCAGGCGCTTGCCGAAGCGGATCGCTTCAAGGGACCTAGTGTGGTGCTCGCTTATCTGCCTTACCAATCTGAGGACGCACCGGCGCTTGATATCCTCAAGGAAACGAAGCTCGCCGTCGACAGCGGGTACTGGCCTCTGTACCGATGGGATCCCTCGAAGGAGAAAAACGGACAGGAGCCTTTCTCGCTTGATTCCGACGCTGTCAAGAATGACCTCAAGCAGTTCCTCGACCGTCAGAACCACCTGTCGCAGCTTGTTCGCTCCAAGCCGCAGATGGCCGCTGAGCTCGTCGGCAGTCTGGGTGAGACGGTCAAGGAAGCGCGTAAGAAGATGGCACAGCAATCATACAACGATCTCCTTAATGCACTTGATGCTCCGCCATTGCTGATTCTGTATGCCTCGGATGGCGGTGCAGCTGAGAAGAAGGCGAAGAGATTGGCGAATAGGGCGAAAGCCAGAGGCGTTGCGACGACTATCGCCACTCTGGATTCGTACACGCTGGAAACGCTGGCAGAGGAGGAGCAGGTCGTGGCTTTCGTTACGTCGACAGCGGGTCAAGGAGAGCCGCCCCAAAACGGTCGTACGTTCTTCAAGTCGCTCAACGCTGCTGCGGCCCGTGGCGATCAGCTCTTCCAGAAACTGCGATACACCGTGTTCGCCATGGGTGATAGCCACTACTGGCCGCGCGCGGAGGATGCGCATTACTACAACAAGCCTGGAAAAGATCTCGATAGCCGTCTTGAGAAATTGGGTGCGGGGCGTGTCGTTGATCTGGGACTTGGAGATGACCAGGATGCGGATGGCTCGGAAACTGGTTATAAAGTCTGGGAACCGCTAGTGTGGAAGGTCCTAGGTGTCGATTCGGTGGAAGTGACAGAGGCGGAACCCCAGCCGATTACCAACGAGCACATCAAAGCGGCCTCGGGATACCTCCGCGGTACCATCGCCGAAGGTCTCGAAGATCGCACCACGGGTGCTCTGGCAGCCAGCGACACCCAGCTGACCAAGTTCCACGGTATCTACCAACAAGACGACCGCGATATCCGGGACGAGCGGGAGGCACAGGGCGTTGAGCCTGCGTACAGCTTTATGATTCGTGTGCGGATGCCTGGAGGGGTGTGTGAGCCGCATCAGTGGTTGGCGATGGACCAGATTGCGGATGAGCATGGGTCGGGGACGTTTAAGATTACGACGCGCCAGACGTTCCAGTTCCATGGGGTCATTAAACGGCATTTGAAACCTGCCATTCAGGATATCAATCGGGTGTTGCTGGATACGCTGGCTGCATGCGGTGACGTGAACAGGTGAATACCTTTCTTGGGAGTTTCTTTTCTTGAGAACTGAAGTTAATGATTTCAGAAATGTTATCTGTTCGTCGATACCCACGATGTCAAAGCTGCACGCTCAAGTTTTCGAGTTCTGTAAAGAAGTCAGCAACCATCTCATTCCCCAAACTTCCGCCTACCACGAGATCTGGCTCGACAAGAAGTTGGTCGCAGGTGAAGCTCTGAAAGACTTTGAGCCCATATATGGCGAGTTCTATCTTCCCAGAAAGGTATGTCCCCAGCCCCAGACCTTTCCAAACATCCCTTGACCTACTTGTCATAGTTCAAAGTGGCGGTAGCTGTTCCCCCTACCAACGACGTCGACGTCTTCGCCAATGATCTCGGCTTCATTGCCATTGTCGGCCCTAACGGCGAGCTGCAGGGCTTCAATGTGTCTATTGGAGGAGGCATGGGTGTGACGCATGGGAACAAGAAGACTTACCCCCGTGCTGGTAGCATCATTGGTTTCTGCACACCCGAGCAGGGCAAATACGTGGCGGAGAAGGTTATGCTCGTGCAACGAGACAATGGGAACCGTGCTGAGTACGTCTTCACTCCATATATAGTACCTTCACACTCCTGATCAACTTTTCTATAGTCGTAAGGTACTTGAGAAAATCATTGAATTTCCAAGGGCGTATTATCTAACAGTCTTTTACAGAACGCCCGCCTCAAATATACCATCGACCGCATGGGGCTCGACGTCTACACATCCGAAGTCGAGAAACTCCTAGGATACACCCTCCCACCAGCCCGTCCCTACACATTCGACCGCAACGTCGACGACTACGGCTGGCACACCGGCGAAGACGGCAAGCACCACTTCACGCTCTTCATCGAGAACGGGCGCATCCAAGACGAGCCCGGCAAAGAGTTCAAAGCCGGCCTCCGGGAGATCGCGAAGATCCACAAGGGCACGTTCAGGCTGACGGCGAACCAGCATTTGTTGGTTTCGGATGTGGCTGATGCTGATTTGGAGGATGTGAAGAGGTTGTTGAGGCTGTATAAGTTGGACAATTTGGAGTTTTCGGGGTTGAGGTTGAGTTCGTCGGCGTGTGTTGCTTTCCCGACTTGTGGATTGGCGATGGCGGAGTCGGAAAGGGTGCGTGTTTGCTGTTTTTGCTCTGCAGAGTACAGGTTTGCTGATTCTTTGTGATGTTGGTAGTACCTGCCATTGCTCATCGACAAGGTCGAGAAGATGTGCGAAGAGAATGGTCTGCGAAACGATGCCATCGTCATGAGAATGACTGGTTGTCCCAACGGTTGTGCACGACCTTACCTAGCTGGTTCGTCGAATTTTCTTGCCCATCGTTCGTGAACTCACAGATTGAAAATATTTTCACAGAAATCGCATTCGTCGGTAAAGCTCCTGGCAATTACTCCATGCTTCTCGGAGGTGGCTACTACGGCCAACGCCTCAACAAAATCTACCGAGGTCCGTTCCGTCGTTGTCAACGTTCCGTCTTATCACACTAACCTATTGTGAACGAATCCAGAATCCGTCACCGAACCCGAGATCCTCGCCATTCTAAGTCCCATGATCAAGCGTTACGCGCTCGAGCGTCTCGACGGGGAGCGGTTTGGCGACTTCACGATCCGCGCGGGGTATATCGCGCCTACTACTGAGGGTATTTTATGGTATGAGCGCTCGGGGGGTGAGGGCGAGCATCGCGAGGCGGCGGGTGGGGATGTGGCTGTTGCTGCTTGAACTGGGCTGTTCTGATTTTGTGGGAGAAAAGAAGGGAGGTTTGCGAGAGACTAAAAGGCGCATGGCGGCGCAGAATATTTACGAATAATGTATCATACATTTGAACGACAAGGAAGCATTGAATCTCGGAACAAAGTCACTCGTATATCTGTGTAAGGAGACCCTTCAAATTCACGCGTCGAAAGTAATATCTTCGTGTGTGGTCCTCCCCCTAAAATCAGTGCTGGTCCCATACTGATTGGCGGCCTATGAAGCGACACATCCGACAATTCTCGAGATATAGCTTCAGCAGCATGAAAAACACCACTACCTCTGTAAAAGAATACGAGCGTACTGGTGGACGTGTTGTGAGCACATGGCCTAAAAAATGGCTAAGAGGGCTCAAGTTGTGTCGGAAAAATCGAAATTAGCATGTTTGGAATTATAAACGTTGACGGAACCTGGCATCACATTAAGCAACCTTCGCGCTCCATGCGTAGCCAAATCTGCTCCACATATGATGCCACAGCTCCATGAAAGGTCTCCAAAATGTCACGTACGTTTCCGTCAACGTTTATAGTTTCATGTATCAGCAAATACTTTAATTTCGATTTTTCAGACATGGCTTTGGGAAGGACTGCATAAGTCGGCGCCAAGCGCGTCATCGGCTCTAAGTTAAGCGCGCTGGGTTTCAAATGGCCGTAGAGATTCAAAATCATGTTTTATAACAAGACACTATGCTTCTTTGCGCTTTTTTCTGCACATTATAAATGCAAAGACAATAGTAAGTATGAATATCCAAAAAGATCGGAGTAAGCAGAGTTGTCCATTGTAGAATTCGGTAGATTGTGTGCGTGACTGTATGAATGTCCATTTCAGAGCTCCCTACTCATCCAATAAAGTTGAAAGCTGAGATATATGTGTATTTACTGATTAACAAAGACTGCCCCGAGTCCACCTCCTTCAATTTCGTCCTACTGCTATTTTGCCGCTGGTTCCTCCAGAGCGCAGCCCTGCTTTTCGGATTTCGGTTATATCAAAATCTCAGGTTTTGGAGAAAAGGGATATGGTGACATTCTGCATCTGGAAAGAGTGTCTGCGACGAAGTCGGTCTACACCGATTTCGTCGAGGTGCGAGTAGTTGCTTTTCTATTATCAACCACATACATATTCTGGACGGAAGATGTTGTCTCTAGGACAGCAACTGCACGAAATGCGAATCGTCGCAGTTGAAGCTTGGGAGTTAGGTCGTCTTTACTTTACGAAAGCCTAGGTTGGAAACGTTCAAACTGGCGCCTCCACATGATCGTGAGCTTTGCTGATCCGAATGTGTACTGCAAGTCTAAGTAATTGGGGCCAATTCAATCGATGGATCGAAGTTGACAGTATCGTTTGGGCTCTTTGTTGAAATCGGGCGCGCGCCTTAGCATCCATCGTCTGGTAATTGCTCTTATTATCTTCTTATTGTTTTTTTATTGTTCCTACTGGTCAGTGACGAGCGAGCTGTGCTCATACCTTCACGTCTTTCACCTTTGTCGTCGCGCCGTTGCCCTAATACGAAGGGTGAGAGTAAGACGAACGAAAGACAACGAGAAGATATGTTTTATCTACTTTGTATAGAGACTCAGAATCCTCATACAATTTCACGGCTTAGCCACTATTTCAGTATCACCTTATTCATGTTCACTATTGTATGCATTGGCATATACGAGTACAATAGCATTACTAGCTATAAATATCTACCATGTTGTACTCGATTACCCTTAGTCAATCTGTTCATTCTGTTCTACTTTTACTACTCTGCACCATGCCGCTCGACGACAACCCATTGCCGCAGGGAGCCTACATCCCTCCAGCCGAAAGTACGTCCCATTTCCAGTCTTAACCCAAAAGTGCGCGCTAAGCACCAACGTAGCTCAACCCATCGTCCGCGCAGACGAAGACCTACGCAGCCTCTTCGCCCTATCCTACGCCGAACCCGACTCCAGCCCGATGAAACCTTTCCAACTCCGACGCTGCGCGCACAACTCCCTCCGCCGCTTCCACGCTTCCGGCGACACATCCCACGTGAAGAACAGCATCGCAGCGTACAGGCATGCTGCTCGCCTGATACAAGCTAGAAAATCACAGTACTTCATTGCTGCTGGCCCGCTGCAAGAAAAAACTGCAGCGTACCTTAATCTCCTAGATCATACTGCCGTCGTCCTGTTCAAGCGGTTGTGGGAGCGGGGCACATTGGACGATTCCGACTGCGCGATATCTGCGCTTAAGCTTTTGCTTGAGGGGAGAGCAGGGGAGTATGCGGATGTGCTGAGGTTATCGAATAACCTGGGTTTGTCGCTTCAGTGGCGCTTTGAACGAAGAGGAGAGCGCAAGGATATCGATGATGCCATAGCTTACCTGCGAGCGGTTGTCAGGCTAATGCCTCCTGACCATACAGACATGCCCAACGGACTGGCCAACCTCGGACACGCGTTCCTGCGTCGTTTTCAAAGCCTTGCTGATCTCGAAGACATTGATGAAGCAGCTTCACTCCTTTCGGGTGCAGTCTGTCTGGCAACTGAGGAACATGCAACATACCTGCCGTTATGGTTTGCCGGCCTAGGACTCTCGTTCATCACTCGGTTTAAACGTACAGGAGATCTTCCAGATGTTGATAAAGCCATCTACGCGGGCCAAAAAGCCGTCAATCTTGCACCAGAAAGCCACAAATACCTTGCAACAATGCTGCGAAACCTAGGAACCTCATTCCTACGCCGCTTCGAACGCAAAGGCGACCTTGCGGATATCGACCATGCGATTTCGTCCTATTCGCGAGCTCTTAATCTCTCAGCTGATAGCGATGCAGACACGCTTCTTCCCCTGGACAGCTTAAGTGAATTGTTCAGGCGTCATTTTGAACCCACAGGGATTGAGGGAGACATCAACGAAGCAATATGGGATTATATAAGATAATTTAAACTACGCAGCGTCACACACGAAATACAGAGAATGTCTTGCTCTATCGTTATCTTTTGCGCAATGCCTCCCATCTCTGTGCACCAGGACTTGCTAAATCCATACCTCATGTCCATGATTATGCGGGAAGTCCTTAAACCTGCAGATCAACAAAGGATGAGGTCATGCAGAAGCAAATGATTTTGATATCAACTCTATGCTTTCAACAGTCGAAAAAAAAAAAAAAACCAACATAGAAACATTTGCGCCTTCACCTTCACATGATCGTGAGCTTTGCCAATCCCGATAAGTATGTGTGCTGCCACTACATATATCGCGTCTAAGTATTGGCAGGATATGTGCGCCTGCGCCAATTCGATTGAGGGGTCAACGTTGGCGGTATCGTTCGTTTTGCCCTCTGCACCATGCTCCTCCACGACAACCCGTCGCCGCAAGAAGACCAGATCGCACCAGCCTCACGTACGTCCCATCTCCATTCCTTAATCCAAATGCGCGCTAAGCACCAAAATAGCTGCGCAACCCATCGTCCCCGAAGAAGAAGACCCAGGCCACCTCTTCGGCCTAACCTACACCCTCCCCGACTTCAACCCATGTAAACCTCCCCGACTTCAACCCATGTAAACCTCCCCGACTCCGACGCTGCGCGCATATCGCCCTCCACAGGTTCTACGCCACCGGCAACGCAGCCGACGTCAAAAACTGCATCGCGGCGTACCAATCACCGCGCGCTTGATACAAGCTGACGATGCGGTGTACTTTGGTTGTCTGGCGGATGTGAGCGAGTTCTGTGTAAGCGGTTTGAGGTGTAGAGGAAATTGGATGATCTCGACTGTGTGATATCTGCGCTTGGGGTTCTGCTTGATGGCCTGAGGGAAGGGCGGAGGTTCCGGGGTGGGGTGCTTGGTGTGGCGCTCAGGTGGCGCTTTGAACGAAGAGGAGAGCGCAATGGTATCGATGATGCAATATCGTACCAGCGAAACGTCGTTAACCTAACGCCTCATGACCATATAGCCAAACCCAACCGACTGGCTAACCTCGGAGACTCGTTCCTGCGCCGTTTTGAAAGCCTTGCTGATATTAAAGACATTGATGGGGCAATTTCGTCTCATCAGGGTGCAGACCGTCTGGCGACTGAGGAATACCCCAGCAGACCTCCCGGTATGGCTGAACAACCTAGGGACCTCACTCGTCAATCAAACCGAAGCACTCCACGGCGTTGGAGTAGCTCGAACAAGCCCGTTTCTTGTTTGGAACCAACTCAACAATCTGCGCACGCCTCTGGATGACCTTCCTGTTCATGATGCAGAGCTGGCAAACGAACTCCTGTATGTTTCAAAGGCTCTGGAGAGCGCTGGATC
Source organism: Crassisporium funariophilum (assembly GCA_014925845.1). Lineage (NCBI taxonomy): Eukaryota > Fungi > Basidiomycota > Agaricomycetes > Agaricales > Crassisporiaceae > Crassisporium > Crassisporium funariophilum. The sequence goes on from JACGCL010000005.1 coordinate 1,762,048, forward strand.
TAAGGGAGGTACTGTGATGTATGGCGCTTCACTGTCACCCACAATAACCTTGCAAGATGAGATGATCGCGCATGTCAAACTCTCGAAGACTTGGGACGAGTTACTAGGCAAGGTTCGCAGTATCCCAGAACTCGAAGGTTTACTTCGGCCGGTGCAATGTTCCGACCTTGCTAAACATGTTCCTCGATCTGGGGTTGTAGTCGTCATTAATGTCCTTCAGACCGCTGTGACGCTCTTTCTCTCGTTCCCGGCGCCGATACGCCTATTCATGTTTCTTCAAATATTTTTTCGGCAGAGAATCTGCATGGGCGCTTAAACGGTTATCTATCTTCTCATGGAGTCCGAATGCGGATTCTGAGCCGGATACTCGAAGAAGTCGTTATGCGGCCGAGTCTTGAGGTCTCGGCGTTATTCAGGAAATTCTTGCAGAACTCTGGACGCGTGTGGTCAAGCTAATCCTTGACGCTTTAGTTTAGTTTTGAAACTTCACATCTGAACTGAAGACTCAAATTATCGCGCGTACTCACCACAGTTGCCACATCCCGATTCCGATCCATCCCGGATTCGGTGGTGTGCTACGGGCCCTCTCGCCTTCCTTCCCATGCATGCTGCAGGCCTGTACGCCCCAGATGCCGAAGGTCAGCGGAATATCTTGTCCGACTTGGCGATTTCGTCCTACACCCCCACCGTGACCGTGCTTCTCGAAAGAGTGAAGAACCCTCGGAAACTTGACAAACAGAATAACGGGGTTCTCATCATCAACTAGCCAAACACGCTAGGTCTACCTTCTATTCCGGGAACCACCCTGGAAACTCAGGCAATCGAACAGTGATCCAAGACAGGCAACGTTCGGTTTAAATGCTTAGATGAAAGTGTAGCCACTATTGAGCAAGGAATGAAAGAGATGGAAACATACGACTGCATCCATCTTGCTTGCCATGCTATCCAAGATCCGCGTGCCTCTTCAAAGCGGATTTCATCTCCACGGTGGAAGATTGGAACTTGCAGAAATCATTAGACATCAGGTTACCGGCGCCGACTTCGCATTCTTATCCGTATGTAAAACCAGCACAGGGACCGGAAAACTGTCTGAAGAAGCAGTTCATTTAGCAGCCGGTATGTTAGCAGCTGGATATCGAGGGGTAGTAGCCACGATGTGGTCAATTAAGGACCACGGACTGATGGTTGCGGGCGAATATATTCATTGAGAGACCACCTGAATCTGATGGAAGGAGGGGATCATTAACGGTGGCGAAGCTCTTGCGCTTCATCGCGCTGCGAAGCACGCCCGAAACACTCTTGGAGTCTCGGAGTCATCATCCTTGTGTGGGTTCCATATGTCCATTTTGGCCTATAGTCTAATGACTACCACAACTGGACTTTGTATAATGAAATACATATATGACTGGCCCTTCAAATCCAGTCGACACATAAGAGGTAGATTTTGGGTTTGGTGCTTTTCAGTGTGTTGTCGAAGACTTCGGTTTGGCGCTCTCATCCAGAGCTGTAGACACCCACACGGGCTGTAATGGAGACATCTCAAGTCATCACCAGTTCTGCCTAACGCCGGGCATATTGCCCACCGCGATGTTCACTGGCAGTATGGAAAACCTTTGGACGTTGGTCCGAATACATATTTGGTGTACGACCTGGACGTCCACTTGTTGTTCTTCAGCTTTCAAGGAATGGATCATGGAATGGCCCTAATACCTCTACCTTGTCGCTGAGATGTTTTCGTCTCCCTTGATTATACGAAAGACTTGTCACATTATAACTTTCCTGAATGCCGGGGAATCTACTATTCTGAACCTCGATAATACACTAAAACATGACATACGCTCTTCATCGTCCAGCAACAATTCGCGCCGGATCTCCTTCAGCAGCACCATTGGGTTGTCCCCCTCCAACAATCGAAGCGACAGTTTTCTGCATATCCGTCCATTCAGATTCTCTCGGCAAAGCCATGTCCCCAATATCATAGATATACAATCTCCCATCGCTGCCTCCCAATGCTGCTCGTCGGCCCTCTTTGCGATCCCACTGTAGCTTGTTGATAGCACGCCCTGTGCCAACGGTCGTCGATACCACAGGTACCTTTATCACGCTTTAACAGCTGTACAACGGCAGAAGGAGACGGCAGACATACCTCCGTATCAGTATTCAAGTTCCACAAATCAAACTTCCCTGACCCATCCACAGTGCCGAACACAGCAGGGTGGGCGGGATGCCACTTGACATCGTACACATAATCATCTGACTCGTCGAACGAATACAACGGCGGGACAAGATTAGTCGCTGTCGATGGCTTGGCCAATGACTTGGATCGCCATAGTTTGACAGTCCAATCCACCGAGCTCGTCAGGAAAAGATCCGAGAAGTCCACAGGCCCAACGAGAGGGTGGAAATGCAGTCCCGTGACGGGACCATGGTGGCCTTTGTAGACATCGAACTGGTTCAAGCCAGCCTTCGCTCCCGCGCGGTCGTACCGATTGGCTTGGTAAACGTTACCCTCCTCTGTACCAACCCAGAATGTCGTCGTTTCATTGTCGGGGAAATCTAAGGTGGTGATGGCCACTTCACTCGTCTTGTTATGGCCATTATGCACAAGTTCCTGCGTTTCCTACGAAAGAAGGTCAATGGTGGCGAAGGGTACATACAAGTTTCACACGTACTTGAGGTTGTGCAAGCATATCCACAAGCCAACTGCAGACAGTTCCGTCCGTACTACTCGTAATCAAATTGTGGGCATTCTGCGTTCCAACCATTTGCATTGCATAAACAGGATGCGTATGCCCGGTTGCTGATAATGGTGTTTTGAGGACAGGCAAATGTTTTGACCGGGTATCCCAAAGTAGAATTTGGCCAGAATACGTTCCTCCAAAGATGAGATTGGAATGGAAAGGAGAGAAGGTAATGGAGAGGACATCAGACTATAAGAGTACCTCAGCATTGCGAAAGCGACCACAGACAGAAACACTAACTTGAGAATGGAAAACAAACTCTGGACGTTCAAGCATATGCAAATTCCAGACCGCGACTATTCCATCGGGTTCGTTCAATGCTGCTGGATTCTTGTTGTAGGATGCAACACTCAGTTCTGGGTACTAGGAGTATTGGTCAAAAATCGGACTGCAAACCTGGGCTTATTGCTTACTTTAGGGGACCAGTCCAAGTCTGTTATTGATCGATTCTTGCCGTACCGCTCGTCCCAGAACTCGCAGACGCGCTTGACACGTTTTCCTTCCGACTCATCTCTGTCGTGATATGTACGTCGGTATAACAGCCAACGGAAGCATTGCCAACGCACCCTCCAGCTTCAGCACCAATGGTATAATCCCGAATGTAGTCATAACCGTCATTGAGAGCCCTCTGAACGATCTTCGATGATTGTTCTACGAAATCCAGAAATTCAGGGGCGGCTAGGATGCTAGCACGTTCTTCCTCGGATAGTTCTAATGCAATGTGGTATATTTGAGAAATGAAGCAAGGTACATTTGTAGCGTAACGCACCTCGAATCTCTTGTTCGATCTCCTGCTCTAATTTGACACTTTCCTCTTCCAGCTCTTGATCCCGTGCAGCTCTTTCCGCGTCCGCGTCTCGTTCGCGCATGATGCGTTGCCGAAGTTCGTCTTCATAGTCAGGTGAGGGTTCCGTTTCGACAAAAGTAGTCTGAACTTCTTTATTATAGATGACGCGCTCCTGTAGTGCAACAATCAGTGCACAGTAAAATACATGAGCTTATTGCCTTGCCTTATGTGGAAGTTCAAACAATTCTTGTTCGATGTCAATTAGGTCAGGGAATGATCGAGGCGTCATAGTGCTGTTATGTCGTGTTCAATGAGACTGATTAAGGTGTATGATCAAGGAGGACGCACCTACCGCTCAATGACATTGTCTGTAGCAGAGTTACTTGATCCAACATACGTATTGCCCAAGCTCAGGCGTTCCGGTTGAAAGTCACTTTGTCGGCTAGCTCTTCCCGAGCCTGACATGGAGAGTGCAGCATGCACTGGTAGACTAATATGGTGTCCCATTGCGGGGGTTCCAGGCATTGACGATGAAGGTGTAAGTTCACCACTGTCCATCCCACTTCGACTGCCAACTAGAGCGTTTACTAGATCATCCACATCTCTCCGGGGATTAGAAAGTGCCGCAGGTACCTATAGTCCATTGATGTTTGAGATGATTCGTTAAAAGCTATCAGGAAAGTGATAAATACATCTGGTGTTCTCCGCTCAGATTCTGCCCGTTGTCGGTCTGCCCTGGCCTTCCTCAGCTCTGCAAGTTTCGCTCGTTTCGTTTCTATTTCTTGCCGCCGTTTGTCTGACATAGTATCGTGATATAGAAGGAGAGGTATAAAAATGGATGAGGGGTCGTCACGGTCTTCAAACGTTCCACACAAGCCCGTCGCGTCGGCAAGTACATTGGATGTTGCGGGTTGTTTGAAGTGAAGGGCAATACTTAGGTTGAGTCAAGATGTGTCCACTGCCGCCTCGCAGCGGCAGATTTAGATTTTGGAATAATGCAGATACATGTCCCTAATTACCCCAAGCTCCCGTCCCAGAGGTGGAGGAGCTCACAAAGGCGGCGCACGTAGATACGAAAACAACAGAATATATGGAAACCCGCTGCCCCTCCTCTTCATAGAACCACCACCCAGCCGAACACAATCTGTTTTGGGTTTACTTGGCCTCTCGCTTACTCGCGTCGAAAACCCACACTGTGAAGGCGTCTTCGACCCAATTACTCGATCAGTTTGGGTATCTAAATCAGAACATTATTTGATACTATGGAGAAGAGGCTTTTTCGGTAAAGGTGATCTATCCCGGAGCGACCCCAGCTGGCTTGCGCGACAGATGAACATCAGGAAAACTGGTGGAAAGCGTGCGCCTTCATCAGTCTTTCCCTATGACCTCGCTTATGGAGTAATTTTAGAATTGACCTCGGAGGAAATTACAGCGCAACGGAGAGCAGAACGCAAGCAGTTCAAGCTCGATCGTGCAAGAGCTATAGCGGCCGTCGCTGAAGAAGCGGAGACCATTTTTGCGACTGAAGGTCGCGTCATTCAACCTGCTCTATCTGGCCCCGACATTCCATCTGCTGCTACATGGAAGCCGAGCGCACGTTCAGAGCCAGAGGCTATAGCTTCAACCTCGATGGTAGACGATGAACCTTTGGAAAACGAAGAGCCCTTAGAGGACGTGGAACATCTCCAGTTGACACTCCAAGAAGCATTCTTCTTGTTGTGGAACCTTGACTGTTTGACCATCCTTGAACCTCAGTCAGTACGTCCCGATGCACACAGTTGAGAGTTGTCACAGCCCGCTCATCTCATACCTTTAGATGGAGCCTATGACCTTGCAACAGATATGGATCGCTTTCCAGATAACTGAACTCCCGCCGCAGCTTCCACCTCCCTCAAATCCATCCGAGCACCTCCAATTCGATAACCCCTTCCTGATTAACTATGTCGTTTATCATCACTACCGTTCCTTAGGGTGGGTAGTGAAAGGCGGTATAAAATTCTGCGTGGACTACCTGCTCTATAAACGAGGCCCTGTTTTCACACATGCCGAGTGAGTTCTAGCCTAGTGTTTCTGTACAGGCAGCTGACAAATAGATGTTTGTGCAGATTGGCTTTGGTGGTTCTTCCAGTGTACGAGGACCCAGAAGACCAGAAGGCCTCTTCCGTCGAGTTGCAGAACTCGTCTCCATTCGCCTGGTCTTGGCTGAGCACCATCAATCGCGTAAATTCACAGGTTCAAAAGGTGGGACAAATGAATTTTTACATTCCAATCTCGGCTAACCAACACATTGCGTAGACGCTCATTTTGGTATATGTCACGATTCCAGCAAAATCACGACTCTCGCTGAATGTACTCAAATCACCTGCATGTTTTGCCCACTACTCAGTGAGAGAAGTTGTACTACGTAGATTCATCCCAGCTCGTATGCGTGATTGAAAAGTAGTTTGCACAAGTTCATCTTGCAATCACATTGTAAATTATCTTATTCTATTGATTGCCCATTGATAAACACAAAACACAATGGAACGAGACATTGAGCTGGGTATCAATTTATTCCATTATACAAAGATGGTATGCTATTACACTCGATGTATATCCCCAACTCTCTCCCTGCCTCTATCACTGGTCATCAAGGATACCCAACCATAGAAAGGTTAGTGGCCGTTACATGCGAGGAAGGTATTTATTACCCTCGGCAGCGGAATACACAGGCCGAAAATTTCGCGAAGGGATAGTGAGATGATGAACGACAGGTGGACGAGGTGATGAATTGGCCATGAACCAAGCACCACTATAAGCAAGAAAATAAATAGGAAGGGCCCCAACCACAGTGGGAAATGCGATCCCATGTTGAAGATCGAAGACTTCATATTGAACCTTTAATTGTAACCTTGCGGTACTTCTCTTCGAACACTTGGGCGAGCTTCTGATTGGCGGGCTTGCAATCGATGACCTTCTCTATGTCAGGACTATAAGGGTTTGTAAAGATCGCGGCTTGATGGTCTACAAGGAATTTGTATGCGTCTTCCACAGCATCATAGGCCAACGTTTTCTGAAGGAAAGCAAGATTTATCCTTGGATAACTAAAGAACGACAACAAGATGAGAATTAGTAAGGATTAGGAGGAGCAAGACACATACGCTTTTGTGATGACCATTAAACCCTTGGCTCTCTCGCGGTCGATAAAGTGATCCATAATGTATGCACCCATGTTCGGCGCCGTCAGATAGAGATCACAAAGTTTTTGATAGTTGCCCATCGCCTGTGCCCGTTGTACCTCAAGTGCATGCCGTACAGCCTTATCCGCTTTCTGTCGGGGTGTTAGTTGACCTACGAAAAGATTAAGTTCTAGAGAAAGAGGCGTGGTCGTTAGTCTGGGCTCAGGAAGGAGATAGAGCTGGGACTTGCCTGTCCTATTTCGCGTGTGCAGAAGCAAGAGGATGCGATACGCCGTGAACTCCTCGACGTGGCCTGGTATTCCAAGGTCATAAAGCGTCTTCAGAGTCGCTTGGCACTGGTAGTATTCATTTATATCGATCTGTTGGTCAATCGATTAAAATCGCTCGTGTGATCGAAAAGAAAGAAGGGCGCACGCTCTCCAATGCCATTCGTGCATGAATTTCGTATACTTCTACCGTAAATTCGTTCTTTATTCGTTGAACCTACAAGGTGTTTTCAGAAAAAGAACAAGGACGACAGGAGGATATAAGAAGGTGGCGCACTGTGAGATCTTGTCGAAGACTCTTGAGTTGATTACAGACCCAGTCGTAGGGTGTTTTATTACGCCACCGATCTTTGAGTTCAATGAGAGTTTTCTGAAGGACGACATAAGGACGTATCGTCTTTGGATTGAGTTCCTAAGCTATAATATTAATGACGTTATATGCTGTCACAGTCTTCCGACTTACACTTGTCAATCGCAAATAGTCTTTGAAGATCTCCTCCGAGGTCCCGACAATGGTGGATGGATCCCAATCTTTGACATTCTGCATCAGAGACATGAGTTCGATTTCGTCGGACCGAGATTCGAACGTACTGGATCACCCTCTAGTTCATCGACTATTATGGGCGATGCTGACCCTGAGGCCAAAGTGCGGTTGTTAAAAAATATGTGTGCAGTCTGATTGTTTGCCTTGAGAGATGCCTGACCGCCTTCTCGTGTGCCCTTGGTTTTTTCTAATTCATGCTCACGCTGAAAACGCTGCGCTCTCCGGTTAAGAGCGGCTTGATCGTTGAAATCTGTTGTATATGCCGTTGCGGCATTCTTCTGAGCCGCCTTCTTTGCTTTCTTGGTGAAAGCTTGTGTATTTTCGATACTAACAAGAGTCAGATACGAATCACAATTAGGACGATCTCTGGGGCTCACTTCTTGCGCTTGAGGTTGTTAAAAACCGGTACTGGTTTCGGCAATAGGCTACGTAAACAAATATGGGAGCTTGAGCAGAAAAACGGCAAGTCATAACCACATATTTTGAAAAACCTTTTCAATTGCACACCAGCCCAATCTGTCGTCCATAGCGTATGGGCCGCAAAAGCATCAGCTATTACCTGTTTGAGTTCAGCCTGCACTTCTGATCTATTTGTATCGGTGATTTGGCCTAAGCATTTTGCTACCCATTCTCTGCATGACTTCGTTGTGAGATCCGTTAAGGTATTGCACGATATTGTGCTCACTTTAGCGGGGGAGGCCAAGACTCGGAAGACATTGTTATGGTTGGCGTACAAAGTACAAAAAGCTTGAAGACTGGAAGGTGGATAGGGTGATGATGTATGTGAAAGCAGGGAAGATGGAGGGATCCGGGAGTGTGTGCAAGGTGTCCGTCAGGTGCTGTTACGAGGTATACAAGTATGCTTCGGAGTCAGTCAGATTAGAACTCCGGCGACAAGCTATTTCCGAGTTGGGCACTATTGGTGCTGGCCTTGTGGCAGCTTGTGGCCTGGTTGTGGCCTGCAATTGTTCTCTACAGAGGAAGTGGTCAGCGAAACCTTACGTTCCAGGATGATTAATGTGATGGTTCAATGATAGGCGATTTTCAAGACATAAGTTTTTGTTTGATAATCGGCCAAGCACAGGATTGGCACAGGATCGGCACAGGACTGGCGCTCCTCGGACGGCCCGCCTTACCGGGTGACCTTGCTCTTTTCTCTGGACTCTCGACTTGTCACTCAGCTGCTTCTCAAGTAAAGACTTGCGAAATTTCTGAACTTGTTCATATCACTGTCGCACCTTACTGACAACAATGAGTGTCCTTCGGCCATTCAAGGCATCGGATATGTTCGAGTTCAATAACATGTACGTTCATCGCCGAAAACAGCCCCAGAATATTCCTCACAGCGTCCTGGATCAGCAACCTTGACGTATGGACCGAAACAGTATGTACTCAAGCCCAATATCGTTCTTCACGACACCAACCTCAAGGCACATAGTATGGCATTGGATTTTACCTCAGCTACCTGTCGCGCTGGCCTGACCTTTGCTGTGTCCAAGAAGCACCCAGCGGCCGTATGATGGGCTACGGTGCGTCAATGCAGGTCAACTTGGCAATCACTGAAGTCTTATTCCACTTTCACAGTCCTCGGTAAGGCAGAGGGCACGGGCACCGAATGGCACGGTCACGTCACCGCCCTCACCGTAGCCCCAGAATACCGCCGTCTATCGCTCGCTCGCAAAATGATGAACCTCCTCGAGATGGTGTCCCAAGAAATATACAAAGGTTTCTTCGTGGACCTATACGTGCGGTGTGCCAACGTCGTCGCAATAGACATGTACGAAACGATGGGGTACAGCGTGTATAGAAGAGTAAGGGAATATTATGGGACCTTGGGAATAGGTAAAGGCGGTCGAGATGAAGAAGATGCGTTCGGTACGTGTTTGTATTCCTCTTGAACCACTGTACCTCATGTTTCCTACAGACATGCGTAAACCTTTGGCTCGCGACCAGAATCGCCGTTCAGTTCGACCAAATGGAAGGGACATAATAGTCAGCGCCCACGACGTATCATGAACCATTTGATTAGGAAAAAGTACACGAGGTTCTATTATGTCTAATACATTTCCAACGTAAATCAAAGAATCAAAGGCGGAGGCTCATCTGTTATTACCGGGACGGGTGGTAGCATAGCAAGTTGCTCATCATAGAACATCTGCAACTCCTCTTTATCTTCACAAAAGTTCGCCATATGCACTCTGATATCTTCCGCCATGGCAGCCGGTCTATGCTCTTTGCTTTTCAGTGTACCCATTCGACCAGGTCCCATAAGTCGGTTCGTGAGGAACAAGAAACCCTGCAGTCCACCCAAAACTTGGATAAAGGCTACTCCAGACCGATGCACGAACTGCGAATAAGTGTATGGCGAGCGACGATACGAATATACAACATCGACTTGCTCCGGATAGAGATCAGCTGCCTCGACATCCACAATGAATCCGAATTTCTGCAGTAGGGCATACTCGAAGTATTGGACGAATTGTGTGCCTTCTGGCACCCGCTTCTCCAGATCAGGGACAACAGGTGGGGCGAGAGCCAACCGCATGGGATAGCAAGACTGGAATGCATTTCGATCTCGGATATCACTAATCTGAGTGACGTAGGCCTCGACGAGCTTCAAGCCGTAACGTTCGATCGTTCGATTCCAAAGACGCAGCTGATCTTCGATACATCGAGCCGTGGTGCCAATCCACTGAAGCTCAAAATGGAATACGGTTGCAGGGTTGTGGATGATGTCGTGGTGAAGAATGACCGATTCAGCTTGGTCGCTTCGCTGCGTCAGGTAATCCGTGTCAGACACACACTCCGCTAATAAAAAAATGCCGCAAAAACCTTATGTGGATCAATATCAATGACCATGGTTTGGCTCAAGATTAAACTTTTCTTATTCTTGCGACCAGAGATAGCTTTCGGAACAGCCTTTGATGGATTTGAAGGAAAATGTGCAGATCGAACGTTGCCATCATCTGTGTACCGTCTAAACCAGTATCTGGGTGTCATCGGCACAGAATTCTCGCCCTTCAGTCGATAATAATAATGCCTTTGTAACTTTGTAATTTTAAGTATCTTGGAAACGATAGAAGACGACTCACCCATCCAGGAAATTGTGATATCCTCTACAATGCTCCAATAGCCCTTGGTCTTGCAACTTGACACCCCATTCTGCTGCTTGAGCCCTCGTTGACACATCTCGAAATTCCCGAACGAGCCAGGACACAAAGTCGTACCCAATGAATGAATTCGGGTACTGGTTACGATGCCATTGATAGAACTTGATTGGAACACCATCCTCTTCCCGAATGGCTTTGGCGATGGCAGTAAAAGTCATTTCTCCAATTTCTCGTTCGCTCTTCATCTTCTTGCGCAACGGGCCTGCCGCATGGATCTGATCCAGTTGATCCATGAGAGCCTCGTCGAGAACTGACATCGCAGGATTGAGTGTTGTTGGCAGGAATCTGACGGGAGGCGCAGGATGGGTTGCTTTTTCTTCTTGAGGCTGCCATCGAAGCTTCGTGAATTGCTCAGCCAACTTTTCGATGCCAAGTATGCGAGCTTCTTCATCATTCAGTTTCTCGCCTGAGGGGCCAATCGTAACATTGGGAGGCTCTGCTGTGGGAATCACCACAAAACGTGTCCTCCAATATCGAAGAGACTCGTTGAAGTGGTGCTCATACCCAGCCACAAGCATGTCCAATCTGGGCGAAATAATGAGACAATGTAAAGACATCCACAAAATGGCATTTTACCTATTCCATCCATAATTTTCCAGGCCGTCTGATTTGAATCGGGTTGATAGCTCTGTGTATCCACCTGGATTACAATCGGTCAATCTCATTTCTCGTATGTCCCTCAAGGCGGAAAAACGAACCTCCAAGCTTCGGCCATATCAAACACTGATAGTCAAAAGGGCGAGTAGGGCTCAGCCGTCGCACATAACGCTTCACTTGAATTGTTTCCCCAGTGTAGAGTATGCGGTGAATCTCGTTCGTGATACTCAGATACACAGGGTCGCTGGTCGAGCTAAGCACTTCTGCTGCACCTGCAGGCCTTGAGATAATATCCTCATCCCCAACAAAAGATTTGGTCCTTCTAAGTGCTGATTTGTTTCCTTCATCTAGGCTGTTGTGGGGTCGTAATATGAACTGGAATCCTTGCGCCAACCTAACGGCAGCCATGCCTCGCATCACGACCAAAGCCCACGCTCTCCGCAGATCTTCAGCCGTACCTTTCACAATCGGTGGCTTTACAAGGAAGGAGCGCATTTCGCTCGGGTCAATAATGAATTCATAGGAAAACACGTCATAAGACGAATCCAGTTCTGCACTCGATGGAAAATGTTCGACGGTCAAGGGCAGACAGCCTGGTGTCACAATGGACCTCCATTTCAGTTCGTGTTTATAGGTCGGTTGGGGATAGACATGTTGCCAGCGTCGTGCCAAAGATGCTTGGGAATATGACACGGACGATTGAGACCGTGTAGGGTTGATAACTGTACCCGGCGACGAGGAAGGAAATGATTGCGCGAGAGTACTAGCGTTACTCCGACGTTTGCCAGCAAGAATTTCATCTCTTGGAGGGGTGTTGATGGGCGACCGGCGAATGTATGACGCTCTATGTGGCATCAAAGTTTCCTCCTCGAAAGTGCGACTCAGACTGGAACGATTGGTGGTCTTACTCTTGATAGCCATAGGTTGAATTTGTTGGGTAGATTGCGCAACTGTCGGTTTAGATGGGAGGGGCATTCGGATAGGGGAAGACGGCGATGCCGGTTGAGATGGTGGGTTCGCAGTTTGAGGCTTCTCCACTTTGTGGGAGGATGTAGGCGAAGCAGATGCGGAAACCTGGGTCGTTTGAGGTTCACTTGGCCCGCTCCTGAAAGGGTTGAAAAGCCACGAGGGAGCTAACTTGGAAGCCAGCATACCCTTTGATAAACTTCCGCTACGATGGGGCGCTTTTGAGGATGTTGTGGATTTTTCGGACCTCACCGAACGGATGGAAGAAGACGAAGGCGATGTGCCGGCTACGGTAACGGATGCGGAGTTGAGGCTAGTCGTGAGAGGTCCTTCCGACGGTAGTTCTAGTTGTATTCGTTTGGGGCTCTCCTCGATGGTGGCAATACGAGATATACGGTGTGATGTTCGCTTGTCAGTGGAAAGCCGGATGGATGAAGCCAGCGAGGTAGCACCAGAACCTATTGCGATATGGCCGGCATTTGGGTTCGATGATAAAGCGAATGTGTCCAGATCAAATCTTTCAGCTTCAGCTTTGGTTGTACCAGTGTTTTCAACCACATCCAGCGGGGCCGCAGAAGAATCAGACTTTTCGGGTAAGAAAGGTACCTCAATGCTCGAAAGGACATCGTGTTCAAGGAGCCCAAGCATCTGTATCTCGTGCATTTTGGCCCGGGCTATGAATCTGATGAAAGCAATACTGTCAATTCCACTCAACACGAAAGAGAAAAACTTCATGGAATTACCTATCTTGTCGGAAGGGCAAATCCATTTGCCTATCCCAGAACGTGGTTGACATCCAGAAAGGTTCCCACCAGAATGTCTTTTTCTGTCTAGCATCAGCTTTGGAATCGTCATCGCCACCCCACAGTGGATCCGACATCAAAGGGTCCATCTTCCTGTCCTTGTCGTACTTTCCTTCCTTCTCATCGTACCCTTCCTTGTCAGGCTTAGATAAAAGTTCCACACCTTGAAAGCTGAGAATAGGACTTTGATGTAAAGGAGGTTTCGTAAGAAGAATGAGGTCGAGAACAAATCCTTGGTCAAGCATACGCGTCGTAGTAAGCCTGAGAAGTTGTTTTGACACACGAAAGTAGCCCGTTCCAGGTGATATCAGAAGGGTCGTCGCTCCAGTCAGGTTTAGTGACCGATCAATGTAGTGAGTTTCAGTAGGATTCAGACCCAGACTGAGCGCCTCCAGTATCGGTCCATCCTGTGCGCAGGAAAGCCGACCAACAAGGCGAACCTGCGCTGGAGCACCGATCGCTGAATCTTGTGTCGCCCGGTGATAGTGATGGGTCAACAAAATGTCTCGTTGGAAGTCCCAAAACGAGTTCTTAAGGCTGACGAGAGTCGGTTTCCATTCGTGGATGACCTCAAGGTCTGTGATAACCTTGTAAAAGTCCTTGTACCAACTTCCCCGCTCATCTCGGCGGAGAGGACCTGCAGCGTAGTCGATTTCAGAATCGTCGTAATAAACGCGCGAGATGAGAACGATAGTGACTGTGTGATTCGTGCCCGCTTCTCGCCATTTCGCAAACAGAGCCGGCAGAAACGAATGCACAATCTTCTCGTTATAACGTTCTCCATCCCCAGCAAACTCCCAAAGTTCCCTGCAAACTTGAATGAAGATTGTGATTTTGGCAGAGAATGAGCGGTAGATGGCTTTGGTAGACGATGTCATGATAGCTGATGAAACCTGTGGTGTGTTAATTCAAGAATGCACAAATCATATTGAAAACATGCCTTCTTTCCACCAATATATATATTCTGAATCTTGGCGGCAATACCTCCAATGAAGGAGACTTCCTGGTCTTTGTAGATGCATTGTCCCGAAAGGTATTTCCCCAAGCGCCACATGTCGTTGCGTCCGAGGTATTGGTCCTGGAAGAAGAACTCGACATAATCGGCGCAGCAACTCGCTTTATCAACCTGTGCTTAGTTAAAGTCACTTCCAATGGGCGTAGAGTGGGTGTTCGAACTAACCTTTGTGAGAGTTACTTCGCCATTATTTCGGAGACCAAAAACATCAGCGATGGGTCGTGGAACTGAGATCTGTAATTGAGTGACAAGGCTTTTGGCTACAGCATGAGTATCTCTTTTATTTTGTAAGCTTACCTGGAGCTGTGGCTTGGAACATCCTTCATCCTTTGGAACAGTAAAGAGAAATGCAGACTCCGAGTTCTCTGCATTGCTGCTCAAAACCTTCAAGAAATCCCCCTCTGCAACACCAGGCCACCATGACTGATTGAACACAACAGACGTGGATTCTTTCACGTCGTGTACCCAGGCATTCAGAACTTTAGATTCGCCCAGTTTGAGAGGGACGTGGGTTGGTAACGCCCTGAAGGTGGACTGTGCTGTATTGGACCTTCTTCTGCCAAACTGCGACTGTTCCCTAGAGGTCGCCATCAGGTAAGCTGTGCGTAACTTTAGCTATTCATAGATCTTGCGGCTTCTGTGTTCAGCAAGTGCGCCTGGCACGTCAAAAGAGTGAGAGATGAATATGGTTCCTTCGTAACTTACGAGCGTCTAACTTGTATTGCATTACGTAATCGCTCAGGGCAAGTCGCCGACAATATTCTACTCATTATGCAATGGTTCATTTCACATGGTTCTATCAACGAGTAACCAGGTCTCCTTCCAGTTGCATCTACAGGCGTATAATAAAATAGCACAGTTCTAGTGGTGCGTTTTATCGACAGGGGGATTATATTCTGCAAGAAAAATGTGTTAGCTACAATAACCTTTTGTCAGGCATGACAATGAACTCACGGATTTTTCTGTTCTTAATGACACCCCATTTGAAGCGCTTGACGTATATGCTGATGGCAAAGAGAGTTGAGAAAATGATGACGGCTTTGATACCGTACTTCTTTCTCTCGTCGTGTTCAGGCTCCGCAGCCCAGCTGAGGAAAGTGACAACATCCTTGGCCATTTGGGATGTTGTCGCAGGTGTTCCTGGAGTTTGCGGTGTAAATTAGAATCGTTCGGAAAGAGTGCCCGATAAAACTAACCATCATCGTATTCGACAAGACCATCAAACAGAACACGCGCCATAGAAATGGCACCACCAGGGAAGAAGGGGTTGTAGTTCATCCCCTCACGAATTTCGACACCAGCTGGAGGATCGATATAACCAGTCAGGAGTGAGAAGACATAGTCCTGTGTGTAGATTTTAGACAGACAATTTGACAGTAACAACTGGTGAACTTACAGCACCACCATGGCGGGCTTTAACAATCAAACTCAAATCAGGAGGGTAAGCACCAGCGTTCCCGGCTCTAGCAGCCTCCTCGTTTGCATACGGGGCAGGCATGTAGTCTGCCAATTTTCCAGGCCTCTGGAACATCTCGCCTTCCGCGTTTGGACCGTCTGTGTACTCCACTTCTTCAGCCATGGCCCGCGATTCATCTGCAGTGTGCGATACACCAACAAGGTTGCGCCATGCGATACGGTCCAGAGAATGACACGCCGCGCACACCTCGCGATAGACTTGGTATCCTCTCCGGATGCTGGACAAGGAATGAATTCAACGTCACGCGTGATGGGAAGTGGGTCATACCTGGCGTGATCGAACGTGTCCAACACCCCTTTGTGAGACCAGGGGTAGGTAGGAGGGTGGAGACCCTCATCACTGAGATGACTGGCGTGTACTTCGCCAACAAAGGGGAGTTTACCGTAAAGATGAGTGTACCAGGCAATGGTTCCAGCGGTGAAGAGCGAAACGGACGCGAGTGCTGCACGGGAGCTCAACACCGACTACAAACGAGTCAATGAAAAGGAAACAAATGTGAGTGGATTTGGCATACCTCAAGAGTGGCCGAAGATGAAGCATGAGAAGACGCAAATCGGACCTGGACCCAGCAACAAGGTCAGCATTGGGTCGTATAAAACCAAAGAAGTAACGTACAGAGGCCGAGCGAGAATTAGACAGAAGCGTCGAGGCACGAGATGGCCCTAAGCTGGCAGCTTTCTTGAAGGCTCCTGCAGAGACCCTCGACAGCATTTTAATTGCAGGTTTTTGGGAGGAGGAAGGAGAACTATGGTGACTTGTAACGCGTGACCAAAGTAGAACGGGATGAACCGGAGTATACCTCCAGCCAATTAAACCCCTTCGATTCTACCCTCACGTGGAAACATAAAATATATCTTGAGCTTCTACAGTTAGGCCAGTCGCGGCCTTCTCTCAGGCTAGACTCTGGTTCCATTGAGTCTTGATGCTATTTGTTTCTGAGCATTGCGACAAAGGTCTAATCTGTATTGATCATAGTGCCGCAGTGTTCAACCATGAGGTATGTCCGTTCAATTGAACGGAATAAAGGGTCGAGCTGGTTTCCTTCCACCACAACGCATGCCTCGCAATTTCTCTGGCTGGCTAGATCGCAAGGATCTCCGTGGTCTTTCGTACTTGCGCAGATCTCCTGGGACTTTTTGGCACTGCGATCGCACTAGAAAATGCAGGTTCAGTTCAACACCCAAATGACTTTTATGAATGAATAGGAAATCGAAGATGCAACATCTATAAAAAGCATCTCCGCTATGTATAAAACCTCCTTGGCCACTCAGGCTATCGGTGATATCGACCGGACACACTTGAGCGAACATTGTCATCGACCTGCCCCGATTTGCCTGCCTGCAAGCCGTGACCGGCGGTATCATGTACATCTTTCAATTTCACCTGTCTAAGTCATCGGCTGGGATTTATTGTTCAATAGCTACGCGGTCTCAACCCTCGGATGATTTGAATTCTGGCATTGTGTTATTAAGAGGCGCCTTCAACTTCCCAAGGTCTAACGTTCCTACTTTTCTGACTTTATACTCGAAGCCCTTTATGTAGCTTCCATTTGCACCGCGAAGATTTTGATTTTTCATGAAATGACCTTCAAGTGAGTCTGTCAAACAAAGATTGCCGCTCAAACGGCGCTGAACAAAGAGGCACCCCAAATTTTCATGCTTAGATGTGGGACAATCATTCCATTTCTGTGGGGAGAATACCATGACATACGAAGGTCAGAATTTGGTTGCGCGTTTACGTCTGGCTGTCCGGACGCTATTGATGCAGATTCGATGTTTTGCACAAAGACAGGCTGAGAGAAACTCCCAATCATGAATCTAGTTCGGGAAAGCCTGAAGAAATATTGACATAGGGTACAAAATATAATCGAAGAGGAATGTAACGGGTGTCATTGAAGCTTGGGGTCAAGTCCTTGCCACCTATCCATGATAACGCCAAAGGAAATTCCAGGGTCAGAAAGAGCATATTAAAACAAGCAATCGCAAATTTCTAATTAACCATATGAATCAGAGATGATTCTGTAGGCAAAGAAAACAGAAAACACACCTTCCGCACAACAGCACAAACAAATACCAGCCAGGCAAGCCATACACCCAGTTGACGCTCCACTGCTCTTCTCAGGCTGTTGTTGACTGCAGGTGCGAACGATCAACACGTGCTGGATATAATTAGTCAAGGAACCGAAAATACTCACACATAGACAGTTTGAGGTTGCTGTTGTTGCGGGTAGCCTTGTTGAGGGTAGCCTTGAGGCGGCGCGCCGTTGTAACCACCTTGGTAGGATTGCTGGGGTTGCTAGAAAGAGTATCCCAGAGTTGAGCATGTTACATGCGATTTACCCGAGTCTTGCCGGACATACCTGAGGATAGTAGCCGCCCTGGCCCTGGCCTTGTGGAGGACCTATGAGCAAGAAGTCGTTTAGCATTCATTACTGTGTGATTGGATAAAGAGGTATGAAGGCAGAGAGAGGTCATTTAAATTCCACATCTCATTCGAAGAATCCTGATCGGTCTGAAGCAGGAGTAGATCGACATATTACCTTGTGGGGGATAATATCCACCCTGCTGAGGGGGTTGCCCGTACTGTTGCTGTTGCCCGTACTGTTCCTGGGGCTTGCCACCAGAATAGTAATCGTTTGCACTCATTTCCCGAGATTAAAAGACGGCGAAGACGAAGGTATGAAGGTATGCTGGACAAGAAAGTGTGAAGAGGGAAAGGAGGCTGTAACCTCTCTCAAGGCCATACCCAAGTTGTTTGCGCAGGTTGTGCTATCACATGTGGTCACCGCAGCCAAGTCAAGACAACCGCCCTTTGGTCCAAGTTTATCTTGCATCGTGTTGGCTTATGCCGCCAATGCGAGTAACAAGTTACTAGACAAGAGTGACACCAAGCATCGCCATCAAGTTTTCATCACATACCGCACTGGAGTGTCTCTGGCCATAACCACGCATCTGACACAGACCACCTGCATTAATAATCAGGTTGACTTACGACTCCGTTGGCCGTGCGGTGGGAGGCGGTGGGTACGTTGGTCATGCAAAGACAGTTGCCGAGCGGAAGAAATCCGCATTCAAGTAAAGAACAAGAAAAACTCGGCGAGCCGAGCGCCTTGTCGATACGATGAGATATGAAAAATAATATAACTCCGAGAGGAAACGAGAGGAAGCCTTCAAACGAAGGGTGGCAGCGCAAAAAATAGCTGCAGGACAGGTATATACACCAATGGTATGACTCTAGTATTTCGGCAAAGTGACAAAGTCAAGAAATGAAAATGAATGCAAACTCATACAGGGGAACGAAAGTGGCAAATAGGTTGCCATTTTATGATACAAATAAATCAGGGTCATGAAAGGAATCATGGAAACATATAGAACATCACAATCGTTAACTTCTTGGCCTAGGAGTAGGAATGGGAATGAGGCGTGTTGGTGAACATTCGTGCGCCCTGCCGAATAAAGCTCTGGGTCAAGCGTGTTTGAGCTTTGGAATCATAGCATCTTGTTAATGACCTTCGCAATATAATAAGAACTTGTAAACACACGTGTAGCCGTATATGCATGAAGAGCCGTAGCTTGAAAAGAGTCTGTACGTGTCTGAGCTAGAGTTGTACCCCGTTCAGCCACTCCGGTCAGGTCAGAGCTATCACCAGGGGTTAAATAATCATTCCTAAAATATACACGGAAACAAACACACTTTGGGAGTCTCGAAAGGGTAACGCCGAGTTGATAGCGGCCGCGCCAACGGATGCTAACATCCGGAAAGAGAAAGAAAAGACCCATATTTCCTTGAAGGTCTTCCAACTGGTCCACAACGGAAACGAGATTACCGTACAGGATAGGAGGACTATGCGCTTGACCCCTTCCAATGGACGAACCCATGTCCAACGGTATGGAACCGTCGTTAGTGTATAACGACAAGTGCGCAATGAGAAACGGCAACTCCGCTTCGCTACAATCCAATTGGGTGCTGGGTTAGGCTATCAAAGCGTCCTGAAATGTAGCACAACGTACGGCACGACGGAGTTGCCGGAGGGGTCTCTAACTGTCAGCCGAGCAATAATCGGTGGGGTTAACGGAAGACGGGACAAGTTAGCCATTCCGAATTCCGCCGTTTGGTGAGGTTGTTGCACAATCTCCAGATGATAAGATCTGGTTATCAAGTTAAGGGCATTCTATGTAGCACGGGTTGAAAGTCTACCTGGTGTACGGGTCGGCCAGAAGAGAGGACACCTGTATTCGTGGTTGTGGGCGAATATACGGAGAGGACGCAGACAGATCTGCAATCGAATTATGACTAGAAGGAGGACTGCGACTTGACCTCGATGCGGAAGAAGAAAATATCGAAGAGCTGAACGAAGATTGAGGTGAAGATTGCCCACTGCTCGAGCTAGCACGAGAAAGACTGGGGAACATGGATGGGCCATGTAAATGAAGGATCGAATATTTATTGCGTAGAACTTGGGCGTAAGAACTTTGCTTTGAACGTCGACAAAGTGACAAAGGTACCGAACTTGGGGACACATGACGACAGTGTTTATACATTTTGATGCAGATGAGGAACTTTGTCAGAAATCAAGGCCGGGTGAGAATACCAGCGAAGAAACGAGGGACATAACAACCAACCTTTCGAATTCGTCGATGCGGGTATCTCCACAGCGGACTGTCTTCCCTTGAATTAATGAGTGGGTATGGGTATCCTGAGGAAACAGCTTGACGCCTTAAGTCGTGACCTTCGTGAATTTTGTAGATTGTATGCGGTGAACATTCAGGAATTGCCAACAGGCGTCTCTTGTCAATTGACCTCGTCATCGACATGAGTGATGTCTCCTGGCAGGCCAGCTGAACGACTTTGGGTTTGACGGTGTGGCCGAGGAACGTCAAACGCGAGAATATTTATAGTATTGACAGAAGGGGCGGCGTCCAAAGCGATATGCGCGAAAAAGGAACGAGGCGATACATCATCATCTAAGTTCTGGAAGTGTGTCAGCGAATATGTGCCATACATGTCAGGGATCAATCTGCCCCAGACATCCGGGAAATAGATTCTGAAATCGTGGCGAGAAGTGACTCTGGTTGGTGTTCGGAAACCTCACAAGATCTGCCAAGATACGAGAGCCGGGGTAAGGGAAAGATTAAGGTTGTAAATACATAGATATAAGTCAATTAAACGCTCTTTTTCACATAACTCCAAATGCCTGCCATGCCTGACACCACAGTTGCAGCAGCGATGGCCGGTCTGACGCCAGCTGACATACAAAAAAGGATGAGAAAGCCGCAAAAACTATTCAGAAGAACAAGAGACATGCCTGTAGATTTGAATAATGCGCCTGTCAAAGCGCCAGCTGCCATGCTGCCCATCGTGTCGTGTTTTCCTCGTATTGCATCAATGGAGGAATTAACCCCATTGTATATGAGGGCTATAAAAAGGCGATTTCAATGGACCTGAAGTTAATCTACATCGGCAATGACGCGAACTTACCCATTACACCAGCCGAATTACCGATGAAAGTGCCTCTTCGTGTGACCGAGTTCAGAACGCTGTTGATCCGCAGTCTGCTATTCGACACGGCAAGAGGTCTTCGAGCGCCTTCCCGCACGCCCCATGCACCGCCAAGGGCCAAACCTGTTAGAAACAGGGTGAACATGTGACAAAATAGAACAATAAGAGGACTAAAGATGGGTCGTTTAGAATGTCGAGATAAGGTGAGAGATGTTCAGGGAGCAAACGAGGCCTTAACCGAGCACACAAGTCGAAAAGAGTAATTTGAAAGAGATCTTTACGCACCACTGAGATACATGGTACCCGTCCCATAACAAAGGTCATCACTCCACCCCCTGGAGGGGATTGCCGTACCAGACCCAGGAAGCTCGCTTGTCTTGTCATCATCAAGAAGCAAGTAGTCCAGCTTGTCCCCCAATTCTGCCAGCGGGTGTAGTTTTGCTGGGTCATACGCCGCCATCAAGAGGTCGGACGCTGTGACGGCATGGTCTGGGGCAGTTGTAGAGCTATCCGAGCGCGAAAAGCTAGCATTTTGTAGGAAGTCAGACGGGTTCTGGGATGAGGAGGCCTGAGAGCGAGAGTCGCCAGATGCTGAGGACGACATAGACGACGAGGGCGAGGGCGACTGTAAGGAGCAAGAGGACGGCTAGGTGCCACCGAAGTGGATGGAGGAAATTGACAAATTTTCAAATACCGCGGCACTGAACACACTGACGTTGTGACAGCATCACGTGACGCCGCATCACAACTTTTTCGTTTCGGTCGCGATTCGCTGACACTCCAAGTTGAGAAGACACAAAGAAACAATTGGAATGGCCTTCTCTGTCTGCATACGAACAGCTCGCAGAATCCCTGGACTTCTCGACACATATGTTGGCCCTTCTATTCCGAGAAATCCGCTATGTCGGAGGTTCATTGTCACCGCGTCCAGGCTCCAAACCGGCATTACGGTCGAAGGCAGAAATATCCTGACCTCGAGGCGTGAGTCTCTAGTCAACTCGCGCTACTTATCTACCTAATCCAGTCTGAAAGGCTGGGCATCCTCCGTGACGCCACAGTCATCGGCTTCCGATCCAGCTGAAGCGGAGGCCTTGCGTTGTCTCGAGCAAGGCACGGCCAAATTGGAGGAAGGCGACGTGCAAGGCGCAAAGTCACTCTACCAACGAAGCACCGAGATAAAACGCAATGCCAGCTCTCTGTTCAACCTAGGAGTGACACATTATCATCTAAGTTCGTCGAATTGTTTGACACCGCCTTCTTTCGCTTGGGTTGACTTCATACCCAGAGGAATTCGATGAGGCCATTGCTGCGTGGAAGGAGTCAATAGCGTTGCAACCTTCTAGTCCAGACGCTCACACAAGTATGCACATCTACACCGCCATTCCCATGGCACCCAGATGAACCTGACCTTTCCCAGACCTGGCAAGCGCATACATTATCTCGCCAGGTATATGGATTTTCAGCGGACTCTAGTATTTGTCATTAATCTTCGCTCCAATTCAGTCTCCCGACCGGATCTCGCATTACACCATCTGGAGTAATCTGATGTTTTTGGTGTTCCTCGTGGCTGCTGATGAACTCATCCTAGAATTGCGTCCTCGCTGTCTCCGGAAGACCCTGAAATCGCTTTCAACCACGCTGCCGTTCTCGAAGCTAGTGAGTATCATGCTCAACAGCTTGTCGTGGTGAATTTCATATGTGATTCGGACAGGTGGAAGGCTTGAGGAAGCACTGGAACAATATAAACGCAGCAAGCAATTTGGAGTAGAACGGGCTGCCGTCCACATTCGCAACGTAAGTTCATCTTTCTCCGAAACTGGAGACGGACTCTCATAAGGTTTGACAGGTTGGCGCAAAGATTTTGGGGCAAAAAATGAAAGCCGCCCAGGAAGAGAATAAGTCGGATGATTAGATCAGAACGGGGTCGTTCTGTCCTTCTTGATCTCGTACAGCTACACTTCAACACAGGGACCGCACTGGAATCATTTCTTATGGCCGGGTTGAGGTGGAAGAGCAGCTTATTGTCTTTGCCGTCTTGATTCTAATCGAGTCATGTCTTCCTCTGATGAGAACCACACTTTTGACTACGCAGGGCCAATCGATGGGAACCCAAGAACGTCGGAGACGCCAGCTCGCAATTAATATACATGTGGTACGGTGTAATTTTCATTTAATCGATTACGAATAGATCCTGTGGGCTGCCAGTACCTTTACTCTCAATCTCCGACGAGCGCGTCTGATTTTCCAACATCCCGGAAGGATTATGCCATTGACTTCGCCCTGCTCCGTGAACGCCCACACTGTTTCCACGATACATTGTTGTCTGCCGGCCGCGGAAATCGTTCGACGGTCCGGCACTCGAACTGCTGCCGCGACCTCCAGGAACGCGATAGTATTGATTAGGTGCAACCCATCCGCCACGACGTCCTCTATTGGTATTTCCTCGAAAGGAAGAAACCCCTAGATTCGGGTTTTCCAGAAATGGTTGGTAAACTTCCGGCAATACAGGTCGAGAATCGCGAACGCGCAGCAGAATGGCGGCGATATCGGAACGAGAGTAAACTGCGTAAGGATGATCTGATGGTTTGACATATAAAATGCGGTGGTAACCTTCATGCGGCGCTGGGTATTGGAAGTCATGCGCGAAGCGCGAGAGGACTGAAAGTCCTTGTTCTAGACTCTTGATTGTGGGATGAGACGTTCCTGTGTCATTCAATGTATTCAAAGTTTGGTCAGGACAGTTATGTTGTAGAAGCTGACGTGTCGCAACCTACTCTTTTGGAGTCGGTCTACACAGCTCTATGTGGGGAAATCATATCAGAATCGGTAAGTTAAAAGAGTGCGACCTAGGCAGTCACCTCGTATGGCGTGTCGAAAACAATAACCCAGGCCACCGTCTCGGGAAATTCACGGGCGATCTCGATCCAGTACGATCTTTGCCTGAACGGTCATTCTCGTTTAGTTTGTCGATTGCAACGATAAAGCCATTGGCCAAGTCACTCAAATTTTCAAAAAGCTCTGGCTGACTCACGATGCATTAAAGTTTGTGCGGTCGATGCACACAGAGAGACCTTGACCCAGCGATTGACGTGTCAAGTTCTCGACGCTGAGTCTATCACCCAGGTCATCTTGGTTACATCTTCGGAACTGCGGGTAATGACGCTGCAGAGATTCAGCAAAGGTTGACTAAGTTTTGGATGGAGTTAGCTATTTTTGTTGACAAAAAGGTTTCAAGTAAAGGTTTTACTTTTCCAGAGGCAATCAAGCCACATAAGATCAGAACCACTTGACCTTCTAACTCGAATTGTGAACTTTCCGACGATCCGGGATTAGACGAAGAGATCGACATGAGAGTTTGGAACTTGGAGTTACTACCACCCTTTTGACTCCGTGGTCATAGAACCTAATCAGTTGCACAAGTCCGAGAGATCAAGTCAGATCGACTCGTTACCGAAAGGTACTCAGAAGATAGAATGACGGAGGCTGATAATGTAATTGCACTTTCAGAATCATTTCTTGTTGTTGTTCATCTTGCCCAGCAGATCCAAGTCCATGCAGAAAACTTGCAGATCACGGAAAGCGCCACAAAAATACGAGTATTACTGCTAAGTCACCCAACCTCATCGTCCACTATGAACCATAATTAAAATGCCTTTATATTGGTTGTCCTCATGTTCAGCGCCCATTCACAGTCGCAGACGAATTCCTCCTCGCCGACGGCCCTGGTGTTGGGGACGCGTGTTCCGCCGGGGTTTGAGGTGCTTTATTGGGATGCTCAGGTATCTTCTCAATTTCCCGTTTGGCTTCCTCCCAAGCCTCTAGATTCTGCGTTATCAGGCGAGATGAGTGATCGGATTATCATCGGGACGCATGTAGTTACCTTCTTGCACCAGTCGCGGTGACTTCTGGCCATTGAGATTGACATCTCTCGTAAATCAGCAACTTTCTGCCTTTGAAACCGATCCAGATCCGCCTGTATCGTGGAACTAGAATATTTGAGATCCTGCGCTGCGAGATGGAGCGCGTCTTCGAGCTATATGCAAGGTATTAGTAAACATGATATTATGAATCGATGATAGTTTTACTTGGGAAATATTTTCTCGTGTCTTCGAGATGCCGTTTCGACGAGCTGTTTCCGGATCTACATCCATCATGCCATGTAATGTATAACTCAGAGCATTTAACAAGCCCATCCCGGGTGTCTTTGTTCGTCGTCGTGCAGGATTGGGACCCGGGTGAGGGGGCAGATATGCGGAGTTCGGTGTGACTGGCTCAGGGGTATCGTCGGTATCAGCCTCAGCAGAAGGACTGGTAGAGATAGTCACTGGTGAACTAGGTCCATTCACTCTACCTCGGCCAAGGGCCTCCTCCAACCGGCGAGCTTCCCTCTCACTCTTCTCGAGGTCTTCCAGTTGTTCCCGCTTGTTCTCAAGAGCATCTTGTGTCATTTCGTACTGGACATGTTTCTGATGACGATAGGCCAGAAGTTTCTTGATAATCACCGCAAATTGTGCGTATTCGTGCAAGGGCTCCGCCCAATTCTGTTCCAGATCTTGTAGCTAAAAGCGCAATGAACTTTTGAATTCGGACGTCTGGAGCTTGAATCCCTTACAAGTTTAGTAGTTGACATATATGTAGCGTCCACGGCCTGGCCGGTCTTCTCAATTGCACCAGACAAAGCGTCGGCCTCATTGAGGCTAAAACCGTTCAGTCCTGCGCCAAGGTCTGCGTGATCTTGAGAGTACTCTGCAAGATAATCATTGATTTGATATTCCCGCAAAACAACGCCGGTTCGCACCTGACCATCTCTTCACGACACGCCGAGTTACCTTTTCCATAGGACCGCTGACATGATTTTGAAATTTCAGCGTGAACGCTTCGGAATCAAGGAAACGTTGATCGGGATTCCGTAAGGGGTGGGCGGACGAAGGATTGGGCAGAGCGGCGTATGCAGGTGAAGCCGTTTGATCAGTTGGGTTGTGGGATGGCGCTTTGAGAATGTTCTTTGGCAGCTGTGACAACGGTGGTGAATTCAGGACCTCAGTCTAGCAAACTGCTGATTAAACATTGTCGACGATGAATGGTTTCTTGAGCTCACCCATGATACCTCTCCGTCCAGAAAACGGTGAAAGACGTGTTCGTTCGAAAGTATTGGGTGCCGTGCCAAACGGTTCAAGAACGTCTGCAACAACCGCTTCCTTCGCGCAATAAGCGTAGCATCTTCTTTGGCCTTCGCTTGCTTGACAGCATAGTCACCAAAACTTTGCTTCGAGGGTATTGGTGGGATGATGAAGGTTGGATATAACCGAGAAAGGCTGTCTCGTAAACTCTCGAATTCTGAATAACGGTGTCGGGCCTCTGTATTCTAACAAAGAGACAGAAGATAAGGAGAGAAGACAGTCAACATTGAGGAATGGAGCGTACTCCTGTCCTGATGACGTATGTGATGTACGGTGAATTGGCATTGAGAGAGGTTTTCTGCGCGTCAATTATCTATCGACCCATAGAGCGTAAGTGAGAGAGATGAAGATATTTGTTGAAATCTGACCAGAATCTCTACATCCTCCCCAGAATGAAGAACGCGATCGCGGGTACAGCAGAAATCCGTCTTGAAATTCGCGTGTGATTGTTTGTGTGAGCCGGGACTTGGAAAAGGGGGGCGATTCATATGCGGAGAGGTAGGTGATAGTTGCTGAGAGGGACGAGGAGGAGAGGGTGGTTCGTAAAGTGCGACTTGCGAGGTCGAGGATGTCTCTGAGGTAATGTGATCGCCCTCTTGCTCGAACGGGTTCTCGTCTTCGAATGTATCCATGTTATTCATCCTTCAGTTCGAGTTCTTAGAACAGCAGCCAGCGCCTTGCAGTCTTCCAAATGACTTGATTCCCGAGGTGATACGAGAGTCAAAGACGAACTGCGTTGCTCTGCATTGAGTATGATGCGGGCTACAAGGCGAAATGACTTATAAGTACTCACACACTTGCAGTATCTCGCAATGCTACCAATTGCAGGGTTTTCTCTGCAGGGGCGTAAACAGACCGGTTGGGTAATTCAACTAGCAAACAATGGTCTAGGACTGCAGAAAGGATAGTGAGTTGGAACCTGAAAGCGCACTTCTACTGCGAGATCAAAGCCAAGTTTACGCACAAGCAGTGCCCGTATTTGGCTTTGTTCCATTCCAGTGGCGGATTCAGAGTTCGTTTTATGCCAACCTTTGCTGCAACTTCCAAGAGAAACCCGACATTTCACACAATAGTTGACCTATGACATGCAGACATATCAAGAGCACCGTTATCAAAGTAGAGAAAGACTAATATCCAAGAAATGATCGCGCTCATCCGAATACTCTAAATCCACCAAGAGCAATGCTTTGCTCTACTTGTGGCGCATCAGCAGTGATGCCCACGTTCTCGTATCCTTTCCCAAGAAGTGAACTGAAGAGTTCATCAACTTGCTCATCGTGCCATGACCCGGGAACAGGTACAGGGACCATAAAGTTTTGTAGTTTTTCGTGAACTTCATACCTAATGAAGCGGGAGTCAATATGAATGTCGCAGAAGCGAAGCCGAACACCAACCGAAGCTTCCGACCCTTGCTGGCCTTCGTATCTACCTTCTTCTTTGCTTTCTTTTGCTTTTGCAGCATCATCCAATCCTGGTCAGCATCGCTATTCCCACGCGCATGAATAATGTCTCTGAGCATCTTCTGGTAGAAGTCCGTATCATCAAAGATTTCCGGGTCTGGCATGTCCGACGCGTCGTTATCTTCTTCCAGCGGCACTCCTATCCGTGCTCTCTTTCCTCGCGTTATTTGAGTCCTCGTCAAAAGCTTCTCGTGATCTGCGAGGGTCTCATCCGTTAATTGAACAGCAGATTTCAAATTTTGTGTCCCCTTCAAAAAAGTCCCGCGGTTCGAGGGCAATAAGACAGAAGGAGCAACTGCTTGTATTTTTGATGACCATTTTGAGAGTGTTTGTACCAGGTAAGGGTGGAACCTAGATTTAGGCATCTGAAACAGCACAGGCTGATGATACCAGAAGACTTACGTTTGCTCGAGAGCCGCAGCATCTCCAGCTGCCGCAGAAAGATTAGTCGCGTGGTCGTCTATGGAAGCTGCTGAATCAAGCTTTCGTCGTTTCCGAGGTGGAGGTGTTATCACTTCGTTGGTAGTCAATAGATTCTGTTACCGGATGGACCTATGAATGGTGGCAGAAAACAACAACTCCCTACTCACCTCTTGCATACTAAAGAGTACATCCGTCAATAGTGCAGCCTCCTGTAGAAGATTTGACATGGCGTCTCGGCATTCTGGTGTTTCTAAATATTCCTTTATCTGCGCCGGCTGAAAACGACGTGTCAGATCACACATACAAGTACCCGTCGAATAAAGGTCTCACTGGCGGCAGTTTATTTGCTAGAACGACAGACTTTTGTAAACGTATCCGGGTATCGAGCAGCGTATCCCATAACGCCTTATGACATGTCAGCCTCGAAACCGATCTGAGAATGGGAAAACAGGGGCACATACGACTTGTCTTTTAACAGCTTGGCCTTTCTTCAAATCCTGCTCCCTGGTTTGCTTCAGGACTGTGCTCATATCTTCCACGGGCGTCGAATCTTCGAGAGGCTTTTGAGAATGAGAATTTTGGGTCATGCTTGCGCGTCCATCGTCTTGTTCCTCGTTTCCAGATTCAGAGGCACTACCCTCACTTTCCGAAGGCCCTGAGCCATCCGAGGCGTCCCGGTTTAATTCCAGATTATGGCCCCGAATATCGTCGCCCTCCATCTCTGGAGACGTTGATCCTTCATTGATATCGTCTTCGTCTTCTTCTTCATCATCATCATCGTCCGCAGAGTCTGAAATGCCCCCCTCCAAGCTCTCCATAAGTTGTTTTCTTGATGTTCGTACCCCAACATATTTTGGAGCCGCGATACTTTGTAACTTCCGAAGGGAACTCGGCCTACGCGAGATTTGAGCAAGGGATTCGGCTTGTAAACGGTAACACCTACCCCACTTCCAGATAATGTTTCCGAGAAGCAGATGTGTCCACCTGCATTGCATTTTCTGCGTCCGCGCCACGAAATTGAACGTCTTCAGGATCATAGTCTGTATCTATGTCAATAAAGCATAGTGAATCATAAGTATCAAAGCGTGCCAGCTGGGGCAGCTTCCTCTAGCTGTGCTATTTGTTCCGCGAGTGATAAACCTATGAAGATACCCGGTTAAGCAGATTATGAGGTAAAACCGGCATTGGCGTACGTTCTGTAGTCATTTTCCTCTGTCTTGGAGGGTGATGCAGGAAGTCCAGAAGTCCACCTCCTTGTAAAAAAGGAGGAAAATAGATTGCCGCAGCAACAAGTGAGGATGTCGAGAGAAGGGTCTTTGTGGTCGTCGAAAAATATCGATTCGGTATATCCAAAGTTGTTAGCTCACCAAGGCCTTCACAAACACATCTGCCATCGGACCGGGTCCCGCCCAGTCCCGCCTCTCCGAATACGCCCCCGGAATGACATCTCTGAAGTACGTGTTCAAAATAGTGAGAAGCTCATCCTATCCTGAGATTATAAGTCATTTCTCCAAAACTACATGCCAAGCGTAAACATTGCCCAAAACTGTTCAGATTATTGTATGTACCGATTAATAAGTAGGTCAAGATGTCAAAGATGAAGTAATTAGCGTCCTCGTCCCCCCCCCCCCCCCATACTCAGCATCGCCCAATAGGTCGTAACCAACTGGTATGCGCTGAGCTCCAGACATGGCCCTGTTGCAAAGCATTCATGGTAAAATATTGGATGCTGACTCCGTGGTCCCTTCAAAAGCGACCTTGACTTCGGCTTGCTCCATCTCTTCGAGGTGTTTTGAAAATGCACCGTAGAGAATGCTTACTGGAGGTGTCCTTAAGCCAAAGGAAAGCGGGTCCAGTATCTCTTGGGGCCTTGCCAGATCGGTCGTGAACTCTACTTTACGCCCGAGGACACATGATAAGCCAACATTCCCGATATACTCCCCGTCATCGTCCCTTTGCTCTTCCAAATTGTCAAAGGTAATTGATGGAAGTTCAGTTGCGGGGTCACGTAGGGTGGACAGATTGTTCAATCTCATCCGCTTCTTTGGCGAAGCCGGAGGTGGCTGGGCTTCCACTCTATTTGAACCCAGTGCATGTCTTCGGACCGACTTCACTGGTGGGATGATGGCCGTCCCTGCAAAAATGCGCACCGGAAGAGGTGGAATTGGGTTGGATGTAGGAGGGTGAAATGGTCCGTATCCGGGGAGTAGGACCTCCGAAGGCAAATCAACGATCTTGTTCAAGAGATCACAATGAGTCGTCATGAAGTGGCCCTCCAACTGAACATGTCGTGTGAAACTCCCTGTGCCTTCGCATCCTGGACAAGCACCCACAATCAGTAAGTTACGTATCGATGGAGGCAAAGCCGTTTACCTCGAATAGGGCAGTAAATCGGGATCCGGGACATGTGGGAGTTCTCAATGTGGGACTTGAGATCAACAAAAGTTGAACAACCTCGCAGGGGCAGGTTACATCGAGGTAGACGACACTCCCACTTGGTTGTCTTTGAGCAAGATTATGAGTGAATGGAAGACAAAAAAGTACTTACAACACACCTTCTTATGGTGTATGTGAGCATGGTGTAGAAGATGCTGTACAGATCAGAGTGGTTTTAGCATTTGTTGTTGAAGATGATGATTATCTGGCAAGCACATGGAAAAAATGGCCAGCCACCAAGGGCTACTCAAGGAGTTGCTACACTGAAATCAGTCAATGAAACAACAGTGATTTCAATGTTATTGAGGTGTGGTCAAGCGCCTCAATGTGTGGTGTGTCACAAGTATTTCATTGTGCTACTGGCCACAGGTATGTGCCTCTATGTGGAGGATAGAGTGGAAGAAAAAAATGCAAGAGGCGTAGAGAGTGAAAGAACTGGGGAAAGCACACCTTGAGGTAGGCACTCCAACATCCAAGTACAATACCACAGACATTCTGTGAATTTGAAACTCCAGACACCCATTCACACCTCCACCCTGAGGGCTTCAATGTATTTCTGGCAATTTCTATTATGTTCTCTTGCTTTAACTGCACATGCGATGTAGGCATAGCATGCTCCACGCTGTCTAAGTTGACGGATGCAAGCAGAAGGTCACTGCTGTGCACACCTTCAACAATGTGAGCGTGGGCAGCACAGAAAGTCGGAATCCGCTAAGGAGTGTGATGACAAGAGTGTTTGTGTGTGAGAACTTGATGTTGTAGGTCCAAAAGCTTGACCAACAGAGGATGTTCACAGTCTGTTGCCGGTGGCAAAAGAAAGAGTGTTGCTTCAGAATCAATCACCTTCCCGAAAAGGGAAGGAGCTTCAAGGGAGACTCCCTAATACGTATCCGGATACGTATTCCGTAAGAGGAACTCCCCCGAGTTGCCCCCGAGACTCCTGTTAGCACAAAAAGGGCGGCGGGTTTTACCTTGTTGATCCTGCCATTGAAGGCCAGGGGGATTGGGGTATTTTGGGCTGATCACATTGGTATGATAGTATTACATCCGTAGCGTTGATATTTACAGCATGTATGTAGCACAAACCCCAGTTGTTCCGCTGGGATCCGAACACTGGTCTTCTCTTTCTCTGTCTCTCTCTCATGTGAGTCTATGAAAGGCGCTTCGTGAGATTGTGTCCCAGGAGTGCCTGGATGTCGATGATTACCAGATGTGCACTAAATACTTGAACAACCGTCAGGTTCTGTACTACATACATACATGTTGGTGCACTGGCGTTCTTGATACGAGAGCGGGATTGATTGAGCACATGGCCACTGCCAAGTCTATCTACATGCAAACTAATACAGCCACGATACAACCTAACCGTTCACAGGTATCGGATCCCGCAAACCAGCATACTGCAGTGACGAAGCAGGTTATCCAGCTTGAAAGTCAAGGGACGCTTTCCGAAGCATCTTGGAGACAACCAACATCCGTACACTAGCGTCCCAGAGCCTTCATGCGAGCCTCAGCTGCTCTGGCCCTCTGTTCCCTTTCAACCCTAGCTCTCATATCGGGCGTGAGTCCAGCAACACCATCAACAGCTCCAGAGCCCCCTCCAAGTCGTCTCGACGTTGAGTTTGCCTGAATCGGCGCTTCTCGAATGACAGCCTTGGTGACAGGCGGCGTCTTGGGCCTTTCCTTTTCTTTCTCCTTCTCCCGTGCTTCTCGTTCTTTGACGCGATCCTTCAGTCCCTTGCGTCGCACCTTCTTCTTTTCGTCGCGTTCCTCCTCCATCTCTTGACTGAGGGCACTAGGCACACGTGCAGCACCAAGCCAATCCCACCAATCCGGATGGGCAGCTGCACATCGCCGAAAGATGTCCCGAACAGGCTTGCTGCGCGCCAGATTATACGCTGTTTGACGGGAACCTCTAGGCACAGCATGGGCGGCATCAGATGCATCGGATTTGTGGCCTTCGTCCGCGTCCTCCACTTCGCCAGCCTTCAATAAGGGGACAGGGATGGTGGGATCGGCGCGAGCTTCCTCGATCAACCACCTGATCACATCCTCGTGCCCGCTTTGCACAGCAAGTTGCAAAATCGTAGCCCTCCTTTCTCCAGTCCATTCGGGTATTTGAGCATCCACTCCGCCAATGGTCCCGCTTTCCCGCTCCAGAAAGGCCTTCAGCGGTTCTAGTCGGCCCTTGATGACCATCTCCAGCAGTCGGTTCCATTTCTCGCGGAATACCTCCTCTTCTTTGGAAAGTTTCGGTTGTTTGGGTTTTTCTGGCTCTGCTTGAGCTATTGTTGGTGCCGGTTTGGGTTTAGGAAGAGAAGCGAGATAGGCGTCATCTTGAGCACGGAGAGCTTCTTCCGTGAAGTGAGAGATTTTTGGGCGGGTGAGTTCTGCGAGGCACCGGGTAAGTTCGGACTGTGTCTAAATAAGATAATACGCGCAACCAGTAAGTGTGTGCACAGAAAGGTTATCGAATTCGACGTACAGGACGACGCGTCGGAAAAGGAAAGGTTCTGAACCGTTCATCGCCTTTTGTAAATGGAGCTTCTTCGTAATCAAAGAAAATCCTGCGGTTTGAGGTGCTAGCCCGGATCCAGATGCGTTCGCAGCCCGCAATGTCCTCTTCCCATTCCTTCAGTAGACCGCGAATGTCCTGGGGAGCAATTAGTCGCCTATGGATGCATGTACAAGAAGCAAAGACCTACGTCTCTTAGGGCTTGCTCTCCATATCGTCGAAGCTGGGCTCCTGCGCTTTTAGCAACGCCTTTGGCGTTGTCGTTCACTGATTGGGATCCACCCTGTTTACGTCGAGCTGGGAAGCAAGGTTATCTTCATTGTTGCCACCATAAGGCCAAATGCTGACTTGTGTACCGATGGAATGTCTTATGAAGAAGCACCTCCATCTCTGGCTTAGGTTTCTTCGATTTCTTCCTTCGTGACTTGCCATCCTCGTCTTGCACGTCTTCCTCGTCTGCGGGTCGACTAACTCGCACGACAGCTCCAGCAAAGTGACCCCCTGCAGTCATGAAGAGGGCCCAAGTTCTCCCGTCCTCCACAGGCGACTGCATCCTCCTCAGCTCTCGAAGGTAAGCGTCCGGCTCAGTATGAAGAGGGAGCAGCGCTCTGTATATGCCAATCTGGGTTGATGGTGGCGAATGAAACCAGGTGATAGCGGTCAAAGGAGCATGCTTGTTTGAAGAGTCCGGAGACGGTGAGCGTGTGGTCAATCGTTTCGTTTTATTGAGGAGAGTATTGACTGCGTCCGAGTCGTCGTCTTCATCTGTGGATGACGCCGATCCAGATATAGAATCCTCGAGGGCTAACAAGAATTGAGTGGACGAAATAGCTTAAACGTCGGAGATGACATACCATCGACAAGTTGAGCAAAGGCCGACTCTGATACAGTCTGCCCACCATTTAATCGTGACCTAACATTGTAGCGATGCCAATCGGTTCGAAAATGAGCTCGCTGTTGATCGACGTCTAGGAAGGTAACTCCTTGGCAAATATTACACGCT
Organism: Crassisporium funariophilum; assembly: GCA_014925845.1. Lineage (NCBI taxonomy): Eukaryota > Fungi > Basidiomycota > Agaricomycetes > Agaricales > Crassisporiaceae > Crassisporium > Crassisporium funariophilum. The sequence continues at coordinate 1,796,109 of JACGCL010000005.1, forward strand.
CTAGGCCCAGTATTTGAGTTCGCGATGAGAGGCTCTGGCGTGGATGTCCGCGAGGGCAATCTGTTTACCAGATTACGAGGTGTCAAGGTGTCCAAGAGTTCGAGTGGGAGAGAAAAGACATGGTATTGAGAATTCTGCATTTAGACGCCTAAGGTAGAATAGTTTGCTGTAGAGATTATGCCACAAAAGTTCAGGATTATATATTGAATGTGGGCGCGACTGTTGGCGATGTTTTGGTAGTGGCAAAGCTATCCGTGTACGGGCCCGACGCGTCGAGATGACTGAGCAGGACTCCGGAGAGATCGTAAACGGAAGCTCAAGGTGATTCGAAAGGGTTTGGCAGCCCGTCTGCGGAGTTTGCCGAACGCGTCCCCATAATGCAAATCTAAGATTAGAGGACTTGAAATCGAAGAGCAACACCGTTTGTCAACGTGTCTTCAACTTTCACTTTGCTCTTACTAGCCTCTTGATATCTCGTGTTTGGACCATGCCTTCTGCCGCTTTTGCTGATCGACCTCAAAAGAAGCTCTGTTTATTCGACGTCGATGGCACACTGTCTCTTGCTCGTCAGGTCTGCATCAGTGCATCTAGCATTTAACGTCTATCGCGTTTGCTCATGTATCAGTGTGGCAGTCGGCATCGCCAGAAATGAAGGCGGCCTTGCGTGCTCTGAGGAAGAAAATGGTGATAGGATTTGTCGGCGGTTCTGATCTTGTCAAGATTACAGAACAGCTCCAGTCAGGAACTGAAAACGGTAGACTATATTTTGACAGGAAGGAGCAACCATTCCGATTCTCATTTATATCATAGTTCTCGAAGAGTTTGACTACGCGTTTGCTGAGAACGGTCTGACTGCTTACAAGCTTGGCAAGGCTCTGCCCTCGCAATCTTTCATCGAATTCGTTGGTGAAGAACGATACAAACATCTGGTCAATTTCATTCTCCATTACATTGCCGACATGGACATCCCAATCAAGCGGTATGCGCATTTTTGCTAATGTTACATCCTACTTACAATGGCACTTAGTGGTACTTTCATTGAATTTCGCAAGGGTATGATTAATGTAAGTCCCATTGGGCGCAATGCAACGTGAGCAAAGCTATCTCGGATAATTGAAGGTTCTGATTGTCATCCAGAATCCAAGAACGAATTGAATTTGAAACCCTTGATCTGGTCTGATATTTCTCACTCAATATTCGGTCATGTTCCTTACGATCTATCTCGTAGAAAAACGGATACCGAGCCGGTCTTGTCAGTGCTCTTCGGGAAAAATTCTCGGATTACGGCCTGACATTTTCAATCGGTGGTCAAATCTCGTTTGATGTTTTCCCGACCGGTTGGGACAAGACCTTTGCTTTGGGCCTTGTTTCTGACGAGAACTTCGAAGAAATCCATTTCTTTGGTGACAAAACTTACAAGGTGGCTCGCGCTGTTCTATGAGAAACACTCTTTTTGACGTGCTTTTCGCAGGGTGGGAACGACTACGAAATCTACACCGATCCTCGAACGATTGGCCATGCTGTCAAGAATCCTGAAGACACATTGCGGATGCTCAATGAGCAGTTTCTCAAGGATTAGCTGAGGTTTGGACGGCAAAATGCTTTAGGACTCTCCAATATTCACAATGTACACCCACCGGACGGAAACTCATATACATGGGATAACTCTCGATACCTGCTTCTCAGAAGATATCAATAATGATACAAAACTGCGATGTATATACACAGTGCAAATGGAAATTAAGAAAAGTCAAACACCTGGCTAAATCTACTTACCAAAGATGTCCAAACATCGCGTTCCAAGTGGTCCCAGTTAGTGATCACACATTTTGAGCCTATCACCTTGTCTGTCCTTTCTCGCGGTTTCGTCTACGCTACCAGCACCCCCGCGCTCCTATCTTCTCCGAAAGTGCATTTGTCTACCCAAGATGCCTGCCGCATCGACCAACACCAAAGAGAATCAGCCACTGTCACGCACAAGGTTAGCCAAGCGCGTCAATTTGGACGCGTCGCAGAATTAATTGATACGCGCCCAAGAACCGAACCCGACATGGTATCACTGCCTGCCACCAAAAAACGAAAGATAGGACCAGCACAGTCGTTCGGATCGCAAGCCGTGACACAACAACCCTCCTTTGCCGATGTGCTCGCAAGATTGAAGGAAGAAGGTGCTGGTGGCAACGTCGGTGAGTTCCTGAAACTTTCCGTAGCAGAGGTCTGGTGCTGAACGACGGTGATGCTTTCAAAGGGGCAGAAGGCGGTGCCGATGACTGGGCTCGACCGCCACTCAAAGCTCTCAATGAGAAGAAAGACTCCATTAGTGCGTAGCCCTATCCCTGTGTCCAGAGACATGATCTGAAATCGCCTTGTTGGTGTCCCCAGTTTTCCAGCAGATAGACGTTGAAGATTCCTCATCGTTTGACTCAGGGCCTCCGACCCTACGTATGTTCGGTGTAACAGAGGTAGGGCGGTATCGTCGCACTCGGGAATCCTATTGACGAGTTTTTGCCATGAAGGGCGGACACAGTGTCTTGGCGAATATCACCGACTTCCTACCATATTTCTACGTTCCTCTTCCTCGCGGATTCACTGAGCACGACTTCGACGCATTCAGGCTTTCTCTCAATGTGAGTCCTTGCTAAAATTTGTCCAAGGTCGCCCAACGGGACACGCATTGATGACTCTCTATGCAGAACCAGTCAGGCTCAGGTGCAGTACGCAAGGTCGAAAAGGTCACGAAGAAGAGCCTGTGGGGATATAGAGGCGATGATTGGGTACCTTTTCTGAAACTTACCATCGGTGACCAACGGAGTCTGCCAAAAATTCGAGATAAGTTTCTTCTTCTATCGTGACATGATGCTGTCCTGATGATGATATCTTTTCTGTCATTACGCATCTTCGAGCGAGGCGAATGCGATTTTCAAGACCTATTCCAGGGCATCATCCCTACATACGAGAGCAACATTGCCTACACACTACGGTTCATGATTGACACCAAGGTGAGAGATGCACAAACCTGTCAGCTAGTAGCTTGTCGTGACAAGATATAGGTGGTCGGGATGAACTGGATCGAAGTGCCAGCTGGGAAATATAGCATAGTTGTCGACGGAAAGAAACGAACGAGTTGTCAACTGGAGCTCAATCTGCGGTTTGTCAGTTTTGACAATCACCTTAGGCAACTCTGACGAAGTTGTTAGATACGACGCTTTCATATCTCATGCGCCTGAAGGCAATTGGTCGAAAATTGCACCACTGAGGATATTGAGCTTTGATATTGAATGTGCAGGGAGAAAAGGAATCTTCCCCGAAGCTTCTGTCGATCCCGTCATTCAAATAGCTAACATGGTCACTCGGCAAGGTCTGTCTTTCCACCTTTGGGAGATGCTTTTCGAAAGCTAATATCTTGAGACGACAGGCGAACCAAAACCTTTCGTTCGTAATGTATTCACTCTCAACAGTTGTTCGCACATCGTTGGCTCCCAAGTTCTTTCATTCGACAAAGAAGTGGATATGCTGGTTGCCTGGAGGGAATTTGTAGAAGAGGTGGATCCGGACGTGGTCATCGGCTATAACATCTCTGGATTCGATTTCCCTTATCTCGTCGACAGAGCAAAGGCTCTCAAGGCTGCTAAATTTCCGTATCTCGGAAGATTGAAGGGTATGTTATTCCTTCTTGTCACTGATGCTTCTATACTGATACATGACTCAGGCATAAAAACGGAGACGAAAAGCACTCATTTCTCATCCAAGGCGTACGGGCAGCGCGACTCAAAAGACACCCCACTCGATGGACGACTTCAGCTTGATGTTCTGCAATTCATGCAGCGAGAGCACAAGCTTCGTAGTTACACGCTCAACTCTGTATGTGCGCAATTCCTGGGAGAGCAGAAAGAAGACGTGCATCACTCTGTGATCACAGAACTCCAGAATGGAACACCTGAGTCCAGACGACGTTTGGCAGTGTATTGTTTGAAGGTGCGGTCCGAGATCAATCTGTTTCTGTGCATATTTGAACGCTATTTCAGGATGCGTACCTTCCACAGCGACTTCTCGACAAGTTAATGTGTTTCGTCAATTACATCGAAATGGCTCGTGTCACCGGCGTCCCCTTCAATTATCTTCTATCTCGTGGGCAGTCCATCAAAGTGTTGTCTCAGTTGTTTCGAAAAGCAAACGAAGAAGGCTATGTCGTGCCTGCAATGAAGGGTGAAGGTAAGCATTGTGCAACGTTCATCATCACACCCTTGACTAACAACGAAATCGCCTAGGTACGGATGAACAATACGAAGGAGCCACTGTAATCGAACCCAAGAAAGGATACTATGATGTGCCCATCGCCACCCTGGATTTCGCTTCGCTATATCCTTCTATCATGATGGCACACAATCTCTGCTACACGACTCTTCTAGACAAAGCTACAATAACGCGCCTGAATCTTATCCAAGATGAAGACTATCTTCAAACACCTAATGGAGGTTGGTTTCTCTAGCTTGGTGGTTGTCCCTACTAAAGCTCAAGCTAATCCTTTTGTGCACAGATTTCTTTGCCAAGAGCAAACGGCGAAAGGGCCTTCTGCCTACCATTTTGGAAGACCTTATTTCTGCACGTAAACGAGCGAAAGCGGACTTGAAGAAGGAAACAGACCCATTCAAGAAAGCTGTTCTAGACGGACGACAACTTGCACTAAAAGTGGGCTTCCTCGTTCCGCCCGATATGACCGGAACGTTACATTAATTGGTTATACATTAGATCAGCGCAAACTCCGTGTATGGTTTTACCGGAGCCACCATCGGGAAACTGCCTTGTCTCCCGATCTCATCCAGTGTGACAGCATATGGTCGTCAAATGATTGAGAAGACAACGCAGGTTGGTGCCCTTTTAGGTCTGTAATTCAGTCAGGATGTTTTCTGATGGCTGCGCCACATCCTCAGGAAGTCCAATCGGAATATTGTGTTGAAAACGGACATGCACATAATGCGGAGGTTATTTATGGTGACACTGATTCGGTCATGGTCAAGTTTGGACCGACTGACCTGGCAACGGTCATGGCTCTCGGTAAGTGGCGTTGAATGTTAAGCAAATGTTCTTATTAAAACATCTGATCTTGTAGGGAGCGAAGCTGCAGATTTTGTGTCCGCGAAATTCGTGAAACCAATCAAACTGGAATTCGAAAAAGTGTACTATCCGTATCTTCTCATTAGCAAGAAACGGTATGCTGGGCTTTACTGGACGAGAGCGGATAAGTACGACAAGATGGACTCGAAGGGTATAGAGGTATGTTTCTGTTCCCGAGTAGTTCCAAATGCGTTGGAAATTAATGTATTATTACAGACAGTTCGCCGAGATAATTGTCGCTTAGTCTCAACGGTTATCGAGACATGTCTTCACAAGATGTTGATTGACCGAGACGTCAGGGGTGCCGAAGAGTCCGTAACGTCGCTTGTATACGTTGGTCCCAGCTGACCATCGCTCCCTTTGCCAGATACACGAAGCAAACAATCTCCGACCTTCTGCAGAACAAAGTGGATATGTCGCAACTCGTGATCACCAAAGCATTAGCCAAAACTGGTAGGCTGACTTGGTTAATTTATATTGGTTTTGATACTCAACCATGGATGAATAGATTATGCTGGGAAACAAGCCCACGCGGAACTGGCGGAGAGGATGAAGCAACGCGATGCAGGTTTGTTATTTCGGGTCCTCTCATAGGATGTAATCTAAAATATGATACAGGTTCTGCCCCTGCTCTTGGAGACCGTGTTGCATATGTTATCATCAAAGGAATCAAGGGCGCCGCCGCTTACGAGAAATCTGAAGATCCTCTATACGTTCTTGAAAATAACATTCCTATCGATACCAAGTACTACCTGGAGAACCAATTGTCAAAACCGCTCATGCGCATCTTTGAACCCATCTTAGGGTCACAAGCTTCTTCCCTTTGTGCGTGTAAATCAGATAATGCACAATATTCAAAACTGATAAATCTCGTTCAGTGTCCGGCGATCACACTCGTACCATCCAGATCGCCACACCAACCGTCGGCGGCCTCATGAAATTTGCTGTCAAAACAGTTACATGTCTTGGTTGCAAAACGCCTCTGCGAGGCAAAGATTCAAGTTTGTCCCACTGAAATGTTTCTCAAAACGAACCTTGCCTAATATCTTTCTCGAAGATGGTGCGGTATGTAAGAATTGCAAACCGAGGATGCAAGAACTGTACCAAAAACAAATCATGTCGACCTCTGAGCTTCAAGTACGCTTTTCGCGGCTATGGACGCAATGCCAGCGTTGTCAGGGATCTCTACACCAGGTACGTCAATGACATGATGCAGCCAAACCCAATACTGATCGTCAAAAGGATGTTCTATGTACGAGTAAAGATTGTCCAATCTTCTACATGCGGAAAAAGGCACAGAAGGACGTGGAAGATGCCAACAGCGTCCTTGAACGTTTTGACGGCGACGATTGGTGACGAGTTCTCAGTCTTCCTTCTATCTACCCTAGTATTTTGTATACTATCGCTTGTCTACCTGTCGATATTCCTTTTCTCTATTCTAATTCATTGCAATAATAGGAATAAACATTATAAACTGCCATCAGCTTCTAAGAGGCCTCCCCGTCCCTTTCCTTTACTAACTCCAATATCCATGGGCTGACCCAGCTTCGCGCAAGGAGTTCTGCTTTCGACAAATACTTGGCACCCTGAATTGTTTTAAGGCACATCTGTCAAGAGTCAATGAGTTCGCGTGTCTCAGCGATGTAGAGATGAAGCATGTACCGCCGTTCCACATGTGCAATTAAAGGGCTGATCCATGTCCCATTCAGTGCTCGGATAGAAAAAGGTCACTGTGGCGCAGCTGCGTGAATTTTCGGGACTTGTGATATTTCAACCCGCACTCACCGGCGTCACCCGGCACGATACGCTTCAGTGCCCGAAGATGCCATTCTGATGGGTCATGAGAGGACATGTCGAACACGATATTGGGTCCGCAGGAATGGTTGGCTGATGTAACAATATTTTTAGATCATAGGCAGCGCTCTAACCAGGACATGGATGCGCACCGTAAACAAAGTCACTGTGAAGTTCCAGATGGTCCTCTGCGCCGGGACCACATTGAACGGAAGTGTACGCCTTCGGACCTTTTGTTAGGCCAGTTAAACTTGCCATGACCTCTCCAGCTGCGAATTCCTTCGGCTTCTCAGTATTCCTCTGGCAGAAGAAAACGTAATGGCGCACACCTTTAGGCTCACAAGTGATGACTGGTAGTCGCCCGACGCGAACTGGACAACAAAGTCGCGGTGCGACGGCACATATGACTTTTGAACGGGTTTCATCTTGGGAAGCTGGGGAGAATGTGGGGTAGTCCACAACGCTAGACAACGCTTTACCTTTATGCAAATCAAGTGGAAAACATCGGTCTAAATTATAGCACCGGGTGCATCCAGACCGTGTACCGTTGCTGACTCGCCCCAGCGAATCCCAGCATCTCAAGTTGCGCCGCACAAGGACTGATCATCGATAAGATTGTTGATAGGGGCGTTGCAACGGTGTATCTTGAGCTTAAAAGTTGTACTCGCAGCTTGGGACATGTAGTTTTTCCGGTTTCGTTCCACGGACCGCCGTAATGCTCTTGACAGTTGATAACAAGAACGGATCAACTCTCGACGGGGCAAGGAATACCTGTTGGTCTTAGTAGAAACGCGTTAGAAAGTCTGGAACGGGCGGAGGTTTGGCGCGGCGCCGACGACGATGCTATGATCTGTCGAATCCTAATAACAGTCCATAACCAACTCGAGTGGCTTGCTTGTCAAGCGAACACCGAATTTATTATTGTATTGACCTCCAGGCGAAATGTCAGAAACACAAGTATAGCACAAAAGGCCTAAGATACTCGTACTACCGATACTTGAAAGCTTATAATTTTGCACTTCTGTGCTTCATGAATACCGACTCGATTCTCAAGCCCATTTCGAGGCGCTAGGCTGGTTTCCTTTCACATCTGCATTCTTCGCCGCCCTATGATTAGCCGCCACGGCGTCGGTTGTACTGTATTCTCCCCCTGGTAACGAGTCAGGCAGAGCCAACGTAAACAAACAATCTCTGCTTACTGTGTACTGCTGAAGGCCTTCTATCAGGTTTATCCTCTTTCTTGCGCGTGAACAAGTACGCCAGCACCGAGGCCCCAGCTACCATTCCCGCCTTACTTGATTGTGAGCAAAGACAGGATATTGCCATGAATGATCAAGAGCGCACGATTCTTTTTCCCTGGGGACCCATGAATGAGCCAGGAGTTTGCGCTGCAAGGCCAGGCATGATTGTGTATGCGTTATGAGACGGATGAAGGTACGTGGTTGATATGTGGGTCAACACATCAAGTTAGCTATAATACTAGTTCAATTATATGTCACTGAGACCCAATGACGATGGGTTAGATTTTGTTTCGGTCAACCCAGCGGAGCCGGCGGTTGCTCGTCAAAGTTAAAGCCGCTGAGACAACCATCTCCAATATAGTGCAGTGATGACCGCCTGCGAGGGAAACCAAATGGAAGGCGCGATTGAAGATTGGCTGGCAATGATAATTCGAAAGTACGTTTTGTTTGATTCACGCCAAATGTATGATGGTCGACCTGTTCCTGGAAGATGAGACAGTTGCGCTCAAAATAGATTGACGCGATAGGCATCATGTGACCATGCATGTCGGAGCTGAATTTCAAACCTAGATCTGGTAAAACTGTACAGGTGTTGACTCTCAAAGTTTCCATTGATCTAAGCGTACCGTTATCGACAATCTCCCCGACACCGACAAGCGCAATGGCCCCAACAAAGAAGTCGAAAGCCACCAAGTCCACCGAGTCCATCTCCGCCAGGCTCGCGCTCGTGGTCAAATCGGGAAAATACACCCTTGGGTACAAGTCTGCCCTCAAGCAGATGCGCAGCGGCAAAGGTGAGCTCTCGTTCGATCGTCTCTCGGGGACTGGAGCGTGCGGCTGAGAAGGTCCCTTGAACTAATTGCGATTGTGTCTCTCCCGCCCTTAGCCAGGCTTGTGCTGATTGCTGGAAATTGCCCTCCTCTGCGCAAGTCCGAGCTTGAGTACTATGCCATGCTCTCAAAAACAACCGTGCACCACTTCGCCGGTACCAATGTTGCGCTTGGAACCGCTGCCGGAAAGCTCTTCCGTGTCGGGTACGTGCTTCATTACGTTTATCGGTGCCGTGGTCTTATTATCTTGTGTTTCATAGTGTCATGACCGTCAGCGACCAGGGTGATTCTGATTTGCTCAACTTTGCCGAGGGTAACGCAGCATAAACACATCACCCGTATTTCATTCTGCCCATGCCGTTTTCATGGCAATGCACTTAATCCGAGCCATGTGTTGCCTTTGAGTCGTCGGGCTCAATCAAGAGTTCGTTTTTAGAACTTGCATTCGTGCTGAATTTGTGATTCATGAGTAACTCTTGTAGAAATTTTCTTACTGATCACTTCATTTTTCTTCGACTGGAAGAGTTCATTGGGCCAATATCTCATTAAACAGAAAGTGGTTATTTATCTTGACCGTTTCTCATGGCGGAAATGTGACCGATTGAAGGTCATAGAGTCTGCAAGCCGACATTTTTTGCCCGTAACAAGGCATAGCGGATAAGCGTCAGAGTAATGGCTCGGTGTTCTGATGGGAAATTGTTTGGACCTCGGTTCGAACCTTGCCCATTGCATTGCCTGTCACACTCTCTAAACGCCCAAAGCGGAAAGCATTATATATCCAGAACTGTATAAGACCTTTACTGAAAGGCATTGGTTACTGATATGAAACAATGTACAGACATGCGGAAACGCTTGAATGTTGAATAATTGATATGAAGGAATATCGACAGACATACGGAAACGCTTGAATGTTGAATAAACAAAACCGTGCAAGTCAGCTATTAGCTGTCTAACACATAAACATGCGGAAACGACTTGAAATGTACAGAACCGTGAGTAAGCCCTTTACTCAAGGCGTTGCGGTTCAGCTACAGAGTAGGGCCATCTGCCAGAGAACTCGCAGGGACGTAGGAACTCGACACGAGTCCGAACCCTTTTTGGCTTACCACACCGTGTGCATTGCATACTATCTCATACACTCACTTCGAGTTGCTTTATATTGGCAATGCTCTTGCTTCAACTAATTCGCTTGATGCACCCAGAGCGACTGGTATAAGAGAGAATGCCTCAAGGATACAACCGCTACATGAGATCTATTTTTACAACAAAGAGGGTGTCATCTCGATTATAGAATGCGGTCCCCTGCCTGCGTAGTCCGCCTTCAACACATAGTTTTTACCGTTGGGATCGCTGAAAATGATCTTGGGGATAGAGATCAGTATGCTAGGCCTCTGCCATGCTGCACATTGCACACACCTTTGCTGTTATGCTTGTCCCAAGGAAAGCAGCATAACCATTGCCAGTCTCGCGATATTCTGCGTAGTATTCTGGGACTGCAAGCACGCGAATGGAACGAGCTTGCACATCTGTTTGGAGGTCTGGGCTGGCGATAAATGGTGCAAGCCTTGATTGAAGCGCGACACCGATGCCTTAAAAGTATTTATTCAGTACAGAACCGCAACCAAAGGAGGGTGCACATACCTTTAACGTGCCTCGTTACGACACCAGTCACAAAAAGGCCTTGCCAGATGTATTGTCGCAGGTCCACTTCAGTTTGACCGACGACATGCCCGACCACTTCTTGCAGTGGTAACAATGGTTTCTGCTCGATGTCAGAATTCGGAGTCGAAGTTCCTGGCATCCCAAGCAACAAGGACGGATCAAACAAAGGCTCGCAGAATCGATGGCGTTCTTTCCCCAGCGTCAAGCTATGGTCGCGGAACTGGACCGTGATGAGGTCAAGCGCCTCAATCTCTCGTGCACGCGCCTGGTCAGCCGCAGATGCTTTGGCGGATGCTTTTTTCCTCATCCCACTCTCTATCACAGCCTTTTCTTTGCCCGCAACGAGCACAGCAGCGATATCAGTAACGCCTTCGTCTTCCACTATTGCCGTCTCGCCGTCCGTCGGAACCTTGATCGTGCCTTCTTTCCACAGCTGCTCTGCAAGTTCAAGGAGCATAGCGTGTAACGCTTCGGGATCGAGGGGATTGGATGGTGGGGACAACGCCGATACTACGCTCTGGTTTGAAACAAGTATGTGTGCGAGGTAATTTTGACAGTGTCGTACTCCTAGGGCGACAGAGGTGCGGGCAGGGTGGAGGATGAATCCTTCGTAAATGGGTGTGATGTCGGTTACTTCGTCACCAATGTCGACGATCACTCCACTTAGAGTGTTGGCAGCGTAGAGTTGCGCAATAGGTCGTTCGAGGATACCAAAGCCGGCAACATTGAAACGTTCGAAGAAGATTTGACATATCCGCTCGTAAGTTTCGCGTGATACTCCTGGAGTAATGGAGAGTAGGACTGGAGACTCGTTTTGTACCCGACGGCGTTGCAGTTGGTTGAAAAGAATGTATTTCCTAAGAAGAAGAATTCTAGGTAAATAAAACGAGACTGAATCGATAGGGCGCAACACACCAGATGGCTTCTGCTTGTATCCAATCACTAACATCACCATCCGCAAACGGCCAAAATATCGCTATGTCTTGTCCATTGGCCAACGCTTCGTCCAGTTGTGTCCCAACCAAGTAACTATTAACGGATGCCGATGGGTTTGTGTTCTGCGGGTAAATCGAAGTTGCTCGACTGGTCGAAGCAAAGGGGGTCTCGGTCCCGTTTGTATCTCCATTCAACTGCGATGCAACGCTATCATGCTCTCCAAAAGCATTTCTTCGCAGACCAACGCGAGCAGGTATGTCCTGGATAAAATGTAGGTAAGTGCACGCGCCCACGATGTATGTGTGGACTGCACACGTACGACGGTGGGTAGTCTCAGAAGATCGTGCAAGCCCAGACCTGCTCGGACGACTGTCCTTCCGACCTCGATGATTATTATGTTCGCGTCGCGAATGGACATCTTGAAGAGGGTATGGATTGTGATCAACTTCGATGTTCAATCTTCAGGTTAGGGTTTGCAGCCATATTCGCCGCCGGTCCGAGGTAAGTAAATTATTACCCTGTTGGGAATAGTAAAATGTCTCCTCTCAAGTTGTCGTAAGATTCATGTAAATTTCTGGCGTCTCCGGAATCACGCGTTTTGCCCTCCCTCTCGCTTCCCCAACCTACCATTATGTCTGCGCCGTCGGATATCGCTCCCACTGGCGAGAAACCGTTCACCGACTACTCTCGCTGGAGGTTACTCGTGAATGACGGAGGTCGGCATACTTGGCATTACCTCCGGACTGACGAAGAGGTTGCAAAGTGGCCACAAAATGAAGTGGACAAGTTCTGGTTAGGTCTGGACACGGTGCGTTGCCAATAATCATACGAGTGTCTTTCACTTAACTCAACAAGCTATGACCCCCCTCAGAATTTGCCCGAGCTCCCGAAGCCCAGTACACCTCTCGAAGCAGCAAGGAACGGATACAAGTATTACAAGAACCTCCAATCTCATGATGGTCATTGGCCTGGCGAATATGGAGGTCCAATGTTCTTGCTTCCTGGACTTATTATTGGCTCCTATGTGACTGGCATGTCGTTCAAGGAGGAGGAGCGCTTGGAAATGATTCGTTACTTGTTCAACCGTGCTCATCCGGATGACGGAGGTTGGGGAATGTGAGTGTCGCCCTCTCCCGAGTCTAGACTTCGCGATGGGCCCTTGTCTGTGGATGCTCCAGTCGAAACACGCGTCTTTACCAAACATTTTCCCGGGTCGTCATCCCACTCACAGTCTGCCGTGCTAATGTGCTTCTGCTCAACATAGTCATGTTGAAGGTCACTCGACAGTGTTCGGCACTGGGCTGAACTATACTGCTTTGCGTATCTTGGGTGTCGACAAGGACCATCCTGTCTGCACCAGAGCTCGAGCAACCCTACATAAGCTTGGTAGGGACTACCTCTCCGTCTCACAAACAATTGTTTAACTAACATGTTCTCAGGTGGTGCGACTGCCATACCAGCCTGGGGAAAGTTCTGGTTGTCAATTTTAAACTGCTATGACTGGGCGGGAAATAACTCGGTTCCTCCTGAGCTATGGTAAAAGTCCCATCTGTCGTGTTACGACTTACGTGGTATTAATGATTGGCTTTCCTCAGGGTACTGCCTGACTGGCTTCCATTCCATCCACATCGATGGTGGATACATACCCGCACTGTCTATATCCCAATGAGCTACCTCTACGGAGTCAGATTCAAGATGGAGGAAACCGACCTTGTCCTCTCACTGCGCGAGGTATGAATCTAAATTTGGGTCTTGTCTCCGAAGCAATGCTGAAACAAACTCCAAAAGGAATTATACCCAGAAGACTATTATACCATCGACTGGCCGGCCCAGCGAAACAACGTTAGCAAAGCTGATCTATACGCCCCCCACAGCGCCTTGTTCGACGCCATCAACGTCGTTCTTGCCGGCTACGAACACTGCACCATCCCACCCCTCCGACGCGCCGGTGTCGCACGAGCCTACGAGCTCGTCGTCCAAGAAGACGAAAACACTTCATACCAGACCCTGGGGCCCGTTTCGAAAATGTTTAACCTCATCGCCCGCGCTCACGCCGAAGGTCCTGAAAGCGAGGCATACAAACAGCATCGGATAAAGCGCCAAGACTTTATGTGGATTGGTGCTGACGGAATGATGATGTGTGGTACCAATGGGAGCCAGTTATGGGATGTAGCGTTCATTACACAGGCGCTGGTGGAGACGGGGTTGGCAGGCGAGGAGGAGAATAAGGAGAGCTTGCTCAAGGCACTGGAGTGGCTCGACGACGCACAGATGTTGGATGACCCGAAGCATCATCATACTTCATATAGGCATACCACGAAGGGGGCTTGGGGCTTCAGGTAACCTTGCCTTCTTCCGTTGGTGTTTTGAGATGACGAATTTGTTTAAAGCACGAAGGAGCAGGGATACATAGTCAGCGATTGTACAGGAGAAGGCCTCAAATCCGCCATGTACCTGCAATTCGAGCTCGGGTAAGCATCCCTCTGTGTCTGACCTCGTATGAACCTGATCTAACGATTTCTTTACCAGTTTCACCCCGAAGCCTATATCAAAAGAACGCATGTGCCTTGCAGTTGACGCCATGCTTACCTTGCAAAATCCCAATGGTGGGTTTGCAAGCTACGAGGTGATCAGAGGTCCTGCCTGGCTGGAATGGCTTAACCCTGCGGAGGTGTTCGGTCAGTCTTTTCCTTATGTTGCGTCCCAATGACTCATTAATTTCGATATTATAGGTAACATCATGATCGAATACTGTTATCCAGAGTGCACAACGTCGGTCATCACTTCACTAGCCATCTTCCGCAAATACTTCCCGGATTATCGGACAAGAGATATCGAGTATGTACTTCCCCTTCCTTTAGCACATGCTAAATACTCACGTTCCAACTTTCCCAACAGTCAAACAATAAAGGGCGCCATCAAGTACCTTCACTCAGTCCAAACACCAGAAGGTGGCTGGATTGGATCTTGGGGCATCTGCATCACTTACGCAACCCAATTCGCGCTGGAAAGTTTGTCTCTCGTCGGTGAGACTTACGAAACGAGCAATCAATCACGCAGGGCCTGCGAATTCCTGCTGAAGATGCAAAGGGAGGATGGGGGTTGGGGTGAGAGCTACAAGGTATTCACTTTCTGTGTTATTCGATCTGATAGAGCATATTACTGATCTGATGACCGTCTTTTCCTCCTTGTTTTCGCTGTAGTCATGTGAACAGAGTGCTTGGGTGGAACATGAGAACTCCCAATCTGTACAGACTTGCTGGGCGGTTATGGCCTTGATGTACGCGAAATACCCGCATCCTGAGCCTATCGAGAAAGGTGTGCGGTTGGTTATGTCACGACAACGACCGGTAAGCTGCGTTTCCATCTGCCTTTCTTCTCTCTATACATGTTTCTTTACCTACCAATATATCCGCCATCGTCGGATCCTTTTTCCGAATATCTCGCCAATGCTCACCCATCTTTTACCCGATACAGGACGGCTCCTGGCCTCAAGAAGCAATTGAGGGTGTATTCAACAAAACTTGTGCTATCGCATACCCCAACTTCAAATTCTCGTTCCCTATCTGGATGCTAGGCAAGGCAGATCAATATCTTCGCGATATAAAGGCTCGTGCTGTGTCGAGTAACGGGAAGGCCAATGGCAATGGATATGCTAAAAGCGATGGGAAGGTCAACGGTAACGGATACGCTAATGGGCATCACTGAGAGTGTCAAAAGGCTCAGATAGTTGGCCTTTTCATTCCACGGCTTTATACTTTGACCACCGCTTGCTTGTATCAATGCTTCGCTCGCATGTTATATATCATTATCACATTTATCTAGATCGTGCTTTGTTTTTCCTCGTGTACATTTGAGATCGTCCATGCCTATTCCAGGGATATCGTTTCCTTGTGTGATTAGATCTTATCGTTACTATGAGGACACCATTGGGAAGTGAAGGAAAGATATGTCGTGCGAACACTGTAGACAATCTACTTATTAACACGGTACACGAGTATGGTCGTACCCCAACTTCTCGTTTCCTATCTGGATGCTAGGCAAGACAGATCGATATCTTCGCAATATCAAGGCCGGTGCTGTGTCGAGTAACGGGAAGGCCAATGGCAATGGATATGCTAAGAGCAATGGGAAGGTCAACGGTAATGGATATGCTAATGGGCATCCCTGAGAGTTTCAAAAGACTCATTCTACGGCTTTGTACTTTGACCACCACTTGCTTGTATGAATGCTTCGCTCGCATGTTATATATCATTATCGCATTTGAATGTTATCTGGATTGTGATTTGTTCTTCCTTGTGTACATTTGAGATCATCCACGCCTGTTCCAGGTGTATCGTTTCCTTGTGTGATTAGATCCTATAACGACGACATTGAGGAATGAAGGAAATGTATGTCGTGCGAACATTGTAGACAATCTACTCATCTGAAAGTACATGAGTCTAGTTGGTATTGGTTTCCATCGGGTATATGTGATATACTATGCGCGTCCCTTGGCAAAACGGCATATTGCGTTTGCGCCATCTCGTCTTCACAGCTCGAGAATGAGATCGTGGGTGACATGCGGGGACAGTATAAGCGAGGGACCTTTTGCAGCAAAAAGGGTGTACTTTGTCCTGTTGCCTTGTAATTAGAAGCATGAAAGGCAGACAGAACATGGCAGCATTAAACCACCGCACTATGTTCGGTGCGGACGCCGCGAATAGAAAGCCCCAATTCATACCAGTGAGGGTGTATCATGCCCATGGGTTGCATGGTGTCAGTGCCCAAGGTTTCAGGCGAGGAGATGCCTCCGGACCGGGTTCTGGGGCGATTCGTACATTCTAATGTGGAATGCTTCAGTTGGAAGCGGGCCGCGTTCCACGCCTGGCAAGAAGGTACACTAGTGTCGAGTACATTGTCGGTTATGCGTTGAACAATAGAAACTCGTATGTGCTGGCTAGAAGCCATCCATGAGCCAATGAACGGTGTTGATGCCATTTCCCTACAATGTCAGCCTCAAGTTTATTGTTCGAAAGAACAATAGAGACGGGCGAGATCAGGAAACTTGGAGCAAGGACTTGTTTGCAGAATCATCAGTCAAGCTGTAGTCGGCCAGGATTTCCGATACATGCTGCACAAAGTCCATGGAAAACAAGAGCCGCCAGTGAAGGATATGCCTTTGAAACATATATGGGTCGGAAACAAGGTGGGTGCGGTGGGATAGAAGGGAGACTAAATGCGGCAATGGTATTTGTCCGTGTGTAGGGCTCAAAGCAGGGTCTCGTTTGTCCTTCTGCCCTTATACTTACTAATCCTTGTCCGGCCTTGAGTCACTCGTGGAAATGTAAAAGATGACTATTGTACTCTCTAAGGACCATAATGATAGTGTATTCGGTTACGAGATCTTGCAGGCAGCCTCCCCCCCACACCGAAGCGCATGGTGCCTGTCAGCTTCTCCGAACTGTGTTCTTGTTCCTCATTCTTCCCCTAATCGGTCAATGGAGAACAATAACCATCCGTTCTATATAAGCAATGCTATGCGATCCGGAAACTTATAGCATTCTGCTACATCTCTAGACTATTCAGCCTCGAGCTACTCTGTATATCCTTCTCGGTCTCTTGTCCTTCTTTCCATCAGGCCTTAGACTCGACTTGTGCTTGGACTCTCTTCAAACAAACTACCCTCATAATCTTCGATCCACTTTCCTCATTATAATCATAATGTTCGCCGACGGCAGCTTCGCAGTCGCTCTTGTCAAGAACCAAGTCATGGTAGTCCAAGGTACATACTCCCTTCCTCTGTGTTCAGCACCTATCTGACCATCTTCACCTCTCCTCCAGCCGCCCGCTCCCATACCAAGCGCGAGAAATACCTCGACGTGCACACATACTCGCAATTCGGCGATGGCGTATTCCTTGCCTCCGATGTCCCGAGTGCACGCATCGCCTCCTCGGACATCCTGACCGTGCTACCACCTTTGGAAGACAGCCGCCTCCTCACCCAGGGCATGCTTGAACTGCCCAAGAAATCCTTCTCCCAGTACATCGAGCTCACCTCGCGCCACCAAAAGCGCTATGAGAGCCTCTGGACTGCCTGGATCGCCAAACACTAAGCAAGCAGTAACGACCCCTTCTCTGTGATCGTCTCTTCACATACACGTCCACGAGTGCACTTTGGATAAGTGTTTCTCCACGTTTCTATTCCCTTCGCTTTTGCTCCCTGGTTCTACGCCATACCATACCCTATCATGACCACTGTATCGTTAAACTTTCCTGATTGTAGCATTAGTATCTCAGCTCCTTGATTGTATTTCTAGCTCTCCCTACCCTTTGTATATATTGGGCTCAGATCTCCTTGATACCTATAGAAAAAACCCAAATACATATCTCGCTTGCATCCTCTGGAGCGCTCTCCTCAGAACCCTTACAAGACACGAACATAATGAGAGATATATACACTTGGATTACATAGACGTTGACGGGTAATACAACATGATTAGAGCGACTATATGACAACCTGAATCTTGTATGAATAGTATACCAGAAACTGTAAATGCAAAAACGCGATTGGATCCAAAATCAAAACAACGAGCGACAGTGTTCTATGTAAACGCATGATATAGGATGTGAAGAGTCATAAATTAGACATATCATATAATCTATGCAGACTGCGTGGCTGTGGGGTCGCGGTAAATCTGCGCAAGAGAAGTCAGCTTTTGCAAAAAAGGATGTCGGTCAGGCCGAGTGTCACAGACCTTGATATCCCATATATTTCCGATCTTCTTCTCGTCAACCCCCACTTCTTCCTGTTCCTCACCATCGTCGTCGTCCACAACTAGCCCTTTCTCAATGAAAGCACCAGTCTCAGCTGCCGATTCGAGTTTCAAACCCTGCTCGTTGGCGAGGTGCAGCAAGCAGATGAAACAGAAGCTCGTGCTGATCTCCTCCATCTTATCTTTCGGATACGATCTTTGTAGACCTGAAATTACTTGGCTGAATTTTCGGGCATCTGTTGGGTCTGTTGGCGCGATATCGTCGGTTTCGTCCACGTCCTGCAAAATCAGAACCAGATTCGTTAGATCGGCAGCACAGCGATATTGCATCAAACGAAAGGAACACTCACCATACTCTCGTCCTCCTTATCTTTCTTCTTCTCCACGACAATGTCGAGCCCCTTCCAAATATTCTCCTTCAACCTTCTCACATCCACCCGCTTTGCTCTCTTTGCATAGTTCACGAATTCCGGTCGGACCCGGCGTGTCTGCCCCTGCGTAGCAGCCAACAAATCCTGCTCGCCGGTGTCCTCGTCCGGCATGCCCATACCTCCGCCTTCGCCGTCGTCGTCGTCGAAGCCCGGACCGAAGTCGTCTTCATGGAAGAATTGGGTGTTGAAAGGTACGGAAACGCCATCTGTACATTTGACGCGATAAGCTGGATTGCATATAACGGAAGAGGAACGGAGAAAGCTTACTCTCATCACCGTCCTGGTCGTGCTCCCGATTTGCGCCCTGCTCCGCGGCTGCTTGAGCCCAGAAGTTCTCATCGACCTCACCATCCCCGTTCTCGTTCATCTTGACCCTTTTTCCTCGCATCTTCAGCTGGATTTTCAGGAACATCAGACACCATGTTATCAGCAGTGAAAGAAAAGACTGACGAAGAATTTTGGCTTCAAGAACAACGTTACGAGCTGCCGACTTGAGAAATGCATGTCATCGGGCAGAGTATGGTCGTCCCTCTTCTCCTTCTTTTTCTTGCTAGCACCCCTCTTGCTTGTTGCTCCTGTACCTGTGCCAGGGAGGTTGATACCAGCACCTTTTGTGACCGGTGCGAAGAGCTCTTTGGATAGCTCCTTGAGGTCTTTGTCAGAGGGCGTAAGGAAGTCGATCTTGACTGGCTCTTTCTTCTGTCGCGTTTTCGTAGCTTTGTTGGCAGTGTTGGCAGCTTCCACTTCAGCTAGTTGGTAGAGAGCAAATTTTGGTCAGAGTCACCAATCTTACATTTGAGTCAAGATAGAATTACTTCTCCGTATTGGTTTCCTCACTTTCCAGTGTTCAGGACCAGCCCAGTTCTTCAGGAAATTCTGGTCGAAGTAAGTCAATGCTCCGCCTTCACCATCAGCATCGTTCATTGCCAACACCAGGTCGCGTTCATTGGGGAGCCTCCTAGGATCGAAAGGCACGAAAGGCCCTGGTCGTCCAACGTCTTCTCCATCACCCGTCGGCCCAACCGATCCATTCGAGTGGTTGTCGCCTCCTCCACCATAATTATCGCCACCGCCCATATCCCCTCCGTAATCATCGCCTACCGCATCGGCACCAACGAAGAAATCCTGGACAGGTGCCCCACTTGCGTCCTCGAAGTCCATTTGGAAACCTGGGTTGTCTCCTGCGGCGCTGTTGCCGTCGTCGTCGTCGTCGTCGCGATTCTGCGGGTCATCTTGGAAGAAGGTGGTGTCGTCAAACGAGAAGGAGTTCTTGGCAAAGGCAAACCCTGAGAGTGAGTGAGAAATCGCTTTATCCTCGAGGACGGTAAGGTCGGGTAGAAATTCCTCTGCAAATAATATATCAGCCACTTCTTCTCCCAAAGTCGAAAGGTGCTGATTTCAGACAACTCACTGCGCAAGAAGGAAAGATCAACGTCGTCTTCAGGTTCATTGATAACTTCTTCCTCGTCGACCTTGCCCATCGAGTCACTAGCGTCGAAGATAACCCGCATGCAACCTACACTCCCAAGCCCCAACGAAAGGTGGTTCATGAGCAGTCCACTCGCACCACCTTCATCAAAGTCCGCGCACGTTTTCTTGAACAGGGGGTCAACCGCAAACTCCAGATCAGGCTTCTTGTTTTTGAGCTGCATCGGATCCTTGGCCAGAGTCGCTGCAGGCCCTCGATTGGCTTTCTTCTTTTTGGCCTGTGTAGGATCGGCATCGGGATTGTCTGAGTTTTCGCCCTCTTCGTCCTCGTTGTTGCGGCCATCGGATTCGAGGTTGCTGAGAAGCTTGCCCGTTTCGGTACCGACACTGTCGACGCGACTCGTCCAGATCTTCACACATCCGTCAAGTGTGCAAGACGCGCGTTGAAAGTTAATGGAGTTGTCGTCGTTATTCCTCAGGAGAGACATATCATGGAAATAGTCAATTAGCGCGAAGTTCCATGAGTTAGCGGCATTGATTTTCTATTGAACAAATGAAGATCCTGCGTGTAAAAGAGAACGTATGGGGACGCACGTTATCGGTCGCCATCTTCATCCATTCCTCGAAGTTTGAGCTCATGACATCCATTGATACGTTGATAATAGGAGGCGCGATAGCGTTCAACGGTCTCTGTTTTGCTCCTGGTCTCGAATTCTCAGCGGCAGGAGCGCCTACTGCCTCCAAATCATGCGTTCCTTCCGAGCTCGGTCCCGCTAAAGCATTCTCAACAACAATCTTCGTACTCTTCCTCCTCCTCCTCTTCTCCGCAGCATCATCATTGATGTTCACTGTCTTCAGCGGCGGTCGTGCACCTTCCGCAGAAAAGCTACCATCGTTGTCAGGGTGGTACACCTCGCTCAATCGCTTTTTAAGATGCGTTTTCTGTGGTCTTGGTGTTTCCGGCTCCGAGTCTTCGTCTGTGTCGTCGGCGTAGAGTGGCTGGCCTGTACTCGGGGATCGTGCTCGACGCGCAGGGGCCATGGCTGCTTCAACAAAGCCTGTTTTAACACACGTGATCATCAAACCGCGACGCGTAACTGTGTGACGGTCACGACCGCGTTATTTGGCGGTCCACGTCTTGACCAAACAGGCGCCCATCTCGAGACTTTGTGACTCTGCTGAATACATCGACATTCAGCGCTTCTCATCCATTACTTCTTCATAACAGACCTGCGCCGGCATTGAAAATACCTGAGACCGTATATCAAAACATGTCCGAGTCGACGATTGGAAATAACGTACCTGCAAGCTTCAACCTTCCTCCTCGGAAACCGACAGCGTCTACTGCGCTATGGTCACATCTACTTAGACAAGGCACTCGTCATGAGTCGACCGCATTCGCAAACACGCCGATATTAGTGCCTCCAAATGCTCCTTTTGACAAAAACGCGACCTCAATGCGCGTGCTGCTTCACGATACCCAGATGAATTTCGAGAAATTTACGATACATGTCGAAAAACTGCTTGAGGGTATCAACGAAACCAAACATGAAATCAAACTCACAAACACCTTATTTGAGCGCAATCGCGAGTCGCTAATTGGAGACATCATTGATCTAGGTATGTTGTTTCTATACGGTTATGAAGTGCAAGGCCACCGCATACACGCGTTTATTCTGTCTGCTGCTCTTACTCCAAACAATATCGACTATACACTTCTTAGTCAATCGCTGCCAGAAGGAAGTTCAGAAATCTGTCGGATTACCAGCACAAAGGGCGCCTATGGACACACAATTCAAGGACATCAACCATCGGATGGAAGGACTGGATCAGCGACTTGATGCAATCCAAGCGGTATCATGTTCGCTCATGTTCTTGTTATTGATGCTTGATGCTCCTTACCCTACAGTTCAACCAAACACACTCACAGGCTCTCCAGACCCAAATTCAAGCTGTTCAGATTCTTCTAGACAAGCAAGGGACAATTCTCACTGCCGTTTTACCTTTGTTACCTCTCTTGCAGGCTGTACCGCTCCATATCGAGACAGCAAGAAGTAACCTACATGAGGCTGTCTGCAGTGCCAAGGTCTCGCCGCATCCGGACATAGGCCAGTATTCCACCCAGTTTCCTAAGAAAAGGAAACACCCAAACCGAGCTTCTTCCTCACGTTCGACTTCTCCTCCAAGGAAAAGGAGGTCGTGCACCGGTGATCTGTACATCGAAACTGCGACTAGCTCCCATTCAGCCCATGCTACAGCCCACAATCTAAGTTCAACCGATCTCACGCGTACCTCAGAAAGTCCCGTTTCTGCGCATAGATGTTCTTCCCGATCCAGTGACCGAAATGTCTCCTCTGGCCTATCTACTTCGCCACTTGCTGGGGCCCCTTCTGCTTCTCTTCTTCCCGCAGATCAACACAACACAGCCGAGATCCTTAAGCCAGTTACACCTCGCCGACCTTTGACTGACTTGCCCCTCCTCCCACCTGGACGAAGACAGACTTCAGCTTGCATATCTTCCACAACGTCGGATGCTTTCAGACAAGCTAGCCCTTTCTCAAGAACGAACACTCTAACCAGGCTGACCAAGTCTCCTTTCACAAACGGAATAACACCTACTGCGGCGCGACCTCCACGCTTGCTTCGTGTAAACACGAACATGAAAAACAATCCTCGATTTAGAGCAGCGTCGACCGTGCCGGATGTAGCTGCCACCGACCGCAATATGTCTCCGTCTCGTAACACCGAACCTCCGCCATTCTCTAATGCTCCCTCAAACAAAGCGCATTTTATCAACATGCAAGTACCCCTTGTGCCAAGATTCGCTTCACCGCCAGGAGGGTCGAAGACCGAAGAGCTTGGGCCTGCTCTAAATCAGATCTCCCTTGCTGAGCTTCCCCCACCAACCACGACCCACCTGAAAAGTAACATCAATAACATACCAACAGCTGTCGCACTGGGCAACATGAAAGAACGAAGAACGAATGCTGTGAGTAGGATCTTTCAGTTGCCCCTGTCGTGCTTGATTCGCTTGGTTTATTTTCCCTTTCGCGTGCAGAGAGAAGGAAGGCGCTTCATTCCGTTGGTTGATTCTGATGAAGAAGAAACCTAGAGAACTTGTACTCTACCCTCTATATGTCCCGTATCCCATTGTCTTTTCTATCGTGCTATAACATAGAGTCCTGTTCAATCCTGCCATGCTATCGTAATGCTTCTGAGCAATCGATGGACAACGATTATACATGTACTTGTGACCGGCATGTGGATGAAAGAACCATCACTGGTGACTAGTTGCACACTGTAGCTTCCTGTGCCTTCAGCCAGGCATCATGAAAAGGTCCTCGAATAGATCGTGATCCGCATCAAGAAACCGTTTGTATTCCTCCTACACAAAAGTCTAGATTTAATTCAAAGATTGGGAGATCTTGAATCAAGACTCACAGTTATTACTGAAGGGCACACTTCAGCCAGCTTCATGCATAGTCTTCGCATCCCGCCCTTCACTTTCAATTCCAAGATGCGTCTGTCAGACAGGGTCTTCAGATACCTGAGTTGACACGCACCTTCCACAGATAGATGGCTCTTGTTCTCATCTTTCCGTTCTGCATCAACAAAGTGCACCCAGCATCTTCCCACCGCGTCCAAGATAGTTGCCTTCCAAGTCTTTATCCTAGGACTACACACATCCAAGATCACTTCAAGGGCGTTTAGTGCCGAGAGCTGTATTTCCCTATCTGGTTCAACCATCGGTCTCGGAATAAGCGCATGTGTCAGTTGGGGAATCATGGCCTGATACATGTGCTCGTGAGATTGCTAGTGATCAAGAGAGACAAGGCGTACTTTCATAAACCGAACACTTCCAAGACCGAGTGCCTCCAATAAAGGTGGGAGTGAATCAAAAGTGGCCAGGACGGCCTCAGGTTTATCTTCGGCGTATAACCATATTCCTGAGATGATACCTTCGCCGAGGAGGGAGCTGAGCTCTTCAAAGCGATCGGAGGTTGGCTTGCTTCCAGGAGCGATTCTGGTAGAAAGGAGAGTCAAGGAGATGGACGCGGAGATGGCTGCTCGAAGTAGTTGTGGGGTTTCCGGGCTTTGCAGGTGCGATAGAGACGTCCGAAGCGACTAAACATACAAAAAGACACGCTTCAGTGTAAGTCTTTCAAAGGGCAAATCATGAAAGACATACAGAACGTATAAGAGCATCGACTCCCGTTCTTTTGAGAAGGTCTTTGGGAACGTGGCGCAGCATTTCCTGGACTATCACGACGCCTTGCAGTTTATACTTTGCTTCATAGTCGTCCAATAGAGACATCACAGGTGGGATGAGCAGATGCCACATATTTTCATACGCGTCGCTCTATACTCTCCTTGATCAGCTTGCAAAACCTCTGAGATAAAGATAGTATCCTGCTTACCTCGACACCACGCACACACCACAGAATCACGTTTCCCACTCCAGGAAACTCCTTCCACCGTTGCGCGTCGTAATAGTCCTGCATGGCCATTGGTCCTCCTGCGGGACGTGCCAGCTTACGGCCTGTCGTGGCATGAAGGCGTGGATGAGGGTTTGCCTTGAAGGCGGGCTTTAGGTTGTGGGTAAGGACTTGTGTGATGAATTCCCGAGATGGAGAGAATATTGGTAAGGATAATATTTCTGTTTCGTGATAGTAGAATTAGGACTAGTTGAAGCTGCAGATGGTTTAGATACTTTCCTTGAGCGATCTGGCGAGCGCCAGGCGTAGTCCATGGATTCTCCGGTTCCAGGCCCTTGTCATGTTCAACTGGACCAGCATCTTGAAACTCTACAGCGAACGGAGCAGCCGCGAAAACAAGATTTCCCCGATCCTCCAACGATGTTGGCTCCTCGTTTTTCGCTCGCACGATACTCAAAACATCCTTCAACACGGAGCTGACGTTCTCTTTCCACTGTTCCAGTTGCAGAAGAGTAGCAGCCTCTGTGATGTTCTCGATTCGAGTGAAGTCCACGGGAACTTGAAGTTTCTCAATGAGCACTTCGATTTGCGGCTGATGACTGGATTCATTAGAATCAGTCTTAGATGTTGGTTCGGGAGACATGGAAGTGGGAGAGATGAAGGAAGTTGCTGGATAATATGTCTCCGCAAAACGGGCCGAGATCTAATCTTATCTACTCTTCTTGTGGTACGCAGAGTGTTGACTGCTTGTTTCTAATGCTAATGATCGATGGTACTCAAAATGTAAACGAAAGGTTAACCGCGAATACTCCCAATCCATATTTCCACAGGAGCACCACCGGCTCCCGGGCATTCCCCGACCTTCTCGAAGTCAATGCCAACCTGCGCCGCAACATCCCACCATGTTCTCTCTGCTGCATCTCTTTCCTTATAGCCTAGAATTATTGTGGGAGCCTTTGATCCTAGGCGAGCAAGTCGCAATAAAGTTCGAGCCAGAGAAGGAAAAGATGATGTGTTGTAGGATACATCTGCCATTCTGTAGCCACAGATTGAATGGTTGCACAAGTTGAAGAGGTATAAAGGCACTCACACTATGGCATCTAGTCCTCCAAGGGCTTTGATGTCTTCTGGTAAGTCTTCGTCCCAGTCGAGTATCATGGATTGAGGCGTCGTTGAAAGGCAATAGTGCGAATTCGCGGAGATATTTTGCTCTAGGAGGGGCATTGCGGAAGCTAATTAATCCCAGAAGGTATCGTTATATACGAATAATCAAGTTTTGAACAGGAATGGGCTTACAAACGTCTGTGGTAATTATAACATCTTTGGGGCCCTCTGGCGGCGTCAATCCGGAACGGAGAATTGCCAAAGTGACTGCTAAGATCCCAATTCCTGCACCTGGGTGGAACGGTATGAGTTGAGTCTCTGAACATGTTAAATAGAACCGATGCATGCTTACCAAGTTCCAGCATCTTCCGAGGTGCTTTAGCAAATAGGGCATCATGAAGACTCTTTGACCGCTGATCAATTCCTTCCTTTTCTTTGATATTGACAAACCACGAGCTCAATCCAATACCGCTATCCCAGATTTTCTAGACAGTCTATACAGCATCAGAAACCGTTATGGCAACCAACTGATGGCTTCCAATCAAGCTTGATCTCACCTTGTCAAGATCAAAAGAGGTCATTTCCGTAAATCTCATAGCAGCAACACCTTTTGTCAACTCCGTTCCATCCAATTCCCCAGCCACATGATATGGAAGCAGATACGTCCTCTCAATCTTTTCCTGCTTCGACGAGCCCCTTGCCCCCCTTGCATTGAAGAACACGGGCATCGACATCACAGGAAACGGCACCTTCCCAACATCCACCGAATTCAGATCGATACTTTCTGGGTGCGCGCGACCATGGGCTTGAGCGTTACCCGTCAAGATCAAACGCCAGCTCTGGCCTTCGCGTACTCCTGCAGGAACCTGAACTGGAATCTCCTTATAGGCGCTGGATGGGCGTAAAGTGGTCAGCTTTTGCGGCTTGGTGGTGAGTGGGTTTGAGCCTGGGGTTGCCTGTGACCAAGAATAGTACAGATCCTGAGACCCTTCAAAGAGCTCTGTTCGTAAATCATTAGATATTTGGGGGGTTATGCCAATGTTTCCGTAGGGCGCTGCTAGAAGAGGGGGTGGACGGAGGAAGGAGAGATAGAAGAACATTTTGGGCGTGATAAGATAAAAAAAGGTTCAGGTGTAAGAGTGATCGATTGAAGCCGATTTATCGTTACTGCTGCCGATCACCGACACCAATCATGTACGATCGTGTTGTAAATTGTAGGTCCAACCTGTCCAAAATGGCGGTAGCGGAGATATTTTATTCATCTATTCCATGGTAACTTCTGTTTTCCAGCCCATCCACACCACGTAATGATTTTCGAGAAGATTGGGAACACGCCAGATCTCCCAACCTGCTTTACTTAACCAGATCTCCAAAAATTCCCTCATAACGTCTTCTGCCCGCAACTCTGATACCACCAGCACTGCAGTTCTTCCGGCGGTCGTAAGGTAGTCAATGGCAGAAACGAAAGATGGAAGTAAAGATGGGTGATAAATGCAGTCTACCACTAATAGTAGATCCACTGGTTCGAAACTGAAGTTTCTTGATCGTTGTGATGATGAGGAAGATTCCAAGACTTTCCAGTCTAGTTCTTCGACCGATATATTGGATCCAGGTGCATTGCTGGGACAGTTTGGCCATCCAGGAAAGTTCAAGGCGACATTCTTCCGAATCAAGGGTATTAGAGACCCAATATCCGTTGCTGTATATTGCCGTACGAGGGGCGAGAAGGCAATACCGAGTAGCCCAGTACCAGATCTGTGCAATCAAGTCAGATTCGAGTATAAGACTGAAGAAACAACTAACCCTAGCTCCAGAATATGCTGTGATTCAAGTGTTCCGCGATCCAGAAGACTTTCCGACATATTTGAGTGATACTGCTGGAGGACTAGTTGGCCAAAATCCATGCTTGCTCTCCATAAAACACTTCCAGTATCGCCTTTACGACTACGCAAAGCTGTTTTGTCTTGCAGGAGTTCGATCTCAATACTTTGGTCAACGGGCACGGCAGCCTTTCGTGATTTGTGCCTTTGACGATTGGATCCATTGGTAGGTTCTACAGCGGGTACGACACCCTTCAGCTCGAACTTGACTTCCAGAACATCTTTATGAGAGTCCACGTATCCCAGTCCACGTGGATTATCTCCAGAGGAGGTACTGGACTTCGTCTGAAGTTCAGAGTAGATAATGAAGACCTAACTCGAGCCTTAGATGGTATCAAATGTTACATGGTCTCAAGATGACGGCACCTCTTCGTCTGCATCAATAACGCGTTCGGAGTTTGGTGGCAGCTGGATCAAACCCCTTCTAGCCATCTTTTCATCGTCACTTTTTCCCTGCATGTTGCCCAATGGCCAGAGATCTATTGGAGATTCATCATCAAGAAGAACCTGTAAAGATTTGTCGAGGATCAAGCCAAGGGATGGATGCAGGGCTGAGATGGCTGAGATTTCCGGATACGGACCATGATCATGATGAGCAACCCCACGTGAGGGGACATTGGGACGGCCGGATTGGCGAAAGTCAAAATCATCTCTCTGCACTTGATTCTCTTCCCAGCTACAGGTAACCAAACTCACGGGCTGCTCAGACCCTCTCTATACGCGAGTATGGCGACGGCGGAGGACGGATATACTTCTTCAACTGCTTGGGACAGTGGCGATCAATCCGAACTACATTCAAGTGGATACGGCCGACCCTCCTTCCAATCTCTCGATTCCGTTGAGGAACACTCATCGGCTGGCGGGCATGTAATTTCTATATCCCCCCAACCTCGCTCGAGCTCGGACTCAGCCAGCAGGTCACCACCTCCATCCCAACCCTGGCGGGATACAGCCACCGCTTTGTCAGATCGTCGCGACACATTGTCCACGATACACAGTGGCACGCCCAGTCTGGTGGAACCTTCTTTCGACGAGAACGTACTACGGGCACTCTGCGAGCTCGATGTGAGGCGCAATAGCCGAGTCCTTGATTCTTGAACTTCCATCTGACTATTTGTCCAATCAGTGTGGGGTGCCGTTACTTCTTGATCGAATCAAGCAGAGCATGGTCTCATGCCGGGTATGCTTCACCGTTCAATTCCCAATAAGCCTCTAATCAGGCTTGCAACAGGAAGCGTCAGTGTTCTTCAAGAAGAGGGCCCTCATTGAGGACGAGTATGGCAAGACCTTACAGAAACTCGCTCGGTCAACCACAGAGGTTTACGCGGTCAATGATGGGAAAGCAGGGTGTGTCTCCTACACAGTCGCGTTACTGATATGTCTGACCCTGACTGCTTGGAAGATCTTTCGTGTCTGCATGGCAGCAGTCGATGCGAGTACATGAAATGATGGCCGAGAACAGGATACGCTTTTCGCAACGACTAAATGAGATGGGCGATGAGCTGAGCAATCTGGCGAAAGAGGTGGATAAGAACCGTAAACAGGTATCTTGAAGTATCTCGGTCCTTTACGATGTCTGATGCATTCTTTATAGACAAAAGACCTTGCCACTAGATACGAACGCGCCCTTCAGGAATCCGAAGGCATCACAGAAAAATGTAAAAACCGTCTGGATTTCACGTCCGAAGAACTCGAGCGTGTATTAATGCAGAAAGAGGGCGAGTCATTCAAGGACACGGGAGTCCAAAGTCGCGCCGGAGGTGCCGGAGGAAAGCGCGCCATTGGCAAGGCTGTTGCCAAAGGTGGACTTTTGCTGAAAGGAAAGAATCCTGGAAATGTGTGTTTCCCGTTGCATTCAGTGTTATTGTCGCCAACGGCTGAGCCTAACTGTGAAATTCAGATTCAACGCCAGGAAGATGACATACGTTCCAGATTATCATCTGCTTCAGACCAGTACCGAAAGGCTGTCACTGACACCCAAGCTATGAGGCAGGAATATTTCAATTTCCAACTTCCCCGGATACTACGCGTATGTCGATTCATTCCGGTCATTTTACAATGCTGACCTTTGTCGAAAGGCTTTGAAAGAGTGTGCGGACGAAATCGATCTCGGAACCCAGTATCACCTGACTAGATATGCATTCTTATTCGAAAGCATTGTCCTCAGCGACGGGTCAACATTAGTTCCTCCGAACGAAGATGGTATACTTCTATATTTCACGCTTGCATCTCCACGTGTGTCAACTGAATGCTTTGCACTTCCAATAGGGCTCGGATTGAAAGCCACCATAGAAACGATTGACAACCGTGGCGATTTCAAGATATATATGCAAAACTACGCATTTGCTCGGGGATCAGCGCCTCCGAGAGGGCCCCGCCGGGAGGGACCATCCGACGAAGGCTTCGTAAGTTCTATGTGGCCGCTATCATCCGAATCACCCTGCTAATGTGTTGCCTCTAGCTACCCCCTCTACCCACGTTCGGCGAAAAGGCGCACGCCCCAATTGCAGCAATTCATCACCCCATAAACGGTTCGAATGGTAATGGTGTCCATGACAAGGGACGGCCAACTTTTGGGGTTGATCTCGCCGAGCAAATGGTTCGAGACAACGTAGAAGTGCCGTCTATAATGGCGAAATGTTGCGAGGCGATCGAGAAGTATGGCATAAAAAACCAGGGCATTTATCGAGTGAGCGGGACCACCAGCAAAGTCGCGAATCTACGTCAGAAACTTGACAAAGGTGCGCACTAATGCCTCTCTTGTTGGTACTATGTTCTCATGTGTGTCTCTGTATCCGCACTTGTTCGTATTTATAGATCTGGAAGCGGTTGACCTGGATGCGCCTGAATGGTCTGGAGATATTAATAACGTTGCGAGTGTGATGAAAATGTGGTTACGCGAACTGCCCGACCCGTTATTGACGCAAACACTGCATCAAGGGTTCATCGAAGCGGCCAGTGCGTCTCTCATTGACAGCCGTTACAGAACCGATATTAACGTTGTCGTGGTTTTGACAGAGATTGAGAACGACCGACTGCGGCATATTCGGCTACACGAACGCGTCAACGAACTTCCTGATCCCAATTACGCGACTTTGA
Source organism: Crassisporium funariophilum (assembly GCA_014925845.1). Taxonomy (NCBI): domain Eukaryota; kingdom Fungi; phylum Basidiomycota; class Agaricomycetes; order Agaricales; family Crassisporiaceae; genus Crassisporium; species Crassisporium funariophilum. Next base: position 1,826,820 of record JACGCL010000005.1, read on the forward strand.
AATACTTTTTAGGTCACCTGTATCGGTGGGTGATCTTTGACCAGATGAACACGTTGAATTACGCGTTGCTGAGATTTTTTGTTCTTGAAGGATAAATCAACAGGCCGCCGAGAATTCGATGTCAATGCAGAACCTTGCGATCGTGTTTGGGCCCACTCTCTTCGGCCAACAGGCTGCTGTGAATGGACAAGGTGGTATCATCGCCGACACGCCCTTTCAAAATCAGGTCCGAATTTTGTCCTCGATAAATGGGGTTTCGCACACAACTGACATGTCGACTTTGTTCCTATGATTTCAGGCAATTGAAACTATTCTTAATCACTACACAGATATCTTTATCGACGAATCGGAATGATTTCACGGCGTTCTCCTCAACGAACGACTCGATGCTGTAAAAGTTCACCGCCTCATTCACCAACTTTCCATGCAGACATATCGGTATACCCGGACACTTTCGCTTTGTTTATTTATTGCGCGTGATAGGTCAAGGTCGCTTTGCTGGTCACCTCCTTCACCTTTGTCTTTCTAATTCACACCGGATATCCAGCATGTATTCACTATCTCTCATTGTCAATGTGTACAAGACCCCCTCCAAGGTTTCTGCCTTCCCCTCACTCCCGTACTTCTATTTATTTGCTATCCCAGGCTTCCTCGTAGCATAGTACTATAAGTAATCGACAGCAACTCTTTACTAGAGAATTCAAGTGTGCATGTGAGGAGCTTGGAATTCCGAGGTGACCTTGGACATCTGGAAAAAAATGACCCGTTCCTGGATCCCTGTGTTTGTTCAGCCATAATGTGCTTCTATGACACCAGATTTGACGTACTGCTGCCAATAGTTCAACCATTATGCGCCGGCACCAGCGACCAGGTCTGATTGAAATCAAGGGTCCATTCTGTCTGTGAAGGAAAGATGATCCGTCTCAAGGTCGGACAGGCTCTATGCCATTCTCTGCAGAGGGCGAGTTCTTCGAGAGAGTCAGCCCTTCCCACACCGTCCACACCTGTCGGCGACAGATCAAGATATGAGAGTTGCGGAAATGCATTCAGAACAGAGGACAACCCAGCCAATATCCTCTATAATCAAAGAAGCTATACCATCAGTATTGATATTGATTTGAGAACACATTGAACCAACACGAGGGAGAATTCGCGGGAAAGAGGGCACTTACAATTCCGGAAAATGAATAGTGCAGCGTGTGGCGAAGAGCCAGTTTCACGCGCAGACTTTCCAAAGTGGGAAGGTATGTGGACACATTGCGCAGGAGCATAGGTCGGACTGACATCGCTGACAAGTCCAAAGACCGAAGGGGCAAGGTCGTGCAGGTCATGCGGGGTAGGTTATCCCGGTTGACATCGGAATCCTGACCGATGAGAGACAAATACTGGACTGGGCGTCCCGGCAGCAGAGACGCAGCAGCGTCGGCTGAACCGCGGAAAGATGTGAGATGAGGAAGCGCTTCAAGGGGCAAGTCTACGACCCCCGCCGAATGCAGGTCGGATAATTTCAGATGATGTAAAGTTGGGAGGGATGCCAAGAAAGAGGCAAGGATGTTCGTATACGGTTGAACACCCTTGGTCCACTCGGCGCCTAGAGAACAGGTCCTTAGGTGAGTAAAGTTACACGCTCGGATTATGCGTTCGATTGCATGGATCGGGGGTTCGGTAGGATGTGCAGTCACTAGGTTAGCTGGGCCTAAAAAGAGCTCGAGGGACTCGAGTAGGGTGAGCAGGCGCACGACCCCAGCTACTCGTTCACAAGCATCGACAAGATAATGTGGGGCTGGTGCGGACTGATCTGCTTGCCATCTAATGTGCAATTTCCTAATCGACTCGAAGAGATGCGTCCGCCGACGCATGGCTTCGCACCATGATAGGGTCTTGAGCGGATGAGGAGATATTTCTGATAGGAGATCGGTGATATAAATGGATGAGTAAAGTACTCGTTCAGCGACGGCATTGAATCTCAGAGAAACGCGTGCGACAGCGGTGAGCGTGAGTGGTGAAAGTTCTTCGAAGATGGTGGAAAGAGTTTCATTAGGAATAGCCATGGTCGATGTGATATGAATGGCCTTGGACGGCCGGTGGCTTTTCTTGGAGGGTGGATAGGATGGCGTCTTAGGGGCGAACAAACGAGCAGATTTAGCTGCAGAGGTGATTTGTTACTATATCTCACGGGAAATCCCCGGGTAAACAAGGAGGGTCTTTTGTCGGGAAGCGGAGGATCGACGGAGGTTAGCCCACGTTAGACCGTCGCTTGATTAGAAACAGGGTATCGAAGTGAGGTCGGGTCGTTTCAATAAGAATCCTTCTATTAAACGGTTGCTTCAGAGCGTCGCATCCTGCGTGGGAGTGCTGCGGGAGTTGTGGAAGACGGGTTTGAAAATCAACTTAGAGAAGCCCACACACCAAGGAGTGCGAAAAAAAAGATAAATAGGTAAAAGTACAGTAAGGTTACAGCAGAGCGAACAGACTAAATCCACACCAATATCTAAGCACCGAAACCGTATAGTGTGCGCCCTGATCGTTTCAGTGCGTATACAACATCGAGAGCTGTTACTGTCTTTCTCTTGGCGTGTTCTGTGTATGTTACTGAATCGCGGATCACCTAATGAAGAACAGGACTATTAGCAACAGTTCGCAATGTTAGAAACCAAAGAGACGCACATTCTCGAGGAAGATCTTGAGGACACCACGGGTCTCTTCGTAGATAAGACCGGAGATACGTTTCACACCACCTCGACGAGCGAGACGACGGATAGCGGGCTTTGTGATACCTGTTCCAGCGTCAGCGGATTGAAATGCAACTACAGAAGTTCAAGTGACTCACCCTGGATGTTGTCGCGAAGAATCTTACGGTGGCGCTTGGCTCCTCCCTTTCCGAGTCCCTAAAGTTACAAGTAGATGTAAGCAGGTGGTTAACGGCGCTAAGAAACCAAGAATCCCACCTTTCCACCTTTTCCGCGTCCAGACATGTTGATTTAAAGTGGTGGTGGGGTGGTGGGTAGTTTAAGTGTAGTGGTGGTGGCGGGTGGCGAGAATGCAAAGTGCGGGATGTCAAGTCACGATTTCCAATGCTCGGTTATATAACAGCGGGTGGTGGCTGTGCTGCATTTCCTCGTTTGTTGATTTTGAGAGGCGCGATCTGTCACGTGGTTGACGCGGTCGCGTTTGTTATATATTCGGGACCCATTTTGGACTTGGAACCCCATACCTTGCCTTTACCACCACCACCACCACCACTACTTCTCTTCAACCTCACTACAATGGCCCGTACCAAACAGACCGCTCGCAAGTCTACTGGTGGCAAAGCGCCCCGTAAACAACTCGCTGCCAAGTCAGCAGCTCGCAAGACTGCCGTAAGTTATTCAGTGGCAGTTCTCTGACGACTAGATACTCAATCAATTCTATAGGCTGCCGCTGGTGGTGTGAAGAAGCCACATCGCTTCAGGCCCGGAACCGTCGCTCTCCGTGAAATTCGTCGTTACCAGAAGTCGACAGAGTTGCTCATCCGCAAACTGCCCTTCCAACGACTCGTCCGTGAAATTGCTCAGGACTTCAAGGTATGCCACTCTCCCTCTTTATGACTCCTTCAGCCACTGACTTGTTCTCCCTCATTCAGACTGATCTCCGCTTCCAATCATCTGCCGTCATGGCTCTGCAGGAAGCTGCTGAGGCATACCTGGTCTCATTGTTCGAGGACACCAACTTGGCTGCCATTCACGCCAAGCGTGTTACCATCCAACCAAAAGATCTCGCCCTTGCTCGTAGACTACGGGGTGAACGGTCATAGAGGAGGGGTATTCTTGCTTTGAGGGTCTCGTTTTGCATTATTATTGTACTTCTATAGTGTATTCCTTTTATTTTTTCCTCTCACTTTCATGCAATACATGAGCATCTGGTTGAAAACCCACTCTAATGTTACATGAGCAAATCGTCAAATTAAATGGGGTACAAAGTCGTCAAGCTCATGTAGACAATTACATCTATAGTTTCTGGAATCTAAGAATATGTATGAGAGGGATATAGAGAGATTGACGTCGCGAGTACAGTACTGACGTATACAGGATGTGTGAAGGTCCAAGAAAGTATGAAGTCGATTACTGCTCACTGATAGCATAGAAGGAAGATTGTCTGTATTAAACAAGATGATTCCCGAGCTCAGCATTTTCGACCGGTATATAGGGCGACTTCGAAAGCAACGACCAAGAGGAAGCCGACACCAGCGACTAGTTTTAGGCCTTGATTTAGAGTGGATCCAGCTTGTTTAAGCGTCGTGAGTGCCTCCGACTCGTTCTGGCTTCCAGAGTAGGTCCCCGTCAGCCAGCGTTCTCCTCCGAGAAACATCTCCCTTGAGGGAAAGACCTCCAAAATCTCGCACTCGAAGTTGGGAATGATAAGAGTATATTTCCGCCACAGCTGCTGCGACTTGTTGCCCCCAGCAGAGAGGGAATTTGAAGCAGCCTTCTTGTCGTCCTCAACTGCGCCGAGACCTACGGCTTTGAGTTCAAACGCAGGCACCTTTTCAAGACGTCGGAACATCTGTCCAATGGCGTATTTCTCCTGGAGGAAAAGATGGGCACATTGTGGGGAGGTAATTCGAACAGTGGATGTTGCGGTGCAAACAATCTTCCCATTACATTGGAGGTGGACCTGACGTGTTTGGACAATGGGGGAATCGGGAGAAGCAGCGGCTATTATGCTTGGGCTGGGGTGGCTGACGGGCTCCAAGGGCGATTGCAGCGACGTTTGGTGGAGTGTATGGGAGTATACGAGGGCGATCACGATTGGACGCGCGAAAAAAGCACTATGGAGGGTGTCAGTGAGGTGTCAGTGATTAGCAGCTGATAGAAGGCTTGAGTACAATTACCTCAGCACTCTCTGGAGGTCGCCCTGGGCCGAGAGAGCAATCCTTTCGACCCCGTTGACTTCCGTAGGCCATGGATACTTATGTAGGGAATACGTCAGCACTCGCCAACGAATAATCACGACAGTATCCTTACTCACACTAATGCTCGTGGTCTTCGCGTTGTAGGATTCGAAAGAAGTCATCTTAGGCTTTGGAAGACCTGGGTAGGATTGAGTAGCCCAACTTGAATCCATGGTGTCTATTATTTAAGGGGGCCCGGATATTATAGACTGTCCTGTAAGCCGTTCCCGAGGCGTCCTGTGACGATCGACGATGCAAGGTGGCAGCCCAATCGGACTCCTAAATGCCCCGGTGCAAGCCTGTTTGGTGCACGTCACCTCAACAGGGACTCCAGTATAGCAGCTCGAGTCCGATTTATACTCTACCCTTGCCCCAATGGGGAGGCGTAGTTCTGCCAGATACCACCTATAGGATGGGAGCCACAAGGTCGGATTCAATATGTATATAAGATCTGCCAAAGACGACAGAAAGTGCGGCTTATCAGGAAAAGAAGAGTTAGTAGTGTGGGTCCATGCGAACTCACCTTGCCAGTAGTATTATTTTGGCAGATACGGAGGCTTTAGGACAATTTGGGCCTGGTTCAATGGAGGTCAACAACTCTCGCGATTAAACGAGTTGGGAATGGATTTCCTCGTTCAATATGCGAATGAGCTTGGGTATATGGCGACCTGGAATCAAACGGTCCAGAGCAAGGACACGCAAACTCAGGCCAGGGCCAGAAACACTGAAATTTATGGTTGGGTGCCGCCGAAGCAGGGTTCGCAGCTCGGCCCGATCCGTGAGTATCGTGAGCTTGTCAGTTGTTTGGAACATTACCTTTGTGGATGTCGGCTGGGCGATCTAGTTAGGTTCAACCAATTTACATCATAACTATCTCCAACCAAAAGCGACCTTTCTCTTATTTCAAAAGTGCGCTATATCATTCCGTTGCTATAACTTGAAAGGGAAAGACCGAGGGCCTAGAATGAACATGGGTTTGTATAACTTGTTCTCTCCATATAGACTTGGCATCGCTCACTTGTACCATTACCTCATGTTTCACAGATGCTGGTTCTGTGCCAGTTACCCTACATTCCGGGCACGTCGTTCACGAAAGTGGACACGCTGATCTCCCCAGCGCATCAAATCAAATAGAGATCGAAGACGAAGACGGAAACGATAATGAATTGGCTCGACAAGTCAAAGCATTCCTTGAAGCCTCTGAAGACGTTGATGTCGACGAAGAAACGATTGACGATATTTTGCAAGCACTTGCGGAAAACCCCGTGGACATTGAGATAAATCAAGATAGTCATTCGTCTGATGGTGACCTTAACACGGCTACTAAGAAATTAGACATCCCTTCGCTGTTCGAGAACAAACGCAAAGGTTTACCTCCCATGGTGTCTATATCTGGTTATGCTGATGAACCATTTCCAGTGGACAAACCTTGGTCTAAAGAAGATGTCCTAAAACTGAAGTGCGTGGTCAAGGAGCAAGGTTCGTATCTTGCAAACCAAACCATGCACGCGTGTTGATGTTTTCGGCTATAGGGACGTCTTTCTTCATAGAGGAATTTGTTCGATCGCGTGGTTTTGCGATACCGAAACTATTGCAGGCGTTCGGGATATACTTGGTAAGGCTGCCCGTCGAACCATGTCTTACCCGGAAGTGATTCAATTTTGCAAATAGTGCCCAGAGCTACAAAATAGACGACCACAGACGTTGTTGTATTTCTTGCGCGTAGTCATAGCAGACCAGTGAAAAAGGTTTACTTTCACAGCTTGAAGGACATATACTAATGACGACAATCTAGGCTTAGAGATCGTGATAGACAAGCGCAATACAACACAATCACAGACGCGGTTCAACTCATCCAAAAATCCCGACGCATTCTCGTGCTGACCGGAGCTGGAATTAGTACGTAAAAGGACGTTATCACAGACCTTCGTAGATCCTTACCTTTCCGATCAAAGGCGTATCCTGTGGGATTCCTGATTTCCGCTCGCGTGACGGTCTCTATGCTTCGCTGAAGAATAAAGGCGAGTACGATCTGAGCGACCCTCAGCAGATGTGAGAATTCAAGTTCTCGGCACAATGCGCTAACACTGACCGTCAAACCCGTTAGGTTTGACATACAGTACTTCAGAGAAAATCCATCTGGTAATACCCAACAATTCAGTTCAGGTTGTGTGGTACTGACCCCATCTATATTAGTGTTCTTGTAAGCTTAGATCTTGAAGCTATGTCAAAAGATTTTATCATTCACCTGGATGGAGTCAGTTCTTTTGCCAGGTTTGTTCCTTTGTACCATTGTCAGGTTATTGAAGTTGAGAATTGAACCAGTCAGATATATCCATCGAATTTTGTTCCATCTCCATGTCATCGATTTATCAAACGCATAGAAGACGAAGGGAAGGTTTGTACCGTCCGTGTTAAATTTATATATGGCTCATGGTTTCGCATGATATGGACAGCTACTCAGAGTAAGCCAGATCCTCTTTGCAAACTCACTTGACGAACCTATCTTCGAAGAACTATACACAAAACATAGACACATTGGAGACACTTGCAGGCGTTAAAAACGTGCTCCAATGCCACGGATCCTTCGCTACTGCTAGCTGTCTGCAATGCCGCCGGCGCGTACCAGGGTCCGAGATTGAATCAGATATTCTCAGACAGAAGGTCCCTCTTTGCACCGTCTGCAATGTCGATAGCTCGGCTCCCCTTCCTCCGAAAGGCAAAAAGAGTAAAAAGAAAGCTAAAGAGCAGTGGGATAGCGATATCGAAGATGAAAGCGACGGACCAGAGTACCCTCCTGGTATTATGAAAGTGATTTTCATCCGCTATCCTATCACAGGATGGCAATTGTTGACCGATGTTTTCTAGCCGGATATCACATTTTTTGGCGAGAAGCTGACTGATGACTTTGACAACTCACTTGCGGAGGATCGCTTGCAAGCGGATTTGCTACTTGTAATAGGAACCTCACTGAAAGTCTCCCCTGTCGCAGAAATACTGTGTGAGCAAACATTCACTGGGATTAGGTGACTAACTCAAACACTCTTGGCAGCACATCTCCCTCATTCAACACCTCAGGTAAATGATGACAGCTTTGTAGGACCAGCGTTCAATCCTTATCATCACCCCAGATTCTTATCAACAAGACTCCTATACGGCACATAAATCCAGATGTAAGTAAACAAGTCAGGCTCATGCGCGATGAAAATCTAAAAGTATGATTTACGGTAAAAGATCGTGCTCCTCGGCAATGCTGACGAAATCGTGCTGCATTTGAGTAAGCAACTCGGTTGGGAATTATCACCACCGACAGAAACAACACAGACAACAACCAACTCGAACCGACTCTACCCGCCGCGCGGTAACTTGAAAAAGCGGCCTTCAACCGACGATTGTGAGTCATTAGAACCTTCACCGCCTCAAAGGGTTGGCGAAAGGCAAGTGATCATCGCGTACACCAATGAATGCCTTCTGAACAATAACCTGCCATATACAGTCACGTCTGGTTGTTCGACGGTGCTGAAGGTGGGGAATGGTTACAGAAGCTAAAGCGCGCGCAAGATGTTCCGACGAGGACACCGTCGACCACGGTAACTTCCGGGGACAACACCCCCCAGTCTACTCCTGGTACCAGTGCTACCAAGGAGGCAGAAGGGCGGCCTTCCAAGAAACTTCGATCGGGGTGAAGCAAGCATGTTTCATTGTACTTATTCAGCAGAGCAGAGGGATGGTCTGGCCATCGCGCGGAAGGTTGAGCTAATTGGCATCTACGCGGCCCCAAAGCGGCCTTCCACTCTTCATGTCTTCATCAGCTTTCAATATCACGGAATCCATTTATTTTCTGGGCAAGGAAGATGGTGAAAAAGAACCTGAACCATATCTTGCAGTCTGTTTCGACGCTCGAACTGGATTCTCGGATTGAGGGAAGATTGGGCGCAGTAGCAAGCATCGTGTCTATTGCTGCCATTGTTAAGGACATGGTCTCGAAGATACCAATCGGGGTCTACAGATGACCCCGTCGGTTTCAGGTATTTCAGAGGCAAAAGACGGGGCACAAGTCTTGAGAGATCGTGAAGACAAGAGATAGCCGGCATCGAGGTAATGCAGTGCATGCGCATGCCAATCCGCACTCGGCACAAGCTCTTCTGAATGACACGCTTTAGTATACGCACCGCTCCCCATGGAACTCACGCTGGGCTGAGACTGAAGCAAGTACCCCTCAAGTGGATTTTACCAAGGCACGCCGATCAGAATGCAACTAAAGTGCACGCCAAATTTGACGCTGCGGTCGATCAACACTGTCGACCCTAAGATCTCTGGCGTATGTAGAGTATGCTCCAGCGTGAGGATCGCAATCCTAGAAGGTTGATAAGTCCGAATGTTCAAGAAGTGCCCGTTGTACAAAGATCAACCAATTATTTGGCAAGCTAGGACGAGGAAGAGCGATAAACGGGTGACGGGTCAACGCAGCGTGGTTTCTCGTCTTAATGAACTGGAATTCCCGTCTGCGAATTTCTGTGGAAGATCCTGCATCTCCACAATATAAGCTCATCCGACCTGGACTGTGCGGCAGTTGCGAATATCTACAATTCGACCATGAAGTTTGTGAAGGTTCGTGATTGGTTCGTGACCGAATTCAGTCCCGGCGGGAGAGAAAAATCTGCATCACGTGAGCAATGAGCACCGGCACCAAATTTGTGTTCGATCCAGCACAGCGAGCCTCTCTCCGTATGTCGTTTGTCCTAGTAGGCCGTTCTGTTTCGGTGGGTCCTTGTCTTTAGGCGAGGCACAACACTTCTCGGCGCGTCTCTCGGGGTGGTGTGGAAGGGGAGGCTACGACATGCCATTTTCCCTTCTTCGCTGCAGTCACAGAACTATTCGACGTGTTCCACCACTACCTGCGTTCCAAAACTATAGGACCCTTCCCAACAAGCCGGTGAAAATATTTCCACCATCACTGGACGTAAAAATCTCCTTTAAAATGTCTCAGAAGTCTGCATCATCGAGGAAAAGGACCATGTGGTACAACGAGGAGACCAAATTACGGGGTACCACCACAGCGACCCAGCTGACGCCGCACGAACCCCCGCACCTGTCGTCTCAAACACGATCTTTTGAGAGACCTCAGCCTCCTGAGAGGTACAAGCGCACTCAAGGATCACTGGCGACGCGAGTCTACTCACCCGAATTTACGCGCCTGGCGGAACCGATGAACCGAGAGGATACTCGCTTGTCTCCACCCGATCAACAGCCCTTCATCATCAATTCCTCACCTGCAACAAAGTTCGGGATGAAGGCCGGATGGTTCCTACGTTATGCCGCGAGGGAGCTAGGATATAGAATACTACCAGACGGTTATGTGCGCGTTTCTGACATTGTGAGTTATCAATTCAGCCTTTTTTTTCTTTCATCCTGCTGACTGAGTCGAAACAGATGGGTTATGATTGGTTTAGGAACAGAAAGATCACATTTCATGAGTTCAAGGAGTTCGTCGAGAATGACCCCATGCAACGCTTCGAAATGGTCCTGAGGCCTGATATGGTGGACGGGGTTCTCGAAGATGTGTGGTCGGTGAGGGTGAAATATGGACATACCATTCCCGTACGTCAATCCGGTTCTCTACTCTTGTCCCTTCCCTTCCTCACGCGCGTTGTCAGGGAGTTCGACATTCAACGAAAAGAATCACGAGAGCGGACAGACTGAATATGGTGGTTTACAAGACTCATGTTGCTGACTGGGAAAATATTCGTAAGTCTGACTTCGTCCCGCAGACTCTTGATGCAATCTCATCCATTCCCTGCACAGGTCTCCACGGCATTCGCGAAGGACCTGATGATAGCTTGATACATCTATCCCAAAAACCCGGCAGTGACATATTCTTTTGTGAGCGAAACTCAGAGGGAGACCTAAATATGTTTTACTCAATGAAACTTCTCAGATGGCGTCCCCCGGCATGGGAAAGTCCTTTGCATTACTATTGATGCTGAGAAGGCTGCTAAATCGGGTGTCAAATTCTTCCACACGGACGACGTAGAGCTGATTGCTACAGGAGGCCACAACGGAGCGATCCCTCTTGAGGCTATCAAGAGTGCGGTCGAGCTTGAAGTAACCAGAAGCACCTTGAAACCAAGCTCCCCGACATAATCCTTGACGATGCGGTCAGCGTCTTTTTCAAGGGGAGGGAGGTCCACCGCCTCTGCCACCTCCATCCATCGACCAACCACCCTGCGCAGGCTTTGACAGACGTTGTCAGAACGCCTTCGCTGCATGCATGCCATGCACCACGTCCTGGTAGGGCACTTCCTGATGGAATGCCATTGCACCGCGATGTCAATCACGTTAGAACGTGAACATATGTGCTCACCACCACCACTCAGCTACGCCCGATATAGTAGGAAGCACCACACGAGCAGATGGTGGCAAGATCCTCTTTATGACTCGCTGCGTCCCGTTGAAAAGGCAGGCATGGGCTTCATCTCTTTGCCAATTCCAGACAATACAATTACATTTTTTAATGTGGATATGTGTGAGTAAAGAGTATGGTTGGAGCAAATTCAAGCAACATCCGTAATAAATTCTTCTTGTATTCAAGCACGGCTTCCATAAACATCCTTGGGTTCGACGCCAGCTTGACCTTTGCGGATGTTGGCTTGGGCCCATCTGCAACGATTTGAATCAGAAACCCGGAAGCCATTGTTGCCAAATAGACTGTGCTTACTTCTTGATCCTGATCGACTCAATCTGGATGAAACCTGTCGTGTCGGTGGGCTCAAAGCCGCCAAGCTCATCCATGGAGGACTGTTGTTCGTCATACAGACCCTAAAGAAACGAGCTTGTCAGAAACATGTCGACCAGCAAAGACATCAGAGAATTAATTACCTCAGAGCTCTCACGACCCTCAACAACAACATTTCCTTTGTACAACTTCAATCTCACCAAGCCGTTGACGGTTCTCTGGCTCGTTGGGATCGAGCTGGTGATGAACTCTCTCTCAGGAGTGAAGAAGTGGCCGTTATACAAGATTCGGCTGAACTCGATCGTTGTGAACTGATCTCTCAGAGCACGGACGTTCCTGTCCAATGTAAGACCCTCCAAGTCAACATGGGCGACGCGGAGAATGGTAGCTCCAGGGGACTCATAGCATCCTCGAGACTTGACACCGATGAATCTGTTCTCGACAATGTCAATGCGGCCAATACCGTGTTTCCTGCCAAGGGCATTCAAAGCGAGGAAGATCTCGACTTCATCGGTGTACTCTTTGCCTTCGCCTGGCACCTTGACCTTGACTGGGAGACCGCCCTTGAATTCGACGGTGATGCGCTCGGGTTCTTGGGGTGCATCTTCAGGGGCTGTGGTCAATTTCCACATGTCGGTGGGCGGTGTGACATTAGGATCCTCGAGGATACCGGCTTCGTATGAGATATGGAAGAGGTTCTCATCAGTCGACCATGGCTTTGCTGCTGTCTGGACGACGGGAATGCCCTGCTGCTCGGCGTAAGTGAGAAGAGCCTGACGGCCAGGGAAGCGGTTGTAGAATGCTATCAGACGAAAGGATTGAGGATATCTGTGCCCAAAAAAGGAAGAAAAGACAAACCGGGAATTCGCCAGGGTGCAATGACTTTGATGTCTGGTTTCAGTCCGTAGAACGCGAGTTCAAATCGTACTTGGTCGTTTCCTTTGCCGGTGCATCCATGCGATACGAAGCTGCAGGAACGGTCAATAAACATTCAATCACATATGACGATCCAATGGGGGTGATTCGGCAAGCATAATGGTACTCACTCGCAACCTTCTTTCTCAGCAACAGCAATCATACCACGGGCAATGACAGGACGGGCAAGAGATGTTCCCAAAAGGTAAACATTCTGGATGACAGAAACTATAGATACTAATCAACGTAGATATGATGGATAAATACCTCGTAGATGGCGTTGGCTTGAACAGCCGGGTAAATGAGTTCAGTCACAAACTCGCGTTTCAGATCCTGTGCAAAGAATCAGCGAAACCGTATACATACTCTCTATGTTTAGATTTGATGTACCTCCAAAAAGAATTTCTTGGCTCCAACCTTAAGAGCCTTTTCTTTCGCAGCAACGAAGTCCTAGAACGTGGGATGAATTTACTTTATATGATTCTGGGGTTTGGGGGATGACTCACTTCTTCTTGACCAACATCAGCCATGAAGGCATAGACCTCATACCCCTCTTCGATCAGCCATGCAAGGATACAAGACGTATCTTGATTGATCCTGGTCAGTCAAAGCTTGATCGAAGAAGCAGGTCATTTACCCAAGCCTCCGGAGTACGCAAGCAAGACACGACCAGAGTTTGCGGGCATGTTCAAGGTAACGATAAGGGATAAAAAGTAGTGGTTCGAGTCAAGTTCAATACACTCTAAATTTTTGGAAATCCATTCGGCCGTAAATCTGCTTTTAGTAAATTCAATATCCAAATCTTATCTTGTGACGGCATCAATTGACAAGTGTGACGATCGTGTCAAGTATGTCACAAGGGGCTAATTAAGTGTGGGCACTTGTGTAAGCTCAGGCTCAGACATACGTTCGACTCCATTGTCTTGAACAACCACAGCAAGCTACAGTCTTCAGGCTCGTTTTCTTCAAAAGGCTTTGGTGAGCAATCACCTTACGCCGTTGATCAACTTGATGACCTTTCCAAGTGATTGCAAAACGGGTACGAAGCTCCGTAGTGAGGTGCTGTTGAGGCGCTGGGACCATCGACGACCGCGACAATATGGCAGAAACGCGTCTCAGGCGTCACGATCTTAACGACTCTGTTGCAGGTGCTACAAAACGCAACGAGAGTCGAACCAGGCAGAAACGGGTGATTCAAGCCGTCGATATCCCTGTCGCTATCGATACGGCTGTGATCACTGTGAATCCTCGTCATAGTATTGTTCATCGCCGAAACCATTCACCTCCTCCTCAACCGAACAGTCACTTGTCTCAGAGCAGGCGACAGATTTCCTCTGAGTCGAAGGAGGATCCTCCGCTGTCCGTTCGTGCTCTCAAAAGGAAGAAGTCTTCGTCTTCTATGATTGCTAGTCGTTCTGGGTCCGCGGCTCCAGACAGTACCCACAGATACTTGGAGAGACGTGAAAGCAGCCTTCCAGAAACAGGAAGATCCATTGTCGCCTCATCATCCCGCTATCCTGCGTCTCGTATGTCTTCTGTCACAGCGCGTCCCCAATTGCTCGAAGTGGATTTGCCTGCTACTTCCAAGAAGGACAAAGGGGCAGCTTCTGCTTCTGAAAACTCAATACATCAATATGACACACGTTCCTCGCGTCGACATAATAACGTTGGCGAGCATGATAGGCATCGTATTCATGGCACAATCGGAAAAACTGCCTTCACGGGTCCGTTGGCGGTAGCAGAATTCGAGCGTATGAAGAAAGAAATAGAGACACTCAAGGAGGCGTTGCAAGAAAGTAAGAAGATAAATAGGCGGCAAAACAAGGTTTGTTGTCTTGGCTATTTGTGCAGGAGCCTGTGCTAACCAACCGTTATCAGTTGCTTGAAGAAAGTAAAGCCGAGGCGAGCTCAGCAGTTCTGGTGTGTTGTGTGCTTCAGCTCCTATACTAATATTGTATTAATGCTCCTCTATTCGCGAAGGCAATGAAAGAGAGAGAATTAGAGCTTTCTGACGTGAAGACCAAGTGCCGCAAGAATGAAGAAGTGCGTGTTGCCCACATCATTCCTTCGTGAAGCGGCTTATTGATTCCGACCCATCTTTCCAGTTAATTTCGACAGTCGAAGCTTCTGTACAGTGCCAAATCTGCATGGATCTTCCAGACAAGCCTTTTGCGTGCGTTGTACCGTTTCAGAGACGACCTACGATCTCTCAAACAATGTTCGTATAGGCTTGCACCATGTGGTCACGTTTTATGTCTCTCCTGCCTCCAAGAGTGGTTCCGTAAAGCTCCTCCTTCGTTGGATGATATGGATGTCGATCCAGAAGAATTGACGGATCCACATTACGTCTTGATGCGTTCCAAAACATGCCCGTCTTGTAGGGCAAACATCAAGCATCGTCCTGTTCCGGTTTTCATGGTCAAAGCCGTTGCTGCTGCGTTGAAGAAAGTCAAACATTCGACTCTTAGGGGCGTCGGGCAAAACAGTAGAACCTTCAGCTCCTCCTTGCAGAGTGAGGAAGAGCCTTGGAAGGGCATCTTCCAATCAAGCGATGAGGATGATGACGGAGATGGCGGTGACTCCGGAATGGAATCTGAGAGTGATGACGAAGACCTTGAAAATCTTGCCATCGCGAGTGGGTGGTATCGACGCCGAAATCTCAGAAGAGCGCTGCTTGAGAGCATTGACAGTACTGATAGCGAAATGGAGGATGACGAAGAGGACGACGACGAAGAAGATGATGAAGATAGCGATGATGGAGTTGAGGATCCAACTCAGCATTTCTATGTGAGGCCACGGTGGACACCTCCTTCTGTTGAAATTGATCTCGACGAATACCAAGGCGAACCCGGTGACATATTAAAGCTACTTCAACGGGGTTGTACGTGGGATATGCTCCAGAATTACGACGTCTCGTACTCGCACCAGCAAGGCATCATCGTCGCCTTGCGCTCATTGACTGACCTTTATGCTTCGGATGACGAGGAAGATAACGGCATGGCTAGTGATTCCATGAACCGTGTTTTCTTGGGCTGGAACATTGTTTTGGACGAGGATGACGCCGACGGAGAAGTGTACATAACGGAGGTGTTGAAGGATATCAGAGACGTGCCTGGGAGGTGGGAGGTGACCCCAACTCTTGGAGTTCCTGGGGCATTGGATGCGAGACGGTTGGTGCGTGTCGAAGATACTCCAGAATTTGATACGACGGACTCGGAGGCATGGGTTTCCGATTGATAAGGAAGATTTTCAAGTGGCTAGCTATGACCGCTTTGGTTAGTTGAGAGGCGGTAGTTGGCAAAGAAGGACTCGGAACATAGTTATAAACCCGAGATGTACTAATAAGAAGGCTTTCTGTATGTTCACAATAGTATCGAGAAGTTCGCTGCGTACCGTAACTTTCAGATAGGGAAGGAAATTAGAACCGGGTGTACTCCTGATCTCACTCACACTCAATCGGAACGCTCTACCGACAGCTACTGGCTCAACTTAGTATTCTACCTTTCCTTTTACTCATTCAACTCAACTGACGTAGGGTATAATTTCGCAAGTCACGTATCACATTGCACATGTCGCCTGGCACCCGGAGAAATTTAGTCATTTTTAGCTGTTTTCAGAGTTTGTGTGCATGGTGTTTTCGATACGTATCTCCATCACCGTGCAGGACGGATCATTATGGGTCTGGGTAGAGACAGCTTCCGGTCAAGTAAATTGAGGTCTTAAGAGAGTCACCAGAGTAAGGATGCATGATTTCTAACCATGGCCGGAGTGTGCGGTGCTGAGAAGTCCAATCCATTGGTTGTTTGATTCCATATGGGGAGTGCTATTGATAGGGCTCTAAGTATGGGATGGCCCATGCTTTGTCGTATGCACCCTCTTTTCCCCACTCGTGTGCAAGCATTCGAAATGGTTCGCCGTCGCTTCTGCGCATTGGCATGGGCGCTTACTGAGAACGACATGTGTTGTTCACTGTATCCCGATAAAGTTCCGGACCTTGATGTCCTTCTCCGGTTCCGACAGCTTCTTGCCGATAAAAACATGTCCATGGCCCACATGTATGCAGCTGCATGTATTCGCAGAACGCCGTGCACATCAAAGCCTTCTTGAATAGCAGCAAGGATAGACCACAGAGCAAAGTGGGCTGTCAAATCAACATAGAGAGTAATTATCAAAAGGCTGGAGAGTCAAGGTCAATAAATGCAATGAGGGCCGATGGAGGCAACCTAGAAGCAGATATGGCACCATATGTATAATGGTGACTTCCAGTGCAATTTAAATCCCTGGTGTGAGACAGTGCGGTCTAATTACCTTGGCCGCTTTCTATGTAATGAATAACAGGTGTGGGACAAGAACAAGTTTGATTCCATCCTTCCTGTTCAAGCTCTCCCTCAATTGCCTTATGGGTAACACAACTTTCATTCTTGGTAAATCCGGAACACGACCTCTTCATCTACAGCAACTGCAACAACTTCTCGGCTTTAGCAATAGCTACAATTGTCTACAACATCCTCGATATGCCGGCTGGTTGCCTTCCAGTGACACACATTGATCCTGAAAAGGACCAGCTTACGGAAGAATGGGTGAATGGGCCTGGACTGGGATCTGCCGTTTTGGAGGCTGGAGTTCACAGCGGGAAAATCCCGGCTGTACAACCCTGAGGCCAGCAAGGGAACATCAGTCAACATCCAGATTGTGGGCAAGAAATGGGAAGAGGAGAAAGTTCTTGCGGTCATGGGCATAGTAGACAAGGCTCTGGGAAAGAGGGTCTTGGGATGCGCACATGAAGAGTTTAGAATAGTTGCCAGGTGATGAATGATTCAAGGTGTGGGTGCTTATGTGGAATTCAGTATGTTTCTATTATCTCAAACATATGATGATTTGCTTTGCTTTTTGACCACTTTATATTGGCCGAGTTGGAAGAAAATCAAGCAGCGGTTGTACAAGCATGGGCTGCAGAGCGTGGATGGGTTAAATATGTCCATGTTTCTGGCTTGCACACAGGCAACCTGGGTCAGGGTGAACCGGGCTGCGGTAGTTGTTGAGCGTACAGTGTGGGCCTGGTGGAGGTTGGAAAAAATCATTGGCGCCAGCTGGATGGGCTGCGGTTCATTCCGCGTGTTACCAGCACTGTTCATTGGCTGGAGGGTCAAACCGGTGGGGTGGCATGGTTGTCTGTTCTGCAGATGTTGTGGGCCTAATAGGGGTGGTTGAAAAGGAATTCAAATTGATTGTGTGGACTCAGAGGGCGCGGTTTGCTGTTCAACCACATCAGAGGGCGTTGATCTCTTATCCTCTGGGTTGACCTGAAGTATTGCGCCTGCAAGTGCTGTCAGGGTTTGACAAACTGACCCGGACTCAAAGCGACATTGTCATCCATGACATCACAGAACCATGCAGAACAACAAACTCACCTCCGCCTTGCCCGCCCTTCTGCACTGACTACAAATCAAGAACCTCTCCTCAATGGTGAGGATCCTGCCACCAATGCATGCACTAGGATGAAGCCAACCAGCTGGCCTTTGAGACACAGGACATCAAAGATGCGGTGTGTTACATGCGTCTGTAGCTCATCCCATTTAAGAGACTGCTGCACGCTGTGGGGGTGCTGCAGGTGTTCCATCCACAGGACACAATGCTTGTGATGGACTAGGAGGGCACTGACTTGAGGAGCATTGGGATGGGGTTTGTGTTATGAAGAGGGGGTGTATTGCCGGATGTGATTTTGTTGCGCAGGATGATGGGTATGGAAGTGGGGAAGGTCAAGTGGGAGAGGGAGAGGGGGCGGGCGGTGGTGGCCCATTGGTTGTTCCTTACGGTGTTTAGCAAGTTCTTGAGGATTTGAGGAGGGGAGCGATGTGTCATTGAGTAAATTACACTGCAGGCAAATCAAGTGAAGATTGCCCTTGGAGATTCTCCTTGAAACAATGCAGTTGTCAAGTCACTGGTGTATGACAAACTTCCTTGACAAAGAGCAGAGCTAGAATGTTTGGCGCAGGCTTATGAATGTCTAGAAGGAAAAAATCTTTCACAGCTTTAGTTTGCGTGTGCCACCCCTTCTTGTTCCTCTGCTTCCTTGGTGGCCTCCTCAGCCTCCATTCTCAGCCTATTCTCCTCTTGTAAGGCTGTGTGTGGATACAAAATACCATATTTTGATGCCAAATTATAGCCGTATTTTGAAGTCAAAATTATGATCAGAGGTCCCATGCAGTTGTGACAATCTGTGACGCACACACGTTCAACGTGCTCTGAGTTTGTTTGTTGATCAGCCTTGCACACTTTCCTTACACTTTCCCCTCTGCCTGCCACTTGTTTGACCTTGTCAACATGTCCAATGACAATGCAAGCTGGACAGCCACTGATAAAACCGCCCTCTTGGACTTCTTCAACACCCAGGCTGCTGCTGCTGGAGATGGAGCCAATTTCAAGATGGTCACTTTCAATGCTGCTGCTGTTGTTGTTGATGCAATCCCGACCAAGGGTGGCCAAAACCGCCAAGGCTTGCCAAAACAAATGGGGGGCGGTATGTGCTTATCAATTCCTACCCTGTATTGTTATCATACTGACTTGACTTTGACAGCTTTGAAAGTCTTTCTGGGCTATACAGGCCATCAAGGGGCACTCAGGTTGGACATGGAGTGACAAAACTGGGGCTATCATCACCCCCAATATAGAGCACGCCTGGAGCAACTTTCTCCTAGTTTGCAAGGACACCACACCTTTCAAGAAAGAATAAGGGTTGGGTTCACTTGGAGAAAATGATGTTGCTCATGCCTGCCACTGTCAAGGGCACCCACATTTTCTGTCTGTCTCAGGGTATCTCCGGCATGGATCCCTTTCAGGATGATCACAACAGCCTTCTACCCAGCATTTTTGGCAATCAGGAAGATCTCGCAGTTGAGGAGGAAGAGACTACACAGCCAGATGGAGCTTCTTCTATACTCTAGTAAGTCTACTCTTGTTCATATAAACAGGAGCTTATTGTTGTAAAGCTTATTCCATCCACTCCACCATGAGCCTTCCAAAGATGCAAACATGCGGGATTGGAGACACCTGCTTGCACTGTCAAGAAACCAAAATTGTCAGCTGCAGATGCTATGGCTGCCCTTGCACACTGCAATCATCCGTTTTGGTGACAGCATGTGTAAGAGCCTGTTCAGGACAGATCACTTTCCAGGTCCAGTTCGGATTTTAGGTGCAGTTCACATTACTGTGACATTACATAATCTTTCCACATGCCTCCCTCTTCCGCCAAGCGTCGTCGCCTTGCAGCGGCGGCAGCTTCATGCTTTGTCAATACAGTTGTTTGCGTGGCACAAATTCTTAGTGCACCTTTCTTTGATAAGACTCCATATCATACATCTGCCCTTACCGGTAATGCCTGGGTACAAGAGCTGATCAATGGTCATCCCGGCAGAATCAAGTGCAAGTTAGGAATGAGACTCCATGTCTTTCAAGCACTCGTCAAGGCCCTTTGTGAGATTGGGTTGCAGGAAACACGGTACATTACTTTAGAAGAACATCTTGCTATTTTTCTCTATACCTGCGTGACAGGCTTGTCAATCCGGCATGTTGGGGAACAATTTCAGCATCATCAACTGCTGCCCAGCAGCCACAGCTAGACATCTGGCTCGTGACCGCAAAGGAGGAGTTACTCAAAACACCCTTGCATGTTGCAGCTTTGATATGCGCTTTCAATACATCCTCAGTGGTATGGATGGCTGTACAGCAGATGCAAGCATGTATAACAATGCTTGTCTAACTGATCTCGTGATCCCTGAGGGAAAATATTACCTTGCCAATGCAGGCTTTGGGATATGCAACTCACTACTTGTTCCGTATTGTGGTGTGCGCTATCACTTGGCTGAATGGGGTCGTGCTTCTGTCAGGTACATTTTGTGTATTTTCTTGGGGCAATTCTCAAACATCCTTTGCATTTTAGACCCACAAACAAGGAAGAATTGTACAATCTGCGACATGCTTCTGCCCGGAATGTTGTGGAGCGCATGTTTGGTGTACTCAAGCGTCGCTTTGTTATTCTCATTCACCCACCAGAATATAGCATGGAGATTCAGGCTCAAATCCCTCCTGCACTTGCTGCCACACACAACTTTATTTGTGACCATGATGAGGATGAGATCTTTGATCTTGAAGAACCTGTTGATTCCCAGCCTGGCAATTGTGGTGTTCTTGGGGATGGGCCAGCACGGCAAACAGAAGTTGTACGTGCTACATCAAAGCAAGATCAGATTGCCAATGCAATGTGGAGAAGTTATCAGGCTCTAACACGAGGAAATGGATTAGAGTAAAAATGAATGTACTACTATCTACACAAATTATTCTATGCAGACAAGTTGCCCTTGTTTTCATCATTGCTGACATCCTTGGTATGCATCTCAACCCACTTTTTTTTGAACACCCTCCCGCTTGATAGCAATATATGCATCTGCCACAGTAACATCATTTTGGAAGAGGTCAATGAGACAAACTATGCGCTAATCAGATATTGAGGTCTCAAGAACCTGCACTCGTTCCATTGCACGAGTCTTCCGAGTAGGCGTCAACTCAACCAGCACAACATTAGGCTTTTTACCAGTCATAGCCTCACGGAAAACATACGTAAAATTGTCTAATTTGTCAGCCATCCCTCAAAGCATCTCCGATACGGGGCCGTTTGGTATTAGAAGATGAACTTTCACTGGACTGAGCAGGTTGTTTGCGCTTCAGGGATGTGATTGCAGGTGTTACCGGTGGCAGATATGGGGCAGTATCAAGCGGCATGTCAGGAATATTGTCATTGTCGGCCATGACAGGATCAGGGGCGGGACTTGGAGGCTGAAAAGATATCAGATGAAAAAAATAGTATTAGCTGGTATGCAACGTACCCAGTCTGAATATGGATGCTCCTCATCATTGATGTCATCCTTCTGAGCCTCAGTGGTTTGTTGCTGCGGTCCTGACAATGCTTGATATGCATTTGCCCCACGGGCAGCCAATGGCATTAGGCGCTGAACCGTTGCAAACCAAGGCCACCCTTTGTTACAAAAGGTGCTACTGCCTTTATGTGTCTATAGACAAAAAAGCAAACTTGTTAGTATCAATACTGCCAAGGTTTGGGCCCCATACCTTTTTGTAAGCTTCCCAGGCAGTGGTTGTACTTTTGTCTATGTCAGCACCCCTTTCTTCATCCCATTTAAACCTGGATTGAGCTTTGATGTTGGCAACAATGTTAAAAGTTTCCTTCAACTAACCAATGGTGTCAGCTCCATGTCTCAATCAAAAAGAAGTGGGCTCACCTTTCCCCATTTACTCTTGCAGCTTCCCTTGGTCTTTGGACCTCCTTTTTTTGGTACGGTTTCCGGTATGACCTTGTTGACAAGCTCAGCAGATTTAGTCCAGACAGTGTCCTTGAAAGTACCACCACCATCAGCACTTGTTGCACATTTTGAGAAGAGGAAATCAATGAGACAATGGAGGTCCTCATGGGAGTAATGAGCCTGAGCAGGCATGAGAAGAAAACACGTGAATTGGGGTGTTCACACGCAAAGAAAAGGAGTGGGACAGAAGATCAGACAGACGTGCCCAGACACGTCGCGTTTTGGCTGACAGTCACGACTCTCACACTTATGTCACACTGAACCGCACCTAAAATCTGAACTGGACCTGGAAAGTGATCCGTCCTGAACAGGCTCTAAAGCTTTGGCTGGTGATCTATTGGAGAGGACCCCTCATTGTCACACCAAGGCTGTCAAGCTTGCGCAGAAGGAGGGCTGGCTTGATAAATCAGATTTTCTTTTATTATACAAGGTTCTTAAGAGGGACATCAAGGCTGCAGATGCATATCTTGCCCTTGATTCTGATGACATCAAGTTTTGTGTGATGTGGATGGAAGACAAGGTGCAAGAGGCAAAGGGACGCACAGCTATTTTGTAAGTATACCCACTCACTGACTTTATCCTTTGAATAATTGTCTATTCCCAGACATTCATTGTGACTTAATCTATGCATTTTTTTTTCTAATCATTACCTTTCATCTTCACTAGTTCTATAATCATATATATCCTGTTATCAACACTCATTTATTATTGATCTGATTTAATCATTCTCTGGATTAAATTCCTGCTCTAAGACCTCTGGGTGGTCTTGTAGGAACTGCTGGTAGCTCTCCCACATCCTCATTGCAATTTCTTTACACAAGGCTTCAGCTCTGTCTTGTTCAACTTGTGGGATAGCTCTGTGACCAGGGTTGCCTGTTACTGCTGCTGTTGGACGATCTGAAGGGTCAAGATTGGTCAGAATGTCGGTATTGTCATGGTCCAAAATGAAGTTGTGGTGGCTGCCAATCCAGCAGGTATGCAAGCTTGGATGTCCATGTCATATTGAGGGGCACAATTGAGAATATCCCGGTGCTTCTTGAGCACCCCAAAAATGCGCTCAATAATGTTTTGTGCTTGTGCATGTCAAAGATTAAGCAGCTCTTCTTTGTTGGCTGGTCAGTTTTGGACATGTAAGCCAGTCAAAATAAAACATCTCAAAAAATAAAAAACTTACTTGCCTAACTCCTGCTTGACCCCACTCTGCAAGGTGATAACGGACAACACGGTAGGGAACAAGCAGTGTATCACAGACCACAAAGCCTGCATCAGCAAGGTAGTATTTGCCCAATAGAATCATAAAATCCATCAAATGTGCATGCATATAGGTGCATTAGATGGGACCCACATCAATTCATGGACATCAGCTGTCAACCAACATGCATCACAAGATTGAAAGGGTGGTATCACACAGAACTGCCTTGCTGTCTGTTCATTTGATTTTTGTATCCTCTACATAATAACTGGGTTTGAAGGGTCTGTTGCTGATGAAACAATGTAAGGCATTCTCAAGGAATGGGAAGAACTTGGGATTTTGACGGATATAGTCAGGGACATTGGTGGTAATATTTGAGAGTATGACATAGTGTTTATAGAAAACAGCAAAAAGGACTTTCTAAAAGTATCTGTGTATTCAACAGAATCAGGCAAACCAGTCCAGATAACAAGTGGTTACTCACTTGGATATTGTTTCATTGGACCTTTGAAATCTTTCCCCAAGATGGCAACCTGATAATCCTGTAACACATGCATGGAGAAATATTGCAGCTTGCTCTTCAACTGTGACCCCTTTTTGTGAGGTGGAAAACCCACAAAGGAGTTGTAGGTTTGCACAAAAAGTAGTAAAAACATGAAGCTGCATCCCCAGTTCAGTGAAAATGCTGTCAGGATGACCATGAATGAGCTCATTGACCCAAGCTTCTCCAAACAATGCTGAATTGTGGTACTCCTGCTGCTAGTAACCGGAAGATTGATAGAGTGTGGCTGCAATTCCAATCACTTGAATAAAGTATGCAGTAGCAGTGAGTAACTGCCACTGCAAAGCAGTTGTTTTGTTGTTGAAGGGCATGGCTGGACAGCGGAAAACAATTGATTTTGCAACAGCCATCGGGTTGATCTTATCATTACTATTTCTAGCTGTCATAAGTGTCCCACATAATACGGCCTGAGAATTTGCCATCAAAATATGGTATTTCATATCCAAACACAGCCTCTTCTACTCTCTGCTTCCGCTTGTCACAATGACATGTTTTATTATGCAAGCAATGTGCCTCCACAGTCTTCTCCGTTTCCTCTTGTTGATGGACCTCTGTGTTAGAAAACTTGGTCTGGATGGCTCCAGTGATTCTTTGCAGCGATGATACAAGTTTTTGGCTAACAGGGTCATGGTTTTCCTTGTTGCTCGACCGACCAAGATTTGCAAAGTTTGCGCAAGCTGACTCTTTTGGGGTGTTTGACCAAGATTTTTGTTGCTTCCATAGGTCTTTGGGCATTGGAGAAGGGGGTATCAGGTCAAAATGTAAATTAGGGCCATGTCCCTATGCAGTGTCACATTGCTCTCAACGCAATATGGATTTTGAGCAATTTCAAGCAATTTCAAGCACTGCTCTCATATGTCAGAGTGATGGACATGACTATTTTGGTATACAGACACATCTTTTTTTGTTGACGCAATTGCAATCACACCTCTTCTCCAATTGCCCTCAAAATTCAGGGTGTTGTTCCTGACCATAATTATAGGATTATGTTTGAGGCCAAACTTTTCAAGGTGACAGAAGGATAGGTGGAAAGTACATGAAAGCTAACAAATGTCTTACATAAAGTCTCAATAGTAATCCAAGAAAATTTCCATTCCAGAGGTTTAGCACTTGTGTTCCACCAGAAATGTGTTGTAAGTGTCTTTTGGAGGAGGTACAACAAAGACCGTGAAGCTGATGGGCTTTGGTGTATGGGAAAATTACGTCGGAGTCCAAATTTTGGCTGAGGAGTGCCAGTCCCCATCCTCAGCAGTGGTGGCATCTCTAATGGATATCCATGTGGATGTGTGGATGTGTGGATATCCACTCCCACACATGGACATGGGAATGCCGTTTATGGCAACACCATGGCACAGTGCTGATGTGTGTGCCGTGTTCCACCTACTGGGCGCCGCACAATTCAATTACCACAGTGTGTTATTAAGTGTTGACACAAAGTAGAGTTCAAGTCATAATAAAGTTGTTTGACTAGCAATACATACTAAGTTACATTCATAGCTGGGTGTGTCAGATTGTTACCTTTGTCAAAAGTATCAGGATCTCTGTCTGCATCAAGGTCCAAAAGTTGATACAATTCTAACACCTCATTGAGGCTGAGGGTAGAAACAGAGGCATCAACACCCGTCCAATATGTGTTGTAGAAATTGAAAAGGTCTTTGAGGCAATGTTTGATGTGTTCACCAAACTGAAGGTTTTATCAATTGTATCCTTGGCTTCCATACCTGTGGATGCTTGGGTTATCTTGTTGAAGATGGAAGTGAATCAATGTCTTGCTGATTGCCTAGAGGCCTCAGCAACCTTGGCCAATAATGGATTATTGTTGTTGTCTGACTCAGAGATGGTTGCAGGTGTGCCGACTGGGAGATTTATCAAAGAATAGCATGAGATGGTGTCAATGCAGGCTGACCCAGGGTAGGTTATGAGATGTTGTATCTTGTGCAGCTTGTTTCTTCTCTAGCCCTTCCTTCAGATGTTCATCACAGAGATGGAGCCGTAGCTCAGCTTGGTCTGTCATCTTCTGCGCACATAGTTTTGCTTGGTGTTTTGTGAGAGTATTGCCATACATGCTGAACAATTGCCCACAAGAGGCGGAATTTCAGCAGACAGAAAGGATGCGTGTAGCAAGAGTTGTCAGACAAGAAGGTGTTTTGGAGTACTTAACTCCATCATACATGTAGGGCGGGTCTGCAGATTTGCCCTATTAAATTATTATATATCAGTCAATAAGCTTGATTATAGAAATAAATGGTACACCTTAAGCTTTGCTGCCTTTGACATTTTATCCACCCAAGTAGGCAAACCATCATATAAACTGCGGTTATTCAGATAGTCGGCAAGCTCAGTAAAAAAGCAAATTGGGTGCATCAGCCTTGTAAAATCTCTTCCAAAGATGTTGGACAAATTTCTAGATGTTTACTGGTGCAAGAAGGGGAATTTGAGCAAAGGGACAAGTTTTGAGTTCTGGATTTAAGATTATGGCTGCAATATAGACGTCCTGGTTGCAGCTTTTCCATCAATGCTCAATGCTGGACTTGATTGTATCTAGAAGAG
This sequence comes from Crassisporium funariophilum, assembly GCA_014925845.1. Classification (NCBI taxonomy): domain Eukaryota; kingdom Fungi; phylum Basidiomycota; class Agaricomycetes; order Agaricales; family Crassisporiaceae; genus Crassisporium; species Crassisporium funariophilum. The sequence continues at coordinate 1,853,079 of JACGCL010000005.1, forward strand.
TTTCACTTCCAAAGCCAATGTTGAGGTCATCCTTCATTTTTTTGTATTCTAACAATAGTGATCCAAGAACAATTGGAACTTGATCTAATCGAGCATGTGTTGCTTGCAGGACACACTATGTTTGTGCTAGTGGCTCAAGATGCTTTGTTATATTAGAAATCATAATATATTGAAATCATAATATATTAATCTCACATATTCTGTCTAATGAGATTTTGGAGGTACTGAGTGAGTCCTGTCCAGAAACTACCATTCTAAATAATTGCAATCATTTCCAACCCTTTGCAATGCAAAGCAGCTTTGCCAGTGAGTAAACACTCCCGGTTGGTCCTTACTAATATATCCAGTACCCAGTACAATTTAAGAAGACGGGTATAGGCAAGATAGAAGGCAGCCCAGCAGGTGACCACTGGGCGGATAACAGTGAGAACACAAGCAGCAGAGTTAGTGGCATGAATTCCTTCCTGGATACCCCGCATGAGAGCTAGAATCTGTGTCTTGCTTTGAAGCCATGTTATGACTGTATTTGCCTGCTCCACACACAGGAGCAGCTGGGTGCCGCTGACTCTCATGTAGTCGCCAACGACAAGAGCATTCTATAGGAGCAAATGAGATTTATGAAGTTTATAGTAATGCAAAAACTTGTGCGCACCTGATGGGCCCAACAATTGGGGGCAACATCAGCAATGTTTGATTTTTCCCATAGCACGTCATAGAATGTCTATTGCAGCCATAGTGCCGTATAGCGCCGTATAGCACCATAGCAATGATAGGCCGCTATACAGCACTATGGGGTGCTATGTATTTCCTGAAATAAAAGTAGAATGCTATGTACCACTATGCAGCACTATGCCCCTTACTGAAATATCTACATAGTGTTGGACCCTTTAATTTGCCAGACTTGAGTTCACCATCATACAACACCGCAATCTGAGTCAGCCGGAGATATAAAGTTTGGACTTCAACAAAATTTCAATCTCCCTGCTTACTTCCACCCACCATCACCCACCACCACCCGTCGCCATCACCGTTCCGCTCACCTCTGCCGCCAGCACCTGGTGCAGCAGAGGCGTTGTCTCTTATTTCCTCGCGCCCTACCACCCGTCACCTGTCACCGTTTTGCCCACTTCTGCTGCTGCCTGCAGCACCAAGTCTCTGTTGCCTCGGCTCCACCAGGTGTAGTGTACTGGCCAACACAGGAAGAAATTTGGACTTGGAGGGATGTTTGGGTAATGGGACATGGTACATTGTGAAGCTACACATGACTCTTGACATTCTGTGTTTTGCTAACTCTTGTTTACCTCTATGCGCCTTGTTTGCACACCACAGTTTTTTTGAGACTTCAGGCCTACTAGTTGGCCCTCGCACCCTAACTGCTGCCTAAAGCTCAAGATTACCGCCTCAACAGGTTTGTCTTGTCTTGTCTCTCTCTCTCTGTGCCCGTTGCGATAATGTGTGCCATCTGACACCTGACACAGTGACCATCAGCCAACTACGCACGTTGACACAAGACCAATGGCCCAACACCCCATAAAAACACACCTCACCATTGTTGCCCACTGGTGCAACCAGAACGAGTGGGCTGGTGGCTTGACCGACTCGGATACATCTGATACTGCCAGGTATGTATACATGCTCTCTATTTCATACCTAGATATCCACGCCGACACTGCCTACCTTTTTGTATATTGTATGTAGTGTTTACCAATGTATTAGATAGTACAAAATCAAATATATTATTACATTTCTGCACTGCCTGTATTCACGCAGAGAAAGCGCCCAGTAGTGACACAAAAACCCTGATGCGCACGGAAAAGCTGCCTGATCAGATGTTTAGTAGGGAATGATTATAGCACTATGAAGAGGTGACACGGTACTATGGGGTACTATGGAGTACTGTGTAGTGACCTGCCAAATCGTGAGACACTATAGCGTACTATGGAGTACTGTATAGTAGACCGCCAAAACGTGGGCACACTATGTATTACTACATATTCAGGGACCCATGCTATGGCACTATGGCACTATGCAGTGCTACCTAGCACTGTAATGCACCCCCCAACATTGCTGATGAATAAGAGATGGGTCTGCTTTGACAAGAAGGCACCATGCCTTTCTGGACTCTCCAGCAGCATCAGATGACATTGCAACAACAGTGACTCCGCATTCATCCCGCAAGAGATCCCTGACTTGCTGGATCTCACCAAAAAGCGCTTCTGCTGTCTTCCGCTCTGACAATGTATCAAACACCTTGACGGTGGACCTTAATAAATATCTTAGTATAAGTTCAAATTAAACCAAGTAGTAGCATAAAACTTACCTTGCATTTGCTGGTGGTGATCATGAACGCTAGAAAGTGATGGAAGTTGATTCCTGACCATCCATCAAAACAATATTGTTACACCAGCTGGAGGGCCACAAGAACGGCCGCTCAACAGTATCCAATTTTGCCCACTTATTCTAAGTCCAAGATCCTATTTGGTGTTCTGACCCTGTTCACCACCACAGACAGCGTGGGCATTCCCATGCCCATGGATGTGGGACATGGCGACGCCAGACTTATGTGGTGATGGATTCCCACATCCGCCCATGGCGATGCCAACACTGATCCCTCAGTGCCAGATTGGATGCATTACGTAACGAGGCTCTTGATAAACAACCATCATTACTATCTAACGCGCCTTCCTTGTTCGCGATCGCGTTCAAACGACTGGTTCACATTTCTTTTGACGCTCCATAACTGAACAAGACAAAGCTCAGCCCGCGTCATCAGAACCTTGCTATATGGAATGCCTGGGACTGATAATCTGAATCTCGTGCCTCCGTTGGTGCAGACTGGAAAGTTTGAAGAGCTAGTCAAATCAGGGCAAACAATATCTGCCTCATTGTCCTCGGCAGATAACTCTTTGGCAGTATTCATAACTAACACGGTGAGCTTGCAAGAATCTGATTGAAATAATGCTGCCTTATCTTACTCAATCACTTGCAGGGACTACCGAATGCAGACCAAGCTCGTGGTGTGGATGAAGCACAGCCTGTATACCTTGCAGGTCTTGATGTTGTCCCTTCTGCTGAAAGGCGGCTGGTAAGCATAGTGTACAATCACCGGGAGCAGCTAGTCTCACATTGGATACAACGCAGCTCCTCACAGATACCCTGATAATCTTTTCGGCCTTCCAGAATCTCCTTAAAACAGCGGCTTCAAAGGAACCAGGATGGTAAGCGCCGGACCACCATCCATTCATTTCCACTCCTGATCGCCTTTTCTAGGATACAAAGTGACCAGTGTTTAATAATGATGAGGAAACTCGCCGTTGACTATGTCATCTTCATTAAGGAGTGCTGGGTCCATGCTTCTGTGAGTCTTTCGTTTCGAAGATGTTGCCGCCTGGCAATGACATCTTTACCCCACAGCAACCCATATCTCGGCCTGATGGTCCCTTGCAGTATGGTAGTGATCACTATCGCAGCCTCTATACTTGCTTTTCCTTGTTCGTAGTGCTCTATCTACCTGAACCTGGATATGAACAAGCACCTATTGCAGATGAGCTCATGGAATGGCTCAACACGCACTTTATCGAGCCTTCAACCGAGGAAGGGGACCACTTGAGTGCGTTGGATCGTCCTTGGGAAGACGAATCGTTTTGGCCATACCTGACCCAGTACGTTTCACGCTTCAAACCTTAGAGTCCTTAACTTACGCAAACTAGGGCCATTATACGCGGCCTTTCAAAATCATCTCTCTTCTTCCTGAATGTACTGCTCAGCCATCCCTCAGACAGGCTTCAACGATTGACGAGCACCTTGATCCCTCTCATTGAGTCGCAACCTCGCCTGTTAACCTTTGCGACCGAAAAAGACTTTGCACACGCCATTCGTCGATGGAACGACAAAGTTAAGGCTCTGCGCTTGGATATGGATAGAGTACCGGAGAACAGCCGATTTGATGACTTTGACAACTGGTGGGACAGGCTCAGTGATATCGTGGGGATTCTTGAAGGTCGTACCGAAGTAATTCAGCGTGTCTGTGAGGACCTCGGGGGTGATTGGAAAGAAGTTTGCGTCGCTTGGACCATTTTTGTGGCACCTCGTATGAGACGACAAGATCTACCGTGCGTTATCACTTCATGAGCTCTCATAACATTCTGATAGCAATGAATAGTGAAGTTGTGTCCCAAGTGCTCAGTGATATGCCTCCTGACCCTACAGACGCAGAAGACATGCTTCATGCGGCATTATTCTCTGGCCATACGGCTGAGGCATTGCAACACGCCCTTCGGCTCGACTCTTGGTTGTCGGCGCATCTTGCAGACATCATGGAACCTCTCCAGCTTGTCGACCTTGAGCTCGATGACGAGTAGGTTACCAACAGCCATCGCTATTTCTTGGTTCTCACCTTTTTGCCTTCAAAGATCCGGGTTATCACTAAGGGATCAATACATCTTATCATACGCCGATTATCTTCATTCGGACCCCGCATTATGGAGAATCACCGTGGACTACATGTACTCATGCGGGGATATAGGAAGCAGTCGAGCGGATGAAATTCTCCTACGTGTGCCACTGCAGCTGCACGAACAAAACTCCGACCTACAAGTAGATAGCAGGATTCGTGCCGGAGACATTGTTGGGGTTTTGAAGGACGTGAACAAGACCTGTTTCGAATATAACCGCGAAAATGTCCGAAGAACGGTTTGCAGGGTGCGTCGTAGGCTTCCATTTCGTCGAGAATGTTTTCTAACTTTCTGGTGCCCAGATCGCCGCTCAGACCCTTGTGTCTGAAAAGGACTATGGTTTGGCCGTTTCCTACTGTATCTCAGCGGAAGATTGGCGGGGCATGGGACGCGTAGTTGATCGGGTTTTGGATGAATACACAACCAGTGGTAAAGAAGGTGGTTTATTTCTAGAGGTACCAGGCTTATGGTTCATCTTAGGTCCCCACAAATTTTCCGAATACGCACTTGCGATTGCACCTTCAGTGCAGGATCTCCAGACGCAATCCACAGTACAAGGCGTATTCGTACATCGTTTAATTTTTGCTGTCCGTTTCGCACGGTACCATGAGCTCATCGAGAAGCAAGATTATCATGACGCGGCTTCAGATCTCATCGCCATTCTCGTGGAGGATGTCGCCCCCACCTCGTGGTGGGCTGTCGTGCTTTGTGACTCGGTGCAGCTCCTTCGATACGGTGAGCCTCGGCCTGACGCCTATTGCCAAATTTGGACTCATTGCCCTTTTTGAAGCCCCGGAATTGTTATTCTCGTCATCTGGGGCTTCACTTTTGTTACAGCGGCTTGACGAGATCTTTGTTCGGACATCTCAAGGAGCAGGTGATGAATATTTGCCAGTGTTAACTCGTGTGATAGGGGGACGAGGTGAGAAAGAAGCATTAGAGCGACTGAAAACGGTGCGCCTCGCTTTGGCCCATTATTTTGCTCGGTGCCTTGTGCTGTGAATAATTAAATTTGTTTCGCTTCTACTGGCACCCTTGTTTGATTTCACAAGATGTATACACTAGACGAGATGACTGCTTACTGGTGACATGTCTCGTGCACGTCGAGCATTATGTCCGTGCCCTGTCTGTCCAATAAACCGCCCTATTGGTGGGGACAACTATTTCAGTCCACCAAAGGCTAATGTCCAAGTGTCCTCCGTTTCTACTTGTCTAGGAATCAAGCATGCGGAGAAAGTATCCCTGTGCCCGGGTCTTTCATACCGCCTAAGGTTTATGAGGCATCGAAGACATCGTCGGCTCCCGTGACATAGCAGCATCAAATGTTCAGTTTCGTTAGGTATGTTTCCAGAACTTACGCGAACACAGATGGGTCAATATCGAGGTGTTGCCACCGAAATCGATGCCCAGGTTCCTTTATCTTCCGTGCGGGTACTTAAACGAAGCTATCACAATCAAGGATGACCCAAAATCTCTTCAGCCAACAGACCTTAACATCATGTGTTATTTACTGCACTTGCTTGGCGAATACACCTGCCAACATCGGGTGTTGTCAAAAAGACAAAGGGTAGACCAGGGCTTGCCTTGCCATGGCGAATCTGACTGTGTACTCGAATATAGGTCGACTGCAATCAGGCAAATTGCGGTCTCAGCAGAGCCCATCCGAGTCAGCGCGAAGAACAACATGCTTGTTTTGAAGAATGTAAACACGAGTAAGTGCGATGATCTGTCATAAAATTAGTGGCTGATTTGGGATACTTCGGAAGGTTGGGACCCATCCAAGAGCTCGTGACAAACAGGCCACCTAATCCATGCGACCGCTGCCGCTTGGGCATATGAATTCTCGGTTATCGAAGACACTACAGTACATCATACTATGTGCCTTACGCTCGTCTGAAGCTTTAAACTAGTACAAGCCAATCAGCAAAAATAGAATTGATTGGCACGGATACAATGCTTCTGTACATTTGTCACAGAGTATGTTATGGATACAGGTTGGTTATAGATTATGGAAGCGCATCACCTGCAAAGCAAGTTGGTGGGCCCAAAAAGTCGTGGCTTTTCACTCCATACGATGGTGATCGACTTATTTATCATCAACTGAATATCGGTAGTAGTACTGCAAAGTCTGACTACGGGAAACTAGGCTTTCACATGGTAGGGGTTCTGGCAAGTACAGATAACGGTGTTGACTATATATTGCCCCACGCTTGCAACAAACTTGCACTACGTAGCATGACCAATTCATCAAGAAGAATTCGCGAAATGACAAGACCCCGAGTGATCTCGGGCCAGTCTCATATGTTCATCCATGTTGAAGGTTACAATATTTTCAGAACTCAGGACATGCATCAGGCCAACACTAGGCACTCTTGAGATTCGCTTGAGACAAGGTCAGCAACAAGTCAGCAACGGCCTGCAATGGCCTTGCTGATGCTTCCGCTATTGCGGCAGCTCCGGTCCGCACGGTCCACAAACCCAACCCTAGGCAGCCGGAGTCAAGCCGGAGTCTGGACAAATTCCCAAACTTACTACTTACAGGCAGTGCTTTCAAGTCTGAATCCAAGCGCCTAAACGGCAGCGTTCGTTCAGAAACTCACTGATGCCGATGCTTTGGACAATACGATGCCAAGCATTCAAAACGGCGACGAGATTGTCGAGAAATCCCTCGCGCCAGTTTTCTCGAACGTCCACGTTACGCGGCTTCCTAAGTCCAACTCGATGTCTCCGACAACAAGCTCCACCCTCGCCCTCACCTTCATTTCGGGATACAGTCGGACCAATAGAGCATGACACTTCGTTCTACGCGAAAGTCGGCAAGCCTGGTATGGCTAAGCAACTATCTGTGAGCCGGACTATGATCACACCTCCGATTTTCATTTCTAAACGAAGCCCGGAAGTTCGTAGTCATTGGGTCTTTTCTGGCCTTCACCATCGCTGCGTCGCAAACGACCGCGGAGACGGAGTTCTGGGCGGAGAGGATGGTCGCGTTGTCTTCGGTGTGGAGCTTGAAGGCTATCACGAACACGGATCTGAAACGCGCTCAGAATGCAGAGCTGATACAAGTGCGTCTGCAGGATTCGGCGCGTCGGTTGGGTGACTGACGAGATAGCGTAGGGTTTGAGACAGAAACTGGCGAGCATTAATTCGGCGATACAACATCTTCCGATCCTCATTCGACCGTGGATCAACCTTGCCTGTGTGACTATCATGCAGCCGTACGCCGATGCGTCCGAGGGGAAGCGGCTGTGTTGGAAGATATGCCTGCTGAACGCAGGAGTCTGGGCAGCTTGGAAGGTCAAGCGGTGGCAAGGATTCATGAACGTCCGGTTCATGCACCATCCGCTGTCGGGGCTGTCGTACACCCTTTTGACGAATGTTTTCAGGTATGCATATCCTCGATGCAGTGCTGCGACGTTTCATGCTCACTCGTGTATTTCTTCGTAGTCATAGATCAGCTATTCATCTATTGTTCAATTGCCTAGCATTGGAGAGCTTTGGTAAGCCCCACACTGTAGCTCACAGCGGAGCGCGACTAATTCGTGTTTGCAGGTTCCGCTGCATATTACTACCTCCTCCGAGAACAAAACAAAGCCGAACCAGCGCAGCTAGAGTCCACATCCGCCTACCACTTCCTAGCGTTCTTCGTATCAGGTAAAGCATCAATTCTTTCAATGCCACCCTTGACCCCATCTCACCACACACAAAAACAGCCGGTGCATTCTCCAGCTTCGTATCCCACGTCGTCAACACCAAATTCCGGTACCCTCGCCTCGTCGCCCAACTCGCATCACCCGCCAGCACCATAACCAAAACCGAGACATGGGCAGGCGCCGTCGCCGCCACCTCCGCCTCCGCCGCATCCACCGCTGCTAAAAGCAAGATCCCTCCCATCCTGCCCAGCCTCGGCGCGTCGGGCGCGATATACGCGGCGGTGACGATGACGGCGTTGGCGTTTCCGGAGTCGCAGGTGGCGCTGTTTATACCCCCGTCGTACCCGATTAATATACAGTATGGGGTTGGGGGGTTGATGATGTTGGATATGGTCGGGATTTTGCGTGGTTGGAGGTTCGTTTCTTCTGTTTATCTGAATCGCTTTCTCGGCTGATGTTTTTGATGTAAACAGATATTTTGATCATTGGGCCCATTTGGGAGGAGCTGCTTTTGGTATCGCATATTACGCCTATGGACCTGCCGTCTGGCGTCGACTTCGAGAAGCATCTTCGAACGTAGAATCAAGTTGATGAAGCTCGTCAAAATGTATGACTGGTCACCATCCACCCCACTCAGTCAGACTACCCACCACCTCTGATGGTGTTGTCATTCCGGACGCCTTGAGAAGCAGGCGTCGTATTTGCGCTTACTCAGGAAAGGTGCATCACACTCGATATGGGGGCATTGCACAAAATCTGTTCATATCGGGCTAAGCTACACTACACTACGTAAATTAGTATGCTACAAATAACAAAAAAAAGTCCAAAAACACAACAGCTCCTCTCGAGACGCAATTTCAACCCTGAAAGCTTCAACCGTCCATAACGCGGCGTGATCAGCAGCCGAAAGTCCAACCCGAAAGTCCAAGATTCACCCCGAACATCACTCGTGAAAAATATTCATCCTAGAGCAAAAATCCAGCAGCAACACTCCCCGTCCAAAACGCGATCAAAAACCCGTACCTCGTGCTCGACGCGAGGCCCATCTTCCTCGACACAGCCGCGTTCCCCGAGCCGCTGGGCGAGGCGGGCGACGTCGCTGAGACGGTTGCGGCGCTCGACCCGATGGTGGGGCTGGGGACGGGGCTGTTGGAGCCGCTTAGGGCGTTGGCTGCGTCGGAGAGCTGGGCGAAGCCGATTGAGAGGGGTTGGTAGCGGAAGACGGAGTAGACGTTTTTCTGTTGTTTGTGGGCGGGGTGAAAGCAAATGTAAGAAATAAATCGGCAGGTGGGAGAAACGGCTTACGAGGAAGGTGTCTCCTACGATCCATGATGGAGCTGAGCCACCTGTGGTCAACTCGAAAAAGGCACCGAGGCATGTATTCCGCGTCAACTGCGATAGTCGGAAATCCGCTGGACTGATCGACCAATTCTTGCCGCCAAAGGAGAGTTCCACATTAACCGTGGTGTCGCATGCTAAGCAAACGCGCGGTGTATTGGGATATAAGATACAGTGTTTCTGAGAGAAAGAGAGAAAACGCACGATAGGTGTAGTAGCTTTGGAAGTTCCCGGTACCGGGCTGCGACCCCGGGATCTGGTCGAATATCTGTGCGATGTATCGCGAAGGCCCGCCGACAAGCGTGGTGCCCGTGTCGATGGCGGCGTAGGAGGATTGTCCAGAGGGTAGATTGATCGCGTTGCCTTGCACCGATATTGCTGGATGATCAAAGTCATTCATTGAGTGCTTGTTGGTTATGATGAGAAAGAGAGATACGTACAGGTCATGGGGAGGATCCAGTAGGAGCCTTGGACTGGCATGTCAATGTATTCGATGTCGCCGGTGTACAGAGTCGAATTTACGAAACCTGAGGGGCATGATTCGGTACGTCTTACTTCATGAGAGTATACATTGAAACTAACCCATCGAGAAAGAACCTCCAGGCTCCTCAGTCTGTACACCCGACGAATTTATGTATCTGCAGGCACAAGTCAAACCATCAGTCCAACATATACTGCATCCACCGAAAAAGCCCACAAACCTCGTCAAATGAAACGCCATCAACGGCGAATCCCACGCACCCCCCGTCACAAGCGTATGCCACAACGGCTCCGCCTTCGACGACGCAATATTCGGGAACGCCAGCCCCAACAACCCCGATACCGGCGCCGTCAGCAGGCCCGACGACACCTGGTTGCACACCGCGAACACCTGGTTCGTGACGGAGAACCCGGCCATCTGGACGACGTCCTGGCCGAGGGAGCCGGCGGCCTGGCCGGAGCCGTAGGTGATGGAGAAGGGGGCGCTTTGGTTTTGGAAGGAGGAGGAGGTGGTGGGGTTGAAGGTGGGAACTTGTTCGCAGCCGGTGGTGCATTGGTAGTCGGCTACCCAGAGATCGCTGATACTTGGGAGTGAGACCAGGGTTTTTGAGAGAGTGGATATGGACGTACGAGGAACCTGTGTCGAGAATAACGTTGTAGGACGTTGGCGGAGTGCCAATGGCCAATGAGCCATAGTAGCTAGATGGACTTGGAGTTCACTTGTTGTGCGAAGTTTGACGGTTGGATATGCTCACCTCGAGTCGCTATTCTGGTTCACGATACTATAGGAGACTTGCAAGTCAAAAATTAATCGTCGAGCGTCATGCAACAAAGCGTACAGATTGGTGCCAGTCCCGCGCCTCTCGTGGGCATGTTGCTCATTTCCATACTTGGCTTCAAGCCCTTCCCTATGGGTCTTCGCCCAAATGCCCCACTCCTCCATCGTCCGATCAACAGGCGCTCGTTTCTTGATGGGCATGTTCAGTCCAGCCGATATACCGCCTTGAAGCTGAGGCGCTGCGGAAACATGCAATGATATCGAGAGCAAAATAGCCGTAGATAGGGGAGTAAGCATCTTGACTCAGTCAGCAAAAAAGGTATTCAGAAAGCGAAAGCACAACAAAATCAAGCACAGAGATGCAGATATAAGAGGTGCGAAGGTGACCAGCAGAAGAAAGTGGGCTCGACCTGCGAGTATATGAAGAAAAATGTTTGAGAGCGCGATGGGACGGAGACGGCAGCCAAGGAAAGAGGCATTGAATTGACATTGACGTCGTTTATAGTGATCGGGAGATTGAGCTGCGGGCGGCTGGGCGACGAATCGACTCCGGCATTGTGGGCAAGCACGACGCGCGGGTCTCGTCTGAGAAAAGCTCTGGGTGCGGGGTACGTGAATCACTACCCGCTCAGACCTGTATGACCAGAAGAAACAAAACAAACGGCTAAAGAGACTTCGTGAAAAGACTCACTTGTCACATCGCCGATACTATGCTTTGCCAGATGTTCGTTGCAGCGAGAGTTCGTTGAACGGATTTGCAGTCGGGAATGACACAGGACTTCCCGATTAGGGCAACACTTCGCCATTTTGGTCATCGGCCCGAGTCTTGAATCCCGCTGCTCTTCTCCACTCCGCAGTGTCGGCACCCGTCGGCCTCGTCGTCAGTTAATTATGCCGACGAGCAAAGTGCTTCAAGATGAGGTATGGATGAATATGCTCCGTGCTGTGCAGAGGTCAACATCACAGCGTCAATTTTCAACCGAACAAAGAAAACTTGCCTCACGGGGTCGCTAGCAAGATTGCTGACGTTGCAGAAATTGGAAAATGTTGGGGCTTGCAAGACATCACACTGGTTTGAAGTTTCAAAGAAAAAATGAGATAAATATGCAAATACACTAGAGGTACAGTACTAAAGTAAGAAACAGAAATCCGAAAGCAAGAAGAATCCCTCTATGATCGTTCGCCCCGCAGTCTACGAGCCAAAGCCAAATCTTTCGGTTGGATCGTCACACGCTTGGCGTGGATAGCAGCCAAATTGGTGTCCTCAAACAATGAGACGAGGTAAGCCTCAGCAGCTTCCTGCAGAGCCATGACAGCAGATGACTGGAAGCGGAGATCAGTCTGAGTGAGGAAGAATGAGTCAGTGGCTGTATGAGTCATAGAGAGGACGAGTGGCATACCTTGAAGTCCTGAGCAATTTCACGGACGAGTCGTTGGAAGGGCAGTTTGCGGATGAGCAACTCTGTCGACTTCTGGTAACGACGAATTTCACGGAGAGCGACGGTTCCGGGCCTGAAGCGATGGGGCTTCTTTACACCACCAGCGGCGGCCTATGAAAGATGATTGAGTATGAAGTCGTCAGAGGGAAAAAATCATCGAAAACTCACGGCAGTCTTGCGAGCTGATGATTTAGCTGCGAGTTGTTTACGGGGCGCTTTGCCTCCAGTAGACTTGCGAGCAGTTTGCTTGGTACGAGCCATTGCTGAGTGACTAGGTGAGGAGTGGTAGTGGTAGTCGGTGGCGGTGGTGGTGGTGGCGAAGAGGCAAGAGATGGGGGGCTCAAAGTCCAAAAGCGGCCTCACATATATACAAACGCGACCGCGTCAACCACGTGATGCCTCGCGCCTCTCAATTTCCACGAATCAACAAACGAAGGAAATGCAGCACAGCCACCGCCCGCTCGTATATAACGGAGCTCGGAGCATCGTGACTTGCCATCCTGCATTTTGCATTCACGCCACCACCACCCACTACACTCACCACTTAACCACCCTCACCAACCTTCTATATCAACATGTCTGGACGCGGAAAAGGTGGAAAGGTGGGCTTACTTGGTTTCTTATTTTCTTTGACGACTTGCTTACAATACCTTGCAACTTTAGGGACTCGGAAAGGGAGGAGCCAAGCGCCACCGTAAGATTCTTCGTGACAACATCCAGGGTGAGTCACTCGCAATCCTTCACCCACCTTCGCTCCCGCTGACGCTAGCACAGGTATCACAAAGCCCGCTATCCGCCGTCTCGCTCGTCGAGGTGGTGTGAAACGTATCTCCGGTCTCATCTACGAAGAGACCCGTGGTGTCCTCAAGATCTTCCTCGAGAATGTGCGCCTTCCACCTCCATTCCATTACTGGCAACACTTTCTAACTTACTCTCCCTTTGCGCAGGTCATCCGTGATTCAGTAACATACACAGAACACGCAAAGAGAAAGACAGTGACAGCACTCGACGTCGTGTACGCCCTGAAACGATCTGGGCGTACACTATACGGTTTCGGTGCATAGGGCTGAGGGTTTCTGCTATTTTATATTTTTGCTGTTGTATTACTGTATTTTATAATCCATCTCACTTTCTCCGGACTTTCTTTGTGTGATGCAACGTTTGGAAACGCATGATGATTGTCAAAGTCTATGTCATGATAAGGAAGTGGCTCCACGCCTGAGAAACGTTCTTTTGTGTATGAATACCCTGGCCTGCGTCGTGTGAACGGCTCGTCCGGCGGCTGCAATAGCATGTGACTGCCATACGCACTAGTAGAGTCGACCTTATCGCATGACTTGGAAGGAACAAAACCAGAGAACCAGATGCTTTTTCAAGTACATATATTGCAGCAAAATCAGAGTTGTGTGTCAAAGAGCAAGTCCTATGTATGTGTGTATCAACATTGCGAATAAATGATTACGAGTGCCTACAACAATTAAACTACTCCCTCTCAACGTCCTCCATAGCAAGGTCCAACGGCGGTAATCTAATCTCGTCATCCCTCCCCGCTCCTTCCTTCACCCCTGCTGCTGCTCCTGCTGCTGATTTCGTCGCATCCACTTTCTCAGGCTCATGGTTCCGCAGCCGCATCTCGACTAGGAACTCCTTGTCCCGGATCGCTTGCGACCAGGACGACAGTAGATCAAAGAGGACGACGGCCGATCGGATCGTACCAGCGAATATGAACACGGTGGGGTATACTTGCATGACTAGAAAACCCGATACGGTAAGTTTGGCTGAGGGGAATTGGGGTGGGGTGTACTTACAAATAAAGCGATTGTCTAGCGGCAATTGCGGGAAGAAATGCTGTAGTGTCCTGAAGACGATGCCAGGGAACAAGATCATGCCCAGTAGACCGCCTGCTAGAGGCCCTATCACTTCTTTAGTTGCGGCAATGGGATCCGGACGCGTCCACCCGTGTGCGATAATCTGTATATATCGACACCGATCAGCGAAATGGAACTGACAGATAATGGCAGCACTTACGTGTTGCAATCCTCTAGTGATACGGTTAGGCGGTTGTATCCGATGGGCATGGAACGCGATCTTGGCATACAGCAGCCCCAAAGCCCACGAATCGACGATCCGGATGCGCGGTGTCAACGTTGGGTCCAGTGTGAACCGGATTGGCAAGATGATGTACAGGTCAATGACGAGCGCAAGCAGGATCGGAACGACGACGCCCAGGAAGAACACCATATACGCGGTCTTCGCGACCCACAGAAGTCCGCGCTTGACCACCAAGATGTGCAGATTGCCACGCGGCCCATCCCCGCCCCTCCGCTGGCGCCGCTTATCAAGGCGATCAATGGCGCGGGCGATAAGGTAGCATATCCACTGCAGGTAGAACCCGAGTATGAACGAATACCCATCGTGCACCTCGCGCGACGTGAATAGCTGGAAAAAGCTGCGCCCGAGCTGGATGGGCAGCGCTACTCCAAACCCAAGCAGGATGGCACCGAAGATCCAGAGGAGGGTGATGAACCCGATGATGCGCCAGCGGAAGTGCGGTGGGATGTAGACGATCATGTAGTCGTCTTTCACGACCCGTTTGGCTTTCTCCGCTTCTGCGTTTTGGAGCGCCATGAGTGCTGCGGCAGCTTCGTCCACTGGTTCGCCCTCGGCTGTGACAGCTGCAGTCGCACGCATATCGCGCGGAAGAGCAAGGTTATCTGTGGCTGGCACCCTGCGGAAGGTACCATCTATGGCATCTCCTTCATCGAGGACGTCCACACCTCCGCGGACGAAGTTGTCTCTCCAGTTCTTCGGCGTGCACTCTTCTCGAGGATAGCGCCCACCGAAGAAGTAGGATGTCAGACGCAGTCTTGTGGCCAGGAACTTCCACACGGTAGTCGCAACGCTTTTGATGACACGTTTTGGTCGGAAATAGTGCATAGTGTATGGTAACACAAGGTGGAGGAAAAGCAGATCGATAGGCACATTTGACAGTGGCTCTCTGTAGACGCGCGATATGTCAGCTTCGCAGTCAATGCTTATATGATGAGCACACGTACCGGTTCTTCCACCTGAATGGCATGATAGACTTGTGTCCTATAACTAGCAGGCCAGCGACACTGCCTACGACACAGGCGACCACGAAAGAATACATGACACCACTGACACAAATCTTGCGCAGTTGTGTGAATGTCGGACGGTCGAGGATGTCTCTTATGGGATGAGAATTCTGGTCTTGAGGATCCTTGATGAACCACATCGCTCCTGGACGCATGACGCTTCGACAACCAGACAGAAGAACGGCAAAGGAATACCTATAGTGAAATAACAGTCAAACATGCATGAGATAAGAGATATAATGAACTCACATGAACATCGTCCCAGCCACCCAGTGATAAAACATAGCTGTCAAGGGTGCCTGTACGAAGAACGCCGCGCGAGAATTCATATTCGCCTCTGGGAATAGCCAAACTGTACACAGATCCAGGACAATACCACAGCCGAGCGGGAAGGTGACCAGCTCGATGAAAATGAAGGTCGCGACCTGACCACGACAGAAGGTCATTGAACCACCTTTTATGAGAAGATACGGAAGACGCAAACCTTGAGCACAAGCAACTGTTGACGAACAGCATTCCTCACTGCCAGGCCTGCAGTCTTCGCATTCCCGACGGTCAGAATGTTGAGGTACAAGCAGAAGATGAACGCGACAACAACATAACCAAGGAAGACCGCGAAAACGCGATCAGTCGGTCCACTGCCTAGAGCGAGTCGTACCCAAGTGAACTGCAATTTGGTTGCTAGCAGTCGTATTTCCATTCCGAGTTTGGCGAAATATGGCTCCGTGAATCCCAACATGTCCGGTATTGATGCGATGAATGACGATGTCTTAACTGGCTTCTTGTAAGAGAGAGGAATTTCATCATCAGCAGGGAAATCATCTCGTATCCAATCGGATAGTTCGATTATGAGCTCTGCTGAGTAATTGTACTACACAATGCATGAGCATAACCATATGACATCGGAAGGGAGCATGCACATACCGTTTTGACCGAAAGTTTTGAAATACCTCCAGTTAGAGTGCTTCCAAGCAGTTTGCCCACAAAATTCGATACAAAGAAGATGCAGAGCCTCAGCACACTCTGTACGATGTGTGTGATGCGAGGAAGCAGGAGCTTGACGAGGATGTAGGCGACAAAATCAACGATCGGGTCGGTAACGATGCGCATCGCGCGTATTGGTAGATGCATGACATGCAAGAAACGTTGTGGGTCCAACTAGGCAAAACGAGGTACTGTCAGCTAAAAGGCACTTCTTATTAAAGTGAGGGGACTTGCCGACAGTAGTGCTGTTGTTTTGCCTATTGTGAAGGGTATCAATATACCCAGACCGATTGCAGTATCCAGAACGAAAATCATCAGCCCGGCCTGTGGGTCGCGTCAGTATACAGAAAAAAAATAACAGGTTGATAACAAACGTTTTGGAAGATACCATGGATTGGCCCTCTCATCCCAATAGCTATTTTGAGAAAAAGGGTGTAAGTGGTTGTCACAAATGACGGAGTATCTTGAAGATGCCTACCTTCCATGGCTCCTTCCATATCATCCTCAACATTGCCATCTCCCTCCTCATTCATATCCAGACCCGCTGCAGCCTCCGCATCTCCCTGTTGGTTGAGTCCTTGGAGAGGTACCGCTGGTGCTCCTCCCGGTACTCCCTGGGCACCAAAGGCGTCGACCTCGACTTCACCCTCATCCCATTGGCCGTCGTCGTCGAACAATCCTTCACCACCTTCCTGATCCTCCTCTTCATCCTCATCACCATCACGAAACATTCCATCGTCATCGTCTTCTATTGCACGACCTTCGGCATCTACTCCCAAATCCCGGCGATCGTTGTCCCCCTCCTCTTCGGTGTCGTCATCCGAATCACTTTCGTTGACCGCTTGTTGAGTTTCAAGAACGACATCAGCGGGATTTTCATCCTCAGGATCCCGGAAATATCTCCCATGCTCGGCACCGAAGTCTTCGTCCTCACTGAGTAGTAATACTCCTTCTTCGGGCAGGTCGACCTCAAAAACATCGTCATCATCGATATCAATATCCAGCTCTTCTAGATTGTCGTCCTCTTCTTCCTCTTCAATTTCATCCTCTGAATCTTCACCTTCTCTTTTGTCAAAATACCCTGAAGTGTTCGACGGACCAGCCTCGGGTCCTAACTCTTCCGGAGCACGGTATGTGGCCAAACTAGGCGATTCAATAGGCGTCTTTCCAGGCGAGAAAACGAACGGTGACTCAGGCCGTGAACGAGGAGGATCAAATGTTATTGGAAGCGGTGGTCTTGGTGGGTAAGATGGAGGCGAGATCGGGGAGGCGGACGATTGATCGGGGGACGGTTGTGGCCAGCGACGTAACGAAAATGGGATCTCTGCACTGGGTGGTTGGAGAGCGACATGTGGGAAGGGCGAGTCTGACGGCGGTGGTGGTGGCATTCGTTTTCGGTCGTCGTTTTCCAATGAATCATTCCAACGTCGAGGAACAACGTCCGCAATAGGAGACTCGTCCATGACATGCGATGGTGCGTTGCCATTGACAGCAGGAACGGATGGTGCTCCAGGAGCCTTGAAAGTAAAATCAAACTTATTTCCTTCGCTTTGAGAGGCCAGAGGTGTCGTTGAAGGAGAAGCCTTGTGTGTTGTATAGACCCGTCGTCGCGCGGCTGTCGTCCTCGCAACATGTATTCGGCGATGAAACATTTTCCGCCTCACATGTTCTCGTTCTTGGTCATTGTCGGCAGCAAGTACTCTCTGTGGAAGGCGAAGGCGATTCCTCTCCTCGTCACTGATGTCTGCTTGTCTCGCTCTCAATTTCTTCTTCTTCTTCCGATTATGCTCTTGATTGTCTGGTTCGTTTTCTTGAACGAACCACCGGTCAGGGTCAAGATTGTCATTGAGTTCATTGTCCGGTCTTCGGTTTTCATTCCCCTCACGCACAGCGTCCATTTCGCGTTGCCACATCTCAACTAGTGTTTCAGGCTGAGGCACGACCTGTGGCTGTGGCAGTGGTATGTCTGGTCTTAACCGAACAATTATAGGTTCATCGGCAGGCGGGTCTTCGGGAACGACCTCTTCGTCCTCAAAGACACCGGGCCGGGCATTTTGCGATATCCACTCGCGGAGCAAGAAGACCGCGACGAATGTCAAGACAATAAGAGATGCGATTATTTGGCCGGTAAAGATGTCGGCTGATAGCGCGAGCCATAGTGGATGTGCCGTGAATTTGGCAAGAAGGTTTTTTGGCGGAGGTCCAGTAACGTCATAGCGGAATCTATTGTATAAAGAGCTGATCTCGCTATCACCCAATGGCCTTGGTCGATCGCTGATGTACCAAGCACTACAAAAAAGAAGATGGTGAGATGAGCCTTTCTTTGCGAATAAATCACGTACATTGACTCTCCCATTGAAAAATACATCCGCCATGACCAGACTGTCACGAAGGGTAAGACGCCCAACCATATGGTAGCCACAGCTATGGCCCTCAGTACAAATAGTATTCCAAGGAAGAGATGCTGTATTAGCCTCCGTATAAGAAGCACTGGAGGAAGACTTGAAGGCATATCGGGCGCGTAAACTAGACACGACAGCTTTAGCGCAAGCGCAAATGAGAAGGCGTGAGCCTCAAGACTCACCCTTGGTAAATGAGTATGAGTGTTTGCAAACATCGCAATTCTTCTTTTTGCTGTGTGCAAGCCATGTTGTTAAGCTTCATAGACGTCGTTGCTGTTAGACGATCTCCGCTGAAAGGAAAGGATGACCGGTAACTACTCACCAGTCCTGATGAATGTAGCGTATGGTGCCCGAGCATTTGCAAGGATGAAAGAGAGGTTGATCATGTTCCGCCGGCGCACTGCATATACGACATGTATCTGGAGAAAAACATTGAGCACAATCAAGAGTGGAGCAAATTGAAGAGAACGTACCTTGTTCATCTGCTTCTTGCATGAAGATCGAACAACAGTTCAGTCAAGAACTGGCGCAGAAAAGCCCGATATAGAAGTGAAAGAGTAATTAGTGATAGAGACGGCGCCGCAGAGAATGAGCTCGTCGTTTGTGACGGCGATGAAGGTTGTGTTTGTTATTACTAAGACCGGGGTCCACCCGCGTTCCCCACGTGTAAACGGCACTCCGGTGATATTTCCTTTCTAAGCGCCCGTAATCGGTGCTCACTCTGCTGTGTGTTGCGTATAAGCCTTGTATAAGCCTCACTGCACGACCGCTCTGGTTTCCTAGTATTGGGACGCTTGCTCAGTGGACGATTGCAGTGAGAATGTAAATCGAGACGAAGATCGTATGCACAAGAGATAGGGTTTATATACCAGTACGTACTATTGTAATAAATAACGGTTGTAGCGTTGTATTGGGATGACGACGTATAAGACCGCATTTAATGTACCACATACAAAAAGGATGTGCTGGGCACCAGGCGGCAGCGCGGGGGTGAGTAATCACAACAAATTACGCATGGTCACAGCAGGCCCAACGCCTACGCATCAACTACGCATAGCCAACTCACAAGCACGGACAAAAACCACTAATGAGTCTCGTGTATAGTGCTATCCAGTGTACTATTCCAGGGCTCGAATAGTGCGTTACAATGTGCAACTACAAGTGCTAAGCGCTTCCACCAAAGATGGGCTTTCGCCCTGCTTTCATTCACCCTGCTTTCACCGTTGTTATTACCCTACAAGGACGTGCGTTTTCTAGGTTTATAGCCATAAACCATCACCACCATCAATCGTATCTCGCCGGTTAGTTACCTGATAAGTACCCATTATGCGCATTAACAAAGTCGGTTTACTCCTCTGCTATTAAGCCGCCTATGTCCTCATCCTATCCTTCAAAGCAGCTTCCGAATTCTGTGGATGGGAGGGGGCTCTCCTCAAACTCACGGCACATACTGAAGAGATTGCAGGACTGTTCTCGGCCCTGCTGTGTCTCGGAAGCACCTTTCGACATGCAGGAAACAGAATATTGTTTGGGACAAGATTGGGATACAAGTAGGAGTGGCGTGGTGTGTTTCTTTACTCTTGTGTTTCCTCGTTGATTCATACCCTGTCGAGTTCAAATCCATCCTGACCAGCTGCGCGAACGTTTCGCGTGAATACCGCGTAAATCTGTATTTACAGTGTCATGATCCGAAAAGTGCATTTGGACATCGCAAAGTCCACTCGGAACCGAGAACTTCTTCACATTGCAGGTTGATTGCAGGACGTCCAGTGAAACAGCACTGAAGGATATGCCGATTGGGAACAATCTCCTAGAGATCTCGGCGCTGTTGCCTGAGTGCGATCCATTGTGCAATCAGTGAATTTAGTGGTTGTATTACAACAATGATGTGTATACGCTCTGCTGGTCGATGGTGGCTATTGGCCTCATGTGTTTGCGTACCTTTTTTCAGGAGGCTGTAAGGCTTATCATGACACTCATGGTTAGGATATCCCTCGTCTCTGCCAACATTCTGCGCATCGTCACAAGCTTGCTCTTGTCAGCAATATTTATGTGTAAATGCTCGTATGTCCGTTTTCTCTCCGATCTAGATCATGACCAAACGGCGATACTTAATGATATTTTGGGTCAGTTCCACCGTGTCGCTACCAAATCTGCTTTGTTGATCGTGTTTTGAGCCGCAGCTGCACCCTCCGCAGCCTGTGAACGCAATGACAGGCCTCAGCTTCGACGGTCATGATGTCCATCTCTGTTCCGAAGTACGGCATGATTCTTCCTGTTTGTGCTCTCGGAAGATGAGGAGAAGGCGTCAAGACCGACTTTTGCAGAGCTCCCAGGCCCACCCATACTAGGATGCCCATTTCTTTGATCAGATTGCCATGGGAATTCGAACAGAATGGAAGCCCTCTAGTTTAGCCCGACCATACTCCCCCATACTCTCAAGAACAGGCTTTACAGATACCTCCGTGGGGACGCACATGGTGTGAGGCTAATAATAGCTCACCAACAGTATGTTTTTACAGATGATTTAAATCGCATACACTAATTTAAATCAAGCGTGCGGTGTAAAAGGCAAACCTGGCGCAATTCCTACTCCAGAACCCGGTGCTTCCGGTCGTCGATCGCCATGACCATGCGTCGCTTCCTTCTTCCAATGTTCGTCTCTCAGGAAATGGGTGCTGCATGATCAGACTGGCGATATTCGAGGAATGAATGCATGCCCACGTCTTATTCGAATCATGCTCGTCTTCCATGCGGTTGAGTCGAGATAAGCTGATTGGGGGTTTCGGTCAGGAGTCGATGCCAACCTATAAGATCATCCTCAAAGCGTCAGCCATGTTTGCCTGACTGATCCTCCTCAGCCAGCCTCCAAACCTGACATGCGGTGGTCCTCGTATCTAGTTCTTGGTCTTGTGCAACTATGTGCTTCAAAAGCGCTGCTGAAGCGCTGGGATGATTTCTCAGAGAAACATTCCTGGGCTGACATTCCTCGTGGCTGGGCGTACCGTGCTCCTGCTCCCGCCGACCACCTGTTTGAGCTGAGGATTGGTTTGAAGCAGAACGGAATCGATACTCTTATTGAGAATCTCATGGAGATCAGTGATCCCAACCATGCCAGGTGAGTCACCTTCGCGAGATGGTTATAATTCAATTGATGAATATCGCAATCAGGTATGCCCAGCACTTGACCAAGGAAGAAGCGGAGGCATTCGTCGCTCCCCATCCGGACTCTGTAGAGGCAGTCAATTCGTGGCTCGACTTCCACGGCATCAACCCCGAAGACGCCACACATCGCTCTGGAGGCGGGGACTGGGTTACTCTTCGCGTTTCCGTGGCCCAGGCTGAAAAGATGCTTGGTACCAAATACAATATCTACCGTCATGCCACCTCTGGCCAAGACGTCGTCAGAGCAATGAGCTACTCACTTCCTTCTGCGCTCCATTCGCATATCGATGTTGTAGCACCCACAACGTACTTTGGAACCCTCCGAAGCATGAGGACAACTAGCTTTTTGCAACCGCCACAGGAGGCTGTAATCGAGGAGCCTTCTTTGGTTCCAGTGTCAAAGGCGGCAGTCCCTGCAAGCTGTGCCCGCACAATTACTCCAGCCTGCTTGAGGGCGTTATACAACACCTCTACCTACGTGCCTACCCAGCAGAGTGTTAACAAGCTCGGAGTCGCTGGATATCTCCAAGAATTTGCAAACAATGCTGACCTTCAGGTATTTTCTACTCTCCAGAAGAACTCGAGTCCGGGCAGACTGACACTTCTCGGATCAGACGTTTTTCAAGCAATTCCGAACTGACGCCGTTGGTGCAACATTTACCACCGTTCAAGTCAATGGTGGAGGCAACAATCAGAATGATCCTGGTGTAGAGGTTAGAGTTTTCGATGTAACATCGTAATCCTTCCGCTGATTTTTTCTTCAAACAGGCCAACCTTGATATTCAATACACGACTGGAATTTCTTTCCCCACCCCGAATACGTATTACAGGTAATCATATCTAATCTGCCATCTATGGCTAGCCTTGCTCACTGTGATATTACAGCACTGGCGGGTCACCTCCTTTCACACCGGACTCTCAAACGCCAACAAATACCAATGAACCATATCTTGACTTTTTGACCTTCCTTCTAGCCCAAAAATCCATTCCCCAAGTCCTCACAACATCCTACGGTGACGACGAACAAACCGTATGTGCTAAGCAGGCCCAGATACCATGTCGTTTATTGAATCATGAAATTACTCTACTAGGTACCCCTCGACTACGCGACATCTGTCTGCAACATGTTCGCGCAACTTGGATCTCTGGGAACCACGGTATTCTTCTCCAGTGGAGATTTTGGGTGATTCATGGCTTTCAAACTATCAGAAGTCCTATACTGATCAATATACCAGAGTCGGTGGTGGTGACTGCCTTACGAATGATGGGACCAAAAAATTACTGTTCCAACCCGCCTTCCCCGCTTCGTACGTCAATCTCTTTGTTTACTTTCCTAACACTGAGCTTTGCATGACTACCTTTTCAGGTGCCCGTTCGTGACCGCTGTAGGCGGAACCACCAAGGTTAACCCAGAAGTCGCTGTTGGCTTCTCTGGTGGAGGTTTCTCTCGGTACTTTGCTACCCCATCTTACCAGAGTACCGCTGTTTCGACGTTCGTGACGGGTCTTGGCACCAAATTCGCTGGATTATACAAGTATGCAATTTCTATAACTCGTGTTTTCTTACTCTGAGTAAACTCTACAGCAAAACGGGTCGAGCGTATCCTGATATTTCTGCGCAGGGCCAAGGCTTCCAAGTCATCATTGGAGGCTCAGTTAATTCGGTTGCAGGCACTAGTGCGAGCTCTCCCGTAGGCTGCCAAAGTTGCATAGCTGGAAGCGATATTCATTGTTACATAGACTGCTGCAGGAGTGTTCGCTCTCTTAAATGACTTCCGTCTATCCAAAGGAAAGACATCGTTGGGATTCATCAACCCCCTCATCTATTCAACAGCCTCAAAAGGATTTACCGACATCACTTCGGGATCGAACCCTGGCTGCGGTACTACAGGCAAGTGAACTTAGAGAATATATTATGGGTTGCAGCAGTTGCTGAATTTCTTGCGGCTTGGCAGGTTTCACTGCTGGTAAAGGATGGGATCCTGTAAGTTCTTTTGCCACAGGCATTTTCAAGAGCATCAACGACTCATCATGGCGTACTGTGATTTTGACAGGTCACTGGCCTTGGTACACCAAACTTCATCGCATTGCAAGGCCTCGTCTGATGGGAAGCTTCGGCCATCGGCCGCTATTATTTCTGAACGTTACATATCGTTGCTTGCCGTTATCGATCGACGGTACCTACATTTACGTTCAATTGAAGCGCCTGTACATGTGTATGCATATATGTGAATTGGACTAATCTCTGAATTGGCTCCGTCTCAGCGAGGTCTTTGTGCCACTTTTCTCTCGGTTTCCCCCTAAACTTCCAGGTTATATATTCACATTGACCAAGTTTCAAGTAGGTTTCCTTTCAAAGTTAGTGAAGGGGTGACTGGCATCAAATCGGTCATCTTTTGAATTCGGGCTCAAAGGGCGACCTGATTGTGATTATGTATGGCGTATTCTAGGTACCAAAGCTGTGTACCCTTGATCTGGATAGAGGCGCATCACCTGGTTCACGCGAAGTAGCCCTGCAACGGAATTGCATGCGAGCTTGGGCGTTCAACAGGGAAGTGCATCGAAACGAGGAACTCACTAGTTACTCGTAGTCCTGCTTGGGGCATTACGTTCTGAAAAAAATATTGTGCCCGCAAAAGTAATCAAGCAGGTATTCACTACCAAAAGCGCACAGAGATTTCGGATCGAGACCCGAGAGGAAGATATAGCATGCCGGATGTATGCGCACTGAAGTCAATTGAGGATATGTGGGTACAAACTCTTCACCTTACGGAAAGACCACCAGCGCTGAGCCAGAAGACTGGGCGTGTTACTATTTCTAGTGTGAGGGGGCCGATGAAATTCAAGGAGACTCCTAGCCCAGAGACTCTACCAAACGAGACAGGTAGATCCGACTCCGGTAGCTCAATTAAACTGCGCTGTGTGGGGGGTTTGCGATTTCTTGTAGCTAAGCCATTTGCTGCTGAATGCAACCGGAACCCGCCAGAAAGGCGGAAACAATATTTCTTCCTATTCGAGGTGGCGAAATTCATCAACCCAACGACATGATCTCAGCAAGTAGCTCAGACAACGGGAGACGGAAATCTTTTCCAGATCGTTGTCATTTCCTAGGATGTACGGCCAAAGGAAGAGAATCCAGACGGTGCCTTGTCGAGTTGTTCATTGGCTCCTTTCTTCGTCATATCAATCTCAACACAAGTGAGTTCAACTACGAAGCTGTCAAAGGAGATCCGACTTGACCTGCATTTTGTTTTAGGTACTAGCTGGATGGGTAAATTGTGGAGTGGCACCCACCCCTCCTCCAGTTGTGTTAAGCCCATGGCTCAATGCTCGGGTGCTCGGTTGCATTAAAGAAGTTGCGGAGACTTGCGAGCAGCCGCAGCAGTGTTTGCAGCATGACAAGATATTTGCCTGCAAGATCTATGTAAACATTCAAATATTGTAGTCAAGCAGTGCCATTTGATCACAGTCGAGGTCTGTTGGTCCGATGGGACAAGAAGTTGCCCGTGGTGGGCCATCTGCTTTTCTACTTCGCATCGTTTATTTCAGATATTCACGCTATAGGACTAAGTGGAAAATATTCCATTGAATACATACGTACTGGGGTGAAAACAAGATTCGATGAGCCTGAATTGACAATCTAGGATTCCATGTCTTACTCTCGCCTCAATATCTAGACAAGGCAATGATATAATCGTCCTAAAGCTCCATAATTGAGATGCAGATTTCAAACCCTCTCACTATCGAATGCGACTCGAGCGCAACTACAGATGCGGTTTGGAGCCAAGTTGGAGCGCCGGACGGTGGTACAAAGTCAGGGTCAAAGAATGAGGGTCACCTGCCGAAATCTGCCGGGTATTATTTGGAACACAGGTTTTGGCGATACAGTACTCTTCGAGAACAAACTTGTAACAACCTTCCAAACAAACAACTTCCTGCAGATCTACCAGTCGAGCGTCAATCAGGATTCGAAATATGACCGTCAGAAAAGATACAGCAGGATCCAACTCATAATATACTAACGATTTTTTATAGGACCTTACCTTTTGTTACCTACACATGACGCGCAATGATCTTCTCATAATTGATACAGTCGACACTTCTGAATACATGAAAGGCGAACTTTCTGACGACGGTGAGGAATATACGTTGCTTGAAGTCTTTGGACTCAAAGACCCCAGAACTTGACATACCACCACATATGGTTCCTCCCAATCCGGATGATTCGGATAGTGCGTACTTGTTGCTTTGAGCTTTCCTTTCAACCATCATAATTGAGGCGTTCGCGCATCGCATCGAAGTATTACCATCCCAAGTGCATCCTTCTTATCCATACGGCAATCCAACGAACATAAAACATCCTTCATCTCGACCTAGGCCACCTTACGATCCCTCTTCGCGTGCCCTGTTCGAAGATATGGGGTATGCTGGTGGGGGCATCAATGGTGCACTGCGTTGGCGTGACCTTGGACTAGATGACTTATTGCCTGTTGACGAGGCAAAGGAAGAAGCAAAACGTGCGATGCAGGCACGAAAGATGGCCAGCGGTGCATCGAATAATAACCCACAAGCGCATCAGCAGCCGCACGCGCCGCAAGTGCAACAGGGTCAGCTCAACGACGACGAAGATGATGAAGATGATGAAAATGATGAGAATAATAACGACGATCTCGATGATGATGATGAGGATAATGAAGACGATGAAGACGACGAAGACGACGAAGATAGTGAAGGAGACGAAGAGCAATGATACCCAATCCGGTGAAAGCTCCACCCTGGAAGGACATCGCCCAGAAGCAAGTGAGGATTTATATTTTATGACATGGTTTGAACCAACTCTATGTAGGTGTCACTGACGCTACCAACGCATCACCAAAATCCTCGTGAAGCAGATTTTTAGCTCCGCCTTCCTGTTCAACGGTCCACTCATATGCTTCCAATAGCAGTGTGTCCGTTAGTGGTATAAAATGAGCTGATAGTACCCGGATGATATTCGTGACTCGTGAAATAGCTGTCCGGGTAGATGGATCAATATCCTATGAATGCACCTTCAACAAAATGCCGTGAACCCTTGGAGGAATCTGGCTACTTACATCGTTTACGTTGGAATATACGGCCTCCGCATCAAAGCCTTCTTCCCCCTCTTGCTCACTTTCCTTTACGTGTTTACTGACCCATATGTAACCATTCAGGCCAAGTATCAAATCAACGCCACAAGGTAACGTCAAGAAATGCGACTTCAGCCGTCTGACTAAGATAGGGGGTACCACAACCAACTGTCCATTGCGTAGCTGAAAGGGATGAGCTTGGAAGACATCTGTCAGTCTGTCAAAAGTCAAATACCTTTCCATACTTGAGTGATCGCGTATGAAGCGACATAGCACCGTCGGAAAAGAAGGCTTGTACCTCGGCCACTAGTAAATCACCCTCCTCGAAAAAGCCTCGCATTTGCAGCTCATCACTTTCCAATTTGCGACGCTAGTTATGAAATGACGCAAGAATAAAGAATACTTCAATTCATTCTGAGAAAAGATTGATGAGAATGAAGATATCCTTACCTGCACACCACCGGGAAGATTAACTGAAGACAACATGAGAACAGCATCCTGCCTCGAGTTTGCGTCAACTTTCCATCTCCGCGGTTGTACCTTTGAAACAATCAGGCGCCTTCCAGCGCACGTAGCATTGCCTCAATTTACCTCCGTTATCCGTCCAACGACGAGATCGCCAACTTCAGGATTGTATCTGGTGCAAATTCTTCTTTAGTTGACAGCTGACACACAATCTAATCCGTTCTCACCGACTGCGAATAGCCCGGACGGTTACCAGTTTATTAACGCGCTCAATGGTCCCTGCGACAGATGCAATGACCTCTTCGTTATCCACATATGTCCCATGACCGCTGTCTCACCTCCTGGTCAGATGTAAAGGCTATAAACATAGCAGATGAGTCCACACCGCATGTAAACTTGCGACGATGTTAGGGTTTCTCCTGGGCATGTCAAATGAGATCCATTAACTTCTTCAAGGTCTTGGAAAACATCGAGATCCATGAGATCCTCTCTAATGGCTATATTGTGGCGTGTAAGGCCATAGCCTGTATCATCCACAGGAGTTCGAAACGAGGAAAAGGAAAACATAGTGCTTGTGTTGTCAGTTGTGAGTAGCAGCCAGGCTTCAAAATAATTCTGCATTGGAGCCCTGAGGTTGCTCTTGTTTGGTTCAAAGGGCATCGACTGGAAGGTTAATTGAGTTCCGATATCCACGGTGCAACCCTGCCTTGGCATTATGATGTCGAACTTTGGCAGGCTTTGTCGTCGCAGGGGCTCAGTCCTGATTGCTGATAGGGTGCCATAAAAACTAGATAACTGTCTTCCGGATGCGGAAATTGAGAGGCATGGTTGAAGCCTCAGTAATCAACCTCTGAATGAAGTATTCTCGTTACTCCAAGAAAGGTATGTATAGCTTGCAGCGGTTGCAGTAGTGAACTTTCACGCTGAGCGGCCTGAGCGAATGAAACATGCGAAAAGGTTGAATTCCGATCATTTCACCTGGTCCGAGAATGCCAATTCTTACTATTAATACATTGAGAGCTGTCCAAAAAGTAACCCTTGTCGATCATTCTCTTTGTTGCAATTACACCAACTGGAACCTGTTTGATTGAGCTGGAAGTAAATGTGAAAAATGACTCCGTTCATCAGAAACATTCGGAAGGTGACATCAAAACAAATGGAAGTAACCAATCTTATTTTGTGTACGCTTGATCTGCGAACATCGTGATCAATAGGGATGTGCTACTTAGGATGTGCTTCCGAGCTGCTTCTGATGACCAAGCGGCTTCCTTCTGCTTCCCTCCTTCAACATAAGCAATGCCGCGGCGATCGATCAATGATGCGCCTCCCCATTTTTGGAAGATGGTATGATCTCGCATGGTTATTTCGTCGGGATCTTACAAAACATTTGAACAAACACGGGCTTTCGGTAGCATTCTGCTGCATTCCGGTTGCAAGCAAACCTCATGGATACCGAGAGATACCGAGGCATGATGAAAGGCAACCGTTTCACAGTTCAGGAGAAGTCAACTTCTATTTCTACGCGGTACTACTACTACTACGAGGTTTGATGCGAGGACAGCGGGGAGGGAAACAAGACGATATGCTACATTCGAATACAGGACGATGATGCTAAACGATTATAACAATGTGAAGGTGTGTGGTGTGAAAACTTCTAGGAAAATGTCGCTTGGAACTTCCTGACGCCGCATTCAGATTATTAGTGACTTGTCCTTGATCCGTTGAGTTAGCCGCGACTTACGGATAGTGTGGTTCCGAACTACTTGTACGAGAGGAAATAAGCGGAGAGAGCAGGCAGATCATTTGGACCAGCGTCCGAGTAGCCTTGCCGCCGCGAGCCGTTGAACTTAAGAACGACGACCGGACCACACCAGGGTTTTTCAGCAGCTCCGGAAGTAATGTGAAAGATAGACCGGTTGACAGGCTTGCCGTTCTGGAGCAACAGAGGGGCATACCAGAGGTGAAGAGGGAATCGCAGAGGTTCGCCATTCAGACCTTGGGTCAAGACGATAGATTGGACTTGGTTGTCGTCGAAATGTGAGTCCAGCATTGGTATTGGGCACATCCCTTGTGATGCCTTGGGAGATGGCTTGCACCTAACGGTGATGATTCTCGGTCGTTCTAACGTGGACAAGCTGGTTCTATAAAGGCGATGGTAAACCAAGTGGCAATTGACACACCTTCCTCCGGGGAGAATAAGATAGCAGACACAGTCACGAACTGTGGCTCAGCTGGAGGTGGCGTTGCGATCATGTTAACGTTGTACGAATTGGAGGAGCTCATTGCCGGAACGCATTCCTTACGGTGGCGAGGCCAATCCTGTGCAAAGGAAGTCACGTCAGCAAGACAAACCAGCAGTTCAATGAAAACTGACGCTATGAATGTGTTCCGGTGAGCAATACCATGCACTTTGACAGCGGCTGCACCACATAGATGTGGGTTGGCAGCAGAGCATACAAGGGTGGTTTATGAGTGGCACTGCATGCATGGTGGAAGTAAATAACAGTAAATGAGACGGAATCAAATGTAACGACGGAGGGTTTTAGTGTGATTTTCGAGGAGAGCTCGTCGCCTTTTAAATAATGTACGGAGGCGTAGGGTTTGTCTTCCTCCAAGAGTGTGTGAATGGCTTGAAACCAATACAGTTCAGAATCGCTGGCCAAGTTGGGTAAAGGACGAATCTGCGATCCAGCACGATCAACTCCAGAAGGTAATAATTTACATGTTCAAAACAGGTTCAGGCACATTATGACGGGGATGTCTCCATGAATTTGGCAAGGAGAAATCGGGATCAAGGAAAACTGACACGCATCGGTTAAAACACGAGAGCAAACGTCAAGAAGATTTCTCGTAGAGGTCCGCCATGGAGAGCACTCGTAATTCTGTTTAACAACCATTGTTAGCGTGCTTGGATAGGATATAGAAACCGTAAACAGTACATGTCGACCATTACACGCCACACGAACGGTCACTACGGGTCATCCATTGCTACATAAATAAGCAGATGACTCGGGAGTTACGCAGTTCATATTTGCATCATCTCATTAGTATTGAGTCGGTGCAGGATCTTTTGATTTGTTTGTAAGTAGAAGAGAAACGCGACCGGCATATGCGGTCAGGAAAGGAAATGTGACAATACATGAGAATTGTCATCAATCCCGAAAACTCGGCCGGCCGGACGTTTGCATTTTTGCTCCCAGCAGAATATTCCCAAGTATGAGTTTGTGACATGTGTCACTGCCCTCTTCCTCAACCAAGTCCGCCACCATGTCCGACGATGAGATGAATATTGATGATGGTAGGTGATTCGCTGCTTGTATAAATGCTTGAAATTGAGCCTTTACGTCTATCTTTCAAGTGGCGTCGGGGGGTGCTGTCAGAAGGAGAGGTCGAGGGTTCCAGAATCCAGGTAAATCTGGGTGAACATGCTATCAAGGCTTTCCTGGACTGAATTGATGTGCAGGAGGGAATGAGGGAACTGTAACAACGGAACCGACATACGACCGGGTTGAAAGCGCGCACGTCAAGGATGCAGATACCAGAGCGGCACGATGTTGGTCATTTCGAATCGTCAAGTGCGTTGCTCTGCTAATTGAGAATCATAGCTGTGGAGGGATGGATAGTACTTGTGACCAACGTTCACGAAGAGTCAACGGAAGAGGATGTTCAAGACAAATTTGCAGAGTTTGGAGAGATCAAGAATCTGCACTTGAACCTCGACCGCAGAACTGGTTATGTAAAGGTATGTCGCGTATTTGTTATCTAATGACTCTTACTTGATCCCGTCTTGTAAAAACAAGGGATATGCTCTTGTCGAGTATGAGACGATGACAGATGCCCAAGCAGCCATTGATGGAGCATCGGGTACACCATTACTGGAACAAGTAATTCAGTGCGACTATGCATTCGTTCGGCCACCACCTTCGGGCCCTAAAAAAGGGCGACCTGCTCGAGGTCGCAGTGCCAGCCCCAGCCGCAGGCGATGAAGTATTGTAGCACCCATGTTTGTAATGCATTGATCATATGCTTTTGTCGCCATATCAGTCCCTGAACACGAAATCAATCATCTTGGTAGCCCATGGTCAATGAGCGATAGTCTCCCTGACGCCTCCAAATGTCTTTCAAGAACTAGCCATCATAGAGGGCTAGCCATGGCATTTCGACGTCCTTGTTCCCAAGTTTGGCTGTTCGGAAGTTCAATTCATGATGGGTTGACGCTCAAAGCATTATTCGCACGCTCTTTCTGACCACCAACCAGCTACCTCGCTTTGGGTGAAATAGTCTCATCTTCATAGCTTACTCGATTTCTGTGCTCGTCGAACATGGCTATTCGTTCTGATAGCGAGGAACTAACCCGTGGAGCATCAAAATCCGGGGCCAAAGCGGATGCTGTGGAAGATGACGCGGAATCTGGCGAGGACGATGAAAATGCAAGTGAGTACGAAATTGAAGAGGTTCTAGACGCGAAAAAGGGCTACTTTCCGGATGTATGTGTTTCCGAATATCTGTAGGTGTACGTCCCAAACTAATAACGCGATTCGACGCGGTTTAGGGCCGAATGGGATACTATGTTAGATGGAAGGGGTATGGCGAAGCAGACAACAGTTGGGTCGACGAGCTCGACGCCGGGTGAGTCATTTCACCCTTCCTGTCGGTCCTCAACTCATGTAGGACGATGTTAGGAACGCGACAGCCCTTGTCGAGGAATTCTGGAGGAAGAACCCCAACAGAAAACGTGTCCCTCGAAAGTCGACCGAAAAGAAATCACCAAAGAAACCTCGCAAATCAGTCGCTTTAGACGACAGCTCTGACGTCGGCTCTACAACCAAAAAGCGAGGTCGGAAGTCTGTTTCGCAGAAAGTTGATTCCGAAGACGAGATGGATGTTGATGATACTGAGAAGAGAGCTCCTAAGAAAGCAAAGAAAAGCAGCACGCATGCCTCAAAAGCAGCAAAGAAAAACACAGAATCTCCAGATATGGAGGAGAAGGTGATTCAAACCATGGAAAGATACATGGGTGTTGGCAACTGGGAGAATCTGGTCAAAAGTGTTGATACGGTTGAACGAGTGAACGACAAGTTGATGGTTTATTTCACACTGTAAGTTCCCCCACTGTTCCAGGAAGGCGTCGGTTTCACCCTTCAACTCATCAGACATACTGGGGAATCTGTCAAGGAAAAGTCAGAGACGTGCAAGGAGCGCTTCCCTCGCAAGGTGAGTGATAAATTCTCCCGAACAGAGCCCTCCAGTAAAATTATGCCCTATCCAGATGATTGATTTCTATGAGGACAACCTAAGATGGAGAACTGTTGATGAAGTCGCGAAGGACTCCCCTTGAAAATTTCGCACTCGCAGACCTCTATCCATCAAAGCCAAGGCCCGTATATACCGTTGTTCTTGAAGCCATGGTAGACGCCCCTTATATCCTGCCTCAATCACACTTTCGGATTCAGCCAGGGTCTTCTCCGGCGAAACCGTAACACCTACACGCTTACTACACGCTAACTTCTTGACTTCTCCCTTTTATCTTTTCCCCACGTTTTCGCCTACGATATTCTTTTAATATCTTGTATTCTGGGGCTACAGCCATATTTCTTCGGAATGCACAATACGTATTATAGAAAATTTCAAATCGTGTGTCTTCGCAACTTGTGCCTCAACCATTCACACACGTCTTATTTCAATTGAATCAACTTCATCTGAAGCTGCTCCATTGCGATTGTGGTGAGAACTTTACACTGTCGCCACCTCAAGTCCGGCTAAACTGAAGACCTTCTGGTTGATACCAGCGGTGACCGTTGACACTCGATATGTCAGAACAAAAAGGAAACGCCTCAACCCATATATCGTACATACAGATGAACACTTACACCCTATCTGCTCCCAGAGTGCACAAGATCCATCAAATGGGCGCCCCACCATTCATTCACACGATATTTGAAAGGGACTCCTTATTTGTTGTAAGGGTTTTCTTGATTCCACAGTATTCCCAGTCAATGGCCACTACCCCTTCCGCTTTTATCGCTGTCGCTAAGCATGAATGCTGAATGTAGTCCCGGAGAGAAGGAACGTGATCCGACCGAATCAACACTTAGGCGACTGGGCTTCGAACAGCATTCGCCAACTTGACGTCAACGATTACGGAACCCAAGGCCAAGCGACAAGCGCGCCGCCTTGTTATGTTGCCGGTATGAGTCTCCTCGTTCGCGTGGAGGGTGCTTGAAGGATTGTCGTCGACGCCGCAAGGGTCGCTACTTCCTTTGGCAAGCTCGATCTCGTTGTCCTCCGACTTCAGTCTCAAACAAAAGCACGTTCTGTCCCCAGGGTCATAGCGTTTGACCCTGGATTATCGATTCAAATCTGAACTGATGAATCTTCCGCCAGGACCCTGGAGAACTCACCAAGATGCCTGGGAAATTTTTGGATAAAAACCTATAGGTTTTTGGCCATATGCCTCAGGACTATTTGGATAAAAATTAGGCACTTTGGGCAAAAATGCCACCCCAGTCAGTTGGATAAAATTGTGCACCTCGCAAAATAGCCTGTGCAGAATTTGGATAAAAATTGAACAAACCCAGGTTCGAACCCGGCATGACTGATCTCAGTGAAAACTCCGCTCAACGCGCAACCACTGCACCATATGGTATTATTTTATGTTTATATTTGTAGTCAGTGCAGATAGGCTGTTTTCCATGCCTGCTTTGAGCGACAGCCGGATCAAGTTTTAGTGCCTCATTATTTCAGTCATTTTTGGGCTCTGAGAGCCCGTATCAGCTTCAAATCGAAACTTTACATTGCTATGTACTCAAAGAAGCCCTGTGTGCGCTCTGGGAGTGAAAGTTTCAATTTATGGGTATTTTATAGGCCTGTTCCAAAATTTGGATAAAAAGCGACCCCGGGCGACGCCTGGGGAATTTTTTGGATAAAAACCGGCCAAAAAGGCCAAAAATCGTTTGTATAAAAAGCGCCAAAATATGGCATTTTTGGATCAGGCCTCTTGGTGAGTTCTCCAGGGTCCTCTTCCGCCGCTAAAGCAGGTCTAATCGCATTAGGATGTAGGCGCTGGACAGGTACGCGCCAAGTTCTGGCTTCTGTCGCCCCCAGATGATGTCAAGATAGATGATAATGACTGATTCTCCGTCCCATAGGATACTTCCTGCTTATTGGCGTTCCCGTTGGAGATACAAGAGGATTACTATCAACCTAAGTTCCTGGCCGCCATGTAGTTTAGGCTGTGTGGTGAGAACTCACGGTGGTAGTTCAGTTGGCAGTGAGAACCAATACCATCGCAACTGGGCAGATGGGTTCTTGCCATTATTCCTTTGTTGCAGATTGTCTTGGATATCTTCAACTTGGGTAGTGCTAGTCATTCAAACGGCGGGACGTGAGCGGTTAACCCTGAATGTGGGTGTTCTGTCATCCAACAGTCGATGTAGTCGCAGTCCACTGAATTGGCGGAAGTGAAGGCACGGAGATCTATACGCAGTCAACCAAATGGATTGACCTGCCACGAGAAAAATCACTGCGACTCGGGACTAGCTACGTGTATGACCATTCGGTCCCGTCATTGTCCCGCGGCCAGTGTTGTGGATCTCCAAAGGATTTGCACCAACGGTTAGAGATGTGCATTCGGCAAATACGGCAGTCGCTGGGGCATAATGTGCCATGAAACCTCATCACAGTACATCAGGAGGAATTGCTCAAAACTCAACGTGATATTGACAGGGGTGTGAAAGGTATGTGAGCTTACTCCGACGTCGGGAAAGGTTTGTTGAGTGTGATTGAACAGAGGCAGGAATATCTCCACGGACGGGACTCAGGAGTTCTAAAGGGGATAAACGATACTCGTGAACGACAGAGTAATTAGTAGCTCATACCTGTGATTCATGAATCTACAAAGCCACTCTCACAATGTGTCCGTTCAACATTCTTCCATCGAAAATAGCTTGCATGCCGCAAGTTGCTTCGGCCCGAAAGCACGATGTACGAGACCCGGACTCACCGATATTGGTCATAGGTGATTAGCCTGCGACGATGTGTGCATTGGCATTGGGTAGGCCCTTGAATAGACCTATAAGACGACACACTATCTATCATCTAGTAGAATGCACTAGATCCTCAGTGTGTAGGTCCGGAATCAAAAGCAAAGACCAGACTCGCCGAATTCTTAGACCCACCTAGAGTCGGCAAAGACTATTTCAGACATCATGACAGAAATCAAATTTCTGTCTTTCCAACAAATGAGGTGTAAGTATCCTTTTGATTGAACGGTCGCCAAGCATAGACGCCACACAAAATTCCGCCCCAGTTGTCATGAACGGTATTCAACATCAGTGTAGGTAGCACTTACCTCATCATCCACATGCTGATGTCTCTGATTGACAACCCCGCTTGTGAGGACATCAACCTAGCTTGATGCTCACAGCAGTATTAGTCTCACGCTATTATCCGCTCGGAGCGCAACAAACAAATCCAAATGCAGATCCCGTCTAATTTGCTTCCGTGCAATCGTTGGGCTGCCGTACGCCAGCGGCCCCAGGCCAGCGCTACCGTAAGCTTTTGAAGCGACTCAGCGCGACTCCGCCTGACTGAGTTGGATAAATAGATAGGTAAAATGCCAAGAGAATGAGGGAAATCGTTGTCAAGGGTTAGAACAGTTCGGCACCAAAAGAGTGGTTATGGACCCGTTCAAGAAGTACCCTGACTAGAGGTCGGGGTCATGCAGACTGGAGACAAGATTCCAGTTAAATGGGCAGGTGCGGTCAACGTGGGTTAATTCAGTAGGTTTACGCACGAGAACATTGTGCATCAACCAAGATTTAATTGAATGGTCATGATGAACCAAAACGCCGGAATGGGTGGCCATATATATTTAACCCGCAGTGGTATCTGTGACAGTTGTACGTGGAGACTTGGATTCAACAAGTAATTCCAAAGGCTCGGAAACACAATTCACCTTGGTTCATACAACTGAATGTTCCGGAATTCCGGACCGTCTTTATGAAGACCGCGAACCCCCCGAGAGACACCTGCCCCTGAGGACGCCATATACGAACCCAATAAACGGAGGCATCTCCAGTGCCTTAGGGGAGCTTAGGGGTCCGTGCTCTAATCAACGGTGATCAACCCCAGATGACAGGGTTAGCCGTGTGTCCTGGTCGAGATGTAGGTGGATATCAAGTCAAGCACTGACGGAACCAAAACAAACGAGTATCAAACAGGAAGGTGGCGTTACATTTATACAGAGAATGATAGGAGCCAAGAGCGTTTCGATTTCACATTACTTATATTATGTGTTTGCTTTTGACTACTTACATGGTTTGCGTGACTCATTATTCCGGCTTGGGGCATCTTTCAATCGAATGCAAACAGGTCCTCATAGCCTGTGCGATTGGAAGTCTTTGGAAGTGCCATGAAGAACATCAACGCATGGCAACAAGTCCGATTTGTTCAAGTTTGTCTTTGTGGACTTGTTGTGGACAATCCGAGTCTGACGCCATTGGCTCTAAATTTGAAAAGCACACTTCCACGCCTTGTGATTCTCCACAAATTTGCTTTGAGAATGTGCTTCTAGATTCAGATATGGCGTCGCGGCATAGAAAACAAGTTCCGTACGCATCGCAGCTTGTCGACATACGCCAAGCGGGAAGAACAAGGAAAGAAAGACTGACAGGGTGAATTAGAAATGTGATTATCATCAAGTGCAGAAGGTAGCCTTGTAGACCTCGTATGTAACAATGCATGGCTCGGGTGCAAGATAAGTGCGAGTCTAGCGAATAGCGTCGATTAAACAAGTTCAGAGCGGCCCGAATAACACCATGAACAACGAAGATGCCCCGTAGGGGTGTCCACGCTGCAAACCAAGCTTGTAGATCGATTTCCGAGCATGGATAGTCTATGTGTATGGCACGTTGGTGCCTTCCTTGAGATGTGAGAGGACCACTTCACAATAAGGAAACATCTTTATTGGATAGTAATCTCAACGCTGACCCAGTCTACATTACGTCCGTTGCGGGAGTGATAGCACGTTGGCCGTTGGCCTTGATGCACAACTCGGGTGCACAGCATCTGTGAAATAGCGTCGATATCAAGCCTCGCCGAGAAACCCCGAATACACCTCTAAACGAAGATGCCCCGCAGGGTTAATTAACCATACCTACTGCCAAATGACTTTTGTCCCAGAGCATTAGGTAAACGGTATGGTCACAGCACCCAATACTTCGGTGTAGTACTTACCGTCAGACGTGAGCCGGAGAATCAAGACAGTAACATATTAGCATACTCTCAAGATAGAAGGCCGGTCAAGGCCTTTCGCGCCGAACCATTGCGCCGCAATTCCAGCGAACATCGCTGATAACCAAGTCCAAAACTCCAGTCACTCGATGGCCAGTCTGAAGGCCGGGACATCACAGTGTTCCGCAAATATAGATCTTGGCCCTGGTTTTCCGATTCTCTCGCAGCCTCCGGAGGGCAAGGACGGCTTGGTCAGGCTTCCGAGTCCTCGGTCAGGACCTAGAGACATCCCCAAGTCATCCCTGGTTCTAATCAAACTGTACTTCGCGGCGCCCTCCTCTGTCTTGTGAGCTTGCGGGTGGGAGGGTAAAGTATTTTGTTGATACGATTCGGGTATGTTTCTTGGAGAAACCTACATTACAAATCAAAATTTACATCGCGATTCTTGGTGCATGTCTTGGGGTCAATAGGTCCCTTCTGATGCACTCTGACGACGGATCATTTGTCTGTACAGTCTAGCTGATATTTATTGAGGTAAGTGATTTATGTATATTGCGTATAACGAGCACGCCCACGCTCTTGCCTCGGCCCATTCAGCGGTGTCGGGAACACTCACCGATGTACCGTTTTTCCGACACGAGAGCACCCATGATAAGTTACGTGTACGGCCCATCTTGACAACATAGTAATCGATATCACCTTATTCTAACCGTTGAGCAGGAGAAGAAAGACCCGAATCCTGAGGCCCGAGAGCAATAAGCATATTCAATCTCTCAAGACGCTACTCCAACCAAGCTCCACCGACCTATTGCAGGAATAATGAAAACAACGCGGTCGATATCCAAGTACAAAGGTCGCTGACAGTCCGAATCACACAGGCGCTAGCCAAGGTAGGACTACAGGTATTGATTCATGCTAACCTATGCTTGGGCATCCTAGCTTCCCGTGGCGCATGGGCTAGAACCTGAGAAACAAAAATGGACAGCAAGCATATAGTTATCCTTGGAAGGATCCACGGGGAAAGGAGCTGTATTTGAATTATGTAAGGCCGTTTGCGCGCAAATCCAACACAATATCGTCAGGAATCCAAGTTCAAAGCCCCCAGGTTACATCTTGACCAACGAACCTCGTAAGGAACCACCCTACCATGCTACAGAACTCGCCTTTCTCTGCATACTCAGGACAATTATAGGTATAGGATGATTTAATTTCTGATAAGTATTACTCATAAGCTAGTAAGGTGCGGGTCGGGTGAATATCTATCGTCGACATTCAAGTCCTCACACCGAGGTAACACCATACTGGTTCTCTCAATCAAACCACGACGACACCCTGCACACCTGCAACTCAATCTCCCAGAGCGCTCGTACCTCGCGTACGACCCACCCGACAACAAGAATGCCAGGACTAATTTTAAATTTGCATTTGAACTCACATCTATTTATAGATTCTGCCTACCGCCCTTTCGTCAACCAAAGACCAGAAGAGCTACCCAGCAGAACGCTACCTCCCTCAAACACACCTGGAGCAAGCCCCAGCCCTGTACCTGCAACCCCACCCTACAGGCTACGAGATTCGCGTAGATGATGCACACATGCACAGATCCGGCTTAACCTTCGCATTTATCCGGATCCTTGGAAGATTAGAGAGGAAGACAGGTGTCTGAAGTATGCAAGGCCGGTTGGGCGCAAGTTCCACGTAAGTCAGTATATATCCAAGTTCACTCAGCCCAGAATAGAGTAATAACCTGAACATCGGACTGGCCTTACGAGAGAAACCGCCCTACCCGATACAAAACCGCATGAGTACTGCGTTATTTTCTGTGTACCACTTCGAGATCACATACCGACCACACAAGGAATGGTATTGACTCGGAGATTGGGATGTCTTCGCGCTAGTATGGCGGATATCGTCAATATTCAGCCAACGTTGATCGATCCTTCAATCCTTACAAAGCGGTCAGGCGGTGCAAGGACTTGCTTGCTTGACCAGGATGTATGGATCTGCTATTAAGTAGTCCGTATACTTGTCCGAGAATGACTTGATAGATTACTCCGACTCCGTCAATCCCTGATCAGGCTTTGTCAAGTGTTACGCCGCCTGACGAGGCTGCCAGGCGTCGAAATGCCTGATAGAAAAAAGAAAAATTCAAATTTTCCGACGTAACGCCAGGACTACGAACAGGACTACGAAACTCGCTTTCAAGAAGACTCACATACTCATATTCCGCATACCAATTCTGAGTCCCTAAATCGAGTACCCGATCAACATGAATTACTGTACTTAACACAAGATATGGAGAGAAAAATGCAAGGAAAGAACGTGTATATATCATCTCTCCGCCTCTCCACCTCTCCTCTCCTCTTCCCCTCTCCTCTCCTCTTCCCCTCTCCTCTCATTTACTCCCCTGTACGCTCCTGTACGCTCCCCCGTTGTTCTTGAATGTCCTTCGTTAACGTCCCCCTCTAACTGTCCGCTGATATCCAGCGCACCGACAACCTCAACAACCCCCGCTCCTAGCGCTGGAAGGAACGAAGAGGTTACAGCTCCTCATGATCCAACAACTTCCTCAGAGCCTCCTCGACCTGTTCCCGACTCTTCGACATAACGATCTGCGACGCATCGAAACCCTCTCCCTCTCCCCCTTTTCCTTTCTCTCCCTTCTCTTCCTCGATCGGTTCAATCGGTAATATCCTCACCTCCCCATCCTTCCCTCCCTGCTCCCCCTCTCCCCCCTTCTCCTCCTCTGTCTCTGTCTCCTCCTGCCCTGCCTCTGCGTCCGCCTCCAAATCCTCATCCCAAACCCCAAACACCCCCCTCCCCCTCCCCCTCACCCCGCCCAAAGCAACAGCGAACCCATCCACCACATCCTGCAGCTCGGCAGCCAACGCGTCGAGCGCTTGCACCACCGGGTCTTGCGGTGAGGCGGGTTGGGAGGAGGTGCCGTTTTGGATCGCGTTGGCGGAGTGTTCGAATTTGTCGGACGCTGAGGGGGGGTTAGCGTTGGGTGAAAAGGGGGGTGGGAAGAGGGGAGAGGGGGTAAGGGGGTAAGGGGAAGGGAAAGAGGGAGAAGAAGGAGGAGAAGGGGAGAGACGTACACCGCATAAGATCATGATACCGCTGCCAATCCAAATACGTCACGTCGTCGAGCCACGCATAGTCGAGCCCGATGTCGGCTTGGGCGTCTTCGGCGATTTTTTTGATGCGGCGCTGGGAGTTCGTGATCTGCAGGATTGGAAATTGCGAGTTAGGGTGGGTTTGGAGTATCGTGTGAAGGGTTTGAAGAAGAAGAAGGGAAGGAGAGGGGAAGGAGAAGACGTCGTGGATGAGGCGACCGCGCGAAATGAGAACCACCCGACCGACCGACATCATCAAGAGCGCGGTAGAGCGATCCGACGACCCAGCGAGCGGACACGACAAACGAAGAGAGATAGAAGGAGAGAAAGAAAACACACCTCATCGACCTCCCCCCCCTTCAACCCAACCCACCACGCATGAACATCCCCCCTCATCCCCTCAACCCTCTCCGCGAACTTACTCTCCACCTTCCCAAGCACCACTCCAAACTTCTCTTGTTCCTCTTTCGCTTTTGCCTTTTTCTGCTCTTTCTCTTGTTTCTTCTCCTCAGATGACGAGGAAGAGGAGTCGGAGGAGGAAGAGGAAGAAGAGGAGGAAGGAGAGGAGAGCTTCCACGCCGAAGAGCGCGACTCGGCTTTGCGGAGGTACCCCTCCAACCCTCTCACGAGCCTCTCACCCTCTTTCGCCACCTCCCCCACCAACCCCCCTTCTCCTCCTTCCGTTCCCCCCAAGTCCTGCAACTCTAACACACCCCTCTCCCGGATCTCCGTCAACCTCCCAGCCAACGCCTCGCTCTCCGAAACGATGGCGGTGGAGAGCGTGGATTCCCAGGCGGAGTGGCGGGTGGTGATGTCCAGTCTTTTAGCGGCTGTTGAGGCGAGTGCGGCGGCTGCGGACGCTGTGGCGTCCGCTTCTGACTGTTGGGTTTGTTCTTCGGATTTCTCGTCGGGTTGTTGGGAGTCGGAGCGGTCGGAGGAAGGAGAAGAGGGAGAAGAGACGCCCAGATCTTTCAAGAAATCGTCCAACTCATCATCTTCCTCGGCTGCTTCGGGAGTGGAGGTGGTAGAAGAAGCGCCGACGCCGCCTATAACGCGTGCGTCCCCTCCTCCTCCTGCTCCTGCTAGGGAGGCGTGCTCGATGGAAGCGGCGGAGTGCATGGGTTCTCCCTTTCCTTTTCCTTGTTTAGCCACGGTTTTGGGTGTAGGCGCAGGGGTGGGCACGACCTTCTCCTCAACCTCCGCCTCCGCTTCGGGTGTTGGAGCCGCTTCGGTGTGTGCGGGGTCCAAAACAACCGTCAACGCCGTCGCTTGCACCCCCGGCTCCTCTTTTCTTGTAACAGCCGGGGTCTCCCCAGCCTCAACCTTAGAAAGGAGAGAAGACGCAGCCTCGCGTTCGAGCTCGTAGATGACGGTGCTCGCTTCGTGGGCGGAGGCGTGGGCGATGGAGAGTGCTGCTTGGGCTTCTTCCTCCTTGTGTACAGGGGTGGGAGTTGCGGAGGCAGAGGGTGTGGGTGTGGGTTGCGCGGAAAGCTCGGGCTCGGCGGAGAAGGAGGGAGAGGAGTCGGTCGTAGGCACCGGAATGGCGATGGGCAAATCGACAAGTCGCGCCGTCGGTTCTGGGATCACCTCGGCCGTCTCCTGCGTATCCGGGTACGCTTCAACATGACTATGCACCTCCTCCCCCTTCATCATCGTCTTCTCCTCCTCTCCCTCCGACTCCGAAGCGACGACAGTACCGGTGGCATTCTCCGCCACCTTATCCCAAATCCTCCTCACATGCGGGTCCACCCACTCCCTCCTCCTCACTCCGAGCTCTTTCAGGACCCACTTCCCCTGCCGCGCAGCCACTTTCGCCGCTTGTGCACTTAACGCTCGTGCCTTTGCGTACGCCGCGCATAAAACGGGCTTGGCGCGCGTCCATGACGCGAGGACGACCGGTTGGACGGAGGCGTCGTAGAACGCGCGTGCTTGAATGGTGGTGGTGGATGCGAGGTCGAGGGCGCGGTGGATGTACGGGGAGACTTGGGAGGTGTAAGGGTGGAGGTGCGCGGTGTATAGCGAGAGGAGGCGGAGCTTCAGGAGGTGGGATTGGGTTCGGAGGGGGAGGGCGACGTAGTACGTCCATTGCCTGGAGATCTGCGCGGAGAGGGGCGCGAGGCGGGGGCGGATGTACAGCTCGTACCGCGGAGCGACTGCGCTGTCGAACCAT
This sequence comes from Crassisporium funariophilum, assembly GCA_014925845.1. Taxonomy (NCBI): domain Eukaryota; kingdom Fungi; phylum Basidiomycota; class Agaricomycetes; order Agaricales; family Crassisporiaceae; genus Crassisporium; species Crassisporium funariophilum. Next base: position 1,895,979 of record JACGCL010000005.1, read on the forward strand.
GGTTTTACGGTGTCTCTATACGCCGGCACGACCCACCCAACCCACACCTCCCTCGCACCCTCAACACTCCTTCGCACATACGGCTTCATCCCCTCCACCGCCTCCCCCACCGGGGCCGTATACGGCTCGAGCGCGTCCTTGGCTTTATGCACGTACGGCTCGGCGAGCGCGGCGGAGAAGCGCAGGGAGTGGGTGAGGGGCGGGAGGACGTACGGCTCGAGGATGTGGGTGCGGTAGGTGGTGAGGGAGCGGCAGAGGAGGGGTTGGGGCGTGGTGTGGCGGAGGGAGAGGGGGGAGGAGGGGTGGCAGGTGAGGAAGGCGTAGCAGGTGAAGAGGAAGAGGGAGAGTAGGAAGAGCGTGTCGAGCAGGGATCGAGAGCGTTTGGGTTCTGGTGAGGGTTTTGATTTTGAGACCTGCGTCGTTTTTGGTGTTCGTGTCTGTATTTCTTCCGTCAATTACTGGTAAAGAAAGAAAGAAAGAAAGAAGAACACGCACAGAACCACCCACAGAGCCACCCTGATCAGACACAAGCGCAGCACCAACGACTCTATCTTTACCCACCAGCTTCGCATTCGCATTCGCAATTTTACGCGTGGGCACGATCTGCTGCGACGACGAGCGGGACATAGCAACAGGCGGCGCGGGCGTCGACGGCTGCCTGCGATTCACAACCATCTCTCTCAGGTCGTCTTCGTACGGGGGTCGGGGGTCGTGTGCGTGTTGGATGGTTTGGTGGAGGGAGGACCGAGGTGCGTCAGAGGTGTGTCGTGGTGTGGTGTTTGGCGGTGTTTGGTACGCGTTTCTTGGCGACGGGTGCGATGGATTTGGACTTGACGTCTGACGTCACTTCTTGCTTGTGGGTTTATGCCTGTTGGGAAACGACGGAGGCGAGACGGTAGTGAACAAACAGCGAAACGCGCTCGTCTCTCCACACAGGACTCATCCAAGCGGGAAAACTCAAATGTATGCGCCCTCTCCCCATTTCCCCTTTATTCACATGCTGACCTGATAATCTACTGGACGACTGCAGAAGAATCAGATGTCCCCATTCGAGACGCCCCATCCGTCCATCCTTACCCAAGCGCAGATATTCAAACTACCCTCGTCGAAGCCGCAGCACTCGGGGGCGCCGTTGTCGCCTGTGCCGGTGCCGGTGTTGACGAGCTCTGGGAAGCTTAAGGAGAACCAGAATCGGTCGGCGCCGTGGGGGGAGCCATCGTACGCCTTTCTTATTGAAATTGAAATCAGGATCTAACGGTTTATTGGGTTGGTGTGTAGATCGAGGACGTTACATTCGTCTCATATCAAACACGCACGCCGATCCGCGTCCATCTCATCCTCCAATTCATCCTCCGCCTCCTCAAACCACCAACACAAGCATGACCCCGGCAAAGGCCTTACCAAACACAAGAAAAAACCGCTCAAATCAAACATGAAGCCCAAACGCTCCAAACGCACCCTCCCCCTCGCAAGCCCCTTCGTCTCCCGAGCCTCCTCACCCACCCTCTTCCCCACCCTCGACCCTGCAGCTGGTGCCGGTGGGGCTGGTACGATGCCCCCGCCCACGCTCGTACCCCGCAAACTCAAGGGCGCCGGCTTGAAACGCGGTCTGTCAGATACGTTCTACAACCCGAACTTGCCGTCACCGCACCCTCAGAACCGGCGGAGTATGGAGGGAGGGAGGAAGGAGAAGGTGTATGCGCAGAGCACGCATACATCCCCTTCTTTCAGAGCGGCCGAACCTGCCGCTGCTGTTGTTGGGCGGGGGATGTCGATGGATGCGATCCTGGGTTCGAGATCAGGATCGAAATCGAAACATCATATCACCGAAGTAGGAAGAGGAGTGAGAGAACGCAGACCCTCTGCTCCGAGCTCTTTTCACACCAAAGCCAAACCCAAAGCGCCTCAAGGCAACGCAACGCAAAAGCCCCTCCCATCCGGACTCGATGTCAATCTAGCCGGACCCCAACACTCTCCCCGCCCCCTCCTCCTCCTTCGAAATGGAGCACCGCGTCTCCACCACGCCCAGCCAGCTCTACAGCCAGCTACACACGCAGACGTGCGCCCACCCATCGCCATCAACGACATCGAACATGAAATGTCCTGGACGCGCGGCGCAGATTTCAACAGACCGCCCTCCCAAATGACCTTTCACGCATGGGAAGCCGCCGAGGTCTTTTCCTCTTCCTCTAACTCCTCTTCCAACTCTTCTTCCTCCAACTCCTCTTCGGATGAAGGACACCCCCACCAACACCCCCACCAACGCCAAAACAGGGCCCACCAAGGTATACCCGTCGACTTCGGCTTCGAGCTCAATGCAGGCATGTTCGGGGACGACGCGTGGGGTGTGTCGACGCCGCTTCATCTCCAGTTCCTTCCCAATTTCAGCATTGGTGCTGGTGGTGCGCAGCAAGAGCAGGAGGAGACGGTCAGGAGGTCTAGCTCGAGTGCGGATTTGCGCCATTCATCTTCTTCGGCGACGGGGATGGCAGACAGGGGCAGGGGTAGGGGCATGGGTAGAGGCAGGGACAGGGAAGGGGGCAGGAAAGGGAAGGAGGGCGTGGCGAGGGTGCGGTCGTTGCCTTCTTTAGGCGGTGCGAGCGGGGGTGTTAGTGTAGCTGGCATTATTGCGAGGCGCGAGACCGGAGACCCGGTGCGGGCACGACGGAGTGGGGAGGATGAGGATGAGGGGGAGGGGGGGTTGAGGTCGTGTTGGTCTTCGCCTTCTTCGGAGGAGGAGGAGGAAGAGGAGGGGGAGGTTGTCGAACGGAGCGCTGGGGGCGCTCGGGGAATGTGGGACGCTCAAGAAGACCGAGAAGAAGGAGAAGACCAAGAAGAAGAAGCAGGAGAAGATATGGACCTCACCGACCCGCTCACCGCTACACTCACGGCGGTGGGCGCTGCCGCCAACGCCAACGCCAATTTGAGTAGAGGTTGGGGCTTGGGAGAGGAGAGGTCGGCGTGGGTTACGGATAGCTTGATATCGCCTCCTACGGGGTATTTGAGAGAGAAAGGTCTGCTTTATCCTGATTCATCGAGAGCGAGGCTGATTATGTTTGGTTAGATGTCGACCAAGGCGACGACGAGCAACACGGAGACAACGGAGAACAGCGCTCCAGGACGAGCTCCTCATCGGACACAGCATCGCCTTTCCTGAGAGCCTTTTCCCCGGCGCCTTCCGCCAAACCCACCACCAGTACCAGTACCACCACGCGAACGCGCAGCGGCACCATCGTACCCGTCCGTCCCCCCACCAAAACCACGGAGAAAGCCCAAGACCCGCCAGGCACGCGCCGGACTCGAAGCGGGACTTTGCTCGGTCCTTTGCCTCTTCCTCCTCCTCCTGCAGGTCCATCAACATCGAAACCGCACGGCGTTTCGGTGGGTGGGCCGAGCGCACCGGCGAGACGCGCAAGGAGCGGGACGATCTTGGCTGTTCCACCCTCATTGCCGTCGCTGTCAGATGGAAAGGCGTTAGGGAGTGCGTTGGGGGCGGGAGGCGGGGTGAGGAGGACGAGGAGCGGGACGGTGGTTGGGCCTGGCGTGGGTCCTGCTCTGTCTACTCAAGGCCGGTTCGAGGAAGAGGAGGAAGAGGACGACGTCGACGACGAAGAGTGTCGAGGGACGCAAGCTAGTGCCGATGCGGTTGGGATGGGAGTGGGAGAGGAAGAGGAAACCGAAGAGGATCTAGATGTGGATGCGGAGGTCGAATGCTACCAAGACGCGCTATACGAGCCGCGCGTGGGGTCCTCACCCGACCCGATCGACTTTTTGCGGTTCAAGCATAACTATAACCATCCTCGTAACACGCAGAGTCAGAAGTGGTCGGTCGCGGAGGGTGCAGAGGAAGTGGAGGAAGCAGATGAAGCAGAGGAGGTGGATCTAGACGCGTGGTGTGTGGCTGATGAGCCGCCGTCGCCTGTCGTGCAACGGAAGGCCCGTCTCGCTCTTAATTCCGGGTCTGGGAATGGGAATGGGCTCGCGAATGGGATAATGAACAAGAAAGGAAAGAAGAGGCAAGCGGGTACTCTAAAAGCTATTGCGCGCTTTGCTGGGTTGGAGGAGGAGGAGGAAGAAGACGAAGAGGTTGGCGTTGGAGGTGCTGGAGGAGGAGGAGGTGCGGGAGAGGGATTGGGAGAAGGGTTGGGAGAAGGGCAAGAGATGAGTGAAGATGAGCTGCTTTTGGGGCCTGGATCGACGAGGGATATATGGGTTTGAGGATGGATGTAGGTTTGGACCCTGGTCTTTCTCGTTGTTTCTTTCTTTCTCGAATTGGTGACGAGGTGCAGGTGCTGACGATGCTCATAGGTTCTGGTTGTGCTTTCAAAACCGGCTTTCGTTCTATGCTTCGGCGGTTCTGCATCTGCACTGGCGAGCTACTTCTACAATTCTCGGTCGACTTTTTGCTTTTCGCTCTGGGAGACTCGACTCGTGGACCCTTGGGCTCTCATTTCGAACTTTTGTTGCTTTTCTCACTTGATTCTTCTGCTGATACTGGGTTCTTGTTGCTTGTTGCTCTGTTACCATACTGCGCTGCTCTCTCTGGCTTTAGCTCAATCCTGACCCTTTGGTGTTCTATCCGCTCTTACGCTTATGTTACTCTGTAGTTTTCACCTTTCACCCTCGCTAGTGTTTTCCGGCTTGAGTTGTTCCCTGATGTTATCGTGTTCTTTCCGCTCTCTTGTCGCTCTGTAGTTTTCACGCTCGCTACTCTTTTCCGGCTTCACTTCTTTTCCGATGTTTTCGTGTCCTTTCCGCTCTCTTATTGCTTGCTCCGTTAGCCTTTCTCAGGAATTGCATGGACTCCGACAAGGCCGCTCACTCTCTCTCTCCGGCTTTGGTTCTTTTCGTGCTGCGCCTCGCTTGTTCCTGTCCGGCAATCATTCACATCGTCGTCGCTATCACTGTCTTAATGCTGCTGAACTATACCGCACGCTCGCTCTCGGCCCGCTCGACACTTCTGGACTGTACTAGACTGTACTTCTATTCTATTTCCGCTCGGTCTTCTACTTGCGAGGATGCTCGTTTACTGGCTTTCGGACCCGTTCGCTACTCTACATCCTTCTATTCACCTACGTTCCGTACACCTCGTCTTTCCTCCTTGCAGGCTTGTTATTATGCTCTGTTGCCTTTAGTCTACTTTCTCACACTTCACTTGTACATCATACATCAATCACAAACAATATTCACTGTCACACTTCGCATTCCCCTCCGGAAAACCCGCCGACAGTCCGACAGTCCGAAACATGCTCGGCGCGTCCGGTATCTACCTCATTTCAGGATGTCACATTCATATCAGAGGAAACCAGTATGCAACCCTCCGGCGACAGCGATAGAAATGGCAAACAAATCCTATTCCAGCATCCAAACGACTGTAAAGTTCCGAACGGAGCAAGACGTCCGCGACAGAACGCTATTTTACCCCCATCCAACGCAAATACCAGCCGGGGGCTATTGACCCTTTATTTTATTCAATTCCCGTAATTCTCATCTCCTTATTCGTTGCCATTTGTTCCCGCTTTCTTTCCGAACCACCGACTGAAGGAGCGAGCATCGTGGCAAGGATCGTGGCATAGGAACCCGCGCTGTCTTTTGTGAACAATACGTTCGGGATGGGGTATGGGATTGTATTGTATCGCATCGTCGTATCGTATCGTACCAGCAGATTAGATTTAAGATGAACAGATGACATGGCTCCCCTACGTAGGGATGGTTTAGGGAGTGCATGAGTAAGAAAAACAAGGTTTTGCGTTGCATGACAATCTAATGTCAATATCTCCCCTCGCTGACTCCCTTGGGCGTGTGAAGACACAACACGGAAGGGGTGCTCTGGCGCCCCAGTTGTGTGTATATCCACCGCTGGGTTATGGCACTGGCAACTTGCGGGTCGAGGCTTCGGGCATATGGGCCTTTGGTTGTCGTCGTTGACAGGATGATGTGTCTAGGCGCTGTGGGTTGGAGTTAATAAGGTAGGAGTATTGCGATCTGCCCCCGCCTCAAGGCCTTGCAAGAGTTAATAATATAATCTATGTAAGGCGTATCAGTACCTGATGATGTTTAAAGGTAATGCCGGACGGTGATGAAATGGTCGAAGAAAGCAACTTGAAGGTCGAGTCAACAATCATGCCGTAAGGCCAGGATGCTGCCTAATGTCCTGCACATTCCAGAAAATACGATACAGAGATACGGCTGGGAAGGAGCTGACATTTAGTTCGACGGCGGCCGAGGTGCCCACTGGATCACGATCCATCCTGGGGTAACGTAATATTTCTTCAACAGTCCGCCGTCCCATATAAACGCGCGGCGTTCAGACAATAAGCCTGGCATGAGATGGCGTCGCTCGAATCTCCCACCAAACCTACGACGTGGAAAATAAAGTCTGAGGAACGGCAAGAGAAACCATAAATAAATATTCGGGAGGAGGGCTGACTGAATGCGAGTGACCCATCGGATATGATCACCGACTTTCAGTAGTTTAGCGACGCTGTGGAGGCTTGTGGAGAGCGCCAGAGTATTTGCCTCCATAAGGCAAGCTGCCGCTCGTCCAGGGAATTGCTAAACCAGAGTAACCGCAAGTGTTTAGTTTGCCACAGAAAGATCCAACCAATGGACCTTGGATAATGGCGTGTTCCACCTATTTCTGGTCGTCTGCTTGCTATTCTTCCTACTTACCAGCGCTTGACCCTAAATTGGAGATGGTCGCCTTATCATTTTTTTGAACAGGTTTTTACCCATCCGCTATCCAACCATCAAAGATGTAGAACGCGTATTGGCCGACAGGGTGAGGCTCCGGAAGCGCTTTGGCGTTTCAGGGTTGGCCACATGGCTTCAGCCTGCTTTAATTATCTCCCCTTTTGGTAGCGGACCTTGCAGACAATTACTTGACGAGGTCGCTCCATTGGTTGGGAGTGTGCAGAGCTCGGAGGCTTTGGATAGTGGCAGGCGGGGTTGCAAGATATGTCAGGCTTCCCTCCGCCGATGTTTTCACGTAGAATACAGGCTCGAGCTTCTTGTTGAATCCTCCGATGGATCGTCGACGTTACGTTGTGCTCTTGTATTGAGAATATGGCACTTTGGCCCAGGTCAAGGCGGCCAGACAGCATTCAAACAAATCGGATTTTGCCATGCTCCAGCGTGAACATGTATGTCAATTTTGAGGGCGCGTAATATCGTCGCGCAAACCCACTGGTCATCGGACCGATCCACCATAGTCTGACGTCCAGGTCGATCGATTTACCACTGATAGTAACAACACAGGCCCTACCAAGAAGGAATAAGTGGGAGTCACTTGTTTGACGATGCTTACGAATGTAGACACGGCCAATGTATCTCAGCAGCATATCATATCAGGCTTTCCTTGGAAGGCGTAAGAAAACCTTGATGATGGCGACGGTCGTTTCCGAGGAGATGTAAATCTGTATGCGCCCAGATATGCTAGAAAGGGAACCTCCGGAATTCCTTAAAATCGAGCCCATGGCGAGGCATTCAGTCATGCCTTATCTTTATTGACCTTCTCATGACGGAGGTAATGATGGTTCAAGAGACTGCATGACTTTGACTTTTGGTTGTGGAATATTTCAGCAAGGTGCAATTAGCCTTCGTAGTGATGGATATCAACCCTGCCTATTGGCGTTACGGGGGACGTGGAGACCTCATGATCACGAGAACCGACCTTGCGCGTCGTCAACGGTCAGGCTTTCGGGACGAGCGCATGCGAAGTCCGTCAAGACCGATAAGAGATCCACCGATTTGTGGAGACTTTCAGTGAAGGATTTCGCTTCGCTAGAATACAGATGGGTCAGTTTGTGTTCAAGATCATCAGGCGGTATCCACCTATGCGAACTTTGTAAACAGATAATGACATGGGCCTGCCGTCACGTACTCAGAAGGTCACCCACGGAGTCTGGACGGAAAAAAGATCATCATAATGGTTATCGTTGAGCGAGAATGAACCGGAGCATAACCTTTGCGTTCCTTACAATGTCAATGTCAAGTATCCCCTGTTGAACCAACCCAACAATGTACAATGGAAGATGGGCAGAAAGCGCCCGAGTGGTGTGTGACTAAAGCCTATCAGAAGGGAACAAAGATCTGCAGCTGAAGTTGACACGACTAAGCGGGGGTCAAAATTGGGATAATTACTCCAATGTGATTCATGGTACCCACCAATAAGTAACCACGAACACAGCCAGTATAATATTGGCATACACAGTTCATTCAGTCGGGTGCTTCGTTCGACTGATGAACAAGGCGCGAGATCTTGAATCCACAGCCCGCGATACCCTGGTCGTATGTCTTACAATGCTCGTCCAGGCTCTTCCTTAGATACTCTGGATCGTAGTCTCGAAGCCACTCGGGGTCGACAAGAAGGACTGGTCGCAAGGCGAACGCGTGTGGAAGTCTAGACAGTGAGCCGTGCTGAAATACATGTCAACGCAAAGGTTGTGCCTCAACCGACGGCCATAGGATTCAGGATACAAAAGTCGGATTCCGAGTTGTGGTCTTCCATCATGAAAGTTCACATCACATGACCGCGTCTTTGAGAGTGGTCATAATTTAGAATAGGGGCAAAGACCCATGAAAACCGAATGGAAACACTGAGTACTTGAGTGAGACTCAATGGTTGTCTTCAGCGGAGAGTGCGAGAAGAAGGGTTGTGTGTTCATCATTCAGATCGCACCTGCTACCGCATTATTGCCAGACGACAAACACAAGCCCACTTTAAATTGCAAAGATTTGGCACAGATACTGGAAACATTGCGTCTGCTGAATGCCAAGCTTGTGTCAAATTGCCAAAATGCTGGTCATAATGATTGACAACTAATATATAACTTCCAGGACTGAGAACGGTCTGTAAGCCTACCAAGCCATTGCCGCATCGAGCTTGCTTCGAGCATGACTCAAGTAAAAGCGCTGATCTTTTCTTTTTGTCGGACTGAAGGAGGCGTAGAAGGGCGGTTTCAGCTTACTCCTTTTAATTCCCTTATATCGAGTTCGCCGAAGAATCTAGACCGCGCTCATGAAGAGTGAGGCGGTGCTTGTAAGAATTTGATGATAGATCAGTCTTGCTAAATTCCCGCACTTTCCTCGTACTCAGGTTGCTTGCAGGCCCGGTTGTCTCGCGCAGCTTGGCACTCGGTGGTCAGTATGCTAGGGCCTACCGCAAGGCAGAAGACTTGAAAGCTTCGCAATATTGTAAGTCGGCTGCCGTATCTGCTAGATTCCGTCAGTCGACTTTAATTCTATGGGGCAGTCACCGCGGTCGCGGTCTAACATTGATGATCTCTGAGGCGTCAACGTGTACCGTAAATCTTTGTCAGATCCATGACAGTAACAGCACTACAAAAGCAACATGGTGAGAGTCCTGATCCATATTCGAGAAAGACCTATACAGAGGAAAGGCTATCCCTTGAACTGACTCGACCATTTAGCCAGATCGAGCAAGTCACCGCACAATCAGTTATTCCCATGATGTTCCATTGAAAATGGGTACGTAGAGAGGTGATGAATACAACAGGAGCTACAACGTAAGATTTGTGAGTCCGGTGACGGAATATGCCGCTTAAGTGTACACTATGAGTGAACGTGGGTTTGGTTGTTTGTGTGAAAGCCAAAAGAAAACAAATTATGGTGGAAAACAGAAAACATAAGTAGATGAAGGAGCAAATGACCCCAGGAAAACATGTGCATGACATTAAATGCCTTGCGGAGAAAGAAAAGAGGAAACAATATCACAGCATTCAATATACTCGTTGTCGTCCAAACGCTACAAGCGTGTGATAGCTTTGGAGTCCATTGGCATCCCTGAAGATAGATGTTAGCATTGTCACAACAAGCGCCCAATATAGAGACGGTAATACAAGGCAACTAACCTGAAGGATCGATGCCATTACGAGCGAGTATACGGTTATGCCTGATCAGTCTAGCTTGATCAAAGCTGCAAGGCAAGTTCCATTAATATCGAAGCCAATAAGGCGAACTTGAGACTTACTTGACACGTTCACGTCTCATGATTTCCAGCACCTCCTGTGTACCGCGCTCATCCAAACCAGTTCGTAAGTCACCGTCGTTGATGTTCGCCTCAATATCGAAATCTGAGGACGTCATTCCAGCTCCCACTTGTTCTGAGAACGTTGAGAGAGGAACATAATTGTTCAACATTGGGAAGAAAGACTTGACGCGGTCGGGAACATGGGGTATGATAAATGCACGATAGCGATACGTCACTGCGGTTCGAATTCGTTTAGGTTGAGTGCCTCATTAAGTGTGGCGTTGGACTTACACATGACCAGCAAAGACAAGAAGGCCACCAGGGACAGATAGAACAACATGATGTTGGTCTTGTTGAGTGGGTTTTATAGAGGTTTGTGAAAGAGTTGCCTTGGTCACTGTCAGGGTCAACTAGGTCGTAAGCGAGCTGTTGTGCCGTGTGCCGCACACGATCAATCCTCCACGTGATCTAGATGTCTCCTAATCACGGTTTTGTGGACAAGTTTGTGGCCCGTGGCATTGTAATTTAGCACCATGCTCTTGTATTCCGCGTACAAAAACTGAATGGCATCCTTATAAACCCGACCTTGCAGTCTTCGAATACGTATTCGCGCCCTCAATCCACTACCAACAAGCAACATACTGAATCTGACGATAGATCCCAATGATTTTACAACTACCAACTCTGTTTGATTCTCTGGAGGTATCTTCGGAATATTTTGACCGGAGCAAAACCTTTCTGATCTCTCTCATAGAAAGAATTCTGCCCACCCCTGGATACTTCCTTGATCGCCGCCCTCCTTGTTGAGATTGAGTTGGATGCCGACGGACAGTCAAATCAACCAACGCAGGATCAGATTGACAACCTCCGGGCAACGCTTTCGGCGCTAGCTGAGCAAGCAGATGAAACTCAGCTCACGGAATTCTCTGATGGTCAGCTTATATCTCAGTTCGAAGAAACCATCTCTAGCTGGACCACACCCGACCAAGATCAGGAACAGTCCGCGAATGCTACTTCAAGGAGCTCGGGTTCCTCAGAATCCTCGCAGCACTCGTTCAACTCGCCACTAGGATTTCTGCAAGCTGCCCTACCTGATATACCATCGACGAGACTGAGAAAAGCCTTGGAAGAATGGACGCGAGATGATGCGGATATGTGGGACATTATCTCAGGCGTGCTTACGGAAGAATCTATACGTGAGATGGAAGAAAGGGGTTTGGATGGTCTGGAAGGACAGGAGGGTTATCCAATCTTCATTCCTGAGGAAGTTGATTGGGAGACAGTGGCGACAAAGAAAAAGATTCCACCCAAGGCTGGGAAGAGGAAAACACAACCGCGAGCGCACAAGGTATCTTTGCTCGACATCCGTCAACAGCACCATGTTCGCCCTACCGCGCAATCCGCGCACAGGCGAAGCGGCTCAAACATCAAATATCCCACAGGCGGGATTCCTGCCGATCCCTGGACACAAGTTTCCTCGCTCTCTGCCCATGTCGCTACTTTGGTACCACCACATCCACCGTCCGTCTTCCAGTCCTTCTTCCACTCGCCGGATTATGCAACATCTTACGATGCTTTGAGAGCCGCTCTCACATCGCTCTGCATAACCGCGCCACAGGACACCGGTAATCACACCACCGTTTTATTCAACCTGCTTGACGTCATTATGCCAGAATACGAAGATAGTGATGTAGAACAGCGGTCGCGTATAATCTCAGACATCGAGCTTGCCATCGTTATTGCAGACGGCCGAGGCGACGACGCTTTGGATATTGTCAGCGTCCTACGTGACCTAGACTCGGACTCCGATATGGGTATATACCACCTACGTCCACCGCAGCCCGTCGTTTCATACGACATCCTCAAAACTAACGGTGTTGCAGACAATTTGCCATCTGGTCCTCCGCCGGTTCCGCCCCCACCTCCATTGAAAGGCAGACAAAACACTGCGACGCCTTCTTCATCGGGAAACAAACCAAGCCCCTTTCAATGGCAAGCCGTTCCGCAGCGCAAATTCATTGACAGAAGCCCGCATCCACTCGCGCACCACATCCCTGCCTATTCGCGTGACGTGAACGGGAAGAAGACCCATCGAGATATGGGAAAGAACAGCATCAAATTTGATTCCGAAACATACGAGTTCAGGCGCCGCATGAGTGAGACTATGAGGAAAAGGAACGAACTATTACGCGAGGCGTCGCGGATGTGGCAGAAGGGGAATTCAAAAAGTCGTGGAGGCGAGGTTGCCCTATACTTTGCAGAAAGGGTAAATCATTCATGCTTTTGCGATGTCCCAGAAGAGAGACGCTTATTGACTTACTTGGTTTTGTAACATCTGCAGGCGAAGGAATACCAAGAGCTTGCCAGACAAGAGGCGCTCAACGCGGCTCGAGTTATGGTTCTATCAAAGAGGTATCTTTATTTAGCCTTGCCTGGTAGATTGTTCTCCATTCATCCGATTCATCTAGGGGCCAAGATACTGTGGACCTCCATGGTACCACCGTCATAGAAGCCACCACTATTATCAGGGAAATCTTGAAAGACCAAGGATTGTCAATTTCGCAGGGTATGTCTATGCATCCATTTTTCCCTCCTACATTCCCGCTCAGTGTTTTCTCTTTCACTATGCGTCGTCCCACTTCTCTCTCTCGCAAACTCATGCCTGTGTCTTGTTCTCGTTTCTCTCGTGGGTCCAATTCTTCGCTGTGGCGTCTGGGCTTTCCGCGACCCTTTACTCTGCCGTTCAATCGCGACCTCCGATATTTTTTGTGAACTTAAAAGCCAAACCTCTAAAAATCATCACGGGACGTGGTGCACACTCCGTGAACAAAGTTGGTGTGCTAAAGCCTGCGGTACGCAAAGCATTGGTTGACGACGGGTGGGTCGTGGGCTCCTGGGATGGTGGATTGGTCGTACGTGGGCGACGTACTGGAGCCTAGGAAGGTTCTCGGCTCTCTATGAAGCCCTCCAAAATCCATACACGCGTCTTTCGCCTCCAACCCATCGGCATCTTCGTCTATCTATTTGTCTGCGTCAACGTTATCATGAATGCCTTATGGTCACACTTCAACGTATCTGCTCCATGGACTTCTGATTCTCGCTATCTTTTGTTCCATTTCCGATCCCGGCCTACCTCACGACGAATTCCTTGAATCATCCTCCATCACTTGCTTTTTAACTCGGCTCACACCCACTAGCCATTCTCAGGCTGCGGTCTCACATCACCTAGAACTACACCCACCTTGGACCACATCTCTCCCCTCCATCGAAGAACCGTTTTGTCTTTACGTTTTCATCAGGCTATATCGTCGCATGTATCTTGCCTTTACTATTGTATCCTTATGTTATGATATGTAGCGCTATTACGATCCGGCGTATACCCTAGACTGTATGTAGTGTGTTGTCTTGACTTAATGGCTGGTAAAGTCATAAATAGGTGATCTTGCCCTTCCTTGGACAATCTATCTTACTGCTCGACTCTTTCAAAGCAAGTACCAATGCCAAGCCCTCTAAAGTCAAATCTGATGGCCTTTCTTAACTCTAGGCATTGTATACTCGAAGTCTTTTGAAATGTCTACTTTTCTGGCATATTAGTCGCAGTTGAATGTCTGATGCGGAGTTTGAAGACAGTGTGGCGTCTTCTACTCTTTGGGAAGTGGCTAGCGAGTAACGCGGAATGCGACATTCGATTCAATGGACAAATTGTTACTGAGCTTGAGGCTGAAAATTTGAAAATGAATTATGGCGATTCACAGCCGTGTATTATGATGATTAGTATGCCCAAGGTTCAGCGCTTCAACACTCAACAATCAGCTTTTGCCTCTTGCGCAGAATATTCAATACAATCACTCTCAAATAAATTGCCACAATTGTCTGAAGCATCAGAAATCTGACCCGTCATATCAGGATACATTTGGAGGGAGCCAAACTTGCGTTAGGGCTTCAGGAAGCTGGTAGCGCCTCGTGAGTATTTTGAATAGCGTTTGGCAAAGATGACAAGAGTGTTTGAGTCGATAAGTTATCATCTGTACAGTACTTAACCAGTGTGTACATGTCTTGCAAGCCACAGCACCTGTAATGGCACCAAGCCCACAACTACGTCGACACCTCAGACTAATCCACCCATCCGACCATCCAGCCTGAAGTACGATAGGCCAGCCGACTGACCGTTTTAGAACTCACCTCACCTCGTCGCATCTGGCCGCTCCGGCAGCAGTGCACATAAAAAGAGGGAACAAACCCACGACGGAATAAGAGCCAACTCAGAACCGGAGCTACGCCAACACAGACGATGCCTCCTGAATGGCGTATTACTACGTCGGGCCTCACGATCAGATCGCAATTGGCTTTCTGCCTGGTGTACAGCATGAGATGCAAAGGATGGACATGCAAGGGAAAACGGCGCTGGGCGGAGCCCCGTTGTATAAGGCAAGAATACATACATAGTGTCAGGTTGGATGTGCAATCTGCCTCAACGGACACTAAATGAACAATGAAAACAATATAGAAGTTTTGCAATGCCACAATATGCCTTACCTCATTCTTTCTTTTGGATTACCAGCGAAATAGATTAGCAGCCGTATCGCCCTAGACGTCGTGATCGAAAACTAGTCGCCGTTGTACTTTCAACCAAGATGCGGGGGCGGAAGAATCGAGCCGGGTGGAAAGGAATAATTATACGTCAGATAGGTACATGATACAGGTTGTCTATGATGATGCCGCCATCGGACTCGCTGGAGCATCTTCAACTTTTGGGATGACGCCGTTGTTCTCCAACAGAGTTTCTAGTTCACCAGATTGATGCACTAAACACGGAAAACAGGAAGTAACAGTCAGCACGCGGATGGTTTATTTATTTATAGATGCAATGGAAGAATTGGAGCAGGGCGAGCGTGAAGAGCTAGCACTGAAGGAATAAGACGTACTTCCGAGCAGAATGTCGCAACCACCAACAAACTCTCCATTGACATAGATTTGAGGAATTGTCGGCCATTCCCTGTGCCAAAACAAGAGATTGAGTCAATAACGGCGTAACAACTCGAATGAAGGATAGAACGTACGAGTACTCCTTGATCCCAGTCCTCAGCTCCTGGTCCGCAAGAACATTATATGTCTTCATCTTGTCCGATGATACACCGTGCAATTCGAGGATCTGGACTACCGCACGAGAGAAACCACATTGCGGTTCCGCGGGTGTGCCTTTCATGAACAGCACCACCGGGCTAGCCTTGACGGCGGATTCAATTTTTGAACGAGCCTCTGTTGATATGTGCCTGTAAGCTGCGAGACGGCTGGTAAGGATTGTGGAAGGTGCTGTGCGCGGAAGTAGCTTGACCTAAGTTGCATTGCATCTGAGTAATTCATCTATATTTTGGCGATGCTAGGTAGCTTACTGATGAGCGTAATGTAGGTCTGAACATTATGGTAGCAGTGAGGATGTTGGTGGATGTGGTTGAAGAGAAGGGTGTGAAGAAGTTGTTGCAAGCTGAAAGTCAATTCCACGCGTTGTGACGATGATGAGAAAAAGGCTCTCGGGGTCGAATGATGTAAGCCGCTCTTATGCAGCTATATTTGAGCGTGATTCAGACTAGCCAATGGGGTAGCTGCTTTCACCATGCTACTCAAGGTAACCGGGACACCCAGTACGTTAATATGCATCATTTATTCTTCTACCTTTCTGTTCTCATTCCGAATCCTAGTCAATCATCATGAAGGTTGAGAACCGCACATTTGTTGTTTCAGGAGGGTGCGTTAGCATTCTGCTCTCAACCTTGCCCGGCCTCCGGGCTACATTAATACTTGACACACAGCTCGTCAGGCCTCGGACTAGCTACCGTATACGACCTCATATCCCAGCAAGCCTGTGTATCTATTGTGGACCGATCTCCACCTCCAGATGACTTGATTTCCTCCCCTAACGTCAAATTCTATAAAACGGATATCACCATCCTAGCTGAAGTCGCTGCTGCCGTAAACGGGACAGTGGACTGGGCTACCAGCAACGGAGCACCTCTTGGTGGTGTGATAAACTGCGCTGGAGTAGGCACAGCGGCGAAAATCATTGACGCGCATGGCAAGCCCCATAGTCTGGATCTCTGGGAATTTGCCATTGCCGTGAACCTCACTGGATCGTTTAACTTGACGCGTCTGGTGTTGGAACACCTTGTCAAAGTAGAGCCGGAGGCAGGGAGGGATGGAGAGCGGGGTGTCGTCGTGTTCGTTGCGAGCGCGGCTGCCGTCAGTCATCTCCTTTCCGCTTTCCATTTCTCTGCGACTGATGTACCTACATAATAGTTCGAAGGCCAGCCAGGCCAAACGGCATACGCGGCAACTAAGGGTGCCCTACGCTCTATGACCCTTCCCATGGCACGCGACCTTTCACGGCACGCAATCCGCGTCGTGACGATCGCACCCGGGGTCTTCGACAGCAACATGACAGCCAACTTTCCCGACAAAACTCGCAGGAGTTTGGAGAATGAAGGTATCGTATACCCAAGGAGGTTTGGACAACCAGAAGAGTTCTCGAAGACCGTAAGATGGATTTTGGATTGCCCTTATGTGAATGGAGAGACGGTGAGACTGAGTGGCGCGGGACGGTTGCCTGGAAAACTATAGCCTTCTCGTAGTCATTTAAGTCAGGTATGTCAGTGATGCAACTTATCCTCAAAAGATCAATCTCAATGCTGTGATTCTAGCTATATAGTTTGTTTACGTTAAGCTAGTTAACAACAACATTGCAAACTCTCAAGGTCTTTCGAAATCGAGGAAAGAGACAATCTACCTCTGTCCTATCACCGTGCTCCTTATACTGCACCGTCCAAGGCGAAGTCAAATAGTCGTCTCCAAAACCTAGCCACAGCGCAGTGCCTGTAGTTCCATTGTCAACAGTGGTGAAATCAACCACAATCAACGTCAGCTTCTCGTACTCGGGTTGTAACAGAACATCTTCCAACCCCGTCCAGGCTGCATCTCGGCATGTTAGCTCTATGGATTCCACTGCGGAGATGTGCATGTCCAGATGTAGTTTTTGAAGGCTGCAAACTCCCGACGGCCGGTTGAACATCCGAATCGCGGTGTAAAGCATATCGGCAATCCCGAAGTCCACCAGGGATAGATGAACCGAGGTGAGTTGCGGAAATATTCCAAGGTCAAATTCGCTCAGATAACTGTCAACTGGGAGCAACAGGTTATTTTGAACAGAGCTTTACAAGGCAATGCTTACCATTGCATATCAGGGAGAGACTGCGAAGAGAGGTCGCAGTCTTCCGTACGATTTTCCAAAAGAATTGACCGTCTGAGTTGCCGGCCGCAAAGATCGAGACATGGTCCAGGTGCGAAACATCGATTCTCTGCTTTTCGCCATCCAGGAAACCACTCACGGCGGCAGCGACGAAGGGACGCTCGGGGTATATTTTATCGTTATTCACAGACAGTGATTTGAGGTGAATCACATTTGAGTCCGGGGCAGGCCCTTCGAAGACGCTTAGGTTTTCCGTGAACTCGACCAGGTCAAACTCCAGCTGCGTCAAATATCTGCAATAGTATAAGCAGGTGAGGGGTAGATTGGTGACGTTACGGAAAGTGATTGCCTTCAAAGAGGGCAACGCAAGGATACGGCGGATGGAGGGATTCATCTGTTTAGCGATAGTTCCGTTCCAGTAGAAATCTTCAAGCACAAAGTGTTCTATGTGGTCAAGTTCGCAAATCAAGAATTGTAGGACTTTGAAGGCCCCGACATAATATGACAAGTCTTGTTGCCCAGTTGGGTACGCCGGGGTTACCAGACTCAGTGAAAGAGTCTGGATGTATGTCCTTATCTCCGGGTGGTCGATAAACAGGTTTATGAGTATATAGTTGCCAGGATGGTCGATTCGAAGGTCTGTTCTGTGAAATAGTAGCCTTCGACACCGAGGAAGGAGGATTTCGGAGACAAGAGCAAGGGCCCGAAGGGTGGTATGATCATCATGGAGGAAGTATACAATCTCGTCAAGGATGTCAAACGGGATTAGCGGGTGTTCTGGTGCCATTGCAGGCTGCTGAAATCTTTATATATGGATCAAGTGGTGGGGAGAATGGAACAATGACTGCGATAATCGATGGCCGGCCAAGGATTGAGATGGCAGGAAAGGTAGCACCAAGTATGAGGTTTGACAATGAATTCTCACGAGGCTTGAACGACTTCCTGAATTGCACGGTTTGGGCAAGCCTTTCTCAAAAAATCTCAAATGTGCCTAGAACTGGACTCTACTTGTCGTTCTGTGGGAATAGACAGCGTTTTCACGTCCAAATACTTATGGGCCAAACGACATGGATTTTGGAATGAGAACATATTCGATGACTGTGAGTTGAATGCAAGGACACCCGTGCTGAGAGGCTAGAAAAGTCATATATTGGAAGCCCTCTAGTTGGATCAACCCCACATGTGTATCACCACCGTCCGAGTCTTTATTCCGTAAACCAGGCCTTGTTAAAAAACTTATATTTCTTCTATGACCATGTCTTCATCATCTTCATCGTCTGCCTTGATCGCTTTCACTTTATTGAAACCCATTTGTGTTTCGGGTATTTCATCAAGCTCATCGAACTCCTCGTCCGCGTTCGTAATCTTGGGCTCGTCACCTTGAAGAAGCTGCACCAAACGCTCAATGTGTTCGGAAATCTGCAGGCACCAAGGTTAGCAGTGCGAATGCAGATATACATTCTCAAGCACTTGCCTTATCAACAGTTTCGTTTTCGTGCGTCATGCGCACGATTTCATAGACTCCGTGTTGCCTCAGGTAATCGCGCCCCCAGCGAGTGTGGCACAGCAACAGAAGGATCTCAATGTGCGTTAGGCGGATCGTAGAGTCGGATTCGCGTTTCTTCGTCGACGGCAGGAATTGGAGAGCCTCTAGGAGTTTTTCTTGGTCCTACATCACATGCTCAACTCAAGAAATCGTTAAGGGTTTGAGATAGTAGAACGTACGTCTAGGTCGTATTCTTCGGGACCTGCGAGTGGAAGGAGGATGTAGGGGAGTGCATCTACTCCTGGTCCGGTGATTTTAGACGGAGGGACGGCAACTGCGACAGATTCTGGACTGAGGATGGCTTTGTGGCCTGCGGCATGAAACGCGCAATTTCTAGAACGGAATGAGTTTGATTGCTTGAACGACGATAAGCTCAGACTTACTTGATGGCAGATGCAACCCCGCCCCTTCGGATTGAATCCTTGTGCTCAGTAAAGGGCACAATTTTAGCGAGAGGATACTCCAAAGTGCTTCCAGATTTGAGAACCTCCATGGGCTGAGGAGAAAGGAAATAATTTCTCCCAGTTGGCGACTAAATAAAGTTGATGATCAATTCATAAACTCGACGAAAACTTCTGCCACTTACAACGGTCATGTTAGCAAACACACTAGCCAGAAAATTGAGTTCGGCTTTCCGCGTCCTTTTTGAAAGATCTTCAGTTTCGTAAACCGAGGCACCTTGGACGAATGCATCGATCAGGAGCGGCAAGGCCATGACTTCTCTGCTCTCCGCGGTCGGATATGGCACTGGCGCAGGACATGATCCACAGCGAGACTCAGTTGTGTATAACGAGTTTGCAAGTCTTATATCGGGGATGATGGTCACTTTGAGAGTTAAGAGGACGGAGCAGGCAGGCGATGATGCTGTTAGATTCGAAAGCAGCATGGCTGCGAGATCGGCAAGGATGGAATGAGGATTCTAAATCACAATGAGCAGGGGCTTTCCAAAATAGAAAGAAAAGCCGCACAATGATGTAAGAGACAATGAAACTCAGGAAGGATGCTTCCGAGAGGGGTGCTATCAGCAGCGGTGAATCCGATAGATTAACCAGTGCTCGGAATGCATCGTGGGCCACACTCTTTAAAAACGTCAGATCATAAGCAAAGTGAGCAGATACAAATACACACCAATTGATCCCTACATAACACCTTCAGATCCCGTATTATATCACTCTCTTTCGGTTTTTGTAATCCTCCTCCTTGAAGTCCGGAAAAAAAGATATCTCGGTGTGGTGCGCCTGCTATTGTTTGGGGCAATAAATTCTCTAGGGCTATCTGCCGCACTTGATGATTTCTATCCCGCAGGAAGGGGATGAGCTGGACGACATAAGCGTGAATCTTGCTTTTCTTTTGAAGCCAGTTGTGTTCCTCCTCACCTCACGGAGCTGGGCGTCCATCTGAAATATTTATGCACGTGATGTGCTATACGCGACCCTAATACAACGGCTGACATAAGCAGACTCATTGTCTCCGAGTCCGCGACTGTAGTGGCCTGACTGGCCATCGAGTAACACAACTGGACGTTGGGTACCTTCTGCTATCGCTCTATGGTGCTATGGCTGGGTACAACAGGACGCGCTATGTCGAACACCTGCTAGAGAAGACAGAAGGTTTACCGCCGTCGTTCACCGTGCACCTTCACCCGGAATACTGGGTGTTGAATAACGGATCGAAGTTTCTTTACCATAATCAAATCGCGGTATGTTTCGCATTCATCTAACTTTCTTCGGAAACTGACAGTTGATATAGTCACTTCTTGATGACATTCGTGGACACCGAATACCAATAGACTTTCTGGAGCTGTTCGACTCGGCGCGCGTGCCGTTCTATGATGGTAAGGTTGTATCAAAATACCTCAACCAAACGGTGCATTGATTTGAACTGGATAGGGTGTATGGTTGTGGAACTACTCGACTATAGACCGCAGAGAAGCAAAGAGCCTGCTCTGAAGATCCCCGAGAAGACTCGCGTAGTACTCCATCCCAACTCTGAAACCCTGTGGGCGGACATCTGTTCATTGAATCAGAAGCACGGTGGAAAGTGGACCGACAAGGACGCATTGGAGATTGAGGCGAAGCTGCTTGTAAATCGATCCTATGCTGTTCCTTACTTTCTTTAGCTAACACTTCTATAGCTCGCAACGTCCCAACCCCTCTGTCTTGACCCGGACCCCCACTTGACTCGCATAGTCAACCATGTGTTGAGAATGTCGACGCCTACCATGCCTATGTCCTTGAAAAGGAAGGCATCCGCCTTGGAACCTGAGGAAGATGGACCGGAGAAGGTCAGGAGGGACAAGATACTTTCATTCATGGCTCCTCGAGAAAGGTCTCATGCTGCAAAGTAAGATTTTTCCCATTTGCGATTTCTTTCTTGTTGAATTCTGATCCATGGAAACACCAGTTATCGTCTTTTGGATGCCATCAATGCCGCTCGTTCAAAGACTGAGGAAGGGGCAGCATCTGCTGCGGCACCAACCCCAGTGTCGAGCAATCAATTCATGTCTACCACGCCACAGCCTCCACAGCCAAGTCAACCTCAACCGCCTGCAGCGCCGCCTACACCAGCACCCATGAACGTGCAGGCTCATTCTCCAACAGATTCTGACAACAAGACTCAGAAGGCAAGGAAACCTGATACCCCTCAGATGCCTGGTTTCAACGTCGCCTTTTTGCGCTCCAATGGATCGCATACCCCCATTCCCCCACAGCCTACACATCAATTTGTCAACCAACACCCTCCACCAACTCACCCCCCTACGAATGGTAATGCGCTCATGCAACCTCAGGTCTACGCCAATGTCCAGGCGGCGACAGAAGCGGCTAAGAGAGCTGCTACACCTGCCCAACAACTCCAAATCCAACACCATGCTCTGCAGCTGCAACAACAACAGATGCAGCAACAACACCACTACCTTCAGCAATATCAACTCCATCAGCAGCAGCAGCAGCAACTCACTCAGCAGCAGTCATCATCACAACAAACGCAACAACCACCCCAACAGCAATCCCGACCCTCATCACAACCTCAACACCCTCAGCCTCAGCAACAACCGCCGACGCAATCACTAGCAACTACCCAACAACATCAACAACCACAACAACGCTTTACCCAATCCCCTAAACCGCCCATCCAAGCGAATACCACAAATCCCCCCCATCCTCAACCTACACCACAAAGTTACCCTGGCGTACCTGCTGGTTTTCAACCTCCCATTCCAAATCCCCATTTCCTCCAACAACCACCATCAGGCGTTCGTAACCCGTCGCACTCCCAAACCATTAACCCAACTCAGCAGCAACAACCACAAGCACAGTCTCAACAGGTACCCCAGCAAATTGGCCAACAGTCTCATGCGCAGAACCCATCCAACTCGTCCCAAGCACAGGCAGTGGCACAAGCTCAGCTGCTTTACTCGCATCAGGTGCAATTGAACCAAATGTCACAGCAAATGACGCAGCAACAACGAGCGAACTTTTTGATGCAGCAGCAGCAGCGGATCTTGCAAGCCCAGAATGCGCAGAACAATGGTGGAGGACGGCTCACGCCCCAAGCACAGGCTCAAATCCAAGCAGGAATAGGTCAGCAAGGTCTTGGACAATCTCAGATGCAAGGTGCCGTTGGAACACCGTCGCCCGTACGGAGCAGCCCTGTTGTCAATACCCAGCACCTCACAGCAGTTCGTTCCTCGCCTATGCCCGCAAAGGCACAGATCCAACCACAACCACAACAGCAGCAACTCACACCTCAGCAACAGATGACCCTTCATCCGCAGCGCATGGCATTTGCACCTCAGTATAATCCATCACAGCTGAGACCGTTGGTGCATGGTGTTTCGCCACAAGGTCATATGGTTATTGCCCCTGCTCAACAGCAGCAGAGTGTTCCCAGACATGCAACGCCGACGCCGGGGCAGGCACAGATGGCAGCAGCTGCCTCTCCTCAGGGATCTACTGGTCCCAGACCGACTACACCTGCAGTTCTAGGTGGGGATGGCAAGCAACAGCAGCAAGTACAACAGCCCTTAAGACAGCAGACTCCTTCGCAACAGCAACATCAGATACAACAACAACAGCAGATGCAACTCGCCGCCGCATCACGGACGGCTTCACAGAGCCAATCTCCCCGGCCACCACAGGCGCAGGTTCAACCACCAGGACAGCCACAGCGGACGCCACAACTACAATCGCAGCAGCTACATCGGACGCCCCAACTCCAACAGCACCCACAGCAACACTCCTCCCCGCAAACCCAAGCTCAGGCTCCATCTCCGGCCCAAGGGCAATCTCAAGCGCAAGCTCCTTCGCAGCCTCAGAGTACTCAGCCACAACAACCAGCACAAATGACGCACCCGACTCATTATCCACAGATGTACGGTTACGGCGCAGTTCCTACACAGATGAATTTCCAGATGCCCGCGTATTGGAGAAATATGCCAGCAGCGATGGCTCAGCAGCAGCAGCAACAAGCTGCTGGCATGGGTGGCGCAGCGACCTCTGGTGGGCAACCAATGATGACGAATGGTCAGCAAGCTCAACAAGCTCAACAAGCTCAACAAGGCCAAGGGGGGTTACTGAATGGTCAGCAGCTGTCGTTGGCGCAACAAGGGGCTATGATGAGTGCTCAGCAGAAGTTACAACAGCAACAATTAGTAGCGCAGCAGGGCATGATGATGAGTGGGCAGCAAGGCGCTCAAGGAATGATGATGGGCAAAGTACAGCCGCAGGGCCAGGGACGAGGGAAAGCGGGTCCGAAGAAAGCGCCAGCAAAGAGAGGAGGGGGTGTGCAGCGATAATCGCTGCCGTGGGCTTGGATGTCTTTTGTTTTTATTGGCAAGCGATCGTTAGTTGACCTATTATTTGATAGAAGCTACTCGTTTTTTTTATCCTTTTGTTTTTGTAGTTGCATTTCATATTGTAGTAGCCGCATATATGTACCATAGGAAAGATTCACCTGCTGTTGTGTTTCCACATACTCTACCTCGCCATTAGGTGGAAGCGGTCGATTAGGTTGGATTTTGTTTGGTATCTTGCATTAACTCTGACCATTTTAAGACAGGCGCGATTTTATGAGGTGACCACCCTCATTTCATCTGCTTTTCGCTGCCAACTATTCACATCGTTCCTCAGACACGAGGTCATGTCTCTGCAATCAATAATCGGTGCGATTGTGTCGCAGCATGTTTTACCAGATGATTTAAATCGTATACACTGATTTATATCAAGCGTGCGTTGTAAAGGCAAACCTGGTGCAATCCCACTCCAGAACTCGGTACTCCCGGTCGTCGATGATCATGAACCATGCGTCACTTCCTTCTTCCAATTCTCGTCTCTCAGGAAATGGGTGCTGCATGATCAGAATGGCGATAATCGAGTAAAGAATGGATGCCCCCGTCTAACCCACGTCTTATTCGAACCATGTTTGTCTTCCATGCGGATGAGTCAAGATAAGGTTACCTTAGCTGGTTGGGGTCAGAAGTCGATGTCAACCTATAAGATCATCCCCAGCTTTCGACCATGTTTGCCTGACTGATCCTCCTCAGCCAGCCTCCAGACCTGACATGCTGTGGTCCTCATATCTGGTTCTTGGTCTTGTGCAACTATGTGCTTCAAAAGCGCTGCTGAAGCGCTGGGATGATATCTCAGAAAAACATTCCTGGGCTGAGATTCCTCGTGGCTGGGCGTATCGTGCTCCTGCCCCCGCCAACCACCTGTTTGAGCTGAGGATCGGTTTGAAGCAGAACGGAATCGACGCTCTCATCGAGAATCTCATGGAGATTAGTGATCCCAATCATGCCAGGTGAGTCGCCCTCGCCAGGTGGTATAATCCAATTGATGAATATCGCAATTCAGATATGCTCAACACCTGACCAAGGAAGAAGCGGAGGCATTCGTCGCTCCCCATCCGGACTCCGTAGAGGCCGTCAATTCGTGGCTCGACTTCCACGGCATCAACCCCGAAGACGCCACACATCGCTCTGGAGGCGGGGACTGGGTTACTCTTCGCGTTTCCGTGGCCCAGGCTGAAAAGATGCTTGGTACCAAATACAATATCTACCGTCATGCCACCTCTGGCCAAGACGTTGTCAGAGCAATGAGCTACTCACTTCCTTCTGCGCTCCATTCGCATATCGATGTTGTAGCTCCCACAACCTACTTTGGAACCCTTCGAAGCATGAGATCAACTAGCTTTTTGCAACCGCCACAGGAGGCTGTAATCGAGGAGCCTTCTTTGGTTCCAGTGTCGAATGCGGCAGTCCCTGCAAGCTGCGCCACCAAAATTACTCCGGCCTGCTTGAGGGCGTTATACAACACCTCTGCCTACGTGCCTAGTGCCATTAGTACTAACAAGCTCGGAGTCGCTGGATATCTTGAAAATTTCGCAAACAATGCCGATCTTCAGGTACTTTCTACTCGAAAAGAACCCGAGTCCGGGCAGACTGACACTTCTCAAATTAGACTTTTTTCAAACAATTCCGAGCTGACGCCGTTGGTGCAATATTTACCACCGTTCAAGTCAATGGTGGAGGCAACAATCAGAATGATCCTGGTGTAGAGGTTGGAGGTTGAAGTGACAGCGTAACCCTTCCACTGATCTTTTCTTGAAACAGGCCAACCTTGATATTCAATACACGACTGGAATTTCTTTCCCCACCCCGAATACGTATTACAGGTAATCATATCTACTCTGCCATCTATGGCTAGCCTTGCTCACTGTGATATTACAGCACTGGCGGGTCACCTCCTTTCACACCGGACTCTCAAACGCCAACAAATACCAATGAACCATATCTTGACTTTTTGACCTTCCTTCTAGCCCAGGCAACTATTCCCCAAGTACTCACAACATCCTACGGTGACGACGAACAAACCGTATGTGCTAAGCAGGCCCAGATACCATGTCGTTTATTAAAATGACTCTACTAGGTACCTTTCGACTACGCGACATCTGTCTGCAATATGTTCGCGCTACTTGGAGCTGTGGGAACCACGGTTTTCTTCGCCAGTGGAGATTTTGGGTAGTTCATCGCTTTCAAACCATCAGACGTTCTATACTGATCAATTACCAGAGTCGGCGGTGGTGACTGCCTTACGAATGATGGGACCGGAAAATTACTCTTCCAACCCGCCTTCCCCGCTTCGTACGTCAATCTCGTTGTTTACTTTCCTAACACTGAGCTTTACACGACTACCTTTTCAGGTGCCCGTTCGTGACCGCTGTAGGCGGAACCACCAAGGTTAACCCAGAAGTCGCTGTTGGCTTCTCTGGCGGAGGTTTCTCTCGGTACTTTGCTACCCCATCTTACCAGAGTACCGCTGTTTCGACGTTCGTGACGGGTCTTGGCACCAAATTCGCTGGATTATACAAGTATGCAATTTCTATAACTCGTGTTTTCTTACTCTGAGTAAACTCTACAGCAAAATGGGTCGAGCGTATCCTGATATTTCTGCGCAGGGCCAAGGCTTCCAAGTCATCATTGGAGGCTCAGTTAATTCGGTTGCAGGCACTAGTGCGAGCTCTCCCGTAGGCTGCCAAAGTTGCATAGCTGGAAGCGATATTCATTGTTACATAGACTGCTGCAGGAGTGTTCGCTCTCTTAAATGACTTCCGTCTATCCAAAGGAAAGACATCGTTGGGATTCATCAACCCCCTCATCTATTCAACAGCCTCAAAAGGATTTACCGACATCACTTCGGGATCGAACCCTGGCTGCGGTACTACAGGCAAGTGAACTTAGTGAATATATTATGGGTTGCAGCAGTTGCTGAATTTTCTTGCGGCTTGACAGGTTTCACTGCTGGTAAAGGATGGGATCCTGTAAGTTGTTTTTGCCACAGGCATTTTCAAGAGCATCAACGACTCATCATGGCGTACTGTGATTTTGACAGGTCACTGGCCTTGGTACACCAAACTTCATCGCATTGCAAGGC
This sequence comes from Crassisporium funariophilum, assembly GCA_014925845.1. Taxonomy (NCBI): domain Eukaryota; kingdom Fungi; phylum Basidiomycota; class Agaricomycetes; order Agaricales; family Crassisporiaceae; genus Crassisporium; species Crassisporium funariophilum. Next base: position 1,922,687 of record JACGCL010000005.1, read on the forward strand.
CTCGTCTGATGGGAAGCTTCGGCCATCGGCCGCTATTATTTCTGAACGTCACATATCGTTTGCTTGCCGTTATCGATCGACGGTACCTACATTTACGTTCAATTGAAGCGCCTGTACATGTATATGCAAATATGTGAAATGGACTAATCTCTGAATTGGCTCCATCTCAGCGAGGTCTTTGTGCCCCTTTCTCTCGGTTTCCCCCTAAACTTCCTGGTTGACCAAGTTTCAAGTAAGGTTGCCTTTCAAAGTTAGTGAAGGGGTGACTGGCATCAAATTGAATTCGGGCTCAAAGAGCGACCTGATTGTGATTACATAAAGTATGGCGTATTCTAGGTACCAAAGCTGCGCATCTAGACTCGAACCCAGTCGTCTTGTCAGTAATCGCAATGTTTAATCAGAGTGAGGGAGCGCGATGTTGAATCAGATGATGTTCTGTTTTTGGATTGTGTGAAGGGAGTAATTACTGCCAATAATACACCCCGACAGTTGCCCGACAGTGTACCATATCCGTAACGGCTGGTGTCGAGACTACTGCGCATCTTACTTACTCAGATTTCTCTGAAGACGTATCTGAAGGTTTCGTACAACATTGTGCCATGAAATTCCTCCGAATCTGAATCATGGTGTGGTAGCTTCAAGTCATGAACGCATATAAAAATTGCAGGAGGCTGAATACGGCAGTCTTTACAGGCTTGCTCGGGTGAATTGATATCTCTTCCAAGATTTATTCAACTTCCAAGGTCTGGACAGTGACGGATTGTCGTATGCGGGCCGGGCGATGTGCCGTATCCCCTGATACCGCTGGTCATCAGTCCACCAGGCGAGCAGACCTAGTAACATCATGGAGGATCTCAATCATATTCTCCCGGGTAGCCAAAGCCACTTCTTCCATAACTTGTTACTTGTTTACTCAATAGCGTTCTGCACATTAGCCCGAGGATATTTCGTTCTTTGGTGCACCTAGCCTGCCTCGTCGTTGCACGAGGAGAGAAAGATGATACAACGGCCATACCAGCTAGAAACGTGAAGCTGAGAGGCATTCTTGCGCGAGGACGGTTTAAAGGCTTGCGCGGTGACCTATGGATTGATTTGTCAAGCAAGCATGGTTGCCTTGACGCACGAAAAGCCCTTGCTTTTTTAACATACTGACTCCAGCACACTAGAGCCGACCCCGAGTTACCATCAGGAGCAAGTCATTGGGAGCAATCGCCATACGGGGGACGAACACATGCGACCTTCTGTTGTCATAGTCAGGAAAGTTGGGCTCGAAATCGAAAGAACGCACCCTGTTGAGCTGGAGTTCTCTTCTCTAGCTCCAGCGGGATTCGGTTACATTTCTTTCGCTCAAGCAACATCTGTATCCGGTCGCTCAGTGCATCCGGACCACTACACGATTCAATAATGCCGCGAATTGCGAAACAAGTGACTTGAACCAATGCGGGATAGAACAGGATATGTACGCAGGTCGGTTTAATGGCGATCACATTGTACATGGCGCGGATGTATAACCAACGTATAACAGGTGTTATCCTCCGACATTGAGCCTGCTATGCCTTCACCGGTTCAATAAAGCTGGAAGCGAATCAAACTCCATCGACTAATTATTTCGTCCTCTTGCAAAATGATTCAGCCTTCCTTGTATACTCTCATTCCTGCCGTCGTTGCATTCCTGATTGGGAAAGCCAGTGCAGTAGGAACACCATTCGGTCTCGCGACAGGGACAACTGGAGGCGGCAATGCAACTCCTGCAGTCCCTTCATCTATAGCTCAACTCACAACCTGGCTCAGCGATTCTACAGCTCGCGTCATTCTTCTAGACAAAATATTTGATTACACTTCGTCTGAGGGCACCACAACAGGTATTGCATGCAAGCCGTGGACGTGTTCCCCTAATCCACAAGTAAGAGGTTCCTATCCCCGATTTGATCAATAAAGCTTACAAAAATGGATTTATAGTTGGCCATCAACGCCAATGGCTGTATGTAAAAACCTTAGGTCAGGAAAGAAAATTTTCGTAATCACTTACTTTCATACTCCAGGGTGCGATAACTACCAACCGTCCGCTGCAAAGACAACGGTCACCTACAACAAGGCTGGAACAACCCCTTTGAAAGTTGGCAGCAACAAGACACTTCTAGGAAAGGGCAGTGCTGGTGGAATGTAGGTTCCTCTGAAAGTTTGAGATCCAATATCCCTTGATGATTTGTCTATCAGCAAGGGTAAAGGTCTGAAGATAACCGGCGCGAGTAACATCATCATCCAGAACATCAAAATAAGTCAGTGGCCAACTCAAAGATAACCTGCCTTTTTGCCTTTAATGCGACACCATAATAGCGGAAATTAACCCTCAATTCGTTTGGGTAAAGTCAGCGACTGAAGTAATTGCCAACATACTGATGCGTCCTTCAATGTCTAGGGAGGAGTAAGTGACAACTGACATGAGCTCTACGCTTGTGAAAAATCTAACGATGACTGCATTTTGTCTATGTAGGATGCTATCCAGATTGACGGTGGAAGCAAGATTTGGGTAAGATCCCCGTATTTTTGTTTCTGTACCGGCAAAGCTTGAACATTACCTTTCACAGATCGACCATAACACTGTGGGTTTCTTCTGCCTCTGATATGGCATGGCTTGGCTTACACTTGGTAGATACAATATATCGGTCGGCAGATGGTGGTAACAGTGAGTATCAGTCAGGTACGAAATGTCATAACGTCACTGAACCAATCCAGGGCTACGGCGCAGTAACTGCCACAACGGTACGTATATTCTACACAGTGATGGCGATATATCGTTCAAATCAATCACTTGTAGATCTCAAACAACGTGTTCAACGTCAGCACAACCCATTTTCGAACCTTCCAAATCACTTTCGTTGATATTTCAACCTTGCTTAGGGAGATGGAACTTACTCTGCTGTTTGTAATGGTCAGTCGGAGTCAATGCTTCTGAATGACTCAAGGTTGAGCTTGGCAATCTCACCACTTATGTAGGCCAGCACTACTGGGTATGTGATGACATACCACGACTTTGATCTTGAAAGACGAATCGTTTTCGCAAGACCGCCCTTTTTGTCGGACAAGGAGACCAAATCACTTTTGCTAGAAACTAGTACGCACATTCCTCGTTTCGAATTGAAGAATGTTCCTATAATTCGCAACTCATTTGCTTTTTCAGCCTCTACAAGTACGCATCTATCACAACAATTAACGGTGACACAGTGAAATAATTCGATCACAGAGTGAGCGGACGCGGGCCTCACGTGTAAGAGATTTCCGTTTTCCTCGGGGTGTAGAAACTGCTGATGTTGAACTTTTTTTCCATAGTGGGTAGGTTCAAACGAATATCGTTCAAAGCGGCGTCATTCTCATGATCTTTTAGTGGAACCAGTGGATATTACCAAAATGTCCATGTGTACAATAACGTAAGTCCTTGAGCAAGATCTCGCAAGTTGGCTGTGTTGACAGATCTCAAACCAATCAGTACTTCGGCAAGATAACCCTGATTGAGTAGGAAATGATTTTCTGTATTCATTCATATTACAGTGTCGGTTGGGGGTCATGCTATCGATCCTCAGGTCGGTTCGAAGGTGCTTCTTGAAGGGAACTATTTCAACACGGTGAGTCTCACTTGTTTTGATACTACATAGAAAGAATCTGATCCTGTCATCAGGTAACTACTCCAATTCAATCAGGCGGCAGTGGTCAGGCCTTTGCTCCTGTGACTTCGTCTCAGGCCGCGCAGTGCTCTTCTTTGCTTGGGCGAAACTGCGTGGTCAACATTGCGTACGTCTTTGACCCATCCTCCTTTTTCAGCTTGTCCAGTCAACTCAAAATATTCCGCAATTAGATTGTCTTCAGGTGCCCTTCCTGGGGTAGGGACGGATGCAGGAACGCTCAATGGGTTTACTGATGTGAGCTATGAGTCTTCAAAATGCCTAGATGTGCTCACACGGTACCCCGTCCTTAGTCAGTGTCTAAATCAGCTAGTATCATGGCTGCATCCGAGGTAGCGGCACACGTACAGGCCAACGCCGGAGTGGGCAAAGTAAACTAGAGAAGGGATTATGGATTGGATGCAGTGAAATATCTGGATGTATACTTAACATGCCATAAGAAATCGACTGAGACAAATGTAGGATAGTATACTCCCTTCCCACAAGAAAAACCATAGCTTTCGTAACGGCCTTATGTAGTAGCGATGAGCGCCTATCAGATCTCTTACCCTTTCCGTGTGACCAGAAGTCATTTGACACTGTAAGGTCGTCTGTGTAAGGCTGGGGCCACCATTACATATAGTGCCGGCTGCAGGACTGCTTGAGCAGACCTAACGACCGTGTGGCTGAGCGAGTTGAGGGCTGGCATTCTCAGCCGCTTTCCACGACAAAAAAAAACAGGTGTCGTCCAATCTTAATAATCCCAGCGGTGTACATTTCGATATCTTATGCTTTGGCCCAAAAATCACGCAACAGCTCGGAAAAAGTCTCTGAGAACATGAACTTGGAGCTCAGGATAATATAATCGAGATCGCAACTACACAAGCAGCAAAAGTCAACTAAATCATTGTTTGTCAATAATATTCAATGTGAAATTCGAGGTCGGCGCCAGCTGCCAGGTGCGAGCGACGGCCTTTTGACAGCCTGACCTGCAGGCGGAATACCAGTCAACAAGGGGACGCGCAAGAAAGGCAAATATCCCTTGGTTGGTGACATTGGAGGATGTCTGATACATCAAGAGATACCCCGAGGGAATCCAATCAACAAAAAACTGTCGCGAACGTAACTCCCAAGATAAGTATGGCCAGACTTCTGCCAGCTGAGGGTTTTATGCGCTTGGAAAGCTCGCGACAAGCAAAAGCCAAGCTACCGCGCAGCCTCGGGCATGCTGCCGATCCGTAGCGGTGGTTGTGTGGCGCGCCCCTGGATCATGCCTGTCACTTTGAAGCCTAAATCCATGCCCCAAAAATTCGAAACCGCCGAAGAGAAATCACTGCCACAACCAGGTTTTGGGGTGCAGCGGTCAAAATTGGTGTAAACCCATGATCCTGGACAGTATACCGTATCCTGACTGGCGGTTTCCAATGTTCACCGAACCCAAAGTGGACTTTCCGGCCTTCACGACTGTACCTGGATTGGACCTGACCCGTAAATAGATGACAATGGCGGTGAGGACATACAAACAGACTTTGATACAAACAGGTTCCGGTTAAAGCTCTGTCAAATTTTAATTGAAATGAAACGTCATCATGTTTTGTGGGTAGCACGAGATGTGCACGCTGTGTGAGTCCCCCTTCTGATCAACACCTGGACGCCAAAGATAGATACAGCAGTGAAACAAACGCATTGGGAAGAACACGTACTTCAACTAGGGATCATTCAACATGCATCCATTCCACAGATTTTAGATGCATGACAAAGGAGACTCCGACGATTGCGGGGTGAGCGGGCTGCGTGCTCAATATCGTTCTATAATTGGCGAACGATGTGACTAACGCCGACGAGATTTAGCGCCGACGCGACGTGATGCGGCCTTTGTCAGCCATGAGCAAAAGTGGAGCTGTATTGAGAGATGAGGAAAGAGTTGCGCGAGATTACAGCAGATAGGAAATCAAAGTTGATAAATAAGTTGCAAATCAGCAAGGAAGGCCTAACTAATGAAGAAAGACGTAATCAGTATGAGGTCAATGCCCAGCAAGGAATACCACGAGATAATAAGAAGGCCAAGAAAAGTGAAAAAGAACAAGCAAAATCAATAAAAAGGGTTCAAGATAAGTATCGACAAAGAAAAGATTGACGCAGAGCAAGACGAGCGGACTGAAGGACAGCATGTACGCAACAATGGCAACGATATCGAGAACACAAGCGAAGGAAAGCGGCAGCGAACAAGTACGATGCGCGGTGCATCACAACACCAAGCAGCAAGTCCTTGAAAATCCATCTATGAGGCTGAGAAAGCGAAACCAGGACGCATCAGTCTGGAACTTCGCTCCGCTGGTCTTGCGATCCATAGTCATCGTCGTCTTCGCTACCTTCATCGCCTGAGTCTTCACCGCCCATAGTGTAAAGAGGACCACCCCCAGCCGTGCTGGTGCTTGCACTACCACCAGCTTTACTGTTGTTACTGCTGCTAGAAAACTTTTTGGGGTTTGCAGCCTTCTCCTTGAAGCGTCTTTTTAACTGCAAGGGGAAAGAAAGTAACATATTCGATTTGCAGAAGCAGAAGAAAGGACAAAAGAAAGATAATCATCGTTAGGGCTATGCTAAACCTTTTGTATGGCGTTTCTGCGTACCATTTTGGCGTAGACAAGACCGCAGGCGTTGCATAGTGTTCTTGGACCTGTTATCAAAGACTATTAATGAGATTGTGCGAAAGAAGTCAAAATACAATACACACCCATGGGTCCTCGACGCCATTCTGGTGTAGAAGTTGCACTGCAACCGAGACATGTTTGTCCTTCTTGTGGTCCGTCGTCAGACGCCTTCTGAACGATGACGAAAAATGCATGTATTAGTAAATGAGAAAGACCATCGAGCTTGAAGGACACGGATATTCGAAATGAAAAGTTAACTCACCTGTCTTTTTGAACGATCCCCAGCTCCGGCTCCAGCACTTGTCGTGGCCCCAGAATTCGATGACGACGCCGACGCCCCATTCAAGCCCTTTTCCAAGCCAGCCTCTGACTTAACCCCTCTCACCGGCGCACTCTCATCGCCCGTCATTCCATCCTTCATCCTCGGAGAGTTCGAGGTCGAGTTCGACACCGAATGCGGAGGTGCACCATGCGGGTGCGAATTTGGGTGTCTGTAGGGGTGCATACCGGAAGAAGGTCCCGCAGACGCAGACGAACCCGACATACCCGCGTGCAGTTGTGGTGGTGCAGTCGAGGACGGAGGTGGAGGTGCCAACACGCTTGAGTTGGAGTTCGCGCCGACAGGATGTTGATTACCAGAACCTTGAGCTTGTGGATGGGCACGCAAGGCCGCATCGAGCATCTGCATCCCATAGGTCGCGTTCTGCAGCATGCGGCCCATTGTGTCTGGTGTCAACATCCCTTGGTGACCTGCAGATGACGATGAAGTAGGTCGACCGTGGTTAGAGTTACCATTAATAGTAGAAGGGTCCGAGGGGTCTGCGTGGTCGAGGATCGTGCGGTAGGATTCCAGGAGCTGCGTCGTTTTATGTCAGCGTCTTGACTCCAAAAGTTGTGAATAGAAGTATGTAGAGCGTCCAACACATGCCGTGCATCGCACACAAAGGGGCCAGAGTCGAATTATACTCCACAAGGCATTGATTGAATGTTGCTCAATAGAAAAACCCACCTTCATGAAATCCAAAGGCATCATTCCCCCAACCGCGCCCCCACCGCCAACGCCAACAGAAGTAGCCACCCCGTTACCCACAATCCCAATACTTGAACCTCCAGACCCAGGGCCTCCAGTCACCGCCGAATGATTACTGCCCATACTTCCAGCCAGCGTAGAAACACTCATGCCGTGAGCACTGGCACTTGTGCTCGGACCCGGACCCGCGACACCGACGCTCATACCCATGCCTGGCCCGGAAACCACTACACCACCGGAAGAAGGAACAGGAGTGGGGCCAGATGCGCTGCCCGCCGTACTAGGAGCTGTGGGTTCCCTCCCTCTTCTCGTCTTGTTCGACTGCGCTTGTTGAATCTGTTGTTGGTGTGGTTGTTGTTGTGCGTGCTGCGGCTGTTGATAGTGGCTCTGCACCTGGATTGGAATTTGCGGCGGGGGCTGTTGCTGATGCTGCGGTGGCTGCTGGTGATGTTGCGTCTGTTGAGGCAACGGAGGTGGGTACGAAGGCTGCGACTGATGCGAAGGTGGTTGGTGACTAGCAGGTGCAGCAGCGGGTGGCGGAGGCGGAGGGGGTTGCTGGTGAGGAGGTTGTTGATAATGCGACCGGGGCGGTGGAGGTTGTGCTTGAGGGTGTTGCGAAGGCTGGGGAGGGTAATGCTGCTGGTGTTGAGGAGGTTGCTGGTGGTGTTGCTGTTGCTGTTGTTGATGCTGCTGTTGATGCTGTGGGTGTTGCGGCTGGTAATGTTGCCTGAGCTGGCCTTGGGAGGTATAGTGTTGGTGTTGGTACTGATTCGGATGATGCTGCAGCTGCATTGGCGCAGCAGTGGTAGGCAATGGAGCAGGAGGAGCGGGCAAAGGTGTTAATTGTTGTTGCTGCTGCTGGCGGGAGTCACTCGAAGTCGCCACGCTGGGTGGGACTAGAGCTCTTCTGGCACTTGGGGCCGATGTTGAGCTGACCGCATAACCACCTGGGGCCGACGAGGATGATAACCTGTGTGGTTGCTGCTGCTGTGTATGGTCATAGCCGCCAGACACACCCGGTCCGACCCCAGCGGAGGGAGGGGGACCGTCTAATCTTGAGGAGCTTGAACTTGACGAAGTAGGAGGGGGGTGTTCATGTGCCGAAAGCGATGAGGACGAGGAAGTAGGAGGGGGTCCATAAGAGGAAGAGTGGTGGTGTGGTTGTAAGCTGCTGCTACTCGTATGGTTTGGGTGATGGTTGGTATGGTGTGACTGTGTGGAATAATGACCCCAGCTACTGGCTGTATCAGGGGAAGAAGACGACGGAGGGGGTTGTGGGGGAGGCGGAGTCCATTGTTGGTGATGAGGGTGCTGATGGTGGTTGGAGTGCATGTACGCTGACGGCCCGCCGGATGCAGGCGACGACGATGGCGGCGGTGCGGATGCATAACTTGCAGGTGCGTATCCTCCGGCCGAGGACGACGAAGACGGCGGCGGCGCTGGATAGTGCGATGAATGTGAATGGGAGGACGAGTTGGAAGAACGTGCATGGCGCAATGATGGTGCATGGACCATTGGCTGCTGTGACTGCGGCGGATGTTGTTCATATGATGCATTTGACGAGTGCGAAGTCGGTGGGGGTGGATGAGATGAATGAGGATGTGGATGGCTCGCCGGCGGAGGAGCTTGTGCGTATGGCGGATACGGATCGTAGTTTGTGCCAATACTCGAGGAATGCGGATACATGTACCGACCGTCTGAAGACATGGTACTTTTGATTTGAGGTCACAGGTAATTACTGGCAGGCGAATACAGCAGTAATGGTCAGCTGGCCGGTTGTTCTATCGAAGGCCTCTTGATAAGACGCGTCAGCGAGGAGGTCGCAAGGAAAGCAAGAGCTAAAATGACACGAGAAGAGCAAGGAAGAATTCGTGTCAGTCGAGCTTAATGCAAGCACATTTTGGGCGCAGAGAGGAAAGAATATAAAGGACAACAAGAAAAGATAATGAAAAACGGAGAGAAGGAGAGCGCTAGCCTGAAAATAGATAGATTATCAAAAGTGGACGGAAAGGTGAAAAAAGTAAATCCGCGTCAACGTGAGTGACATCGAAGACGGGTGGGGATGGACCTGGCGACGATGGCAGACAGACAGGCATGTTCCTCCCAGAACAGCGTGACGACAGGGCAGGGTCAATGCACCGGCAAAAGTTCGCGAAACATCATCACTGTTGGCCGGTCCCCTCCCTCCCCCAAGGGCCGAACTCTCCTTTGCCGAGGCGAACCATTGCAAGCGCAATACAGTTCTCTAAAAACAACAGAGTCAAGAAGCTTACATGCAAAGGCCGAGACACAGAGAACAGGAACCGCGCTGCATGATGGAATATAAATTTGGTTGTCAGCATTTTTCTTGATGATTGAAGCAGTCCGCCTATAAAACAGGATGACATGCAACGGACCTTTTACGATACTCCAAGATAATGCGCCACACAAAGTGATATCCCCCAAAGGCGCCCAAGTGGACGGATGTTCGTTGACTCGTTGGAGGCTCGAGGAAGCGAATTTCAGGATTCAGCCTGAAGCGTGCAAAGATGTTGATGGTTCAAAATAAGCTCGGTCCGTTTTGTGCCGGCTGCGGTGACTATGAACGTGAAAGCAAAAGAGATATTACAAGGTACTCCGCTCAACTTGCACAAGATCCCTGTTTCCATCGCAACAGAGTACAATGTTCTAATCTCACACTTTGCTCAGGTCAAGGGCTTGATGGGTAGCCAAACAAGAATCTATGATATGGATTTTAAAGGTAGAAATGATGGATATGGGAGTGAGTGTGATATGACTGAATAGGATCATCAAAGAAAGTTGTATGCGAGCTGATAGATGGTAGTAAAATAGTACGAGGAGTTTGAAACGGAAGTAGCGTAGGATAGAAGTAAGACAAAGAAAGTAATCAAAGCAGTAAACAATGGTAGAAAAACACCGATAACGTTGACAGAAATTGACGACGGCGATAGGAAACTTGGGAATAGGGTACATTGGAGTAGGTACATGGGACCAATCTCGGAGAAAGTCGACAACGCCGGCGGTACATGTGTTGCGCAACAGGCCGCCGGATCCGCGTAACCTGCTTGATCTTCGAAAAGTTCATCCTATGCTGTCATTCCGTGACCCCTCCCTCTGCCGTCACCCAAACGCTTGCTGTTCCTTATTGGGATCTCCCTTCCACTTGGTCTTCGGCGTCGCATTCCCAAACTCATCTAACACCACCCCCGTCGGCTCATAACCCTCATACTCCTCCGGTGGCGGTTGTTGCGGCGGAGCACCCTTTGCCGTGCTCGTTCCGCTCGCAGCAGCAGCAGCCCTTTCCCTCGCTCTCCTTCTCCGCTTCAATATCTTCTTTCGACTCCTCACCGCCCGACGGTATGCAGGATCCTCGCCATAGAACAGGTCATACTCGCAGAATGCACAAATCCACTCCTCCGTAGGATGTGTCAACTGGATAGAAGGTACAGCAGGCGTCGACGACTTCTTTCTCCTCCTTGGGGGTATCTCGGCAGACAAGAAACGCAAAGGAAGTGGCCCAATCGTGTTCGCGTTCGTAGCTGCTTGTCCTTGCACACCTCCGTTACCATCAGTACCACCACCGCCACCGGTATGAGGCAATCGTGAAGGAACATAGTTCCTCAAATGGTGGGGATTAGAAGCGTTCGCCAGGGCCGACCGTTTCTTCTTCTTTCCATTTTTCACTTTACCGCCACCTGCACCAGTACCAGCACCAGCAGGCACATTTGCCACCACACCTGCTGGATCCAAAAACTCCGCTGTTTGATCACCACCACTATTCCCGCCAGCCGTGATCATTCTCGCCCTCTGTTGCCTCTCTACTTTCTGCTGCGCCCGCTCTCTATCCCTCTCCGCCTTCTCCCTCTTGCCTCGACCCCCACTAGCTTTCATCATCGCTCCTGAAGCAGCGACCGCTATCTTAGCAGCTTTAGCAGCCTGTCGTTCCAATTCGACCTCGAACCGACTACGCAGCATCTCGACTTCTTCTTTGGTTGCGATCAGGCGGTCCGCGGCTGAAAAGGCGATGCAGGAGGACGAAGCAGCGATGAAAGTGGATGTGGAGTTGAGCAAAAGATAGAAGCCGAAGTCGAGTAGAAATGAAGTACATGACAATGGATGACGAAGTTCGTCAGGAATCGTTTAAAAAGAATGACAGGAGACCAGATGAAATGACCGAGAAAAACAAACATCAGACAGATCACCTCGCCATCAACAAACCCATTCCATTCTTGGATAGGTGTTGAGGCGTGAAATAGACAGGAACGAAAAAGTAAAGGAATTCAACACTCACTAGCGCTAGAACACACATATCCGAACTCCGATGAAGGAAACGGGGCAGCATCTGGATGTCGAGGGACTCTAGTCAACTTCATCGCACGCGCAAGCCTAGTCGGCATCCTCTTCGATTTCCGTACATGCTGCGCATCCTGCCTTCCTCCTCCCGTATTCCCCGCCAAAGCAGAACTAACATTCCCACTACCCAGGCCTCCGATCAACGGATAGCTCGCCGACAATGCTTGATCCAGTGCCAACGTATCACCATGGGATAATGCCCCCATCACGGCTGCGAGCTGCCTCTTCCGGATCTTCAGCAGCTCTTTGTGTTGGAGACCGGCAAGAGTGGCTGCCGTCAGCTTGCCTCGTTTCTGTGCAAGCAAAGAAAGTTGTCCGGGAAAAGCTGGTGGTGGATACACAGGAGGCGGGGTCGTAGATGATTCATGGTCGCGGTCTCTGTCTCTGTCACGATCTCTGTCTCTATCCCGTTCGCGGTCTCTATCCCTGTCGCGGTAGAATTCGGCGTCGGCTCCGTTGATGTACCCTCCGCTTACAACACCCGGGCCATTCTCATCGTCTAGAAAAGATGAAGACGGGCTACCAGGTCTGCCTCCATCCCCACCCAGGCCGCCACGCGGAGACCCACCAGCATTCGCAGGCACCTTCCTCTTCTTCGTGTTTCCAGGCTGTCGCAGATGATCAACATAATCCCCATCTCCTCTACCGTCGTCGTCGTCTCTGCCATATACGCCTCCCATGCCTCCATTAGCACCGCCTCCATTTGCACCTCCCATGCCCATGTTTAGACTTCCCATATTCATATTCATCCCGCCCAGGCCCATCCCAGCCAAACCACCTAACCCTCCCATCGCGACTCCGGCAGCAGCAGCAGCAGCGGCTGCGGCCGCGAAATGCACTCCAAACTCGATAGAATCCAGATCCGCTAAATCAGCAGGCAGTTGCCCGTTTCGGCCTGCCCCTGCAACAGCAGCCAGTGCAGCTGCAGCTGCGGCCGCCATAGCATTGCTGTTGTTACCATTACCATCACCGCCGTTTGCAGCAGCGCCGGCTAGGAAACTCTGCACGCCGCCGAGGATGGGCATGTAATAGCTTTGGAGAGCCATCCGTGCAGACAATGTATCAGCATGCGCGAGCAGCTCTTCCGCGGTGGCATTCGGACCGAGTATATCCAGTGGTTGCTGATGCAGAAGGGCACTCTGTTGGAGTAGAGCCGAGGCACCTTGGGCTGCAAGTGCCGATGCGGTCGCGGATGACAGCGTCAACGTCGTATCATGACCGGCCATGGTACGACGCCTCTTTGGTAAAGGCTTTACTCGACGAAGCGCAGGAAACTCGGGGACGTCAAATATTGGCGACGGAGTCCCGCGATACATCCTGTCGATTCCGGTTCTCCTAGTAAGATTCTGTATCCCGTCCGTCCTTTTTGTTTCTTGGAACTGGGTATATGAATGGATTGTTATGACTTCGCTGTTCGAGTTGTCGTTTCTTGAACAGCTTGATGGTGATGTTGGTGATGATGGACAGATTGACGGCTTTCAAGTGTGTATTAAGAGCCAGTTACTTGACGGTTGATGTGAGGAAGATTTCTGGGGAAAAGCGGAGAGTTGTGTGAGTGATGTTCGTGAGAAGTAGAGATGCAGTACAAGGAAGAACAAAGGCTGTGGCGCTTCCTCCGATGTGTCCAAAGCGAGAAGAATAGGGTACAGGACAGCACATCGATATCCAAATACATAAGCACCACAAGAGTGGTACATAATAGAGAAGTAGAAGGTAAGAAGAGCCCGAGTACAAAAGAAGAGTTTCTGCCTTCGTTTCAACAGTACGAGCAACAATTAGGCAACTCTTTGTGAACAGCACCAAAGGCAGTAGGCATTCCGCAGTCCAGGGAAGCACTGATATCATGACCCTTGATCATGGCGATGAGTGCCAGTATGAAAACACCCATCCGTCAATGACCTGAAATGGGGCGACGTGGAACCACCAGTGACGAGTCAAACTCACTCGACGATGCTATTACAACGAGCAATTGGGCAAACGACACAAGTGGCACCGTCGAACTCCTCGTGGCTCGAATGACAGATTGACGACTTTCACGGAGCGAGAATGAATCTGAAGAAGCACCCGACAAATTCGATTTGTCGATGAGAAAGTCCACAAGGCAGGAACTGTGTGCCTTCGCTTCGCTTTGGACACATGGATTATCACCGACCACGAAAGGAAGAAAGACACGAAAGAAACCTCGCACACCTCAATGATAGCGCCTCCAGATCTCGCTGGCGGATACTACTTCTCGTCAGTCAGATGCTTGATCACCAGCGATGTTAGGAGCGATGCGTCGATGGCCACAGTAGAGGATGATTTCAGAACCTCTCCTCTTCCGCTAGCTGTCCAAGAAGAGGCACACAAATGAAGGGATGACTTGCAGTGATGTGTACGAGAACAGAAGGGCCTTGTTTCCCAGAGGCCTCATGCACAGCTGGCGGGTAATTTCCGTATCCCAGATGTTTTTGATCTGTGAAAAGGGGAAACAAATTATAAATTCATTTTTTATTCTCGAAACGGGGACATCCGGCTCTTTCGCTCGGTTACTGTTTTACCCAATGTCCAGGATGCTGCGGTCAATTGACACTTCTGTACACAGAAACAGAATATATAGATAATCACAGACGTATCAACTAAAAGCGATGTACCAGTAGGAGCAGTATCATCCAGATAAACGATCAAAAACTACAACTACGTAGAGTACAATTGTCTGGACAATGCATATCGAAATAAAAACGATCAGAAGAAAAGGAAGTGAAGAGAGGAAAAAACATCGAATCTCGAGTAGTAAGGATTAAAAGACCTAAATCGTACAAACAATCATCATGTGCTGCATTCATATCATATTGAGAGCAAAGAAAACGGGAGAAATCGAAAGCGACACGATGCTCTAGAGTGGGTAGCAGGGAGATGACGACGCAACTCGCGTTATCGTCGGTAGCGTAGGGGTGTGTCGGGATGTTCGGGAGGTATTAATTCCAAACAAGGGTAGGTGTCGCGATTGTGAAATAGCGACCATGGTTGTAGGAGGATCGGAGAGATATGCTGGTGTGATATTGCGAGGATGCGAGAGAAAAATGCTGGCCCTGTTGCCCGGAGAAAGAGAAAAGACATGTAGAGATGATGAATGCTGATGATGATGATATTGATGCGTTGCTGCTCGTCCATGCTGTGTCAAGTTGCGATAGAAAGAGAAGACTGAGACAAGTGTAGAAAGGATGATGGGGCCCGGGCGATGTACGTGAATGTGAGTCAACGCCAGCCTCTATACCCGCGGATGCGTGATTAAGGGTATTGGATGGTGTTACTGTAAAATATCGCCCATGTCTATGATTTGTATGGCTTCTGGCTTGTATGCGTGACTGTATGATAGTATAACAGAAAGATAAAACCAGTCCTGGAAAAATTGAACGAAAACCGTGAACCAGAAAAACCGGGGTATTATGCGCGAGATCCTTGTGGATAATGAAAGCGTGGTGGCGGTGATGGTTTTAGTGCCGGTATTGGGTCGTCGTCGTTGTGGGCGATCATCATACATCATACAATCTAAGTTCATACAGTGGTTGTTGACCAAAAGTCCTCTATCAGTCAAAAGAAAGGCGGGAGTGGGCGGATGGGGCGGACCGCCCAATGAATGTTGTTTGCATGTGTGAGCAACGGAGCGTCGATGAGGGGGTTCATAAAACTGGGCAGCACAAAGAAAAGTCGTGGACGACGATGGGATGGAGTCGTCGTCGTCGTCGTCGTAAAAGGATCTAGGTCGTACGGTTGTCGAGAGTCGATGTTGAAAGAAAGAAGACGCATGGGAGAAAGTAGGCACGGAAGGGAAAATGGTGGTCTTTTTTTGGGTTATTCGAGGCTTTCTGTTTCTGTGTATGGGGAAAGCATATCATGGACGAGATGAAAGTGGAGGAACGGAACAGAACTAGGGGGGTCGGCAGACTTGGCGGTTCCCTCAATGAAGTGGGCCCCACCTGCCGATAGCAAGCCGCAATGGATGGACTTCTACCACCATCCCGCGCCATTGCCTCCACCACCATAGCCCCCTCCTCCTCCTCCTCCACCACCATAGCCTCCTCCTCCAGATCCATAGGAAGGACCGCCATAAGAAACCGATCTGGGTGGGCCACCGCCTCCCCCATATCCTCCAGCACTAGGGGGTCCGCCGCCTCCTCCTCCAGAGCGGTAATCCCTTCCTCCACCTGTTCCACGTCCTCCGCCTCTACCACCACGGCCGCCACGACCCCTGAAGCCGGTTCCACCTCCATAACTGGCCTCATGAGCAACAGTCTCCAACCAACCCGGGATCTCTTGATTCGCCTCTCTCAGTAATTCCACGAGATCTCGAACGATGTTCTTATTCCCTCGGTTGAAGAACGCAGTGCTGACACCCGTGTTACCGGCACGACCAGTACGACCAATACGATGAACGTAATCGTCAATGTCAGAGGGCAAGTCGTAGTTGACGACGTGAGTGACGTTGGGAATATCGAGTCCACGAGCAGCGACGGCAGTGGCAACCATGATAGGGGTACGACCTGTGCGGAAAGTTTGCAGAGCCATCTCACGCTCACGTTGAGTACGGTCGCCATGAATGGAGGTGGCGGGAAGGTTGTTGCCCATCAAGAAGTCGCTGAGCATGTCAGCCATGCGCTTCGTCTCGACGAAAACCAGCGTAAGGCCCAGATCTTCCTTTGACTGAGAGGCGAGGATATCCAAGAGGACACTGCGTTTGTCATTGTCTTCGACGTATTCGATTTTCTGAGTGATGTTCTCGGAGGTGGAACCAACGCGTCCAACGCTGAGGAAGACGTAGTCCTTGAGGAAATCCTTGGCGAGCATTTGGATGTCTCGGGGGAAAGTGGCACTGAACATGAGGGTTTGTCGCTCAGATGTGCCGGGCATGTCTTCGCCTTGGACGATCCGACGAATTTGGGGTTCGAAACCCATGTCCAGCATACGATCAGCCTCATCGAGTACGAGGTATTTGATGTTGGCAAGACTGATGCGTCCACGCTCAATGAGATCTACGAGACGACCTGGAGTTGCGCTGAGGAGATCACAGCCTCGTTCAATGGAGCGCAGTTGTTGATTGATATCAGCTCCACCATAGACAACGGCAGGGCGGACCCATGAACGATAAGCAAATTTGCGAGCCTCTTCATGAATTTGAGACACAAGTTCACGCGTGGGTGCGAGAATCAAAGCTGTGGGATATGCTTTGCGGGAGCGGCCGTAACCTTGTCCACCAGCCTGTTCCGGAGGCGCACGAGGGCCTACTTGGAACGAGGCAGACAAAATAGGGAAGAGGAAGCCACCCGTCTTGCCAGAACCGGTCTAATGGAGGAAAAATGATTAGATGACAACATCTTAACGGTTGCGAAGCGAGCGGAAATAAGCTTACTTGAGCACAAGCCATTAAATCCCTTCCGCCAGCGACAATGGGCACTGAATACTTTTGAACGGGAGTAGGAGTCGTGTACATGGCAAGGCCAATGTTTTCCAACAAAAGAGGGTCCAAAGGAGGACTTGTGAACGAAAGAATGGGATCAGGCACGCCAGCACCTGTGGCCTCGACGGGGATATCGTCGTATTTTTCAAAGTTGATACCCGTATGCTGCTTGGAAGGGTCGGCTGCGTCACCGAAAAGTTCCTTTTCCATGCGCGCAAGGCGCCCGCCTGCAACGTGTTTACCGTCTCTCCAAACGCCGTAACCAAAGGATTCACGAGCGTTCGAATCGCCGCCACGAGAAGCTGTTGGAGCAGCAGCCCAATTAGCCGCTGGCTGAGGGCCAGCCCAACCGTTGCCGGTGGCAGCTCCAGCGCCCCCTCGAGGAGCGTTGGAGAAAGCGCCTCTGCCTCTATCGGAGTACCCACCTCCCCTGGACTCAAAACCGCCACGGGCGGCTACAGGAGGAGGCGTTTCAGTGCGGGGACTTGCCCAATTGTCCCTATTTACGTTAAGGTTATTGCTGACAATAGAGATAGTCAAAGAATGGCACATACGTAGGGGTAGCACTGGTAAAAGAAGGATTTGAAGCAGCCCGCTGCACATTCCTGAGGTGAGGAGGAACATAAGCAGATTTGTTAAGACCAAGAGCCTCTGTGAACAGGGAAAAAATTAGAATTTCGCAATTAAAGCTTCTCTGGAAAGCAAAGACGCACCAAATTGGCTTTCAATGCCCGAATTGCCGTTTACAAGACCATTTGTCATATTAGTTAAGAACGTAGAGGTCTGTTTTGTTTTTTTAGAGGTATTCTTTCGTACTAAAAGAAGGAAAGAAAAAAGGTGGTGTTCTAAGATGGATGATGGTGGGGATGATCAAAGAGCAGGATGTGGCCTTCGCCTCCGAAAAATTCGTTCCACTCCAGCAAAACATGACTAAGCTATGGCTGTTCACAGGATCACGGGGTGGCTGTGTCCAATTTGGATCTACGCGATGCCGATGGACGTGGCAGAGTGAACATCCTCCAGCGTTAACTTTCAAGCACAACCATGTCCCATTCACATACTCATGCTCCAGGCGAA
Source organism: Crassisporium funariophilum (assembly GCA_014925845.1). NCBI lineage: Eukaryota > Fungi > Basidiomycota > Agaricomycetes > Agaricales > Crassisporiaceae > Crassisporium > Crassisporium funariophilum. Next base: position 1,940,897 of record JACGCL010000005.1, read on the forward strand.
GAGCACTCTCATTCACATGGTCCGGAGTCACCTCAGTCGCCTCAGTCACCGGGGCTACCACAGGCTGACCCAGTGTTGCAAGCACAAATAGACCAGGATTATATACCAGTCCCCGTCGCACTGGGTTCGGACAACACTATTGCATTGTGTGCAGATCACAAACTCGAGAAATGCGATGACTGCAATGTAGATTTCATTAACACAAATCGTCTCTCTCGGCTTCTCGTCGCGAACCCGAACCTTCTCTGTCCACCACCCAGCAATGTCATCTCACAAAAGCTTACGCAAATGGTAACGTCCACTAAAGAAGAGGGCAATGTATGTCATTGGAATATCGTATCCAATGCCGTTGGCTGACCTGTTGATATTCGATAGGTCTTATTCAAGGCGGGTCATGCGCAACAAGCCATTGCACGCTACACCGCAGCTGCTTCGTTTGCCGTGCAACGCCCACCATGGGAAGCAAACCAATTCATGCGGGAAGAACTTTCGACTGCGATCTCCAACCGCTCTGCAGCATACTTTGATCTGCATGATTATATTTCAGCTCTCGTCGACGCCGAAACCGTCATAGCCATACGCCGGAATTGGAGCAAAGGTCACTTCCGCAAAGCCAAAGCTTTGCTGGGCCTGGGACGCCTCCGAGAAGCCGCGGAAGCTGTTCGTCTTGGTTTGGACTTTGAGCCAACAAGCAATGTATGTATCATCACCTCTGCAATTATCCTTCGGCATCTCATGACTTGTTTATTTTGCAGGAATTGCTAAACTTCCTCGCCGACATAGAGCGCGTAGAGAAGAAGTTAGATGACAGAAAATACGAAGCAAGGACAACAAAAGTGGAAGCACTACCTTCACCTCCTGGAACTCCTCTTTCTGCAGCTACATGATACCAAAACCTTCCCTCTTTCCATGGGTCTATTCTTATTTTGTTACGCCTTTATGTTTTACTGCGATATCTTACGTGCATGCAACCACCAGTTTTGCTATTGTTCAAGGAAAATGTTGTGGTTGTACCAAGGCGGTCGATTCAGGCGCTGTTCTGTAGAGCCATCATCATCTATCTTACGCCCTGATATGGTTGTGCGCCACAGTCGAGACAAGTCAAGTCAAATTCGTTCCATAGAACATCGCTTCATAAGATAGGTGACCAATATCATTTCCCTAATTAACTATGCCCACTCCAGCATTAGCCTGCACGTATGCTCCAACTGCAGATGCTGCCATAATGCTCGCCGACTTAGCGGTCGACTATGGATATCTCCTACCTCAGTTCATGCACGTTCGATTGAGTCAAACACTCACGTCAGTGAAGCCGTTCAGCGTTCCGGCATCGGTGGCAACGCCGGGAAGAGCACCAGAAGCCGTGCTAGTTTACAACTCGGTTAGCAATGTCCCAATTCGTGGTTGTGGGCGAATGAAGGGTTATGGAATGTGACTCACGCAACATTGGCAACACAATTCCTTCCAAGCAGAGCGGTGCATTGCGCTACCTGGGCCGCCGTGACGGGTGCGAAAGCTTGGCCAGTACCACCTGTTAAGATTGGGGTTGTTACCTGTCGATGGTGTGCAACTGTCAGCCCGCATAACAGCTCAAGTTAAGGCTTGCGTGCGATACATACAGTGTTGAAATAGTTTCCTTCAAGAAGAACTTTGGAACCGACTTGAGGATCGACAGCATGTCCTAAAACCGATACTACGTCCACATATCAGGGGCATGTCGCTGGTCAGTACTTAAGAATAAGATATCTTACCGAAGTACTGAATTGATCACCAGGAGAAGTCAGTCAGCCTGTAGGGTATGAACCGTCCGAGGCTCACGTTATTGTATACATGGAGATTCTGATAGTATCCGCTTGTCCCGCTGTAACCCTCGTTTAATATGATTATAAGCTGAACAATCCCCGAGCTTACCCACTAAAACCGAAGAGTGGTTAGCAAGTGGTATGACTGTGAACGTCTCGAAGGCTGCTTACACATGAGGTCCGCGTCCGCTGGTCCTGAGTAGATACTTAAGTCTAGCAACACAGGCATATATTGACCAATACGCACTTGTACAGACTTTCAAAACATGTGAGTATGACAGAATCTAAAGTGCAAATATGCTTACTAGTTTCTGGCAAAGGTGATCTGGTCTCCACTTCCGGTAAAAAGTGCAGTCTAGAAACCAAAGACGTCACTTGACAGAAGTTTTATCCGAACTCAAAGCCCATCCATACCCAGTAGTGTTCGCCTAGTGATATCCCTCTTGTAAGCATCTCCCGTGACCGATATGAATGAACACACGCACCGTTGCAAGTAGCAGAGTATGTCGCGTCTCCCTAAACAAGGAGGGCATCCAGCAAGTGACCCTGCAAGAAGGCGGAGACACTGACATTGAATACATTGTTGGAGATCTGATAAGGAGCACTCGTAATGTCACTAGTTCTTCTACCGAAGAGAAATACATACCGTCGTGGCTGTTACGGCACCGTAACCCTAAGAAACTCGAGTCAGCGGCCTGCCATACAACGAAAGATGGATGGTCGGAGGCTCACTGTGACAACCATCTGCCTGCCGATATTTTGTATCTATGAATCTACCAGGGAAGCTTTGTCAAATTTGGAGTTAACCCAGATAACTCACGGTGTTATGGTCAATCTGTAAAATGTACCGTCAAACCCTAGCTGAGTTGGTTGAAATGTCAAGGGAACGCATACCCAGATCCTGCTACCTCCATCAATCTGAATGGCATCCTTGTAGGGAGACCGCAGTCAGGGAGACAGATATAAGATTCGATGAATTTATCTTACTCCGCCCTAAGAAAAATTGTAACGCCCATCGATTCAACGCTGCAGGCGAATCTGAGTTGAATTGGCCTTACCCAAACAAATCTGGCATTGATATCCGCTGTTATGAAATATGTAAGTGAAGGTGATGTCCTCCAGAAGTTGAGTTGACCACATGCTGATTTTGATGTTTTGGATAATGATGTTGCTTGCACCAGTAATCTTCAGGCCTTTGCCTCGGCTGATTACCCCATGACATTAACACATTGAAAGTGACAGTTTTGTGTGAAGGACATACATTCCTCCACTGCTACCTTTTCCTAGAAGGGTCTTGTTGCTTCCAACCTTCAAGGGGGTTGTTCCAGCAACGTTGTAGGTCACTGTTGTCTTTGCAGCACCCGCTTCATAGTTTTCGCACCCTGACAATGAGAGGTATTCAGTATGATATGGTTTAATCTTTTCAAGTAGTCACCCACAACTATTAGCGTCAATGGCCAGCTACTCAGCGAATGAGAAAAACGGTGATCAGCTGAATCGTATGACCACTTGCCTGTGGATTAGGAGAACACGTCCACGGCGCGCAAGCCGCGCCAGTGATGGTCCCTTCCGCCGACGTGTAGTCGAAAACTTTATCCAAGAGAATGACACGTGCAGTGCTGTCACTCAGCCAAGTGGTGAGCTGGGCGATAGATGAGGGAACAGTAGGTGTCAGATTGCCGCCTCCAGTTGTCGCCGACCCAAGACCGAATGGCGTTCCTACCGCCAATGTACTCTTAGGAAGAGAAGCAACATTGATAGCAACGAGCAGATAGAAGACAGCTAAAACCATTGTGCAGGATGCAGGAGAATCAGTCAACGAGCCTGGTTCGGTTAGAGCTTTTTATCGAAACGGTGATGACAGCAGGCTCAACATCGGATGTTACATCAAAGAATGTCCTGAGTGTACATCTGTGCGATGAACAGCATGACCGTTGTCCAAGTTAGTTGCAGGCCAACTCCATGTTGTCTTGGATCGCTTGCTGTTGGGTACGGCTTTTCTGGAGCCTGAGCCGGACCGGGGGCTGCCAGCAAACGGACACAAAGGAATGGAGCGAGAAGAAGCGCAAGCAAGAATTATCCGCCAGAGTTCAACAGGCAGCAGACTCAGACACTCAAGAGTCTTGCGGTCATGAAGCCACACTCCGACGAGAAAAAAGTGCTTTTTGGAGTTATCCTGGGTGAAAGGCCGCCGCACGACCATGTCTCGTGAACTTGCATTTCCGTACTGTGACTGTGAAGGGGAAGGTCCAGACTTGGATAGAAGAAGGCAATACATGATATCTGACATTCGTCAATCAATCCCGTAGATTTCAAACTGATATTACACATGGCCTTCCTGTCTGTAACGCTCACCGCATCATTCTTCGAGGAATTTCCTGACTTCTGCCTGGATAAAGTTATCGTCACTCATGTTTGATCCTCCTCCAGCTGATACACTTTTGAGAAGCATCAAATATCGGTTTAAAACGACCACTGACCTGTATGTCCCCAGACTGTGTCTATGACCACTAGGCGGGCCGAGTTTCTTAGAGAGACCATTTCATCCATGCTGTCCTCAGGCTATGAGGATCTGATCAGGGGCGGTTTGCAGAAGAAGCATGATTCAACTACTCACCGGAAAATAAAGGTCTGTCTTGCTAGGCATGATCAGACCCTTCGCCTTGATTTTGCTTAGACAACTTTGCAGGTCTCCTTTATCTCTGATGAGCGAGATATCTCCAGCCTGCCATGTGTGCAGCAGAGTGATGAGATCATTAGCATCCCAGCTTTCGATGAAGCGGCCTTCCCAACGTTCACGCATGAAACTTGCGAGATCTGGGAACCTGCGGCAACAATAAGTCAGATGGACAACATAGAATTGTATCCGGGTCACTCACTGCCCATCGAACTTGTATTTGTGCTCCCGGAACCACTAAAGGCGAGGATGAACGGTGAATCCAGTTGTTCAAAGAGCACGTACAGTTTGGCCATATGCCCAGGCGCAGTACACACGGGCAAAGGCCCGGATACCTTGTTTAGGGCTCTCCCTATAATGGCCATTGTCGAAATCTTTGGATGCAACTAGAGCAGCTTTCGGACCTTCCAGGAAGCTGGAGAAGTCCACGTTATGCAACGTGGAAATCAAACTATAATTAGATAAACATACCACTTGTTGTGCGGGCTCGTGCGTGCGGAGCCGCAAAGACTGACATACCTGTAGGCGCCGCATTAGGATAAATTCCGAGAAAGTGGCGAGTACATACTTTTCAACGTATTCGGGATACATGACCGGCCAATAATACGCCTTGAATCCCTCTCAGATGGGCGGTCCTTGCTCACGAAGAAACACTGTAAATACGAACCTGTTGCCCGCCCATCGAAAAGCCAATGACCATCAAGACCTTATCAATCCCTAATTCCTGTAGTACTGCATATTGTGCACGACTACGTGACAGCGTCATCGTGGAGATGGAGGATATAACGAGGACTCAGAATTGCTCACATGTTGTCTTCGTATGACACAGCGGGAAAATACGGCCCGTTGTAGGGCGAGGGCTATAAAGCGAAGAAGTGGTGGTCAGTTCATGCAGACGAGTGGGGCTATAGGGTAAGGCGCGATAATAACCGTGTTCGAAGGTGAAGAGGACTGAATGAAATCTCCTCAATAAAATTCCCTCGCAATCGTGTTTTTATTACGACGACACACCTCTCCGTTCGAAAACAAAGCAAAGGTCACAACAAAGTATTTTTTAGGGTCCAGAACCTGTTGAGCAGATCCCTGCGTCAGTCTTGAGAGCCTGGAAGAGACGTTTCATACTTTGTCTTCGCCCACCATATACAACTGACCTGATGATACAGAGTTTTGGCGACTCAAATATTTCCTCAAGTACATTAAAACTCACTGTCAAGCTTCCCGCCATAGCATGTTGGAAAAACGACGCATGGGTTTGCTTTGTCTCCATATGTTCGATAAGCAGTGATAGCATCTGGAAGTACTCCCCCAGCAACATGAAAGCGACCATGATGGTGGTATCGAGTCGAAGCTTGCGATGTCATCTTGAACGAGAGAAGAAAGAGATCCGATTGTGTGGTGAGGCGAGCGTAAATCCACGCTTAAGTATGGACCAAGGCTCTTATCGAGGGAGGAAATAGACAAGAACGGAACACCTGTTCGCAAGCACATGTCAGGTTGCAACTACTATCGATCTGAAGAGTATTCTCACCTTTTCACTTACTCTCTTGTCACCGTCATCCAGGAGGCGTCCTTGACAATGTTCCAATGTTTAGAGAGCCATAGACTTTCTTGAGATCTCAGTCAGCGCAATCTCCAGGTTGAAACAGTACATGTCTAGCGAGTTTCGCTCATAGGACCATCCTGAAAAACCTTGAGAATGTACACCGTGTGCAAGAATTTAAGCAAACGCGACGACATCCGTACTAAGTATAGTCATGAAATCACACCCTGTACCCGTTCAAGATGACGGTCGCAGAATCAACGCAGAATTGTATCGAGTAGCCACATAAACATTCCCACGGTCCACACTATTCTCGATGTTCGTGACTTGCAATTTGAAGCTCCAATTCAAAACCCATATAAATCCATATAAACCATGGATGTAAAGAGCCAGGCAATGGAAGTTATGATACTTGAAAGCAACTAGATGGACGAAGAGTAGACGTCCTTGAAGCAATACACGGGACATACTGAACGATTGCAAAATTTCAATCTAGAGCACAGATAACCAAGATAATGCAGAAATAAGTATTGAAAGGATAAACTATTCTAGAAGAAGTGTATGTGAATATTTTGAAAAGACGACGAATAAAAACCCAGGAGGTGATACATACGGGAGCTTTGATTAAGGGCCTGTAGAGCGCGATTTGCCTTCGATTGGTGGTACAAGGTATTCATCGACCACCTTCCGAATTTGAGGGTCGACCTTTGTCAATTCTTCAATGAGGTTATCCTACTCAACAAAACAGAAAATTAGCACTCAAAGATTCATACAGATATCACGGTGGATGGCACCAACCCAAAGTTTATCTTGTGCATAGGCTCCCTCCTCACTGATGACATAGTCGCTCGGCTCATGCACACCCATGGCAGATATATACGCTCCTCTGAGCTCGTCCAAATTCTCCTTCCCGCCAAGGGCTGCCCAGATTAGTTGCCGAGCGCCTTCCTCAGAGGTACGCGCTATCGCTTTCTCCATAGCCCAGTCGAACCACGCTTTGATTCCGGTGAAGCTCTGGCGGAAATTAGAAGCGCAGTACCCTGGGTTAACACTATTGACGATGATTGGCTTCTTGGAGAGCCTGTCGTTCAGTGCGCGTACGAAAAGGACATTTAAAACTAAAGCAGATATGAGTTTTGATAGAGAACAAAATGACAAGAAGAAGGCTGACGTTTCGTATCGAAATACCGAGTACCTCGGGTTCTAATAGAACAAATGAGCAAAAAGACAACTTGATGTCATTGTAAACGGACTTCGGGGTAAAATATTCCGCACTGCCAAACTTTTTGAGAGGGTTCGGCGAATCGATCAATTCTTTCTCTAATTTTGCCCAGTAATGCACTTCGCTAGCAACCACGACTAGCCGTGGTGTCGTGTTGTGTTTCTCTGCCGTCTGAAGCATGTGTGGAAGAAGGAGTAGAGCCAGAAGCGAGGTGGACAGGTTGTTAACTTGGAATCTATGAGACATAACTTGAACAAGCTCAAGAGTCAAATACTTGGACATACGATGGCTCATAACCGTCCGACGTTAAGACGAGCTGTTCTGAGTTTATGATGCCTGCATTTTCGACCAGGATATCCAGGCGTGTGCCATCTTTCTCGAATTTCTTGGCAAAATCCGAGACTGAAGCAAAACTGGTAAGGTCTATCAACCACAACTCTGCTTCATACCCTGTTTCTTCCTTGATCCCTTATAAAAGATATGTCAATAGACATGAATACGCGAAAGTATGAAACCCACTTGACTGGGCAACCTCGCCGCGTTCCTTACTACGACATGCGAGAATGAGCCTCCCAGGGTTCATGCGAGCAAAGTGCTTAGAAGCTTCAAACCCGATACCAGCGTTTGCTCCAACAACAACGACCGTTTTCTCCGCCAGGTTTTCATGTGTTACTGGTGAAATGCTTGCTCTCTGATCTCTCAGAAATTGCATAAAGGAAAGCTGCATGATGACGAGGTTGTGTTGGTGGTGCCGGTGATGCAAAAAACTCGAGGAGGATTCGAGGTTCCAAGAAGCGTCTTGCCTTTAGTCTCAGGGATTGTCGTATCTTAAACATATCCTGTTGTTATAAATAAATTACCAAGGGCAGATCCGACTACCAGGGCAATCAAAATTGATGTAGATGCTCCCCCAGTTCTCCTGATCATATGTCGACGCCCTCGTATGTTTTGAAATATTGCACATCAGATCGAACAATTAACCGCGACTCCTACCCGGGGTCTGCACCTATGGTAGCCTATGGTAGCCTATGGTTGATGAGTAAGCTTAAGGTATGACGCAATGTGTGTGTACTTACCAGAATCGGGAACAGATCGTAGCCAGTTCATGATTTTTATGATGCCGGCCGCATACGTATTCTTCTTGCCATTTCGAACAGTCGCTAGAGGTCGCTAGCAGACCTCGGACGTTTTACGGATTATCTGGAGCGAAGCAGATGTGTTGCAAGATGCCGGTCAGATTCGTGTACGCTGGGCCAGAATCATCAAGCAAAGGCCGATTGTGGCTAAGGGCGAACAGCCAAACATCCGCAAAACATGATTTTCAGGGTCCAAACCGATGCAATGGGAAACTAAGGGAAACTGCAGCTTGACTGGAACACTGGATAAGAAAACTCGATAACAACGACCCACACTATGAGTGCCATTTTACAGGCAAGGCATGTAGAAGTCATCTTCCCCGTGCTGATGAAGCTGCACTCTTTATCTATGTTTAATATTAGATTGATAGTCTCTTTTGCGATGACTGAATAACAGGAGATCCAAGAAGTGCTCAAATATTGGATGTAATCATCGTTCGAAAAAGCCTTGTTTCATATGGGAATATTTAACGGTTGTGTGAGCCAAGATCTCAGAAGCGGTTTAAGCAGTATAGAGTCTACGACATTCATTGGCCGGGGTTTGAACATATTCCAAGGATACAGCGGCACCAGAAGATCAAGACTAAATTATAGAAATAGACGCGCGTCTGCATGAAAACCACACAGATAATAGAAAAATACGGTCACCATAATTCAGGTGATACATAAGCATATTACACCTTTTGATCGAGGGCCTAAGCGTGCTTCCCCCCGACTGGTGGTGTAAGGTGTTGCTCTACCACCTGACGAACTTGAGGGTCAACTTTCGTTAATTCGTCGATGAGATTGTCCTGTCCAGAATCATAGTGTCAGCAAAATTCACTTCAACCTGTATAACACTGACCCAAAGCTTGTCCTGTGCATACGCCCCCTCCTTGCTAATTACATAGTCGCTCGGCTCCGCCACACGCATGTGAGAAACATACGCCCCCCTCAGCTCGTCAAGTTTCTCTTTTCCACCAAGGGCTGCCCAGATCACTTGCCGGGCACCTTCCTCAGAGGTACGTGCTACCGCTTTCTCCAAGGCCCAATCAATCAAAGCTGTGACGCCGGTGTAGCTACTTCGCAGTCCGGAATAGCAGTAACCGGGGTTGACGCTGTTAACGATTATGGGCTTGTTTTGGAGTCTGTCGTTCAATGCGCGTACAAAGAGGACGTTTATGACTGGATAGGTGTAAGTTTTGAGTAGATTACGTGTGGAGAAGACTGACGTTTGGTATCGTAGTATCGGATATCTCGCGTTCTGATCGAAATGTACATATCAGGAAGGAGCGGAAATAAAATCAATTGTAAACTTACGATGTCTTGGAATATTCTGCACCGCCAAACTTTTTGATAGGATTCGGCGCATCGATGATCACTTTCTCTATTTTTGTCCAGTAATGCACTTCGCTGGTGACGACAACTAAACGCGGCGTGGTGTTATACTTCTCCGCAGTTTGAAGCATACGAGGAAGAAGCAGAAGGGCTAGAAGCGAGGTGGATAGATTATTGACTTGGAATCTGTAAAGAAAGGGGAGTTGCATCGAGATGGCACAGGCACTGATTTGAGTTGACCTACGACGGTTCATAGCCATCCGAAGTTAGGTCATCCACCTTGAGAGCAGGGATGACCCCAGCGTTCTGGACCAAAATATCCAGCCGACCACCGTCTTTCTCAAATATCTTGACAAAATTCGAGACCGAGGCAAAACTCGAGAGGTCTATGATCCATAGCTCTGCTTCAAATCCAGTTTCTTCTTGGATTTCTATTCCGAAGTTGATCAATAGTCTAACACCGAGATGCAAAAACAGTTCAATTACTCACTCAACCGAGCATCTTCGCCCCGTTCCTTGCTGCGACATGCGAGGATGAGCCTTCCAGGAGTCATCTGAGCGAAGTGTTTCGAAACTTCGAATCCAATACCTGAATTTGCTCCAACTACGACGACGGTTTTCCCAGCCAAATTTTCACGAGGAGCTGGTGGAACGGCTTTACGCTGCTCTCGTATAAACTGCATCATGGTGATCTGCATGGTGAAAATAATGTGGGCTGCAGGCAAACCGACGATGGGGGAGGTGACAGGAAGTGTCTTGCCCTTTATTCCCCCACTCTCAGGGAGTATTTAGGTCTGAGACACGTTTCGCTGTTTCCGAGATGAAATTTATACACGGTCCGCCCGAAAACTAGGGAAAGCTCTGGTTTCCATGTATCGTACTATCGGGTTTGGCGGTGTGCGGTTCTGTTTCAAGTGATGATTATTTCGGAGAGTTGGCGTTTCTGGCCAGTTTCTGGTCAGTCTTGTACCAGATCATCCACGCGTGGAGGAAACGCAAGCGGCATTTAGATCGAGTGCTAAAGTGGCTGGTATCAGAATGTCTAAGAGGTGGACTTCACTTCAAGGAAAACGAGGTGAGGCTACCTAGATAAGTAGTGAGGCGTTTCTCCGTCTACCGCAAAACCCCTCGCATTTTCGTCCACGAGGTGAGGGTTGAACAGGATTCGGATGAGCTAACTGTAAAACAGCTGGCCTTGCCAGCGCCGGCCAGAAGGCATCTTACGTAGTTCAAGGTTTTGTTACTATGAAGTCCGTCACGACTCCATGATAAGGCTAGAACATGTTTCCACATGTTTCCAAACGCGAACAAGTAACAATTTTCTTGAGTAAATAGATGGCTCAAGAATATCTGGGTTACGAACGCCATGAACGTCGTCACAAAAGCTGCAGTGAATGGGTAGAGCCAGAGAGGAACTATGTGCGTCCTGATCAGCAAGAGGTTGATAACCAGTCGTTAACTTGTATGAATTCTTGGTCAGCAGATGTTAGGATCTGTGGTCGTTGCCTCAGGAGACAAATAGCAAGGTATTGGTGGCTGAAAGGCTCAGGAAAGGTCTTAACATTGTCAAAAAAATGTCCTCCGATGCATTCAGCGACTCTGACTATGGAGAAAAGAAGAAGGTTCATCGAGTCTGCACTCTCGTCCCTCAACCTCTACTTACTGAGTTGCATCAAAGCCAAGAAAGCGGATAAAACAAACGAATCGGACGCGTAATGAAGACCTCGCCATAGCCCGAGGTGCCTCGACTTTCTCGCTCGATCCCCTTCTTTCCGTATTGCGACAAGAATTTGGTAGCGAAAATGACACATTTGAAGATGTAATAACACCTCTACTTCCCGATTTTCTGCAAGTACGCGCCGCTTTATTAGATCGCTCTGCTGAGTTGGATGAATCGGTAGGTGGACAAATCATGCATATAACGCACCTAGTCTGATACCTTCCAGGGCAAGAGAATCAGACCATTGAGTCATTCCGAAATCATGACGTTTCTACACGATTTGGATGGTCGAGAATCTCTTTCGGCATCCGAAGCAATCGTTGCGCGTAAGTTGAAGCTAGCACGCGTAGGTTTCCTCGGCGTGTCGAGCCTTCTGTGTGTACTCACCAATTTTAGGAGAGAAACCGTGCTCGCATTCCTGAAAGGTTCTTTGCTGCTCTGGCACAAACCGCCGATTTGACGCCATTGTCTCCTCCACCCCCTCCTCCCGTCAATCACGAAGTCCTTCATGCATTGTATGATATCAAGACAACCCCATTTCGATGTTCTTTCCTCTCCCGGCTCCATGGAACCAGGGACCTATTTCCCGATGGGCTTGTCGCCGTAGACTGGGAAACGCGGACGCCATGGATGAACTTGATGGCCGATATACGGGACCATTACACTTTTTCCCAGTACGAAATATCATTAGCGCCATTGCCCTCGAAGCTAATGACTGACAAAAAAAGTTCAGTCCTGATAGGGAAGCTCCTTTGGAGCACATCGCCCCCATCACTTACTCAACAATGGATGCCTACCAGTTACCCCAGATCAATGACTTGCTCGAAAGGTCGTTTTGGAAAGGTATCGACGGTAAGCCATATCTACTTTCATATAAGCTCCATTACTAAAAGTTTTGAACTTTTCTCTCCAGCCAGCGATTCCCTTGACTATTCGCCTGAGAAATCTACCGTGATAGCTATGTACAAAAAGGTCGTCGTCGGCGTGGCCATTCTGAGTTCTCCGCAAGAAACGTACATTACATACCTTGCTGTAAAGGCAGGTTGGGATAAAGCTCAAATTGCCAGGTCAGTCAGCTTCGACCGATATCCGCGTCACTGAACAATCATTTACCTCGTCTCCTTAGGACGATGTTATATCATCTTATCACCATGAATCCACACAAGGATATTACTCTGCATGTTTCCGTCAATAGCTCTGCTATGGTATGTCTCTGTTGCTGTAATAACGTTGTCAGCACCTAGGTTTTGAACGCTTTTTCAAGCTGCTTTATAACCAATTCGGATTCAAAGCGGAAGAATTCGTAGCAGGCTTCTACTCCGAATACCTCAATCCACAATCGCGTGCATCAAAAAACGCATTTCGGCTTCGACTTCGGATGCAATGAGAAAGAATCAACATGCTCTGACAACGGATCCCTCCCACCTGCATACCGCCCAAGCTGACCGAGATTTTTGACAATAAATGATAGTTATGGAGTACAGAGAGGAAATGTAGATGTTGGTATGGTACAAGGTATGTATGTAATGCTGGGTATTTTATTTTGTATGCTGATTGTGAAAACAGAACCCAAATCCAAAATGGAGAAGAAAGGAAATGTACAATTACAACGGGCGGTGCAAGTGCGTTCAAAGCAAAAGGCCATTCATGGACCCTCAGCCCGCATAGGGACGCTTCATCTGTTTTCTCTGGGTCTCCTCGACGCCCTTCATCCCGGTCACCGTTAAAGCCCGCCTCCGTGCTGAGATCCTCTCTGTGTTCATGTTCACCTGCTGGAACGGCGTCGCCAGCGGCTTCATCATCGATCCAGGGTTGCCTGCACTGACTCGTCGTTTCATGCCTCCTCGCAACGGAGGTTTGCCAATCCCAATCGATCCACCCATCATTGCAAGACGCTGGTATTGACCAAAGCCTGTCTGCGAAGTAGGTGAAGGAGGCGGGCCGGGTGGGAATGCTGCAAATGTAGTCGCGATAGGTCGTTCGGAAGCCGAGATAGCTGCGTTGTATACCCAGCTGCCGCCCGTTCGACCTGTCGCGGCGTCTCCGTTGAGTGGACCACTCATTGACTTCCTCCGTCCGACGCATCGTTTCTTCAAGGCCCTTACATCGGGCTGTTCGAAATTGCCACTTCCTGGCGACTTGGGAAGAGGTGATGTAGGAGCTATGGCCTTCGGTTCAAATGTAACCACCGACTGGCTGCGCTGCCGACCGCCCACCTTCCCCCGATTGCCGCCACTAACGTTGGTTCCAACCTGGAAGTGCACGGCTCCACCAGACTTTTTCACAACATCCTCCATCTCTTGATCCTTGGCGACCTCAATAACATCCTCGGCCTCCTGCTCTGCAAGCGTCTTGAATTCATTCTTCGACTTCTCCAACATCTCTTTCACAGTCCGTGCCCATTCCTCCACCTTGTACAATTTATGCACCATCAACTTGAACGTGAACGGATATTTCTTTCCTAACGGGAATTTGGCAAGCGACTCCTCGTCTTCATCATCATCCGACTCGTCTCCGCCTCCCGATGTCGGCTTGTGAATTGTCGATGCCACCGTGTTGCGACGAGGACGAGAGGTGTTAAGATCGTCGCGGGTTTTGGAGTTTCGCGTATAGACAATGTTGGAGAGACTCTTGATTACGGGCGCGAGCTCTTCCGGGATAGGGAGTGATCTTATGTCCTCCTTTGACGCGTCGCCATTGATAGATCGGGCGCGTCGAGATGCAAGACGCTCAAAGAGATCGAAGAGACGGGCGAATTCGGCAGTCTTAGCATCAGAGTTATTCATGACTGTCAAACGGGGCGGGGGAGGTGCGAGGAGGAGGAGGTAGTGGACGTAAGAAGGATAATCGTGAAACGGGCACAGAACGTCACGAAGTAAGCGGAAGACAGGATGTCTTTATTGAATGGTCAAAAAGGAGATGCACTTATATACTTCCTTTGCATTGGTGGCACTGAGCTCGCGCCTTTGCTACGTTATTCCCAATCGGTCAAATTTTGGCAGGCCTCATTACAGTGGCTAACTCGGTCGTCACGATCACTCTGATTCATTGTTCCCAGAATCAATAATGGTATTGCAGGAGTTCTTCGGCATATTGCTTATGGTCCCAGGTCGCATTCACCTTCGACTATTGTCTATGCATTGAGCTCCGGACTTCAACCAATTGGGATAACAATGTGTTGCATTAGGTGGCAATTTCGTAGTGTGAAGCAAAGGATGGCCTACTAGTGGGTACACCCCATTGCGACGCGAAAGCTGTATGATTACGTAACACACTCACACTCAGACATTGCGGTAAGTACACTCATTCATTGATGCCTGGAGGCTGATACACAAACATGATGTACCATTATCACAGGAAAGAATGATTGCTGTACAATATTATATGTGATGTTCAGCAACAAAAATGGAAATCTCCCAAATCTGAAATTCTGAAATCAAAGATGCGGATATCTTATGACAACAAATCAACAAATCAAACATCTTTCTTCAACATTACACACGCATCACCTCAAACTCCATTTCCTACGGTTTACTTGTGTCAAAAATGTATTGTGCCAACCTACATGAGCTGCGACATTATGAGACCCCTTTTATGATTACATTACCATTGCATGGCAGGCGTCGCGCTTAAATAATTAGCGCTGGACGCGATTCTGACGTGGAGTTCTCCAGCGCAAGCAATACTGTTGCCCAACTTGACTTACAGCTTCACGGGCACAGAGAGCTGAAAGGACTCAGTCATTCAGTGTTGATTTGATGCCAAAGAAAAATGACTTACCCAGAAAGCCCGAGAATTTGGCGGCACTTGTTGAAGCAATCAAGCGTTATCACTCTGGTGGAATTAAAACTGGGGCTCCGCAGATCGATCCTAATCTCGATGGTGTTGATATTTCTGCAGAAGGCTCACTTGCAACTTGATGAGCATTCCGACTAACAATGAAGGAGTCATTGATGTTTTAAACCATTATTGATATATAATGACTACATACGATAACCAGTGTGCTCAATATCCTCTTCGAGGCGAGGTTTAATTCTAAGAATCCGACGAAGTGAAGGTTGTGTCCCGAATTGTACCACGAGTAACATCGATTTCAGTGCGGACCAAGAAACACACAAATTTGACCCAGAATGCGGGTGCCCACTACTGGAAGAAATACTAATTATAATACCCGGCGTACACCAGTTCTTCCTCGAGTTCTACGAATCAAAAGCGTCGTACTCAATCCATATTGGTAAAGATTGCCTCCTTCATTGTCTTCCTTGTTGAACGGGATCACGTCGACAACCAACGACTCGTCGTCGACGTTACCTGTGATTTCTTCTTCCAGCATGACTTCCTTGAATCTCTCTTCGTTTCTCAATTCTTCATGGTCCCAAGGAAAACATGTACTCCACGCGATGCATCTCAGTCTGAGCAATCTTTTAGCGAGTTCGAGGCTCGCATTGAGTTCGCGTCGCCTTACGGCTACTTTGAGAGATTGGCAGGTATTGCAGTCGGTGATGTCCTCCACCGTCCCTCGGGATTCTGGAAAGTGATTGAGGTGAGAGTTGAGGAGATCATGGTGCGACAAAAATATTCCAAGAAAAAGGCGTTCGAGGCTTTTCAGAGATATCAAGACCTGCGAGCATGCGGTCTTATGACGATGTTGGGTAATCAAGTTGGTCACCCTGGCATAATAAAATGCAAAAGCTCACTGCTAGATCTTCCACGTCAGGATGAATATCGGGAATGGGCGAATGGAAAGTTCTTGTCAGACTGTCCTCGTAGCAACACGGGCAACAGTCCAGGATTAGACAGTCAGTACAGCTCAACCTGAGATCGGCCAGACACGGAAAGGCCTGAGCTACAATCTTAAGTAGATAGACATCGAGACGAGGAAGACTCGTGACAGTCAGCGAGGTGACATTGGAAGCACCGCCAGAATTGGCAAAGTCGTTGAAGAGCAATTTCAGGAGCGGCCGGTCCGTCATCATACCCTCCCGACTGAAGTCAATCCAGAGTTCCTTGAGCATGGTCAAGCAGACCAGCACAGACTCTGGGGCAGATGCAAGTACGTCTGATGAAGCATATAGTGACCTATTGCAGAATATAAAGTCGTCATCCAGCGTAGCATTGGCGTCAAATAGGTGCATATATACATACCTAACCCAGGTAAAACCACCGTTCCATCCGCGTCGTTTATTGAAGACATCCTCTTGAGTTAATATCGTAAACAATCCCAGTCGAGCCTTCTTCTCCAGAACAAGGGTGCGAAAGTAATGACCCAATGCAAGTTGGCGAAAGATTTTTGAAACAAGAGTCAACGGTTGAACATCAACGAATGTGGTGTGCCGAGCAGGAATTTGGCAGAAAAGCGCAACGAAGAGTTCGATGATTCGGTCCAGCAGTTCAATTGGAACCTTAGGCTCTAATTTGTAGACAAGACTTTCATCGCTACTGCGATTTGAAATGTGCCTTGTCAGGAGACTCTTGCGGCGAATCGGACCAGGAGGAGGATTATTCTGCGAAAAACTGGTCCTAGGCATCGTTCTGTATCGACTAGAAGAGATTTAGCGGGATAGAATCCCGGAGGCCTGCAAAAGATTCAAAGACAACAATGGAGAGAGAGAGAGAGAACCACTATTGGAGGCCGTGGACTAGAAGCCGGCAACTTCAATTAGCTGTTTAAATGACACATGACCGTTGTTATGTCTAGTAAGTAAGTAGTGACTAAAATCGTCTCTTGTCGGTATACTTGTATGGTACTTCATTATATAAACATAGTAAGTATACGAATACGAGTCCTATTGCACATGCAAGGATCCTTGTAAGAATGGGAGTGAATTATGTCATGAAAATTAGTATGCATTGTAAAACTATCTTCGTCGCTTCCCTTCTATGGATGACTGCGAGCTATCATTGAGAAGCCATTTAAAATTACTGTCTTTTGTAGGTTCCTCATTGTCTGTGGAATCATGATAGACATCTCGCAGATTTGTTGACCACTCGTCGTGAGACCGTTTGACGCTCGATGGCTTGGGCTCTCTTCCGGAACCAGCTGGCTTTCTGCGAACCATGAATTTATGTTTAGAGGGGACGATCGCCGGAGGAGAAGGAACTTACTGAGGTTGAGCTTTGTTTGTTGCTCTCCTCTGAGCAAGCATAAGAGGGGGGAGAGAGTCTTCGAGCTGCGATGCGCGACTACTGGTAGGTGCCGCTTTCGGCGTCTCCTCGTCATCCAGGTCAAATACACGAATTGTGGAAGACGAGTTACGCTTTGCGACTGGGGTTTTCATAATCAATTCATCCACAACCTTACTCTGGTTGTCGTCGTCGGCATCACTTTCTATACCACCTACATCAACATCCATTTCATTCCGGTGTGGGGGTTTCTTCCGAGGTCGAGGCTCGTTGTTCACAACGGCCGTGGTGCTTGCATCGCTGTCAGAGCTTGCGTTGACACCGGAAGTGCACCTGGTCACGGATTTCGTCTTCCGTTGAGCCTTGAGTTCCCTCTTTTCACCAGCCGAGGGCAAAGGCCTTTCAGCATCCGAGCCCAGGTTCAGACTTTCCATACCCCTGCTTGCAGCTCTCGCCTTTGACGAAGGAAGCTTTGTGTAGATTTGGGCCTTCGTTTCACTTGCAGAGGGCAATCGCCTCTGTGTTTCCCGGCTTGGTCGATGGTCACTGTCACTCGTGGTTAACTCGATGACGGCACCCTGATCACTGGGTGGGTCTGTATCGCCGTCGTTGTGCAATGTTCTGCTCCTGCTCCTGCTGTGACTTTGACGTTTGCCTCGAATTGAACTTCGACTTTGAGGACGCTGTGGTTCGTGCTCTTCAGCCGGAACGACGCTCATGCTGCTACTGGAAGCCTTCAGAATGGGTCGTGGTCGAGGTCTAACATTCCCAACGAGAGCACTCTTCTCAGAAGGATCGTCGTCGACTTCTTCCTGATTCTCCTTGCCTTTGCGTCCGGCAGCCTTATCCTTCTCCTTGATACTTTTCGACTTCATATCTTCAGCAACCCTTCTATCCTCTTCCTCCCTCTCGTCCTCCTCCTCCAGCTCCTTCCTCCTTTTCCGAGCTCTCTCCATCACAATTTGGTCACCCACACCAATCGCATCATCACCCTCGTCTCTACGTTTCTTGCCTGTACCCCATTCTCCACCATCCTCTGGGAACATGGCTACACCGTAGGCAGAGCTCTCGCGCAGGACTGACAATGCCTCAGGCATGGCTTCTTCGCCTTCTAGGCCCCGGTCCTCCATGATAAGTCTAAGGGCTACCTCAGGCACGAGGATACGCAGAACAAATTCATTCGACGTCAGAGGTGATATCAAGGCAGGATCGAAAGTCGCTGGGGGAAACATGTCGAACAGCGTTTGGTTGATGATCACCGCACCCAGTTCTCCATAACTGTAGAAAATGGAAGTGAGATTTTTTCAGTAGGTATGATTGAGGAACGACTCACTATCCAGGCTGTGTCTTCTCGAAATTGGCAAACTGGCCACGAACACCAGTGACAGCCCTGGTCCCCTTCTTCTTGACCTCATCTAAAACCTCCATCCAAAATATGCTTTTGGCTTTTGCCCCTCTCCGCTTCCGGTTCTTCTTCTTGTCGCTAGCAAACAGCATCTCCACGTCATCTTCAGAAAGCACATCCTCGTCTGGATCATCAATGATAGCTCGCAGGTCCTCCTCCATGGCCTCTACACGTCGCCTCAGTTTCTTCCACTTAATTGTCTTCGGCCATCCCTTTCTCAGTGCCTCAGGTAGGATTTGGCCTTCAAAGCGATGTCGCTGACAGGTGGCGATGAATGTGGCCAAGGGTGCCTTGAGGCCGAGTGGGTTGGACGGGCGAGGATCTTTGCGAGATTTTTTGGCTGTCGCGGCAAGGAGGCTGAGGAGGAGAGGAGTAGGAGAAGAGGGCAAAGGGGTATCACAGTAAGGGCATAAAGTTCGTGGGTCGACATTAGGCGAGATCGATACTATAGGTGCATATACGTTGAGAGTCAAACGGAAGGAGTGGAATACAATATTCAACGTACTGGAATCGCCCTCGTCTTCAAAGAGATGTCTCAAATGGACAACTCAGGATCAAAATCTCAGTAAGGTGCAAATGTTGAAGAAAACGTACAAATCGTGTTCAAGTCTACCTCTCTTTAAATGTCGGTCATCACCGCTGCCACCTTCTGAAGGTCGCTTCTCAGATCGGGAAGATCTACCTGGGACGCTTGGGGACCCTATGCTCGCCAGCACCTGCTTGCTCATCGGAAACGCCTGTGGTTTGAGACGTTGTCTCTTCCCGTTATCCTCGTCTTCATCCTCGGCATCGTCGCTGTCATTTATTGGCGAAGCCTTCGCCTTGCCTTTACCTTTCAACTGGACATTGTCATCTGCCATGATTTTACTACCCGATTGGGGAGATGGCATTGGAAATGCGCTAACGAAACGCGAGACCCCTGCGAATTTGGCCTCCGAATTGTTCTTCAGGTTTGTCTTCTTGGGTATTGGTTTGGGACGGATTTTCTGCATGCCACCAAGCGGAGACATCGTAGGGAATGCTTGCGGCGAGGACAGGGGTACAGGGAAATCAGAAGCAGCCCTGGTCTTTTCCATAGGTTGGGAATATAAATCATCAGGAGAGGGCGAACGGGAGTGCTTCTTTCCAATCGTGGCTTTGCCTCGGCCTAGAGCAAATGATTCGAGAGCTGGGACAGCTGGATTGGACTTTGGCTGAGAGGTCGAGCCGGCGGGCTTCCTGTTGTGGGGATTCGATCCGCTAGCAGCTGCTTGAGATTTGTGGGTAGGTCGTGCTACCGGCCTTGGTCTGGGAGGACCCGATGCGGCTAGAGGTTCGCGAGGACTATCACGTCGGTTCGAGCTCTTGACGCCGAGTGGACTGACAACCTCACCATCGCTGTCGTCTTCCAACTGCTTCTTCGTTTTCGAACCTCGGATTCTAGGTGACCCTGCCCTGGCGAACTGTTTCTCTTTGCTCGCCTGCTGCTTCTTCTCTACAACTGTCCGTGGTCCAAAAGTATATCCGTTATCATTCTCCTTCAATCCAAGCTGCGGCTTAGGTAAAGAAGATGAAGCGACAGGGGTTTCATCCTGGCTCCCTGCCATTTTATTCTTCTTAAATTTCAATGACTTTAGAGCAACGGTTTGGGATGGTGGAAATCTCGGGTCCCAATCGTGAGTCTTCCCATCGTGGTGCATATACTTCCTATCGCTGGTTTTCGTGGATTTCGTCGGTGCTGGAGAGCTGAGATGGTCAGACTGGGACAGAAAATCAATTTCGTCTTCAGAGTTCGAGTTCGATTTAGAAGATAGATCCCGCTTGTCCTCCCCGGTTCCACGCATCGACTTTAATGAGGCAGTTCTAGTTGGTCTAATTTTCGATTTTTGGGAAGATGAGCCATCCTTCGGGGCAAGTGAAATTCCCAAGTCCTGGAACGCCTTTGGGTTCGGGTTCGCAAGTGGACGGTTCGGAAGGCGCAATGAGCTAGCAGTTTCCAAAGTTTGTCCCTTTCTGCTTAGGTTGCTGTATAAGTTTTCCATGTCATGGCCAGCTTATGATAGCAGGTACAAGACAAATTGCACAGGACAAGAAAGTAAAGGCGGAATTGAGGCGGAATGTTTCGTCCACAGAGTTCAGCGTGACGCACAGTGGTCACCATAGGCACAGAGCACGTGCCCGTGACTGTCGCGTCAAAGTGTTACATTCTCCTCCTCCTCCACATATCAATTAGTGTAACGCTGCTGGTGTGAACAGAGCCCCATGTAGATATCTGAAGACAAGGGAAGCAGATATTGATGATATTGAGTACCAGTGGCGCTTTGATTCTTACTATAACAGGGCCTTTGGTCAACTAATGAGCGTTGATTGAGGGGGAAGTGCCCAGGTTCATTGGGCAACCAGACCTAGGCCATGCTTCTTTTGCCGCAGTTCTTACTCGAGGAATAAAAGAAGTGCACGTATATGCAAGCAAATGGAGGCTGGGACAAGCTAGACAGGAGGAGTCTCGTACCCACCGACCTTCACACCTGTGTTGTGGATTGTGGCTGGACAAGGCCCATGCCCTCCCATCCTTCAATAGCCTCCCTCTTGGAATTCTCCACCCTTTCGAAATATTCTGGTTTCAAGAATCCATCCTTGTCTCCTTCTGTCAGTATCACCCCATTATCTGACAAGAAGAATTTGATCCCTCCGTCAAGGGCTTTCTTCATATTGATGAAAATCAGGATTTGGGACGACGTTCGCATGCCTAAAAATGTCGTTTAAGTGCGTCTGATGAGGATAAGCGGAGCACAGATTGCGTACCACTGATAACGTTTTTGCCAGCGACTCCCTGTGCTAGATGGATATGGTTCCGCTTCATCTTTGAGAGTCCTTGTGTAGCTAAATCCAGACTTGTAATAAGCCTACCAGATTCATGTTGTATATCACGGTTTGAAACGCACATATAGCCTTCCATGCTTGTGAATTTGTTCCGTGAACAGCGACGCCAGTAGGCACCTCGGACACGGAGGTTATGGGCTTGAGATCGAGTTGCACTTCCTAGATGGCAATGAAATTACCAAACGGAGAATAATCAGAGTCGCTTGGTCCTGCTTACTTTCATGGAATGTCCTTGCCGAGCCTTGATCAACCAAGTACCTCCCAAACCCGATAACAAAGATGATGATGCCGTTGAGGATGATGCACCTTGAGCAGCAGCAACAGCTGGTACCTTGGCTTCTAAGTCGACTGGTAACTTGGCACCATCCGCATCTTCCAGAATCAGATCATATCTTTGTTTCGAATCAACCCTCACTATCTCCTTTATTCTCTCCAGATCCAGTCCTTGGGCTTTCAATTTAGGGTGTTCCAACTGGAAGATCAGATTGGGTCAACATCGACTGTGTATAGCCCAATAGACTAAAATCGACGCACCAGATCCACAACTTTGACATAACCATCCTGGCGCATCTTCAGACCTTCACCTTGTGCCCCATGCCGAAGAAGCCACGACAGAGTCTTCGACACTCGTACTTCAGGTGAATCGCGATCTAGTCCTCGAAGTTTGGTTCCAGATTGAGGTTTCGGCTTCTGCACTTGAGCTGATCTTGGGTTGGTGGTGCCCGATGAATCCTCGTCACGTTGCTGAGCTTTGGCTTTACCGGGCTGACGTTTGCGCACAGGCTTTGAAGCGTTCGAGTTGGATGGGCTGGCTTTTTCGTCCTGAACAGAGAGCGCGGATAATGACTCTGAGGGAATTGCGGATGCGGAAGTTGGTGTTGATTGTTCCATGGTCGAGTTATACGATTTGTGTGGACCTTTGAAAGTCGGAGTGTCACTGAGACTGTGTCAGTAAAGTTTTACTTTGAGAGTATACAGTATACGGAGAAAGGACCAGCTATGAAGATTCGGAGAACGTGTCATGGCGAATGAGGATGACTCGGTCGAGATATCGATGAATCCCACGGATCATATGCGTATGGTCCAGGAGACATGAAGCAAATATTCAGCACTCACAATATTCCTCTTCCAATGGACTTTATCGCTCTGGAAGAATAGGCGCGTATGCCTGGTAACATCAACTCAAGAGGCTTCAAGAGGCTTGCAATTGGACCTCTTACCGGCCCGTGGACCCGCACACGTGCAATTGTGGCGTAGGCAAGGCGTAGGCATGACCTCCCGCTCCATTCAACCACAAATGCGTGCTATCTTCCCAACTCCCAGGGCAGCCTAGTTGCCCAACAACAAATAACTCACATACTCAAATACTGTCTTCACTTGACTTTGACCTTGGACGATACGATACATGCATTCCAGTGGTCTACTTATCTCAAGGGATTGTCGACGTTATCATCGATGAATGGCGTTGACGCTGAAACGCGGTCTGTGCTGCTTTTCTGTGATGTCGCATCACAGAGATCCATTATGGCGCTTCTCTTTTTCCGTTGCCAATATTTGACAGAAGGATTTAGACATATCTGGCAGATTGTCTTGATAAGATTCAGCGATTTGCGCCAGCGTTTGAATCTTCATTCACCAGTCGTATGTGATACAATCATACTATAGCAACTTCTTAGCGTTTGTCGAATAAGACTTGGGCTTCAAACATCAAGATCCCCCGCATAACTCTGGCCTTCCCACCGACTCATTGTTAATATCCAGTATTTATCTTTCTTCTAGAGCTTGTTCAAGAACCATTCCACAGCTGCCTTGAACGCGCCCTCTTTGGCTGCCTTCACCTTGGCATCTTTCATATCCCCACGAACAGAAAAGCCATGAGTACATCCCTCGAAGTATTCCCTCTTGTAGCCTGGTGCGAATTTGCCGCCACCGAGGAGCTCGTCCGCCTTCGCGGAGGATTCTAGTGGAAACTGGGTGTCAACGGTGCAGCTGTTGATGAGGAGAGGGGCTTTGGATGACGCGACGTATTTCTGCCGGCATTATTTATAAATGCGAACTTTGATAAGTAGGAAGAAGAGGAACGAACCTCGAGATCGGCTGGAACCTGGAGGAGTGAAGGGTGTGAGACGACCGCTACTTTGATGATATTCTCGAAGGCGAGGTCAAAGACATAGCGTCCTGGGAGATATTTTGACTCAATCAGCTTGCTCATCTACGCTTGAAGGAAGCACGCACCCCCGAAGCAATATCCGGTAGCTCCAAATTCTGTGATCCCGTCGGCCTTGAGTGCGTCAATGACCTTGTCTAGCGTAGGGCGCGTCTGCGCCTGAGTATGGTTAGGGAACCACTTCATGATATCAAAGTTTTCCCCGATGAGCGCGTCAGCGGGGATGGGGTCGCCATTCAAGTAATCGGGAACGATTGTCTGATTTGGAGCCTTCAGTGATATGCCCAAGAAAAATGAAATGGGGCTGACGTACCTTGAATCCATTTCCGGCAAAATCGTCGGCCATGAGCTATAGTTATGGTTTTGACATGGATCAATCATTCTAGATAGCGTCCACTGATAAGATCACTACGCACTTGGGCATTAATCAGCTGCGGCCCAAAGACGTCGGTAAGGAAGAGGATGGCTTTGTTCTTTGGGAAGTCCACAGTGGGTGTAGCAACGTAACAATCGACACCGCCAATCTTCTCCCATTTCCCTGCGCATTCAAGGTTGAGGCGTGTGTCGCTGTATTGAAACTGAATGATCGAGAGACGTACCGGTGGGGGTACCTTCGTGGGTGACGCCTATGAAGTGCAATCTGCGTTAGATCAAGCTCGCCTCTAGCAAATGTAATTCCAGGGACGCAACAGTCATCGACCCTGGTGTATTGAATACACACCTTTGACACAGTCTTTGCAGAAACTCATATTGTTGCTCGAGGTCGAAAGAACTTTTCAGAGATGTCGTTGATCAAGAGATGGCTTGAGAGCTTGGTTATTGCAATGGAAGACAGATGGGAACACAGGTGATTGCTTGTGTGTCTTTATATCTTCCCGACTGCCCATATGCTAGTAGCTATACTGGGAATCAGATCATCCACGTTAACACGGTCAATGACTGAAAAGGTTCGTGCCGACTCTCATGGTATACGATGTCATGATTACTCGTTGCTTATTGATTTTAACTTCATGAAGGATCCCTTGTACGACATGTCTACCTCAAACTATTAACAACTCCACAAGAAGCTTCTCTCACTCTGCTCTTTCCCCATCCAACGATGGTCTCTGCAGGCGGGAGTCATCCCAAGATTCGCGGCACTTGGAAATTAAGCCGTGGGACAATTTCCTGCAGCCTTAAAAGAGATTACGAAGATGAATTCTGTGCTTACTATCCATGTGAACTTTCTGACAAAGTCATTGGCGTGGGGAGTCTCGAGGATGTGAGCTGAGAAGAGCTGAGATCGTTGACGATGGGCCACAAGAGACATCGGCAAGTCAATCTGCCGGATGCCGTCATAGGTTAATCTTATCTTCCTTCCTTGCCATCAAAACTGATGCCGTCGTCTACAATGGCGGCTACATAAATTAGTTCCCGCTTCAGATCCGATTATACGCACCATGTAGCTCAATTATAAGTTCAAGGCATCGTGGGAGGCAAACGCTTGCATTCGTGAGTAATGTTATACAGTACGTGCTAACTTCTTATAGCGTTTGTGGAACGCAACATTTGATCTTCTCGAAACTATCGATCCATCCATGATTCCAGCTCTACCTTTCTCTCAGAGCTTGTTTAAAAACCATTCCACAGTTGCTTTGAACGCGCCCTCTTTGGCAGCCTTCACGAGAGGATCTTTCATATCCCCACGAACAGCGAAGCCATGAGAGCAACCCTCAAAGTATTCCCTCTTATAACCTGGTGCAAATCTGCCGCCCCCGAAGAGCTCGTCGGCCTGCGCGGACGCTTCTAATGGGAACTGCGCGTCAACGGTGCAGCTGTTGATGAGGAGAGGGGCTTTGGAAGACACGACATATTTCTACCGCGTTAAAGTAAAAATGTTTTATAAATGCACGCTATAATTAGTAGGAAGAAGAGTAACGAACCTCGAGATCGGCTGGAATCTGTAGGAGCGAAGGGTGTGAGACGACAGATACTTTAGTGATGTTCTCAAAGGCGAGGTCAAAGACATAACGTCCTGGGGATATATATACTCAGCCTGTTTCCTCGTCTACGGAGGAACCACGCACCGCCGAAGCAATACCCGGTAGCGCCAAATTCTGTGATCCCGTCGGCCTTGAGCGCGTTAATGACCTTGTCGAGCGAAGGGCGCGTCTGCGCCTGGGTATGGTTAGGGAACCAGTTATTCCTAACATAACCTTCCGTGAGGGGCGCGTCAGTGGGGAGGGGGTCGCCATTCAAGTAATCGGGAACAATAGTCTAATTAGGACCCATTTAGTGCAATGCCCAACCAAATGAAATGGGTTGACTTGCCTTGAATCCATTTCCGGCGAAATCGTCGGCCATGAGCTAGAATTGTGTTTTTGACATGGATCAATCGTTGCAGATCTGCTGGAAGATTACTACGCACTTGAGCATTAATATGCTGTGCCCCAAATATATCGGCAAGGAAGAGAATGGCTTTGTTTTTTGGGAAGTCCACAGTGGGTGTAGCAACATAACAATCGACACCGCCAATCTTTTCCCATTTACCTGCGGGTTCAAGGTTTATTGAGGCGTATGTCGCTGTATTGATACTGAATGATCGAGAGACATACCGGTGGGAGTACCTTCGTGAGTGACGCCTATCAAATGCCATGGGCGTTAGTGCAAGCTCGCCTCGAGCATAGAGATAGAGAGAGAGAAGAACAAGCAGTACTGGGATCTCGGCGGAACGACTGAGGCTCGTATGAGTAATACGAATGATGGCTACTGTAATTCCAGCGACGCAAATGTTTTTGAACTTGCGTATATTGAATACCCACCTTTGACACAGTCTTTGCAAAAACTCATATCGGTGCTCGACGTAGAAGGAACTTTCAGAGATATCGTTGGTCAAGAGATCGCCTGATAGCTTGGTTCTTATAACGAAAGACATATGGGAAGGACGCAGGGGTGATTGCTTGTGTGTAATCATATCTATGACTTGCTAATAATAATGCGACAATTCATCCGTGGAACACGTTCCCGAAAGGTTCGTGCCGACACTCATGGGCAGACGAGGGTATACGCAAGGTATACGATGTCATCAGTACTTGTTGTATGATTCTGATACACAATTCCATGAAGGATGTCAATACACTGAAGGTCGTAAAGTGGCCGACCTTTGTAACCTCAGACGCTCAACGACCGCATGCCTCCAGGGCAAACAAACATCGCTGAAATGTACGAGGAAAGAACGCTTACATTATCTGATGGATATTATACAGTACAGAATATTACAGATGCCGGGTATACGACAAGAAGCGGCATCGAAGAAAGAATAAAACGAGATATCCGAAAGCAGCAAACACATAAAGGTAAAACGCAAGAATATTATGCTCCAGACTTGGCACCATTCGCAGCAGCCGTCGCCCTCCTCCTCTTATTCCCCCTCCTGATCTCCCCGAGGTCGTTCTCCAGCTCTGTGTCCTTCGTTGTATTCAGCAACAACAAGCTCTTACCCAGTCCGCCAATAAGCTGGCCTTGGCCTTGCGCCCCTTTTGCTCTTCGTCTTCCATTCGCCGGTCCGGCCGCACCCGCCGGGCCGCCATTTGTGGTCCCTCCATTGGGAATATTGGTGGATGTGAGAGGTAAAGGGAAGGGAGAGGGCAGCTCATCTACAGAGAGCGAATGTGGGTTGAGGAAGGGCCCGGTAGTGAATGGAAGGTGGGAGGTGTTGGTGTTTGGTGTGTTAAAGATGTTGATGAATCCGGTGTTCGGGTGGGCGCTGGCGGGACCACTATGTGGTGTTGGGGGTGGGGATGTCCCGAGTTTGTTGCGCAGTTTACGGGTTATGGGCGGTCGGGAATGTGAGTCCAGGGAGGCGTCTGGAAGCGGCGGTTGATAAAGGAAGATCGGAAAACAGTAAGGAAAAAACGAACCACCGATGGTACCTTCGCCCTCTTTCTCCTCGCGAGCCCTCCGTCTCCGTTCTTCAATACCTTCCATCAATCTCTCTCTCACTCTTTGTCTGCCGCGCTTCCATTCTTCTTCCACTCTTTCGCGTTCCTCGTCGTAGGCAATCTGGGCGCACTCGATAGCGTACCGCTCTTCCACTTCGAGCTGTGCCAGGAGAGCCGAACGCTCAAGAGTCAGAGGAAAGAGGCGAAGCTTAAACATGGGGTTGATTTCAGGTCGTGTTGCGAGTATGTGAGCGGTGGTGTGCAATGCGGATATGCTTTCTGTGAAATGGCGTCCACTGCTAGAGAAGTGAGAATTTGGATGTCAGGCTTGTACAGACATGGACGAGGAAGAGTGGCAGAGAGGGTGGATAGATGATGGAAGAGTGAAAGCAGAAAAAAACTCAACTCGTCTCTTCGATCACTCATCTCTTTGCCGAGCTTGCCAGACACATCTTTCCTTTTCTTATCCTTCCGACCGTCTTCCATCGATACAACAGCTGCAGACGTGCCACATATTAACTACGCCACCAAGAAAAAGCGACGTAAAGAAGACGTACCATGTCTAGAGCTCGGGCCCGCAACTCCACCCCCTTGTTGGTGCTGGTGTTGAGAATGTGGATTTGATTGGTGCATATGGCTCTGAGATGGATGCATGTGTTGTTGGATACCCCCATGATGGTATGCCACGCCCATATCACCGTTCACGCTGGCGTCTTGTGGATACCCGCCGTGCCCCATTCTTGCTGTCTTCCCGCCGGCGCCGCCAGACGTGGACGAGGTCATGCCACCCTGGGTGTGTGTGGCACCATATGGTACGGCGAAGATTCCTGGTTGTGGTGGTGGCATCCTTCGTTGCTTTCTTGTTTGTATGCGATATGGGTGAGAAGATAGGTGCTTCGTGTCGACGTCCCTTTTTCCTGTCGTTCCTCTTTCGGCACTAAAACAGGCGGCCCGTCTTCCTGATCTTAATTTGGAAGAGCCGAGCCTCGTGCCTGTTTCCCCTTCCACAACCACCACAATAAACCAACCTAACTCGTTCAATTTTCTATCTGGTATATCTGTTCCGTCTGTGAATTACTAGGTGTGTATCCGGCAGTTGACTCAGACGATGCATGCGCACAGACATGCACAATTCAGTGTATGTCTAAAGTTTTCAGCGAACTCACGCCCAACTGACATTTCCTTTACCTGTAGGATCCGCCACTAGTGCTCGTGTATTACAATACACTGCCTGACTCCTGCCTGACGTTCTGCCTCATGCCTAGCCCATGTCTACTTGTATCCAGACTATACATCGCATAGGCCCACATGTTGAAACCTTGCAGGCTTGACGTACTGTGCATCACTGCTTTGCTGCACTTGAAAGACCGTGTCATCAGTGGAAGCTCAACATCTCGTTCCCTTTCTACGTGCCCGGGGGCTGGAACCCTCCCAAAGTACGTCAACATATTCTGGATTGGGCAGTGGGATCAGCCCCCGCCAGGCAGGCCTCCAGACCATGATCTCGGCACTGCCTGCCCTCCTATAACGCAACCGCAAAAGGTAGGACATATACTTCAAGCGTTACATGAGTTACGGGCTGTGCGTCAAGAATACGATAGCCAGGAGCTCAAATATGGATCACAGTTTTGAAGGCAATATCTCCAATGGGGTTGAACAGGCTTACCACCTTGCGCTGTCTCGTCTATCAATGCTCACCTCGGCGCTGGTTCGAGCACTCCCTCGTATATATCTCTCGAGGGTCTTGAATAATCTTGTTGCCATTTTAAACACTCGGTCTTGAAACGCAAATGATAAGGAGGCTATGCGCAACGGCGTCGCTGGCTCAACCTGTCATCCCTTAGACTTGCCGAAGTGGCAGACACTTTATCCGCGAGACTTCGCGACGGCGAGGGCCAGAAGGAGCCAGAGGGCAGGGTATAGGTCGGAAACGGTAAGGAAGAGATCCGACAAATTCTGTTCCTTGGACAAGCGAATTTCAACCACGGGTGATGTTTTCGCGCGCTCTGCAATGGATTGAAACCTGTCGAAACCATCTATGGTCAAAAAGCGTCACACCGCAGTATGGATTTGGAAACCTTGTTTTGACAGTCCTTTGCTAACCTGGCACGACTCAACACCTTCCCCTCCCAAGACAGCTCATCGCTTCCGCCCTTCAAATATTAAGGTTGTAACATCGTTCAACAGAATAGCCGCAAAACCGACTTCGAAACGCGACCACTGTATACTGCATAGTGTTGATCTTATCCATACTGACTGATCCGCGACCGACCCCGTCATACCCTGTCCAAGAATTGCCATCAAAGTTGTTGATAATATATTGATGCCGATCCCAGGAAGATCCTGACCCCGATGAAATATTCACTGTCCAGAGTTGTTTCAATGTCTACAAACTTGATTGACGAAATGACATTGCATTTCGTCCTAGGTGTATCTACACATTCGGGCGACTGTTGCCCGCAAGTGTTGATCGCACTACAGTATTACTGTGAAGCGATTAGATATGGTCTATACTTACTTATCTGCTGAAAATGTACATCACGCCCTACCCGTCCTGCAACCGTCCTGGTACAATCTGTGAGTATTTATATCTGCATACGGTGCAGAGTCTACCACATCTCATCAAAGATTATGAGCATTAATTGAAAGTGATACCTGACAACCTTGTAACGCCTGGCGCGGTCCTCTATCACCGTTTGATACTTGACATGCTTATTCCGATTTTTCAGTTGTACTATATAAATATATACGGCTACTATGAGTCCTTGAAAATACGTGTACAAATCCATCTGCATTATGCCAACAGGTGGCAAAGTTATGTCTACATATGTAACACCTGAATACTAGATTGAGGCAGTGATGGACAGTTAAGGAATCGGATGGACTCACTAAATGCAAATTACACCTCTATACATTCGTTCTAGTCTGCCATTCTAGAGGCGGCGTAGGTATTGTCGCTCTTGGTGGTTCCCACTTATCACCGAAGCGTCGCTTCAATAAATCCAGCATCGCCAATGAGTTTGTGACCCGACAGGGCGTCCTAATTTTCCACCACCTCGCTTTCTCTGGTTCCCGATCATGCGTCAACCATACCTCCTGCATTTCCTCTTGCGTACGGGGATCCGATAGCCAGTACTGGTAATAGAACCACTCGGGGCCACACGAGCCGAGTGCGCCACGGGTCATGTTTGGAGCATAATGAAGGAGGCCGTCGATGGCTGGCGATTTTTCGTCGTACACCCAAACCGTGAATATACGCTGTGGGAAAAGCAGAAATATTGAATTGAAGACGGTTTGATCCTTGCCAATGAACAGGCCTTGCTTGAGGTAGTGGTCGTGATAGGCGTAGAATGTGCGCGCCCACCACGCAACGGTTTTGGGTGTGCCGCCAAAAAATGAACCTTCACTAAAATGGGTGTCGATGGGCCCGTCACTCTCATTCCAAGTTCGGAATCTGTCTGCTGGCGGCCGATACGTGGGATAGAACAAGAGATCTTCCATCGGTGTCCCAGTTATTCTGCTACCCTCCTTCCAAACTTCCTCCACCCTCTCCGGCGATGGCCAATCCTTGTACACAGTGTCTTCTCTGAAGCTGCCCCCATCGTTCCAGAAGACGTAGTCGAACGTAAAACCCATTTCCGCCATTTTCCGGACAGCATTGTCGACGAAAAAGGGTTTTGCGTTCCACACACCGTATAACTCCGCAGAATGATACCAGTCATTTTCCTGCATAGCCTCGTAGTCAGCCTGGCGGCCTTTCAGAGGCGGGACGTCGAATACTGAGCGGTAGGTAGTGTCGACCGTGATAGGAAGACCTTCACCTCTCGCTGAGAGGACCGTAGATGCGAGGTCCGGAGATGTATAAAAGTAAATCTCGGTGGTGATGGGTCCTAATAGCCGCGTCAGCCAGTTGAGGTAGCCTTCTGGAGAATGCTTCGGCTTGTCCAACATAAACATGGAAGAAACGAGTAGAATTCGCTTTTCACTCTGCTGCTTGACCCCCTGTTCGTGAGCTCTGAAGTATGATCTATGGCGAGGCAGCACGTAGTTGAGGAGAGTAACCACGAGAAGTGATGCTGTCAGGATAAGCATAATCCGCCGCCGCAGCGACGATTTGGACGACCAAGCCATGGTTTTCCTTCCGCCTACTGAGTTGGGGCTGGAATGGGCTACAAAAATGCACAGTGAGACGAGTTGGGGAGGTGCAGGATCTGGACGTTATAATGCAGTTATCAGAGAGCATTGGAAAAGAAAAATCACAAACACTCTCCGTCCAGCCCGTCAAGGCTATTTAGTCTGATCCACGCGGAGACTACTCACCGAAGACGCCTCCGCGATGAAGAGCCGACGTAGCAGTATCCCTAGTATGTACATTGTGACGAAGCTGCGGAAGTCTGTTGACATTGTGCCGACCACAAGCACCAAGACAGAGTTCATGGGAATAGATTGCGGTTGACTAGACATAGAGAAGCTAGTTTCGAGCATTCTTTCGCCAGGTGATCTTGGAAACAAAGATGAAACCTTCTCCTAGACGAAACTAGATTGATGTACAAGAAACGTTTGGCATAGAGCACCGCCAAATTTTGACCAATTGTCGTGAGAACAGAAATAGCGGTGTCATCATTCCATTCAACCATGTGTAGCCGTACACCAATCAAATGCACAGACCGAGGCATCAAGAGAATATATCGAAGGAGGAGGAGGAGTTTATTATACTGACGCGGTCCCCATACGGAAACTGCCAGTTAACCAAATACAAACACTGCACTTTATGTATATAGATGGCTATCCATATACTGTATGTGATGTACTTAGTCGGAGGTGATGACCATCAGCATTTACTTACAGGAGCGGCTTCAATCTGGCCGTCCCGTAAGTGGCCTTGTAGCCCGAGCCTTTTGCCCGATTCCGGCGTTCGGCCGATGGACGGAGGTATCGTCCCGATCAGCTTGTTCTCCATCCATTAAAAAGCGCCCAAACATCTTGCAGATAGGTCCAAGGAACAAAGTTCACCCTGAAGCCAAATGGGAGTGGGTAAAGGAGATAGCATTCCAGTCCAAGAGACCAGCAAAACTATGTGAGCATCCATCCATTTCTAATTAATGAGTCGATCAACTAAGATATAGGTCCAGGATTGACTACTCTCGGACATATCGTCTTCTAGAAATTTCTCAATTTCCGCTTGTATAAACTCGTCATCTTGCTTGTTAGATCCCCCTCCAGCTAATAATGAATGATGTGAGCAACAAATACTCTTTAATGAACTGAATTTGATTGAATTACCCATATGACCCCACACCGTATCAATCACCACCAATCGAGCAGTATTCTTCATGTATGCCACCTCGTTCTCGTTATCCTCAGGCTATGCGAATATTGTTCAGTGTTTAGCACCCGATAATACTCCTGAGCTCCTATGGAAATAATGGCAAAGACACGTACTGGGAAAAATAAATCTGATTTACTCGGCATTATCAATCCTTTCGCTTTGATCTGGCTCAAGCATTTGCCCAAGTCACCGTTGTCCCTGACTTGAGAAACGTCTCCTGATTGCCATGTATGAAGAAGACTGAGCAAGTCATTTGCGTCCCAATCCCCAAGAAACTTTTGTTCCCAATCTTCACGCAAAAATGAAGCTAGGTCTCTAAAGCTACGAAATCGGAACGAGTTCAATGAAAGCTTAGGTGGACTACCCAAAGGGAGGATTACCGTCCATCTTGAAGATACTGGTGTTCCCTGAACCACTGGTCGTTGATTAGAGTTTAGAATTATCCAGGCTTACGTCAAGGCATTCACTTACCGTTTGCCCGTAAGCCCATGCACTATAAACGCGTCCATATGCACGTACACCATGTTGTGGTTGAGTTTTATAATGACCATTATCGAAGTCCTTGGACGCAACCAGAGCAGCCTTGGGGCCTTCGAGGAAACTGTTTGTAAAGACGATTGGCGTTTATTTATGCACAGCATTTGGGAAAGCAAACCATTGATTGTGTGGACTCGTACGGGCGGAACCGCATATCACAACGTATCTGGAGCAGAATTAGAACAAATCCACCGAGTGAACCATTACAGTTGCCCTTGAAGAAAAACGCACCTTTCGACGTACTCAGGGTATACGACAGGCCAATAGAATGCCTTTCATTCCCAGATAAGTCACAAAATAATTGTAGGCACGGGAGAATGCATGGCCGCGTATGACTAACCTGTTGTGCACCCATTGAGTATCCAACGACAACATGGACTTTTTGAATTCCTAGATGCTGAAGGACTGCATACTGGGCACGACTGTAAACAACAATGTTGAATAGATCACAATATATCTACCCGTCCACTTACATGTTATCTTCGTAGGATACTTCGGGAAAGTACGGTCCGTTCCAAGGTGAGGGCTAGTAAATGCCAAAATTAAGCATGTGAAGCGCTACTTGGGAAGCTGTTTTGGTCACGGACAGTATTGGATGGTGAAGAGGACTACATAGGATCAGTCATGGGGATACTTTCAGTAAAATTCGGCCTGACGGCGTACCTCTCCATTTGAAAACAAGGCAAACGTGACTACGAAATATTTCTGCGTGTTTAATACCTGTAGATAGAGAACAAAGTTAACAAGCTAGCTCTTGCTCGAGGATGAGGTTCAAGAGACGCACTTTGTCATCACCAATCATATATGTCTGATCTGTATCAACCATTGTCAGTGACGAATGGAAGGAAGCCCACGAGAGGCACACACTATCCAATTTCCCGCCATAGAAAGTTGGGAAAACAATGCATGGGTGTGCCGGATTGCCATAGGTGCGATACGCAGTTATGGCGTCTGGAATCACACCTCCTGCGACGAGAAGGCGGCCATGGTGATGATACCGTGTGCGAGATTCAGTTGACATAGTTTGCATTCAAGGCAGGGAGGGAAGAGCACAGAGGGATGACATGGAACGGAATGACTTAAGAAGGAAGCTCGGAGGCGAAACCGACGATAACGGCATATGTTGCGCGTGGAAGACTCATCTGGCATTTGCGAAAGAGCATCGTAACCTTGTTATATATAGATAGAAACGACTTGTGGGTTGCGAGACTCGTGTTCTTGGCCTATACAGATATAGTCCTCCGCTCGGTTGTTTTAACTACTCATCTAGGAATTTCTGGATTTCCGCTTCAATGAAATCGTCATCTCGCTTATTTGACCCTCCTCCAGCTGACAGTAGCTGCGTTAGCACCCTCTAATTTTCCCGATAACAAACATGAGTCACCTACCCATATGTCCCCAAATTGTATCAATAACCACCAATCTGGCAGTGTTCTTCATATATGCCACCTCATCTTCGCTATCTTCGGGCTACGACAACAACGGATTATTCAGCACTTTGTAGCCAGAAATATTCCCCAAGCGCCCTCGGTGAGTCAATCCAAAGACACGTACTGGGAAATACAGATCCGTTTTACTCGGCATAATCAATCCTTTCGCTTTGATCTCGCTCAAACACTTTCCCAAGTCACCTTTGTCCCTGACTTGAGAAACGTCTCCTGATTGCCATGTATGAAGAAGACTGAGCATGTCATTTGCGTCCCACTCCCCAAGAAATCCTTGTTCCCAATCTTCGCGCAGGAATCCAGCCAAGTCCGTAAAGCTGCGAGATTCTGGTATGGACTAATGAAAAAAAAAAACAAGGAGGCATTACCGTCCATTCTGAAGATATTGATGCTCTCTGAACCACTGTTCGTGATTATGAGTCAGACATAGTCATCCCGGGCCACTTCCAAGTGTTTACTAACAGTTTGTCCGTAAGCCCATGCACTGTAAACGCGTCCAAATGCACGTATACCATGTTGTGGTTGACTTTTATAATGCCCGTTATCGAAGTCCTTGGACGCAGCTAAAGCGGCCTTGGGGCCTTCCAAAAAACTATATAGAAATGTGATTAGGGCTCTTTGTCTCTGCAACATTTGCGAGCACAGACCATTGATTGTGCGGACTTGTACGGGCGGAACCGCATATCGCAACATATCTTGGGCAGAAGAGGAATCAGATTGGGGGAATGACCTATTTTTAGATATGACTCTTGAGGGTTGAGGCCAAGGACCCACACACCTCTCGACATAGTCTGGATATACGACAGGCCAATAGTATGCCTTCCGGGTTACGTAAGTACTAGGAACTGCGTTGCCGCATACGACGGACCTGCTGTCCACCCATCGAGAATCCAACGACCATATGGACCTTCTGAACTCCGAGATATTGAAGGACTGCGTACTGGGCACGACTACAAAAATTGACGTCAAGTAGGTCACATGGAGAAGTTGTCCGCTTACATGTTATCTTCGTAGGATACTGCAGGAAAGTAGGGCCCGTTCCATGGGGAGGGCTACGAATAATATTGTTTGTTTGAAGCACGACTTGCAGTGATATCTTGGGCACGAACAGTATTGGAAGGTGAAGAGGACTTCACGAAATCAGACATGGAAATAGTTCCAGTTTAGTTTAGTTTCAAGCACACCTCTCCATTGGAAAACAGGGCGAACGTGACCACGAAATATCTCTGGGTGTTCAATACCTACCAGCCAGAAAATCATTGACGACTTAATCTAGGAGAAGGGCTCAAAAGAATTACCTTGTCATTGCCAACCATGTAAGTTTGACCTGGATCAGCCCATCTGAGTGCCGGAATAAGGAGAAAGCAGGCAGGCGAAGCACGCACTGTCCAATTTCCCACCGTAACAAGTCGGGAAAACGATGCATGGGTGTGCCGGATTGCCATAGGTGCGGTAAGCAGTAATGGCCTCTGGAATCACACCTCCCGCCACCCGAAGACGGCCGTGGTGATGATATCGTTTAGGAGGTTCAGTCGACATACGGGGCGTTCAAAGCCAGGAGGGAAGGGTGCGAGGGACATCTGAGGAACTGACTTTAAGAAGAAGAATGCTTGGGGACCAAATCGACGAGAGCGGCATATGTCGCGTGTGGAACGAATGAAATTCCCATCAAGCATTAGCCATAACGCATTGTAAGCTCGTTGTATATTTATATATGAACATATCGTGGGTTGCAGTACTTGCGTTCTTGTTTCGACGATGGCGGGGCAAAATAGTCTGCTGTATATTAATATTAGATAGGTATAGAAATAATACTATAGAAATGATAGGTATAGAAATAATACTTCATAAGGTACCGTTGGGAATATGTCAATGACGAAAGAATCAAGGACAAGTTGAGTGAGTGGTGGCTTCAGTCCAACAACCTGGGTGTTCCGAGAATCGACTCCTTTAATCCGTATATTCCACCACCCCGCCAACGTCCATTCTCCCTCTCCTGACTGTTTCTCCTCTTGCCTTCAATATATCCTCAATATTGCGTAACTTCCCTTCCTCTGTGCTGTCTTTGAACCACCCAAGGTTGTCTGCAATGAGATGTCTTACGGAAAGAAAGCAATCGAAAATCAGCACAGATAATCAGGTTGCAATATGCCGACAAAAAGACACACCTGTTCTTGCACCCCGGACATTGGATAATCACGATTCCCTTTGTATACGAACGTTTCGTGAACTGGTGAGTCGAGCGTTCGTCACAGTCTGGCACCGTGCATGTGAAGGTAATTGACAGTTTGGGCTCCATCTTCTCTGGGAGTTGCTGAGAGAACGTCGTTGCAACATTGGACGATTCGCCAGATGAGTTTGGAGACGAACCCATATCCTGCTTTAGCGAATTTGAGGGAGGCGGGGTGAGCACTGATGCTCGTGAGGATGCAGAGGCATTTGACGATGCACTGGACGTCGAGAAACTTCCTGCCCCGCCATTCAATGCACTCCTAGATATGGGTATGCCAGGTATGACACCCGAGCGAAAACGAAGTTGAACCGCAACTGTCGCTGGTAGACTTGCATGTGGGATTATAGAGCTTCTGAGCAAGGGTGGGATGCCCATGTTACGAAAAAGCCTGGAAGGAAGCATCGTGCGGTTATAGTGGTCGGGTGGATGTCGGTGGACGTGTTGGAAGGATTTTGGGAAGATGGTGGCCGAGAGCAAACAAGATACTGTATTTATAGTTGTTTGATTTCAAAGGTACCCAATGACTTTGAGCGCCTATTGCACTTGTGGTGCAGGCATGAAGTTGAGGACACAGAGGCATAAATGCTATAAACTACAATCATGAAGTCCAAGATATGACTACATACAGAGAAAGAAGAAGTGGACAACAGTGGAATCGTGAAGTCGTGAGTGTTGCGTAATTGTCCCTTCGAGCTCGGAGGTCCTCTATTTCCTTGAGCGTCTTGCTCAAACCTTAGCCTTTCTTCCCAACAACTCACTCAAACGAGCTGCAGCCACCCCTTTCGCCAGCCCCAAATCCGCACCCTCAGGCTCATGACCATCGATATAGCTCTTTCCCATGACACCATCGCCATAATGACTATTCCTGCCAGCCAACACGAGCGAGAACCTCCGCACGCGCCCTCCTCCCACCCCTCCAGGTGAGTCTCCTACAACTGCCTCACCACCGCCGGCAGGCACAGCATCTCCAGCCCCACCTGCAATCTCCGTAGTTCGCGCGGTGACGCTGGTGGTATGCAACCCAACGGCCGGCAATGAGAATCGCTTACTTCTCCTCGCTGTATCCTCCCTCCGCTGCTTCCTCGGAGAAGATACGGGAGAGGATACCAAAGAATGAGTGGGGGTGAACCATTGGTCATCGTGGTTCAAATCCTCCTCTTCAAAAACATCTCCATTTTCCTCATCTTCATCTCCATCTCCATCGAAGGTATCATCTTTCGCAATCCTCGATTTGTCGGGTGAATGGGATCGTTGTTCCTGTTGCTGTTGTTTCATAACACGCGACTGCTCCTGGAAATCTTCCAATATATCCTGATAACTTCTCAAGCGCTGATGTGACTTCATCCTCATCCGGCCATTCCTGCCCTGCTCTGGCTCTAGCTCACGTTCCTGGCCGTCCAGGACGAGGTGATTCAAGTCAATGTTATTCAGCGACATGTCAGGGCTGTAGTTCAAATCGATGGCCATCAATGCATGTGGTTGGCGTTGAACTGGAAGTTGAGGCATCGAAAGCCATGCTGGAAGGTGCGAAAGCGATGAAGTAGTGGTTTCTGATCCTCCATTGACTGTCGTTGTAGTATTTTCGATTTGATCCTCCAGGTGAGATGGATCGATGACGGGAAAGACGGTGTCATAGCATGCATCACATGCTCGCGCAGCTTTAGTCGACGTATCGTCCTTGTCGTTCGAATCTGAAATGAAAAATGTCTGCGAAGAAGGAAAGAAACTATTAGACCAAGGCCAGGCATGTCAAGATCAGAAAAGTGGCCTACCCGTCCAGAACACCCAGCACACACGCACCTCCCACACAATCGACAATGGTGTCTCCTCCTGCGCCAACCAAATGTCCTACCGCATCTCATGCACGAGTTTGTCTTCCCGTCCGGTATCCAAATGGCAGGAACCCAATGATCCACCTTTCTCCTTCGTTCGACTGAAACACCACGTCTATCCTTGTCTTTCTTCTTTGTTTTCGCTTTAACAATGGGACTTATGGAGGAACCGACGACATCTAAGCTGCTGCTGGCGCGGACGGTCGCAAGGCGGTCATCGGACGGCGGGAATGGTAGAGCCTGTAAAGACCGACGAACATGGTTCGTCGAGGCAGAGGACGTGAGAGTGGAATTGGGGTTGGTCACGTTCAACGAAACGAGGAGTTGCGTCTTGGCCGCTCTGATCTCCGAAGTCCATTCATCTCTCTCTACATCGGAGGCTATGGATGGTGAAAACCATGAGCACCTGTTTCTGACCAAAGAAAGATTAAAGAGATAATTCCCACCTGCGTAAAGCACAAAGCTTCCCTCTGGACTCAATACTTCAAACATCCTCTCATCTTCCAGCGCCGTTCCAACGACCACGTCAAGATCTACAAGCTCTACTCGGCCCTTGAACACCCATTTATCATCAGCTGAGCCATGTCTCTTCACCATGTTTGGTGGTGGGGGTGGAGGTATATGATATTGGGACTTTCGCCGTTCCGGCCTCTGCGGTGTCACGGGAGGTGATTCGGGACCCGTCTCCGATGTGAGCATCGATAGCTCGGCTTCGCTTTTACTCCTGCTCCGGAGCATTGGAGGACGTTCATTACTGGATATCTTCGACTC
Source organism: Crassisporium funariophilum (assembly GCA_014925845.1). Classification (NCBI taxonomy): domain Eukaryota; kingdom Fungi; phylum Basidiomycota; class Agaricomycetes; order Agaricales; family Crassisporiaceae; genus Crassisporium; species Crassisporium funariophilum. Next base: position 1,980,935 of record JACGCL010000005.1, read on the forward strand.
GGCCAGGGGAGTGTTTTGCGTGCTCTGGCTAGCATTACTCCCACTGCCGCTCCAGCTCCAGTCCCAGTCCCACGAAGCAGCAGAGGACTCTACCGCTGCAAGCCAGATGATACAATCAGAGAAAAGGAGGAATTCACGTTCAACAGGAGCTGCGCTTCTTTCGACCTGAAGCAGAGAGCCGCGCTTGAGGAGAGTTCGTCCAGGTGAGATGAGCTGAAATGGGAGATTCGGGGTGGCACGCTGTAAAGCAAGTAGGGACAGCGTCTGTGCGTGTGTGTGTAGAGACGTATTGAGGGACAATGTGACTTTGCAGATCCAGAAAATTGAGTAAAAGAAACAGTTGAATAAAACCAAGGACGTACTCTTCGCAACGAGTGTATGAACGGCAGTCAATTGTGCATGTTCCGGGTCGTCCTTTTCCGTACAATTCACGAGATCCTTGAGCAGAAGAAGATATCTCGGGCACCGTTGCACGATTGTCAGGAGCCAGTCGCGTAGTTTGAGCTTCCCGCAGCGCGGATCCGCTTCTTGGGTTTTGAGAAATTCCGCAAAATGTGCATTGTAGAGAGGACTTGGACGGGCAGCAGTGGGAGGGATAATAAGGTCATTGAGGGCGGAAATAGTGGAAGGAAACGCGGTGACGAATGGGGTGTAGAGTGAAAGGTAGGGGAAATGAGAAAGCAGAAGAGGCGAGATCGGTGGCGGAGTAGATAGATCAGAATGAGTTTGTGAGGACGTCGATGGCGTTGATGGAAGACCTGCAGATGCAAGAAGCGATGTAAGCGAGGAGAGGAAGGATCGATGGAGATTCCATATGTCAATGAAATTGGAGAAAATGGATGTCAATGCTGAGCGATTCAGCAGAGGTTCAGGCGTGTCCAAAGACGTGATAATGGGCGTAAGAAAATGCTGTAAACCGCTTCAGCACATCTGCGATTCTTGAATACAATAAGGGGAACTCACTGAATATATCAACTCCAAACCATCGACGTACGCCTGTTCTGTCTCGTGAAATTCGCGAACAACCTTCCGTCTCTTCAAAGCGAGCCGATCATCAAAAGGCTTCACGCTCGCGTCCCTAGTTCTGTTCCTGCGTCTGGGTGATTCACTAGATATAGGGCGGCCCTTTGCTCCCTTCCCACTGAAGCTCTTCATCCCGCTTCTCGGGCTTTGGGGCGAGCCATCGGCATCCTCTGGAAGCGAGTCGAACGAAGCGACGCTGACGACTGAGACCCGATGAAGCAGAGATGGCGCTGTGGGCAGCGATATCCTTCTGAAAGGTAGATGAGGCGGCTTCAGAGGTGACCCTTGTTTCTTCTGCGGGGACTCTGAAACTGGGAAGGTTACACTCTGTAAAGGACTGCTGCTCGCTGATTACAACGTCAGTTAAATCTAACAGTTTCCGACCTTGAAGTGCTTACTGGACGCCATCCCTGTCGCCAAGAGGTTATCGTATGGCCGCGCAGTACTTAGGTGGACGGAGAGGAGGACACTTAGGGCTGCTTAGGGTCGGTCGACTATGTCATATTCCCAGCCTTGTTTACACCGGTGCCAAATATCCAAATTCATCCTTTTGGGGTTTGGCAGCTTATGGGTCCTCAACCAGGTCTCGGTTATGAGAATAACAAGACAGTGCATCTATCGCCCATCTATCGTAGCCTCCCGTCAGTCAGCTTGCATGTCTCAATAAAACAAGGGAGAATTTTCGTGTCCATGACCGGGGTTCGGCACGCTTTTCTCGCGACAGCGGAAACTATCACACTTGGAATCAATGAACGCGAGCAAATCGCGTAGTGGTAGCGTGTGTGGTGTGTTCTTACCAAGTAGAAGCATTCTCTTCCAAGTTCATAATACAACCTGCATCGATTGAGTGACGAAATGTAATAAAAGTGACTCGACGATGGCCCATGACGAGGGTCAATGCAGAGTAGACTGTAGGATGAGGTGATCAGAACGACTGAAATTAAAAGCTCTTGCTCGGCGCCAGTATGAGGACACGGCGCTGCTTCCATGCAATCCACATCCAAGATGCAGACTCAGATGATGGCAGATACAGTCACCCAAACGGCATTCAAGATCGCAAAACCAAGGCTTGATGGGGAACGCGGGAGACATCATAGAGGAATTGGCCGATGATTTCCCCAAAGACCCATATCATTTCTTGCATCTATAAATGTATCAATATCTTTCTACGCACCATCTAAATGAATCTAGTCGGTTAAGTTACTTGGTCAAAAGCTCAACGGCCTCAGCATATCTCTCCCGGGTTCCATTAACGATACTCTCGTCGATAATCCACCCTTGACCCTCTTTTCCTTCTGGGCCACTTTCCAAGCCTTTGCGGAAACCAGCGCTTACCAACCAGTCGCGGAGATACTGTTTATCGAAGCTGGGCTGCGCCCCTCCAGGAGAGTAGCCCTCAAGTGGCCAGTACCTTGACGAGTCAGGTGTTAAGAGTTCGTCGATGAGAATAAGTTCCTTGTCGGATCCACTCGAGACGAGCCCAAATTCAAATTTCGTGTCTGCAAGAATGACGCCACGCGAGTGCGCATAATCAGCAGCTTCCGTGTACAGCTTGAGTGCAGCGGTGGAGATTTTGTCGAAAAGCTCTTGTCCGATCAGTCTGGCAGCTGTCACATCGCGACTGTGATTCAGCCACAGGAAGAGCACATGCATAGGTACGAGTAGACCTGCCTTGCTCCGGCGATATGTTTTCGTCGTGTGCACCTTGCTCCGCCTTCGTTGATGGGGTGAAGAACGGCTTGGGCAGTTTTTGACCCTCGATCATACCCTCTGGCATGGTGATACCGTGCGCTGTTCCATTCTGTTTGTATTCGGACCATGCAGAACCTTTACAAAAATCGCAAATGACGCTGAACACGTTCGTCCCACCTAGTTCAGAAAGACACTCACCCGCAAGGTAGCCTCGCACAATCGCTTCAAGAGGAACAACTTCAGCCTTCCTGACAAGCATCGCTCTTCCATCCAGCTGATCCTTATATTTCCGCACTTCTTCTGGCATTTCGTCAACATCGGCAGTTACGAAATGATTTGGAATGATATGGCCAAGCTTGTCAAACCAGAAGAGGGAGATTTTCGTGAGGAGTTTGCCCTTGTCCGGGATACCCTGAGTCCACCGTAGGCATGAGGCGAACTGGTCAGGTTTTCGATACAACTTCAACGCACATTCTTGAGAACAACATCATACGCCGAGATCCTATCAGACGCGACGAAGAGAAGGTGGTTTGGTGAAGAGGTGCTGTAGATGTCGCGAACTTTTCCCTTTGAAATGAGGGTCAAGTCCGGAAGATCTGAGTCTATCATGGCTTCCATGTCGATGTGCAATTCAGGTCCCTGGGCCCTGAAGTTTAGAGATGCGAATGCAAGTCTTTGCCTTTGGAAGAAAGATATGATCACCGTTCTTCATCCCGCGATTATCTTTTGAAATCGGGAGTCCAAATCTGGCTGACCGACCTTCTTTCCAAACATCAACGAGGTGCCACCTGAACAACTGTTGACTCCAAGCACCCGTGTAAATTCTACCCGTGCTCTCTAGGCATTCCTCCTGCTTGACGCTAGTTGACGCCCTGCCATATATTCACAGAACTTCATTTAACCAATTCGACAGCAGGAATGCAGCATAGAAGATGACACATGGACACAACTCTTGGCTTTCGCTGCCTGATAGCAACCAGATATGTCAGCGGCCTCATAGGTCGACAACGTTGTTTGCATGTGCATGATTTTGAATGATTCGTGTGTGGAGACTTCCAGCATGGTTCAGCGTGGACGATGGAACTTTCTTAACCACGAGACCAGCGGGAAGACTCGGGAAGTATCTATGTCCTTCTATGACCCTGTACACCCACAATTGTGCGTTCCATGTCATGGGACTAAAATATGTTACGACACTACGTGATGTCAGCTGGGGAGATCTCTATGGGGCTCTGAAAGAAGCATCGGCAAGCATTTCTAACCCTCCGTGGTCTTCTGTAAATCTCTCCCGATCTTTTCCCCGGTTCAACCTCAATTAAATCTATACCGCCTGTAGATTGGAATGCCCGGGGCGTTGTATGGTGTTATAAACCCTAGATGGAAGAGAGAGAGAGAGACCGAAAGTCAGTATGGTCTCCCTTATCTCTGCACACACTTCCTATCTCGGGTGCCTCAAACTATCGCTGATCCTTGGTGCATACAGCTTGTTTTCTACTCCCCAGGTAGGCTCAGGTTCTGTCCACATACTTGGGGTATCTTGGCGCAGTGAACACATGCTGCCTTCTCATGCGGCCCGCCTGGTAATTGTCCCTTGGTTGGGTGCTCAGTACTACGCTTCCGTAAGCCAAGACATCAAAGGAGCATTAATAGGCGCCTTAATCCAACAAAACTTCGGATTAAAGGATCCTTGTGCTTCGATGGCTGGGCAGTCCTGATGCATCGTGCTACATTTTGCAACTATCTGTTGCGCGCGAGTTTATTCCAAATTGCATCATGCTCATGAATAGCTCGCTCACGCTATCTCTCGGCAACTGAGGGGCTCCTAACTGCTCCTGGGGCTATAAGACATGAGGAGGAGCATACCTACCTCTCAACGCCTTCTATCCCTTCCAATTTCTTGCTTCATTTTCGCGTCGAGATGAAAGTTCAAGGGACTTGCTTGCTTCTCACTCTTGCTGGCCTTGCGTCCGCTCAGGACGTCGCCATCGCCGGTGGAGGCGGTTATGGAGGTGGTCACGGAGGCGATCATGGCCATTGGCCTCGCAGGCCCCTCGTCGAGTCATCCAGACTCCAGCGCACGCTCTCCTCGCGCAATTTGATGAAGCATGCGAAGAAGTTTGTCAAGTTCTCAGAACTCAGCAACGGTACTCGCGCCTTCGGCACGAAGGCGCACAACGCGTCCATTGCTTATATCAAGGACCTCCTCGACAAGACCAGATACTACGACACTGAGTATCAAACCTTCCCCTACTTGTTCTCGGAGGGATCGGCGACATTCGCTGCCAATGGCACCGCTTACGACACTGCATGGTTCACGTATGGTCCAGCTGGAGACGTGACTGCTCCAATTGTGGTCGTCGCGAACGTTGGCTGCGAGACTGTGAGTTTTAGTCATAATTTCAGCATGCTTAGATTTACTTATCATTCTCAAACAAGGCCGATTACCCTGCCGAAGTTGCTGGCAAAATTGCATTGATCAAACGTGGCTCTTGCGAGTTCGGTCGTAAGGTTGCTCTTGCCGGTGCTTCTAAAGCTGCGGGCGCAATCATCTATAACAACGCCGATGGCCCTGTTGGAGGCGGAACCCTTGGCGCTATTTCCCGTCCTGATGTTGGACCATACATTCCCATCGGCTCTATCACCGGTTTGGATGGTGCAGCTCTCGTCGCCACCATCACCGCTGGGTCAGAAGTTGTAGGAACTCTCAAAGTTGATGCCATCAACGAGGACAGATTCACCAGCAACGTCATCGCCACCACCAAGCTAGGCGACAAGGAGAACATCGTGGTCGCAGGTGGACACACTGACTCTGTACCCGCTGGTGCTGTACGTGTTTGAACTTGGGCTGGTTTCATCATTACTGACCATCCATTGAAATAGGGTATTAACGACGATGGTTCCGGTGTTATGGGTATCCTTGAAATTGCTCTTCAACTACCCGAGTTCAGCGTCACCAACGCTGTGCGCTTCGCCTTCTGGACTGCAGAGGAATACGGTCTCGTAGGTTCAGAACACTACGTCACCAACCTCCCCGAAGAAGAACGCCAAAAAATCGCTCTCTACCTCAACTTCGACATGATTGCTTCGCCCAACGCCGGCTACTTCATCTACGACGGTGATGGCAGTGCATTCAACCTCACTGGCCCTGCTGGAAGCGAGCACATCGAAAAGACTTTCGAAGACTTCTTTGTTGGTGCTAAAGTCAAGAGCGCTCCCACTGAGTTCTCTGGCCGCAGCGATTATGGCCCCTTCTTGGACGTCGGTATTCCTGCTGGAGGTCTCTTCACAGGTGCTGAGGACAAGATGACTGAGGAGGAGGCTCAATGGTACTTTTCTTTTTCTTTCTTGTTGTTGAACCTTGACTGATCATTGAATATCAACAGGTGGGGTGGTGAAGCTGGTGTCGCTTACGACAAATGCTACCATCAGGCTTGCGACGGAATCGACAACCTCAACACCAAGGCATGGATCGTGAACACCAAGGCTGCTGCTCATTCTATCGCAACCTACGCCCGCTCGGTGGCAGGTATCCCACGAGGACCCAGGCCCCAAGCTGAAGGACTCAGAGTTGCCTCGATGACCCATGACCAGCGCCGCCATCAAGGTTGCGGACATGAAGTTCTGGCTGCTTAATCCTACACCGTGAAAGTAACTTACTACCGCACATCTGCTTGTAATCACTACCTGTATACCCTGTCGATGCATATTTGTCAAACGCCCACTGTGTTTCCTCGAATTCCTAAGCACCAAAGGCGAACAGTGCGAGAGAAGATACTCTGTGTTCCGCTTGACCCGAATGTTTGCTAATGTCACTGCATCTGGTTCTGAGGTTCTATATATTAAATAAAGATAGCTGTGCGATCCTACATTAGAATACACATACATGATGCATACAAAGATATCCTAAAGTAGGTATTCGACGGCTGCAGGATAGCTAATTATATCTGCTTTTAGCCTGTCAGTCGTTCTCGGCTCCCATCGCGACTGGTTCGGGGGGTATCATCCCGCACCTCCGATCTGGACTGCCTATCTGGAGACTGGGTGTCCTCCGGCTCGTCGCGGTATTTTGGTGTCAGCCCTGCAGAAGGTTCATCGTCGTCCAAGAAGCCTGAATGGAACCCAAGACCGGCGGTGCCACGAGCACCCGGGTGGTTCACGGGCGCAGCAGAACGCTCAGGGAGGTCATCAGTGGAAGGCGCTCCGAATGAATCATACAACGCTCTCGTCGTACGGGGTCCGCCACTCCCGGCAATGATGCGATCCTGGGCCATGGCACCCATGTGGATATCATCAGCAGCCAGGGATGTGTAATTGGCAAGCTTCTGCCGGGCAACATGGCGTCTCCAGAAGTAGATTGCAACGCCAATGGCGAACACGCTGACGGCGCCGAGGCCTGCAAAAAACCATTTCTGCGCAGCGACAAGTTCGTACCAACTCTCGCCATCATCTGGAATTTCTGTGCTTGTTGGTGCAGGGGGGGAATGGTCCGTTGGCTTAGGGTGCAATGTTGTTGATGTCATATCAGGGTCGTTTGGGACGGGACGGATGGGGTCGTTGTTTGGTGGGAGGAAGTTGTCAATCTGTGGCTCCACGAATACTTTTGCTTTTGTTGCATCGATGGTGGTTCCCCACAATGCCATTGTCCATCCAAGGAAGGTACCATTCTGCTTTTTGTCGTCCTGATCCGTGACTCGAATGGTCCAGTCACCAATAGCATTTTCACCCCTGCGCCACGATTCATAGTAAGTATAAGTAGGATTGTCAACCTCTTGCGAGCTTTGCGGACTCACCAGTGCTTGATCGTCATGAACCTCCAGCCTGGGTAGCCGGTAGTAGCCTCATCATACTCTCGCCGTTTCGCTAGCACACTCTTTATACCATTCGGACTGACGAGCTCAACTTCCACATCGCCACGCTTCGTATGGTCGATCCAGACCCGAACATCAATATGCTCCAGCGATTCCAGATTGTTCTCTTCCATCATCTCCTTAGTAATCGCGATTGAGTGTGTGACACCTTTGGATCCAATGAGCTCTCCTCCCTCGTATTTGCCCTTTTTAGCCATCTTTCCTCCTTTGATTTGCACGGGCTCGGTGTGGAGCCAAGCTTGTGGTTTTACAAGTTTCCAGTCTTTGGCTGCCGTCACGTAGGCGTAGGCGTCTAATGCTCCATAGCCATATTTATAACTGTACATGCGACCTGAAGCTGTCTTTTCCCAGTCTGAGTCGTCAGGGTTAACACGGCGTGCGGTGTGGACGCATAGATACTGGATATCACGCCATGTCAAATCCGGTCTGTTTGGAAAACCGAGCAAAAAGTGAGAAAACCACGGAAAGCGATGATCAAGTAGATACTGACCGGGCTTGTAAAGCGAGAGCAAATACGCCAACTGCGTTCGGGGCCGCAGCGGAGGTCCCACCATGATATGATGAGCACTCGTTTTTGCCTCTATCAGTGGTCACCTAGGAAGGGGATTAAGACATTACTGACGTGTGTACTGACTTCACTTACAATGTGGTTTCCACTTCCCGAGCTATAAGCCACGATCATGTTGGCTGCACAAGTCTCCGAGTATTCTGGGTGCTTGCCCATGTAGTCAATAGACGAGACTGTCACAGAATAGATACTGTTCGTATAACCATCGAAATTGCATTGGTCATCATCCCTTCCGCCGTTGCCGCTGGCGAATACGAAGATGGAGCCCTTCCCACCTCGCCCATTGTAGATACCATTTGAAACCGCTTTCCTAATCAAATAGGATGGGCCTTCCATGGTCTGGCCGTTGTCACGGGGTCCCCAACTACAGCTGTAGATGTCAATCTGCTTGTAACCGTAGTTGAGAGCAGAGGCTTCGTCGACGTTGGAAATAGGGCCGCCCAAGATGCGCACACCAGCGGCCTTTGCATCATATGCGATACCGACTCCGCAAGCATCGTTTCTTCTGGCTGCGACTTGGCCAGCACACCGTGTGCCGTGGTGGTCCCGAACTCCAGTGGGTTTGGGCATTTTAACATGAGAGTTGAAGTCATACGAATTATCGGCGTCCTTGAGGGCAAATAAGTGGGGTTCTTCCAAAAGTGAGATGGACTAAATAAGATGGACTCACAAATGCATCTTTCAAGTCGTCGGCTTCGTCGTCGAGACCGTCGTCAAGGAATGATGTGTAGACACCTTTGCCAGTCAACCCCATATCCCATACTGGAGTGGTATTCATCATATGCTCCGGAAATTCATCGTTGATAAGATGCCACTGTTTTGTGAACAGAGGGTCTTTTAATCCTAGCCGTTCTGCGACTCCCCTTGCTGAAGTGGGCGTTGGTGGTCTTATTGGAGGGGGTGCGCGCTTGACGAGCTCCCGGAGAATTTGTCTTTCGAGATAGGGCACAGACGAGACCAACCTTTTGGCGTGAAGTGCCTCCTCCGACCGTGACGCGAGATGTGAGCTAGCTTTCGCCTGCAAACTCTCAAAAGCGGTAGTGACGGGATCAAAGTCCTCTTCCCGGGTATTGAGCCGTCCTATGGGTTTTTCGATCCGCACAAGCCAGTGGTCGCGCAACTCTCCAGCTTGCTCGACCAACTCTACACCTAACGCTTCTGCAACGTCTTGCAAAGGTGCTCCGTGTGGTATATGTTCCAAAACATAATAATCATGGGTGCCGTAAGTTCGTACTGCTGGTATCGATGCAACATTGGTTGCAGACAATGATATCAAAGCTATTAGGCACCAAGACAGATGCATCCTGGCCAGCAGAGAGAAGATGAGAGTAGACCAGATGAAAGGTGCGGCCGTTAGGCTCCGTTAGGTCGTGTACAGCCACTTTTTCCATCCTCTACGGGGACAAAATCACGGATTGATTGATACGGTGCCCAGCAACGCCAATTCGATCAAAACAGTTTCCACGCCTTTCCGAGACTCCCAGGTGTTTTGAACTTTGTTTTGTTTTGAACTTCGTAACTTTGATGTTCTGAACTAAGTAAAGGAACCGATCACGAAGATGGATTTCCAGCAACAACTGGAAGTATTCATGTATGTCATATAATATGTCGTAGGCCACTATGTAGAACTACAGCTTTATGATGGCGGCAAAGGGATATAATCACGTTACGCGAACGCAATGTACATGAACATATTCAGTTATATCCCCATAATAGAAAGGATAGGACAAAGCCTAGCATAGCTGCAAAAATGCAAAGGACAAGTAGATGGCATGTGGTAAGATTGTGGCGTGTGGAAAGGCTCCGCGTGTAGAACTTGGTGACAATGGGTTCAGCCTGAATGTAAGGAGGAGTGATTGGATCGAAGGTTGGGGTTTCAATGCCGTTGGAGGGAACGGGAAGTGTCCTATCAAAGTCTTCAAGAACAGTCCATGGCCCTGCTCCATGCCATCCATTTTCTTCATCATCGTCTGGGAGAAGAATCCTGTGCAGAGGCCCAAAGTTTTTGCGCCACGCGTCTGCTATCAGTACAACCTTCTGAGTCTCGACATAAGGGTCGCTCTCCGGGTCCCATACGTTCTTGATGATTTCCCCAAGTAACTCCTCTTCCCTCGGCTTGTACCAAATATTCAGTGACTGAGTCAGGAGGAAATCTTTAGCGTTCTTTTTTTGGGCAGCAGCATGCAAGGAGGGCAGGATGCATGGATCATGTGAATTGTCTACGACAGGCGGTAGATATGAGGGGACTGCGTTTGCTTCAGAAGTATCCCTGGCTGTCGAATGGACCAGATTTCGTATTTGTTTGGCCAAAGCCGTAATGACTCCAGTTCTTCCTTCCAATGAAGCGTTCAGGTTCATCAATTGCGTGACGTCCAGTAGGGCAGGGGAGGCGGTGAGTGCTTCCGCATCGCGCAAAACATATTGTCCAACAGCTTCAAGAAGGTCCATCACTAATGGAGACAGGTCGCCTTGAGTAGTGCGATGTGATGTAGACTACAAATAAGATTAGTACAAGGAAGAGCTACAAGCTGACGCACACTCACCGGAAACACGGCTCTGCCGCGTTGAATGGACCTCGGAGACCCAAACAATTCCGAATAACAAAACTCAGAGGTGTCTGGGCTTAGTTTGCTGGAGGAGCTGAAAGATAAGTCAGAATCAGCGTCATACGATAGCTCTACCATTCAGAGGAAGAGAAAGGTCAGAAAAAAAGGTGGAACGTCTCAGTAAATGACAAACCGCGCTGTCTGCGTTCGTCCGACTCGTGAACATTTTGGGAAACAGCGTGGTCCAAAAACTCTAAGATTCAAAGATAATAAGTTTCGAAAGATGGGTGCGGTGAATCGGTACTTAACCTACCATGTGGTCTCCTTTCTTTCGAATCGTTGACTGTTTGAGAAAGCATTGTGGCATTTCCTTGAAAGTCCGTTATTGGGAGAGTGGGGTGCGAAGGAATGCCGCATTCTGCTGTGAGATTATCGACCTTGTGAGGTTGCAGGGCTTCCTGGGTCATCCTAGTAAGCAAGGAATGCAAGCGGATTGTAGCCCCAAGATCGGAAAGAGAAATGACAAAAGCCAGATACAGGTTAAGTCGAGCAATCTGAACGTGTGGATGAGTCTGCAGTGTCGGCTTGTGGATGGACGCCTGGGGTTGAACGTTGAACATCAAAGAGATACGAAGATTTTCCAAGCACATCTACTAGTGAACAACCGTCATGGGCTCAACAAAGAGGCAAAGGACAATTTCATGTATAGATCCTTACCTTTCATACATACAGATGAAAGGCCCCTTGTTATTACCGAGAGTGGAATTGGTAGTCGATACTCCCATTCTTTGTTGGCAGGTAACTCCTGTTGTCTGATCGATGACAATTGTTCCAATGAAAATGTAGCAGAAGGAAGGAAACCGAGGGAGAGGTGATTCCTTGTGACTCAACATGGGAGAGCAAGACTTGTAGTGAGGAGACAGGGAAAGTTGAGGGAATAGGAGTGTTATGGCGGGCCGTTCAGTCCGTTGTTCATGTTTGAACATGGATCCTATTTTGACGTTCGTCAACGATCTCAAGTTATTCAAATGACTACTTTCCTTCTGAAGACACGGTTGTGCTCGCGGTGTCTTTACATAAGGAAGGAAATGGCTGCCTATTCGACAAAAGGAAACCCCTTTGCCGATTCTAGCTCAGCGGAATTCATGGCTGCAGCGAAGTCCATTGAGTCGATACCAACGTCCACAGGATTGCCAGAGGTATATACAGTCCATTTCCCGTTACTGTCTACAGGAAACTGAAGTCTTTGAGAGCGCAGATTATCGTTACAGGTTAGTTGCTGTGAGCACAACTCCTGACGCTCAGGAGCTCACAACTGTAAACCCCTTGCTCGGAAAGGACGTGCCAATGCCGGAAAATCCACATTATTAAATGCTGTACTAGGAAGGAGATCACTCCTGTCTACGAGCTCAAAAGCTGTGAGTGTCGCTCCTTTGGTTATTCTCTGAAATCCAATGATGCATGTTCGCAGGGTCATACACGGTCGTTAAATTTCTACCGCGTGGGTGCAGAACCCGGAAAACTTCTTGTTGTGGACGCGCCTGGGTATGGTGCTCGTGGAAGGGCAGAATGGGGGAAATTATTCGATCATTACATCGCAACACGAGAACAGTATGTCAGCACTGCGTCACTTTGTCTAACGCTAAATATATATAAATTCTACCGCCAGGCTGAAAAGAATCTACATCTTTTTCAATGCGAAACATGGTCTTAACGCATTTGATAAAGAGATGCTCGAACATCTCTCGGCAAAGCTTCTTACTGCGAGAGGGACGCAACCTTTCACTCTGCAAGCAGTCGTCACCAAGGTTGACCTCTTGCCGAACGGACAAATTGGAAGCGTTCTCAAGACAATATCGAAGGATATTTTCAAGGCGGCACCGCTTTGCTTGCCTCCAATAATCACAAGTTCCGAGATGAGTCCGCCATTCGGCATCGATGCACTTAGAGAAAGCATGGCCGAGGCTTGTGGCCAATAGGATCTTGGCCTGGCAGCTAATGAAGGTCGGGGGCGCCGGGCTTATCGAGGGACCTCTCAAAGGAGGATAGATTGAAGGGGTGAGCAAGGCTGTGCCACTCATCGACAATGATTACCAGTCTCAAACCATGAGATGAACTTGACACTATGATCGCGAATTCATCGGTCGCTCCGATTTGGTGGTGGTATTTCGAAATTGGGACCCTTCAAGAATTCTTTGAACAGAAATTGGCAATGCAGAGGCAGTGGGGTGGCGCCGCGGGTAGTTCATCTGATCATTCGGCGTATTTTCCTGGTGATTAGCGAATAGAACACCGTTTTGATTTATTCCTTAACTCTAAGCTAGTACTCGGGGCCCTCAAAAAGGCGAATCATTGGCGGATAGCCAATCAAGGGAACTCTCACACACTGCGCGCAGACCTTGAGTCCTTCGTGGAACACTTGGTTGTTGCATTCTCTCTCATATATTTCGTGACAACAGCAACACAAGAGCCTATCCTGACGGTACCAGACGCGAATGAGATTCACTTCCTCACTGGCGGCAGTCTGTACGACTCGCCACATTATTGTGGGTGTTCCTGAAGAAGTCAATGACGAAATCCATGACGACACAGGAACATAAGAAGATTCATACTTGGTCAGGCGAGATTAAAAGAATATTCATCGAGCTCGCGTGTTTCGGTACTCGAGGACTGATGCCCGCCTATTATGCCCAATTCGGATCCACGGCATTCTTTGTGAAGTTCGTGAGAGTTCGTGTCCCAAGTGTTGCACCTCAGATTCGCCTCCAATGAGATTTTCGGAAATCACAGTCATCGATGTCTTGCCCTCTAAGCACAATCACGGTGTGCGGCCTTCGCAAAAGTCCTTCTCAGTTCATTTCAGTTTACCACTCGTGCACCTTCTATTCAGAATGAAAGGTACAGCGTAGGTACAGCGTAGATGTGATGAAGACAAGACGCGTGGCTGAGGGTCTCGATGTGTTCCGGCAAATGAAACCGCGATTGACACGCGCAAAATTGATGCATATTATACGCAATGTATCCGCAGGGTATGGCGAGAAATATATTCGTGGATCCTGGTACAGAAATTATATTATCTCGATAATTGAAGGCCATATGCTTTCCGGAAAGCATCAGTAAGAATGAGCAAAAGCTGTATTGAGCGTACCTCAATAGTCCGATCACAACCTGTATCACGGCGAGCAAGAAGGGTATCCATCTGAGAATAGTGTTCGTGAGAGGGGCGTCAATGAAAAGGAAGACGGCGCCACCAACGTTGACATATTGAAATTCGCAGCTTTGTACAAGCCTGCGGCCACAAATCCCGAAATGGCCGATGCAATGACTGCCCCAGCGACACTTGATGTCAGAAACGTCAGCAAGACAATGAGGGCAAAAGCCACCCTCGATCGACGTTCGTTAGTCTTCGGGGGTTTCGTCGGTTGAATCAACGGAGCTGCTGAATTTGGAAGCTCGGGTTTTGATGCCATTGAAGAGAGCTGATATGCAGAATCGCGAACATTCTGAGAACCAGTCAAGCGAGGAGATGGAGGGAAGGAATAGTTCCAAAAGGCATAGGCTCCACATACGAGGAAAATAGGCGTATAGAATGCCAGCGTCCAATAAAGTGTAAATCGAAAAATATCTGCAGAGAAGTTTAGAATGTGCGTATGATCGACACAAGTTATCGAGTGACGGCTTCACCTTTTGCGTGGTAAAGGTATGCCGCTCCTGGTTGAACCGGTGCGTTATGTTCGATATGAAGTATCTCAAGACCAGGGTTATACAACGACGGCCAAGATGGCACGTTCTGTCTTGCTGCCGCCATCAGGATATTCCAGGGAATTTCGTTCTATCGAACAATCAGAACTGCAAACCTCCTCTAACGAGTTCGCTCCCTTACCACTAAGTTTCAAACTAATTGCAGCTCGTTCAAGCCATCGTTAGTTGGCCATCATTACCGAGGTCGACGAAGTGGAGGCTCCTGAGGCTTGAGCCACGGTGAGTGTCAGCGTCTAGTTTACGACTGTAGTGCTACAGAACCCAAAGTGAACAATCACATGATAGCGGGAAAGAGATAAGATAAGATATATACTTCCAATCATTCAAAGTTTCGCTTAACATAAGCTTTGAATAAAACAAATACTGGACGAATTGAGTTGGATTTTAGGGCGATTTGTTCCCATTGCCAGTATCTATACGCCGATAATCGAACTGAGTTCAGGGCTGTGCTCCACCATAAGGCTCGCTGTATGGGTTTAGGCAAGGTTTAGGATTTATTGGACATAACTCTCGCTGTCCTTGTGTAATTTGGTGTCCAGCGTGGCGCCTGTCGCAGCTGGCGGATAACTACGTACTAATCTTTGTGTAATACGTAGTATGCAGTGAGCTCTAGTGACTTTGAGTTGGACTATGCGAACAGGCTGCCCCGCGAGTCTAGCCCCTCCAACTGAATTTCCAATTGTTGATCGCAAAGATTTTGGTACAAGATTGCTTCCATCAGCAGAATTTCTTCCGCGTTCGAGGGCCTCGAGGCTTCAGAGAAGCAAGCGAATGTCCAATCCACCTGGATCTCTGTCAGAACTCGCGTGGTCTCCTTGACCTTTCGGATTGACGACTAATGGCCGCAAGAAATAATTTTACGAAGTTAGTTTCAATCGTCGTAGTCCCAACTGCTTCAATTCTTGATGCAAAGTTGTCGGTTTTCCATGACCGATATGGACGTATTTCCAGCAACTTTGAGTAAGGTCACTTTCTCGCCGACGGAATGTGCAGGGTCTCTTGCTCGGTCATGAGATTTGAAAATCGGCTCTTGGTTTATTGTTAGAATTTATTTACAAATTATTCCGTTAACACTGAGGAATAAGACAATCCCCGTCAGTGTTCATCAATTCGAACAAAGAGTCTCCGTCCTCCCATCGGCAATAAAGGGCACGATCGGCACCGAGGCGCAGTGGTGGAGGCGCTGAGCTGCACGATGTCCCTCCATATCCCTGAAAGTCCCCCTGGTTCTGTTGAAACCCGCGGCCGACTTTGCTTACTTTTGCTCACGGTCATGGTCTGGCAAGTACGATGTGGATCTTGTGGGATCGACGCCTGACCTTGACTGACGGGGGGTTGGCTCTCCGATCGGATCAGGGATCTGATGGGAAGGTACACAATGCATCCCCGATTCATTAGGTGGCCGCCAAGAAACAACCTTGAGGATCCTACGCGAGTTACTGTATGGAGTGGCCTTTCTGATAAAAAGTAATATGGCCGCTCAAAATTGTTCAACACTTTGTACGTACCAAAATTTGGGTGTTGCGAATAAGCAGCGGGAGTTTGGTACGGGAAATAATTACAGGAATGCGCCACCTATCGATCATCTTGAACAAATGCTGGACAAGGTAACATGCAGGTTCGAATAATGATGACGCTGATAGTGATCAACCTATCTAAAGTTTACAGGAGTACCACAATCTTATTTCTGAACTAAGCCATAAGAGTACCTCGACGTCGTTCACCCAATCCAGAAAGTTATTGTGAAGAACAGATACTGCGTATTGATGGCTACAACGGGCTGAGCATGCCCCAACTGCATAAATCATGTCCATGAAAAGAGTACAATGATATTCTTGTTACAGGGAGATAATTGTACACTACTACATTTTCGGGCTCGGACGATCACACCGTGTCGGACTTTAAGTCAAACAGATAAATAATAATCTGGAGTGGGAGAGAAGTAGTATGAGCCCCCAAGTACGGTGAACAGGCAAATGGAAATCTGGGGAACGCACCAACATCAAAGACTAGATAATTCTACACCCGATTACATCGCGTCTGAGGTGAAGAGCCCACTGCCAGTCGCAAACACCTGTGATGGGTTGGTATACAAGTCCGAATGATACCCATTCATGCCGGATGTATAGAAAAGGAGAGGAGAGTGAGGCAAGATACAGGCCTCCGAGAAATCGAATTGCAAATGAGGGAATTCTTGGTAGTCGCAGTCGAAGGCCAGATGTTGAGAACCAGGGATCAAGTGAGAGAGGTGAGGAGGGGCATTCACTGGCTCTTCCGTGAAATATGAAGTCGGTTGGCGCGAAAACCCCTCGAGACGGTACTCAATCGAGAAAATGGCGTCTTCGAAGAATGCGCCTGTAACGAGGGATGATGAAGATGGAACCTCGAAGATTTCATGCGTAATGGTATATTTATTGTAATCTTTTGAGAAGAAGTCAGCATAGTTCTCGGTGTAAAACAGATCCCACGCTAACCTTCAATTATATAACTCCAATAATGGGGAACAAGGGTGGTTTTGAACAGACCAGGTCCAAAATCTGAAGGACATATCTTGAGCAAGATACTTTCTTGAGCATCGGTATATACGAGTTCATTGTCACAATAAACTCGCGAGAGACATCGATAACGTGTTGTTGGAGTCAGCTTCGAGGAACTGAATACGACAGTGGGGATAAATTGATTGGCTGGATGTAAGGTTTGCAGTTCGAAGCGTCGACTGAAGGTCGAAACGTGAGCATCATTGTGAGAAGCGTCGCTGAGGCCACATTCGTCGAGATCGACTGTGAAGGAGGGATTGGGGAGGCCAGAATTTGAATTGTAAGAGTATCCAAGCTCGGACAAGGAGATTGATACTGTTGTCCAGAAGGTCGAAGGCAGCGCGGGTGAGGATGAATTCCTCTCGGAGGAGGATTCGGTGAAGGAGAACGTGTTGGAGCTAGGTGAAGGCGTGGTAGCATCACTCGAGCTAGTGTGTGTACTCGACAAATTTCCTACGGAGATATTCTTGATAGCGTGACCAGTGCGATATATAGAGGGAGACCCTCGGCGACGGAAATTCTTGTTCTCTATAAGGTCCAGTACTGGATGGACAACCAAGGTAAGTTTGAAAGTTCGACGATCAATTATGGCGACGGACTGTACTGGTCTTTACAAGTTTCGCGCAGTTGCTGGAGCCGGCTGCCGACTTGTTTGGCCGTTCTGCTCCTGTCAGTGGTTTGCAAGATATGCTGGGCAATGAACCTATTTCGTTTGGGAAATCGCAAGAGTTGTATTGTGTCCTTCTTGGTAGTAGGAAGGTATTTCTCCAATCCTATTGTACTTTGTTGAAGTAATAAAATGTAAAAAGGGATTGATATCGACTTACCAGAAATCAGAGCAGCCTCAAGGTGCGGAGGCCAAACGACTTCTCGTTTAGACTTCGACATCTTGTAGGTCTTACGACCAGTAGTTGGGCCGTATGCTAACGCGTCGCCGCTACCATGGGTCTGACAGTTGCCGTGTGTACGAGGGATGCTTGGACCTGCATCTGATGACCCGGAGCTGTACGAGAACTCCCCTATAGAAGAGGTCGAGACGACGTAGCCTTGAGATTGCATGTGGATTATGAGAGGAAGACAGCTCCAAGCTGGTGATCTACTTCTGATATCCCGACTTGAGTCGGTTTCTTATATCTTTGTTACGCGCAACCTTGGTCGATAATTGGCGCGTCTTGAGCGCATCGGGAGATCTGAGGTCCCCATGCATGGATCGAATCAACAGATTTGACCCCAATTGGCCGAGAGAAGATTAGGCTAAATATTAAAGATTGCGGGGTGCGTTCTGCGTCAGGGTTCAAAGTCGTCCGCTTGTGACCTTGTTTGCAGCACATCGAGTTAGACTCTTTGACATTGAGCATGAATCCCTGCCACGAAGGCCCCCTATGAAATTATCGTCACATCATTAGTTTTTGTGTCAGAACGGCGTACAAATGATGCTAATACCCATTACGCATGGTTATCAAGAGTTCAGTATCCAATTGGGTGTTCACTGTTGGTTCAAAGAGGTGATGCATAGTGTGGGAGATGGCCACCCTTTTCCTGAAGTCGTTGACGGCAAACTATCTGGAAGCCGTCGTCATCGTCTTCGGTCTTCTTTGGGAGCCACAGACTTCAATGGATCGGTCTCTTGTCTTCAAACGATGCGATCTGGAAGAATGTTTGTGTATTCGTTGCGAACAAGAAAGAAAGCCGAGGTGCAAACTCTAATCGCAAACAGTTCCTGCAGTCATTTGACGAGACCTATTAATTGCCCTCCTATGTAGACGAAGACGATATAAGTTCAAAGTACACCTTAGCCCTGTGGCCTTTCAGGAGTTTGCGCGGCTGTCCTGCCCATGGACTTTGTCCGCTAGTTCAGCGAGTCGCAGACGAGAACGTTGAACAAATGGAGCCATCGAGATTGTATGGAAGATGGCGTATTGAACTCAAGTTGTAACAAGCGCAAACAACCACTTAGTTTCGTTGATCACTGGGGCACACCCATCGAGCAAAAAAAACATAATAAGCAACTTTGTTCACTATTTGATCACTGATCACGGGAATCACTATGGATCCACTGGCTGGAATGGATGATTCTTCAACGGACGATGATACCGCGTCTCAAACAACTGAAGATGATCCTCAAGTCCCTGAAAATCAGGCTGCTTCAGCTCCAGCACTAGCACAAGCACCCGTACATGTAATACCGCCCCCGGCACCCGTTGTTCCAAGCGTCCATCGCGAAAAACCACAGTACACACTGCGTCACAGTCTTCGGGGACATTTGCAGTCAATATCTGCCGTGAAATTCAGTCCAGACGGAAAACTACTCGCCTCCTGCGGTTAGTGTCTCCAACCATCTGCCCCACATCATCGTCGAAAATTTTATGTCTTAAATCTGCTGTGCTTTGTTGCTTAACCAGGCGCAGAGAAGGTTGTCAAAATTTGGTCACCTGAGACGGGAGAGTTCCTGAGAAATCTGACAGGACATACACAAGGCCTCTCAGACATTGCCTGGTCTTCGGATAGCGCATATCTAGCTTCTGCCTCTGACGATACTACTATTCGGATCTGGGATATTGAGACGGTCGGTTACTGCCAAACTTGTTACCGCACTATCACTGAGGTTTCCCCAAACAAGGGTTTGACTCACAAGCTCCTCAAAGGTCACACCAAGTGGGTATTCTGCTTGAACTACAACACTGCCTCGAACCTCCTTGTCTCTGGCGGCTGCGATGGTGATGTCCGGATATGGAACACAGCACGAGGTTTGTCCTCCTGCTTACTTCGATTCCTCGTTTCAATTTTCCTTGACTGCCTGTAGGGAAATGCATGAAGACATTACATGCCCATCTGGACTACGTAACGGCTGTTCACTTCAATCGCGACGCGACGCTTATCGTCTCGTGTGCCTTGGATGGTCTCATGCACGTTCTTACTTTTCACCCCCGATAACCTCCCACTTACTGTGTTTAATTCAGCCGGATATGGAATACTAGTGATGGGCAATGTCTTAAGACGTTGGCCGAGGGCCACGATGCGATTTGGTATGTACCTGGCCGCCCTCGCCGATTTCCAATTTGGCTGAAGGAGTAATAGTCAACATGTGCAATTTTCGCCCAATTCAAAATACATCCTGTCAACGGCACATGATAGCGCCATTCGATTGTGGGACTACCAAACCACTCGTTGTCTGAAAACATACACAGGTCATGTAAACGCCAAATACTGCATATCGGCTTGCTTTAGTGTTACGGGCGGAAAATGGATAGTAGCTGGCAGTGAGGACCACAAGACCTACATTTGGGATTTACAAACCCGCGAAATTGTCCAGGTATTGGAGGGACATACTGGTAAGGCATCTTTTACGTATACTGAATGGCAAAAACTCATCATGCATCAAGATATCGTTGTTGCAGTGGCGGTGAGCGTCGACTATCTTATCATTTGCCTTTTTTGCTGATAAAGAGTCTTTAGACACATCCTATGCAAAACATGATTGCAACTGGGTCCATTGATTCAGACCTTAACATCAGGATTTGGGTGGACCCAGGGCCAAGGTTAACAGCTTGATGCTGAGAGATTATTCCTTCAGTTGGTCGGTTGGTCGGAAACCAGGCTGTATTGCTATTTGTATTCTAGAGCCAGTGTCTTTGCGCGTCAATCTCGCATTCTATCTGTACCATAATGTACCGCAATAACAACAAACGCGTAGATCCTTACATTACACTGTCGTAAAACAGGAATTGAATGTGGCGGCACTAACTTCCAGACCAAGATCAGGTTTATTCTCCAATAGCCATATCCTTATTATGAGGTTATGCCCTCCATATCAAACAATTATGACGGGCACTGTAAGCCTCGTGGGTGTCACACCGGGGTCAAGGAGCCTAAAACGGCCCTGGGTTCATTAGAACACTTCCATTAACCTACGACGACGACTGCTTTGAAACGCGCCTTGAGTCAGAACTACAACAGACTACAACCAGAGCGACTAATATCTGTTATATCGGCCTGATCCATAGTGCAGGCTCTGAAAAGGGTGGCAGGCGATGGCAACCATCTCGACAGCTCTTCGCCACTTCAAGGAACCAACCAAGGAGCAATTGACGGAAATCTTCTTTTCTTTACCTCCCTTAGGCTCGGGAGACACGAATAACAAAAGCGCCCAAGATGTGGAGAAGATGGACATAAATGCCGTTCTAAGCCTCGGCGAGGCAGTCGAGGATTCTTATGTGAGTGTTCTGGTAGCTCGTACTAGAGCTGTAACCTGATTAGCAGTCCTCATTCTAAGGCCGGGAAGCTACATATAATGGCACCATATCTTGCCTTTACTTCACTTGACAGGAAATCAGTGCGCTTTACAATTCCGTTGTCGACCATTCGTCGGGTAGAAAGGTTGAACGCACGCGCCGGTATCTACGCATTGAGTTTGTTGACATGGCATGGCATGAAGATCGTCCGTTCGCCATTCCATTTCAATCACGAAATGTTGTTGACCTGTTCATCAGATCGTGCAATTGACATCTCTGCGTCCAACAGCAGACCTGTTCTGTTCTCTCCTTCGTGATGCACTGAAGGTTGAACTTCAACGCGGCCAAATGAAGCTTGTTAAGAGCTTTGTTAAGACATGCTATTCTGAGATGCTCGTATCCAACTCTTCAAGCGTTCCAGAGAATGAGCGAGAAGATGGAAGTTTGATACGGGAAGAAGGAGATGGTGGATCTCAAGATATCAGTTTCCATGGTGGTCTTGGTCTCAAGTTTAAATTCCCCGGAGACCCGAAGAAGTATGTTGTTGATTTTCGTGATACCTTTGGTTATTTGACAGCAGATACGTCTAGGCTCCGAGAGGCTTCAAAGATCAAGCTTTGGACAACTTACCTGCGAGGTGAGTTAGACACTTATTCCTCATCACAAGTTCTTATCGTTCATGTTTCGAAGCTCATGGGCGGAATCTGACACTCCTTCGATACCCTCAATGTACACGGCTTGTACAAGTCGGTCTTCCAAATCGGCTGCGTGGTGAGATGTGGGAGACGCTTTCAGGATCTATTTTCCTTCGCTACTCAAATCCAGGATATTATGAGCGACTTCTTGAGGAGCACAAGGGCAGAACGAGTACAAGCACTGAGGACATCGAGAAAGATCTCCATCGGAGCTTACCAGAATATGCGGGGTATCAGTCTGACGATGGCATCAGCGCACTTCGCAGAGTATTGCAAGCATACTCGTTTATGAATCCTGAACTTGGATACTGTCAAGCGATGAACATACTCGCAGCTGCGATTTTGATGTGCGTTTCTCATTTCCCTAAGCCTTTCTTCACTGACTCCTATATGTAGTTATATGTCAGAAGAACAAGCATTCTGGCTGCTTGAAGTACTGTGTGGCCGTTTGCTGCCTGGTTATTATGCGTAAGTCTTTTCACGAGAATTATTTGGATAAAGAATGCTAACGCCAGTACAGACCGTCGATGCACGGCACGCTGCTTGATCAGCGTGTATTTGAATCTCTTGTGCAACGATGTCTACCCATCATCCACGACCATTTCCAAGTGGTTGATGTGCAACTCTCCGTGGCATCGCTGCCATGGTTCTTGAGCATGTGAGCCTTTATCACAATGTAGCACATTTCGCAGACTCTAACAAACGTTGTAGGTACATCAACAGCATGCCCATGGTTTTCGCATTCAGGATCGTTGATTGTTTCTTCTGTATGGGGCCAAAGGTTTTATTTCAAGTTGGGTATGTCTTAAGAACTCGAAAATCTAACGTCTTATCGAGCTAATCTCATTGTTAGGCTTGGTCAGTGTGTTTTCATGACAACAATTTGTCAAGTCTGACTCGGGACTTGTCACAGCTATCTTGAAGATTAACGGAGAAGCACTACTCCAAATTCAGGATGATGGGGGCTTCCTCAAGTATGTCCACCTCACGCCCTCTCCAGAATGGTATTTAACCATCTGCACCTCAGCTTGATGCGGGATTACTTTGCATCTTTAGGAGACTCAGCACATCCCGATTCTACCGATCCTCGAGCCCGTGCCATCACACGTTTCCAGGAGTTACTTCTTGTTTCTTTCCGGGAATTCTCCGTGATCACTGACGAGACGATTCTTTCCGAGCGGAAAAGGTTCAGAGGCGAGATTATCCATAGTATTGAATCGTTCGCCAAACGTGGCGCTGTCCGTAATCTCAGAAGCCTGGGCAGGTTCAACAAAGAAAAAGCAGGCTTAATCTATGATGCGCTTTATAAGGCCATATGTATCGTTCCGCCCCCTCCTGCCGTTGCTCCGCCACCTTCGTTGATAACGACCGCCGATGGCAGTGAAGAAAAACCGGAAACCCGGATCGGATTGCGGACTTTCCAACAATTTCTAAGTGAGATTGCGACATGGGCTAGGAATGAACGGATTGTGATGAATGGATTCCAAGTACGTTTTCTGTCCAGTGATCAAAGCTGCTTATTGAAATAGGTTAACCTTTAAGCAACGCATCGATCGTGAAATCGCAGAGCATGAATTCATTGATAGATTGTTCTTCTTCTGGGATACGTCATGTCGTGGTGCACTTTCTTTCCAGGTAGGCTCCATCTTATCGTCATGCCTTCTGTCTCTTATGCCGCCACTGCTGTAGGACCTCGTCTCTGGCCTTGATGGAGTCATGTTCAACGATTTAATGGAGAACATAGAATGGTTCTTCAATCTACATGATAAGAACAAGGATGGTTATCTCACTAAGGATGAAGTTTTGACGTTATCGGAATCCTTTTTGGTCAGTATTTGACCTCTTTGATGCCTTGTGATATTCATCAAAGCCTTGTTTAGTTCATTTTCCGCTACGAAATTGGTGATGCCTACCTTGGGGCTGTTAGTCGATTTATGACTAACGCCTTCGAGTATGGTGATGCTTTACTGCCTCAGACTCCAGCCAAGGCCGATCATGCTTCTGACGATTCTGAGCCACCAACTTCACCTATCATCGCGCCCAATCAGCCTTATCTTAACCTCGCCACGTAAGAATTCCAGATATTTGCCATCGCATTCTACAAGCCGATGCTCATGAGACGAACCTAGTTTCCGAATGGTTGTCCTTGCTGATGAGGTCCTGGAGTCATTCTTCGAGACTGACCTCTCGGAGTCCTTCAAGCTTCATCCTATGCCAGAGATGGAGCTGCCCAGTGCTCAGAGCGGTTTCCTCGGCGATATTTGGTCGTCAATTGCAACGGATAGCAACAAGAAGATGTTCAACATGTTCACAGATGAGATAGGAAAGACCATCGGGAAACATCAGGTACTTTTCCAGTCTTCCGCTCATTGAAAGGCCTAATGTATTATGTGTAGGTGGTTCACAGACCTTCTATCGGACGATACACCAAACTCGAAGAACCGAAGGCTCGGGAATCATTGTTGACACCGACACTGCGGAAGACATTCTCTAAAGCTAGTCTCACCGAATCGAGCACCACTACACTTGCGCCTTCGTCATCATCAACACTTTCGGTCAATACCACATTGGAACCGCCTAAGTCTGTATCGAACGTGCCTGAAAGTGGAAGTCTTTCCGCGATGCCCATGATTCACGCAGTCAATGCGGCACTGATGGAACGCACCCCTTTCGCAATCGACGACGCCAAAGATGACGACGAAGAGGATGACGATGACTCGGACGGAGACGATAATGACGACCAGGTTCTGGACGAGGTAAATAATCACACAATTTACCCTATCAGCGAGCTCACTATTACCCTTTTGCAGGTTGATGCTTTCCTCGAAGCGCATGATTCAGGATTGACCGACGCAGACAAGGAGGTTGCGAACGGTACGCAGCCCTGTATATCATTCAGCATTTAACTTATGCCGACTATGTGACAGATCTATTACATGCATCCCCAGTGAAGTAGTACCATTCTGGTACTTAATTTGTTCTGCCACTTCGACAACAGCAAACCTATATTATATCTGCATACCTGTCATTTCAGTTGTGGTACAAACTCGTACCTCACATCAAGCAAGCAAGTCTTGGGCGCCAAAGGGTAGTACAGTAGTATATTGGGGCATGCACCGTTCACACGTAGATAATTGGAATACTTCAAAGCTCTCTGGGTTCTAGTCAGGTCTTGAGGCCTTCGAGTTGCACCCAGAGGAGGCCAAGAGTGCCGAGGGTTCACCTTATTCACGGGCATTTTCGGAGTCCCAAATATGTGAGCGGGCGTTGAAATTTACCACCTCATGAAAAAACTTTGTTCGCCACATCAACCACATCGTCTCTGGGTTCGCACTTTTAAAGGCGCCCATTTTTGGGTTGTCTATGCTTCAAATCACTTCCATGGACAATGATAGGTATGTGTCAATTCATATGAGCCGAGACTCGAAGGATTCTGTCTCTGCATAAAGGTGTTCCCCATGCCTTGCATACAAAAGATGACATAAAAACGAGATTTACTTGAATCGTTTGATGACTCCAAAAGAGCTTCATACTTTCGACGTTGATTGCCTCAGAATCGCTCTGAAAATGACGAATCCTTTCGAGACTCGAGTTCCCGAATGCATCGAAACTTTTGGGATCTTTGCTGATTTCATCATCTTTCAACAGGTTCTTTTAACATTTTCCAATGCTCTGGGGCCTTCAGTAGAGAGCCTTGTTTTAACTATGTCAATGAATAATGAAGCGGCTGCGCCAATGTTTCTTTTACCAGTTACACACTATTTTCGTGCCAGACATCTGCGCGACAGCAATACCTCACTATGAAAGAACTATCCCCGCATAAGGGTTATCACGCCTTTGCTCCTCTATCCGATACGCGAACATCAACCACATCACTGGTGCTGCCGACCTCATCAATAACTTCCTAAATTCCACGAAATCTCTCAGGCGCGTATTCACGTCGGAGGATCCTCGTTTACCTGGTGCCCGTAAGATATCTGCGGGAGAAAGTGTGGACTTGGCAGGCTTGATGAGGTAGCTGATTGCTGTATCTCCCGCCCACGCGTGGTAGGCCCAGCATGAACGACCATCCCGTCGAGGTATTTCTTGGTTCGAAGAGACGTACGCTACACATGGTCATCAACTCTTCAGGCACTAAAACTCCTTCACAGAGTCACCAACATGCCCCTTTTCTGAATTTCTTGCGTTATTGAATCCATCAAAGAGGCTGAATAAAGCACGAAGTGGTTGCGATCAACTGATTATTATTTAACGTCTTGGCAGACCTCACGCAACGTGATTGATGGATTTTCGTTTCGCGAGATTTCCTTCGATGGTCTGGCCGGGAGACCCGTACAACCCTCACGAGCTATGTGCAACACGCGTCTTATTAGCTATGGACGTGCATCGTCGCCAGAATTGTGAGATTGTTATGGCGATGCGCGTTACCCGAAACTCCTACAAGGCATTTTCGAGGCTTCTCAACCTGGCTTTTCGTCAGGCAGCACGATATTGATGTGATGATTGCATTGCGTTGTAACAGTACAGCTGACGACCAACACCCTCACTGCATGCGTACCGCTTTCGTCCCTCGAGTTTGGAGTCGACGGTCCACGAGTGTGCTTGAAATGCTTGACCGACTCGGACGCCAGGCAATTTATAAAAGGGGATCTCTCTAATCTCGACAAAAACATTCTTTCCCATTTCTTTCCGCGAGATCATTTTTCTGTTTTTCCCTCTACTTTCCTTCATGTATTTTGGGGGCATTAAAGGTGATTAGACAACCCGAGTCCGCTTCTCATACGCCGAGATCCGCGACTGACCCTTTCCGATTTCAGGCTCCCTGTTCGGATTTGCATGCCTTATTTCATATGTCGCTGCTGTAACGCATCAGATATACGAACCTCCTTCCATATACCCGCGAGCTGGCAACTGGTCGCTGACCGTTGACGGCAAGGAGGTTCCAGTAATTGGTGAGTGTCGATGCCGTAGCTCTGCTAGAATAGAGGTCTGATGCGATCCGTTTATCTTCGTATCCAGCCTATGACGGCTACTCCTACGCTCATTTTTCTTTCGGAAGTGGAGCTGCTCGGCTCAGACTCACCGCCACTAAATTTGGCACTATCTCTCGCAGCCAAATCGTTACGAGCCCAGTCAAATTCGGATATGACGATTCAGCCACAACCTCTGGCAACTCCATCGGATTCACCATGGAAAACCCGCACTACATGATTGTCCGACTTCCGAGCTACCGTGAAATCGTGATATGCGCAGACCCTCTGGAGACCAACCGCCCTGCGAGTTCGGGGGATGGGATTTTCAATGTCGTCACCCAGTTCGGAGCGGATAAGTCTGGTAAATCGGTGTCGACAAATGCATTTGTCAACGCCCTCCGTGCTGCAAATGCCCGTGGGGGCGGTATCGTCTACGTTCCACCCGGTGTATATCCTATCGGAAATTTGATCATCCCATCGAAGATTTCTCTCTACCTAGCTGCAGGATCTGCACTGCGCTTCACGGGCCACCGCGCAGATTACACCAACGATTGGCACAAAGGCTCCCAAAGCCGGGACGGAACTGAATGGATTCGCACCGCACACAATAGCGCAGACATTAAGATCTATGGTCGGGGAACCATCGATATGAATGGGGAATACGCTTATAAAACGGGCAAGTTCATCGCGCACGGCGTTGTCCCGATGGCCACCAGTCGATTCACGTTCGATGGTCCTATTATTCGACACAGTGCTTCGTGGACTTTGATGGTGACGAGATCTAATAACGTCGTCATTAATCATGCGAAGGTTTTGAACACCATGAGTATGGGAGAGGTGCGTCTTTTCCCAACGCGCCGTAAAAGGCTTGACAACTCATTGAGGTTGATAGAACGATGCAGTCGACATTGTTGATTCCCAACAGTACGTCGTTCACATTTTTCTCCTTGATTGGGTTCACGTTCTGATGTAGTTAATCAAACAGAGTGGTTGTGAAGAACTCCATTGGTATTGCCTGGGATGACTCTTTCAGCACGAAGGCGCAACCAATGGGTCAAGGTATCACCATTAATTATCCTGGACCCAATGAACCCGTCCGAGATGTTCATTTCCTGAACAACCTTGCGTGGACCGGGTGCTACGGCTTCAAAATTGGCCAAGCTGCGTATGGGACGCAGAGTAACATTCGCTTCGAGGAAGGGACTGTTTACAGAGCTGCAGTTGGGCTTGGAATCCACCACAAGGCACGTTCTCATCGTTCGATTTTTGCTTACACAGTGGGCTGACCTTCGCCTACGTTTTCTTCCCCGCAGTGGGGTTCCGGCACAATTAAAGGCGTCGAATTTACACGCATGGAGATTGAGCATCTAGATAGCGAAAACGACAAGCACCAGACGTGGCTCGCTATCTTCAACCAAGACGGTAACATGGGTGTGGGGGCCATGTCCGACATCAGTATTTGGGACATCGCCGTTCGCGATGCAGGAAAGACGCAAGCTATTATTCGCGGACTGCCTAATGCAAAGGTGACGAATGTGAGTTTGAGGAATATCTGGTTCAAGGATTTGAATCGGTCTGTGAGGACGTTGGCGGAGGCGAAGATCAAGAGCGAGCCGTCTGCTGTGACGAGTGGAGTTACCTTGAGTCAGTAGGTTGTGTAAGGGCAGGGGATTCGAGTCGTGTTTTTATTTATCACATATATACCACTTATATTTACGTTTCGCAAATTGAGGCTTTATTCCTAGCGCTGTGCAGATGGGCTTCAGGTTACGACATCGTCGCTCATGCTCTCATAGTGAAGAAGTACTCTTTCACCTTCCCTTCCGTATCTCCAGGATTCTTTCGAGTTGGCAGTCTGTTTCTCCGCCTCCTCGTCTACGCCGTTCATTACTAAGTAGTTATTAGTTAACCGTGAAGCACCCAGACACCGCTCAATGGGATAAATTGCTGACATGTCTTATAGCTACATTCATGGCAAGACGTGATAAGTCATTGTTCATTTGTCCAATGATTGTGCAAATGAGGAACGGGCCGGTCCTTGTCACGGCGACGCGACTGTCATCCCACGTGCCAATGCAATAAAACACGCGCACATGACTGACCGAATCGGAACATAAAAACTGTCTCGTTCCACATTGGGCATGCCACCCAGCACGAGCGTCAACGAGTGAACTCTGCTCGTTCCTTCTTCCTAACCATCATGGTCTTTCCGTTCACCTTCAATATAACCGTGCCGGGCATCTCAAATCCTTTCGCGCCCGCACCGCCTCCGATCCAAACCAGAAATGAAAACTCCCAGGACACGGCCCAATCCAGCACCGGTGACAGGTTGACAAGGAATCGTGCAGGATGGCAAAAGATAACCCGTCCGCGTCCCTCTCCGTCCCCTTCACCAGCGCCTACATCCAGGAAAAGAGGCTGGGAGCCCTCCTTTGCTGAGCCCAGTCGATCGACCACCACCCGCGCCTCGACAAGCGGATACCTCGACACCCCAGCAAAGTACAGGGAGCTAGCTCGGCGGAACCCTGACGAGTACCACGACATAACCATGAGTGATTCTCCTGATCATCGTGGAGATGAGGAAGGTGTGTTACAGCTTTTTTTGATCTTGGTCCTGCTATTATGTACTGTGTTCGCCGCGCCTTGGGCATGCGGTTCATGTGAGGCATGTCATGCACGTGTTTGCGGGCAGAACAGCATGCGGAAGGGAGAATATATACCTCGAGAATCAGATACACCTCCCTATCACAAAGCTCATTCCGTTTCTTCGTTTCTCAATCCACGACACGTTCTTTCCCGTTTTTTCTTCTATCTATCCTCTTTCCGCCCTCCTTCGCCGCCCCCATTACATTTCTACCCTCCTCATCCATCTTCATCATGTCCAACCGACTTATCCTTCTCCTCCACGTAGAAATGCCACCCATGAAGCGCCGCCGCGGTTTCGCAGGCTCCATCATCTCCACAGCTGTCAGCGCAGCCCTCATCGGCTCCGCGGTCGGCCTCACCGTATATCGCCTGTAAGCTCCCCGCTCTCCTCCAACTCCACCTTTTGTCATTAATCATAGTGTCTTCAGCTGGAGAGATCGCGGCAGACTCCCCCCTCCTGGATCCGATGAACTTCCACCCCCCTACCAGCAAGGCGAATGGCAGAAACCTGTTGAACAGGCTGCGTCCATTCGAGTCACCCCACCCACACCGCGCAGTGCGCGGAAATCGAGACAGCAGATCACGTCTGCACCCAAACGCCCCGTTGCGTATAACCGCCGGCCACGTGCGAAACTCGCGTCGCCCGCCCCTGTCGCGCAGGCACACTTCCCCTCCCCGAAGCCTGAATTCAACTTCGCAGGAGCGGTGGAAGATGAGGAGGAGGATCAGACACCGATGGAAGACCAGGTCAGACCTTTTCCATATCTTTCTTGATTATATGCCCGTGTTCTGACGGCCGATTTTCTTTTCTCCAGATGGACTGGATTGGTGACAAGCTCTCGATGCTCATCGAACAAGGCAAACGCGCTCTAGGCACCGAAGTCGTCGTCATGAGCGACGCCAAAGAAGACGAGGTCGACGACGGGTCCGGTGCATGGGAAGAGGAACACGCAACCCGTCCCGCATCGCGCACTGGGTCCCTAAAGCGCGCCAAACGCCCCCGCAGCATCGTAGCCCCTTCTTCGAGCTACACCGGCATCCCCATCCCATCCGCCTCTCCAAGGAGATTGGCGTACGAGCCTTCAGGGTCTTCTGCTGGGTCCTTCACACCCGGCTCGGCGCCCGTGTACGCTTCACCAAGGAAGATGCACACGAGGGGATTGTCGTACGAGGCCCCTTCTCCTCCGAGTTTTGTAAAGGAGGATCCGGCGGCGTATGAGAGCCCGGAGATGAGGGAGAGTATGGAGAAGGCAAGGGCTAGGATTTTAGCTGCGAGGAGCTTGAGGGGTACTTGATGACGAGTTCTATTATTTTTCTGGCTGGGCCAGGACGCTCGTCATTGGTATCTCTGGCACGTTATTGCAGTGCCTATACAGGACCAACACCCACTTGCATCGCTGTACACTCTTTGGAGCGCATGACAGAAGGAGGTCTACAATTTCCTCCTTGATGTCGCTACCAGCAGGAGTGGCACACTCTCGATATCGGCGCTTCCAACAACCAACTACTCCACCCCCTTTAGCCATGAGAATCATCACCAACCAGCTCACCGAACTGCCGTATCGCCAACCCAGACACCACACAAGTTCCAGACACCACCGACATCATCTACACCAGACACAACCGACAACAGATTTCAGATTCCCCACACGAGATTTCAGACACGGCCGACATCATCTACTCCAGACACAAACGACACCAGATTCATCATACGGATTTCAGACACGGCCGACACTCATCTACTTCAGACATGGCCGACAACGGAAATACGGATTCACCAAACGAGATTCAGACATGGCCGACACTCATCTACTTCAGACATAACCGACTTCGGATTCACCAAACCAGATTCAGACACGCTCGACATCATCAACTTCAGACATATCCGACACGGGACAACACGAACACAACGGCAAACGGGCAACGGACACATCGAACAACCGCATCATTCATGATGCCTAGATTCGAGGAGGCCGCCGCGCTCTGCTAGTCGCGTCTGGTCCTGACGCGATAGGTGCAGGACGGGGTGCGGGCTTCAAGAGAGGAACGAGAAGAGAGGGAAGAAGTAGTGTTATTATTGTATTATGTATTGCTGTTGAGTGCAAGGGAGAGAAGAGCAAAGAGCGAAGAGAAGTAGAACGAGAAGAATGGAAATGAGAATGCGAGATTCTGTTTGCGTTCAACGAAATGAGTGTGAACAATGATGTGATGCAGAGTTATTGCGATTGTAGCATGGGTAAGACGCGTCGATAACGCGTGTTATTGACTGTGCTCGGTGTTTGGGGTGTCAATGTGTCGCCTACTAACTTGAGTGCAATCTGCTTGTGCCTTGAGCCTGTGAGCAGATTTTACTGCCCGGCTATGGATTGACACGAGGCTTATAATACTTCTCAAGAGTGGTACTTAGAGTGACTACTCGTCCAACAACTGACTCACCAGTCATCAATTTATTCAGTGACTCCAGCCAATATAACGTGAGTTCCCGCGCGCCTGGAATCAATGATCGGGGAACCCGCGGCTGCCTGCGGTGAACGCCGCGCTATCTCATTTAGATCTCGTAGATCTCGCGCATATGCATCTTATGCCATGCCACGATATAGTGCGGGTGGATTCTATTGCAAAAACGCACAATGGGTTTTTGACTCGACGCTTTGTCATATCAACTTTGCATCAACTCATAACTCGAGCATATATACACGCGTCGTTGGAGTTTGGTTCCTTCCCTGATTGCTACGTGGATTTTGCTTCCTTGCTGGACTACATAATGAGCTGGACTTTGACTGTACTATGTCCTGACCTTTCCCCCTCTCGAGCCTTGGTTCCCTTGGAGAGCGAAACGCACTGCGCGTGCTCGAACCGTGGACAGTATAACGCGTTACGCGATGTTGAGGGAGATGAAAGGTGAGTATGCCATTGTTCCTTGGATAGCTCTATTGACGATAAGCTGCCCATTCCAGAGTCCGTAATTGCCTTGACGATGATATACACTGCGACTATGGTGCTCGCTCGAGACTACAATGAGTACAATGAAAAAAGTGCCCATGGCCAACCTCGCCAACCTCAAAACCATCCAAAAGTCACTACCTCAAGTTCCCAAGTCCTCAAGCAACGGGACCCGGGAAATATCTAGTTGCGGTCTCCACTTCTGACTCTTGAGCTAATCGCGGAAGATGGTGCATTGAAAGACGCGTACCGTTATCGACGACCGACACTGCTGGCCTACTTTACCTCTGCGACTGACATGAAACCATTCCATCACTCGCCACGAGCGTCGACGCGTGAAATCATCAACGGATATCACACTTTGTTCTGTCAACCTCGTACTGAAACGCGTGATACACTTGAGGGAGCTTGAGCTTTGTCTATGCAGTTCTGGGCAAGTGCGATATCGAAGAACAAGGACACTAGCTCGAGCCTAAGGAACCTGGAATGCAAGGCCTGGATCTCTCATTGTTTGATAACGGAGTGACAAGGACGTTTGGTAACTTTGTTTGAGGTCAAATGTTTACAAGACTCAGCAAGTTTCGGGAGGACTACCTTGTATTCGATATCAAGGTATCCATCTGATGCCGGTTACGCCAGAGAAGGTAACCAGGTCGAGGTGAGCAAATCAACAGCATTGTAGTTTCGCTCCATCAATACGGTCAAGAGAGATATTTTTACGCACACTTCTGTCTGTTTCCACAACGACAGTACATGCCTTCAGCGGTGGCAGTTGGTGAAGGAGGAGTGTGTTCTTCACATTGTTCAAGTTGCCTTAAAAGGCGATCAATGTGTCGTTGCCCACTGGATAAAACAAAGCCAAACGGCATACTTCCCGAAGTGACCATGCTCAGTCAACGTGCTTCTCGCTCCCTCAAAGACGCCCACAGCGCTCTCTTTTTCTTCGTTCATCCCCCTTTCCAGATGCCCCACTTCTCGATGAAGCAAACAGGAACGTTACCAGCAATCTTTCGCCTCCCAGATGAAATCCTCGAGGAGATTGTAGCAGAGCTCGATCAGCACAAGGACCTCGTCGCATTCGCACTAGCCTCGCGGATATGTGCTGCACTCGTCATTCCCCATCACACAGAGTACAGGATACTCCGCGTGCGCTACTCCATGCCTTCTATGTGGGCCCACCTCGCACGACGGGCTGATCTCGCTCGTAACGTGCGCGAGGTCCATATCTGCGAACGCCACAACTATTCTTCCCCCGATCACTTTCCTAATACACTCGTTGACAAGCGCATCGACGCTCACATTGACAATGCGGACGAAGGAGTCAGAATACGCAATATATGTCAGGCGCTGAGCCATATGCACCGCCTCAAGGTGTTTACTTGGTCGTGGAAGGACGTCGCGGTTCAACAGCGGCCGACAACACACCCGTCGTACGAGAATGCCGTTCTGACTGCGATTTCGAAGCTACCCAAGCTGGAACGGCTCAGCTTATCGGGAAAATTTGGCATGCATGCGCTGCCCTCGAACGTTGACACCAACAGCTTGACGTATCCTGTAAGCTCTCCTCGTTGATAGGGTCTCATTTTCGGTGCTAACGCTACTTCATAGCTCTGGAAGGTTGCAAATCTGACGTCTCTATGCATGAACGGCGAGTCATGGGCAAAACTGGCCAACTCGAAGCATCTCTGCCGTCTACTCGCAAGGTCGCCCAACTTGGAGGTACGTGGGAGAATCCATATTTGAGTCATTATGATGAAGAAACTAATCGATGGAATCATAGTATTTGGAAGTTCCACTCGAATTCCATCACCTAGCAGAATGCCGTCTCCCCAAACTCAAGAAGCTGAAGCTGTCCATGCAAGCAGGAGCTACGATGGGAATTGACAACTCACGAGCGCGCTTCCTCGAGAATCACCCCAGCATCGAGGAGCTCAGCTGGTTCCCCATCGGAATGCCGTACCTCAGCCCCGATTGTCTTCCCAACCTCAAGACGCTCCATACCAATAGGCAGTTCATCGTAGCGCTCAACGACCCAGAAAAGGCGTCCTCCTCCATCACCTCACTAACACCGCCATCCACACCCGTGACCGCCGCGCACTGTCCAGCACCGGCACCGGCTCCGCTCCTGCCGGCTGCTGCTACCCCCCAGATTCTCCGACCCATAGAGAGTTTGGACGTCTATTCCCTGGACGCACAGACGCTCGTCGAGTTGAAGTGTCTGAATCGAACGAGCCTACGCAAGCTCAAGCTGCACTCGTTTGGGAACATGGACACTTTACGTGAGGTGGCCGAATATTTCCCCAATATCGAATGGTTGTCTCTTCCTTCTCATCATCTCCCTACGGATTCTGTGCACCCTATCTCCTTGTCCAAGGTCAGTTCACATTAACTTCTTCGCCTATCAGGGTCTCATTTTTCATTCTTACCAATAGGAAAAGCTGCTCGATATCCTCCCGCACTTCCCCAACCTTCAAGTATTCCGTGGCGATTCCCTCTGGGCATCGGTGACTTTTGACAAGCAGAGCATGCATGAGATCATCATGGCGCTCGTACAAAGCTGCCCTCGCCTTCGTGAATTGGACCACTGCGATTACTTTGAAAAGCATGCTGCTTACAAACGAGTTGCTATCAAGCGGGAAGACGCTGAAAAGCCCTATTCGGTTATGAGACCACGCCACCGGTAGGATTGTCGTCTGGTCGAAGTTATATAGGTACTAACCGTGAATTTTATATAGAGAATCTTCCGACGTCACAGATGGAACCTTTGCTTGACCAACCTACCTCACGATAACGCCTGTCACACGACGACTGCTTTACGTCCAGCTACATGTCCCCTCCGCCCACCCATACCCCTTCCCTAGTCCACCTGGAGTGGCATTGCGCTGCAGCAAACATTACCACCGCAATCTAACATTCACACTATTCACCACCACATAATGGAGTGCGCAACAGGCGACTCCTTCTGCTTACCCCCACCCTACCCACTTTCCTTCCCTTTCGTCCTACTCTCACCCACTCGATTCACAGAGTTTTCAGAGTTCCGACCTCGCTCAACTTAATGAGGGACCAATCATGCACGCACGCACGCGCACTGTAAGTACCAGAATGTTGTACACGTTGTACGAAGACAATGTACGCATTGTACAGCGGTACGAATGTATGAATGCTTGTATGTATGTATACTAGGATACCATGATTGACAAGTTTGTTAGCGCCCGGTTGTAGGTGACCTTGTTGTACCCTTTCTCGATTTTGGGGCGCTTGTTGCTTTGATTATCGGACCAATGCTGCAATATACTTTGTCTCGTTGTTCAACTTCTTTGTTTTTATGCGGCTCGCTCTCTAAATACATTTAAGAGAGGAATAATGCAAACCCTTGCGGTTAACGGTGCACACCTCTACACCAGCAACAAGTCTTCAAAATCTGCAAGAACAGTTTCATGGTTTACTTTTGCTTTGTGGTCGCGGGTGACAACTTGTATAGCTGCGTCTATGATATACCAACGGTAACGTCCGCTCGCCCTCATCTCCATCTTCACACAACGCCGTCTCCACCCTCGTAACTCGAGCAATGAACAACTCCGAAGCCACACTACCCTTGCCCAACACCGGTGCAGGCAAATCGCGTCCTTCCTTCCCACGTGGGCCCTCTCTTAAGAGATCCAAATCATGCAGCGGAATGGCCCTCGACACAAGTTTACACGACAGCGCCCCCAAACAACCTTCCAACATCGGTATACCCTCCTCAGTAAGCCTATAGCGCACTTCCGCAAACGGGTCTGGGTGTAAATCTGGTCTGGAGAACTTCACGGCTACTGAAGCTTGTTCCGCAGATAGTAGGTTTATAACCATGTGTGAGGGGCTATCCATGGGTGCGGATTCGAGATATGTCGCCATGCGCGAGGGTATACGGAGCGCGAAAGTAACGAGAGGGTATGGGTCCATGGCTATTGAGGTGAAAGACGATAACGTCGCGCCGTGGAATGCGTTTTTTGACGACTCCGATGAGGAAGGCATGAACGACGAAACAACCGCGACCGGTTGAGCTACGTCTCGTAGCAGAACGCGTAGTTGGTCTTTTACATCTTTGCTGGCATTTTGGTGGGTGCTGTAGCGCGCAAATCGGGCTACATGTTGTAGGCTTTTGGATAGTGTCCTGGAGGACATGGGACGGAGGTTGTTTGTCCCTGTTGATCTCGGAACGAAATGGATCTGACAGAGACTCTTTGTGTGGCGGTCATGCAGTTCTAAAATAGCATTATCATTAGCTATGCAGTTAAAAAGTTATCTTCTTTTCTCTTGAAGAGTATCATCAGATTAGAGACTGGATACCACTGCATCAAAGTAAGCAAGACGGCAAGTCAAACATCAAACATTGACATTCTCATACTCCGTCTACAATTCAAGTACTTGGCTGTGAGGAGGCATTGGATATTCGAGCTGCGTTATCTTTAGAAACGTATATATATGAAGACAAGCATCAATGTGATGTGATGTTTCTTCGGCTTTGTCTTTAATTCGACCTACAGTCGAATTTTAGAGGATAGAGGTAATAATATCTATCGCGGGCGTGGGTTGCCAATGTCCATCTTTACCGCCATTGCTGTGGGTGCACATACAATACAGGCTTCGGACCGGTATTTGCAAAAAAGATCATGATGCTTTCTAAATTGCGATGAATGTGGGTACCATCCCGTATAGACGAGGTACGCCGTTCTCATTGGCCTTCAACAAAGATAGCTGAGTTATGTGGAAGGTTGACAGGAATATGCATGGAGGTGCTTCCTTTGTCATGAAAATAATATCCTTACTCGCTATTCTCACACGCATAGCGAGCAAGGTGGACAAAGCGAATACAACATCTTAAATTTGGGTGGTAGACGAACATTTCTCGTCTAACTTGATGTGGATTCGGCTGCAGAGCCCATTTATGAGCACCCTATTTATACCGACGTCGCACAGGGTATCTAGCATCCTGAATATCAAGTGGCTTTGGATTGCATGTCGTAAGGTGTATTCATGCTGGCTAATCGTTCATCCCTTATCTTTCTTCGCAGGTCTATCTATATCAAGCCTTTTCAGAAAACTTCATGACTTCAACATCGGTCACATCGATACCGACTTCATGAGCATGGTATGAGTGATCAGCTTAGAACCACTTGCACCGACCCCGAATCCGAGCCAAGAGCTGGCATTGGGATTCCTACCGAATTCTTCAGGAAGTACCAGTACCAATGCGCCACACTTTTTGAATCAGGGGACCAATTTTGCAGATCTTCACATATGAAAAGGCGCTATTTTCCCATTTTTCGGGAGCACAGTTTCGCCGAATGTGTCCCCGCTGTAAATTTGCCTATCGGCATGTTCATATGCCATGGTGCTCGTTCTTGTCCGTGCGTAAGTAATTGGGGGGTGATAGAACTTCCTCCAGTATTTTCTCTTTCTCGCGGGACTTACCATTCGGTTTCAATGTGGTCTCTCGCGTCTTCTATCGAGGCAAAATGACAAGATCTTGTCAAAGAAGTGGAGTTGTTTTAATTTGTTCGACAACAATCATTTTGGCGTTCAAAGCAGGAGACGGCGAAGCGTCCATTATTGAAGATGGATAGACAAACTACTCTCCGCACGCACATTTCAGGATAAAAGCGGCAAAATACATGCAGGTAATCCGGGCCAAAGTGGATAGCGAGCTGGGGAGCCTCAGAACAGTCCACGGCCGAGTTAAATATTAAAGGTCCGACGTTCCGGAACGACAATCGCGGGCAACCTTGGTAGTTCGTGCCTTTTCCTAAGTCCATCCATTTACCCTCGATAATCTCGGACAATGCCAGACTAAAGTGGGCGCCATTCGTCGGACAACGAACTTACCGATGACTGAGAACCATACGCAATGGATTCTGCCAACTGGGAAATACCAAGATAAGGAATTGCGTTGACCAAACGCGCTCACAGCCAACTTGGCTGTGAGCGCGTATGGTTCTATCTTACAAGTTACAACCCCATTAGCCGCGATGCATACCTCTGGAGCCCATCACGCTGCAACCTTGAAGCTAACATATGCCTGCAAAGAGCTCCACGCGGTCTTTATATGTCCTCACAAAATTTCCAGAAAACTGTCACTTGGAAGGGGCAAGGATGCGTCGTTCGTGCTCCGGTCCCGACACCTTGGATTGCGCATCAAATGGAGACGTATTGGACAAGAGACAATCGCGGACTACGGAGAAGGGTGATGAGGAGAGGATTTCAAGTTTCATCCGGGGTAGAAAACAATGTAAGAGTGATTCGTAATATGCCATGTCGCAATAAAGTTTTCATCCATGTGCCTCGTAGCGTTGCATGGAAGTACCCTAAACTGTCCAGCAATAACCTGCCGAAGGCAGCATGATGTTGAACATGCGGTCCAGGGAACGCACATCTTTACGTCGGCCTTTGCTCCTTGCAAATCCAACTCCCTCGGCATGGTGGGATATTGATTTTTCACGGACTCACGCCGGTTGTCTGGTGAATCCTCCCCGAATCGAGGGAAACTAGTAATCTCCTTTGATCATCGCTTGAATTTCTAACCGCTGGGTCAAAGGACCTGCCAATGAACAGCAACGCAGGTAGGACAGGGTACCATCTACAACCTTGATGTCTTCGGGAGCTGGGGTGGATCCTGGGTATTGTCAGGCTTGCCTCACGCTCTGCAAAACTTCAAGTTGGGACTTGATAACGAAGGGTTAGAGGTTGGGAACTCGAGGCTTGGGGTCGGAAGGACGTTCCGATCAAAGATGAGCCTGCTGCAGGTGGAACTCCGTTCTGGAACCATTCTCGCAGCCCTAGATAACGGAACATTCGCCGATGTAGTAATGAATTTGTGCCTGCACCTGGTCATCGACAATTACAAGAAAATTCAGGGTCAACGAATGGTGCCTAATGTTTGCATACTTGTCCATGTTCTTCGTCTTCCGCCAGTCAGATGTCGGCGGTTCTTTGACTTGCTTCCACAAGCCCATGTCACCAAACTATGGTAGACAGTTGCCTAATGAAAGCCTCCGGCGGCCATCACCTCGGCAAACACGGCACCCAATATGGTGCTCAACCCAGAACGGCTTGACTTGCCGGATTTTCTTTCTTCCATACTGCCGTTCACAAGGGTCTTTAAAGATGGTCCAATGTGGTTTTATTATGGGTCATTTCGCCCACTTCACTCCAAGCCAAAGACTATGGATGCCGCCTCCAGAAGCTTTGCGGTCGGAGACCTGTCCACGACTCCGACTCTCGACGTCGACGGCATGGTGGTAAAATCACTAGAGGACGTCCGGGAACCTAGCTTGGATCCTAGGGTAGACTTATCTTCGAGGCCGGACGAAGCGCAGTTGGACGAGACCTTTAGTCGACAATTAACTGATCTTGTTCTACATCGTCATGAAAGTCGGAAGCGCGCAGGAGATTCTGAGAAATCGTCCAAGGATGATGAACCTATTTACGTATGTCTTTGCGGCCCTGTGGACAATTCTATGCTCATAACGTCATTTCTCTGTAGATTGAATTTGGTGAAGGAGACGAACGGAACCCGATCAACTATTCGCGGCGTAAAAAATGGGCAATCACATCTGTGGCGTGTTTCGCCACACTCTTAGCTGGTCAGCCATAAACATTATTGAGAATTGAGGAGATGCTCATAACACTACAAAACAGCGTCGACTGCGGGGACATATAATATGGGATTTCCGTCCATGAGGCGTGATTTGCACTGCACCCAATTTGAAGCCACCATCGGACTAAGTGCTTACGCACTAGGCTTTGGCATCGTCCCCCTTGTGTCTGCTTCCTTTAGCGAAGAGTTTGGCAGGCAGCCATTATACGTGGGTTCCGGAATCGGGTTTATGCTCATGTTCATGATGGTAGCACTGTGAGTCGTTTATATTCGCAATCTTCCGTGCCGTGTTCAAGTTACGTTGTCATCAGTGCCAAAAATATCCAAACTGTCATCATTGCACGTCTTTTGCAAGGCGCGTTCGGATCAACTGGGTCTACGATGGTCGGTGGAACCATTGCTGATATCTGGTCTACCAAGGAGTAGGTCTGAACCGTGTCTTGATCATTTATTTATATATTGACTCGCATTTAGACGCGGTTTGCCGATGGCTATCTTTGCTTTGACTGCGGTGGGTGGGACAGGACTGGGTCCTGTTGTCGCTGGATGGATTGAAATGAACCCCAAACTGGAATGGAAGTGGATACAGTGGATACAGATGATGTATGTCATCAAATCTCGTATTTATATTTGCAAAGACCATTTGACTGACATTCCCCTTAATGTGTAGCATAGCCGCAATATATCTAGTCCTGGTTCCACTCGTCATGAGAGAAACGCGCTCCTCCATCCTCCTCACAAAAATAGCGCGAAGGCTTAGGAAGAAATCCGGGGATCATCGTTATCGTGCTCGGGTAGAAGATGAACGGGCAAATCTTGCGACCCTGATCTACATCTCGTGCACTCGGCCAGTACGTGAGTCCATGGGAGTTACCGTTTCGGACATCATTAGACTAAGAATTGCTGCAGATCTTATGTGTACTGAGCTGGTAGTATCAAGCTTCAGCGTGAGTCCCCACTGTAACTTCTGCGGTGCCCAGGCCCTCAAATGAACTCTCTGCGCGTTAGCTTTGGATCGGTTTCGCTTGGGGTGTCACATACTGCATGATTGAGTAAGTCTATTTTCGCAATTCTAGTCATCTTCCTTGAAATCAGAATCTCTTTTTGTCTAGGTCTATATCTGGTGTCTTCCATGACATCCATGATTTCAACATTGGTCAGACTGGCACTATCTTCATGGCCATGGTGTAAGTTCTAATTAGACGACATCCTTAGTCGTTATTCATCCATTTCTTATCATAGGGTTGGCTCTATCCTTGGGTTCCTGACGAATTTCTACCAAGAAGCGCTGTATCAGTGCGTTGCTTACCACTCCTGAAGATTAACAGCTTCTGATTCCCTGATGTATGGTAGACGGCATTTTTCGACGAGAGGACCAGAAGCCCGGTTATACATGGCCTGTTTCGCAGCTGTTCTTCTGCCGGTCGGAATGTTCATCTATGCTTGGTCGTCTTTCACCTCCGTGCACTGGATTGCATTGGCCATTGGAATTATGCTCTACATCTGGGCGGTTTTCATAATATACCTTGCTGTTTTCTCATACCTGGCAGATTGGTAAATGTTTTTGGATCCTTTGCTTTCATGAGTTCACCGTTGTTTTTTTTCAGCTACGGCCCTTTTGCATCATCTGCTTTGGCGGGACAAAGTCTTGCGCGTAAGTTGTTCCATAATCGTGCGCAAATGTCGGATTATTCATTTTTCTTCTAGGAAACATGGCTGCCACTGCTTTCCCTCTGTTCACCACACAAATGTACAAGAGCTTAAGCTACAAGTGGGCCAACACTCTCTTTGGCTGTTTAGCTGCTCTTATGGTACCAATACCATTTGTACGTCATGTAGCTGAAAGGCTTTCTTTGACTTTTCCGGTCTCATGTACGCACCTTCTTTTCAGGTTCTCTTCTTCTACGGACCCAGCATCCGCTTGCGAAGTAGATTCTCGCGCGCGGTCATGGAGGCAGATAAAAAGACATAAACCGCCGCACTCATAGCTCGCTCATCAATTCCTCGCCATCGTTCCTCTGGCCGTGGAAATCCATCACCTTTGAACTGACTCACCAACCCCATTCGAAGATTCCCTAATATTGCATTGACCCATTCTTAAAACTTTCAGAGCCTTCTGATCTGCACAATTCGTTAGAACCTTCCGTCGCATCGCATCGCATGACTGTACTCGCATACATCTTGAAATCATCCATATACTACTTAATGCCCTGTACTCTTCCTTGAGAATACCAGTAATAGAAGCTCTATCCGATACATACCAGTACATACCTGACCAGAGCTGGAATCCCGATGCGGTTCTATATATGCACAGCGGTTGTTCGCTTGATGCAATTGCGATATCGCCAGCCAAACTAAGGGATATCGATCTGCGTGCAGAGTTCTGTCTGGCCTGCCCTGTATGTTGCCATTGATTTTTGGTCACAAACTTCAGCTATGTTAGGATTGAGAGCCGGAGATGGGGTGCTTGATTCATATCACAGTTTGCCGATATTCTGATGTACATTTAGTGTCTTAGAGGATCAGCGCTCCATCGCCGGCGACTTGCTGATCCCGTATTACGCATTGTACTACATGATAATCACATACATGTGGGTCCGTTAGTTTGTTCCCGGCTAAGCCATTCGCAGTTGGCTGCGGCGTGCTTATTCCAGCTTATTCCTCTAAGCCCCTGATCTCCCCCGATGTTTACTGGACTATTTCTCATATCGCAAAAGAAGCGATCTCGAACTCCGCGAAGCGTACGGCGAGGTCCGCTCCACCAATCGTAACTATAACAAGTCAGGCCTTTGATGCATTATGATTGAAATACGGAAGTGCCCACAAAGATCATAGAATTCGTCTTTCGATAAATTTGGTAATTTCTGGCATGTAGCATGCAGGGGAATGCCAACTCGCTGCAATCAGATATAACAATGAGACTGTGCGCAACGAATAATTAGAGCAGATGGCGGAGGGCGCCCTTTACCTTCGAATGAACGTGGTTGGTTTGACGAAGGCGAAGTCCCAGACTAGCACCAGTAGCCTCTGCTTCTTGGGTCCGAAGATACTGCGAGAACGCCTCCTCATGATCTACGAAAGCATCCAACGACGACATCAGCTGAACCAATGATGGCGTCTGGGGGCGCATGAACAAGTTCTTGAGTTTTGCGTTCTGAATGGGGATGCCGATTCAGTTTAGCTGAGTGGAATGTAAAGGACAGTATGAATGAAGAGAAACCACAGACCAGGGAAGGCACGCTTTCACATCTTTCCATCAACATTTGGAGTGTACGGGGATTATCTCGTGCGATCGCTCCAGGCATATCCTCGTGCCATCTTTTTGAATGCATCAGGACACATGCGTCCTTATTTTGCTTGTTTAGCAGTGGACCCCAATCTGCGAGGCACTCGGCGACTCCGATCTGGTCTGTCATGTCGCCCAGGTCCACGCGATCGAACGAAGCGTCTGAGAAAGCAGGAAGAACCCCAATGGATATGCCTTTGGAGAGCAGGCGAGAATCATATTGTAAGAGATGGATGTTAACGTTGAGCTCTTTGATCCGCGTTGAGAACTCTCGTAGTTCGGCCTTGATGTAAAAAAACAGGCAGCCTAGAACGTCGCCAGTCGGGTCGAGTCCATGCTTGACCCCTGCACGACTGATTGCTGAGATATCCCATCCATGTAACGGGCTTATATCACAATTTCCCCCCAACCACTCCCCTTGCGGAGTGAACATCAGACTGATTGCGTGTTTTACTCGATGAGAATGCGTAAGCTTATATAGATCTTCATTACTCACCGGTTGGGGTGTTTGAAATGAGCAAGGTCCAATGAGAATGGGGCAAGAACACCAGTTTTCCAGAATCGGCAGAGTGCGAGCCTATGTGCAGGCCGAAGAGTAGCTAATACTCTATGTTTGTCGTCGATGCGAAGTGGATTTTGTAGTGTACCATGTAGATTTTCGTTAGCCTTCGCGAGACCGTATGTAGAGGAGAACATCCCGAGAGGGCGCTTGATGCTGGCTGCTGGCTGCGCAGAATACAATTTACCTCGGCCTCTAGTCTTCAGAGTAGTTTGAAAAGACATCTCTCCGTCGTTCAACTCCTGTCCATAGATGACGTTCACGCAATGGCGCATGTAATTAGCGCCAGTCTCGGGTAGATTCGCGGAGTACATGAGATGCATCGCCAGCTCTGCTGATTCCTCAATTGAAGGACCAGGCGATAGAAGTGTGCAAAGCACGACAAGCATTCGGTTGAGAACAATGGCGTTACTATTGTTGAGAAGGACATCAATTCTACCACTGTATCCAGCAGGGAGACTATTGATAGTTTCAATCAAGTTGCGTATATCACTTGCGGCTATTGTTCATCTGATGTGAGTATTCCTTATGGCTGTGTCAAGTTGAGAATCACCCACCCGTAAAACAAATCTTGAAGTTCTGACCGAGTGAATTGGTGCCTTCGTTGTGTGGCAGTTGCAAGCAATCGTAGGGTAGATGCCCCGTATTTTTGTAAACCTCAATGGAAGAGGATGACTGCAGAGATCTCGAGTTCGTGAACAATGGTAATCGATTCTCTGTTATCCAGTCAGGCTGCCATTCGGAGCTCAACAGGGGATGTTCGCAATCAAGGGAATGTTTGGACCAGTGTTGGCGTTGACATCGTCCGGAGCAGTACTTTGAGGAACTTAAGAGCACAAAGCACCGCAGTGTAAACTTAAACTGACCTTCACAAGAGAGCACTGTA
This sequence comes from Crassisporium funariophilum, assembly GCA_014925845.1. Classification (NCBI taxonomy): domain Eukaryota; kingdom Fungi; phylum Basidiomycota; class Agaricomycetes; order Agaricales; family Crassisporiaceae; genus Crassisporium; species Crassisporium funariophilum. The sequence goes on from JACGCL010000005.1 coordinate 2,025,790, forward strand.
TCCTCGCTATCAGTCGAGTCATGTGAACTGACACCAAAGAAAGCAATACCTGCGAGCAACCTAGCAGTCCGTCGTTGGAACACGGACTCGTTCTAGATCCTTGACTTGATGTGTTGGTGCAAGGGACATGGGATAATACGCGCCCGGCAGGACAGGATCCCAATCCATATGACATATACGATTCCAACGACAAAGTGCTCATGTTCGGTATCTGGTTCGTTGTAATTGAGAATATTGGTCGCTTGATCCGGGAAAGGACCTCCCAGTAGTACTTGTAGTCCGTCATTGTGCTGGTGGTGGTATGGATGGACAAGTGGCCAGCAAGTCGTTCTACATACCGTGGTGGTGGGAGGTAGATATGCGCCGGATACAAGAAGGTTATAAGTCCGCGGTTTTGCAGCGCAGAAGGTAAGAAGCCTGGTGCGGGACAATGAAATGAATCGCCCTGTTACGTGAGAGAAGACGAGGAACCGTCTTCGATATACAATCATAATTCAGTAGCAGAGACAGAATGGCAATAACGATGGTGCATTGCTGGAGATTGCTGGTCATTGCATCACAGGCCCATATGGATATTCGCGTCGGCCTGAAGCTGACCGATGAGAGAATATATATCATTGCTTGATTTTCATGAAGCTCGCAAGAGTGACAGAGCGGTAAAACAAGCAGTCAAACAAAGTTCATGATTGCTCCGCTCAGCTAGGGTGGTGAGAAGCAGAAAGACAGTAAATAAGAGAAGTTTGAAGGCATAGAGCATCGAACAAGCCCAATCATTGGCCTTTCATCGTCGACTCGGCATTTCCAGGGTGATTGGCGGTACAAAGTGTGAGTGCCCAGGAGGATGGAATACAGAAATCTGATGTGTCACGTACTCAAACCCGCAAATTCCACAAATTTGGTAGACTGAGTCAACGGCTTGTCGCGCGTCCGAGTCTGTAACGAGGCAGGTCAGCACCTCTCGAGGAGCCAAGCTGGCTGCCATCAGGATCTGCAGTCGTCCTTTTTCAAAGTCACAGTGAGTTTCCAAAGGAAGCGTTTGTCAATCTTTCCAATAATATTGAGCAGCATCTTCAATCATGTTGTTATGTATATATTCACGCGACTGCCCTGGCTTTAGAATCTGTCAAAGTTCTGAGAGAAAGAAGACGTGCACACCTTTGCACGCAATAGATTACTTGTGAACTGCTGTCAGTGGCGCTGCGATCCCCGACGAGGTTTGCCCATTGTCCCCCGCCACAAAAGCCCCCCGACGACACATTCCAAGACCAGAGTCGGCAGGCTGATGGCACATTCACAGCACAATCCGGATCGAAGCTACTGAATTATTCTGTCATAAGTATAATGATGATAGCCGGAGAAACAACAGGAATTCGAAAAGGCATGTCACTGAGCGTGTCAACTCCGCTAACAACTCCGACGACACCGCGTTCACGGCTAATAAACATCATATCAGACCCGTCGCGCAGACTCCTCACTATCCTTGGCCTCAGATGGCAGACCGTTCACGTCGCGAAATAAAATCCAAGGCTGACAAACTAGCAGAGTATAAGAGGGCGCGAGAAGGAGGAAAGCGCGTTTTGAAAGTGAGCAGCTTCGGATCGTGGCTAGGCAGATCTTACATTCGCGACGCGACAGGAGGAGGATGATCAAATTTACGATGAAGTCACCGAGGATCAGTATAAGAGCATAGTCAAGGGGCGTCTGCAAAAGGATGACTTTGTTGTCGACGATGGAGCTTCAGGTTATGTCGATAACGGAATGGATGACTGGACAGGTGGGGGTGAGGAAGACGAAGAGGATTCGGAGGATGAAGAAGAGCGAAGAAGAGGTATGTGCAATACGTATACTCGGAGATCTCTCTCTGAAGGTGACTAGCCAAAAAGAAAAAGGGGAAACTTGACGTTGTCAAATCGAAATCAAAACCGAAGCCACCTCCGCCTGCTGCACCCTCAATCAGCGCATATCGTCCTGTTGTATCGGCTGAGCAAGAGCAGGACTTCATGTCCTCTATTCTGGGTACCATGGACACCCTTGCCGCCGATCCTTTGCCCAAGAAGATATCAAGGAAACGGAAGCCGTCGCCAACCTACGAATCTGACCCCGAATCCCCTGTCAAACATTCCAATTACAGGTCAATTCGGCGGAAACCATCCTACGGCGAACTCTCTTCCGATGGTCCTTTTGATGACTTCCAGGTCCCCTCATCCGATGACGCGTTTATGAGTCCCAATAAAAGGATCCGGGTTGACGATGCAGGCATCACACCAGCGGCGGAAAGGCTGGCGAATCTCGACGTATACAGCAGTGCTGACGACTTCGACGCGACTTTTGATGACATTGACATGGATGCGTTCATGGATGTTGATGACGACCTTGACATGAAGCCCCCAATCAAGGCGGAAGAGGTCGAGTTCGCAATGAGGAGTAAACCTCTGCCTCTGCCCGCTGCCACAAAGAAGAAGGAAGAAATCGACGCGAAACCAGCTTGGCTCTCCGTTTACGACTCACTCGCTGTCGAGACAGAAGATACACTTGGACCTCTTTCTACGGCCTCAGCTTCGACAAATTCAACGAATATTGCAGCTCTTGAACCTGATGGTTCGCTGCGATTTTTTTGGTTGGACTACCTCGAGCTAGATGGAAAACTGTACTTCATTGGGAAACTCAAAGACAAAACTTCAGGACTATGGTTGTCTTGTTGTGTAACCGTCCAGGGTATCGAACGCAACTTGTTTGTGTTGCCGCGCGAGAAACGGGTCGAGCAAGATGACGACGGCAACATTCATGACACAGATGTGGTCCCAGAGAAAGAAGACATTCACGACGACTTTGACATGATCAGGAAGCAAATGAAGATCAAATCATGGCGGGGCAAGTTCGTGAAGCGCAAGTATGCTTTCGGAGAAAAGGACGTGCCAAGAGGGGAAAGCCAGTGGATGAAGGTGGTCTATGGTTTCAACGGTCAGTTTTTCCGTATCGTTCAACCTATATAGTTCTAATAAGGGGAGCAGAGCCACTTATCCCGCTCACTGCCTGCAGTCAAAATATTGCTCAAGTCTTCGGCACAAACACAAGTGCATTCGAGCTTCTGGTGCTTAAACGCAAGATCATGGGTCCATGCTGGATTCAAATAAAAAATCCGAAGATTGATAACACAGGCGTATGTTGATTGTCGTTTTGTGGAGCTAGGGACTGACGAACCTGTCTAGATATCTTGGTGTAAATTGGAGATTACGGTGTCCGACCCAAAAGACTTCAACCCATTTTCCGAGACGGACGCCAACGCACCCAAAGAAATGCCACCTTTGAACATTATGAGTCTCAGTGTCCGGACCATCGTGAACCATCAGGAGAATAAACGGGAGATTGTGTGCGCAACAGCGAGAATCTGGCATAACAGTATGTCACAACATTAAGCGTGGCGGCAATTCAATTAACGACGTGTACATAGTGCAAATTGACGACCCAACACCACCAGAGAAACTCAAATGCACTGTACATACATTTGTTCGTCCACTCGATCAATTCCCACCGAATTTCGAGAAGCAGGCCAAAATCAATACCAAGGGTTCTATTCAACCCATGAAGAACGAACGAATGCTGCTGAGCAGTCTTTTAAGTAAGAAACAAATGTTCTGCACTCTATAATGGTTCTTAACTTGGTTCGCTGTAGTGACGATTCACAAGGCAGACCCAGATGTCATCGTAGGGCACGATTTCCTTGGGGTGTCTCTTGATGTGGTCCTGAATCGCATGCGAGATCTGAAAGCTGATCACTGGTCGCGACTGGGAAGGTTCCGACGATCGAAGTGGCCAAGTATTGGGAAGCAAGGTTCCAACCTGAAGTTCCTGAACGGTCGGCTGCTGTGCGATCTTGCCAGCGATGGAGCCAAGGTTTGTATTGTTCCATTCATATGTGCGCCTGCTCAACGTGGACCTAGAGTATGATTTCTTCGACGACATGGTCTTTGACCGAAATGTGCAAAACTCATCTCAATAGTGAGCGCGAGGATTATGATCCCGAGGATACTGCCAGCAAGCTGGAGGGTGGCGTCGTTTCTCCGGACACCATGTTGAAATTTGTACGACATTGCGAGCTTGATGCCCACTTCCAGATGGCGATCGCGTCCAAGGTCCAGATACTACCTTTGACGCGACAGCTTACTAATCTAGCTGGTAATTCTTGGTATGTGTTCCCTAGTGCATATGATTCTTCACTTACCAGGTCCTTTACAGGAACAAAACTCTGAATGGAGGTCGCGCAGAACGCAATGAATACATTTTACTGCACGAGTTCCATCGTCTAAAATACATATGCCCTGATAAGACTTACGGCAAGAAGTACGTCAAACCCGAACCACAAGAGGACGATCAAGAAGGCGGAGGAACCAAAACGACAACAAAAGGCAAGCGAGACAAATACAAGGGTGGTCTCGTTTTCGAACCCAAGCGAGGATTGTGGGACAAGTTTATCCTGGTCATGGACTTCAACTCCCTGTACCCCAGCATTATCCAAGAATATAACATCGACTTCACCACTGTTGACCGAGTGGAAGATGATGAGGTTTGCCGTTGTTGTTGTCGTGCTTGATACAACGAGCTCATGCTCATTGTAGAACGGGGACGAGCGTATCCCAGAACCACCACCATCCGACATCCAACAAGGTGTCCTGCCACGCCTCATTGCGACTCTCGTTAATAGGCGAAAACAAGTCAAATCATTGATGAAGGATCGAACGGCGTCTCCAGCACAGGTTCTCCAGGTATGGATTTGCATAACGTTATTGATCCTTGTAGGCGTGCTCACGGTACTCCTTGTCGAACAGTATGACATCAAGCAACAAGCCCTCAAACTTACTGCCAATAGTATGTACGGGTGTCTGGGCTTCGAATACTCAAGGTTCTACGCTCGGCCTCTTGCTGCTCTCACAACATACAAGGGACGTGAAATCCTGACTCAGACAAGAGAGCTAGCGGAGAGTCTGAATCTCGATGTATGGTCCTTTCCCCACTTTTTTTCCCTGTCCTCGAGAATAACTTTGATTGTCGGCAGGTCGTGTACGGTGATACCGATTCCGTCTTTGTAAACTCGAACGTCACAGACCTTGCCGAGGCTTTGAAGATATCAGCTGCCTTCAAGAAAGCCGTCAACGATCGTTACAAGCTACTGGAAATCGATCTCGATGGCGTCTTCCAAAGACTGTTGCTGTTGCAGAAGAAGAAGTATGCAGCCATTAAAGTCGAGGATGGCACAAGAACAAGTACGGAGATCAAAGGTCTTGATATGAAGCGTCGAGAATACTGCGCACTTTCCAAACAAGTTTCACAGTGAGTTTCTCTTCCGGCAGCTCCTGGGTTGCGAACTGAATACCGGGCTAGATACATCTTGGAACAGATCTTATCCGGCGAGGCGACCGAAAACGTCGTTGAGAATATACACGAATACTTGACCACCACAGGCGAGAATGTCCGGAAAGGAGCCGTCAAAATGGATGACTTCATCATCTTCAAGGTTGGTCGCAACCCCCGTCACTTGCTTACCCGCATTCTAAGCTGTTACGCAGCGCCTAGGAAAAAACCCAGAAGATTACCCAGATGCTAAGAGCCAGCCTCATGTGCAAGTTGCGTTGCGAATGAAGGCGAGGGGTGGCTCTGCCCGGACGGGTGATGTTATCCCTTACATCTTCTGTTTGGCGGAAGGCGAGGAGTCAGCAAAGACAGCCCAGGCCGATAGGGCTAAGCATCCAGACGAGATCCGCAGGGCGGGTGCAACTCTGACAATTGGTAAGTGAATGATTTTTTCTTCTCATCCGACTCTCATGGGGAATTCTATAGATTACCAACACTACCTCTCGCACCAAATCTTACCTCCAATTGAGCGTTTATGCGAGCCTATCGAAGGGACGGATCGGTCGCGACTGGCTGAGTGTCTCGGTATGGTTTCTCGTTTCCAAGATTGTCGATTGTGTTCATTCTGTTCCAGGCCTCGACCCAGCGCGATATCGGACCTCGACCGGAGGAGGAGGAGAAGAGCGGATATTCGCTGCACTCGATTCCCAGATGTCGGATTCGGAGAGGTTCAAAGACGCTGTCCCATTTACCGTCAGATGCCGACATTGTCAAGGCCAACTTGCATTTGCACCCATCAACGAGCCCGAGGTAAATCGATTGACTTCTGTGATACGTGCAATCCTTACCAGTGATTCATTAAAGTCGTCGATATTGCTAGCGACGGGGCCTACTTGTCCAGCGTGTGCGAAGACGATCACGAGCGGCAGCTTACAAGCCCAATTAGAGGTTCAGATCCGCCAACATATAGCCAAATATTACGAGGGCTGGACTACGTGCGATGATCCTACATGCGATAGCCGTACGCGGATGATGGGGGTTTATGGTCGAAGATGCTTGCGTTCAGGATGTAGAGGGAAAGTCTTCTTTGAGGTATTTCGTCAACTTTTTTTTGCGAGTGTTTCCGTGAATAATTTTGGTTTTCAGTACTCCGACACGCAGCTATATAATCAGCTGCGATATTTCATCTCCCTCTTTGACGGTGCCAAGGCTCTGAACGCAAAGAAGAACCCTGATCAGCATTGTACGTGCACCGTCAACCTTTCATTCTCCATCATATGCTCAGTCAGTTCTCAAACTCAAACAGCACAAATGGAGACAGTCGTTGTGCGAAACCAAGCCCTCTTGCGTACTTTGACGGACTGCGTTGAGAAATACCTGAATCACTGTGGAAGGCGTTGGGTGGATCTCGGGTCGATATTCTCTCTTATGAAGGTTTAAATGGCTTGCATTGGTTTTCGTTCGTATTCCTTGCTATCTATATACATGCTTTGGCAACCTGTAATCAATACCACAATGTATTTATATATATCCCTAGACAGATGTTCCGGTATGTGCTATTGAAGAAGCAAGATGTGTTTCTACCCTGGGTTGTTCCGTTTCAACCCACCTTTTGTAACTATTGGATTGACCACAAAATTATAAGTACATATAGGTCTTGCCAGATCAGTACTTTGTAAACCCGGGTTGATTCAAAGACTTGCAAGGTGAAAACATATTTTGGAATTCAGTTCTACATAGGACCCCCTATTCTCAACCCAACAACAAGATCTCAGCCTCTCATCCAATTATCCGGAATCATCAATCCCTCCTTTAACTCTAGCGACCGCTTTCTCCACTGCATCTTTTAAGCCCATACTATTATTTCCTTGCGGGAACACCTTGGGATGGATCTGGATCCTCGCTGATTGATTCAAAGACAAACCAATGAAAGATGGCAGCTGCTCGTGATCTGGACCCAATCATTCAGGAATCAGCCTGCAAGCAGCCTGACCCCCAATATAAGGCGATACATGCTTCTCGTGGTTCCTTGTAAGTCATGCAACATGTACATGTATTCGATCTGCAAATGCGCAGTGATGTGAGTTCTTCTTTGGGTACTATAATCGGACTTGTTTTCGAGCGCCTGATAGTATCTGGTTTAGGGTGTTGAAGGCACAAGCGGCTGCTAGGGGCCCATAAACACAGCATAACCGTTACGCCAAGCGATTTCTAAATCCTTGCATGGTTGTGATTTTGAACATTTGGACTCAGGGAAGTCACGGCGCTATTCTCGGAGCACTGGTGGGGTTCTCACGTCAAATACGTTACTCACAGTGGAAGGCAAGGAAGGAACAAAAACGGAACATATTCGAACTCAGCGGCACTGAAACGTTCTACACATGATCTTACTTATCAGCAAAACAACAGCAAAACCAAGTATACACCTTCATCGATCAAGACTCGTTCACTTACACATTCTGCAATCCTACGCGTCTAGACGGTGAAAGCCTGCCGAAGTAATCCCCTGTCTAAACTCAATCTATCGAAGCCACTTTTCTATTCATATTCCAGGCAACGATTAGCAACACAACAGCCGCAATCGACAAGCCTGCTTACTCTTTGTCGAGAAAAGCTTATGGACCTTCACTTTCTAAACCTGCCTTACCAACCTGAATTCATGTCCGACAATGGGGCGATGGGAACGCTTACCGAAACGAAAGTCTATAAAAAGTAATTTCAACAACATATTCCGTTCGTATTCCGAGCTGCACGAACCCCCACCAGCGTCCTTCCCGTTCGGCTTCCGACCTACCTGGAGATACCACCTCACGGATCCGTCTCTGTCCCCGAACACTTTGGGGCGGAGGAAGTGATGTCTAGTTTTTTTGCTGTATCAGCCATAGCTTTTGTCATGGACGGGTTGATCCCGAAATTACTATAACTACGGCTGGGAGTTTCCTCAACAGCAATTCTTTGACTTGCTGTTTTTCGACGTTCTTGTCTCCCATTTCACCTTGATTTTTCGTGATGAGTACGTGTCGAAGCTCGAGCTCTTCTGATCCAAAGTCCAACGTCGATCACCTCCCTCCGTTGACTTTCCCGACATTGCTTGGGAAGTTAACAGCATTCTGCGATGATGAAAAAAACGAACATAGTTTTATCGTACGTCCTTTGTTTTTTCCTTCGTCTCTAGTGCCAGGCTGATGACGACCTCCGACTTCTGTAGGTATCACTTTCTCCCGACGATAAACGCAATCCAATCAACTTCAGCAAAACCAAAAAATGGACGATCACAGTCGTCACCTCCTTCTTCACTCTCCTAGTCTGCAAGTTCATATCATTCTTCCTTCCCAGAAACCTAAATATTTACCCACAGCTGCCTCGCCGACGTCCTTCAGTATGGGCACACCTTCCATGATCAGGGACCTCAACTGTACCCCATTCCAAGCCACACTCGGACTCAGCCTCTACTGCCTTGGCTTCGGAGTCTTGCCCCTGGTCACTTCAGCGTTTAGCGAAGAATTCGGAAGGCAGCCGTTGTATTACGTCTCCGTCTTTGGGTTCCTGTCCATGCACCTAGTAGCCGCCTTGTAAGATACCATTCATTGCGGCAACGACTGCTAATATCTTGTTAACCTGAAATGTCTTTTTTCAGGTCTCCGAACATACAACTCACCGTTCTTTCTCGTTTTTTACAAGGCGCTTTCGGATCGACTGGTGCGACTATGGTAGCGGGTACTGTCGCAGACATCTGGGCTCCCCATGAGTAGGTTTAAAGGCTATGTCTTCGATACATTGCTGATGAATGCGTGACAACAGGAGAGGGTTACCGATGGCTTTCTTCTCTCTATTAGCTTTCGCTGGGAACGGACTCGGAGCGCTTGCAGGGGGTTGGATAGAGGAGAATGTGAAGCTGCAATGGCGGTGGATCCAGTGGATCCACTTAATGTCAGTTCTTTTTTTGCAGTTACTCCAATATGGACTCATGATTTGCCCTCAGAATCGGAGTAACCTTCTTCATCATCCTGCTCCTAGTGATCGAAGAAACGCGTCTAACCGTAATTATCTACAACCACGCCCGCCATCTCCGTAAATCGACCGGCGATCAACGATACCAGCCTCTCCGAACGGGACAGGCACAGACGCTCCGCGAAATGATTGCTGTTTCATGCACACGTCCCATTTGTAAGCATCTCAACGACTCCTTGAAAGCGGGGGTTAACGGATGAGACGAACAGTGCTGTTGTTCACCGAACCTGTCGTCTTTTCAGTTAGCGTGAGTCAGTCGACCTCTTTGACAGAACGGAAATCTAATACGTATTTTTACAGGTCTGGATCGGATTTGCGTGGGGCGTGTATTATTGCATGATCGAGTGCGTGCGCCACATATGCTCCCCACTTCCCGAACATCGTTCTCACGTTCGTCTTCGTCGACAACAGGTCCATCCCAGGCGTATTCCGCACATTACACGGATTCAACCAAGGTCAAATCGGGACCGTCTACACCACCATGACGTGAACCCCTTCCCCTCCCTCTCTATGGTGATACTGGACTGATTCTTTCTTGGATTGTAGGTTAGGCAGTATCCTGGGTTTTATAACGAACATGTATCAAGAGAAACTCTACCAGTGCGTTCCTCTCTTTCTCGTGCACCGAGAATTCAGGTCTGAAGGTGGTTTGTTTGCTTTGCTCTAGGAAGAATGTGAACGCCCGTGGCCCGCAGGCGCGCTTATATCTTGCTTGCGTCGCTGGGACATTGTTCCCGCTATCGATGTTCATGTTCGCGTGGTCTTCAAAGAAAGCAGTTCCATGGGCCGTCCTTGTCGTAGCTTTGACGGTGACTACTCTTCCTCTTCCTCTTCCCCGCCCTCCTCCAACTTTATCTGGTGTTTACTCAACCTTGCTTTCCGACAGATTTTTGTCTGGGCTATCTTCACGATCTACCTCGCCGTGTTCACCTATCTCGCAGATTGGTAAGATCCAAACCCCTTCTGCCAAATTTGCAGCAATACTGACGACTCGTGCGCAGCTACGGCATATATGCTTCCTCAGCTTTAGCAGGCCAAAGTCTCCTACGTGCGTACCTTCTTTCTCACCTCGGTGACTTTGAGGACGTTGCTGAATGGCACTTAGGTAACATAATGGGCGCAGCGTTCCCTTTGTTCTCTGAACGGATGTTCGGTGCGCTGGGATATACGTGGGCGAACACGATGTTCGCATGTGCGGCGTTGGTGATGACGCCTATTCCTTTCGTAAGTCGGGTGTTTCTGTTCACGCCATTTTCCTCTTCCTTTCATATCATATCTTCCAACGATTCCTCCGCCCTCGTCCATCGAAATCAAAAAGCAAGGTACTGACATATCTCTATCTCATTGCAGGTCATGTACTATTACGGCCCTCGGATACTCAAGAGAAGTAAATTCGTGCACCAGCCCATCGACGAAAAGCTCCCCAAAGAGGTGTCCCCTACCACGACTGAGCACAGAAGTAGTAGTATATTCCAAGCAGTAGAAATCAAGTCAAAATGAACGCGCTGAGACAATATTATAGAGCTCTCCCGGTATGTAGACTGTAGCAATAGAGGGAAATACAACAAGTACAATAGACACTCAACGCAACGAATTGATACCAATACCAATACAAGACGCTTTGCACGAATTTGATGTGCGCCACCCATTAGGCTTTGGCACACATCCAGAACGAGTCTTTTACGTGCGTACCATACCTTCTCTTTCACCTTGGGAACCTGGGAACCTCGGGGACTGTGTAGTGATTGTCACGGGTACGCAAACCCGCGCGGGTAAAGCGCACGGGTAAGCGCATGGCACTTAGGTAACATCACCGGTGCTGCATTCCCTTTGTTCTCTGAACATATGTTTGGTAGGTAAGCTGGGGTAAGCAAGGGGTAAGTGTAGGTGAGCAAGCACAATGTTACAATTCTTGCGGGTGTGGGGTCTGCAATCAGTGCACAATGCAATGAAAGTCACCCAACTGCCCCCATAATTGCCAGGATGAGAGACTGAGCAAACCAAACCACCATACACCAAAGTGATGACCAAGACCACCAGGATAGGCTAGAAAATGCAAAACTTTTGGCAAAAATGGTGCCCTTATGCCATTCCCTAGGACCTTTCAATAGATAACAAATTTAACATATCTGGAGCAAGACTCACCAACATGACACAAGCACTACTCTATAGGGGCATAATGGTCACTAACCAACTCAAATCCAGTGAAAGGACAAGTACAACAACTAATCTTGGAATTATCCAAGCAGCCATAAGCGAACTTACTGGCAACTTACTGGGACATTCCCTAGCCGTGACCAAATTTGGAAATCAATAAGAAAAAGGACATAACACCAAAGATAAGAAACTATATGTGGAAAACCTTACACAACGCACACAAAGTGGGACCATACTGGAAGAAATATCCCCACTCTTGAACACAGGGCCAACTGCCACGTCTGGCAACACTGATGAGACCATGCACCACATTCTCACAGAATGGTAAGCCTCAGGCCAGGAGGTAGTCTGGACTCTTGCCAAATCACTAGGGACCACATGCAACCTTCCCTGGCCACACATAAACCCAGGAATAATTATGGGATGTGGGCTACCTGACTTCAAAACCAGGGGTGGCATAACCCTTACTGGAGCACGCTGAACCAACAAGGCCATTTATCTTACTGAAGAAGATGGGCAATGGGTTGCTCACAGAAACCACAGAGGAATATTGGTGTGATGCCTTTGTCGAAGAGAACTAGAGAAGATTACATAAGCAAAGGCTTGGCAAAGAATGAACTCCTGATCTCCAATTGTGTTTTCTCTTGCTCTGAAAGAAGATGATCAGAAGCTTGATGTTGTGAATAAGTTGGCAGAATAATGATGTCCCAGACATCTTCTATGCAGCACAAGGCAAGCACAAGGTTGCTACAGGCAGAAGATCAACGCCGCTCAGTGGCATGCATTCATAGTGGTAGGAAAAGCAGAAGGAATGTGATGTAATGTAATGTCAGGTGCTCTGGACAGTGGGGATTTATTTATAGGGGTGTACAGAGAAACTGGTCCTGCCAAAAAGGCCGGGGGCACAGAATATTACAAACCAACTCCCAGTCCCGACCTATGTTGTGCTTCGATTACATCACATACTTAGTATGGGGACCGCGTCGGTATAACAAACTCCTCCTCCTCCTCCTTGAGGTGACCAACCTTGCGGCAACACTAGTATGCATTCAGATTGATCAAGGAGAAGTAACCGAGAGAGGCAGGTCCTGGGAACAGCCCTCTCACGCGTGGTGTCACGTAGCTTGTTATGTTCACACAGGAGTACATAGGTCCGAGCGTCTATACTTAAGGCAGGGAGAGATGGGGTTTGGATGATGTTCTTTGATTCTCGTTTCGACACCCTCTGTTGAACAAAAGGAAAGGAATGGCTGGACAGGACCAGGATGTTCTCCCGGATACGATCGCCATCGGGGAGGGTGCGACTATGGTAAGCGCTCACCAGCAATCCCTCTATCCACCCTCGCGCCATTATTTTATTTTATTTATGAACCATAAAAAACGGCTGATACACTGACCATAGACATTCCGGCGAACCACAACAAACAGTGCATACCCCGTGGAAGTGCACATCCAGCCTCCGCCGTCGGAGTCCAAGGACCGCGCACCATTACCATTCTACGTCCCCCCGCACTGGCACGCCACGCACGACGAGCTCTTCCGCGTGCTCTGCGGCCGACTCGAGGTGTGCGTGGGGGGTGGGGGTGGGGGGGCGTGGCGCGTGTACACGCGGGAGGATGGGGAGGTGCGGATTGGGAGGGGGGTGGTGCATAGTTTGAGGGGGTTTCCGGGGGAGGAGCTGCATTTTGAGGAGGGGACGGATCCGATGGTGAGCGCGGGGTGCTTTTGTGTTTTTTTTGGGCTGGGCTCCAGTCCTCGAGGAGGGTGCAGGAGAGGCGTGCTTCCTTCCTTCCTTCCTTGGCAGGATGGAGTTTCCACTAAGTAATTGTTACTGATTCTTTGGGTGATAGGACGATAGCAAAGAGCTGTTCTTCCGGAACTTTCTCGCGGGCGGGAAACTCCCAAGCAGCGTCTTCGACGCGATGCTCGTGTCGTATCATGGGGATTCGAGGCCTGCGTTTCCAGGGCACATCCGATGGCTCGAGACGGCCGTGAGTCGCTGCACTTGGATTTGAGGGTGGGAGAGCTAAGCTAATGTGCGTGTGCGTGTGCGTGGGGGGTAGTTTGTGACGGTGGTTGGGCGGTGGTTGGCGCCGTTGTTGGGGTATAAGCTGAAGTATGAGAGTTTGAAGAAGGTTTGAGCAGGACAGGTGATGTAGCCAAGCGTTCTTCGAGGACAAGAGAAGGGTTTATGCTGGTTTACTTATGCCAAATTTGCGGGAACCAAGGCGAAACACGTTTTCCCGTTGGCATTTCGATAGTTGTTAGTATGTACTGGCATCGCCTTGGAGTGTTCTGCTCTTTGACTGCGCATGTAAAACACTCCTACGCTGCGTGGGAGGTAAGTAACCGGAGAGAGAGAGTTGCATAGCAAAGAACAAAACATTACCCGCTTGGAGTTGCGCAAATATAATATAACTCGCACGGTATATTTTTACCTCCCTCCACCATCCCCTCACCATGTCGCTCTCCACCATCCACGACCACGATGTATGATTCCATGCACCCCTCCACACCTTCCCCCTCCTGGAAAAACCTCGCCTCCTCCGCAGGCTCCCGTCTCAAAACTTACATCACCGCCCGCGCAGAATCGCCCCGACCACCCCCACCCCACACCCCTCACCAGAATCACAGTTGGCGATCGTCGCGCGAGGCCCCGCTCGGAACTCCCCAGGAGGAGAAGGACGGTCAGGGAGCGGGCGCGGGGGAGGAGAGGCAGAGCTGGCGGACGTGGGCTGGGCAGAAGATTCGCGCGAGGCGGAGGGGGAGGGGAGAGGCGGCGGGGAATGGCACTACGGAGCTGGTGAACCTCTTTCCGGGCTGGGCGGCGAGGAGGTACGCGCCTGGTACGAGCATGCAAGGTGGGTTTTTTACGGTGTTGGTGGTCGTTGGGATCTGATGGTGGGTGGATAGTGCCGCGACCGTTTGAGGTGGAGGTGTTCGTGTCGGGGTTCGCGATTAGCCATAAACTGGGCGACAATATCAGTCGGTCCCAACGCGCTTTCATTCGTTTAGCAAAAGGTGTGTATTCGGTACTATAGCGTGCTGGATCTTGCATTACAAATCGAGAACATCATATCCTCACCATTATCTAACCTATCTTCCTAGGATTCGCATCCCTCCCAAAACTAATCGACGACCCCTCCTCCGCCCTACCCACCAACACCAACGCCAACACCCTCGTCCACCTCACCCCAAGCACCGAAGCCCTCCTCGCCCACGTCCAGCTCCCCCCGCGCCCCTCCGAGATAACCGACGAATTCGACATCGAGGCGCTCGAGCTCCAACTCAAGCGCGCCAAGAAGGTGAAGGCGCCCCACCAACACGACATCAATGACGACGAGGACGACAATGAATCGGTGTCGTCCTCCGGCTCCTCCACGCAGGATGTCCACGCGGACGAGGGTCAACCGCGCCGCCCAGGGATAGGGAACGAGCCGCACCTGAGCACGCCCGCCGAGGTCCTCCGCCGGCTGCACGCGAACCTCGAACAGCGCCTCTCCCCCTTCTGGTCCTCCGTCCTCCCCAACCGCACCATCCGGCTGCATCTATTCGCTTCGCCACACCAACACCCCTCCTCCGCCTCCTCCGCCTCCTCCGCCTCCTTCACCCCCTCCTCCTCTTCCGCCCCCAGCTCCACCTCCACCCCCAACTCCAGCTCCACCCCCAGCCCAGGCGAGTTCCCCTTCCCCTTCCCCCCTCCCTCCTCCTCGCACGACAGCCAAGCCCCCGTGCCCTTGGCGTCAATGGACGTGCACACGGCCGCGGACGGGAGCTTCCAGGCAAAGTTCAGGGTGCGGTGGGAGGAGTTGTGTCATCACCCAAGGGCGCTGCATATTGCGTTTGGGGAGGAGGTGGAGGAGCATGAGGTTATGGTGATTGCGCAGATTATGCCGGGTACGCCTTCTTCTTCTTCTTCTTCCGCCTCCTCTGCGTCCTCCGCCTCCTCCGTGGCTGAAGACCACCTCAACCGCAATCGCGATCTGGACTCGACCGAACGTGAACCCACCCCCACCCCCCAAAAACTAACCTCAATAACCCACATCCCAATAACCCACTCCCCCATCCGCGTCATCTCCGACATCGACGACACCATAAAGGCAAGCAACATCCTCTCCGGCGCGAGGGCCGTATTCCATAACGTCTTCGTCAAGGACTTGAAAGAGAGTGTGATTCCGGGGATGGGGGAGTGGTATGGGGGGATGTGGGGGCGGGGGGTTCGGTTTCATTATGTGGTGAGTGCGGGGTTTTTGTGCGCAATGAGTTATTATTTATCTTGGTTGTTTTGGAATGGGTAGTCGAATGGGCCGTTTGAGATATTGCCGATTTTGAATGAGTTTTTCAAGATTTCGCAACTTCCACCAGGTACCTCTTCTTCTTCTTACCTCCCAACATTGCCTTCATCTCATTTATTTACGCAACTCCAGGATCAATCAAACTCAAATCATACGCCGGCCGCTCCCTCTTCAACGGCCTCCTCTCCGCGCCCGCCGCCCGCAAAAAAGCAGGCGTAGTCGACATCCTCGATTCATTCCCCGATTCCCGCTTTTTCTTGATTGGGGATACGGGGGAGCAGGATTTGGAGTTATATGCCGAGTACGTTTTTCTTCTTTCTCTTTCCCTCTTCTCTTTACCCTTCCCTTCTCTTTCCTCCTCTCTTTCCCCTCGTCTATTCGAAGTTCGAGTCAAAGCTAAAGCTAACGAAGAATGGTTGTGTCATAAAGCCTAGCAAGAGAAAGACCGCACATGATCCTCGGCGTATTCGTGCGCGACGTCGAGTCCGGCACGGATATCCCGCCCATTGACGATCCGACGGGGTGGAAGGCGATGGACGTCGCTGGGACGCGGCCTGCGAGTAGGCCGCTCGTGCCGCTGAGGAGCGATAGTAGTGCGACGACTTCGACGGGTGCGAGTGCGCAGAGTGGGGGGTCGGGGTTCAGTTTTACGAGTAATATTTTGGAGAGGAATAAGTATGCTGCGGGTGCGGGTGCGGGTGCGGATGGTGGGGCAAGGGATGGGGTAAGGGATGCGGAAGACACGGACACCCCGCGGCCGAATCGGTATACGATGGATACGCATCCGAGTATCACGACGGGATCGTTGAGCGCCGAGCCGGATAGCTTTGATGGGGAGATGAGTGTTACGCCCAAAGTCGGCTCGGAGGGCGGGCAGATGCAGATGGGCATGGGCATGGGCATGGGGATGATGCACCCGACGGCGAGCAGCGGGAGTATCGGCGGCATGGGCATGGCACCCTACCCCCAGACGCAGGGTTCGAAGGGCCCGTCGCGATCACAATCACACTCACTACCGCAACCTTCCTTCATCACGACCCCGCCCAAACCCACCCCCGCCCCGCGCATCACCGCACGCATCGCCCTCAAACTCAACCACCCCTCCTCCTCCTCCTCTCCCTCCCCCTCCTCCTCCCCCTTCCGCAAACAGTCCTCCTCCTCCTCCACCTCCGCCTCCACCGCATCCACCCTCTCCTCCTCCTTCAACCCCTACAGCGCCGGCGTTACCGGCACCGGCCCCGGGGGCAAGATGACGGAGGGGGAGAAGAGGAGGCACGAGTTGCAGATGCGGGTGTACAGGGCGCGGACGCAGATGCCGAGTTTGGTGCCGTTGAGGGTGTTTAGGGGCCCGGGGGATTGTGTGGAGGTGGAGGAGGTGTTGGAGAGGGAGGCGAGGGGGGTTGGTATGAGCTGAGCCCCGGTTTTCGTCATGATGGGATGTATGTAATGTAATACATGGACTGATTTCTTTTAGTGTAACCACCTCATTATATCACACTGTACTTGATCGCATAGCGTAGCAACACCACTAAGCCATTTTCCTGAAAATTCAATACATACTGTAAGGAAAGAAAATATCAAGGTCAGGCGAGATGTTCAATAACACAAAACGGACCCTTCTTCCTAGGGATATACATATGTAGATACATTGAGGTACTGATTAGATTACAAGTTGCCAAAGCACGCACATAGATACTCTACTGCATGTTCCGTCTTTGTTCCTTCCACAGCAATTCCACAGGTGACGTATTGAGAACAGCCAGTGAGCATCCCGCCAATACTCCGAGGAATATTGTCTAAAGTTTAAGTGTTCAAAATCACAACCAAGGATTAAGAAATTGACTTGGCACAATGGTTATGCCGGTTATGCTGTGTTTATGGGTCCCTGTACCTGCACCTGCAATCACATACCCTATTCCAGATACTATACTATCAAGCGCTCAAAGACAAGTCCGGTGATGATAGCACCAAAAGAAGAACATACATCACTGCGCAGTTTGTAGATCAAATACATGTCCATGGTGCATGAACTACGAGGATCCACGAGGAGCATGGTTGCATGTATCGCCTTATGTTGGGGTTGGGCTGCTTGCAGGCTGCTTCCTGAATGATTGGATCCAAATCACGAGCAGTTGACAGCTTCCTCTGGGATGTCTTTGAACAATTGGCAAGGAGGCAGATCCAATGAAGGTGTTCCCTCAAGGTAACAACAGTATGGGCTTTAAAGAGGCAGTAGAGAAGTGGTCGCCCAATTTGAAGGAGGTGTTAATGATGGCAGACAATTGGATAGAAGCTGACAACAGCTTGTTGTCGGGTTAAGGATAGGGGTTCTTAAGGAATTTCCGCGACTACACTCGACTCGCGCAGCAATCGTCAACAATGGAGGCTATCGGTGTTTCTAGATGTGTGGGTGGCATTTTAATCTCAGGAGGGCACAGTTACTTGCACAACAGCCATACAAGCATTATGGCAGATTGCGAATGGAAGACTGAAGTGAGTCTGACATTGTTTTCCTGATTGTCATGCTCTTTCAAATTTATTGTCATGAAACTGTAAATCATGGCTTGCGGACCATTAGGAAGTTCAGTAACTCTAAGAATATGCAAAGAATCTGAATAGATCATTGCATCACACCTTTTTTGTAGTGATGCAGTCCTGCGACTTCTTCAAATGGTGGCTTTGGACATCGAGCATGCTTCGAGTGATCATGTTCTTCTGCCGATGCTGTCTCAATCATTCTGGTGTGTACCTGATCTCATTGGTAATGTCCATCAAAAGGGCACAACAGCAGGTCGGATCTTGACCATCGGCTTGATAGAACAGCAGCAAGCTTGAAAGGAAGATCTGACCTATATATAACCACAAATGATGATGACTTACAAAGGTAAAGTCCGACATCTACGCAAGGTTCAGCGGTCAAGGGAATGCAATGAGGTGCTATCCTTTTTTTTTTTTTTGGTGGAGCTTTTGGGGTACTTGACAACTACCAATAGTTAGTTTCAAGTACCAGCTTAATATACAGAGAGTTTCACTCTGTGGAGCAACCTAATCACCTTGAGGAAATGCCTTTATGCACGTTCTTCTCAGAACAGTGGGGGACTTGGGATCTGCTGCTATGGTAATACCCTAGCAGGAGGACGCAGATTCCCTCTACCCACTAAAACCCTGTTATTGCTATGCAGCCAGTGCTCTGGCAGATTTTGTTTGTTGTGGAGGACATCCCACCATGTGTTTATTACTTTGAATGGTTTCAATGCTTTGGCACCGTATCAATATTTGTTAGTCATGAGGCAATCTAGTTTGAGCCTAGTATTGATTATATTTTCCCATTGTCTTGTTATCTCCTCGTCTAGGGGGATTTTAGTTTCATCTGCAGTGTTTTCAATTTGCCATGTGCATCGTAGTTGCCATATAAGACGGATGGATTCTGTCATAATGATTGTGTAGAGCCTGTTTTCACGAGAAAACCTTGGAGACTACTACTTCTTTTTTTTTTCTACTTTTTTTTTTGTTGACCAAATGTCATCCGACAGCCTTGCACTGCATCCATCCTGTCATCCCCTCTATTCTGCCTTTCTGAGGATAATGATATCTCACAACAGTAAGGCCAACTTACGTGTTTTTGGCATAGGCTAGCATTTATTTAATAATGTGTGCATGGGGTCCTGTTAGGAACATTTGGGTTATTATTTGACATGCTACTCAAATGCTACTTCTATGGACAACAATATGGTAAAATGGTGTCTACAAGCTAGGGTACTGGTGCAAAATTCATTGGAAAAAAGCTTGTGTAGGTGGGTTAGTATCCTCAAGCTTGGCCTTGGAAGGATGTGCCTCAATAGCCGCCTCTTCCCCTACCTCCCCTATTGGAGTGGGAATTGTTGGTCAGCAATGGTAGGGGCCTGTGGCTTGGGCCAGCCTGGGAAGGAGGCAAAGTGACAGAGGCCAATGGGGTGGTCTTTGCCCTTGCAGACATTGCAGTGGAATGAGGGGCAAGCCTTGCCAGTACCGTGGATTGAGACATACTTGAGGGCCTTGAGGCATTTGATTCACTGCTCAAGCTGGTATGTGTCTTCAGTGGGGGGGTTGCCATAGATGTTGAAGACGGTGAGGATGTGGCCATTCTCAGTGATGGTGAGTGGCCTGGCTCAGATGGAGTGGATGATGGAGTCAAAGAAGTCCTCAAAGGGCTGGGTGGCCTCAAAGATCTAGAGCAGGAATACATTGAGGCTCCTCTGTTGTCATTCACCCAACAATGTACAGTGGTGGCAACAATGGTTGCATCATCAGCTGTGGCACCCAGTGGGAAGCCAGAGAGGGACATGATGAAGGAGGAGGTGAAGGAGTCAGGGCAGTTGACAAAGAGGGCAATGCCTGGCGCAACCCAAACCCTGCCAGCAATGAGGGAGCGGAACATGTTCCGGCATATGCCTGTGATGATGAACGGGAGGCGGGTTTGACTCCATCAGGGTGGTGTAGCAATATGGGGCTTGAGGCGCCAATGACAAGGTTAGGGGAGTTGAAGTTTGAGTTGAGGAGGTGACAGATCAACACGGCCTTGTGGGTGGAATCTTCCTCTGCCCTGTCGCTTGCTAAGTAGGCAAGTATGTAGTCCTCCTGGTGTTCCTCCCATACCCAGATGGTATTGTGGTCCATGTTACGTCGCAGCTTCCTATCTGTCATGCCTCCAACAAGTGGGTAGCTACCCCTGGGCTGTGGTACAAGTTGCAGGCCAGGGGGCGTGGCAGGGCGGTTCTGGTAGGTGTTTGGGTCAAGTTTGTAAAGGATGTCAAAGTGCAAGGGGGAATTGGTGGCAGGGAGGCTGGCTCAGAGTGTAGGGGTGTGTGGAACCGGAAGGGGGGTTCCTCAACATGCACATCTTGGTGGTTGGCAGGCCAGGGGAGCTTGCAAGCAATGTGGGGGTGGAGAGGGGAGAAGTCAGGGCAACCACGGGGTGTAGAGTTCCAGGTGGATGGGCTGGTGTGGTTGGCAGTGCTGGGATCTGTACCGGAAGCGCAATCCGGGCCAGCGGCACATTGCGCAGTGCGGTGGGTTGCAGTGTGGGGAGGGTCAGGTAGAGGGGCATCCAAAGGAGCAGTGCTAGCGCTGCATTGGCGCTCATGTTTGGGGTTGCATGGGGATTACAGCTCTGGGAGGTGGTGGTGAGTTGATTAGCGGTGAGGAAGGTGGTGGTCACCTTTGTGCTTGCATATTTTGTTGGGCCTTGCACAGAATCCTCAGATCCCTTGCATGGGTGCTTGCCAGGGAGGGCTGTAGCAACATGGGTGGAACCCTTGGTAGGTCTCTTGCTGAATTTGATGCCGGCCGGGACGGGTGGCAGCCAGAGGGTAGTGTGGGATGGGGACGGGGTTGCTGGGGTTTGGCAGACGGATCCAGTGTTGCCCTGAGTGGCTGGGCCGCCGCGTGGAGAGCTGATGTTATGCTTACGTCCATATCCAAGTCAAGCTTGGGAGCAAGGGTGGCAAAGCTATTTGTGGTGGGATTGCTGATGGATGCATTGCGGGTATTGGGCTGGGTTGTCATGGTGGGATGGGTCAGTGTTGGCAGGGTTGGTGTGGGGGGTACCATTATTGTAGTTTGAGCACAAAGGCTTGTTGTTGGCCTCATGTTCAGGACGGACTTCTTGGCATGTGTGGTTTTTTGGGGGGAATCAGACTAGATAGTTGTTGCCAAGGGGGGCTTGGTGGGGTCACCAGGCCTTGACGGGTGGGGTGAGGTAGCGGTGTGTTTTTGGTGGTTTGGGGGCCCCCCAGTGGTTGAGTGATCACCACTGCTCATCTCTACATGTGTTGTAGGAGTTGAAGGTCGTCTTTGTGTGACTGGGGGCAGCTGCAAGCAGCTTTGAGCAGTGTATTGAGTGTGGGAAGGGATCCTAGGATCCTCCCCTGTCCGAAAACACAAGTTTTTAGCTCAACCTTGCCTCAACCTTGCCTTCTCCTTTCCCCGCGTGAGCGTGGTAAAGGCTTACGCACATCGTGGTAAGAGGTTAAGGTGTCCTTTGCTATCCTGCCTTTTGAAGGTTGAGATTGACCGACAAGAGCAAGTAACTGGACGAGGGTTGATGCCATACTATTTAGCTTACGTTTTTCAAGCGGGATCACATTACAAGTTGGATTGATCACCCGAAACTATTCCCAGTATGTCTTCAATCAAGTTGAACGGGTTCGATAATACTTACCAGAGAATTACCCCATGGCCCCTCAAGTAATATTGAATATTTGTCAAAGCGGATCGAGATATCCAATTTCATTTTCTGGTGTACAGTTTCGATAGAGTTCGCGTAGTGTAGGAGTATCCGGTACGTATTCACTGTATGCTAACAGTCTGGTCTGGCTCTGCAATTACGCCAGTCAATAGTCTTTCTGATGATGAGAGAATGAGAATCACCAATGTATTTTATGACACCAGTGTAAGAGGATCGGAAACTCTCGAGATATCCGTCCGGAATTGCGGCGGCGAACCCCTGAAACATGCAGTCGTCATCATGGCAGAAGCAGTAGGAAGGAAACAGGGCGTTACATTGAGAATTCCGCCCCCTTCATCGTAACGAACCTTGACGTTGCCGCCTGCGAGGTCTGTGAGTCGCCATTCTTCCTGGTGCAAACAAACTCACCGACCGTTCTTGTTTATATCGTCGACGTATTTTGTGATCTCGTCCTTGGTTACATCATCATTGAAAACGACGATGTAACTATACCCAAACGTTGGTGAGCATCAGGGAGATTGAATTTAGTAACTAACCCATTAGTATCTGAAGTCGACATTGAACAAGGGCTTGAGTAGGTTGAGGCTCGGGACGAGATGGGTTGTGAAGAAAGAGAAGTACGGTTGAAGGAGGGCTTATGAAGCCTTCCGATGGCTCTGCACCATAACGCCATGACGCATCCGGTGTAAAGCAGATGGCTCCTCGCCGGATATGGAAGATCTGATAGGTATGGACGGCACTTAGGCATTACCGGTCCGGAAACTTAAATTGACTCGATACTCAAATAAAGTATTTGACTGAAGTCTCGACTTGCTCTCGACAGCTTGCTCGAATGCCGAAGACAGAAGAAGACAAAACTCCACAGTAATTATTGGACGATAAAGTAAACACAAAACGAAAAGAGAAAGAACACACCACAACACTAATATTTTGAAACTACTCGTCGAAACCTCCAACTGCGCGTATGCCCTCCACCAATCGCCGATAGTCACGAAGTAGTTCTCCCACTTCTGAAAGGCGGAGGTCATCAGGAGTACACTCAATAAATCGCTGTTTCGGTGGTGCCAAGCGCAACTGCACAGGCGACGAGGCCCTAGAAGATGTCGGACTGCCAGAGGAATGTGGCAAGTTGAGTGCCTGGGGAGGCTGGAGAAGCGATGATCTCCGGGACCCAGGTGGCGATACCTAGCAGCAAGAAGGTCAATCAAATGAGTTCACTCAAATGTTTTCGAGAACGAACCTTGTGCCCGGCAAGAGCAGACACTGACGCCAAACGATCAGATAGGCTCTTCCTTGGCCGGAGAACCTTGCGGTCCTTCCCTCGATCTTTGCCTGCACTAAGCATGCTTTCAAAGCTGCGTATGCTCCTTACATCGACCGCTGGAGCACCCTCATGGGCACCTTCCTCGTTCTCCTCTTCGCCTCCGCTTTCCTCGTCATCCGTCGTGCCAGTCTCTTCGCCGTCATCAATTTCCTCTTCTTGACCGTCGTCATCCCCACCAACCCGAATCTTCAAAGATTTCTTGGACTTCAAGGATGCAGGCCTGGAAACCGTGACGAGCTGCTGCCCCGACTGCTGCTCTCCTGCACCTGGACGTGCTCGCCCAGTGATGGGCAAAGAAGCAGCGAGGCTCGCAATCGAGAACCCGCTCTCTCGTCTGAGCAATCCAAATCCAGGCTTCATAAGCTCAGACTTGGGAGTCCCAGGAGCAGATTTGTTGGCCAGTGTAGCGTTGGGATTGTTGACGGGCATGAAGGAGCGTAAGATGCCGAATGATGAATCGACGACTCCACTGATGACTTTGTTGGCCGAGTCAGCGATGGCATCGACTTGTTGCTCGACACGCCCGCGAAGGCTTCCGTGTGCTCCATCTGCAGGCGCCAAAGGAGTTTCAGATGTTACTGGACTGCGTGTCAATGGGATAGGTGTTAGATCAGCCGTACTAGAGAAAGGGTTAGAAATGAGCAAGTCTGTATCAGTGTCGGCATATGCCACGAACCTCATGACTTTGTCACTATCTCCCAATCCCAGCCCGGCCATATCCACATTTTCCAAAAACTCAGCCACGGCCATAAGATTAATCAAGCAGTAACTCTCTTCTCCTCCCACCGATTGATTCCTAAAGCGCTGAGTAAACAGCAGATTAGATACAAGGTGCGGAGGATTGGATTTGACGACTGAGAATATGATCAAGGGAAGAAGAACGTCGCCTGATACGGGCGTGGGGTCTTTCGGTGGTGCAACCTCTAAGATGGGAGATTCAGAGCTTCTAGATGAGATGGGGGTGCTGAGAAGAAGGGGAGGAGGTGGTGGTTTGAGTTTCGATCCAGTTGTGCGAGTGTCGGATGAATCGAAAGGGAGGGCGTCGATTTCTGGTGAAGTTGTAAAGTTTGCGTCTAGGTGAGGAATTGTTGGGGACGAAGCTGGGTGTGCAGGTGGAGACTTCTCTGATGCTGGCACATCGTCGGCCTCTGACGGCAAGGATGCAACATCATGTTCGACTTCCATTGGGGCCAGCTTTGGTTTTGCGGTTTGAGGGTCGTCTTCAAGGCCTTGGGTGGCAACTTCATCCTCTGAAATCAAACGGATTGGTGGGAGCCTCGATAGGCCATCTATTGCATCTTGTAAGAAATATTTTTCAAAATCGAGTTCGACATGCATGCTCACCTACGACGATTTTATGGGCTGCGACAAGGATTGCTGCTTTGTCGCCTGGACTACGACAAGCGTCCAACTGACTCAGCACTTTGAAGGTAAGAAGTAAGATGAAAGCAAAGCCAGAAAATTATAAAAACGAAACTGACTTTGGCCACAAGCTTTGACTACAAGATCCATTTCGTACTCGTTGACAGCCTCGCCGACTTCTATACCTAGATGGCCGAGCCCTAGGTCCAACATGTTGAGGGCTGCCACACGACTTGACAATGCCTCGTCGTGCGATGCATCATCCGTTGTAGGCTGCATGAAAAGTCTACGTTCGATAAGTCGTCAATCAACCAAAACGGAACGGCGGCTAGATCATCCATACCTATCATAGAATAACGAAGTAATCGTGCGTTCCACTGCTTCCATAACATCGCGGACCCTCGTCTCGCTTTCCATCCGCTCGTGTTCGCGTTTTTCTCTCTCCTTCTCATCCTCCACATCGGATTCGGCATCCTTCTCCCTGCGCTTCGAAATGAACGGGGTGCCTCCGACCCTCATATCCTGTTCCAAACACAGGTAAAAGTCCTGCAATCGTTCCGCAGCATCTTCTGGCATCTCCTCAATCGGATTAACAAGATATCCATTGATGTTGCTGTCCTTGTCTGCTCCGAGCCTTTTTTTCAATGGGGATGATGACGGCGCCTTGACGAAAGGATACCACTGGGCTGTCATATCGTGCACCCTCTCCGTCACCCATCCAGGTACTGGAATATTTCCCAACGATGCTGTGGCAGACAATGCAGCTTTCAGTTCTCCCTTCAATGTCTTGTTCATTGCTTTCCCGAGATCCTTGCGAACGAGCCTACGATCGATGGTAAAGGCAGAAATTTCAACAGGTGCATTTGAGTCATGCGATGAATCGAAACTTCGGAGAGATGCAGGAGGTGAAGAGGGCACTGGGATAGCGGAAGGTTTAGTTGTTCTAGAGTAACTTCCACCAAAAAGGGATGCGAAAGTGTTGGCCACGCGAGACGGTGCTACTGAGGTACTTGAAGATGCTGAACGATTGTTGCGAGGAGGAAGCGGTGGTTTTGCACCAATCTGAGAACGAGGAGGAAGGACCAATGATGGTGCGTAGGAGGGGACGGTGAACTGAGGATAACTTGGGGGTGCAGCATCTGGCAACGGTGCTGGCAAGGGAGGTAGGAGTAAAAGTGCGGATGTTCGTGTGGAGGGATTGAGGATATCGTGGAAAACTTTAGAAGAGGGGTGAATGGTCGAGCGGAATGTGAGAGTTTCACTAGAAGGATATGAGTCCAGGTACGCCTCCAATGTAATATGATCGATCAACGTACTCATCAAGAGTACCGCGGAGACCTGATAGAGTAACGATGGGAGCATTTTTCCGGGAAGGCCCATCACATAGAACGACGTGGTCTTTGACAAAGTCAGCGGTTATCTTCTCATTCGTGAATGCAGCCTCCATGGGCAGCAAAAGTGTCGCCTAATCTCCAATACTTCAAGTCAATCGGGAGCCTTGAGCTATACAGATTGATAGCGTACTCACCTTTCCAGATGTGATTGCATTGCACACTTCACTCCATTCTTCATTGACGTCCCCATCCAGCACCAGTTTCTCAAGGATCGACCACCCCAGCGTTCCGCTATCCAACCCAATGTTCTGCGCGGCCGCCTTCAGATGCATGAGTTGCAGCTTGCTGGTGGCATCCCCTTGATGCTGCTGTGGCGATGGTGGATGGACGGTAGTTCCTGTAGTTGCAGATGTTGGCGTGACACGTTGGCGAGGAGTATATGGTACGTATTTCGGCGTGCCATTGACGCTGAGAGTGGCGCCGTTGCCAGAAAGTGGTCCAGAGGGACTGGTGTCAGGGGTTGAAGGAATTACTCCTGGAGAAAGAAGAGGGTGCGCCTCATGCGCAGCGGCAGCTTGTTGCAATCGCGCTCCCGACGACCGCCCTATCGAGGTCGCAGGGAACTCGTTCTCCCGCCTTGAAGTCATTACCTTGAGCACCCTCTGGTGGATTGGATATGTGATATGGGCACTAGCTTCCCGAGGATAGTGGTTATCACAGATTCAAGTTGTCGCAGGCGACACTGGCAAATGGAATGTATACTTCACCAGTTGAGCTGTCTGCATTCATTCAATGCACGCAGTGGACTGGAACAGCAGAGTCCTCAAGGGATATGAAATGGAAGTAACCAAGCGTTGTAGTTGTAACCGTATGGGTTTTGGAAACCTTACTTTTGGCATGTGTCGCGCACGCTATAGTCACGCTGATCTCCTGAAACAGAATCGCGTCTTTAACTCAACTTTAACTTTAACCACAACTTTCTGGAATGCAGAGTCTGAAAAAGCCTATCTGGTATCGTCAATAGCGATGAATATTGAATCAGTCTCTCTCAGGAAACCTAAAGCCGCATACGAGGGTCGTAATGGTTTCCTACAAGCACCCGTGGAGGCGGAACAAGTAAACGATTCCAACCTACAAGACGCGCTTGCACGACACAGAAGGGCATTGTTCGTGATTGACCACAAGTCAAAGCCTGTTCCTTCGTATGTTACATTGTTTTGAGATAGGTCATCGCGTTTCGGACATTCTAAGTAACTCCCTGAAGCCTTGAAGAAATGAAAGCAGAGGTGGAGAGACCGGATGACGATTTGGCGCACGTCAAGGAAAAATTGAAGACACTTCGCGAGCAGCATTTGAATGATCTACAACTGCTCTACCGTATGCAAGCTGGCGACTACAAGATTGAAGCTATGGACAGGTATTTGTCGAAGGACGATGGCCAGGAAGGAGATGGGCAAAACCTTTCTCCCGCAGAACTGAGGTTACAGGTGCGGATTCAGCATGGGGTTGGTGTTCACCTTTGATGATAATTATTGATGATCTTGGTCTTCAACAGGAAATTTACAGTGACGCTGTGAAAGACCAGGCATTCAAACTTGAGTGGCAGGCTGACTATGAACGAGCCCGGTATGCCTACCTTTCCCAGCTCATAGCGCTTACGGGGCAACGTCGCGATATCGAGTTGCGGGAAGAGGAGGCACGCAAGCGGCGAGAACAAATGT
Organism: Crassisporium funariophilum; assembly: GCA_014925845.1. Lineage (NCBI taxonomy): Eukaryota > Fungi > Basidiomycota > Agaricomycetes > Agaricales > Crassisporiaceae > Crassisporium > Crassisporium funariophilum. Next base: position 2,053,569 of record JACGCL010000005.1, read on the forward strand.
TCCCGCTTTCCATCCCCGATTTCAAGTCGAAAGGAAAGGATGTCCAGCTTCGCGCTGCCAGGTTTCTAGTGGCTGATCAGGCAAACCAACAAAAATTCATGGAGAAGTTCGGTTGGGCCTGGCGGCAGGTGAAACCACTTAGAGATATCTTTCTAGTAGAGGTCAGTATTATTCTTTTCACTTCACTTGATCTGAAAGAATTCGTTTCAGGAAGCATTTGCGGCCGATGTTCGGGCGATGGTGTTGTCAGAACAATCTGTCAGAGATCCCAGGAAGGCTAGGCTAGCAGCAACATGATAAGATATCAATACAAACCTCATCCCTGACATCACGAGTGGATTTTTGTGTTGGATTCCAGTCCTTATGCATGGCGATCAAGATAATGTTGAAACCTCTTGCTATTTCCATACGCTGCCACACTTTTTTCATGTCGGTTTCGTCAAAGATTGAAGCACCAAAAAACTCCAGACCGAAGTTGGATGAATAACAAAGTGTTTGCGAACACTGCAGTCGTTACGAAGCACAAGATTAGCACAAGACTGCACAAGAATCGTATTTCGTGATGATCATTACCATGTGTCACGCTGCCGCGAGTAGCCGTGGGTAGCCGTGGGCGCAACAAATACTAAAAAGGCAAACCGCCGTCGGGAATTTCGTGGGAGATGACTGATGCTTTACCAACGACTATATAGCACCATGGCGGACAGGAGATCTCTGTCATGCTGCCCAAATTCCACCTCTTTATTCACATAGCCCTAATCCCGCTGTATATAAGCCTCGCGATTTACTTCAACCTTCTTCCACCAGCTTTTTCAGACAATCTGTCGTCACTTCTTAAACTCGCCAGAGCAAATATCCGTTCTCAATACCTCCAAGCGACTATTACTAGAAATCTGACCAACGAGAATAATATCAACAACACTATGACCTCTGCAATGAAGTTTGTACCCCGCAGGAGCGAGGAGCGCGGAAATGCCGATCATGATTGGCTCAAGACATTCCACACCTTTTCGTTCGCAATGTAAGTGCAGCGATAAAGCCCACATAGTCAACACTAATAACACCATGATAGGTACCAAGACAGTAAACACGAGCTGTTTGGACCGTTGCGCGTCATCAACGAAGATCGCGTCGCCCCCCGCACCGGGTTTGGTACTCATTCGCATCGCGAATTTGAAATTTTCTCTTACGTTGTCGCTGGAGAGCTCGAACAGTTAGTTTTTTATTCCTGCATCAACAAGTCCACCACCTAATTTCAATTTTAATATCTAGTAAGGATTCCATGGGCAATACGGAAATCCTACGACGTGGAGATGTCCAACTGACCTCTGCCGGTACCGGAATCTCTCACTCCGAGAAAGCACACGGATCGAAACAAGTCCACTTCCTACAAATCTGGTCTCTCCCTACCACCTCCCGTCTCCCTCCAAAATACTTCACGCGCCACTTCTCCGACGAAGAGAAGTCGGACAAGTGGGTCAGGGTCGTCGCTCCCGTCAATGCTGAAGGCGTGCTGGCCGAAAGAGAAGGCTCAGGACCGACGCCGGTGCAGAGCCCATTGACTTTGTACGCGACCATTCTTGGAAAAGAGAAGTCCTTGGACAGGCCGCTGCAGGGAAAGAAGGGTTACATCCATGTTATCCAGACTAGTGGCTATAACGACAAGAAATCGCAAGGCGCAACTGTCAGGATCAGCACCCGAGGTGAAGGGGAGTTGACTTTGGGAGAAGGCGACGGTGCCTACATATTTGTTGGGAAGGCAGGAAGCTCCTTCCAAGTGGAGAATACGGGAGACCGTGCCGCGGAGATTCTTGTTTTCGATCTGGAGTAATTCATTTCTTTCTCGAATGTACTGGTGATTCGTTCAAATTGTATCCATAGTTTTCTACATTTTCTAGATTGTTACATCGGCCATGCAATACATACTGTTCAGTGCTAGTAATCCGATCAAGCACTGAGCTCATAAGCATACGCAGCTGCGAGCTTTGAGTACTCGAAGGTATGGTTCCAGGAGAATCCAGCAACACTGACGGTGTCGCCGCTCGTGTGGATCTTGGGGTTGATGTTGCTGAAGAGGCCCTCGAATGGCATGACTGACGGATATCCGAGCTGATTCCAGCTGGCATGGTCGGAGCAAGCATACCCGCACTGAAGAAGAAACGCAGGTCAATCACAGTCCGACTTCTGAAAATCCTGGAATAACTAACGGGTTCATTGATGACCCAAGGAAGGGAGGTATACTCGTCTACGAGCGAACCAACATATGCAGTTAGATTGGCATCGACGTAATCCTGGAATTACAACACAGCTTAGCCCTTGCGCTCCCGTAATGACGAGAAACTAAGCACATACCGGCATGAAAGCAACAACAGGCGCTGTTCCTGGCTTAACACTGGAAAGAAATGAGAGTCAGAATTCTAGGAAAGGGGATAACTTACTATGCTGTCATGTCGAGCTGAAGCATCCCTTTAACTTGGACGCCATCATTCTTGTACTTGGTGGCAATAGCCTGTGATCCTCGAAGACCACCTTCTTCAGCAGCGTACCTATCCCAAAACGTCAGAGCGATGCGACAAAAACGAACGACACCGACATACCAATGGAACTCCAAAGGAGTATTGGGCTTGTATCCCGCCTTGGTCAACACTCGGAAAGCTTCGAGAAGGTTCACACTTCCACTCCCATCATCGTCCGCACCAGGAGCGCGCCCGCTCGTTGCACTCGCCCCATTGATGGAGTCCATATGGGCTCCAAGGATAGTTACAGGACCCGCTGTGCGGCCGGGGATCTTGGCGACAATGGAGCTCTGTACCCAAGTATGGTTGAATAGGGCAACGGAGGCGCCGTTACTGGGCGAAGCTGCAATAACCTAGATATGATTCGCGCCGAGTTATTCTTGGGAGGAACTGGGAGTGGAGTAAAGGGGATGAAGAAGCACGTACGCTGGCGACGGTATCTCGGATCCATACTGAAGCTTGTTGACCCGTTGTTGCACGGTAGTATCGGTTGTTGAACGTCGTGAGCCTTGTCAGGTAGCTTTGCATGGTGGTGAGCGAGACGGTCGCGAGTATTGGGTTCACCTCTGCTTGATGAGAAGGAGGAGGATCTGGACAGCCGCACGCTGATCAGAGCAACACGGGAGCGCTGAAGTGAGGGCTACATACAAACAGCAGCCACAGAAACGGCTTCCTCTGCCAATGAAGCAAGCCTGGCATTGTCTTCTGGATTGTAAACCTCTGTGATGTCGAACTGTAGACAGATTCAGGATCAATCAGCAAAAATAATACCGAACTACAGGACAGTGACCCACGAAGTGAACATCATTGGCGATCAGCTCGTCCGTCTCAGCGTCAGATTTCCAGATAGGCTCTGCTCCATCAGCAAGGCGAAGGAGATGAAAGCCCAATGCAGACTTCTCCTTGACCTCGGCGACCGTAATCGGCCCTCCATAGCAGGAAAGTATCGAAGACGCGAGGACCAGGGCACAAGCCGAGAACTTCATGGCGAAATGTTAGGGAGAGGGCGGGTGGATGGGACCAACACAATCCGGAGGTGATTCTTATACAAGGTGATGCTAGGCTTTATTGCGACTTCTTAGAGATGACCGCAACGACCGTTAGAATCGCCATGTGGCGGTAACAATACACATATGATGCAGTCCGGGGTGGTTGAGGTGTGATAAGATACTAGTGCCCAGGACTGTGCGTACCAAGACAGAATCATTTAGGTTACCGCATGTTCTTTTGTCGAGAACTCGCGGGATGAATATAACAGGTGTGGAGCAACAATGAAAGAAGTCGAATCCCTGAAAGTCTTTGTAACTTCGTTTCTCCAGGGTATTCATGTATAAGCAAATTCGACTGGAAGGTCTAATAGAACCTAATCAGAACTTGGCACCCATGGCTTGAATGCGCAAGTCCATTTGAGGGGGATGTTTCCAGGTGGTTCAGGTCAATAGAACGGATATCAGGCTCCTGGTCGAGTGGTACCCTCTTCCCAGATATAATAGGATACGATGCGATGAAGTTCCGTGGGTCTGCGGACATGAATGCACACATGATTGTTGCACTGCCAACAACCGAAGTGACCGTCAAGAACAAGAGACGTGTGGTAGTAGCGGGCTTGGCGGTACAACTCACCGAGTCAGATCACGTTCGTCTTTGGATTAGAATTTTATTTCCAAAGTTGCCGCCATCAATGCATACATCTCACGAGTCCCACAACCTCCCTCCATGATTTACTCATGTTCTCGTCGAATTTTTTGCTCAGTCCAATACGTGACTTAACAACCCTATTACAGGGGCCTCTGGTCATATAGAAAGAAAGGTGATATGGTCTGCGTTGAAGCAGAGCTTGTTGAGCAATCTCGGCGACCCAGGATGGCGGATGGTTAAGGCGCAGTCTGGCCATCTTTGACTGGTGCTTTTCTTTTCAACAACAAAGACGAATAGGAGACGCGACATCGAACGGCTCTGGCAGCAGAATACTTCTCAAGTTCTGGATATCCTCGGTGGCAGTTTCTTCAGGCAAACAGCTGAAATACTTGGATCTGGGGTGTTTGGCTACTTCCGACATTCTAGCTAGGTGATTTGTGCGCATCAGTGGAAGCTGTCGTCTTGCACGACGTAACCGTCACCGACGCGAAGAAATTTCTGGAGCGGTGCAATACTCTCATGAAATTCGAGTGGTCTGGTAATTCAGCACTTGCCATGATGACCTCGTGCTACCATGCTCATCCACGCTGCGCGAAACGACACTGGCATTCGAACCGGCAGGCGATTTTACGCAAGTCTCACATGCTGCACTCCTCACTACATGCAGCCGCCAACCTTTGTTATTGGCATTGACCCCACAGTCTGACAGCCCAACTGTCGCAGTTGCAGCCTGTCATAACATTGAACACAACTTGGATTTATGTCTTTCATGTATACCGGGTATACCTCCAGATATCACAATTTTCGAGGATTGCGACAGATCTCGCATCACCTCAATCACATTAACGAACACTGTCAGCTTTAGCGAATGCTCTACAATTCCTCCTCACTGCCCAAACCTGACATCGGCAACCTTCAGTGTATCGAAGATCGGCAAGACTCTAACACATGATGTCATTCCACGACGCCTGGTGTCGCTTTCCATCGCATCCTCCGTTTTGAGAAAGAACTTGGAGTTATCATTAGTGTTTGAAAGTCCGGTCTTTTGGCTTTTTGACCCTTTTTTTGAGCTAAGTACTATCCAAATCCAGGAGTTTGAAACATTTTTGGTAGAACATGTATTCCTCCACAACCATTAACCCTCCATCCCCCAAACCTCGTCAGCACATCTAGCTTTTTGTCTTCTACTTGAATATAAAATTACTTGCAGAAAGGAACATCTACAGACTACAGCGGAGCATTCCCGGTTGTAAAAAGTCGACCATATCAGGAGATTGAAAGCCTCGTCACAGAAAGTCACAGCAAGATTTTCATATTCCGCACTCCGGCACTGTGGGCGGCCGCAATGGTCATGCAGGGAGGATTTCGCAACGTGCTGGCGTCACTGCCGCCGTTGTTTTGCCTTTGATGCGGAGCTCCAAAATTATCACGTCTGTCACTCTTCGTAAACACAAAATGAACTTTTTTCAATTTAACATTTGAATGAACACATCCTTGAGTCCAAGGTTTTGCATAGCGAATGGCTTTGTATTTAGGAATGTTGTCCAAAAATTCCGAGGGTGAATGAGCAGCCCGATCCACATAGATCTGGGACGACATTCGGTTACATGCCACTCTGAGACCAATGAAAATGCCTTTTCTTGGTCCATTGCTTGTTGCACTTGGAATCCCCTCAATATTTTTTGATATTCATTGATGTATAGTATGTATGTATCACAGTACAGAATTTGAGAGTGAGATACTGGAAACTAACGGAGGAAAACGAAGATTTCAAACTCCTGGGACTTTTCAAACTCCTGGATTTGGATAGTAGCATCAAAACTCACCCAAAAGCCAAAAGACCGGACTTTCAAACACTAGTTATTATGGGACTTGATGGGCTTGATTACTTCTGTGCACTGCAAAGCTTCGTTAACTAGTTGTTCAAGAATGAAGCTCACTGCATTAGACTTCTCAATGTTTGGTTCCTTCACTGTAAATATTTTTGGAGAGACTTCAGGACATAACTGTCCAAACAATCATACAATGATTCAGAGCAGACCCAGATCCAGTCTCATGATTTGGACAACCAAAGGTTTACAAAACGTCGCCTATGATCTCAAATGGCAATCACAACAAAGGACTGCCATACATCATATATTTTACATGTATCATTCATTGCCTATGTATCATGAACTTTCAAGATAGATTACATTCAAGGATGAAACGCTCCTGAAGGCCTATTGTTACGTATGAAGCAAGGTTCTCCCCAACCAAATCCCTATTCCTTGACGAAGGGGCTTGTCAATTACGGGAACGCAGATCAACATACTCTTGTTGATGGCGGCAAGACAAGCATTGTGGTCTGCGCCAACGATGGAGTTGGGTGGCATATAGTGACAACAACGTCTCTATGTAGTGGCACTCCTCATATGTGATATGCCCATACTTATGTCCCAGGCCAAGAGTGAGCGGGTGCGATTATGATCGTTCAAGCCATAGCCTGATCAATCTCAAATCTGGATATTGGCGGACAAGAATTGAGGACCAGAGGAATGGAGTCTATAGTGCGACCTGCCGCCACTGGCTGGATATTGAGCATATGTGACAAGGGGGTGCCGGGAAAAAAAATCTTGACCTGGGGTCGATATTTTGGAAAACGGCTCGGGCGGGGGACTAACTAACTTACATAATCAGGCACACGTCTATATATAGTAATTTGACGTCATCTCTTCGACCGCTTTCCTCCACGTCCTGAACCAGACGCCTCGCAAGCTGCACAAACCCAATTTCGGGGTGCGAGTTCAAGTTTTACACAGTCGAGGTGGTACTAGATGGTATTTGTGAGTCAGTAGATGAATTATCATCTGAGATATGCCCCACTTACCCATTCTGTTTCACAGCCCATTTGTTTACATCTCAGTACCCCATCCATTGAACCATCGACAACCGATCCACATAGGCATCCATCCAGCACAAGTTTCCGGTGGGTACGCTTTCGCTTTGGCCGTCGTGTGGTTTTGCCGACTTCTGATTCGGCGTCGCTTACTTCAACAGATACTTCTGGTCCTGCCACTGGATTTACGGAGCTTGGGCTGGTTTCATCCTGACTAGGTTTGACACTGCCTTCGTAATTGCCCTGATCATGAGGTCGTGTGGTTTCGCCGACTTCTGATTCGGCGTCGCTTACTTCAACAGATACTTCTGGTCCTGCCACTGGATTTACGGAGCTTGGGCTGGTTTCATCCTGACTAGGTTTGACACTGCCTTCGTGATTGCCCTGATCATGAGTCCGACATTGGAAGGTAATTAATACTTTTCCTCCTCTTTGAGAATGACAAAGAGCTCACGCTGTCAATGCTCGAAGGTTCTTCGACAGGTGCCACATCCAACTCCACCGGGTTTTCTAGAGAGCATCTCAGTTCTCCTTCTTTCTGAAGTACGACGGTTTTGTCTTCCATCTCTTCTCCATCTCCTTCACTCGTATCTCCGTTGTCATTCTCACCGAAGTCTTCCTCCAATTCCTCATCAAAATCGCCCTTGGAGCCCTCGTCAATGCTACTGAAATTGCCTCGTCCGATCTCGCTGGCCACGAGTTCTGTGTCGACGTTGTTACTGGCCGAAAAAAGTGAGTTACCTCTTTCTTTCCACACAGACAAGAGAATAAACAACGTACGTTGAAGGAATCTTTGCGCGATGGTCCTCTGATACGACCAGCGGTGGAAGTTTTGACTTTGTCGTGCGTTTAACGACCCCCACCTTTGCTCGCTTGGTCCAGATTTGGCTCATCTGACTCCGTTCAAAATTCGAGAGTTGCCATAGGTGCTCATAGTTGGTAAGATCCAATGTTTTGTGCCTTTCTTTAAAGTGAACTTTCATAAAATACTTCCAGATTGCAGGGTCCGCTTTGGGGCAAACGGGGCACTGAATTGGTACATTTGAGCAAGGCGAAGATGTTGTCAACTGTGCGGCAATGCTGTAAGTGAAATTCGCTTTCATAAGGCAGCCTTTCGAAGTCTTCCGATTGATTTTGATGTTTCCCTTTGTGCCTTTTCCTTTATTCAGATAGTACTGGCACAGAGGCGATGGACGAAGACATAAGCCGCATAAAGGTTCCATGGAGTGCATGACAGCGGGTTCATGCAGAATATGGGAACCGACATGTTCCAGGACTCGCGGACCTTGCGAAAGGTCGAGAGTGACACTCGGTGAGCACCGCGGGCAGTCAGACGTTGTCATTGAACCAATGTTCCCTAGATCCTGGTCGCTCTCGCAAACAAAGCAAGCATTGCCTATAATATGAGGTAAGTAATTTAATGTTTGGTTCACAATAATGCACGCGCCTGAAGCCTCGCGATAAGGGTATTCCTTCGTTTGTGTGAACTTCGGAACATTTTTGAGATCAGAAACGGTAAGACTTTGATACAAGCTGGCGGTTAAAGCAACTAAAAATGTGCTTTGTAATAGGTAGAAGGGCATGCGAAGGTGAGTCGTCGACATGGTTGGGTTGATAGATTGAATAAGACGTCCAGGTACTGTGAATGTGCGCTCTTTCACAGCACATGTTCTCCAGTCATTTTTTGCCTCTGGGTCGTCGTCTAATGTAGCCGGTCGCAAACCTAGCATTTGATAGGACGCAGTAACGGTTTCTTCAGCAAGCATTTCAACACTGATATAGTCAACCGCTCGACCATCAATTCGAAGTTCGTTTACTTCTCCGAGGCAAAGCCAAAATTCGTTGTTGACACGAACAAGGGAAGCGATTGGATCAGAGATAATAATTTGGTCTGGATCGTCGAGTTGGGATGCTGATAATGGATTTGTGCTTGAAGTGAGTGGTTTTTCGGTGTCGACAAATCGTGGTACAGCTTGTACTCGCTTTAAACGATCGGTCGAGCTGGCTTGCTGGCGGTATTTCGCGAACTCTTTCAATGCGCGTGCCTTTGACCTTTCATGACCGTTTATTAGAACTTTTGAACTGAAGACTTTTTCAACAGTGGTTTGTTGACCTGGGTTGGCGTTTGAAGAAGCTAGCTCGGCCCCCAGTGTATCCTCGACCTCGATGCGCATATCTACTTCGTGAGTGTCAGAGTCTGCTGTTGTGTTGGCGGATGGAGTTGGAACCTCGAGACTTTCATCTATATCATCGTCTGCAAGGGGTACATTGAATAGAAGAGTGCCGAATGGAGAGAGAATGTTGGTGTTGTCTGCGTTATCAAGGGTATTAAGGATGTGCTTGAGAGTTTCACACTCATCCTCGACAATTCGTCGACCGCAATTCCACGAGGTTTGTAAGGAAACATCTCTCAGTTTCACATTACCTCTCCACGACGCTGGTTTGATGTGGTCCGCACTGTCTGGTATTTCTTTTGATTCACGCGACATGGCAGGTAGCCTCAGCCGTCGGGGTGAGCGGTCCCACTGCGGGTATTTAGCAAGGATATTTGAAACTTCTGTGGTACCAGCAAGGCGAGAAACCAGTTGCAAGATGTCCAAGTTAGCGTCGTTGCCAACCATAGTTCTCAGAATTCCAAAGAGTTCTTCGAGTCGGTCTGTTCCAAGGAGTATAAGCCAGAATTCTCCATCTGGATCGTCTATTTTCGCTTTTGCCACGCAGAAAATTGCATTCTTGATCATGAGCATGAGGTCGGTGTATAGGTTAGTCGGAATAAATTCCTTTCCTCCCAATCTGTAGAGTGCAAGGGCGAGATGTGCTGCGGCACTGAGGTGCTTGATCTGCTCTGAAAGTGAGAGATCAACGCAGAGGTATGGAAAGATCATATGGTGCAATAGCTTTCCAAGAGTCCATAGGGCCTCTCTGGCTTCTAGAAAACCTCGATGAGAGTTTGAACTAGAGCGAGGAAGCGACCAGATATCCTTTAGCATGTCAAAGGCCATTTTGACGTCCTGCTGATCCTCTGGGTTGAACAAAGACCGGATATGATCAGCAGACAGGCCAGACGACGCAAAGTGATTCCGAATAATATCAGGTGTAATACGAAGTCCATTGACCACAACTCCACGGCGTCGAAGTAAAAGGTTGCGCCACCGTTTGAAAACGTGCTTCCAGTCTTTGTCGCATGTGAGGTCGTCATCACCAACATGCATATCCAAGAAATTGAGAGACTTGAGGAGGGGATATATTGGTGAGCTCCGTGAAAGTTCTGACTTAAATGTGAGCTGAATGAATGATGATCCCCATCGTGTTTCGCCGTCGGATGCCAGTGTAATGATACGGAGTTTGGTTTTGTCTTGCAGTCCATTAACACCATTGAGAACAGTTTTAATCACCTCGGCATGTTCTTCGCCAGACTCCTGCTTGCAGTCGCCTGATACAAGGACTGGACGGCCAGGATATATTCGATTATCTTTGCACAACACACCAAGAGCGCTGACCGTTGCCTAAAATAGATCAGGCACAATCTCAAAACGGAAATTTGCCTCCGCGGAAGCAAACTACAACTCTCACCTCTTTGGCGTAGTGCACCTTGTTCTCGTCCAGCTTCCGAAAGAGTTCCTCCATGTCACCTTCATTCACAAACTCGGTTGATGTCCAGTGTGCATGCTCCCTGCATAACCCAAGAAAGTAATTGGTTTTTGGATCCCACCGGATCCTCTTCTCCGTGGCAAGCTCATCAAACATCAAGACCGCATGGACAAATCTCGAAGGATTCAGATTACGAATCACATCCAGCACCCCACCGAGCGTAGCCTCAACATTAGCATGCACTTCTTCGACTGTAGGCTGTTCACGAGATGGAATAAGGGCGGGAACAGTTGAGCGGGTCCTGAGGTATGTTATGCTTTGTCCCTTGTTGGCGCGATGGTTGATCTCTGCAACTCGATTTCCACCTAGCTTCCACACAAGCAATGCTTTCATATCTTCCTCCTCCGTAAAGCTCTTTGGGGTGTAATGGCCTTCAGCTGCTGCCGTATACAGTGCCAGCAATCCGCGAGCGCCCTTCTTCTGCTGAAGACCAATACTCAGCAGGCGATCAACACGGCTGACCTTGCCACTAGCGATCGCCATCAAGAGTCGTTTCTGGTCAGAGAGAGCCATGGCCTTTGAAAGAACTTTTCGGGCTTGGTTCAGCCCACGCAATCGATAGAACTCGATTGTTTGATTTTTACGACGGAGAATGTCTTGAAGGGCCCCAAAACCGTGATATGCAAACCCTGCATTTTCGTGAACAGTATCCTTCATCCGCGTGAGTATTCCTTCCAATGTCTTGTTTTTTGTGAGCTGCTGACAGGCCCGACATGGTTGACCGTCCCTTTCAGATATTCCGCAACAGCTTCGGGCGATCAATATCATCACCCCATTTTTCAACGAGTAGTCCCAGGGGATGCTAAGAGTGTCGTGGAGGGCAAATGGATATGTAGTATGTGGTGATTTTCCGTCTGGGATGGGTAGAACATATCCTGTGCATACTGGTGCTGACATTTTGAGTTTTTCGAAGGTATCTTCATACTCAAACACATCCACATCAACAATCTCAACTTCGTTGTCCCATGCCATTATTATAGGGTCTGTTGGCATTGAATCATCAAGGGATGGGTGGCACATTGCTGCAGCTCCGTCTACATTAGGACTGGTCGGCGGTGGTATCCTTACACATGTTAGTGAGTCGGGTTTCAGTTGTGATTGGACTTTGACTCACCTGTTCTTGAGTTCTTCCATTAGATAGTCCAGCTTCCCTCTAAACAACCCTTCGCTGACACCACGCTCCTCAATAAAGTACGCCACAAAATTGACCAGACCATCTAGCCCCCATTTCCCGCGACGGATGATCTGATCCATGTTGCCGTCTTTTCCCCAGCCCAGCGTTGCCTTCAAGACATCATTTAGCCCCGTTTCCCATAAATCATCAGCGCTGAGGCTAGCGTCATCAAAGTCCCTCAGATTACTTCCAAAAACCGATAGCTTGTCAAATTGCGATGCTTCGGGAATGCTTTGTGGTAGGTTCTTCACCAATGTCCGCAATTTACTGACAAAATCGTTGGAGACTCCGGGCTCAGGTTGTGCCGCTCGGAAGGTGAGTTCTCTTTGAGGAGAGCTAGTTGAGATAATGGGGCTTGTGTCCTCCCCTGGTGTTTGAGCCGACTCATGATTGGTGGAAACTGGGGTGGTGCTGGCGACTGTTGACGGTACTGCACCAACTTTACGTTTCAAGAACGAGACTATTGATCCATCCTGCTTCTTTCTAGCCCCTTTGTCTCGTTTGCTGCGTGCCTCCCTGCAGGCTTTTGTTCCACGATGGCGCTTTTCGAGGTTTGCAAGCCCAATAGTGCCGCAGTTTACACGGGTGCTGCAATCTGGGCAAATGGCGTATCCCTCTGCATCAAGGGTGGGCTGATTTGACTGAATTGCTGGCTGAATTCACTCGTCAATGTGAGTGAACCATTGCACCTATACGAGTTTCGAGGCTCACCAAACTGCTATTGCTTGACGCCATTATACTTGACTAGATCATGCACTTTTTTACCGTAATGAATTGCGTAGATACCGATCACTCAAAATGTGAAAACTTCAATAAATCATCGTTTTTTTATCTGGAAGAGCTATTTTACACCTGAAGCTTGTCCTCACTTGTCCCAAGCACTATCCTAAGGTTCAGATGGCCTCAAACTCAGGTTTTGAGCCTATATCCTGGGGAGGTCCATATTTTTTTTTCGCGGCCCATGGCCGGACTAACTAACCGGGTACCGGTCCGGCATTTCGATTCCGGCACCCCCTTGATATGTGAAGAGGACCGCGACTCTTGTCCGGAATCAGAAGTGGAAATTTTGGATCGACTCCTTTGTCGTCAAAAGTATATATGACAAATATATGGCTGAGGATCTCGAAGGGCAGGTTGATACCTGAAGATGCAGAATTGGGGATGATCAGACTGGAAAACCATCACCGACAGGCGTATGGGGCTGCGTGTGGTTTCCGTCGCAGCAGTGTAGAGCGGTGTTCCCCAACTTTCTCCGCCTTCTCTTCTCTCTCCGGTCCGTCTGCATACTAATCAATAATTAACTTGCAATTAACCGTCTTCAAGCATCTCTGCGTAACGGGCTTCACGGCGAGATGGACGATGAGTACTATAGTTCATGATCGCTTAGCATTCGGGAACGTTGCCAACCGCCAGTGAGTTAGCTTATGGCCTGAAGTATTTCAGTAGGCTCTTTACCTGCTGTGTACTTACCTATTCCGCGAGGAAAGAAGAGTATCAAAGGATAACAAATGCATGTGTCCTATTTTTGGTGACAGTAGCCCTATAGTAAAATTAGAAAGTCCAAGAAGCTCTCTAGAATTAATGATTAGCATGGATTCGAAGAAAAGATATAATTATATCGAAGGTCTTGTAGCAATGGAGTTGATAAGCAGTGCTCAATCCAAGCTCGAACCTTTGCCATTATGCCCTCATCGCGCGTAAAGCAACCTGCATACCCTAGACCCCTGCAATACCTGCTTGCACCAAGCGTCCGCCAATGTCGGAATCACGCGGCGTTATATTGTTCCATAGAGAAAACCATGCTTCACTCCTGTCGGCGGCGTCTTACGTCCGATGAAACGACAGACTGAGTTGTTGTCGTCCTTCATCGTGAGTCGCTGGAGGTCCGGGAAGAGGATGGACGTTGTATGGCGAGTCGCCATTTGTCTTGACGGTTCTGAAGGCCTTTTAGGAGTTTGAAAAGCACTTGCCGAAGGTCAGGTATGAACTTGTCGAGTACCTCTGGTGCGGGGTCCTCAGAGAGGCAATGCTCGAGAACGATGCGCAATTCTGCTGGTATTGAATGAATGTCACTTTGATCATGCCGGGTGTCCGTCAGCCAGGATAATGGGTGCTATGCTGCCATGAACACCCACCTCAAATCAATCTGATGATAGGCGAATGCGCTGATGGTGACGTTGAACTCGTTGCCAATCTGGACGTACAGGTCGCTGACATCGCCCTCGGTCGCTTGGTCGAGACTCCACAGACGCAGGACTTCCTGGAGCCGTTTCGTCGAACTTAACAAGTTGTGTACTGCAGTAGGAACGTCGTCGGGGGTAGGCTGAACCGGGTGGACATAGTATGAGTAGGACCCCTGTACCAACGCTGCACATGAAGCTCACCAATGGATATTGGTCTTGCACTAGCCCATTGCTGGACGAACTGGACGCGCCGGAGTGCGAGGGTGATGGTTGATATGTAGTCATGGTTGAAGAAATACAATTGCTTCCACGTTGCGAGTTCAAAGACTCGGAAGTTTTGCGTAAAAAAGTGGGTTGCAGTCTTCTTGCAGTGGTGTCACACAGGGACGGGAGGAATGCCGTGAAGATGATCTTATCTTGCAGGGTCGTTACTGCAAGGACAAGAGGTTGACAAGAGGGCCTTGAGATTAAAATCACGTTTTCGCACAAGTCCACTGAAAGGAGGCCGGCGTTTGGTTATGAACCAAACCAGAGAGTTGTTCGAGAGAGCTAACAGGAGCTAATTCGGAAAAGGTTGCCTTGACTTGAACTCATTAGGGGTAACTATAAGGGGACCAAGAATCACTTGGTCGGGCTTCACGTTCATCGCCTGTTTTGCCTTGGCGACAAATCGCAAGCAGACTGTTACTTGCCATTCGAACAGATTCGAACCCACACAGGCTCCATACTTATCTGATAGAGTCCAAATCTACATCTACTATTATGATCATCTGTTTAGAGTTTGTGATATATGATCGTGGCTCAGGATGTGCATAGGAAGTATTATGGGCATGTATCATGCAAAGTAGAAGAATGAAAGAGAGCTCTGATTTCTGGCTTATTGTTTTGATTCAAGCTCGGGATCCCGAACAAACCTCTTGACTTCTCAAAATATCCATCGTCAACAACGTTGGCGTTCCTGCGGAGAATAGCCTAGTCCTGCCCATTCCAGAACGCGAACACAACTCCCGTATCATCTTTATCGCCATCTCTCTAGAAGCAGCCTAGAACTACAACCACCAAGAGCTTTCGGGTGTAAACATGCTGTTATTATTCACAGGCGGTAACGGGTATGGTTTTCATTCCGGATCGCTTTTCCCTTGACCATCTACCACCACCACCACCACTGTAGACGGACATGGCCTCCACAACCCCCATGCGCCAACAAGTAGAGGAATATATCAACACCCTCCAAGACGAGATAGTTTCTTCGTTCGAGAAACTTGACCCCAATGCACCACCATTCAAACGAGACTCATGGGTGCGCACCCAGGGAGGTATCGGCAAGTCCTGCGTCTTTGCATCACCTATCGCCGAAGGCGCATCAGCATCAGCTTCAGCCCCTCAAACCGTCCTCGAAAAAGCCGGAGTCAACATCTCGATCGTCCATGGCGTACTGCCACCACCTGCGATCAAGCAGATGCGAGCCGATCATACATCCATGCCCCTGCCCGACCGTCCCGACGGTCTCCCATTCTTCGCCGCGGGCATAAGTCTTGTCGTCCACCCTCGAAACCCACATGCTCCTACCGTCCACGCGAATTATCGTTATTTCGAAATCACAGAACCCACCACGACAGATTCGGATGAGGAGCCCAAGGTCCTGGCATGGTGGTTCGGAGGAGGGTCCGATCTGACACCTTCTTACCTTTATGAAGAAGATGCGGTGCATTTCCACTCAACGCTTAAGAATGCCTGTGATAAACATGGGTCGCAGCTTTACCCAACGTTCAAGAAGTGGTGCGACGAGTACTTCTTCATTCCACATCGCGGCGAATCACGCGGTATTGGAGGACTTTTCTTCGATGACCTGAATGAAGGTCCTCATTTACGACTTCCCAGCCCCGCATCCGAGGTTAAAAGACCTGTAACGCCTTCCGAAATCTTTGCATTCGTCAAAGAGATGGGAAACGCGTTCGTCCCTTCGTTCCTTCCCATACTCCAGATCCGACATTCGATGCCATCTACACCCCAAGAGCGACGATGGCAACTCATCAGAAGGGGTCGCTACGTTGAATTCAATCTGGTATACGACCGAGGCACCAAGTTCGGGTTGATGACACCTGGCGCCAGGATCGAGAGTATTTTGATGAGCCTGCCCGAAACTGCGAGGTGGGAGTACATGTCCGAGCTCGGCGAAGAGGGTACGGAAGAAGGAAAGTTGATCGCTGTCCTAAAGGCACCAAGAGCATGGGTTTAAGAGAGAATGACATCATTTTCATGTACGATGTGCGTGTTGTAGTTTACAATGTACAGGACGACAACCCGCCCGTTCCGATAGGAAGAGAATAGTAAGAGTAGCTCATAACATTCCTGTGATGTTCAAACCATTCCTCCAGGACCACCAGCCAACTTCCCTCCAGGATCTTTCTTCATCTTGGGGTAAAGCCCACTTCGGACGCGGCTAGATGGCACAAGTTAGTACTGACAATTCCCCATAATGAAAATACCTACAGCTTATTGACGATACTCTCGTCTCCTGTGAATAGCAATAAATCATAGAACAGGGCTCCAAATTGGGCTCCCATTATACACCCGAAGAGTGGCGAATATGCCCAATAATGACTGTTCGCAGGTCAGATTGAGATAACACCTGAACACAAGGATACGCGCTGTCTTAAGGTGAACACTTGTCCACCATAGCCGACCATTGCCGTCAGTATCCGCGGTCCCAAGTCACGAGCTGGATTTATGGCGAAGCCTATGACGCAGTCGTGAGTATCTGTTTGTGAATGCGACTGAGGAGGAATCATGAACCAGTTTGCATTCCGAGAGCAGTGGAGATTCCTATCATGAGTATGAATAAACCGAGAGGTACGAGGCCTGTCTTCAATTTGTTTTTCTTGTCTGTGAGGGCCATTAAACCCATCAAGAGCAATGCCGTCCCAATGAATTCGTTGAAGAAGCAGGTGATGTTGGTCGCATAGGTCAACTAAATGGATTGAAAGTCAATGAAATGTCGTATGCCATGTATAAATTCAAATAGAAGCTTACAGGCACTGTCCCAAAGAAGCCTGCTGACTTCAAGGTTCTGACGTTAGCACCGCCCTCGAAGATATCGATAGCTCGCTTGTAGTTTCCATAGACGATGGCTGCGCCGACGATGCCGCCGAGGAGCTGTGCGAGGATGTATCCTGGAACTTTCCGCCATGGGAACCCTCGCCAGACCGCGAATGCAAGTGTGACCTGCCGAGACAAAGATTACAGTGGCTACTAAAACCTGGGAGGAAGATATTTACAGCAGGATTGATATGTCCTGCAGATACCCAAACACCAAAGGCCAAACCTGGCCGGGAGAGTGAGTGCTCAATGAGCAACGAGGCTGGCTATGATAGTTTACCTGCTGCCCATCCCAATGCGTCAGTCGTGTAGTTCTATTACAGATGAGAGGGTCAACGGGTTAGAGGTGCGAGGAGCCTGAGACTCACCCCCTGAGGTGTCGGTGATATATTCGGATCTGAACCAAGATGAAACTGACAGTTAGCACCACAGCCAAATATTACAAGAATCATGGTTCCCCAAAACTCAGCAGCGTATTCCATGAAAAATGCCCTATTCAACGAATTCCCTTGGTAAAAGACATCATCGCGAGAAAGATAGACAGCTCACCGGTATCGTGAAAAGCGGTTGTAGAAGTCATCTTCCTCCACTCCAAACGCGTCCCGCGGGTCATTTTGCACGGGCTGCATGGCCTCGGCGTGGCGAGCTGATGGCGTACTTGAGATTGGTGGTCCATGACCATCGCCATTGGAATCGCGAGTGGAACCGACTCTGCGACTGGATGTATACTCCCAGTGCCCATTATTCGAATCTGATGTAGAGGCTGGTTTGTTCTTCTGCGGCCAGCCGTTGGATTGGGACGGCGTATACTCGTAATGCTCGTTCAGCGTGTCAGATTCCCTCGAACTTCTGAACATTGGATTAGAAGATGCGCGAAACTCCTGTCGGATTAAATTGTGACTGAGATACCTGTCATTTTGATTCCGTTGTACAATTTGCGAGTCCATTCATACACAGTATGATGGGTAACCTCAGTAGAGAGCACTTGGCAGGGTACAGAATCGACACTCTGTGCTCGACTTGGGATAATGAGGAGGGGCCGGCTTTCGAGAAGTGACTGTGGTGAACCAACCAGTGGATTGGGTTGCAGTCTGGTACTGCGGCATGGGTATGACGCTAAACGATCGTAGACTGCAAGGGTTAGACCGTGTCGGACAGGGGGTGTCCATGCGGCATCATCTTTGAGAATAGAATAGGAAAGCAAGATGGTGAGCTAAATCGCGCACAATGATTCACGATCGCCCATGTGTCGGGAGAGCTCCTACCGGTCAATACAAATATTCTGTTTCCGCTTGTTTCTCGTCGTTGACCCCATGGCCGATGTCCGAGTCAAGTACTCTAGTCCATTGTGAACCTCAGGCATTGTTTAAGAAGTAATAAATGAATGTTCGACTTGGAGCCCGAGTAGGAGCCTTGAGTGATGAAAAGAAGGCGAAAGTCTCTAGAAGCTCTATCATTTGGGCGTGAACAAGAACATTGTAGTAAAGTCTGAGGCGTAGTGACCTCGGTATAGGGACTGAGTTGCAGGTTGAATGCGTACCGTGCCTCTAGCTCGGTTGGATGCAGGATAGCCATGGATAGCCGATATACATTGCCTAAGGACTTGGCCAAAGCTCATCCTTGAACTACGCCATCTCCTGTTCTACGAGTGGTTCTGACAGCACAAGACCTTGCAGAAAACCGAAGCTAAAGGAATTCCATTATTTTCGAAAAGCACAGCATTTGCGACGACATTTTGACGTGGATGTCGCTGAAGGAAGGATCTGTTGGGGACTCATCCGGCCAGTGCCAAAAAGAAATTGATGTTAGGAATTGTTTATCGGCGAAGTCACTGTCAGGGTCTTACCGGTTCTCCCATGTCAGTTGATAACTTTTGAAGTCTTAAACTCTTTCGTTTTAGCAAGTAACAGGCACTACACATAATTCACCTATGAACAGGGGACTTGATGAATCTGGCTCTTAGGTGCATCTTCAACGAAACCTCAAACATTATTCCGTCCCATCTTGTATCGCTTCCCAAACCAGACACTCTCGATGGACATTATGCCACCCTTTCAGAGCATGGATGGTCCTCCACGAAGGCAAAATATACAAACTGCGCCAACCGAAATTCTGTTGTTGATATTTAGTCGACTTGATGTTCCCGACATATTAGCGATACGCCTGGTAAGCATGCTCAACAGTTCATTCGCCACATCTTCTTATTGCTTCTTCTACCTCCAGACATGCAGGACGCTATATCAAGTCTCTTTTGAAAAGCTTATCTGGATGTCACTGATGCAAGAGCAACAACGATATCTTCCCCTTCCTGAAGACCTACTCGTCTCCTTGAACAGCCTTGACCCTCACCTTCAGAGCTATTCAAGCCAGGCGCTAGAATCGATTTTGAAGCATGCTTTGCTGGTATCTAACGCATGGCCGCGCCCTCGCAAAAGTCCGCCATGGAAAATTCAACGCCAAGGTATGAACATAATTCTTGCGGGAATGGACATGGTCTTGGATCGGTGGCTAGTTGTCGTTTACTCGGAGGGTGCCGTATACCTCTATGACACGCAAGTCTCCAATTTGGGGGAACCTGGCAAGCATGTAGTTCTTCGTGCCAGTCTGGATTTGCCATGGGGTATAATGTCATCCCATGCCATATCACTGGATTCAACCAACCAGAAATTGGTTCTGGCTATTGCGTGTTCAATGCCGTGAGTGTTGTGCATCTTCATGATCGGTTATCTTTGACAAGTTGTTATAGACCATTTCAAGCCCGAGTGTACGAGATTGAGCTGAAGGAAATGATGGACGACTCGTTCCGCCTTGTCCGAATAGTCATTATGCCTTCTCCAAAGACTGTAAGGGCGCTAGATATCAAAGAGCGTCTTGTGGTTTTTTCCAACGACAGTAACGTGGAATTATGGAGATGGGATGAAGAACAGGGACACGTCATGAGGACACTGATGATTACAGCTCAGCCAGACAACCTTGAAGAGCTGGTACGTCAACGAAACTCCTGCTTGTTTCTCGCACGATCTCATGGTGTTGGTTTCAGTGGAATGGAATTATTGCTGTTCACTTCATGGGACCCTATATTTTGACCTTCAAGGCCCGCTCGTTAGAGTTGCATGACTATGAAACCCTGCTCGATGGTAGATCGTCCGGTGAACCTACTCGGCAATCCCTCAAACAACGCTTTGCAATGACTTTCCGTGACGTCTCTTTCTCCAACTGCTCGCACTCTCGGAATCTCATTTCGCAGACTATTACGTACGAGACCACGATAATCGCTTATGACGCTATCCAAGGGCTCTTTCAATACAGTGTTCAACTGACGTTCCCCACTGAAGCCGCGTCTTCTTCAGCTCTTCCTCCGTCTCTCGAAGTCACTCTGATCGGCGTATACCCATTATCTACAACTCACGCAGGTATATTCGCTGTTCCTCCCTCCAACATATTTCAGACACCTCCTGGTTCCCAATTATCCACCCCGTCGCCAACTTATACGCAACCCCAGTATATTGGCTCGAGCTCCCAACGCCATTTTAGTGCTTCTGATAGCAGCTCTCGCGGCTTCGTGAGCACAGGTTCGCTGGGCTTACAAGGAAAGCGTGCGATATGGGTTGAGAGAAAGCGCTCGACCACCGCGCGAGAGGTGCATGTCTGGAGTCGGGAACCTCCGCCACCCGTCGGTGAATCGGCCTCGGACGGATATTTCTCAGGCTATCAACATGTCCCTGTGGAGCTGGGGGCAAGGGTGGTTTATTCGGTATCTTCATATGACTTGAGAGGTGAGAAAGCATCCTCGGTTGTCATAAGATTTCAAGATTGCTGACGCATACTTGAGAAGACGATATCACGCATTGTACATTCAGCGAGCTGAGCGGGAAGATTGTTCTTGGGCATAGGTCTGGAGATGTTTCCATCTTGGATTTAGATACTCCTACTTGAAGTTCAGTTGGATTGTTTTCCGAAACTTCAATAGCATGCATGCTTTGCATTCGCATTTGATACTCTGCCGCACCACCCCTTGACCCGATAATCCCGATGGCGAATCCGTCTCCGCTTCTTGGCGATCTAATCCCAGTCCTTAATCTAATCTTCTGCCATATAGAGCTCGATCATAATTTTGATAAGATTTGAAGATCGCACAATCTTGGTTTTTTTGTGAACCCTACTCAACACCTCTAAGAAGTCTTCATTGACTTGACTTGACCAGCATACGATATGGTGCAACCCATTGGTACGGTTTCGATGGACTTGTAGTGCTCACTTGATCTAACAACATCTGTTCACCCAGCTCTTCTGTCGGTCTACGACAAGACCGATCTTTTGGACCTGGCGAAAGGTCTTCAGGCTGCTGGTGTTCGTCTCCTGGGGTCTGGAGGAACTGCGAAGAAGATCAGGGAAGCAGGAATCTCAATTGAGTATGGCCACCTTTTGAAGTTTAGATCGAAACCCATAGCCTGTTCCTCGTAGAGATGTTTCGGACATCACCAAAGCACCGGAGATGCTTGGAGGTAGAGTCAAGACACTGCACCCTGCAGTACACGGTGGTACGATTGAAGACCATGTATCTGTTCATCTTTCCTGAAAATATCCCTTAGGCATTCTTGCTCGCAACATCTCCTCCGACGAAAAGGACCTCGAAGCTCAAGGAATCTCGCCTATCTCCATCGTGGTTTGCAACCTCTACCCATTCACAGCCACAATCTCAAAGCCAGGATGCACACTCGCAGATGCAGTAGAGGAAATTGACATCGGAGGCGTCACCCTCCTCCGTGCTGCCGCCAAGAACCACGAGCGCGTCTCTGTGCTTTCCGACCCGACCGACTACAAAGAATTCGTCGAAGCTTGGACCAAGGGGCAAGGCGATGTTGGTCAGGCCATCAGGAGCAAGCTGGCGTTGAAAGCCTTTGAGATGACTGCTCAATACGATGAGGCTATCAGTGGGTATTTCAGGGAGCAGTATGCTTCTGCTGAGTTGGCGGAAGACCAATTGGCTGGTCCTGTGCAGAGGATGGCACTGAGATATGGTGCGAATCCTCATCAAAAGCCAGCACAGGCGTTTGTGACCGAAGGCAAACTTCCGTTCAAAGGTATAATTAACGTTTTGGGTTCGTTCCAAATTGTGACTGACGAGGTTTAGTTCTCTGCGGCTCGCCGGGGTACATCAACCTCCTTGACGCTCTCAACTCTTACGCCCTCGTCAAGGAGTTGCAGGAAGCACTGAACCTTCCTGCTGCCGCGTCGTTCAAGCACGTCTCCCCTGCCGGCGCAGCCGTAGGTGTTGAGTTAAGCGAGACGGAGAAAAAGGTATACGGCGTCGACGATCTCAAGGAACCGCTCACTCCTCTGGCGTCTGCATATGCCCGCGCCCGAGGTGCAGACCGCATGTCATCTTTTGGGGACTTTGTCGCCCTCTCGGCACCTTGCGACCTTGCTACTGCCCGTATCATCTCGCGTGAAGTGTCTGATGGGATCATCGCCCCAGGATATTCGGATGAGGCCTTGGATGTCCTCAAAAAGAAGAAGGCAGGCAAATACTGCGTCCTTGAGGTACTTTCGTTTTTTTCTTGTGTTTTACGCGTCAGGAAGTAATCTCTTTCGTAGATTGACCCCTCATATGTTCCTTCCGATATCGAGACCAAGCAGGTCTATGGAGTACATCTCAGACAGAAGAGAAACGACAGCAAGATCGACGCCAAGCTGTTCGAGAACATTGTTACCAAAAACAAGGAGGTCAGTCGAGAACTGTCTTTCAATCTCGGACCAAAAACTGATCTCCAAGCCAGCTCCCTTCGGCAGCCGTAACTGACTTGATCGTGGCCACTCTCGCCTTGAAATATACCCAATCCAACAGCGTCGCATACGCCTTCCACGGATCCATCATCGGTATCGGAGCCGGCCAACAATCACGCATTCATTGCACACGCCTCGCAGGAGGCAAGGCCGATCTCTGGTGGCTCCGCCACCACCCCCGCGTACTCGCCTTGCCATTCAAGAAAGGCGCCAAGCGTGCGGAGAAGGCCAACGCCATCGATCTCTTCGTCTCTGGAGAGCTGTTGGAAGGCGGCGAGAAGGCACAGTGGGAAAGCATGTTTGAGGGGGTCCCGGAGCCGCTCAAGGATGAAGAGAAGAAGGAGTGGGCCGCGAAGCTGGATGGGGTGACGTGCTCAAGCGATGCGTTCTTCCCCTTCCCTGATAACGTGCATCGTGCAAGGAAGAGCGGGGTGAAGTATCTTGCTGCTGCGAGTGGGAGCGTCATGGACGCGGAGTGCATCAAGGCTGCTGATGAGCATGGGATGGTGTTCGCTCATACTTCATTGAGGCTTTTCCATCATTAGAAGTGGGGGACGCAAGAAGGAAATCATAGTGTACAAGTATTTTAGAGCGGGATCTATGTGTTTGTTCTAGATGTTCAATTGTTTTTATGTAACTGTTCTCGTTCGGCCAGCAAGCTTTTACCCCAATCTTGTACTTGAGAGTGCTGGATGTTTGGTATACTGTTGTTGAAGAAGGGCTGGAGAGTGGTTGTGCTGTGGGCGCGTTCGTATTCTAGAGCTAAAACCTGATTTGATATCGTGAAACCTGCAAATAAAATGTATGAACCTTGCGATGCCATCTCGAACCGGTCGAGGTCTAGGTGATATCTATCAGACAAGGTATAACAGAAGAGCGCAGAAACGCCAAAACACCTTTGACAAATTTCGCTTCTGCCGATTGACCGTCTTCATATTCCTGTCGACGGAAAATCAAAATGGCAAAGCCTTAAGAATTGTCATATATGTTCATAGCCTACCTGCCATAATGATGTTATTCTTTGTGCAGCAGGGCTATCATGCAGCATATCGTGGGTGAAGTTGTGCATAGCTTCCTGACAAATGGAAATAACACAACACAAGCGATGCTCAGCACTTATAAAAAAGATTACAATCAAATACTCACAGCTTCAAGCCTATGCTTCTCGGCCTTGGGAATGCCTTCACTCGGTGTGATGTCTCCCACTTCGGGTAGAACGCGAATATTGAGCTTTTGATTGAAGTCAAACAATTATCTCACCTTGAGCTTCGGCGAGATCGTGCACTAGTGCCATCATAACACACCTGATAATCAAAGGTTTATGGCTTAGTATGTCCGCCTTGAAAAGAATGTATGCTTGGTGTGTTTGACGAACTTGGAAACGTCCAGTTGCGTATCATCGCATAGCATTGCGAGCACAGCCATTCTATACATATGATCGGAAATGCTTGAACAGTTCAGCACCGGAGCGGTGAGGCATAACGCGTAGATTGTGCGGACCTTTCGGGGTTTGGGATCTATCAAACCCTGGAGTCATTAATTCTTATTTCGAGGCCTTTAGAGAAAATGGACCTTATGATTGACCCATCCAGTCCGTTTCTGTGTCTGTGGAATATATCCTGTCGTTCGGTAGCGGTTTCGCCATCATGTATGCTGCTCGTTCACCTTTAATCGTTCAATTACATGGATGAAAGCAAGTCTATCCTTGGATTTGTCGCCCGATTGAACATATAGAGGAGGAAACGTGCGTTTAGTCCCAGAATCAAGCATTACGGCGTTGCCTAAATCATTCATTGAATGTGATATGAGTAAGTTTGCAAATCTTCGGTCACTTTCGCGCGATGGAGGAGAAATGCCGTGTAACAGGGGTTAATGACACAACTAATTCGGGTTTGGTGGAAGGTACCTACAGCTTGCGAACCAAATACTCATAGGACATCTTGTCCTCGTCTTGTCCGTGAACAACACTCCGTGCACTCCTGCCGGCGCTAAAAGTCATGTTGTCCTTGTCATTCATTCGATGTGAATTCTAGAATGCTGAGCCCTGCATTAAGTTGGCATAGAACCAATGCCATCAAGTTCCTATCCTCTTCACGCGATCACAGCCTTTTATCCAATCTACATTGGCACATCTCATTGGGTATGCCATTCCAAATTATGATACACGTTTTGGTGGAATGATGGCAGTTTTTCTTTATACGATGTCATATATATACTTATGTATTGTAGGTGAAAGAGATGTGGAAGAAAAGGCGGTAGTCGAGAAGAAAAAGCTAGTATGGTCGGTTACAAGTCGTGAGAAGGAAATGATTTGTCAAAGTAAACCTTGGGCTCCTAGACTACTGTACTCGCTGAGGGTTTCAAGGCTATTGGGCCCCGCATGGGCCAGCGGGAGGCAGTGGAGTGTTGGTGATGATAATATCCTTATTGGGAATCAGTGATTTTGGCGTATTTATAACCTGTTCTCAAGAAATTCCTAAGCCGGGTATTTGGTCGACATCTTGCTCGCGGTCTGCCACGATGAGCAGCTACTTTTCACGCTCCCGATACGACAGGGTACACTCCGAAGAAAAGGGTCTGCCAGGATCGTCCAAAAGGACAGCCATGTCATCAGGGTTCAAATTTCCGAAACGCTATGGTCGCCTCCTCCTCACGGCTGTTGTGTTGCTGGGACTCTGGTTATTCTTCCGCTCTGAGATTCTCCCTCAAGATGATTCCGTAATTCCGTACCCTGAAGTCCAAGACATAGGATCAAAAAAGTACCCTCCGCTGTATGAGCGGTATAGAGAGTACGAGAACCGCCTGCCAACGCAGGAGGGCTTGTCGGAGCGAAAGTATATCTTCTTCCAGAACCACCAGTATGGGTGTGGTTGGGGAAACGCGTTGCAGGACATGATTTTTAGTACACTCATTGCAACTGGGTCGAATCGCGGGTAAGCCAGATTTTCTTCGTCGAATGAGCATTGTCCAACTGACTCTTTTGACAGGTTTGTGCGGCACGACTATACGTGGTCTTATGGGTCGAAATACGCTGACTACAATGGGAAGAAGATACCCTCCAGCATCCCGGTGTCTACTATGCTGAGTGGTGCGCTGTCCAGCCAACCGGCTACGAATGAAACTGAACATCCGTCACAGGTTACCTCCTTGGTCTACCCCTTCACCACGGGAATGAGACTCTTCCCATTCCCCTCTACCACTACGAACAAATATGCCCTCCTAAAGATCGCGTCCTCGTCAACCGAACATCTGTGGAAGAATTCCGGAAACTCGATCCATCGAAAATCTGGGACTTAGGCGAGATGACGGGGAAAGATGTCCTGGCTGCGTGGCTTGAACGGTTAGAGCAACCCGACTTGGTGAATGAGCGATGCCTCGAAGTGAGGATGCCCAGTGCGTTAGTGTTCGACATCTGGCTTCTGGGCACCTCCCGCATCCAAAGCCTCTGGGACACTGTAGCCAATGCTCCAGTGCTCACAGGCTGGGCCTGGTCTCCACTCGTCTACCGAGCATACGAAAAGAACCGCGACATCATCGTTCCAAGACTCAGCGGAATATTAAAGCGGGCCGTAGTTGCTACTGGTCTGTCAAACACCCCTTCGTTAACGGGCGTGAGAGACGACAACGTCCCACTGCCGCTTCTCACACTCCATCTCAGGAGAGGTGACTACGAAGGCCATTGTGAACATCTCGCGGAATGGTCATCCTCCTACACCGGACAAAACTCTTTCCCGGAATTCGCTGACAAAGACGGCTTTGTGGTTCCTCGCGTCGTTGAGGGTAGTAAACCCGAGGATGCGAAGCCAGGAGATCCTCCTCTATTGTCGTCACAGGAGGAAAAGAAGAAATATTATATGAAGCACTGTTATCCGGATATCTCACAGGTGGTCACGAGAGTCAGAGAGGTTGTGCATGATTATGAACATGCTGTTCGCACAGGGGATGGGAAGAAGCGGGGTCAGGATCATTTGGAGGAAAGATCAGCAAGAGATGTCGAGGAAACCTTGTCGAGCCGGAAATCGGACAGGAAGTCACTTGGGAATGAAACACTTAGAGGGATCTTCATCATGACTAACGGAGACCGGGAGTACTTGAAGGAGGTCAAGAAAGCTCTATCAGACGACGCTGAACGTTCGAAACAGGAGGGCTCGGGTAAAAAGGACGACTGGGATTTCGAATGGACATGGGAGAATATCGCAACGAGCCGTGATATGGAGTTGGGCTGGGAGGAGAAAACTGTTGGGCAGGCAGTGGATATGTATGTTGCGCAGAGGTCCGAAGTGTTCGTTGGGAACGGGGTATGTGTCTTTCTCTTTCGTCTGGAGGAAGACTTCGATACTGATCTTGTCATTGTTCCATGCCGCTCTTGATTTAGTTCTCGAGTTTGACGGGGAACATTGTGATGTTGCGGATGTTCGCCAAGCTTGATCCAGTTCAGATTCGATTTTGGTGAAATGCGAACTAGGTTCGAATCCAAAACTTCGTATCTCGGAGGGTGGTCATGGACGGCAATCTCCCCGGTGTTTTAGAGCTCTCTTGGCTTCCAGTTAGGCAAGGAAGCTATGCCGAGGATGTGTTGCTTCATCTTGATACTGTTGTTACTTTTGCTCTCGTGGATGCGGACTAGTTATTATTATTTTGTATAGATAGTCAATTTCTTAATACTAGGCATGTTTTACTAACCTACAAGGAAACCAGCCATCAAAATGTAGGCTACCGAACCAATTCGACTTGCCCGGGAAGTCCACACTGAAACTCAGAACAGGTTTATCGAACTCGCATCATCCATGGCTCTATGTAAAAAGAAAATATCTGTAGTATCATGGGATGCTTGGGAGCCAAACGCCGGTGTATGTATCATGCGGGGTTCAATACTTATTCCCACCAAAAACATTGACATTATTGATCACAATTGCTATAAGCGTAATGATGCATCATCTTGGTCTCGTCCTTGACTCTTTCACTTTCTCGCTGCGCAGGTTTCGCCGATACCCAGGTCTCCCAAAACGATGAATCGACATTTCCTGCAGCGACGTTGGCGCGGCTATACATGGCTGCCATCCTCCAGCTCCAACCTCTCTCCTCTTACTCGGAGTACGAAGGACTCTCGAATGTCAGAGAAGGGACACCACGGACGAACGCAAGGACTGCGGCTTCCCAAACGTTACGCGCGCCTCATCGTGGGGGTATTCGTCTGCGCAATTCTTTGGCTTTTCTTCGTTGACTTTGAAGAGAAACTTGGGAGACTTAATACTGCAGAAAGTCCACCCACGAACGGCACACTGCCATATCCTACAGTGCAGTTAACACCTCCGTGGTCGTTTGGCCCACCCCTTCCGCCGTTATACAACGCGTACCGGCAGTATGAGGATAGCCTGTCAAGGGAGGTCGAAGGGGACCGTTCAAAAAAGTATATCTTCTTTGCTAATCATGCTGGTGCATGCGGGTGGGGTAATACGTTGCAGGGGATGATTTTCGAGACTTTGGTAGCCTCGGAGGCGGGTCGTGGGTAAGTACATTGGTGCAAGCTGCCTTTATACCACTAATGCAAGTTGTAGATTCGTGTTTGATGACTATACCTGGGAGGACAGAGGCAATCCGTACGCTAAATTCCGAGGGAAGATTATCCCGTCATTGATACCTCAATCCGCCTTCGTGACTGGTATGTCTCTGTATATCCTCATCTAGTTATCTAAATAGTGGCTCGTCCTCTAGGGTACATTTTGGGCCTCGACTCGAGGGAAAACGGTACAAAATCAATATCCAGCAGGGTCTTCAATCGAATATGTCCTCGAGAAGAGCGTGTCATGATTGATCGCGGTGCTGTCGAGGCTTTCCTCCAGACGCTTCCCGGAAACAAGATCAGTTCTTTGGGAGACAGCAGTGTTACAGGGAAGATGATACTTGATTCATGGCTCGCGTTTCTGGAGTCTCCGAAAATGAAAGACGTCCGATGCGTTGAGGTGAAGAAGTGGACATGGCACGTCTTTGACATCTGGTCAGTGTTCATTGCTGCCCCTCTCAAAAGTATTGTTTGACACATGGATGCACAGGTTTTTCGGCAATGTACAGCGTATGCTTGACGTCTGGGAGACGCTCAAAAACTCACCCGTTCTCAATCACTTCGAGTGGTCTCCGCTTATTCACGGAGCCTTCGAGAAGAACCGAAATCTATTCCTTTCAGCACGATACGCCATTGTCTTGAAAGCTGCGACCCCTCAGAATGGAATACACGACATCAAGAGCGCCGCGACAGTCGGCGCGCAGCAAAAATCCGCAGTCACTATGCATGATGATCTTGCAGCAAATAGCACAACACCCCTTCCCATTCTAGCTATCCACCTCCGCAGAGGAGATTTCAAGGAACACTGTTTCAACCTCGCGGAATGGAATGCGGAGTACTCGGGTTTCAACGCATTCCCTGTTTTCGCTGAACACGACAGCTTCCGTGTTCCTCGTATTGTCGAAGGGAGCACAGGTGACTACAACGACCAGAAAGCGGGAGAGACGCCTATAGTACCCTCCGTAAGGGAGAAGCAAAATTACTATCTGAGGCATTGTTATCCGGATATCAAGCTACTCGTGACAAGGGTTCGGGAGGTCGTTCATGACTATGAGAACCTCCTCCGTTCGAAGGAAGGTGAACCTAGGAAACCACGTGCATCTCTCGCAAACAAGAGGCTCAAGAAAATTTATGTTATGACGAACGGAGACCGCAAAGTGTTGGATGAGATGAAGACGGCTCTTATGAACGATGCGGAAGACTCAAAGAATGGAACGGGCGAGTGGGAGTTTGAATGGACATGGGAGGGGATATCGACGAGCCGCGATCTTGATCTGGGATATGAGGAGAAACCTGTTGCTCAAGCATTGGATGTCGCAGTTGCAAGAAGGGCTACACTTTTCATTGGCAACGGGGCACGTTTTTCATTCCCTTTTCATACCTTGAAGAAAGCTGATTAATATCTACATTCTTGCAGTTCTCTAGTCTCACCTCCAACGTCGTAATGTTCCGTTTGCATGGCGGGTTGGAACCTCTTCAGACACGCTTTTTATGACAACACATTCCATTGGGGGTGGAGGCAAGATCGCAAACTTTTGCGAATATATAACTATCTATATACCCTGAAGCTGCGAATTGTGGAAAGGGCTTTCAATGCTATCTATCAATGTTTGTACTGTAGCCTAATTACGTTAACGTCTAATCTTCTGTAATATCAAACACGCGCCGCTCTCGTCGCGGCTACGTATCATGGGCCATGACATGATGGCCAAGACGGTGTCCTATTAAATTTCAGACTTCAACGCCGCCACGTCGGACGCGTACGTTCATGGACAGTTTCAGTGAGCGGCGTTACTTGCCCTTACCGCATTCAGGTATACTCGCAAGAATACGCAGACAGGCACAGGGCGCCGTCAGTATTGCCAGAAAAGAAGTCAGGTCGCTCCCAGCTTACTCCTAGCTCACATCTTGCAAACAAATCGTTCACAATGAAAGCTTGAGCGCGCAGAGCTTACCGACTAGAAACCACATTGGGCATAAGGCGCCTGCAGAACGATAACACGGAGTATTTTCAGCATAAATAAGAGAGCACATGATTCCTTAATCTTAAACTATTTGGATGTCGCACATTGGTTGCACGAATCACTTCCATTAGGAGCATGCCAATGCGCCGAACGAAGAGAGAGAGGGTGCTCAAAGTCTAAACTGACAGGTATCCTGTCTAAATATAGCTCAATGGCAGGCGCTCAGAGTGTGCTTGCTCTGAGTGAGTGAGTGAAGTCTTGGGCGTTTGAGCATTGGTCCATTGCTACTTACCGACCAACAATCGCTAACAACTTGGTCACGTATGACCGGCCACCGGTGTCAAAGCTGATCTGTTTGTGCCAACTTGACACAAACAGCTCAGCTCGTTTGCTTAATTAATTGGAGCTGTTGTGGATTGTTCATGATGTTGTTGTGATGTTGCTACTACAAAACACCCCCCCGCCCCTTGGCCCGCCCCTTGGGCCACCCCGTCATATGAGCCAGTTGCAAATATCTCGCCACTGCATGCTCCATTCCTCTTGAAATTTTGGGTAGCCACACTCGCAGACTATGCCAACACAATCATACCATTTACTCAGTGAAAATTGACTGTGGAAAGGTAGTCAAGTTGACGGGGTCCAGTCACACCTGCCGATGATTGTCGTGTCGGACATACAATGCGACTGATGCCAAGATCAAGTGCGCGCCACTCAACTTGAACAATCCAGCATTCGCGGAACGAAACGAGCGAATGCATAGACGCACACTCCACACATCATCAATTCCGCAGATCATTTATATCATACGAAGGTTCTTATAGTATCCCCCATTAGCTCTCATAATTGACAGATCTTGCGTGTACGGCGATTGTGCCAGCGCGATAGGATCTTCTGAGAACAGCTCGTCAGTAGGCCATCTGAGCGCGCCCAGTCGAGCCGTTCGGAGTTTTGGACTTCACGCGGGCCACATGTGTGACCTGGCTCATTTGACGGGGTGCTACGGGGTGGCCCAGGGGAGGGGAGTGTTAGTATGTTGCCTTGATGTTGCCCAGATACATGTTGTCTCATGCGCAGCTTAACCGACTGGCTCAGCTCAGCTTCGGTAAGTACTCTTAGGGCTCGGCTTTGCGGAGGCTCTTCGTTCGGGTTGCATGGGCTTCCCCTACTCTCCTGGTTTCATCACGCTAACTGCAACGATGTATAAAGTACTGGGCGACCTCTGGCACCGTCGCGCCCTCGACTACACCATCCCCCCCGCACCCGATAATCTAGTCAACATGGTTGTGACTCGGACTGAGTCTATCCGACGTGGTTTTTGGGCGATACTACGCGTTCTCAGACGCTATGCTTTGCTGATTGTTGCTTTATTGACGTGTGCTCCAATCTATCGCTGGTACTTCAAATCCAGTGCTGTCACAGATCCCTATCACAGCACGCATTGCTATCAACATACCCGAGGAGGTATCTGTCCGTACCCTCAACCGCAGGACGCTCCGCCGAGGAGACAAAGAACGGGGATGCCTCCGCTCTACGAGGCGTATATGGACTTTGAAAATCATCTTACCAAACAAGTCGAAGGCAATACACCCGCAAGGAAATATATTTACTTCGCCAACCACCTGACCAACTGTGGATGGGGCAATGTGTTACAGGAAGTCATCTTCAGTTCATTGGTTGCATCGGGGCTGGACCGCGGGTGCGTGATTGGGAATATAATATAATGTTCAACTATCGTTTGTTAATAATGACTTAGGTTTGTATATGATGATTATATAGTAGAGCGCAGCACGGAACCATATTCACGATCATATAACGGGAAAATTATCCCATCTATTATCCCCCATTCTGCAATGATCAATGGTAAGTACACTTCTTCATCAAAAAAACTGGACTTTCGATTTCTTACAAACTGAAAGGGTACTTGGTTGGCCTTGACTCCCGCGGCCTCAACAGAAATGAAAACAACGAAACTCTTGCGATTTCTCGCAGAGTGTACGAGCGCATATGTCCACCTAGTGAACGTGTCTATATTCACCTTGAGTCAGTAGAAGCTCACCTTCGAAGTGTCACGTCCAACCCGACGGCTTCACTTAATGACGCATCCGGAAAATCCATACTCGATGCATGGCTTGCTCGGTTAAGTCAACCGGATGTCAAAGATGCTCGTTGTATGCAGGTGAGAGACGACAGCCCTCACGTTTTCAATATTGTGTAAGTTGCAGTCGCTCCATCTCAAAAGACGACGAAATCTCATCGATGTTTCCTTGAGCCAGGTTCTTCGGAACGACATACATGCAGGATTTATGGAAAACACTGTCCACCTCACCAGTACTTACTAACTGGGCTTGGTCTCCTCTCGTGTACCGCGCACTAGAACAGAACAGACGATTGTTTATCTCAGATTCGAAACAACCCGCGGAGACATCGCCTCTGTCGACAGAATCTCCTCCATGGCACATTTCCTGGATAAAAACAGCCGCACCTCTACCTCTCCTCACACTTCACCTCCGACGAGGAGATTTCAAAGACCACTGCCCACATCTCGCCGACATGGCGTCTAACTACACTGGATTTGCGACTTTCCCCGAATTTTCCGCCCGAGACCCTTTCGTCGTCCCACTTCTCGTTTCAAAGGACTCCACTGAATCTCCTGTGCGACACTCACCTAAAGATATTCCCATCGTTGAGTCTAAGGAGGAGCTATACCGCTATTATGCTCCTCACTGTTACCCCGATGTCAAGCAAATCGTGCAGAGAGTCAGGGAAGTTTTACACGATTATGAAAAGTTTCTTCGTGGCGCGGATATAGGGACAGGGAAGGGATCAAGCTTCGAGAAAGCCAGAGCCGAAGAGGAAAGAGATCGCACTGTCCCAGATAGCTCTCAAGAGAGGAGGGGTATGGCCGGTTGGAGTTGGAAGCAAAAGGCGGTGGACATAGGCAACGCCAGCCCATTAAGGAAATCCCTAGCAAATCAAACTCTCAAGAAGATATTTATCATGTCGAACGGCGATTCAGATTTTCTCAAGCAAGTC
Source organism: Crassisporium funariophilum (assembly GCA_014925845.1). NCBI lineage: Eukaryota > Fungi > Basidiomycota > Agaricomycetes > Agaricales > Crassisporiaceae > Crassisporium > Crassisporium funariophilum. The sequence goes on from JACGCL010000005.1 coordinate 2,087,052, forward strand.
AAAGACGCGTTACTGGAAGATGCGGAAGATTCAAGAAATCCAGAAAAATCTGCTGCATGGGGTTTTCAATGGGAGTGGGAGGTGGTTTCAACGAGCCGCGATCTCGTGCTTGGTTGGGAGGAAGCGCCAGTGGGGCGCGCGTTGGATATGTATGTGGCTCATAGGTCGGAGTTGTTCCTCGGCAATGGGGTACGTTTGCCTGCTCATTGTTTCATTTTGCCGTAGAGCTACACTGATTTTAACGGTTGACTTCTTCTGTAGTTCTCAAGTTTGACAGGTAATGTTGTGATGCTACGGAAGATGGGCCCCTTCGATCCTGTCCAGACGAGGTTCTGGTAAAGTCTTTCAATGGGCTCACAGGAGGTAATATACATCAAGAGACGTGATAGTACACTTGATTAATTTAGACGCTCAATATATAATATGCGCTCACTAAAGGATCTAATGTTCGTCGGGAGTCCGGATGCTACTATGCTCGATTTTTGAGGTCAGGGCACTTTTGTCCTCTAAGGTTTGTTGCAAAGGCGGTTGTAGCGAGCAAAGAGCAAATGAACACGTACGTCGAGATACTCCGAGATTGCCGCCTCTGCTTTCGCTGTGAACGGTAACTCGTCGATTTCAAGTACTTTTTCTAGGGCGGACCTCAATTCCTCGTTGGACCCAAACCCGCGGAGCATGAATGTCAAGCATTTCAGGCTCCAGTTCTACTTGTGCTGGATTTCACACGAAGATGATTTCGCTGTAATCTAGTTTGTCCAAACTGCTCGATTTTCTCAAGCCATGTGAGATTTGACTGATTCTGAAATTCATTTGGCCCTAGAGATGTAGTTCATACATCGTAGAGCGAAAGGGCATACCTTTCACTCAACAAAATACAAGCCAGATCTATTTTGATCCTCATGAAAAATGCGTGGTTTCAACGTAGTTCGGCGACGCGGAGGTGGAGAAGATGGAGACCATGTCCGTCAATTGAATGCTCGTCATCATTGAGGAATAACAGGAACGTGACCAAGTCAAGGCAAAAGACATCCAATCCGAAAATATATGGCATCACTGTGGATTGAACACAGGACCTTCAGAATACAATGTTTTTATACACTTCAGTCTGCTGCTCTCCCAACTGAGCTACGACGCCGATGTTATATTGCCGAGCTGAGCAGTTATTACATGACAGACCTAGCCAAAGAGTGTGGCGCATGGAAGCTCATATTAGGCTCCAGCCAATCTGTTTCGCGATTTCTCTGAGCCCAAAGTCGATTTTGTCGGTCTCTAGCCTTCGTCGTCGGAGATTGTCAACGACACAAGAGATGAGAGCTTGGTGATTGTGGGATGGCCCGGACCGCGCAGATTAATGAATGACATGCGTGTTGTCCCCGATGATATTAAGGTTGCCCGCAGCTACACCGCGTATACGTATACCTAGCGTAACTAAAAATGTAGGAGATGAGGACCAAGGACCGAGGTCTATGAGTGGTATCTGCCCATTACGGCATCATGGACTGAGTCAGAGAGATTAAGTCGACCAATAGCATTCGCTCCGATGTGCGAAGGCTGAAGCCAAGTTGGTCGAAATCTGTGCTTGGCCAGTCACATAGACAATAACTTAGCTCTAAGGTCTGAGCATCTCGGAGAGAAGGACACCCGTGGCATGTGAGGCTTGGGGTGAGAAACCTTATGTTGTAGATTGGCGCAGGTCGAGCGTGATAGTTGCTCCAAGAGCGCACTAGCACATATAAGGCCATTGCTGTCAGCCGGAGACGAGACGGTCCGTGATACGAGGTGAACAACCCCATCTTATGAAGGTGAGAAAGGCTGGGAGGCTGCCAATTGGCCACTGAGAAAAACGTTTATTTCATTGTGCGCTAGCGCAGTGAGAACTATTTATCACTGACATCTCAGCTGGTCTGGTGCGAGAGAAGGACACGCTGACCGGAGTGCAGACGGTCCGTGAAATGAACTGAAGATCCTTGGCCTGTCGATGTCAGTTTGAAAGGTAGGGTCCACTGGCATGAGGATCTGACTGATATTACGAGAGACATTGTATGAAGAACACACGCATACCTTGTCTGATCGTGTCTCCTTTGTATTTCTCCGGAATTACTTGAGAGACGTTCAAAAACTGAACTGACAAAACAAGGCTCGTCACATTCCATAATGGCGGTGGAAGGAAGGACCAACACTGATGGCACAGGTCCATTCAAATTATGTCGTTACTTGAGACCGCAACCAGACATGCGCATTGTCTGTGGCTGCAAAGTTTCTCCGACATTAAATTGTGAAAGAGACGCACGCTAGATGCGCTCGTTATGTTAGTCTCGACACGAGAAGGTACGAAGGGGAAAAAAGGAAGGACTGTGCCAACTCGCACGCACACATTGTTCGTCTGTCTGCTCAATCTCTCCGAGATTGGATTGTGAAAAGAGACGCGAGTCAGAGGGTGTCCCTCGTACAGACAGTGCACACTGCATCATACTCTTTCTCAAACCAGCCGCTCTGATAATCATTGAAAATCTATTCCATGACAAGTCCTTTCTTTCTCCGGAATTAAGATGTGAAACAGACGCTATTCAAATCTCTCTCTGTGTATCATATCTTTAAATTCTCAACACAGCTAGCTGAGCTGATATACACACGAACAATTATGTCGCAGTGGAATGTTTCCGGAAAATATCAAGTGCGCGCCAGGTTGATAGGCTTTTACCGCCACTAGCGTAGAGCCAAAGTCACGTAGAGTCAATAATACACACGCTCAGACTAAGTAAGTAACAACCTACACCAGGCCATTCATTTGGATAGTTGTGTTACGACACCCCACGAGGACGAGGACTCAAGACGATAGCAAGACAAATGAAATGTGTACCTCGTCTGTAGTTGCATGATTTCTCCGAGATTAAATTGTGATAAGAGACTACTTGGTTGATATCTAGACTATGCCCTACTAACACTCCCCCCCCCCTGGGCCACCCCGTCAAATGGGCCAGTTGCAAATATCTCGCCACTGGATGCTCCGTTCCTCCTGAAATTTTGGGTAGCCACACTCGTAGTCTATTTCAACACAATCATAACATTTTTTCAGTCGAAATCGACGGTGGAAAGGTAGTCAACTTGACGGGGTCCAGTCACACCTGCCGATGATTGCCGTGTCGGACATGGTATCGGCAATGCGACTGATGCCAAGAACAAGTGCCAATTATGGAAGGGACGCGTCGCGTCGCGTTCGCGCCACTCACTTAAACAATGCCAGCAGTTCGCGGAACGAAACGAGCGATTGCACGGGGAGTTTGTGATCCTGTATATGAGTCACGAATTCAGCAGGCATTGTCTGGGGTGGTCACAGGAACATATAAATCTTTGAACAAAGCTGCAAGAGCTTTAGGAGTAAGTGATCATATGCAAAGGAATGTAATTCTTGCGCTTATTGTATTCTAAGATTTCATCATCCACGTTGAAGCGTCGTGCATCTGGCAAGTCCGGCAGCATGGCGGCGGCAAAACAACGTCAACAAATGCTTAATCCGGAACAAGAAACCGCGTTGCTTGATTGGGTCGGGCAAAAGGCGGCGGAGGCAATGCCTTACACAGATGAGACGCTTCGATGTCACGCAAGCACATTGGCTGGGAAACCAATCGGAAAGCATTGGGTTGAGCGCTTCAAGAAGCGGCATCCCCAGATTATATCTGCAAAGTCTGCCAAGCTGGACCCCAAACGAGCAGACCATTTTAACAGATCCGTCATTATGGACTTTTTCGAAAAATGGACAAATCTTGTGGAGGAGCGGGGTGGAATACCCCCAGAGCACATATGGAACATGGATGAAAAAGGCATTCAAATGGGAGGTGGACGCAAAAATAACGGAAAAAAATACCTCTTTTTCCGAAACAGCAAGGATCGCTATCAGATTGCAAGTGACAACCTCGAATTAGTTACAATTCTTGAATGTGTCTCCGCGGCTGGTGGACAAGTGCCACCATCATTCGTTCTAACAGACGGAGGACTACCGGACCTACGTGATATCCCAGATGAGTCCTGGGGAAGGTAAAATCCTCTTCGTTAATTTTTATGTATTGATGTTGAATTGTTTCAATAGTTTGTATAGGTCGGCATCTGGATGGACCGATTCGGAGAACTGCAAGAACTGGATCCGAGAGGTCTTCTATCCCGCTGCAAGACAACAGCGTGTTGACGAAAATAAACCGGTTGTGCTTTTAATGGATGGCCACGAAACACATGAAGCTCATCCAATCAAGCGTGTTATCTACGAGCTCATGGACGACATGGAGATTATTGTATTCTGTTTTCCATCGAAATGCACCCACAAGCTCCAGCCGCTTGACGTGACTGTATTTTCTGGAGTGCAGCGGGAGTGGCAAAGAATATGCTACGAAGCAATTGCAGAGAACTTGCCTATAAATCGGTATACAGTCATCCCCGAATACCTTAAAGCAAGATCTCGATGCATCACAAAAGAATTAATTCAATCGGCGTTTGTCAAGACAGGTATTTGGCCGATCAATCCAGACGTCTTCACCGACCAGGACTTCGCACCCAGTAATACAACATCTACTAAAGCTCATGTCCCCGATTCCTTTCCTACCGAAGTTCGTTCCTTGTCTCCCGCAATTCCGACCGATCTCGAGGATGATTCAGACTTTGATTCAACCTACAATCCCATGGATCTCGGAGAAGATGATCTCAGTGGAAATCTCACCGATTCCGATATCTTGGATGCTGAGTGTAACACTCACGCTCCTTCGCAAAGTTCATCTAGTGGACGATCAGGCCTCGTTGAATTGCTCAGCAGAATCGAGTCAAAAGTCACCGAAAACCTTCATCTCACGCGATCTCTAAGTGCCGACGGAGCAAACCATATTAATTGTCCACCAATTACCTCATTGGATCACGATAAATCTTTGACTCGAGAAGATATGTTTGCAGCACTCCGTGATGCACGAGCACAACTGGCATGGACATACCAGGCCATGGAAGGTTACAAGGCCGAGGCTTCTGCTGCAGGTGCGCACTGCACAGTGCTTCAAAAGGAAGTTGAGGACTTGCGTAAAAAATTTGCTAACGAAAAAAAAACTAAACGGCGAGGTTCAACAAAAGTCAAGGCACGTTTCGTTACCTCTGCCGGGCTGCGCAATGAATTTGCAGGCTTAGACGCTGAATATATCGAGCGGGAGAAAGCGGCTACAGAAAAGCAAAAGCAGAAAGATGCCGATTCCACCGCGCGTGCGAATCGCATTGCCATAAATGCGATCCAACAGGTGTTCTCGAAGCCTCTCTCTTCCTACAAGCTCAAGGAAGAATTTCAATCGCTGGCCCGTGCCCTTGAGCTTTCTGACCTCGGGACAAAAGACGAAATTGTATCTCGCATCAAACAGCACACAAACGAGCATCCTGAGCTCGCTAGCAACCCCCGATTTTCAGGCTTATTCTCACAAGCAGGCCAAGTTACTCGACGTTGCCCAATGGCTCAAATTGATCCTCCGGAAGTATCAACATCTACTTCCACCCATGCTAATGAAAGTAATATCTTCCCATCCTTACTCTACTCACCTCCTAATCCAGGTGCTAATCATTTTCGTTCTAATTCTTATGTGCCGTTGTCATATAATCACCTACCATCTTCTACTTTAGATTCTCAAAACACTTCCTTAAACTCACACTCCACAAGTCATCAATTCCCCAGATCATTCATACCATACGAAGATCTTTACAGTATCCCCCATTAGCTCCCTTAATTGACATATCTTGCGAGTACGGCGATTGTGGCAGCGCGATAGGATCTTGTGAGTACAGCGGCCATTTGAGCGCCTGCCCCAGTCGAGCCGTTCGGAGATTGAACTTCACCTGTGACGCATGTGTGACCTGGCCCATTTGACGGGGTGGCCCAGGGGGGGGGGGAGTGTTAGTATTCACGGCGAAAATCAGCCAAAGTCGCGCAGAATTTATATTATAATCGTAACGCCACGCCACGCTCAGACTAAGTCATGACGCACTAGCGAGCGCAAAGACTCAGCTTCAGGTTCGGAGAGATAGCGGACGGTGTGAGTGTGAGTGAGTGAGTGAGTGAGTGCGAGTTTATTTTTATTATGAGGTCCCGGTGATCGTGAGGAGTGTGAGTTGAGAGATGGGAGATGTGAGAATCTGGAAGAGCCTTGACGGGAAAGCATCTGACGTAGAGGGAGATTCCGCGTCATTAATTTAATTATGTATGATACTGTCCCGATGGGAAGACTCCTTATAGAATTAGAAACCGCCGCATCTCATCGTCCTTGGTGTTGTTTTTAGTCGTGTGTTCCGCCGATATTACATTAAATTTGGCGATCCTATATATTAAAACACAGTTGCTCTTGCTGACATAATAATGTTACCTAATAGGCGGACTTTGAAAACTCAGCCTGTGCTGCGGTCAAAGGCAAAGGCTTCTGAGTCAAACAGGGTGCAACACACACACGACGTGTCATCATTGCAAATCCTACCCACATTACCTCCATCCAACCCATTGGGCCACATTCGCACAACAATCCACACTTTGTTGGCCTTTTTCACATACCTCAAAAGCCTTTCAACCCCTATACCGCATAATTTGGGCTGTTTCTGCTGTTTCATCCAAGGTAAAGCCTAAATACTTCGGTTTTTTGGGCCTTTTTTCGGTTCTGAAGATGCCTTTCCAGTGTTCTCTGCACCTGTTACTGTACATTTGGAGGGGTTGTTAGTGATTCAAGGTAAGCTATGGCTCATTGAGGTCACATCCATGTTCTTATGAACTGCAGATCACTTTCCCCTGACTTTGTTTTGCTTTTGGTGGTGAATTTCGCTTTTTTTTGGCTGTTGTAAGGTGTGTCATCTGGATCTTTGGGATTTCACCTGCTCTAACACTTTCATCCAGATCTTCTCTGTGGTCAGTCACCACACCTGCCTCTTTCTTCTGAAAAGCTCAGATCAAAACAGGATTCTGGCTCTTGGACCCCCTCTCCTGGACTCTCTGGACTCTCTGGACTCTCTGGACTCTCTGGGCTCTCTGGCTGCTTTGGACTCTCTGGACCCTCTTCTTAGAGCTGGGGTGTGGTTAAGCTGCCTGCTGCAGCCGTCTTTGCATCAGGTCTTTGGAGAGATTAGAAGATCAAGGTGAAGCTCTGAAAAGTCCTACCTCCCTGGCCTCTCTTTCACAGAGTGTTTGCCGGTTGACTAAAGACCTTTTGGTCTGGACCTCTTTCTGAGCACAGCTTGCAGGGAGATTGGTTGGCGGGCTTACAGTTGCCTCCCCTTCCCTTTTGGGATTGAATCTCCACTATCAACTGCAGCTGTTGACACCGAATTCGCTTTTCTCTTGCTTTGATCGGATTGCACAGCTGGACCAGAATAGCTTCCACATCTCAGTTCCTGGCTTACAATTGATATAGGCTTGCCATGTAAGTCACTATTGGTATCATTTCTTTTTCCAGAAATGCTCATGATTTTTTTTCAAAGGTCTGAAACGCCACTGAATACTCCTCGGCGTATCCGAATTGCTGCTCAGACCCGAGAGCGTAATGCCCGCACATTAGATAGCCCCCAAACCCGCCGTGTGCCTAATCATTCCCCAAACCCACAAATAGAGCCTCTGCAAATCACTGTTCCTCTGCCTCTTTCTATCTCTGCTGCCACTAACATGGCTCATGGTGACCCATTTGTTACCCATCCTCCTCCTCCCCCTGTGGTCCAATATAATGGCCATGAATATGCACATCTGCCTGCTAATCTTGCCCAACAATTGGCTGCTCTTCCACCAATGCCCACTATACGCCGACGTCGTAGAAACGTTCCCCAAGTATCTACACCACTGCCTCCTGTTCAAAGTGGAAGTAGTACGAGCCTAGCTGCTACATTAATTCCTGCATCCATACCTGTATGTATATTTTTTGAAATTCTGTATAGAGATTATGTAGCTAACCTTGATGGGTTTAGGCTGCCATTTCTGCTGCCCCTGTTCCTGCCCCACGAGGTCGTCGTAGACGCCAACCCTCACCTGTTCCTATCCCTCCTCCTGTAAGTTTCTCTTTCAATTATTTTGACCATACCAATTCTTATGATTAAATTTAGATTCAACCTGTGCCACCTCCTCAACCTGCCAACCTTCCTCCTTTAGCTCCACGTGCTCTTAGACGTCATAATGCCCGTGTCTATAATGATGAAGGAGCTGCACGGAGACCATTTGACCGCACTCAACCTGTCCACTATTTAGGAAGGATGGATGTCAAATGTCAACATTGTGGTGCTTTACATTGGTTGGATGAGCGCCTCTCACATTCTCCCAAAACCTCTCCCAAGTTTGGGATGTGCTGTTTTGATGGAAAGATTGCTTTGCCAAACCTTGAACCACCACCTTTTGAGCTCATTCAACTTCTGACTGGCACCGACAATCTTTCTAAAGATTTTCGCACAAAAATCCGGCAATACAATAATGCACTGGCCATGACATCTGTTGGTGTCAAGCAGGATCATGCAATAAATCGGCATGGTGGAGGTCCTTGGGTCTTCAAGATTCAAGGAAGGCTGTCACATTTCTCAGGCTCTCTCTTGCCAGTGGCGGATAATCCAGTCTATGCCCAACTCTATATTTACGACCCAGCTGAGGCACTCAATCGGCGCATGGCACATCATGCCAATGCAGACTTGGACCGCCAAACTATGCAAGTTCTACAGGACATGCTTTACCGATACCATCCTGGAGTACATCTCTACAAGCAGGCATATGAGCTTACCCGTCACATGAACCCAGAGGATCAGTGCAACATTGCTCTCCGTTTTGACCGTGACTCTGACCGCAGGCGCTACAACCTTCCCACTGCTACTGAGATTGCTGTTATCCTACCTGGAGATGGTGACCAGCCTGCACACACACGTGACATCATTTTACGGCGTAGAGGAGGAGAAGACAATGTCAGAATTAGTGAACTGCATCCATTTTACCATGCACTTCATTATGTTCTTCTCTTTCCAACTGGCCAGCTGGGTTGGCACCCAGATCTTCCCTTCAGAAATGGAGTTGAAGTTGATGATGATGCTCCTGCACGCAATCCCATACCTGATGAGGATGAGGATGAGGGCCAAGCAGTTGCTCCAAGGAAAAATCGGAAGAACATATCACAGACTGAGTACTTCCGATATAGGCTGCAGCCCCGTGATGGAGAAACCCTTCATGTCTTCCTCTCCCAAAAGCTACTGCAGGAGTTCATTGTTGATTGCTGGGCAGCATCTGAGCAGAGTCGCTTGGATTGGGTCAAATTTAACCAGCATTTATTCCGGTCAGCAACCCGGCAGGGCCTTATGGATGCAGTTGCAGCAGATCCAAATGCAGAGGGAGCAGATGTTGGACAGCGGACCATATTGCCATCCTCCTTCACTGGGAGCACACGGAACATGATCCAGAACTGTCAGGATGCTTTGGCAATCAACCGCTATTTTCATGGAGCAGACCTATTTCTGACAGCTACAGCAAATCCTAACTGGCCTGAGATTCAAGAAGCTCTGCTGCCTGGACAATCACCCAATGACCGCCCTGATCTTATCTGCCGCGTATTCCACCTCAAAATGGAGCAGCTTATCAAGGACATTTGCGAAAATGGCATCATGGGTCGTGCTGTGGCACGTGTTTGGACTATCGAATTTCAGAAGAGAGGACTTCCACACATGCATATGATCATTTTCTTGCACCAGGACCACAAACTTCGCACTCCAGAAGACGTTGACAGTCTTCTTTCTGCGGAATTTCCTGATGAAAATGAGGAGCCTGAGCTGTTTGAGTTGGTGAAGTCATTCATGGTCCATACTCCCTGCGGCGCTGAGCATAACAATGCAAATTCTCCATGTCAAGTTGATGGCAAATGTTCCAAGTCATTTCCCAAGGTTTTCCGTGACCAAACCACTGTTAATGATGACTCCTATGCCAATCTCCGGAGACGTGATACAGGCAAGACTTTTGAGGTCAGGGGTCATCAGGTCAACAATCTCTGGGTGGTTGCATACTGCCGTTATCTCATCTGGAAATACCGTTGCCATATCAATGTTGAGTGCATTGCGTCCATCAAGGCCATCAAGTACATCTACAAATATGTCTACAAAGGTCATGATCGCACTACAATGGAGTTTGGTCGCTGCAGAGACGAGGTCAAGCTTTATCTTGATGCCCGATATGTGTCTGCATGTGAGGCAATTTGGCGGATTTTCCACTTCCACATGCACCAAGAGAGCCCACCAGTTGTCCGCCTCCAAGTCCATCTTGAAGGTGAACAAATGATCACATGGGATGAAACTGTTGCCCCAGATGTTCAGACTATTTTGGAACGGAATGCAGCTAAGGATACCAAGCTCACTGCATACTTCAAGGCCAATATCAGATATCCAGAGGCTAGGCAAATGCTTTACCAGGACTTTCCTTCAAAGTTTGTTTGGAAGGGGAACAAGCGACAATGGGAGCCACGGAAGCAGAAGTCTGCCATTGGTCGGATGTACTATGCCCATCCAAGCTCTGGAGAGCGCTTCTACCTGCGTCTTCTTCTAACAGCTGTCAAAGGAGCAACATCCTATCAACATCTCCGCACAGTCATTGTCAATGGTCGTCCTGAGATATGTGGAACTTTCCATGAAGCCTGTCTGAAATTGGGACTTCTTGAAGATGACAATGAGTGGATCCAATGCCTGGAAGAAGCAGGAGAAATGGCAACTGGGCGGCAGCTCCGCAGTTTGTTTGTCACAATTCTCCGGGAAAATTCTCCTTCCAATCCTTTGGAATTGTGGCTCCAGTTTTGCACAAAAATATGTGATGATCTGCACCATGCACTCCATAACCGGAATATCTGCCGTAATCCAACAGAAGAGCAAGTCTTTGACTATGGCCTCTATCTTATTGACCAACTGCTTCATACAACCAACAAAAGCCTTGATGACTGGCCTACCATGCCAAAGCCACAGGAGAACTGGGATGCATTGATTGGAAATCGCCTTATTGCTGAGCAGCGCAACTATGACATGGTTGAGGAGGACACACTTGCTATGCAACAGATTCCAACACTGAATGCAGGCCAACGCTCAGCTTTTGATCTCATTGTTGCAGCAGTCACCAACAGATCAGGACAATGCTTTTTTCTTCATGGACCAGGAGGAACTGGAAAGACATATGTCTACAATACCCTCTGCCACTATTTGCGTAGTCTGGGAAAGATTGTCCTCTGTGTTGCATCCTCTGGAATTGCCGCACTGCTTCTTATTGGGGGAAGAACAGCTCATTCATGCTTCAAAATTCCAATCAAGGTCCATGAGAGTTCTACATGCAATATTGGAAAGCGTTCAGATCTGGCTGGCCTTATCCGCATCACTGATTTGGTCATTTGGGATGAGGCTCCTATGCAACACCGTCACAATCATGAGGCTGTAGACCGCACCTTCCGTGATATCCGCAACTGTGACAAGCCATTTGGTGGACTTACAGTTGTGTTTGGTGGGGACTTCAAGCAGATTCTTCCAGTCATTGTCAAGGGATCAAGGGCCCAGATTGTTGGTGCTTCTCTTCAGCGGTCTGCTCTGTGGACATCTATCCAAGTTCTCAAGCTTACTGAGAATATGCGGCTAAACACCAATCATGAGGCAGAGCGGATCTTTGCACAATGGCAGTTGGATCTGGGCCATGGCAGACATACAGATGAGGCAGATGACATTCTTCTTCCTGAACACTTCAAGTGTGCAGAAAATTCAGTTGCATCTCTGATCAACAACATCTACCCTGGAGTTCATCGTGTTCCAGGCCAAAGTGACGAGTACTACTCTGAACGGACAATTCTCTGCAGCCGGAATGATGATGTGGATGATGTCAACAAGACAATCCTGGAGAAGTTCCCTGGAGATGCCAAAGTCTTCAATAGTGCTGATTCTATCCTGAATAACCAAGGCAATGGTCAGGATGGCATTCTCATGTATCCAGTGGAATATCTCAACACAATCAACTGCTCCGGTCTTCCTCTTGCCAAGCTCACACTCAAAGTTGGATGCCCAGTCATGATTCTGCGGAACCTCAATGCCAGTGAAGGTGTTTGCAATGGATCACGGGGAATTGTCACCAGGCTTGGAAGTAGAGGACATGTTTTGGAAGTCAGACTTTTGACAGGACAGCATAAAGGCCAGACAGTATTCATACCACGGATTGGCCTCACTCCAACAGACACTCAAATCCCTTTTGAGTTCTGTCGAAGACAATTTCCTGTCCACCTTTGCTTTGCCATGACTATCAACAAGTCTCAAGGTCAATCGGTCAAATATGTTGGGCTCAATCTTTGCAACTCTGTCTTTGCTCATGGACAACTGTATGTGGCAGTCTCTCGAGTAACTTCTGTGCACAACATCAAGGCAATATGGGATGAGGAAGCACAAACAACAAAAACCAAAAACATAGTTTATCCAGAGGTCATCATTGATTGATAATTATTTAGGATATTTCTCAAAGCTTGCAATGTCTTATGTCTTATAATGCCTTATGCCAGACTGTTATAAATTATAGTAGCTGGACAGTAGCAGTATAAATCATAGTTCTGTTATATTGAAACAAACAAAACTGAGACAGGGCGGGGTCCAGGGGCGGCAGCCCCGGCAAGCCGCAGGCCCGTCGTGCAGAGCCGGGTGAGCAAAGCGAACCCCGGCGCGTAGCGACGGGTCAGAAGCTTGTGATGTAGATGTACTAGTGAGAACATTCAGTTACCTACACGCTCTTACATGGTGTGGGTGTGAGTGTCATAATGTAATGTCGAATCTTATACGACTTTGAGGTGCTGGGCGGTAGAGCCTGACCATGTTACATGATACGAAAACATAAAAAAAGTACTATATCGTAAGTAATCATATCAGATCACATTCGTGATGATCACTGTGAGAGTACGGGAGGAGCTGAGAACACCCACGAAGGCGAAGGTAGATGTCATTCAAAGATCCTACCGACATTAAATACACCAGTGCACGAGACCCATCCATAGAATCAAGGAGATTAAAAGTTCAGCGTAACTCCCCAAAGGACATACTTGGTAGAATCCATTCATAACTAAGTTATGATTGATACAATGCCACGGCGGAGGGGCGGCGCGGTGCCACTGAGAGATATTGGGTCATGGGTCATGTGCGTCGGGGACAGGAGATTCAGACGCGCAGGGCGTTATGTTCTGATTCAGGTTCTGGCGCGTCTTCTAGTCCGAATCATCGTGTTGGTTGGGGTAAGTAGTGCGAGTATATTTATGTTTGGGGAAGGTGTATCTGACGACCTTATTTGAATTGTCGTGTACCTGGAGTACTTAGTCTGGTGCGATTCACATAATTTGTATGTTTAGAAGCTAAGCAGTGGATATCTTGTTGTGGTTGGGGCGGACTTGGGGCGGACGTCCGATGCTTGTTCGGGGTACCAACATACCTGCGCGTTTGAAGGGGAACTGGTAAGTGAGTTACTTACTTACTCATGTACTGATATTCTGGAACGTGAAAGTGGTCACACGAGCACTTTGGACTCGACAGGGGCGTTTGCTTTCGTCGGAATCGGGAAATCGTACGGAACATGGATGGTGAACTGTCCCAACGCAGGCTTGAGCTGTCGTTTAAGTAATTCTCGCCGGCGGGAGATTGATTGCTAGTTCCGTCATCTCTCCGTCTCGACCCAGTAGATAAATAAATAACGTTACATACACTGACGTGGTTCAATAAGCACTCGAGTACAGACTCGTGCTCTAGGAGTGAAGGTCACACGAGCACCTCGCCGAAGCGGGCCTTGCCTTTGCGAGACACGTCGTTTAATTCTCGCCGCCGGGAATATCGAAGCTCTCCTCGTCTAGCAAGGTCCGTCCAACCAAGTTCCGTCATCTGCCTCCGTCCAATAAATATCTCTGCACTATGTATGCACATGACGCACAGCACAACACGCACAGACGTCACCCGCACATCGACAAAGTTGGAACAAAGTGCACAACTGTGCAGGTACTTGTGGGTACTTTGCAGGTAGGAAGATAGAAATAGAAATAGATCGTTGCCGTCGGCTTGTAGATCCGAGCCTCGCGAGAGGGCAGGAAGCAAGCAGGAAGTGCACTTCATGGGAAGCCGTGATATCTCCTGTTGCATATCCGTACCTCTGACGCGACGATGTCGGGTCGCTGCCTTTAAGTGAGATAAATATTACTGTCCGTGTCCGTGTCCGTGTCTGACCGCGCCGCCGCGTCCGTCCATAGTGCGTCCGCTCCGAATGAAGCACAATTCCCCATGGCGAGATGAAAAATGAAAAATGAAAAACGCAATCAAAAAATCCAAAAACTAACCGAACTCCCTATGACTCACGAATGACATGCACGCGTTGTTGTACATAATCTCGCGATAAAGCATCAGAAAGACAGGGTGCCAAGCGCAGGAGCTAAGTACAGCGAGGCGCGCTTAGGGACCGAGAGTGGGTAGGGTGGGTGCACGTGAAAGGGGGTATTGGAGTGGGACAGGTTGGGACAGGTTGGGACGTCATGAGGCGGGGACGCGGGCGTCGGCGTCGGATGCTTGCCTGAACTTGGAGGATTGAGGGTTTGGGTTTGGGCTTGGAGTGTAGTCTTGGTAGTAAGTAAAGAGTGCGTTGCGAGTTGACACTGACACTGATAGGATTCAATGACGCGATACAAGTAATGCTGTTATCTCAATCTGAAACGGAGGGAGCCTCGACCGAAAGCGGGCGGGAAAGTCCGACGGAACGTATCGGGAGTCCGGGGGCGCATGCTACATACACAGTGCATTACGTAACACCAGCTCCGACTCCGACTTTGCTCAGCTTTGCTCAAGTGACCCCATCCAAACTCAAACCCACCTGTCAAATCCGTTTCTTGCCCTGCCTGTCCTGCTGTCCTGGGATGTCAGTGTAAAACACCCCCCTCCCCTCCCCTCCCCCCTTCTCGTTCATATTTCATATCATATTCATATTCCGATACTTATACTTAAAAAACACCCCGACAATTTTTGGTCGTACGACCCTCCTCCCGTGCTTTACTCGTGCTCTGACCCTCCTACCTCCCAGTGCACCGTAGCTCCGAAGCTTGACGCACACGACGCATAACCGACATTGCACGCTATTGCACCCCTCGACGACTCGAGGCCATCTCTGAATCCATCGTGACTTTTTGCGTTTGTCCGAAACACCCCGAAAGGCAATACCACATCCGTCCACGGAATTATCATTCCTCGATAGATATCGGTTCTGGCTAGATAGCTACTTATCTATCTACCTCGCCCCATTTCTTTCTCTTTTTTCCCTAGGTCTCGAATTCGTTTCCTAGGTCTCGAATTCCATTCCATTCGAGCCCGGCCCTCCTCTCTTCTCCTCGAAGAAAGAAGAGCTTACTTACACCAATCCCCCAAGGACAGCAGAGCTGAAACGAACCGACGGCGCAACAACAAAAAAAATGAAAGGCTGTCTCAAACTCACCTCGCCCATCCCCTCCCCAGGGCTGCACGGCGAATTCAACTTCCTCCCCCTCTCGCACCCCTCCTCTTCCTCTTCTTGCAACTCCTCCTCCTCCTCCTCCCACTCCTCCCCGCACCACTCCCACCCCCCCTCGCGCGACCCCAGCCTCCCCTCCAGCGGCGCCTCCAGCCGCCCCCACAGCCCGAGCCGCAGCCATAGCGGCCACCAGCGCAAATGCGTCATGTTCGGCGGCGCGGAGGGGTGTGTCCTCGAGACGGTCTACACGGCTGACGAGTGGGACAGGACGCCGACTGAGCCGGCGAGGAAGTTGAGCTACCAGTTAGTATCTTCTTTCCTCCTCTTCTTATCCTCCCTGTCTTTCCTCCTTGTCGTGTTCGTTGCGTATTACCATTTCGCGTTTTTTTGACCCACCTTCCGCACCCTACTATATCACCATATCCCAACCCCACACATCCATAACTGACCCATCCAACAGAGACCTCCTCGAACTCAAAGAAATCCAACGCTCCCTCCCGCGCGCCAACCAGCCCGCAGACTACCTCTCCGGCCGGCCCTCGCGCCATTTCCTGAAGGGCGTGCCGATTGGGCTTTTGCCCCTCGTGGATAGCCCGAGCGCGAGCGAGAATGCGAGTGTGAGTCACTCGGGCGCAAGTTCGGGGTGTCAGTCGCCGATGGGTGGGTCGGAGTCGCCTTTGAGAGGGGGTAGTGGTAATGGGAGCCCGAGGTCGTCGAGCCCACCGCGCCCGTTCGCTTCTTCCTGGATCCAACCCCCGCCGCCGCCTCCAACACCCACCACCCCCACCCCCACGCCAACACCCACCACCTCAACCTCAACCTCAACCCCCACGACGACTTCCCCATGGTGCATGAACTTCCAATCCAAACGCAACCTCCTCTCGCCCCCCTCCTCCTCTGTTGCCTCGCTCTCCTCCTCCCTCTCTTCCTCTCTCTCTCCGTCGCCGTCGCACTCGCCCGCGCATTCTCGGAGTTCGTCGCCCTCCCCGGGTGAGAAGCAGAGCCAGAAGACGAGTTTTAGGCCGTTCCCGCCGAGGCCTGTTAATCCGTATCGGCAGAATGCGTATCCTGCCGCGTCGAGTCCGAGTCCGAGTCCGAGTCCTACGAGTCCGGGGGTGGTGGTGAGAAGGCCGATGAACATGGCGTTCCTCCCATTACTCGACTCCCCTTCCGCCTCGCCTGCCTCTACCTCGCCTGTCCCGGGATCTCCTGCCGCTTCCGCTTCTGCGTCTCCCTCTCCTTCTACTCCAAACACAAATAGACAAGAAGGCAAAGACACAAACGCAAAGACGGTAGACGACGTGCCGTACCACAAGAAACACCCGAACCACGCCGGCGGGTATTGTTCGGATTATACGGACACGGATACGGATATGGATACGGACCATGAACATGAGCACGAGTATGAGCGGGATCGTGAGTACCAGGAGGAGAAGGAGAGGAAGGAGAGGGATTGGAGGGAGGGACTTGCGGGTGGGTCGTACTTCCCCGAGGTCGTTCGTGCGCAAGTGAGTTTGGCGGTGCCGGGGTTGATGACCCCCGCGCCGACGCAGGAGCAGGAGCAGGAGCCAACGCCGACGCCGACGCAACAGACACAGACACAGACGACGGTGATGGTGATGGTGAAGAAGCCAAAAGCGAAGAAACCGAGGAAGCGGAATTTCATGATGGTCAATGATATGGAGATCGAGCTGGATTCCGAGTCGGGGTCGGAAGATGAGTCTGAGGACGAGGTTGAGGACGAGGTTGAGGTCGTCGAGGTTGTCCAGGAACAAGTGCCTTTGACTCTGCCGTCGGTGCCCGTGTCGGTGTCGGTGTCGGTGTTGTTGCCCTGGCTTTCCATCCCCGGCCCCGCCGCTCCTGCTGTAGACGCGTTGGACGTGGTGAAAGCGAAGAAAGAAGAAGAAGACACGGCTTTATCAGAACCTCCCGCCTCCGCCACCACACCTCTCGCGTCCCCCCGCCCGCCCCCGCCCACCTCGCCGCCTTCCTCTGCTTCCTCTGCTTCCTCGGCAGATCCGTACCCCACCCCCGCTACTACGCCCACCAACGAGCATTCCCAAGCCGACACCGCTCTGTCAATAACAACAGCGTCAGAGACCAAGGTTGCCTCCTCGCCCAGCCCTGACGCTGACGCTGACGTGCCGGTGGTGCATAGTCCAAGCCCGAAAGCGGCTGCGGTTGGGAGTGGGGGTGGTTATTCGAGTTTGCACGCGCCTGTTAGGTTTAAGAGGGCGGTTTGTGGTGCGGGTGCGGGTGCGGGCGGTGCGGGTGTGGGTGTGGGTATGGGTGCGGGTGTGGGTGCGGGTGTGGGAGGTGGGAGGACGGGGTTTTGAGCTCTTCCTCTTGTGAGAGCGAAGAGGAGGAGGAGGAGGAGGAGGGAGGGGTGGGAGGGGTGGGAGGGGTGGGAGGTGCTGGGCGGCATGGGTTTGGAGTTGGAGTTGGAGTTGGAGTGAAGTATGTGGGGGTGTGTGGGGGGTGTGCTGGTGTGCTGGTGTGCTGGGTGGTGTGCTGTGTGCTGTGCTGGGGGTGAATGGCTGGCTCTTTCTCCTCTGTCTTGCCATGGAGGATCGCAAGAGCCAGTGTTGGTGATGGTGGTGGTGATGGTGATGATGGTGGTGGTGGTGGTGGTGGTGGTGGTGGT
Source organism: Crassisporium funariophilum (assembly GCA_014925845.1). Taxonomy (NCBI): domain Eukaryota; kingdom Fungi; phylum Basidiomycota; class Agaricomycetes; order Agaricales; family Crassisporiaceae; genus Crassisporium; species Crassisporium funariophilum. The sequence continues at coordinate 2,105,180 of JACGCL010000005.1, forward strand.
GGGAGGAGAGAGACCGAAGGGCGAGCAGGGCAGGGTATCACTCTCTGTGGGTCGTCGGAGGAAGAGCGACGGGCCGCCGCCGTCTGAGAAGCGAAGTGGAGATAGAGAGGGGTGCTTCCTTGCTCTTTCCACTTTCCTCTTTTCTTTGTCTTCTGCTCTTGTCCTCTTCGCTCTTTACTCTTTCGAGGTGGCTGTGCGTTGGGTAGTTGGGTTGGGTGTGGGCAGAGGACGGAGTGGGTTGGGTATCAGTCCTTGGACTGGGCTTTAATGCTCGACACGCGTCTTGGCTCTTGGCTCTCACCTTCTTCGACTCGTTCGACGCGCGCTGGCGCTGGGAGCGGGTACTCTGGTCTGGTCTACTCTGTGCTCCTTACTACCCAGCCTCATAAAATTCTGTTTCTTTTTTTCTTCTCTTTCTTTTTTTCTTTAGTTCTCCTTAGTTCTCTCTAGTTATCCGTAATCTGTATATTATACTCCCCTACGTCTCCCATTCCGTCCCTTCTCTCTCTCTCTACCTACCTACCTACCTACCTCTTGCTTGCTTACCTGTACCATGCCCCTCCACCACCATCCCCTCCTCGTTCCTCGTTTTTCGAAAACGCAACTGCTGCTTGCTTTTCCTACAACGTACATAATCATTCGGGACTTACATACATCATCGACAATGCATCCATCCACTGCCTTTTTTCTCCCTCGTCCTTTTCCCTCCCTCCTCCTTCCTCCTCCCTCCATCCCTCTATCCCTTCGTCCCTTCGTCCTAGTTCCCTGCTGCTTTCCGTCACGCTTACATGAGTCGACTGCCTACAAGTTCCACAAACGCTTGCTTACACGTCCCGTCCGTCCGTCAGTCAGGTTTTCGTACATACATATTACTCTTACCATACCTACGCTTATACAACGGCCGTGTCCTTGTCGTCCGCCTTTATACGATGTCTATGTTTCTGTGTGGGTGGGGATGTTGTTGTTGAGTTGAGAGGGCATGCGTGTTCTGGACTTTTGGGTGGATTGGTTTATGAAATGGCATGTTTGAAGACAACCACCACCACTGCATCGTTTACGTGCATGGTTTCACTCGTTCGCTCATCTTCAACTTCACGTCAATCACATCACGACACATCGTTGCAATAGACCTGCAATATCGAACTCCACATCATCATGTGTACGAATACTATCAATGTATAGAACCCTAGAACCCTCGACATCACTGTATCTATATTCAAAATCCAATATCTTCCATGCTCATCCCAGAAAAAATAAACAAGTGTCGATCCAGAATTGCACTTGTTACTGCTGTACGGGTGCGCCACACCGCCTTGCCGTCTGAATCCCTTGGTTGTGGACTTGTCTTGCGGGACTCCTGAGTGGATTGGTATGGTTTGGAAGGCAACACCACTGCCTGTCTGTAACCACGTCTCGTCGACCTTACATCGGACTTTCCGGATCCTCAACATCACTGTATCTATCTACAAAAGTCAACATTTTATCCAGTTCAACTGGGGTGGACGTGGTCGATGTTCCGCTTCCGCTGGCTGCTGACCTATGCTTCGTTGTGGGTGTTGTTGTTGTTGTCAATTCTAAGAAAACATGAGTCTTCTGAACTTTTGGGTGGATTGGCTCTTTGCCGTGGTATGTCTGGAAGGCAACCGCAACTGTCTTGTCGACCTTGAACTGGGCTTTTGCTTGACTTTGCAACACTCAACCCCATGACACATGATCGACCTCACTTTATCTATATTCCATATCATCAGTTGAAAAGGGATGATCACGGTGTTGGACGCACTCTTTCTGGGTGCACCTGGCTGTTCTCCTTGGCACTGTCCGATGTACAAGTGCGCCACATCAATTCTCCCCTCGACTTGAACGATCTGGACATCGCCGCTGATTCTGACAATCTGACAGAGACCTTTCCTTTCGCCCGGATGTTCTTCGATCAGCTGGCTTTTGCGAGTGAGAAGTTCGAGCAATCAGAAAAGAAATGATGAACCGTTGATTGTGAGCATTTCGCATCTTGCCAACCCTGCTGTCATTGATATGATTCCACTATCATTCGTAGCAAGCATAGGTATTGATTCGGCGTCCACGCATCGTGTAATGTCTGGTTGTTCTCGGTTCACTATCACTCAATGTGAGCATACTTCTTCTCGGGATCAACGTCCAACCTTTGGCTATCTAGGTATTCCTGGCCAATGGTGATGGAAGACAGAACTTGTGGGCAGAAATTAGAGGTAGGTTGTCCGCTGTTTATTTCTAGTCTCCATGGCCTAGGTCTGGGGGAGCTGGACAGGTGCTTGAGTCATATCAAAGTCTGTGTGGACCTGCTGACTGACGCCGAGTTCTGGTTCCCGGATGTCTCATTGCATTGAAGGTCCACTCGGAAATATCACTCCGCACTCGCGTTGTGATCGCTCTTATACTTCCCCAGTTTGTATCTTGTATCGAAGGTTAATTGTTGTCGACCTCGGTTTCAATTAGATATCGTTCTTAGTCCATCCTTCTACCGTGGCAACATACGTATTTACAGCATCTTCTCCCGCTCCTTAAGCTTTCTCGTGGGGCTAATTATTGACTATGGGAAATAGATTCGATTGTTTCGTCCGTATTTCTAGCTTCTTGCCCAGCCCATCAATACCACTGGTGGGAGGGGAGGGGCTGTAATTTTATTTCGAGTGTTTCATGTAGCATGATGGACCTTCAACTGCCGTAGAACAGAAGATCGCAGGCCATGTGGATAAAAAACTTCCAATTTACTCAAGGATCGGTGACATGGGTTGCGCCACAGTTGTGGTGCTCCAAGATAGCTATTAGAAAGGTTATTTAACTCTGTTCACACCCACACTGCAGTCATGACGGAGCCATTTCTCATGATCGGTTGCCAATGTGCTCACGAAGAAGACGGTGCTACGATATCGCTACTTTTATCGGGGTGAGCGGCTGTTGGAGACAGTCCGGGAACCTGAACAGAATACTTTCTCGCTCTTGGTAACTCCTTATAGCGGGTACAACAATTTTCTGCCTTCGGAGTAGGGTGGAGGTGCAAGCGAAAAGGTCTAGATTTTGGATCCGCTGCTCCCATGAACTGGCTAGTGAAGAGAAGCGAAGCCACCCTGCAATCAAGATGAAATACTGCTCGTCGCAAGCATAGGTTTCTTATCTTCTCTTGATAGCTCCTTATAGCGTGTCCGACGATATTCTGCCTTGAAGAGAAGTTGGAAATGCAAGCGAAAAGGACTGGATTTTGGTCCGGCGCTCCCATGAACTGGAAGAGAAGCGAAGCCACCCTGCAATCAAGATGCAATATTGTTCGTCGCAAGCATAGGTTTCAGTAAATCGATTCCCAACCTTCGAGGATCGGAAGGAAAGGGATGGTATGGAGTGTGACACAAGATACGTAGCAAAATTGTCAAGGCATTCCGGATCCATTCCTTCCGAAAGATGGAGAGAAAACTCCGAGAGAGAGAGAAAACGAAACTGTAGCAGTGATCTCGTACAGTGTCATAGACCAAAGGTGTAGTAACCCATGACCCCTTATCTCTTACAGCCCACAAACTCCCACTTCTCATCATGATGACCGTCTACCAAAGGTGTATATTAGATAACTTCGACTGTAATGAAGTAATAACAATTGTCGCAAGCATGACAGCCCTCTACCACAGATACTCTCGGAAATGCTCGACCTTCATACGAAAGGAGTGCAGAGTTGGTAATCCGAATGTAGCGGATACGAGCCGAGCTGGGTATCGCCAGGAGGAAAGCGAGGGAAAAATTGCCCGCCATGCCGTTACATTTGTGTATCACCTGAACTTGCCGCAGCAACTTCGGTTTGAGCTTACGCAACTTTCACAGCCCCACCCTCTTCTAGCGAGCAAATTCACGCAGTATCGTCGCCTACTACCTGAGCTCCATAAAGAGCTCCACTGTCGTCTAAATCTTGAAGTTCAGCTATCGTCACGCGGGGTTGACGCGGGGTTTGAATTTCAAAATACGCCATGCGCCACACTACTATCAATGTGCAACTTCTCGGGAGATGATGAATGATATTCTATAAATATGCACTAGTCCACAGTAGCACTCTACCTGGAGTGAGAATGGTGCATCGGTGGAGGAAAGCAAGCGACAAGTGAAGGCGAATCTCATGACATAATCACTCTGGAGTAATACGGAGATTATCGACACCCACGTCCCAACCATGGTGGCGTCTAGCATTGAAGCTCGGAGATTAGGCAGATGAGCTCCTTTTCGTTTGAAAGTTGAATCTTCCTCCGCATATGACACTATAATATTGGAGCTTAGCGCGTTGACTCGAACTTCGTGCGAATAACGAGTACTCGAGACACGTTCTTCATGAATTAGTCCCTGCGGAGGACTCTTACATAAAGACACGCAGCAATACACGTGTCCAGAGAAGTATGCGTCGCTCAACACTGGACATAGCAAAGCATGACTCTTGGACGTATTTAGATCTCGTATCCAATTAAATTCCAGGAGTAGATGCTTATGTGCAAGTCGTTCTTCACCAACTGCATGCACGCCCACCATGAACTAATTCTACTGGGGCGACGCAAGAACAAGACTCGTCACCTTTCCAAAAGTCCCAGTCCAAATAGACTTACTTAGACAAAGGTTGAGGTTGGTTATTGCAAGTTCGCTATTGTGTTGATTGACTTCTACATAGTTGGAGCCTTAAGAACATTTGTAGGGAGTATCACTATGTTCTAAACTAACAACAAAATGTTTCAACCCAATTGGTGATGCTTGTATTTCTTGTCTTTCTTGTCCACAGGTTTCTCTGTATATTTAGCTGTGGGGGCTTTCCTTTGCCCCCTCCTCCTGGCATTGGTTTTCTTTGTGTAACAAGCCTCTGTGTATCGTAGCAGTCACCCTTGCTTTGGGTGCCCTGCAACATCATCTGTTGCTTGCCGTAACAGTGGCCGTCATGTTTCCAGCCCGTACCGCTGGCGGTAGAACAAGCACTGGCAGTTTCTGACGAAGGAGACCCCGTGCAGCTGGATCAAACATGAACATCTCTCGGCTACACCAGAAATTCTGTGCAGAATTTACTCTCCGTTGGGTTTTGAACGAGCAATTAGAGTAGCACGAGCTTCAAACTCAGTCATAAGGCCACGACTTTTGAGATAGAGGTCATTCTCATGGCGCGCGATGATGGACTCAAATGAGTCCTAAATTAATAAAGACATGTAAGAGGATAATTGCAGTGTGTGATACTGATTCTGTACTCACTGCCATTGAATCGGAAGCTAGAGGCCCGTTACCAAAAACTAGGCAGGCAAGAAACAAGATTGACGTTGATGTTCGCATGATTGGAATCTACGAAAATGACATCGTTAGTGAAAGGTAAGTACAATTTTGCACACGGATAGAAAGCTACCCTTCGCAGAAGTTTAAATCGACACTACCAGAGCTTTGGGTGATAGTTTGAGAATATGGGAGATGCACCAGGCTTTCTGAAGAAATCACTTTCACGAAAGCTGCTTCAATGCAAAACGAAACCACGCCAATCCTAGTATCTAAGGTGGCTCGTGATTCAAGGTCGACCCCATGTCGGACGACTCAGACCTTTCTGCAATAGCATCCCCATCAAACCAGCATCGGAAACGTTGTAGGGCATCTCCCAAAACATTTGGCGGCACTCATTTGCTAAAGGCAACAAGTCTGGGGAGAAGTGATGCTGATCACCAACTTATTATGGTGGCGCGTTGGTCACCACGCGTCTGGCGCACCCGTGCCGTGAAGCCCGCCTTCTGATCAAAATTGGGACTTGAACACCCACGAAATGAGTTTGATTAACAAGAATCCCCGAGAATCCCTTAAAACAATACAGCGCAGCAGGAAATTTTATCAGGTGGGGAGGGCAATTTCCTTGCTTGCAACGGTTAAGCGAGTGTTGTGAAACTAAGTCCCATCTTCACGAACTCTCTCTCTTCTCACACACATCATGTGACCGAGTCATATCACAGCGTTCAATTCCATTCCATTCCTCCCGCATTAATCTACGTAGATCTGGGAAAATCACTTCGACAGCTGTGTATTATGTGCGGCATGTGATGACACGTTTTGGTTTATACACCGTTCGCCGCCCAGTACGGAATACTTACAGTGGACTGAGCAGAGCGCGACGAATCATGACACGAGATCTAGAGAATTAATAGCCTGACTCGATGACGCTGAACGGGGATTGACGTCGAGCCTGAGAGAGAAGACTACTGAGCCTGCGCTTGTCTAAGTAAGCCAGGGCAATCTTTCTCGCCGCAACTGCTTTCTCCGCATGTTGTGTGAAAAACTACCAAAAATGTGTTGGTGGGCAACTAGAGTGCTTGCCACGTTGAAATATCCCCTGTATGCAAATAAGCATCCGATCGTTCTAGGGTTGCAAGAGATGATTGCGCCTTGGAAAGGAAAGATCGGGGAGGTGCGTACCCGTCGTGGAATCTAGCTATGTCAAAATGGTTTGCAAATATTACGAGATTCACATGAAACAATTACCACTATGGTAGGCGTGTCGTATACGAGAAGAAAATCTGGATACCTATGCGTGCCTGCTGAATCGTGGATCCGTGTCTTCATTCATGGAAGCTTCCCTAGTTCAATTTACTACCTTCCCGGACCAGAGACATGATTGAAGTTCAGATCTGAAGCTTCATTGAAGCCTTCGTCTGTTCCATGCAGCATGTTCATGTCCTACCTCATCTATACTTTGGCAGCAGTGGGAAATTCGCAGGAGATGCGGTATCAAAGTGCAAGACGGCAGACATTCAGGCTCAAGGACATGCCGTTTGCGCTTCAGGCAGTCAATATTACCTGCCTATTATCCGCCTGTCACGATGCCATGCCATACGCAAAGCATCGACACCCGACGAAGGCGAAGGCATAACACACGAGATGCTTCTAGCGTCAATGACACAACGACGATGCGAAGGTTCGCTCACAGGCGGCTTCCATACTGCCCTCAACCCCAAGCCTGTGAGACGAACAGACAGGGCCCGGTTCATGTTTCGCAGCTTTTCTTGACACATCTCCAAGTAAACACGATTAGTACATGTCTCTTGAATGGCTAGTCCGGTTCTCACGCGACCGTTGATGTCAATCCATCGGTCACGGCTTTTAAAACGACGTCTAAATATAACACCTGTTATTGGGTTGTTGTGATCAAGTTCGGTCCCAGGTCAGCAGGAGAGTCTAAGAGGACCCATATGATCAACGGCTGAGAAAATCGATGAGCAAATCTGGGCAAGTACTAACACGAGGCCCAGCCAAGTGAGGTGACACGCGGAGAACAAAGGAACAGGTGAGGCATACGATTGAGACGCTGACGTTGTTATTGAACTGTGGTGATGGTCCATTGTTTCGTCCGTTGTGTGAGAATGGGTAAACGTTGCTGTTATCAATGGATTCCTGGATCAGTGTCAAAGAAGCTGGAAAGAAGCTGGGAAGGTCAGAACTCAGGAAGGCGGTGTTGTTGTCCTCCAGAATCTGTTTTGAGAAAATGAGATTGCATACATGCTTTATGACATCGTCAGGTTGTAACCTTCCATAGCGTGTGTAGGATGGCACTCAGGCTCAGGACACCTTGTTCTCTCTTCAGCAGATGACTTGGTGGCGCTTGTCTCCATACCTTCGCAAGGAGATGGTCGTAATAGATCGTGCGGTCAACGGGGGCATACCAAGCTACACTTCAACAGGTGACCTTCGTGAACCCAGGTTGCCGCCGCCTGTTCTCATGCCTGTCGATTGTGAAAAAACGAGACATATGGAAATGGTCAAGTCAAAAGCTAGTAGCGCGAGGCTATAAGTTGCCTTGCATGCCATCAAAGCTAGCGTGAATAGGAATGATAGAACAATTGAAGTTCATTCGTGATCGTTGAAGTTAATGTTCAAATCCTGCATCGAAGTCAAATCCTGAAGTGGCGCCCCAGATTTTCAAGGGATCTCGAGTCACGTTCATTCTTTTTGATATAGGTGCTACGACAGAGAGAGGGAGAGAGAACTACAAGAAGTGTGCGATCCAAAAAAAATAGGCTCAGATTTTTCGAAAGAGAGGTTATGAATTGACCCACTGGTCTTTGCTGCAACTGCACCAATACCGGCGTTGCGCCCTCTTTTGACTTTCTATACACAAACAGAAACGACAGATGGGACACGACTACGACTTATGCTTTCAGCTCGTCGCGTAGTCCGCGATAGGATTAATAGTGCCACTGCAATCCCATGGTAACATAACCTCGAGGAATTGCTGTGTTTCTAGTCATGGCGGAAGGCGAATGAGGACAGTGCGTTCGGAGACTTTGAGATAGAAAGGAGATGTGAAGTTTTGTCTTCCGCTATTGGCTATCGTTGGACTTGCTTGTCGTTATGTGGCGCAATACCGGTTGTACTGTACATGACTGTCAGTTTGTCAAGTCCCGCGCACACATAGCTATCTCGGTCTCAATCAGATAGCATATTTGCCAGAGCATGAATCTTGACGGATTACGCTCACGATATTGTTATTTCTGGCTATTTCGGAGAGCAACTCCCTGGCGTAAGGTTTAGCTTCTACCAAACTTCGCCGAGATGGCCATTGCATATTGAACGCCGGTTGACATGAGGCCTGGGATCCAAAAAGCTGATGAGGAAACCTACGGAAAGTTGCTGTAACGCATATGATAGTGTTGCGAGACATACTAGACAGTGCACCGTTTCGTCAAGTAGGCAATAATCGTTGTTGAAGAGAGTTGAAGGAAATGAGCCGATGTCTGGTGGACCCCGTTTATGATTATGATTTTCCCACGACAGAACCATGTCTCTGAGCCATCAAATCATTTTTTTCAGTTGGTACCTCCCAAGTTGCTCACATCGCTTATGTATCCCTCAAATGCGGAAAAGCAACACACGCTCGCGCAGATTCATTGAGCACTGTGGATGGAACTTGAGCGCCAAGCCTCTATGTCAAAGACAGGTGAGAATCATGGGATATGGGCTTCAGATCCAAATCAATGGTGCCCGCCAACAGTGCGCTGATTTCTCGCAACTTGGTCAGGCCTGATTACCATCCGCTCTGGGTTGGCTACACGATGTTGACAGGGCTCCGCAGCTATGGGTTTTTAAGATGCTCGGTGATCTGCAGCGGAACTTACCCCCCGCTCTGTGTTCTCTATGCTTCTCTAGTTCCTTCAGTCGCTGAGTTTTGCCAAAGGAAACACTACCGCATGTTATCCAGACTATCGGATCCGAGGTTCTTGAGTCGCAGCTGGCTTTCGGGAGCCGTCGATGCTTGAGCCTCAAACTTCATGGCAAAGTTCTTCTGATGGAGTAGAAGTCTCGCACCATGCGCGCCAAGGGTGCAGTTCTCGATTTTGCTAACTCGGCTTCGCTGGTTCGGTAAATAATCAATGAACTATTCATTGATGCCAGATAACATCCGGAGCCGCTGTGGGGTAATACCGCCTGCTTTCCCCGCGTTTAATACCTGGCGTTTGGCATTGGCAGGGTCCCCTTCCTCAAGATGTAATGCTGTATACCTATCTAGTAATTTGAACGATCAGGCCCGCTGGCAGCAAGAGATAGGTAAAAAGTTTCACTCCAGGGCTGTTCCTACTTGTCAAAACTGGCACCTGTCTGACCATAGATGCTGCGTAATTCCACAGTGTCAAAAGTCGAAGCCACTGTGAAGATGTGGCAGGCCGGCATCACGCTCGTCAACTGTGCGAGCAATCCCTTCCGAATGAACCCTGAAGTATTGCTCATGTTTCAACCTGAATCTGTGATACGATAAGTTTTGATCCTGTCGACTTTCCGGAGGCATGTAACATTCGTGCCAAAGAACTGCTCTTGTTCCTGGGCCTTCATGTCTTCCCACATGCTAAAGGCGCAATTCTGAGAGTCAACTGAACATTTCCACAGTTCACTCTTAGTCTGATTGGGATTCGAACTGGGAACCTGGATACGCTCAACACAACAGTATATCATTCAAAAGCTTACCTGTAAAGGTCCCAGGGACCGTGTCAAGTAGTGCGTATATACGACGGAACATCCTTCTGAAACTCAAGTAGCAAAAATCAGAAATCTCACCCAAAGACAGGGATTGCCACTCTCGGCTGCTTGGAACTCTGTGCTACGGGGTCAATGATAGAAGAATGGTCTGGGTCGTGTGTCTTCCATCTCTGAAGTCTTGGAATTGAGACTTGATGTAATTTACCCATCTGGTTCAAGTTCGTCCTCTTCAACTCCTTCGAGGTTACATCCTTATGACAGGTTGTATTCGGGGCACGATTCTAAAAGAGGTTCGCGTGCAAACCGGGACAGTCCCTGGTGACTCACTGGGTTTCCGCGTTCTGGTCGCACCCATGCATCATGTTTGTTTGTCCTCCTGGCTCGAAATCTTTGTCCGATGTTTTTGAAGGTAGGCATACAATCGGAATATGAAAACGGGATCACGACGCAGTATGCCTTTTGCTGCTGGTGATTTTATTTCCTGCACGTTTTGCGGTGTGTATTCCACGATACCTGCCTGAATGTCAATTAATTGGCCGTCTTAATTCTTTTCCTGTGATTAGTAATTCGCAATGAATTCCTATACGCCGCTTACATGGACCAACCTATGTACGGCGTTCCTTTGTTTATCCAGACGAGTGCGATACTTCGGGTAGTCCTGATATTCTGTTCCTTATGTCTTCGAGCCATCAATTCGACAACGAACTTTAAAGTTTCTTTGAAAACCGTGGGTGCTGTTCAATGGGTTAACGTCTACCTACTTTCTTCTTGCACAACATGCCTTATTGTTCACATGTTGATTCCTCAGCGATCGGAATGCTCCTGTAATGGCTTCCCCACGTTCCAACTTTTGGAATGCCGCTCATCGTGCGAGCTTGTCGTTGTCATATTGTCATCAACTCATCTCTATCTGATTCGTTAAATATCTAGGCGAGAGAGAGAGAATGATTTGCCACGATTGTGTCAACAAGTATAAGCCAACAGCCCCAAGGATCTGCTGGCGTGTAAAATCGGTAGGGAGTAGCCACCATCGACCACTCTTCTCAGATTTCGCAGTCGGTTGTTCCATACCATCTTGAGCAAGACAACCGTATTGACTCGGACTAATGACACCCGACCACGATGATCATGTGAAGGTCGGTGCATTCAAATAGAGTAGCTCCCTCCCAATATGACATGGTGTAGAGTTGTCACCATCGTTCTCATCATGTTGTTCTAAGTCGCCGACCTGTCATAGCTCTACACTATATCCCCTTCAGACCTGGTGGCCATAACAAAGTCTGACCGGGGTAGGATATGGTATTTTTGCCCATCTACGCGCATTCAACGCCATTAAACCTCACTCACGGTCCGAATCTAATCTTAGGCAACTTGAAAATGATATCACTAGCTAGTACTAGGTATATCATGAGTGCATGTACATGTGATGGTTTTGTTGAGAGTATAATAGCCCAACGGCAACCTTGAAGATGGCTACTTCTCCAGTGGCATTTCTGTTTCTCACTTGAAGTAGGACGTTGAAACACTACAAGAAGCTGAGAATAAAAACTCCATGAGTTAGATTTACACGCCAAGGACCAAGGAAATATTTTTGGCGCTAGCGAGCTGTGAGTTCCACAAGTTGCCGAACTCAGTGAGAACGTCGGGCTTCTTTCCTGAACATCGTGGAGGAGGGTTTCGCCAAGCTTTACTACTGCGAAGCGCATGATATGTCATCGTTCCAATATATCAGGTGGGACATCCTGACATGCTTTGCTTGACGCTGTATACTTGTATATCAAGCTAAGGTGCTAAATGAGACGCAAGTAAGCCGGTCCTGAGCAGAACATCCGTAGCCGGAATTTGTAAGCTTCCTCAACCGTCGACGACACAACAGGGTTTATCCTCGATTCCTCGATCTCTATCGGCAGCATCTTCCATGTCGGCTACATTCCTACGCTTCGCCGGATCAGACTTGAGGGAGTGTATATGGCGTTAACATTCCAACACCTAGGGGCATGTGACACGCAACAGTACTGGTTTCCACGATGTCGCTGGAAATTCGGTGACGACAAGGAATATGTTGCGATGTGAGCAGGGCAACGGGGTGCTCACGATTGAGCCAAGCCAAGGTTAATTATAGCGTGTCACTGCGCTTCTGACAACTTAGCACAATCGCCGATATTGTAGGCCCTTAAAAGCCTATCGATTAGTATCTAAACAATGTGTGAAAGGCGACGTTACTCAAACAGATTGTGTAATCAAAAGCTGGGGTTGGCGGTGATGATTAAGTAGGCGAAAGCCTGGATGATTGGTGCCGACCAAAGACGTTGTGAGAATACGCAAAGGCGTAACTGTCATAATCCCTGCAGTCTGTATCGAAATAGAGAAATGTTATCGGTGTGGGATGTATCACGGTAACTATAGCTTTGATGCAGTCTATCCAAGTTATAGCTGAGAAGGGTCGGCGAAATACTGTCAGCAAGCAGTTGAACATTTTCCCGAGCGGATGTTGGGCTCTATTAGACCGAGTTGATGAACAGTGGTCCGGGTGAAACGAGGTAGACAGGTTTGGACGCCCATGGCAGTGTAACAAATAGTAGGGTCGTGGTTGAAGAGGAAAATGTACACCGGTGTTTTGTCAGATGATACATTTGAGTTGACGTCGGAAAGTCGCTGTCATACCACCCGACAAGGAACTTGATATTGAATTGGGATAAACCAGAGTGAAGGTCGAGAAAATGACAGCACCATTGAGTACACATGAATCCTACAGCCAAGCAAGTGTCAAAGTCCGATTTATCAGGATATTTCAGGTGTAGCAGACTGCGTTTATCCCATGATCCACGACATGCATGTTGCTGGGAAAATCGATCCAGGATTGGGTTAGGGTGGGGAAGGTCAACATTGGTCAGGATGACCAGAGGAAATGATTTTCATGCGGCATTACAAAGATGTATAGATCAGCACCGGTCCCAAATATGTTGACGTTGCGTACTATTGGATGATGGGTTGACGGCCGGAAGTTGCGAGAGGGTTCATGGGCAAGCTCTATGAACAGCAGACCAGGCATCGCATGTTAAGGATGAGAATGGGTGGTCAGACAGTTGAGTAGAATTTAGCCTCAGAGGCTTATCGCTCCGAGTGTCCGTCGAGTAGGTTTGTTCTTGATGGAGTCATTGATCCAAGAAATTTGACAACATGTTCCAAAGAAGATGTTCTCAATTTTATAAGATGTTATCAGTAAAGCTTATCCTCTGGAGTGTGTTAGCCACGATGCATGATGAGGACCGTGTACTTGAGCAGCGTTCATCAAGATATGGTTGAATTTGGGTGTCCACGTCAAGGTCCAGGGAGCCCTCACCTTCTGTTTCTTACATAAGCACAATTGCACATGCTGGCCTGTCCACGCCGTCGTTGTTGGAAACGACCAAGAACGACCCGCGCTCAACGCTTGCAGCGTTCACGACAAGCCACCAATGCCTATCAAGCACCTCGAAAGTGAGATACTTGGCTATAGATTGACCTCAAAACAATCTTTGGTAGCCCAATAAACAACTGACATTTAACCCTTTTGCGCATTTACTTTTTGCAGACTACCTTTTTGAACGAAAACACCTGCAGACTCTTCCACTCTCTGTACTCTCAGATTCGCGTCTTGGAATCGATGCTTCTTATTACCTTCAGTTGTTGACGGACAATGCGCCATCTCGTGAACCACTACTGGCAGCAACAGGTGGTCTGCCATTAGCGCTCACGCAGCGTATTGAATCCGACCTGCGGGCCCTCGAAAAATTGCGTATCAAGCCCGTCTTTGTATTCCCAGGACTTCTTCCCAACAAACGAGGGAAGTCAAAAGACTCCAATGAACACTTCGACGCATGTAGGGATCGACGTGACGCGTGGGCAAAGTACGAACAAGGACAAGAGGATGCAGCCACGAAACTCTTCGAAGGCAGAAGCAGCTTTGCCCAGTGGGACTTATGGAGAATGGTCCTGAGGATTTTTAGACATCGAAACGTCGAATTCCTCATCGCGCCATATGTTGCATGGGCACAGGTATGCATGATTTACTCCCACACCCACTTCCGTCCATGCATTTTTCAAAATATCTTCACGTCGGGCGAACGCTGACTCAATCTTCGGAAATACAGCTGATTTATCTTCAACGTCATCACAAGTCCTACATCCATGCGATTTTCGGCCCTACAGATACCCTTCTCTACCCGGGAGTAGACAAGTTGATTACGTCGCTCGATCTTACTTCTCCGAACCCGTCATTTCAATATACGTCAAAGCGGACGTTCTTGCAAGAGCTTGCTGTAACGGAAGATCAATTCCTCGACATCGGTATTCTCGTCGGCTTTGATAATTCGGTTCCTTTCCCTCCCACTACACACGAACAAGCCCTAAAAGCGACCGTGGATATGGTCAAGTACTACAAGTCGGGCCATGCAGCCGTCTCAGCTTTCTCCGACCATCACTCGGTCAAAAGCCTCCAGTATTCAGATCACTACGCGCGTACACGTTCGATGATACGATATTCCCTGATTCTCTCATCTGAGGGCACAGTCTTACCGCTACCTTTGGCAATCACTACACCCGCACATGGTCATTCTAATCATCATCACCATCCCACGGCTGCGGATATCCCGCAGGACCTACACGAGATATTTACGCACAGGCTACCTGATGAGATTTATTTCTATCTTTCTAGGGGCTTGTTGGGCCCGCAGGCTCTTGTCTGGCTGACAAGCGGACAAATCGTGGAAAATCCCCCATTGGACAACGGCGAAACCACCGAATATAAGCGCTTTGTGAAAGAGGTTATCACGGATGGTCAGACCGGTCCGAGAGCCACCTCGTTGGCTCTGATCAGCAGCGTCGCACACACATTCTGGGCAAACAAGAAAGTGCAAGGCCTTTTCTGGTTCGAGACAACACAAACTTCCCACAATCAAAAAGCCGTGCTGCACAACTCGCCTCAAACGGCCCAGCTTGCCGAACGTGTTGCTGGGTGGAACGTCACCTATTCCGTCGTTGAAGAAGAACTGAGGAGGCAAAACGTAAGCTCCGTCTCTTTACCCTCCTCGCTGAGAAAATACGTCCACGATTAGCTTACCTTCCTTTCTTCACTCTGGACTTCCTTTTTACCACCTGCTGCGTGATATCGTCTCAGTCATCCACCATCGATTTCGCACTGTGTTTGGGTGCGACCTCGTCGGAACGGCTTGCTGGCCGCACCAAAATCAAGAACAATCCATCTACACCACTCGAGAAAAAGGATGAAGTGGTCGCTAACGTGATTTGGCGCTTCCTTGAACTGCGAGGGTAAGCACTGTTGTTATTTTTGGGTTTCCTGCTCGCTTGCTACTAGTCGGCTACCAAAATAAAACCCTGACCACAAATTTGCCATCCATTCTCGTCATCATCATCATCAAGAATGTTCGCTAACTTGCCCGATTCGTATTAGGTTCTTGCTCAACTCGCATACACATTCCCCATTGGCTCGTGCCATGTACAGTGCGATCAAGCCCGCACGCGTCAACGACAAGTTCCAGGACCCCCTATACTTGTTCCTCGAGCTTGTCCGGGCAGGTGTCATGCATGGGCATCTTTGGTCTGGACGGGCTTTCAGCGGTGGACCCAGTTTTGGAATTGGTGGGTTTCTCTCGCTGACCCATCATGATATGAGGGGTTCGCTCCCACGATCATTGATTTTCAACTTTTTATCTATCCTTTCTGACAAAACTCTACTTGTTGCGCCACCAGATGATGAAAAATCATCCATGCTCCTTGTGATGCGGGTCCTCAGCATTGTTCCGTTAAATTTCAAGGTTAGTGAAACTGGTTTCTATTCATTTTGTCGTGATTTATCTCAGTGGGACATCGTCCCAATGTTTCAATTCCAAATTAAGAAATTGCCCACACTGACACGATGTATATTTTCGTTGTTCACAGCCGCAGCCATGGTCGGCTCCGTTGTCCCGAGAGCTATTGGTATTCAATTCGTTCGTGCGTTCTTTGACCCGGGCGTTGCGAACTTTGCTGGAGGTAACGTCTCTGAATATGCTTCTCCGGAACGATGCCCGCCGAGCTCGGGACGACTTGCTGGATATCACGCTCTCACTTCCTTTCCAGACGGAAGTCAACACTGGATTTGGAGTACTCGCTAAAGTCTACCTCGATGCTCTCACCCACATTAACAACGGAACGAGAGTCCGGGATGCTAATGCGCCTGGGGTGAAGGTGGCCAAGGAAATGGCTCTCGACCTGTGCGAGGAAACGTTCCCTGGTGTCAAATACCCGAAACTGGAAGTGGAACGAGGATTCCGATTCTGGGACGTGGTAAGTTCTGACATATCTCGGACAATCCTCTGAGTTGGTTGTGTGCGGTTTGCTAACGTTTCATTTTGGTCACATGTGTATAGGCGCTTGCTGCGATGAGACAATTGCATTCGGAAGGTGCTGTGTTGCGCGAGTTAATTGAACAATTCGAAGCGGCTGAGGCTTGGCTCGCCCCCATGCGGCCGTGATGTGAACCTCTGTATTGGGTACAGTGCGCAGGGAGACAAAGATGGAGATGATGCCGGCGTGAGAGAGAGGCTCGCAATATGGGGAGTCCTGGTGGGGGTGATGGTGGAGATGTAGCGGATGGCGATGTTCTGAATCCTTACCATCGAGACGTTGATCCAAGCATTTTGTTGTGGTAAAATGAGGGTATTGGCGGTAGTCTTGGCATAATGTGGTGGACATAAGGAGTTGTGAAGTCTGGGAAGAAAAAGCCTGAGAAGTTGTGTGTCCAGACTCCAGCCTCTGACAGGTCGTCTTGCTTGGACGTCCGTGTTGACTGGACATGGAATCCGATAAGCGGATCTCGATTCACGTGTCCACTATACCGGATTGGGCGAGAAGAGCTGTGAGAAAATCCTCCCCCGATGAGATCTGATGGATGGGAGATCGATCTTGGATTCCGCATCCCTTGTCTTCTGTGTTTTTTTTCGTTTATGCTTGGACTCACGACGCTGCCAGACTACAAAATGCGCATGCCACTCAATCCTGTGCTTCCCCTTCAACCGTCCTCAGCCCGAGCTCTCCCTCAGCCTCCCTTGCCCTTTTCTTTCTTTCGAGTTATGTTCGACCTCGTTCATCCCATTCAACAGCATCTCTCCTCAGATATCCTCATTGACAACCATGATAATAAAATATCATCCGGCAACCTGTACCTCCGCCAACCCCACACTGTCATACAACTCATCGAAGTTTCGTCACCGCCACCCCGTCGCATTGCGTCCGTCATAAACTCTAGTTCAGCAGCATCCTCCTCGTACTCTTCCTCGTCTTCATCATCATCCTTTGACGAGGAAGACCAAGAGCAAGACGAAGAATCCGTGTGCTCGTCGTACTGCTCGTCAGATCTGTCGCCGGAAGAGCTTGATGCTCCTTCATCCGTTACGACGGCGTCGTCCTCAGATTCTTTCTCTCTACGAATGAAGCGCATCCTACTATGGCGAGAACATTCTCCACACCTCACCTCTGGTATGTGTCCTCGATCACAATTGGGCCGATCGCAGTTGATTTAATTATAATTCATCTAGATTCATCGTCACTAAAGCGCAAGCTTGAGGAAATTGACGAGGTTGTGGTTGACAACGACGACAATGTACGTTATTTTATTACACATTATCCATATACTTTTCTCATTCTGTCCCCTTCAGGTCTCGCGAACTTCCAAACGCTCACGCTCGCATGGGTCTACTCGCAGCAGCTCCTCTGACCGCAGCATGATATCACTCGAATTCGGAATGCACTCTTGCCCTGCATGCGATGCCTTCTTTCCCACACGGCAAGAGCTGCGACAACATGGGCGAGACGCGCAAACCAACGAGGCATGTTGTGTTGCTGTGGAGTACGCTTTCGAGGAGTGATATATTCAATGACGGCATCACTTCTCTTTTCATTTGCGGATTTCCCTCGCCAGTCCTGATAACCCACCCTGGCCGGATCCTCACGTAAGCGAGGCTGCGTACTTCGTCCACCACGGTCGCCTTGACTTTGTTCTCGCGATGCTCGACCCCGCTCTCTCCGTGCCCCCTGTCCCTGGTCCCGCTCACACGCCGAAACCAGCATCACTATCTATTCGCACCCACGATCATCAGCATTGTTAGCATTATCATCAAGCATCCATACCTCACGACACCGGCCCAGCTTACTCCTAATCGTACAATCGTACGAGTACTGCCTTCCTAATGGCCTCGTTTCTTTCCTTCGTCTTCGATTCTCGTTCTACGTCTTCGAACATCAATGAACCCAACATCTGTACCATATTCACAACCGCATTCCCATTCCCATTTTTACTCATACTTGACTCAAACTCACACTCACGCCGAACCTCGCAACCAAAAGCGAATGACCACCTTATTATCCTACTTAACACGATGTGTCTTGAATTTATCTCATCTCTTTATAATCGATCCGATTCTACCATTTAATCCTCGTGTGCCCTTTACCATACTTAGTGTCGATACAACTCATTCCGCTATCGATCACACAAAACTGAATTTATCTGTACATTGTCGCGATCTATCCTGTCTATCGATAATCGATTACGCTGCCGAATTAACTTGCAAGCGCACGTCAAGTGGAGGTAGAACTCCCAGCTACACGTTGTGCGAATTTTTTCCAATTTGTGGCGTTACCCTCAGAGACCACCGCAGCATGCGGTTGTAAAGCCGTTTGTTTAGTGTGTAAAGGCCGTGCTGGTGTGAACAACGTTCGTGGCCTCGCCCTTTCTCTCTATGTCCCACGCCTTACCCATATTGAGAGTTGTGTTACTAGCCGCCTGACAGGTCGGGGACAGCTCATTCAAACAAAGCTACAATTTGTATAAGACCGCCCTCTCGCACCGAACAAATGAATGGACTCGCGAATTCCTTAGCAATAAATAGTACACACGCGTAACTCACGTGCACACCCTTGACGGTGGCACACACATTGATGAAGTGTTGTTCAACATCTTATACGCACACCACTAGAACGGATTCAAGGCAGAGGGAGGACCTGAACTCGGGTTTGACAGATGAATTCCTGTAGTATTCATATACACGCCGTGAGTCCGACTGTCCTCCGGTTGGATCCTAAGTCTGGATCAAGAAACGTACCATAATTAACCAACTTCCTGCGGGTTCCTTGTATTGTTGGTCAACTTTTCTCTGTAGATCACTTGCCCACACACTACAAAATCATCCATCACGTTGACAGTGAAACGAGAGGTCTTTACCAAATCAATCTGGTGGAACTTCATGGTTACAAGCGAGTACTAATTGCATCTGATTACACGCAGACTGTTTGGGTTTACCCACCAAACTGCCAGTTAAGGCGCCCAACGGACATTTGAGCTCGCCAACTCCCAGCTACGGTCACACCACTTCCGGATACCGGTACACATTCCCATGTCATATATCATAACCTTGGCTTGGCAAATTTTCTACGGCGAAATTTCTTGAAGGTACCCAAGGTCAAGTCCTATGTCACCTTGGTGTCATACGGAAGGTACCCTACCGTTGCGTGCAATTCGGATGTCGATGACCAGCAACTTGAATAATAATAAAACTGACAAAGGAACGCCACAATGTGCCCGCTAGACCCTCGCCAGGATTGGTATTGAACATGCTTGACAGCTAGCACAAGCACACATTTACACAAAGGGACCAAAAAGGGACTGGAGCTTAAGATACACGGGTTAATTGACTGAAAGGGATATGACAGCCTTACAAGTAAGCATTGAATACGTGACCAACACTTGAACATGAGAACAAGGAAAACGGCGTTTCGAGTCGTGAGAATTCATCGTTCTTGGTTTGCTGGCGTGTCAGGGCTGACGCACATGAAGGGGGAGGAGCCATGCGACTATGTATATATTCGAGTTGTACGGCTAAGCCACTACGGAGCGCACCAGGCTCCTCATGCACGAAAAAAACGGAGACAGTGGGGCGCGTTTTCACCGTGATAATCACATTCAGAACATTTCTGCAGGGACTAGATTTACTCCGTCGCCCTGCGAGCTTTTTCACTTCTCCGTTGGTCCCGTCACCGTGTGAGCGCGGTTTGCCTTCCATGGGAAAACATCCCAAGTATTTCCCTTTGGGCGAACCATCGGCATGCCTGTGGTGAAACTTGTGCAGCGGAGCATTATTCAAGCCCTACTTGGCAAGCAATGCATATGCAACATGTAACAATTGTAAGCGCACAGGTTTTGTTAGCTCCATGTATGTTCATTTTCTGCAGACAATTTTCTCATCGACAAGGCCTGACAAGGCCCTCTCGGACGAATGTCGTGGGTAGAAACGTCCACAAATAGGCATAAGCGTATGACATGTCGGTGCCGATGCCACTGTGAACTTGGTGTGAACCTACAGTGGCACTGCGATACCGTGCATCTATGAAAGTAATAGTGCTTGGTCTGCTCAGGTTGGTACAAGGACTGATCAATATGATCATCAGAGGTGTCAACGACATTCAAGCTCAGTCGAGTGCCCTTAGGGTCTCATTGTAAACTGGGTCTGATTGAGTTGATCCATCGGATTCTCAGGAAACATGATTTTTTGGTCCTTCGGACTCGTCATCTATGAGGCAGGTTTTGGGTCGTTATCACGAATAAAACATAAGATATACCCACTCCACCTGATATGTAAATGTAACACCAACCCTGCTTTTCTTTATATCAAACCCTACGCGTACGCTTCCTCTGAATGGTTTCTCGTGCTAACATAAAGGTAGGCAACCATCACGCATCATCGTCGACTTCGAAAGGAACAATCCAAAGCCGCAAGCTGACTCTCATATAGATATCAGGGTAAAACACATGATGATAACGACGATCCAACGTCAACTCACTCAAAACTCACACATATTTTGATACCACACGCCACGCTCCATGGTGGCAAGCACGGAAATCAGGCTGCAATGCGGGAAAGAGCGGAAATTTGAGCTCTGCCTCTGGGCGCCGAGGCAAAATTGCTGTCACGGGAGACGAAGGATTCAAAGATGACTGACTACTGATAGCAGACTCTCTTTACGGTACCCAGGGGGATTGTATGGATATGTCAGATGTAACATGAAGAAACCTTCATAAGTGTCGATGCAGGAAATATTTTGCCTCGAAGTTAAGGCACAAAGAACATGGTAGAGCGTTCACGTCATCTCGTAGGTGGTGACCCTGTGTGGCTCAGAGGCACGACTTTACTGACAATCGAAATTGGAAGGATTTTGATACGCAGTCACAAAACTTTAGTTAATGGAGGCTGCGCAGCCCCAGCTCCCCAATCCCTGCACTTTGAACTGGGTTTACACACACGTGATGGGATAGAGTTAGGAGATTTGAAGACAGCACCAGGGTTTCCCTGTTCGTCGTCAGGATCGCATTGAAAGGATGGGTTATTGATCAAGATCAGCCTGAACTCCATGCCGTATATGGGCGAAAAAGCCCTCAGGGGTCGAGGAGTGATCATGATCGATTAGTATTGAAGGTTCGAGAAACGGTATGGGGAAGGGGAACTGAAGAAGGAAGTGCAAGGAAGCGATTGAGGAAAGTTGGAAGGATCGATGTCGTGATCAATACTCGGACGTTGCTGGCCTGTTGCTGCCAGCTGGGGTTTGGGTGCGTTGCAAACTCAAGGCGCTCACGCGGATGTGTATGGGTATGTTATGAACGTTGCTGTTCGCAGACTGAGCACTGGACGTCCGCGATTGGTCTGGACCCTAGGAGGTGATAAGCGACTTAAAACAGCGGCTGGAGTCCCCATTTCAACGCGTTCACTCTACCTGGGTAAAGAAGGCAGCCAAATGCAGGAAACCTTGCCTCAAAGCGCCGACCCCCTTTTTTGTCAGGATAATGCCACACGGATGGAAATAGCTGCAAAGGAGGTTACCCAGGGGAGTTCTTTAGGGCTCAATCGACGTTCCCAATAATGTTATAAAATCGTTTTGAGTGACCCTAGGTACGAGGCTTAACACTATTCAACAAAGTGGATCAATCTTGCAAACCCATGAACATCGAAGTACTTATCAGCGTTACAATCGACCCAGATCACTGTTATGGGAAGTGAGGGCGAGACACTACTGCTTGTCCGACCTCTGCCGCGTGTTTCAGACAGTTGTTGGCTCTACGAGATTTCTCCGTTATCATGAGAAAAGATAGGCAAAGATATTCGCCGAAAAATGAGCATGCCTTGGACATAGCTATAAAGGCCTCAGTACTATCATTCTCCCTCAAGAAGCGCCGGACGGCTGCAAGATCAACTCTGTCGGTATACGGTATTTCTTCGCATGGAGCAGCGCCTCATGTTTGGGTCTGAATCGGGTTACATTAAACATTGAACAGAGACAAGTTTCGAGAGGTTTCGAGGAAGAATAAGGCAGGGTTCTCACTTGGCCCTGGCCCTTGGACCCTCCTGGGAGCCAACAACCCGAATTGGAAAACATCCTTTGGGCACAAGTTTTCGTCCGGCGATTCAACAATACGGCTGTTCGGTAATCAAACTAACGCCAAGAGAAAGCTCGAATCTCCACCGAAAAGACATCCTTGAGATATTCCTCATTCTCCGCAAAGATGTAAATTCATTGACCCCCACGGTCAATGGAAGTTGCATTCTTCTAAGTATCCTCAGCTGAACTCTACAAGTGTTCGTGTTCTTCCTCACTCTACGCTTGAAGCAAGAAGCGCGGAAGAGTAATCGCTTACTGTGCTGTGCTGCATTCCATGCGACGTACTGTTCAGCGACCCCATCAAGACGCGACACAAATATGTAACAAAAGCACAACAAATATGTAAGCTCATATGCCTATGAGAATCTCGCGAATGGCATCGTCACCCTGTTGCCCGCCGTCTTTCGTCTTGCCGAACCTACACGCCAGTAGACAACGTGGAGGATCCTAGACCAGCTCATGCAAGTTTACATATCCATTGATTGGCCTGCGTTCCCAAACCCTTGTTCTCGCACTTCTCATGTTCGATTCTAGATGCTCTTACGATCTAACCGCATCAACCTATGAAATGGTGTCGCCGCACTACCTTCCCTGCTGAGAGCTTGCCAGAACTTTCTCACCCATTGTCACATCGGTTCCACCTTCACGGGTCTTTGGTATCGCAGGCGCGAAGTCATTCCCCAATATTCCTAACGCCATTCACCCTCTCCTCCTTGGCACTACGTATCCTCGCGGAGATTTTCCCTATCCTTGTGACCCATGTATCCGTACCACTAGGCAGGCTCAATGGCAGGAAAGGCTCAGCCTCCCAGGCGATGTTGAGGGCGCGGTAAATTCTCATCCCGAAATAGAGGCATTGTGGGCACGGTTCTACACCTATCCATCAACACGTACAATATTACACGTGATTATTTTCTACTTTGGCCACAGCTTAGCTTGTTGTTTTCGGCGCTGCCTTCCCCCATACATGCTCGTCTCTACCCATGCATCGACCAAACTTCTTGCCATCGATCTGTCTATATGCTTCACACCGTTCTCACTGGCTCTCAACGATGTGGGGTCTGATACATCAAGCGGTTTTCTTTACTTTCACTGGTTTCTGCTTCTTTGTTTCTGTGGGAACAGACACCTTGGAGCAAACTTGCCTGGCCTGCTCAAATCCCTTTGCATATGAACGGCATGTTTGCGGTCAAATCAAGGAGCGACATCGGCCTTGCAAGTTGGTATTTCTTTTAGCGGAAATGTAATGACATCGATAGTATTCTCACACTAACCTTGTTTTGCTGGGGCTGGCGTTCTCAGCTTTCTCACTGTAATGAATGCTAATTTGGTAGCTTCAATGCACATGATGGATCGCATTCGGTGTTTACTTGATCGGACCGTTTCCATAAATTCCAAGGTTGAAACTACCTTCTCATTGTCACTACAAGTAGCTCTTGATTATCAGGTCTTGATCATCACCTGCGCGCCGCAATAAGGTCTTCCGAGCTTTCTCCATCCTCCCAGTGTTGGGGTCTGGATGGACAGACAACAAGAGGAAGTCTGCCTCCTGCTTTGCATTGTTAGGCTATGGTCCAACCCTAGATGTATAAATGGACGCAAACGAGGGAAATTCTGCTTGACATGAAATGGAATAACTGGGGTGGCCTCCACTATGAAGCTGTCGTAACATCTACCAGACTGCTGGTACACACGGGCAGCGTGCAGGCCGGCGGGCAAGATATTTCATCATGCGTTTATTCTCTGTATAGCATGGCGCCTCGTTGCGTATCATCGCAATATTTGGACCGGAGACCCTGGCAATCCTTGTGAAAATCCATAGCTAAGGCTATGTTCGTGTTCTTTCCCAACGAAGCCCATCTTGCTCCGCGATGACTTGCATACAGTACGTGTGTGACGGGGATCAAGATGTCGTCGATGTTCGTCAAGTACTATAGACTCGCAACCCCTCCTTCGTAGCTTCACCAAGCGTATGTTCTCATGGTAGTAAGGTGTGGGGCAACGTCAAGCGTAATCTCCGAGATTAACGAATTCGGGATACGACAGCCTGAGGAAGTCTTGATGATGCCATCTCTTCAACGATAGGCAGTCTATATATAACGCTCTACAGCTCATAACTGAACAGCATATTTCTATTTCTACGTGCAAGGTATCATCGATTTCGTCGTGATAATCTTCCGTCTTTCTCAAGCTCTATTTATGCGGGAAGGTTCATTGGCCGCTCCATGGACCACGGCCTTCCCAGAGCCTACATATAAATTTAGTCCCTAGCAAAATCGATTCATTCCGATGACCCTATTGGCGACTTAATGGTTACAGGAGGTGTGAGTGCATGGACTAAGGTTCGAGCTTCTCGGAAGAGCCTCGGACGAGCGAGAGTATACAGACTGATAGATGGTACCAGGATAACTGTCGAACTCATTCTTGAGCAATTTCCTTGCCTTTGTAGAGTCCATAGGTGCCAGGATCTCGGAAGGAACTTACTGGCATCCTCTAGAATTCTCGCAGTTTAGTTCTACCCAAACGAAATCCAAGGCGCAAGCCCATCTATTGCTAAACGCCGTGGCTCTTTGTTTTGACATGGATTCCAGAATCTAAGCCTCTCAAAGTAAGGGCAAGAAAGAAGTACGCCACGCAAAATTTCACGGCTTCGACTGGGCATGAGCACAAGTCTACAACCAAAGGAGGACAAGGCATTGAACGATCACTCATCCCCGAAAGTGAATGCACTTCGAGAACATCTCACCCCTACCGCGTGGCGAGTCGGACCGACCAACTGCTCAAGGTTGAACCGTCGAGTAGTCATTGTTTCGAAGGAGTCTTCATATGGGGCATGGTTTCTTGCTTGGTAAACCACGAGTGCAGTCGAGTTTGAATGACGCATTGAATGCTAGAGCCTTGGAATTACTCGCCTACTTTTTCTTGCGATCGGGGATGGCTTGAGAAGGAGTTTGAAGCATGGACATGCATACGGTACCATCACGAAGTTCCAACGTCTTCGGTGAAAGCTCGAATTCGGACCTATACTATTCCAAGCCTTGCCTATGGCTCTTATAGTGGCATGGGAGGAGTGAACCGCGTTTATGTCTGTGTTCCTCATCCAGTCAATGAAGTGCACGTCCTTTCAGGCCGACACGTCGGATTGACGAACAACGCAGTCAAGAAAAAAAGAGCTCCATATGAGACCACTAAAATATATGTTGTATACATGGAAGAGACGAAGAGAAGATAGCCTAATTCTTCCATCTGCGCAAAAAAAGGTAAGAGCAGAAAAAAAGGGCGGTTGAAAACCCACATTTTAACTGTTGTATCACGACCTCCGCTGACAACTTTGTCGGCGACAAAGTCCACACAGTAAACCTCATCCGTGTGCCCTGGCAAATCGACCTTGATCTTGTACGTCTTCAAATCCCAAATCTGTGCCACATCAGCGATTAGCATGAACAGGCCAACAAAAAGGACAAGACACTGACCTTGAGCGTGCTATCCTTGCTTGCACTGATTAACATCCTTCCATCCGCACTCCATGCCAACCGATACACCGCGCCAATGTGCCCACGCAGCGTAGCGACAAACTTTCCTGTGCGGCCTTCCCATATCCGCACACTATTATCCCAAGACGCCGAAGCTGCCCACCTTCCATCAGGCGAGAAGGCGACGTGCGATATTTGTCGTTGATGCCCAATCAGCCGTGCGATGGGCTTGGTAATTGATTGTTGGGGTGCAGATGCCGGAGAGGAAGACGGGAAAGGAGACCAAAGGAAAAGGGTGTGGTCGTCTGAACCTGATATGAGAAGTTCAGGTGTTGTGCGCAGTAGGGATTCGTAACGCGCTTTCGCTAATGTTTGAGCTAGTGTTTATTTGCATCAAAAACTGATGCTCGAGGAAGGAAGGGAACGCGTACCTTCTTCCTCCGATGCTGGTTTTTTTCCGGTATGATCGAATGGACCCGTCCGAAGGACGAAGTCGGTGTTGAGAGTCAGTGTTGTGACCCAGTGTGCATGTTCCTTCAACGTATGCAGAGGCCGACCCAACTCTGCATCCCATATTCTTACTGTACAATCACTGCTTGCAGTGTACAAAACACCTTGGCGTCCTCCTGCACCTCCCCATTTTACAACATTTACACTGGCGGAATGACCCCCGAGAGTGTACTCCGTCCGTCGAGTGAGGGTTGACCAAACACGTACTGTTCCGTCTTTTGAAGAAGATGCTAGGCGAGGAGATTTTGCGTTTCTAAGTAATAACAGTGTATCAGCAAGCAGGTCTTTCTGTATAGTAATTTCTTCTGACGTACATATGAATTGGCTCCCAAGATAGCGAGGTGATCCATTTTGTATGGCCTCTTAATGCTTCGCCAATAGCTGTCCCCGTTTTTGGATCCCATAGCCTGACCTTGAATACCAAGGTCTCGAGGTTAGGGAGGTGTCTTTGATGGCCAAAGATAACAAAAGGTACGTACATGTCCGTCATGACCTCCTGTCGCCAATTTTCTCTCCATGGCCTCCCATTCTACACAGAGCACCCAACCTCTATGACCGGACAGTACATGCGAAGGAGTTTCTGTGTTGAGATCCCATAATCGAGCGTTCGTATCTCCTGAACCTGTCGCAAGTAAATTTCCTGTCGGTGAGAAGGAAGCACAAAGGATCGGAGATGTGTGACCTAGATGGAAGTAATTGAACGTGAGACCTGCAGCATGATCATGAAAATTACATACCAGAAAGCGTGGAAGAGCACCTTGTTGCAGGACGAACACGAAACACGCTTTGAGGTGAACAGTAGACGACAATGACGTCCTCAGGTGTAAAATCTCCCGTGGGGTGATTGAGAACGTCTGCTTCTATAGATTTCGAGATTACAACTCGAGTTGGTGCGCCTGGTGGTGCATTTTTGTCTTCAGGTAGGGCTACGTGAAACGAAAATGGGATTGGGTCTCCATCCTGGATACAAACTTTCAGTTCGATGGATGTTTCAGGATATGAAGCATAGCAATGTACTATAGAAACATACCTGCGTGCTGAGTTTATTGACCAGGGCTTCCAGACCTTCTCTTGACACATTGGCGGGTAGATTGACTGCCGGCGCCATGGATCTACCATCTTCTTCAGAGACGAACTGAACCACCACACTTGGTGTGGGTTCAGGTGCCTCAGCTTCTGGCTCAGGTATGCCATGGTATACTTTTTGGCGTTTTGGTGGGGGAAGAAGTGTCGCCATTCTGCGATCCAAAATGAAAGATGAGCATTCTATTCATTCCCATTCCTAGAGATCAGGACTTACATCGGATTCTATCTTGAAGAGAAAGTGCAGTTCTACTTGACATTTCAATAAAATTGATTACCAAAAAAATCCGCATTGTTTGGCATCACGTTTCGAAAGCAATAAGGCATTTGACGCCCCTGCCCTGGGGCGTGAAGCTGCCGAACATCTTACGGCCTGCATTTTTGCTTCCTACGATAAAGCAATACCAAACCAAGCATCGATAACGGACATACTCCGATGGATATGTATGGGTAGCGAGGCATTCTGCAATCCTATCAGGCCGGTAAGATGGCCGGCTGTTACCCACCGCCGGTTTCAGGGAAACCTCTCGTGCTTCCGAACATCGAACTTGCCAGAGAAGTGACTCCAAAGCAAATGGTCGAGATCAGCTTGACCTCATCGAGACATCGTCCCAGCATCGATCTGTATACTTTCATTTTCAACAGGAGCGACCCCTCTCTCTACTCCACGAGTACCATGCAAACCCAGGATCCACGAACATCCCTGGTTATCAACCCAGCTCTGTTCGAGGACAATCCATCCATTACAACGAAGTTTCATGCAAGTCTTCCTCTGGCTATCCACAACTATACGAATCGAGCTTTCAGTCGCAGTAATGTGGATAACCTGGCCATAGCTGCTAGGACGCTAGTGACCGAAAGAGGCACAGGAAATGTTGTCTCGAGGAGTTTCTCCAAATTCTTCAACTATCACGAACGACACGCTTATAAACCCACCGGCAGCGAGTATGCCTTCTCTGTAGAGGAGAAAGTCGACGGTAGTATCATCAGCCTCTTCTACTATAAACGAGTTTGGATGATGGTCAGTAGATCATCCTTCGACAGCCCTCACACTACTGCCGCCCGTACTATACTTGACAAGCAGTATCCAAAAGTGTTGAAGTCGCTCGATGAATCGAAAACATATGTATTCGAGCTCGTTGATCCAGCCATGCCGATACGCGTGGTGTATCACAAAGCAGACCTCGTACTTCTGACGATCATTTCGAAAGACGGACAGGAGCCACCCCATGATTTTGATTGGTCGTCCCTTCCATTCACACGACCGAATATCCATCGAGGGTCTCAGGCACAGCCCGACTTGAAAGGGCTCAGTCGTTTGAATAATGCTAATGAGGAGGGTTTCGTTATCAAATTTTGGCTCACCCGCAATGATCGCTATCCTCAGCGAATCAAAGTCAAGTTTGAGAGCTACCTCCAAGCGATTGGTGCAACGTCTACAGCTAAAAACAAAGCTAGCGTCGTCTCTCCCACAACTTCATCTTCCCCGCCTTCTAATTCGATCATTCTGGAACTATATACCAAACATCGTCTGAAAATCCATCATTTCCAGGAAACTATTGTTGCCGAGAAAATGGACAGATGCAAGCAAGACTACCTTCGCTTTTTGGAAGACATTGCCGATGATTATGGTGGGGAAGATTGGTTGGAGCAGATTGAGCAAGTTTGGGCGAGAATTGACGCTCTTTTCACTTTACAAGAGGATGATTGTAGACGGACCGTCGCCATTCTTCGGAGAGAGGGCCATAAACCCAATCAAGGTCAAGCGGTCTCCAAAAATGCGAGACAATCATTCGATAAGCGACTCAAGCGGTACGACGTTGACCCATCCTTTCGAGCATCGTTGTTGGCCTGGTTTTCCGGAGAATCTCCAGCCAAGCAGGTTGCTTTGATGATGCAGAGTATGGAGATTCCTACAGATTTGCGCTCAACTGATATCTTGATATTGGTTTGAGGAAAGGCCTATTCTCATTCAGTATTCGCACACACAATAATTATCAACTGGCCCTTCAAATCCTCGATGTCAAATAGCTTGGAATCTTTGTATCAAAAGACTGCGTTCGGTACGCCCCAGCTATCCCTATATAAATCATATTTCTGTAACGACTCGAAGAATCATCTCAGGCATAGGGGATCGCTATGCAGCGCTATGCTCTGCAAATCAAGCCAAGCCTCAGAGCTATTCCGGCGTTGCAAACGAGCACAGATGGAGCACTCTGTCGCAGGCAAAAATAAGATACAATGTTGACCAGTTGCTTTGGTCCTTTAGACGATATTTCGGCGAGCTCACAGTTGTGCGGGTATCTGTGGCGCTACATAACATGAAGATATGATAAAGTGCAAACAGAATATTTGATCGTAAGCTACGCAAAAACTAAGGCAGATGGCTTGTGGCAAGGTTCATGTAGAACCTTGAGTTGCAATTGCTAAGATTTACCGCATACTAGGATCGAAGTCGCTGTAAACACATGTTACCCTGAATTGATCGGCCTGCGAAAAATCTTGCCAATCTTGGCTCTTGACCCGCACTTGAACTTCCCTCAGCACTAGGACACAAGTCGAGGGTATGCGACATGTAATCAAGTTTCAAAATCTTACTGATTTCATTCAAATGTTGTAAGGACTATCAGAATATGTTCAAAAATCAATATGGTATAGCCACACCGTCCAGTCTTACCGCCCCGGTACACCCTGAGGACGTTCAACCGAATGAGAGGCATGTTAAGCGGAAGCAAGCTCTGCCACCTCGAGTCATCGGCACGGTACCGCCTCCTTGGCGAATGGATAACTACAGAGGGTCGATGGGACGAGGAGGTAGTAATCGCGGAACCGCAAGTCGAGGTGGACCCTTGCAATACGCGATTCGAGGCAAGACTTCATGGAGAGGAAGAGGTGGACAATCGGATCGGCATGGGACAGGTTCAGGTCACAACAATTATGGAGGGGCTTACAGGTCTGCGTCCGGGCCATACCAGACCACTTCACTGGCATCGCATTCAACGCCACTACCTGGACGAACTCATCAATGGAATCCATCGGAGAGCAGACAAGATTTTGGAAGCCCATCAACTTACCAACACACTTACCAACCCCGAAACTTGCATGTGTTGACGTCAGTACCATCACTCGCATGCAACCCTCGAGCAATTTCATCAGTGAGGCAAAAGGAGGACTTCGGAACGCTAGCAACTCAACAATATCAAGCATCTCATATCCCGCCACCAATGCCTGCCCAAGAGGAACGGTTCCAATTGGGGCCATTTAACGAGGTGCTCTATGAAGCCGTCGAAATGACTGTTTCTGGAACGCCAAAGTACCAGCACCTGGCTCCAAATCAGCGCTGGATGGCCCGCTCTAGGTCGCCAACACCGAAACTACCGCCACAACCTTTGAAACGCCGAAGGGTTGAATCTGAAATTCTTCAATTGGGCTACCAACCGCAGATTGATCATTTGATGTCTGCTCCGACCCCCTCGCAACCCTCGCAAACGATATGGAAGCCTCCATTGCCAGGCAGAGCTAGAAGGATGAATTCTACTCCCACAGCCTCTGCAGAGAAGACAGTCGTCTCGCCAGATGGGCCACCTTCACTCGTCCAGGATACCCTCCCCGTTATTCAACAGCCTGTTACTGTAAAGCGAGAATCACGCTCGCCAACCCCTCCTGTGATCCCGAACCGAACGCTGGTTACTGAATCGTGCAAATTCTATCCAATGCCAGCCAAATGCATGAAGAACCACCCACGCGTCAGTAACAATCGACGAATCTTTCTCAGGGAGAAGGTTCATGACTTGCAACGTTTACGCTTAGACAAGACCAAGTCGTTTTGGCGGTGCGTCGGATTTCACCTTTCATCATACCACTTGTTCAAGTTTTTACAGTGCCGATGGGCTTGTTATCGAATGGTATGCAGTACCTATTTGAAGGCATGGATGATGTCGATTCATGTTGCATTGTAACCAGGTCGAGCAATATACCCGTCTGGTCTGATACCCTTCGTCCGGAAACAGAATTCGCAGATCTCGCGACAGCCATTGAACGAGCACACGCCAATAATCACACCAGTAGTCCGAAGCGGAAACGCCCTAAGGAGTCCAGTATAGGAAGCACTCCCGACACAGACATTTGCCCGCGAGAAGATAACGAACCAAGACACCGACGTCGTTCCGCTGTGAAACCAATAATTCGTCACTGGTCAACTATGATTGAAGCGGATGAGGCACCTACCTCGACGCTGAACACGTCAATGTCACCTTCTAGGACGTTTCCACTTCCCTCTAGATCACGAATTGTACGATCTCCGAATCTTTCTTCTTCAATGTATCCAAGTACCACCATATCTGCACAGCCCGAGTTCGATGGATCACACTATGCATCTGTTACCGAAGTGAAACCACTCCTGCCTCCACCTCCGAACGCTGTTAAACGATTGTCATTTAAACCGATGCCTATACCTCGCAGGAACAAGGTCACACAAATTGATCAGGCGCCAACGAACACCGAGACCACCGCAACATCAAAATCTCCACCAGCACCTTTGCCCGGTGATATACGACGAACACCTTCTCAAAAACCTTCCGAAAAACTTCTGTCCGCCTTAGCCTCTGCATCACAGCCTCTTACTGCACATGTAGCAGAGCAGGCCGAAGCGAGGCCCTCGACAAGGGACGATGTGAATATGGTCTCGAACAGTACTAGATCGACCCCGGCACTTCAAACATCCCTTCCTGCGGTGGAATTGGATGACGCAAACCCTGTACTGTCAAACATAAATATGACGGATATCGATGCTGAGAATGTTGATCTGCTGCTTCGTGGAACATCAGAAGCGCTAGATCATGAGGCATCGCCATCACAATCGGAAAACGCCCCAGGGACCTACCCGCCAGCAGACTCAGAAGCCGATGATGATGGCGCAACTATTGAGGAGCTCGCGACGGCATTTCTTCTACGGTCAGCATAGTTGATTTGCTAAGCTTGCCCTGCGATATGCATCCCATCTCAGCCTCGCTTACACACCATTGTATCTCTTTCTTCCCTAGATACATCTTGCTATTCGACCTGGACCGAACCAAATTGGAAAGGGCATATGCGAAGGACGCTATATTCTCATGTCGCGTTCATCATCTCCATCAGCCTTCATTTTCGATGGCAGGCCTCTTCGCCCCCGAATCCTCGGCGGGCCCGGCAGGACTAGAAATCGGACGGCAACGCATTGTGAACAGACTGCAAGCGCTAGATACGCATGAGTTCCGCCCCCGTGGTGTTACGCAGAGGGTATCCTACGATGTGGTATCGCCATCTCCGGCCCATCCGACTGGGGACTGGATCCTACTAACTGTCTACGGAAAGGTTGTGAAAGTGAATATGGCAGGGCCTCATATGGATCACGTTGTAATGGTGGATCAGAGTTTTGTGTTGCGTCGGAGAGAGAAGGGTGACGATGAGGATGATTGTGATGGGTGAGTGCTTTCTGGTTTCATGATCTTTGTCAATAACCCATGAAAGCTTCAGGGTTGGCAATCTGGAAGACGGGGTTGCCGGCAGTCCATGGCCGCTTGCCGCCGTGTCTCACCAAATGACGGTCCGTGATGCACCTCCACTACCTGTAAATGAGTCGCATGAGTTGTTCCCGGGGATGGAGGATATCTAGGGAGAGCTTCGAATTACTGTACACATTCAAGTCGTTTCGGAAGGGCCACCGATATGGCACTTCGTTTGACATAGGACAGCTATGTTATATATCTTATGTATTCTACACCCCACCTTGTAAAACTTAAATCTTGTGTATTTTGAGTCCCTCATATTCTCTTAATGCAGTGTCGACAATCCCGAATGCTTACAACGACGATACCTATGGTCTAGTATGATTAAAACAGGGTACAAGTAGTACATGCATGGTAAGCAAGCAAGGTATAAATACGACGAAAAACACACGTGTAACTTAACCGCTCGACCTCTCCTTCATATCACCAGCCTGGCTAAGCTCACCAAGTTCGTAGGCAGTCGAACGGGCATAACTGCCAGCAGGTCTGAGCTCTGTTTGCAGGCCAACATAGTCGTATGCGAACTCTCCCATCTCAGACTCATCAATACCAATGATCTCCGTCTCTTCTGGAACACGAAGACGCAAACCAGGAATGTAATGCATTATCCAAAGGATGATGGTCTGTAAGAATGTGCGTAAGATACACATCACTGATGAGGATGGACGCAAGTACTCGCCGTCATCACGAAAGAATATCCCAAACCGGCAGCAGAGTCAGCAAGGTGCCACGCGAGCTGGATCCAGTGACGATCAAGCCAACCCCCAGGAATAACTGTAAACCCATCGAATCCGGCTACGCTTTTTTGAGCAAAGATAGCGGTTAAAAGGTTGCCGACTACACCGCCGACAGCGTGCGAAGCGAAAATCTAGAATGCAAAACATACAATCATTGATAGTAAGGTTAGACCGCAAAGAAGAAACGTCCAGAAGAACACTGACGTCCAGTGAATCATCGTATCCTGCAAAGAATTTGAGTTGGGTGGCGAAATTGCAGATTGTACCCGCCAGGAAACCAAAAAGCACGGCCGCCGCTACCAGGGTCAGGGTCACAAAACGTGAACTCATGTCTGACTGTTCTGTCGAAGTGGACTCACGAGAGCCAACAAATCCGGAGCCGGGAGTAATAGCGACGAGGCCAGCAATAGCACCTGAGCAAAAGCCAACTGCCGACCACTTTTTCTCAATGCGATAATCCTGCGAAATGAGACCCGTCAGACTGACATATGGCCAGAGCAGAAATAGGGCTAGGCGCACCCAGAGCATCCACGTCAATCCACCGACGCTGGCAGCCAAGTTGGTCACAATGCATGCCTGTGCTGCGCGTAGGTTTGCAGCAAGAGCAGACCCTCCATTGAACCCTGGAGCACGATATTGAGCTCTGTCGACTGGATGACGTGTGAGAGGTGAATCTGCTCACCGAACCATCCGAACCAGAGAAAAATGGTGCCAAGTATAACGTATGTGGTATTATGGGGCTTGTAGGCAAGTGCTTCTGTCCCATACCCACGCCGCTTGCCGAGGTAGATAGATATGGCAAGGGCAGCAGTGCCTGAAGAGATGTGGACCGGAGTTCCACCAGCGAAATCTAGCCCTCCGAGAACGAAAGTCCAACCATTAGAATTCCAAGTCCAGCAGGCAATGGGATCATAAACGAGCGTCGACCAAGCAAAGACGAAGAAAAGGAGTGGGCCGAGATGCGCGCGTTCAGCAAAGCCACCGACGGCAAGCATGGGGCTGTAGGATTTGGTGAAAATTTGTATCAAGTTATGAGATAGATGGTCATCAAATCGAGATAATTCTTACGTGATGGCGGCAAACATAAGTTGGTAGATGCAAAAAACGATTGAGGGGATGCGTGTGCTGCCAATAGAAGGCTTTTCGAGAACGCCTTTGAGCCCAAAGTATTCTGTGCATGGTTGAGGAATGAAATGAAGAAGACCGTAAGTCCGAGGAACGCACTGAGGTCACCAATGAACCTGCTTCCTGTTTCGCTGAAAGCCAGTGAGAATCCCCAGAAGAACCACTAGTAACCATTACGAAGTCAGTTTCGTCGTTGCATCATGAGTCGGCTAAGAAGCATTGAGCTTACCTGGAACGAGACGACTGCAAGGGTCATCATGCTCAAGTATATCATTGATAGAGCGTTTTTCCGTCTGAGCATCAACGTAAGATTTGGTTACGCGATATTAATTCGATGACTTCACCTTAGTAATCCAGAGTAGAAAAATCCAACACCAGGAATCATGATCCATACTAAAGCAGTCGACGCCAACACCCAGGCAATGTCGCCAGGATTGTACACCACGATTGGTGCAGTGGGATCAACTGCATCAGGATTGAACCAGTTGATTGACCCGGCTAAAATCAAAAATGTTTGTGATGTGAATATCGGGACTATAACATTTGTGAAGCGACTCACAGGCATCGTAGGTGATATTCACCATCGTGTTACTCGAGACAGAGCAAATGAACCGTAAAAAGTTATCGCCGAGTCTTATCCCACTACTTATATAGTTGGAACTCTATAGCAGACGCGACGGGGTGACTCGGTGATGGTAACGATGACCGACATCTACAAGTCCCACCCACTTGTTTCCCGTTCTAAAAATGCCTTCTGTCCTTCCGAGATAAGGCGAAGATCTACATCAGGCAGAAGAAAAGTTTCCATAAGTGAACGTCGGCACTGTTTCACAGCACACGCACACTGGCACATTGTGAGAACCTAACTATAATGGAGTAGTATGTGGCAGGCACAAAACCCTCCTTTCTCCAACCTTTCTCCACTGAGCATTCACAGGTGATGATAAGGATCCTTTTTGGGTCATGGGTATATTTTGGGTCGGGTGCCACTGGAAATCGGAGTATATGTTATCTATCTCCAGACGAGGATAGGGTCTCAGTCTTGGCCGGAAGACCTTCAAATACCAGTGGTCCTCAATTTGCAGATTATTTCGCAGCTTTTTTCTTGTCTGAATAGCGCCCACATGGTACGGTGCCTGACGTTGCTATTTTCGGACTTCAAATATCTATCACCCGCCGACATGCCGGGGGCGATGAAGTGCACTGAGATATCGATGACTTGATTCGATGCAGATTAGATATCTGGTCCTGTCCTGTGTCCATGAACCGTCGACATCAATGGCGCGGATTCGACGTCGACAACGGTCGCGTCCCCAAACGGCACGAAAGGCTGCATTACGTGCAGCTGCGGATCTTCACTTTCTCGCGCTTCTTCTTCTTTCTGAGGCCGAAGACGATGATGACGAGATGAATGCCCTCATCATTGCACACATCGCACTCGAGAAGGCCCGCCTGGCTCGTCAGATGCCTGAAAACGGTCGATTTGGTCCACGTGGGGTGTACGACAGGGAGAAGGCAACGGATTTCATTGATCTCCTTCTTTATCGCTTCACAGACCGTCAATTCAAGGCATGGATGCGGTCAGTTGTAATGTCTTTGCTCTGTGTGCCGTCACACTAAACCTCTTGCCGTTAGAATGGATCGAGAAAGTTTTTGGCTTGTTCATGACCTGATCTGTGACGATCCTGTGTTCTTAAGCACTGGAATCCGCCCCCAACGGTCTCCGAAGTACCAGCTTGCGACCTTTCTATGCCGCGTTGGAGCAGAGACCGCCATCAAGACTGCTGGTGTTATGGCTATCGCAGAGGGCTCGGTCTATCTGTACATGGAGCGTGTTAGTCGGGCACTTCGGAATATTCGTCACCAACATCTTGCTTGGCCGGGACATCTTCGACGGCAATTTCTTTCTGAGCAAATGCAACAGTGGGGCTTTCCGGGGTGTCTTGGCTCGGGAGATGGTAGCTACATCCATTTGATTGACAAACCACTGGTAAATGGATACTCGTATTGGTGTCGCAAGAAGTTCTATGCAGTAAGGAACCCCGGCATCATAGCAGATTACATTGTACTCATAATAGATGGCTATAGCTTATCATCCAGGCTACTGTCGATCATCGAGGAATCTTTACGTCTTACGATTTCGGATGGCCAGGATCCGTGCAGGATAGTCGCGTTTTTCGTATTTCGCACCTTTGGCGTCATCGCGAGGACTATTTCCAGCAACACGAGTACATCTTGGTTGATAAGGGTAAAGATGCCGTATATTGTCTCAAAGTCGTTTCATCTGATGATTGAAATGGCAGGTTACCCTCTAACAACCTTCTCTATCCGCCCATTCAACGACTATGATCTCACCAGGAATCCTGCGGAGGCCCGGCGTCGCAAGCGATGGAATCGAAACCTTTCGTCACTTCGAATCTTCGTTGAACATGCCTTTGGCCGCCTCAAGGGTCGTTTTCCCTATCTTCGATTCATGCCTGGGCGGAACCTGGACGAGATGTTTCGGATTGTAGAAGCCCTCATGGTTCTACATAACATTCTCGAGGAGCGGGGAGATGATCCAACAACAATCAGGGGTTTCAACGGTCAGGAAGATGAAGACATTGATGAGGTTAGAGGTGAAGCCCCCGTCCAAATGGATTGGGATGGGGATGCACTTTATCAACAAGGGCTGTTACGACGTAAACTACTTGTCGACCTCATGGATATCTAGTATACGTTCAGACGTCACCTACAGCAGAAAGCTTCGCCAGCAACCTCTCTCCCGCAGCGCGAACTTGTGCGTTGGCGTGCTCAATCATTTGTAGAGCACGCTCCCATTCCCTCCCGTGAGATTCCCTCTCCTCGAGCGCCAACTTTCGCTTTGCCAATTCTTGTCTCTCTGCTTGTTCCGCCGCCTCTCGCCTCTCCTTCTCCTGTGCGAGTTTGAGCTTCTCCTTTTTGACTAATTCCACGGTACGAGCTTTTTTTGAGATGGCCTCAACAGCTTGTTTGAGGTATTGGCCATGGCTTGGTGAATCCAAAGAGTCGGAATCTTTGCTGGCGGAACGCTGAAGGCGACGCTTCTTCATGGGAGTTTCGTCGTCGGATATGGGCGTATGGGAGTTGTAATCTCGCGGGCGGATGACAGTGATGTCCTTGTTTGCCCTGTAAAGTGGTTTGAGCTATGGCAAATTGCGCGAAAAACCCATCTTACACTGCATCGATCAGTTTAAATATCTCCGACTTCTCGAACTCATCCAGCACAGTCTGAGAGAACTTCTCTCGGCCCTTACGTTTACGTTTACCCGTCTCCGTCGGTTCCTCCTGGTCCGAGTCCGAGTCCTCGTCGTTGCTCGAGCTCAAGGCGTCCACGCGCTTTGCATCACCATCACCTCCACCAGTGTGCGCCTGCCTCTCGCGAACAGCTTTGTATTTCTCCCAGGCCTGATTGGTGAAATAGTTCTTGATTTGCGATGCCGAGATTCGGCCAGGCGGTTTCAACACGTCGTTCGACAGCTGACGAAACAGGTAAGCTTCTTTATCCATCGTATTGATAGGCCTGACTCTCACCGTGATCCAGTATCCATGCTGCTTCAGCTTCCAATCCTTCCATCTTTCTTCCTGGGTAATCCACCGCACCACCGTCAACTTATCCTCATCCGACAACCCGACAGGAGCCTTTGCTTCAACCTCCTTCTTCTCGTCGCTTTTCCCGGGCATCTTCAGCTCCGCCGCCTGCCTGTCCTTTAAACCCAACTTGGCGATCTCGTCGTCGGATCCGCCGCCACCACGACGATTTTGTGATCCGGACTTACTGCCCT
Organism: Crassisporium funariophilum; assembly: GCA_014925845.1. NCBI lineage: Eukaryota > Fungi > Basidiomycota > Agaricomycetes > Agaricales > Crassisporiaceae > Crassisporium > Crassisporium funariophilum. The sequence continues at coordinate 2,143,909 of JACGCL010000005.1, forward strand.
GTCCCTTGGGCTTCTTCGTGGGCGCGTCGTCATCACGGTTCTCCTTCTTGCTCCTGGATGTTCGACTCTTACCCGACGGCTTGGGTCTCGCGGCTTCTTGTAACTTTTCCAGCAAGCTGGGATCGTCGGTACCTGCGACAGATCCCTGACTCGCGGCATGGGTGCCATTTGGTGTTGCCTGTGTCGGAAAAGTCTGCTGGTTCGTTGTAGGGGCAATGGAGCCGAAAACGAGGCGGGGCGGCATGTAGGCAGTCGCGCTCGGCTCCCTTTGGGCATGTAGTGGAGACAAATATTGTTGTTGAACTTGTGCACGATCAGGAGTGGAACCAAAGGTCTGCGGGTAGTCCTGAGTGGGTCGAGAGACGCCGTAAGCCTGCTGGTAAGGCTGTTGGGTATAGTTGTGGTGAGAACGCGAAAGGGAGAGATCTGTGGTGCTGCGAGTGGGAGTCACTGTGTTTAATTCATGGCCATTAATGGGTATAGAGCCAAAGTTTGTAATAGCAGAGCCAGTTCGATATATTTGGGTATTAGTCGCAGTATTATTAGTGAACATAGAGTCAGGAAACGTCCAGGACATCGCGAGATTAAGAGTAGTGCCAGGTGAACTTAGAAAAATTCTGTTCTGCTCGAAACAGCCATGGTCTGCCGGTTTAGAACTCCGAAAGCTCCGCAACACTCTGACCGGTGTTCCATGTGCTCCATCAAACGCGTGTACCTGAGCTTCAAGAAAAAATCTGGCAAAATAATCTGCAAATTGAGGACGGCTACCTTGATAATAGCCTAGAAATGTTAGCGCTTAGGCCAGCCCGAAGAAGATCAAAAATCCGGGTTTCATCACTGATTGTTGACAAATAGCAAAGATGAGAGAAGACTCGGTAAAGAAGACAAGTTTGCATAGACATGATCATGATTCGACCATTCAGCCACTGTCATTCAACTGAGAGTCCCTATCAGGAGAACTGACGTACTTGGTGAAAATTTGCAGGGCGCAAGCACTTCCACTTGGCCTTGTCCGCCCGTCTGCAAGTGTGTCTTTATGTCGGAAGCTGTCGAGATTATGATAGGGGGCTGTCGATTTGAAGTTCGTGTTCAAATGGTCCCATCTGATTCAGAGTTGCAGGCAGATAATGCGTGTTTCAAGATTGAAAGTTCCAGTTGCAGATACCACATTCCGAGCCTAATTGTTTTGATTTGGTTGTGATACGCGACGGAGAGAAGCGCCGCAGGCGCCTGACGCCAACATAAACACGTGGCTTGCGTTTAGGGTGTCCATCTATGCGATTTCGGATATCCTAGCTTGCTAACATTTGTGTTCCAGACGAGTGTAAATTGCCACCATCACTTGATAAGACACTAGTTTCCTGGATATGCAAAATCGGGTTAGTATTCCAGCAGACTGCTGGAACGTCAGCAATTCTCATCAGCAGTTCTTCAGATCTTTAGTTGGCCATGACACATCCAGTTTCCCTTCAACAACGCTGAAAATGACGGCCCTCAAATCTTGGCCTCAAGGCGCATTAAATGACAATGATCTTAATCGGCATTAGTGATAACAACACCAAAATGGATATGCAACCTTGCCCCTCCGATAACAGATTTTCTTGATATAAGTAGCTGCCTTGTTGGTTCGAATGCTCCGTGCTCCGTGGTATAGGACCCCCGCATATGCAGACTACTGTCCGATCCAAAATCCTCAAATTTAGCCCAATGTGTCTGCATCATTTTGAGCCAAATGTCCGCGCATTAGGATCCGACCTTGTCCCTTTTTTTAAAACTATAAGCATCATGGATCGGACATCCCTACAGGCATCATATGTACGCATTATGGATTGGAGATCAGTACAGGTGCCCTTGACCAAAAGATGATTTCACTCCTATCTAATTATTGAACTTCGAGCACCAAGTAGTATAAGGGAAGATGAAATATGTAAGGTGCGGTATAGAAAGGAATCTTGCCAAAACAAAAATTACAGTCAAACCCTATAACAGTTGGTGGAAGGCTATGGTCATGGGCTATGGGGTTTTATGGGTGATGAGGGCAAAATTTGGTGTGATTTTTGTTTTGGTGGCAGCAAATGTGTCCCCACCCGGATTGGACATTCAGGCAACCGGGGCTCATTTGGATCGGACATAGGCATGAATTTAGTCCAAACCTTGCGCATTTTTGGACTAAATTCAATGCAAACTAAGTTCTTGCCTGCTCACCCAAGCATCAACACCACCAAAACACCACAACATTTTTTTTGGCGGTTGATAGTCATGTTCACAAGTAAAATGCTATAGGAGCTAAGCACCATTTCCAATGCCAAGAACACTTGCATGCTCTATGGTCTCTTATCAAAGGCGTGTCATCATACTTATTGTGCATATTGGTACTGGAAAAGAGTTTTTTGAGAGTGTTAGAACGGTAGCTTGAAAGAAGTTGATGGTATGTTCTGAAGAATGATTAAATAATGTCCCAATAACATTGTGTTTCATACACCAATTGACTGGGTTGTTCAAAGGTTGTTATCCGGCCAACAAACATAAAATCACAGGGGCTACACATACCAGCAGATTGTCATCTAGTGCAGACATTGAATGTGATTTGCGACCTCCCACCTCACTCATCTCGGTTCTAATTATGGATTCCCGGCTTGTCCTTTTCAAGAACCTCATGCACTAGTCTTCTCATCCAAATTCTCAGAGTTCCAGATTTTTGGTACGGAAAGGTAGCAATACTTACAATTGAAAATGACAGATCTGGTTAGTGTCCACAAATTCACCGGAAGGCAAGTCCTAAGCCTTGTGTACAACAATGTTCTGTAACACTCATGTTGTAACTGAGAATACCTCAACCCAGTGGTGCCTATTCTATGTGACATCCATGAGCACAATACAATGAGAAGCAAGCTCCCTGGTCAATTCTCTTATCCTGAGATAATGAGCTTCTGTTGCAGTACATTCAACAGATAGACCTCCCTGTAGAGCGCATCATTATCTCATACTTTCACAACTCCTAAGGTTGTTCCTGGTTGGGTTGACCAAAGTCCACATCAGATGGTATCCATCTTTGCACATTCCTCTTGCAAGACTAGGAAGTTGACCATGCTTCCAACATTCACTTCACTTGCATCTGCAAAATATAATATTGCGGATGCTGTCCCCCATAGTTTGCTGACCATGCACAGCATGGTATAGGCTCTTTGAGGATGTCATTTGGACTGCCCTCAACCCAGGCATCATTGATGGCATCTACTGTTGTCAATTTCATGGCAGCCTAGGAATCCAGAGTTTTCTTATACTTTGTGCACATTAGGGTCGTTCAGAGTAGGCCGGTTGGATTTCATTTGAGGTTCATTTGAGGCTCGGTTGGAATTTTAGTTGAGATTCGGCAGGCGCAGCAGGCGGCATGAACATCCGTCGGAGTTTCAACGGTACTCATTGAGATAATCTGAATCATTATCAAGATATGACCGCCGTTGCTTCGTCTTGCACACTCCAAATACCCGATGCCTACTAGAACAGATTGACAGCTAGCTGCCGACGCACTCCATTGTGCTTTTCTTGTCAACTCTGTGGCAGATGTGGAGAGCAGAGAGCTTGACTTTGAGTCAGATTCGGAAGGTTTGGATGAGGATGAGGAGACGAGTAGCTCTTCGGAATCCAGCTCAAGCTCATTGTCCTCATCGTTGTTGTCTGATGATAGTGACAATCCTGACTTTATGACACCTTCGGAAACCTATGTTCAGCACATGGCAAATCTGTGTTCAGAACGCTACATGGCTGAGCAAACTACAATTCCAAAGACACAAGAATTTATGCATCTATTGCTCAGGGACTACAAGATCAAATACCCTCTGATTTTCCGATCATACTTGCACATCGACTCAGACTGTTTTGACAACTTGGTAGAAGCCATATGTGATGACAAAATCTTTCACAACAACTCCAACAATTCCCAGATGCCAGTCAACGAGCAAGTTGTCATTGCACTATATCGGTTTGGCCACTATGGGAATGCAGCTAGTATCATGAAGGTGGCCCTCCAATTTGGAGTTGGTTTTGGGACGGTCCATCTTGTTACTACCCGTGTCCTCAAAGCTTGTTGCTCAGAACAATTCCGTTCATCTTCTGTCCAGTGGGCAAACAATAGAATGAAGTTGGAAGCAAAGGACTGGGTAGAAGCCAATTCATGCCCAGCATGGCGGAATGGGTGGTTAATGGTTGACAGTACACTTGTTCCCCTTTTTTGTTGGCCTGGTTATCTTGGAAACGTCTTCTTTGACCAAAAATCAAATTATTCACTTAATGTTCAGGTGAGTGCCTGAACCACATTATTCTCTTGCACAAATTCCTCATACTATACTTGCTATAGCTTGTCTCTACACCAAACTGTGATATAATTGACTACTCAGTTGGCCTTCCGGGAAGCCAACATGATGCGACCGCATGGGAAGAAACTCGGATGTGTCAACATCATTCCCAACTTCTGGCTGATGACGAATGGGTTTGGGATGACTCTGCCTACCCATTAAAGTCATGGTGTCAATCTCCTTACAAGAAGTAAGCATCCTTCTGTAACATTTTTACTGTGCCAACTTTGCTCTTAGGCCCAAAAAACTTCAACCAGAAAACGCAAAATATAATTACCATCTTTTGGCTGTTTGTGTACGCTCAGAGCATTGTGTTGGGTATCTCAAAGGACGTTGGGGGTCATTAAAAGGGTTACGAGTTTCAATAAAGGGCAAAATGGGTATCCAGTACGCAACACTCTGGATAATTGCCTGCATTCACCTCCATGCCTTCGCTTTGCGGCACAAACAAGGAGAAGATTTATCCTGCAATGAATTCTATCGAAGCGGGCAAAAGTATCAAAAAAAACAACGACGTCTTGAGAGGAGGTGGAGGAGGGAGCACAGGGAACGTATTGATCAGGAAGAAGGTGTACTGAACAACAACAATGACATCGAGCTACTCGAGGGAAAAATTAAGAGGGAGGAACTAAAAGAAGAATTGATCGAATATGTAAACTTCTAGTAATTAAATCCTGACATCAACAATGACAAAGAAGAGGTAAGTAAATTAAAAGGATAGTTAGTGAATTAGAATGAATGTGAAAAACGAATCTGCACAAGCATGGTCTGGGAGGTGGATCATCTATGCAAGGTTGGGATCAACCCCATAACAGCCTTGGACTGGGTATGCGGGACCGGCAGGATGACCTGGAGGAAAGGGAGGGAAGCCCAGTCCAGGGCCTGGGACGAAGGCAGGATGAGCACCGCGGATTTGTTCAAGTTCCATCTGCCGCTCAATCATTGCGATATCATGTTGTTGTTGTAGTCCAGCCTTGTGGTCTTGATGTTTCATACGAGCGATCTCAAGTTCATTCCTACTTGAGTATTTGGACCTTGAGCGACGTGTCTTCTCCTTCTGCTTAACCTAGACAATTTTAAGGCGTTGTGAGCAATCCTCAGTTGCCATATCATTTATCTGATCCATGATTGTCGCTTTTTGTTTTGTACCACGGATCGTCGATGTTGATGGGCTTTTGGAGACAGGAGCAACCTTTCTTTGCACAGGGGTATGGGCAGGAGAAACTGCAGCCGGTGCGGGAGATGAGGAACAACTGCCAGGTACACTGGAATTTTCGTTGTCTTCTGAGCCATTCTTCTCTTCATTGTTGTCACTGGTACTGCCTTCATCGTCATTGTTGTAAACGAGATTAGGTGCCAACCCAGACTCAGATTCATAAATGCTTGGAGAACAAGCAGCGCAAACAGGCTTTCTACGTGAAGTTTTCTGTTTAAATAAATGTTAAGCTGATTTTTTTTTGATGCATAGTAGTTCTGTAGAGGAAACACACCTTTGATGCTGGCGTCGCATCTAGAATACTGGTATCAATGACTGTTTGGCTATTTGCAACCGCAGTACGGTCAATGGCCGGATTTGTACCCATCAGCTTGTTAAGCCGTTTGTACCACGGAAACTTGGATTTTATGCGATCTGAAGAACTTATATCAGCGGAGTGTCACCATATAGAACAATTCGGCTTACCCCAGATATTTGCAAGCGGAGACTTGGCCTCAATCTTGTCTGCCTGATCATTTTCAACCAAACCCTGGCCAGTCTGACCAAGTTCCTCCCGATGTTTGCAATATGCCTTTTTTAACCTATGTAGGCATGAGAACAAGCAGTCCTAAGAGTGAAAGAAGGAAGGTATACATACGCAGAAACACGATTGCAGATAACACTGCAAAGCTTTGGGAGATCTTCTTCAGTGAAAATTAATTCCAGTTCCGAAAGGTCGACAAGAAGGAGTTGTTCAGCAACTTCGGTGTGTATATCCGCAAGGGTCATCCCACCAGTGGTAGGATTAGTCCCTGGTAGTTTGGAAAATCCAAACGCCTGTTGGTAGCGCGGATTATCCTCAATGATAGTCAGTAGGCGGTCCGTCAGAACGTGGAAGTTCTTCCTGGCCCAACTATTCCAAGTCAGAATTGGTCATTTAGAAGTAGAGAAACTGAATCAAACTGAAGGAACGTACTGAACAGAAGGTGCCCTCTTTGCTCCTTTCCCCTTTTTGACTGGTTGCTTCCCAGGTTTCACAGGCTTGACAGTTTTCACAGGCGGGTTCTCCTTCCCCTTTGATCTTGGGGTAGGTCGGTTTTTGGCCTGACTTCCTGCGTTCGCCTTCGTGGCCTCGGCAAGGCGGTCCTTCAGAATTTGCTTCTGAGTAGGCACGACAACAAGGCAGGCAAGATGGATGAGCGATGTGTCGGCTGAAGGGAAGAGCTGCGTTGAAGCTCCAACGGCTGTTTATGCTGAACTTTCAGTTGGACAACTACAATCAAAGTTGAACTCGCCAATTTGGAATTGGCGCACGCCTGCTGCGCCTGCCAAATCTCAACTAAAATTCCAACCGAGCCTCAAATGAACCTCAAATGAAATCCAACCGGCCTACTCTGAACAACCCTATTGGGCAGTGTGGGATAGCATCAGGAAAAGGGGTTTGGTCCTGGAGAAACCTAAGCTGCTTTGGGTGTCTCTAGAGACTCCAAAGACTTCAAAGATGCAAAGCCACCCAGGCCTTGCTTGGAACTAAGTGCCTCAAGTTCAATTTTCCCAGAGCTCTCCCAAAGCAGTTGCAGAGCATCCACTGGGAGTCTGCAGAGCAACTCAGAGCATCCACAGAGGGTATACAGATCATCTTAGAGTGTATACAAAGGAACCTAGAAGTCCTCAAGAGATCCCCTAGACCACCTGTAGAGCACCCAGTTAGGCATTTATTTACTTCATATTATTCAAGTTCATAGGAGGATAGACAAAAAAATTAAGAAATCATTATTACAGCCGTTTGAAAGTCTGATGGCACGCGTCGATCGATTTTTGTTGTATTCTACAAATAAATAACTTAGCAAAAAATTTGATTTCTACTGTTTCAACCCGCTTTTGCTATCAGACCACATCCATCTCCATCCTCCAATGCCCCAACGTCGCTCCAAAAAAGGCCAAAGTCAGTACTGATACCAACAATGTGGCTCTCACTGTTCCACCTCTTGGGCCAATCAACACTATAGATCCACTTGTCAAAGGCAGCAGCTCCAAGTCTGACCAGCTGGACAGTGACTGTGACTCAACATCAAAATTGGACCATTCACACAATTCTCGTGCTACTGAGCGGTCTGCTTCATTTGAAAGTGGAAATTCAGATGTTGAACTGGCTCTGCCTACAGTCAGAAAGAAGAAACATGGTAGGCCATTGAAGGAAGTGATTGAACCAACAGGTGATCTCATCAAAATATGGCTTGCTATTGTCTTGGCTGACCATTATGCTCTTACAGCTCAACCTGTCGAGAAGCAAAAGAAGATTACATACCTCATTGGCCTGTTCTCTTTGCAGGAGCTTGCCATGAGTCAAAACCCAACTATTGGTCAAAATTGACGCCAAACTCTCCCCAACCAACCTGGACTACTCTCGTTACGACGTGATGGTCTACATCTTGCGCATTCTTCCAAAGCCAGGAATGCCACTCATTACGCCTGAGAACTACACCTCCCTCTTGACCAGGGTCAACAACATGTCCTGTCCACACTGACACCCACCATCAACATCACCATTGAGGAGAAAGCTGCTCCCATTACCAGCAGCAAGAATGGGAAAGAGAATCAGATGAAGGAGAATCGGAATGATTCGGACAATGACTCAGATGCAAAAGATGGTGAAAAAAAGAAGAAGAAGGTATTTGCATACTCCACTCAAAATCTCATGCTAGATTGACACGTCCCTCCCAGAAAAAAGCAAACCCAGTTCTTCCTGGCAATGAAGCTTGTGCGCGTAATGTTCAAGAGCTTTGGAAGCGGTGGCAATGCTCAACTCAAACACCAAACTGTATTGGCGGGCATTGTTACGTCTTTCCTGACACTCAAGAACATCTACTGCTCAACACCGTTAAGTTTGATGTCTAGGCAATGGCAATGGTTCATAGTTTATGCATATACCTCCAACAAAACATTAGCTAACACCCTTTTATTACAGCTCAAAGAAGAACATGTGTGGGGAGCCGAAAAGCCACCCAACCATCCACAGTTTGATCCGCCAAGCCATCAAGCACCCCTTTCTCCAGTAATTCAACATCGCATGGATGCTCAGAATGCAAAGGCAGCAGGGTGAACGGAATGGTCTTTGCCATTCCTTTGATGAATGGTCTGTCCCTGGTTGAATGTTACTTGCTTTTTTGTTTTTGGCTCGCTATCAGTTGCATCACTTGGTTCTTTCTTGCAGCAGTTATTTCTATTTGTATGGTTCCTCAATGCTCTTTCTTGTCTGCATCATGCTTCTACCTGCCCAGTGTATGTGTTGTGCCTGTACCCTCAAAAAAACCATGTGTATTTGTATCTCGAGTGTGTCGCACCCGTATTATAGTAATGCAAATTGTATTCAAAAGTAACCCGCATGCATAAAGTAACCCATTGCATCGTTACCTGTGATGATTTCCATAATTTCGTACATGTCAAAGAGTATCCCATCTCCAAATTCAGAAAGGTAATAGTCTTGGTGATGCCGAAGGAAATGCTTTATCTTTGAGAAGGCTTCCTCAATTGGATTGAAGTCAGGGGAATACGGAGGTAGATACTCTACACGAATATCTGCTGGTATGTAAACATTTGAGGTCCATCTCAACTCTTGGGAGCACTTACTGAATCGGTTGCATAGTTCATTGATCTCATTTCCATGATGTATCCGTGCATTGTCCATTACAAGAACACTATTTGGTCCTGGATATGGCGTAGTGAGAGGGATCTTCGTAAAACTGATGAGTGCTTGAGGATATATGCAAAAGAGAAACAAAACTCACAACTTTCTGTTCAAGAAATTCAACGAATAATTCCCGTGTCATTGACCCTTCAACCACTGTAGTTGCTGAGATACCATCGAGAGTAAGGCATGAGCAAGTTGATGTACGTCATCCTCGCACAAATGGTTGCTTCTTGTTAGCACGGCAGTTCTTTTGAGATCTCCCATAGCGGCGTCCAATTGACCTAGCATCCCTAGACATCTTGTCATTAAAGCACAGTTCTTCAGGCTGGTACTGAGCCATCCGCGCAACAAAATCAGCCTTCCAAAGCTCATCTCTCTCAATAGCAATCTTTCTCAGCTTCTTTTGACTGACATTGAGTCGTTCCAGCTCCTGGTAGATTGTTGTATAGTGCACAGATATGAAGTGATTGGTCTTCAACAGTGAAAGCAGCTCATCGAGGAAGTAATCAGGGTTGTCTCAAATGAGCTGTAAGAGATATTCTATGTCTTCACGGTCCAAAATTCTTGGCCAGCCGTGTTTTCCGTTTCTATGTGGTACCACATCACCAGTTTCACGCCATAGCTTCAAAACCCAATGCCATGTTCGTCGGGCAAACCCACAGCAGTCCCATATGTCCTCAGGATCCAGAAGTTCCTGTTCATAGAGTCTAATAGCAGCTATTTTGACGTCACGGCTGATGATACAGAATGGCATTGAGCGGCGAGAAGGAAGCAAGCTCAAAATCTACAAATTTTGGCCAAGTTATTTATTTATAGAATGAACAAAAATCAATCCACGCATGCCATCAAATATTCAAACAGCTGTAAATTGAGGCTAATGAATACATTTCAAATCTATATCTACCTGTCCTTAACTTAATCTAATAACTACTTGCTCAGGCTTTGACAAAAAATGGGAGGAAACATACAGGCTGTGGGCTCAAGGGCAGGGTCCAACATTATTGTATGGAGCAGGAAAGTTAGCACCATCATTGTCTCCATTGGGTGTTTGTTTGGGGTGGGTTCACTTACAGGAGCCATCCAGTAGGGTTCTTTGTCCGTGACAGGCCCCGGACGCACTGCAAACATGGGGGCGCCGCGATGCGAGGTAGACGTGGGGTACGCAACTGTTTTTGACGGGTTGTGGGGGCAAGGCCGGTGACATAGCAGAGGAGGATCGGCAGAGGGTGTGGTGGGAAAGTGGCATGGGCGTAGGCGGTTGGTGTAAGTGCATGCTCGCAACTTAAAAACAAAAATAAAGATTAGATTTTGGGGGAAAAAATGAAAGGAGGTGGGGACATACCGGGTCTGGGCGTTGACGGCCGTGTCTATTGTCGTGGTGGGCTCCTTCAGCCTATCAAGGCCGGATTTACCGGTTGAGGGGTGAGAGCAAGAGCTGGGAGGAGAGCGGGGTGACTTACCAGGGGATCCGGGGCCATATTTCATTTGAGTTGTCGGTGTCCGGCTATTTTTGCTTGCTCTCCCTGTTTGAACAGGTTGTACGGAGCAGCGGAGCTCGGAGTGGGGGGTGATTTGTTGTCTGAATTGGCAATCCTAAGCTTTCCATTGGAGCGGGTTTGGTAGCGGGAGCCGCGGCAGCGGCCTATTGAACGCTCATCGTTAATTGGGAAAGTGGAGGGGTAGTGGCAGGGGCGCACTCAACACTTCACGTCAGTTGACATAGCAGAGCGGAGGGCAGTGGTGGTGGGCAGTGGCACACTCCATGCTTGGTGTCATTTGACGTGGCAGGGAGGGCGGACCGGCGACGGATGCCCAACGTCTTTTGATGTGGCAGGGCAGATACGGCGGGGGAGGGAGCCCCGAGCTCAATGCCGCTTGAGTGGGCAGAGCGGAAGCGCAGCGTCCTGGACGTTTGACACCATTTGTCGGACGGGAGATGGGTTCTGCAGGGGAAAAGTGTGAGGGCAGTGGCGGTCAGTGGTATGTTTGGGTGGTGGGTGACCATGTACCTGCCGCTTGCCTTCTCCTCCTTGCCCTTGCCCCTTGGCAGTTGACAGCTTGCCGGTGCGCGCTGCTGGCGTAACCCCGTTTGAGAGGCATCGAGGTGGGAGCTGGGCGTGTCAGCGGCACAGAGGGGCGTTCATGGTCCTGGTGGCGTGTTGGCAACAAAAGTGTCGACAGTGTTGGGAGCCATTGACAAATGTGAGAGAAGTGGGACAAGGGAGGTGGTGGTGTAAAGAAAGAGGGTTGAACTTGGCAAAATCACTCAAAGTTCAACATTCACGTGATCGCAGGCCGCCGATCGCAAAGGTGAGCGATTTGCAAAGCTTGCACTGACCGTGTGAAATCAAGGAAATCACTTCCAAGATTTCACACCCTCTTGCGGCTTCCACATCTACGCCCCGCGCTCACCCAGTCCGACGGCTTCAAGGATAATGGTGAGTTTTCATTCTTTCAATGTTACTTTTTTTTTATACTAACTAAAGGTGGTAGATCCGGATGATGACGTGCACACCCAGTTGCGTGCCTCTCCCCCCGTCAAGGGATGTAGGCCGACTTGGGATTGTTTGTAAGTACTTTATTATTACACTTTTTTCACTCACTTTTCTCATCTTAGGTCCCACACGCCGCGAGCGACTTGCGCCACATCATGAGCCCCGCTTCAGCCTTTGAGGGATGTGGGCCAAGGTTTTCACGGGTTTGGGTTGGTTGGGGGTGAAGAGCAGCGAGGGGAGACCCAACTGAGGGAGACCCATACGGTGCGTTGCAGAACAAGTCGATATTTCCGACTTGTTCTGCTGGTCTCATTTCACCACCCGTTCCCCACTCACCGATCCCTTGCCAGCCCTTCCACCTTGCCGTTTCCGCCTCAAACTCCCGTCAACAACTCTCCCAACTCCCCTTCCCTCAACCCAAATAGCAATAATGTGGGGCAGCAGCATCACAGCTGCTGCTGTTGCTTGAAGACAACGTGAAGGAGCAACAGCATCAGCAGCACCAGTGGCGCTGTCACTCAAACACGGTGCGGTCAAGGCAACAACAAGGGCAGCAGCATTGCCAATGCTGCTGCTGCTTGAACACGGCGCATTGTCAGCGACGACAAGAGCAGCAGCATCCGTGCTGCTGCTGTTGCTTGATCACAGTGCGGAGACAATGACGCGGAGCAATAGCGGCAGCAACAACAGTATTCGTGCTGCTGCTGCTGGGATACAATGGTGGCAGTGCAGCAGCAGCAGTCCTGCTGCTGCTGCTCGTATACAGGGAAGGGATTGTTCCCCTCGCCTCACCCAATTCGCTGTTTTCCTGTACCTGCCTCCCTTGGCTTTGCCCTCCTCGTGCCTCGCTCCTGCCGTTCCTTTCCCCGGAAATTGCGAGAAGGACAAGCAGCAGGCTGATTTGATGGCAGCGGAGCAATATCAACAGCAGTTTAGATGCTGCTGTTGCTTTGATATGAGGTAGAGGAGGCAACAAGTACGTTGGCTCCCATATCTCCCTCACCCAACTTGTTTTTGCCTCCTCGCCCATTTCTGTTGCCCAGGCCCTTCCCCACTCATTGCCGCTATCTCAACTCATCACAGCCTCTGTCCCTCACTGCACGTGTTTCAACATAGGAGCAGCTGGAGCAGCAAAATAGTTGCTGCTCCTCCAAGGTCTTTGTTGGGTCCCGCATGGCTTCAACAAGTAAGCGGTTGGTGTGGTGAGGTAGTAGCCCAGTGACAGAACCTGGAGCACGTATGTCTATTCATGTATGACAAGGAGCAGTATGTATGTCACTAATATTCCATAGTTATTGAGTAATTTAATATATCTGACTCCAAACCATGTTTCTATTGAGTTCTCGTTTATATGATATAAATGTCTCAAAGAAGTCTCAGAAGGAAAGCTGAACTATCTGAAATGCAACCCAGGTAATTGTAATAATTTTAAAGATTACTAGAGAAACCCAGGCAATTGTAGCCTTGCCAAAAACATTCAAAGACACCTGGAGCAACTGAGAGACCTAAAGTCTCTCTGTGAAAGTTGAAATTACCTGAAGCGGCCTGGGACCAAAGGTCCTTTTCCTGATGCTATGTATGCTCATCAATGATGGCATGGCAGTGTCCTCTAATTCATCCACACAGAATTGTATGAGTTTAACCTGTTTGACCATGAAAGTTACTCCTAGTTACTCTGAGGTTCCTGTTGGGTCCAACTTGGTCAAGGCGCACAACTTGCATACCTTCAAATGTTTCACATAGTTGTGAGTCTTAGATCTCCACATCTGCGTTCAAAAAATCCATCCGTCAACCAGTATTTACGTAAGGAGCAACAACATTAACCTGGCTGATGTGATACTACTCTAAGTCACAAAGGGCTATGCCACTTTGCAGTGAACTGTATCTTTGTACACAGGCACTTAACAGGCTCTGGCACTGTCAAACTCTCAGGTTGTTCCATTGTCCAAGTAGTGGAGCCATTGATATCTCTTGGATACCTCCTACATGCCTCCCGCTATCCCTTCACGGTTACCCTTGTGCTTGCGATAAGAAACTTGGTGTTCATAATATAACAGTATGTTCTAGGTCTGGAAAGCTGAATTTTAGGGAGTGTTTAGATGCAGCCGCTTAGCATGACATGGGCGTAAACAACATTGAGCCCAAAGTTGTTTGCGCCCTTATCCTTTTGTGGAATCATATTACATAATCAAGGCACAATGGTGACCTTCTTTCAAAATCCACACTTATAGCGCTCTGCAATTTGACATTGCCTTCCTAGCTTCATTGTGTAAGCTTTGGAACAGCATTTGACCGACTACGTCGGAGAGTTCGGCATAAGTACCACACCAACAGTGTACCCGTCGCACCGCCACTAATCAAGTATTGTCACAATCTCCAGGTCACAATTGCAACCAGCAGCTGTCATGAAGCTATTTATTGACTTTACTTCTGCAAAGCCTACAAACAGCCTGTGATAAAAGTGTTAACCCGCAATGTGGACTCAGGAGAAGACTGGCACTAATCAACAATAATCCTGGGAATCTGCAAGGCACGGCATGAGGTCCCGTTATCTTCTTGATGTGTTGCTGTTGGGCTGATTGCTACCTACTGTCATTGGTAGATAAACATAGGCACATGTGAACGCGGTCCAGGCGTCTAAGCGCATGCGTCTTAACGTTCCAAGCCCACAAGCTTTAGTCTTATTGGGGGAGACAGATATGAGGAGATATGGAGTCTCCCGGCACTCTCAAGCCTTCTGCCTTGGCGGCTTTTGGTCTGACCGGTTTGAATCTTCCCCCAAGAGAAGTAGGTGCAATTCACGCGTTATATGTCTTCTTATGTCTGTCACTGACTTGACATGGATTGTTCATCAGGTAAAGTGTGTGCTTTCCAAGTCACCGACTTGGTCTCATTGATTTGGATGTGTATCTTTTGAACGTCTACAGACCCCTTGGTGCTTATACAATTGCAGAGTGATATTCCTGAAGTCATCCAATCCATATGGGATTACCGCAATCTATTTCCAGACTAACTGGAAATCTCAAATTGAGTGTCCAGCTTCTTGGCCCCATCCAGGATCCTCTGTAACAAAGTTACATCAACATTGGATGCCTTCTGGTCAGCTTCAACATTGTTTCTCTCCATCCTGTATTTACAAACCCATTCACTGCTGGTACAGTGTCAACTACAACAATTGTCCACCGCACACTCTGTTCATGACAAGTTGCCCTTATCTTTGACATGTCATCCCAAACAGCAGCTGGAAGAAAGCGCCTCAACCCTGGTGAAGGAAAACATCACCCGCCCGCATCAAAAGGATTCTTGACAAGATCCAAGCCAGTCATCACCTCTTCACAGCTGGATCTGACATCCTCATATCCGTCCTGCCTTTGCAGAATGAGAATCTTCCACAATACAGTATCAATCATAGCCTCCAAGAGTCATGGACAGATCATAGTCATGCTGATCTCTTGACGCCATATCCCCAAAACCACATCAATTTGTTTGGTCCTGAGTAGTCGCGTGCCACCTTTCCTTGTGCAGATTTCAGTCCTCCAAGTGTGAAAATACAAATATCAGGGTAAGCTTTTGCAATTGCGCCTGCATATCCCTTGCCTCCCCATGAGGACCTCCATCAAAGCAACTTTGCTTGGTCATGGCGTGGAGATGTGCCGCCCTTGCCAGAATTGCAAGGGCCATCCTATATAGAGGTGTATTATCAGTCTCCTCCTCCCTTGCAATCAACAAGAACCAGGAATTTGAGGCCTTCATCATCAAAACCAATACTGTTCTCATCAAATTTGGGTTTATCCCCAGACCTCCCACCTCTTCCAGGTTACCCCCCACTGTCTGTTCAGCATCAGTATTTGTCTCCCCTTCTCCGTCAACTTTGCCTTACCATCAACTGTCCTTACTTTTACAATCCGCACCTTGAAGCCACTCAGTGGCCTCTACAGTCCTTCCCAAATGTGCCTCAGTTCGTTCCTCCTACACTGAATTGCCTTTGGGCCAACCTCCTCTGCAAATTGCGGTCAATAACCTCACCCCAACATCTCCATCTCAAACCCAGTTCCAACAATATAATGACATTCCTTTGAATTCACCACCAAACTCCATACCCGCTAATAAAACATGATACCGCACTCGACATGTGATGAAGGATGCAGAGCTGACTATTGGACTGAGAGGCGGACTCATGATTTTCGAATGATGCTTGCATACCAAGCTTGTCATCTGAGTGCGTTCATTTGAATTTTGTGAATAATAAAGTTGATAAGAGTGAGGTGAATGGAATTTCGAGGTAAGGCAGTAAAGTAGTGTCATTATACATAGAATCAATGGTACATTGGATAATTGAGAGGATTATAACTGAAACGGATGATCCGCCCCAGTTATTGCAAGATGTACGAGGTGTTGGGAGGTTGGTTCGAGTTTGCGATGTGATTGACTTGATAAGGCGCGGAGTTACAAAACCTTTCAACAATGGTCACACATAGTAACATGAGACATGCGCATCACAGAGTGACCAAAGTGTGACAGTAGGAGTGCTCAAGCTTACCTCTTAATAAAACTTTCCACACAGGCACATAGTGGTCATTTTTTTTACATATAAATGCTTTAGATATGTAATAGAACCTTTCTGTCTATTTAGAATTTCTTAGTGGTTGAGCCCCCGGCCTGCAGAGGCCAAGAAGTGTCAGGTCAGTGTTATTTTTGGACTATGTTGACATCTGTTTACCAAGCATACACGTGCACTATATGATCCACCTCGTGTGAACTCTCTCGACGAGGTCTGGCAAGGTGAACTCGAATCAACTCGACATTGTCAAGTTGATCCGAGAGGTGCCCTGATTCCGAGTTGATGCCAGGTCTACCTTGAGACCACCTTGCTACAGGGACAACACCAGTCACGCAAGCTTTACGTCGGTGATGCGCCAGCTACTTTTGGGCTGCACACCCGGCCCGCGCTCACTCAGTATGCAATTGGGCGGCAGTTTTGCTCATATATTGTACCCGTAAGATGCCCGTTACGGCCGTCGTTAAACGGGTGACTACGGGTACGGCCCGTCAAATGCCGTCCCGTAGATGGGTACTCTTCTGGCCCCGATGGTACGGGTGTTTACCCGTAGCACCCGCCTGTAGCACCCGCCCATAGCACCCGTAGCTACGGGTCGGTGCGCAGCCCTAGTCTGTTACTGTGGGCTAATGAACAAGGAGTCACCAAGAATATTTGTTTTGTTTGTGGAAATTTGTATGTTACAATCTTTTTACTTGCCGCGACTTCCATTTACAAATATATTGAACAGCCTCAAACAACGACTTCCTTTCAGCAATGGTTGTTTTGATCTTGTTATCATGTCATGTCTTGCGTTATGCATCACTGCAGATTCCTGGGTTTTTGTTCTTGAGGAAGTTGCTCATGTTCTGATGGTTGGTGGGCGTCTTGAATTCATTGATGATCAGATATTCTTTCCATACAGAAAAGTTTCTGCAACACTTGACAGTTCCAACACTGGTCTAGTTGAGACTTGTCCCCCAAGGCTCAACATCAGCATCCCCTCTGCGTCCTTTACGACCTTCAGCATCTACAACGGAGACACGAACAATCCAGGACTGGGATTGGACTTTGATGAAAGTTTGCCAGAGGACTTCTATGAGCTGTATGGAGTCAAAGAAGAGACAGACATTGACAACACCGCAACTCAGAATGGTCACAATACCAAATCAGTGCAGAAGAGCTCTTTGCCTGACGGCAATATACAAAGCTTCACCGGCCTCACTCCTTGTTCCTGGACCCGAGCTTTTGCAACAAGTGGAGACTTAGAGGCATTATTTCAACATATTCTGTTCAATAAATTTGGTATCAGGAAATATCTAGGCAAATTTGTGCTCAATTTGATGAAGGAAGCCTTTGGTCATGCCAGAGAGATAAAAACAGTGCATATCACGCTTGCACCGCCTGATTCTAGCCACAACGGCAATGACGCACCGAGAGGTTGCCAAGAATTGTCTGCAGCTTTGCGCCGTCAGTCAATGGGACTATTGCAATCCCCTGGTCTTGTGCTTTGGCCGTCAACATTTATCCCAATGCATCAAGCCAAAATCAAGATTCACATGTCTAAGCATTTGTGCATGCTGTTATCATGCAAAAGTTTCCTGTTAGAGCACGCTGTCAAGGCAACAGATGACAAAGGTATTGATGAAGAATCAGTCTTGGAGGCTTTCTGGAAATACAAAGGGTACTAACACTCCCCCCCCCCCTGGGCCACCCCGTCAAATGGGCCAGTTGCAAATATCTCGCCACTGGATGCTCCGTTCCTCCTGAAGTTTTGGGTAGTCACACTCGTAGTCTATTTCAACACAATCATAACATTTTTTCAGTCGAAATCGACGGTGGAAAGGTAGTCAACTTGACGGGGTCCAGTCACACCTGCCGATGATTGCCGTGTCGGACATGGTATTGGCAATGCGACTGATGCCAAGAACAAGTGCCAATTATGGAAGGGACGCGTCGCGTCGCATTCGCGCCACTCACTTAAACAATGCCAGCGGTTCGCGGAACAAAACGAGCGATTGCACGGGGAGTTTGTGATCCTGTATATGAGTCACGAATTCAGCAGGCATTGTCTGGGGTGGTCACAGGAACATATAAATCTTTGAACAAAGCTGCAAGAGCTTTAGGAGTAAGTGATCATATGCAAAGGAATGTAATTCTTGCGCTTATTGTATTCTAAGATTTCATCATCCACGTTGAAGCGTCGCGCATCTGGCAAGTCCGGCAGCATGGCGGCGGCAAAACAACGTCAACAAATGCTTAATCCGGAACAAGAAACCGCGTTGCTTGATTGGGTCAGGCAAAAGGCAGCGGAGGCAATGCCTTACACAGATGAGACGCTTCGATGTCACGCAAGCACATTGGCTGGGAAACCAATCGGAAAGCATTGGGTTGAGCGCTTCAAGAAGCGGCATCCCCAGATTATATCTGCAAAGTCTGCCAAGCTGGACCCCAAACGAGCAGACCATTTTAACAGATCCGTCATTATGGACTTTTTCGAAAAATGGACAAATCTTGTGGAGGAGCGGGGTGGAATACCCCCAGAGCACATATGGAACATGGATGAAAAAGGCATTCAAATGGGAGGTGGACGCAAAAATAACGGAAAAAAATACCTCTTTTTCCGAAACAGCAAGGATCGCTATCAGATTGCAAGTGACAACCTCGAATTAGTTACAATTCTTGAATGTGTCTCAGCGGCTGGTGGACAAGTGCCACCATCATTCGTTCTTACAGACGGAGGACTACCGGACCTACGTGATATCCCAGATGAGTCCTGGGGAAGGTAAAATCCTCTTCGTTAATTTTTATGTATTGATGTTGAATTGTTTCAATAGTTTGTATAGGTCGGCATCTGGATGGACCGATTTGGAGAACTGCAAGAACTGGATCCGAGAGGTCTTCTATCCCGCTGCAAGACAACAGCGTGTTGACGAAAATAAACCGGTTGTGCTTTTAATGGATGGCCACGAAACACATGAAGCTCATCCAATCAAGCGTGTTATCTACGAGCTCATGGACGACATGGAGATTATAGTATTCTGTTTTCCATCAAAATGCACCCACAAGCTCCAGCCGCTTGACGTGACTGTATTTTCTGGAGTGCAGCGGGAGTGGCAAAGAATATGCTACGAAGCAATTGCAGAGAACTTGCCTATAAATCGGTATACAGTCATCCCCGAATACCTTAAAGCAAGATCTCGATGCATCACAAAAGAATTAATTCAATCGGCGTTTGTCAAGACAGGTATTTGGCCGATCAATCCAGACGTCTTCACCGACCAGGACTTCGCACCCAGTAATACAACATCTACTAAAGCTCATGTCCCCGATTCCTTTCCTACCGAAGTTCGTTCCTCGTCTCCCGCAATTTCGACCGATCTCGAGGATGATTCAGACTTTGATTCAACCTACAATCCCATGGATCTCGGAGAAGATGATCTCAATGGAAATGTCACCGATTCCGATATCTCGGATGCTGAGTGTAACACTCACGCTCCTTCGCAAAGTTCATCTAGTGGACGATCAGGCCTCGTTGAATTGCTCAGCAGAATCGAGTCAAAAGTCACCGAAAACCTTCATCTCACGCGATCTCTAAGTGCCGACGGAGCAAACCATATTAATTGTCCACCAATTACCTCATTGGATCACGATAAATCTTTGACTCGAGAAGATATGTTTGCAGCACTCCGTGATGCACGAGCACAACTGGCATGGACATACCAGGCCATGGAAGGTTACAAGGCCGAGGCTTCTGCTGCAGGTGCGCACTGCACAGTGCTTCAAAAGGAAGTTGAGGACTTGCGTAAAAAATTTGCTAACGAAAAAAAAACTAAACGGCAAGGTTCAACAAAAGTCAAGGCACGTTTCGTTACCTCTGCCGGGCTGCGCAATGAATTTGCAGGCTTAGACGCTGAATATATCGAGCGGGAGAAAGCGGCTACAGAAAAGCAAAAGCAGAAAGATGCCGATTCCACCGCGCGTGCGAATCGCATTGCCATAAATGCGATCCAACAGGTGTTCTCGAAGCCTCTCTCTTCCTACAAGCTCAAGGAAGAATTTCAATCGCTGGCCCGTGCCCTTGAGCTTTCTGACCTCGGGACAAAAGACGAAATTGTATCTCGCATCAAACAGCACACAAACGAGCATCCTGAGCTCGCTAGCAACCCCCGATTTTCAGGCTTATTCTCACAAGCAGGCCAAGTTACTCGACGTCGCCCAATGGCTCAAATTGATCCTCCGGAAGTATCAACATCTACTTCCACCCATGCTAATGAAAGTAATATGGTCCCATCCTTACTCTACTCACCTCCTAATCCAGGTGCTAATCATTTTCGTTCTAATTCTTATGTGCCGTTGTCATATAATCACCTACCATCTTCTACTTTAGATTCTCAAAACACTTCCTTAAACTCACACTCCACAAATCATCAATTCCCCAGATCATTCATACCATACGAGGATCTTTACAGTATCCCCCATTAGCTCCCTTAATTGACATATCTTGCGAGTACGGCGATTGTGGCAGCGCGATAGGATCTTGTGAGTACAGCGGCCATTTGAGCGCCTGCCCCAGTCGAGCCGTTCGGAGATTGAACTTCACCTGTGACGCATGTGTGACCTGGCCCATTTGACGGGGTGCCCCAGGGGGGGGGAGTGTTAGTACATTTCATTTCTTTGTCATCCCATGTATACAATACCAATATATTCGGATTTCCAGCTTCCTTTGGCCTAGATTTAATCCACCACCAACACTTGACTTGTTGGAAGGTGGTCAAGGGTCATATACCACCAGTATTTGTGGCTCCATCACAGAATCTGTTTCCTCAGACAGCAGAGATGCGATGTGGGAGATTTAATTGTGTCTTTGAGTTTCACCAGATTACTTTAGACATTGTGCTGATTGTGATTATCTGCAGCAAATTTTGTCAGCATTTTGTATGGGGCCGAGATTGTTCCACATCTAGAGTTAGATCTGCAACTCCCTGCATCCCAAATATACAGGAAAATACCCCAACAACTCTGATTGCGACTCAAGCGGATTCTGTTTCAGCCTCTTTGTTGACTTGTGCGCGCAGCGGGACTGTTACATCCTCGACCACTGCTTCACCACTTTACTCACGGAATGAAATGACACATGTCAGGACCTTTGAGGCCATAAAATTGGACGAGACAATTCTGGGAACTGTCCATTGATTTGCAATATCATTCATATGTTCATATGTTACTCTTTACTGTCATATGTACTTACATTTAGAGTTAGAGCCCATCTTAAATACAACTTGAGTTCAGTCCTTATCTTGTCACCCTCATTCCCCATACTCACAATTCCTGCAAGGAACTTATCATTATTGTTATCGGACATATCCCCAGTAACTCGGTACTGTTTTATTTGGACTAGTATCTTTGTGTTCTTCATCAATCTGCATTCAGGATCTATTGCCTTGTAATTCGCCACATGCCATGTCTCTTCTAGCAGCATTTGCCAATAACCTTGTGAAATGGCTAGTAATAGCTATCACCACAGACCCATTCATAGTTGGTCATAATTTGCCAATGTTAACCTGTAGCGGACCTGATCAACTTACAATATACCCAGGCCTTGGCATTGTGTGCCTTTCTTTGAATCTGATGGCCATGTCTGTCAGTGAAAAGGCTAAGGGCTAGTTTGGCAACCATAATACAAGCATATTATGATGGCATTTGTATTATTCCCACATCATGCTTGTCACCGTCACCAGTGATGAATGTGATGTGTGAGTCTATTCTAAAAGCGGAAGCCGTGCGGCAATCATCGGCAGCCATCACCGGATTTGACATGGCCTGCCAGTGCACTGAGTGCAGCCAGCGCTCTGAAATAAATGGCCTGAGAGCATCTGCAGTAGCCTATTCCATTATTTTATTCAATGTAATAGTGATTAAGAGGAGCATATACTGAGACTCAAATACTATAGAAACTAGAGTGTGCACAATCAGTGCATTCAGTGCACCAGCTGCGCTTGCAGTGCGCACTGTGCATGGTACTGCGCTGGCCAGGCCACGTCAATTCCGGTGATGGCTTGGTGATGGCTGCTGAATCCTGATGATGGCCGCTCGGCTTCCACTTTTAGAACAGAATCACGCATCACAGGTGATGGTGACAAGTGTGATGTGGGAATAATATGAATCTCATCAATAATCATATCAAGTTTAAACATGTTTACTCATGTTCAATGAGCACCGGCCCGGGACAAAGAAAAAGAGCAACAGAAGTGCAATGTGTATTTGCTCAGAGCAATACTGGCCTTGGGCCATATCAAAACTCATCACATAAATACTGTACTAAACCGACCAAGTACTCACGCGAAATTGAGCGTGACACATTTTGATCAACTGCTCAAGGGCTCAACATTAGCTTATGGGCGTGACAGGGGCTAAAAAGTGCTCAAGCTCCAATTTGTACATATTTCACAATTTGCTCGCTCCTAGCTTACATTGACATTCCTTACCGCGGTATCAGCAAAAAAAAGGTACCGCCTTGACCATCATAGGAGGCAGTGTGCAGTTGAATTTATGTTTGTCACATGTTGAGTCACAATCTCTTGTATGAAAGCTTAACGTAAGCCCTCATGCTCGTCAAATGCTTCGTGATTTACCCAACACCGACCCTGATTTGTTTGCCAACTTACATGTGAGCGCAATCTCCTACCCGTTCTTACAGATGAAGAGAAAGAATTGGAGGATACAGAGGAACCTGAGCTCGACATCCCAGGAGATGATTGCGCTGTTCCTTTGGAAGCTGTCAAAGATGCTCTTCACGGCATTCTTTCTACTGGTGACCCCAAACAAGAGTTTGTCACTGGTAAGTATGGTTTAGTGTCTGCTGCCAAAACTGAAGAGACCTTTGTGGAGTCAATCAACGATGTTGTACTTGATACAACATTCTTGGACGGGGCCAGCAAAAAAAATTCTGCAATACTACTTACCATTCTTTTGAATTTAAGCATGACTCTACAGTTCCTACTTAGTAATTGTAGTTACATAGTCTTTTGGTGACATTGTAGTGCTACTGGCGCGCCATGGGTGTGCTGGAGAAAGAAATAGCCCCTATTTGTTTGGAACAGAAAAAGTGCTCAAATTGCTTTGTGAGCGTGACAAATGTGAAAAAATGCTCAGCTCAAAAGGGTTTGTGAGGTGTGACGTGTGCCCATGGTTGGATTTGTACAGTAACTAGTCAAACAAGACATCATTACTTAGAAGAGGGAATGTGATCAAGACCTCCTTTCCATAGGAACCTCGTCTCAACTCTCACTTCTCTTCTAGGTAAGCATAACAATTGAGTTATATATGTTGTATCGAGACTCAATCCCTCTTGTAGTCGTATAAGCTCACAGCTTCATTCATTTAATCTTTGTTAACATCGTTCCTCATGAATTCTGATGAAAACCGCACCAAGCCCCAAGGACTCCGCTTTGTCAGCCCTTACACAGGATCAGATATGCAACAAACCTCCAGATCCCTCGGAAGCCGTAGAGAGCAACAAGCCAAGCCTGTTGCAACATTTGGGGTTCTCATTCCACTCAGCCAACACCCATCAACCACCAAATTTACTGTCCAGGGTATTGCGGGAGAGACACTCAATTCCCTCAATGAGATTGTCAAGCAATTCAGATCAGGAATCATATCAAGAGGAAAATCTATTGGACAAATTACCTCAGCACTATTGTTTGACAGCACCAAATCCAATGTTGCTAAAGAATTGGCTCTCGACAAATACATCTCAACAATCAACTCACTTACGCAACTCCACTCCGGATTGTTTGATCACGGGAGAAGAGTTGCCAAAGAGATTGTTTCTACAGAGGCTATCCACACCGGAGACAAACCACGCAATAGAAATGAACCAAACAAACCAATCATGTCCAAATCTTCTAGAGTCAGATCCAGATCTGTTAGCGACACCTCCAAACCTGATAGCCAGGCTGGGCTTGATGATAAAAAGAAGTTGTCAAACAAGAAGCAAAGATTGTACAAGCAAGACATGTTGTGGTTCCAAAAAGCGAAAGTTGCTAGACAATCTGCTGATCCCAGTTGTCAATCCACACAAGACTCATTCTCAAAACTTTTGGATCAGACTTTGCATATGTCAAAAGATCTATCTAGCTTGCTCAGTCAGCCCCAGCAGGTTTCCCAACCTCTGAATGGGAGAATATTGTCCGAGGGATCTCTGTTAACATTGACAATGTATACTCCTCCCTCCACCACGTGAGACCTGTTAAAGAGAACACTGGACGCATGGAATCTACTGAAATCAGCTTCAGATTATCATAACCTTCTTGCAAGGTCCAAACCAGTGGCAATTGGTCATCGGCATTTAACAAGATCATCAAAGCCACATCCTTCGTATTTCCACACCGAGAAACCAAATTACGCAAGTACAGTGAATACATCAATGGGGAATTTTCATTGAAAGTGGATTTGTCCCACCGGAAAATTGTCCTTTACGACGCCGCCGTTAGGAACAAAGTCGCCGGAGGGCAGCAAATGTTGCTTACCAACAGGAATAAATTCTCATTCATCTACTCCGCAATTGTTATGCCCGACGGGATTGAATCCAACCACAATAAACAATTGGGATCTCACCCAAACGGAGCAAAATCCCAAGTTGACTACTGTTGTAGGTTCAATTCCGGAAAGGGATGCCCTGATGATTCCAAATGCAGATACAAACACATCTGCCGCAAGTGCAAATGCCAAGGCCATAGTCAAGTCAACTGTGACAGCAAGAGCAAAAAGAACCCAGGGTCTACGACCTAAGTTCCTTTGTTACAACATATGGGCAGAAGATCAACATACATGATCAACTGCTGACTGGACCGAGATAGCCGATTCACTTCCAAAAATCCCAGATCAAGAACTTAACAACTTTGCCGCTGCAGATACTATATTTAGAAACCCTAGCTTATTCAAAATTGTCACTCCAATAAATGTCAGCCACTTTGAGCAGCTCTTGCAAAATTGCCCAAGCCGGATTTTTGTTTAGTCGGTGTGTACAGGTTTGCAAGAAGGTTTCTGGACCTGGGTCAATACACTTTTACCGAACTATCCTATCACACACGACGCATTGTTGCCTATGCCAGACACCAAATTGGATGCAGATTTTTTGACTAGCCAATTAGAAGTCGAAATGCAAAAGGGGTGTTTCTCTCACTCTTGTTTGGTCCAGATCTGCTACCCGGAATGTACTGCATGCCAATTTACGCTGTTCCCAAACCTAATTCAACAGATCTTTGTATGGTTACAGATCACAGTGCCGGCAAATACTACCTCAATTCAATGGTAACAACATCATGGGTTACCACTTAGACAACATGACCCAACTTGGGGAAATCTTACTCCAAATTTGCCAATGTGAAGGAAACATCCCACTCATATTCAAATCTGATGTTGCAGAAGCGTGATGCCTAATGCCAATCCACCCTTTTTGGTAAATAAAGCAAATAAACCACATAAACGGGCAAAGATACGCTGATCGCAACAATTGCTTTGGCGGGCAAGCTTCAGGAAGCATCTGGATAGCCTTCAACGTGTTAGTCACATGGATCGCCAGAAACAAAAGGAACATCAGGTACCTCAGTGTTTACTCCAACAATTCATTGAATACCGTTCCAATCTGAAATGGTACAAACCCTTCTGAAAGTTAATGCCGACCGCGCAGAAGAACCTTCTTGATCTTTGGATGGACGGAATTGGGAATCCCATTCAAAGAAAAGAAGCAAATATCTGGTGCCACACTAACCATAATAGGTATCAACGTCAACTCTGATGACATGACCCTCACCCTGCCTGATACATCTCACCAAGCTTTGATGGACAAAATCTCAGAATTTACTTCTGAGAAATCAGGGACACGGGGATCAAGGCACTCACTTAGGTGCTGGAAGAGACTTGTGGGCTGGATGAACTGGGGATTTAATGTATTTCCACTATTGCAACCATTGCTAAACTCCTTCTACCTAAAGATTAAAGGCAAAGATTTGCCAAAACAAGCAATATGGCTAAACACACAGTACGCCAAGACCTATAATGGGCGCTTGACCACATATCCCATTCTTCCGGCATTCATATACTCAAAGCCAATGATTGGGACATCAACAAAGCCAATACTGTCATATATTGCGATGCATGCCTCACAGGAATGGCTTTTTGGTACCCTGACCTAGGCAGGCGTTGGGTTCATACACAACATTGTCGCTCCCCTATTGCAACAATTCATTTTCTACTGCAAAGCCTGATGCATACTTAGCGCATTATCTCACGTCACCACCAATTCACCTCCCAACCAAAAAATCAAGATCTTTACCAACAACTCTAACACCATTGACATTTTCAACAGTCTAAGATGCCTACCAGAATACAACGAAATCTTGAAACAGTCCCTCAACCTCAGAATTCACAACAATAATTAACCCAGGGTTCTACACGTCCCTGGAGATGAGAACACTGTTGCCGACGCCTTATCCCAAAAAGATATTGCGTGTGCCCTTGCGGCTGAACCAGACTTACATATAGATTTCTTTCAATTCCCTCAACTTATGCTGGGGGCTACCAAAAAATGAACATTGTGACCACCCCATCCAAACAACCACTTCAAGTTGCTTGGACACGCAAACGGCTAGTCCATGAGAGAGCTGTCGCCTTGGGTCAATCCATTGACATTTCTACTAGAAAAAATTACAGCTCTGCGCTAAACTCCTATCTCAACTTTGTCCGTCTCCACAATTTTTCCGTGAACCCTACCCCCAACACTGTATTCTTCTTTGTGGTTTACATGTCCTACCACATAAAGGCTAGCTCCGTTGACAGCTACCTTTTGGGAATCTGTCAACAACTGGAGCCATTTCTCCCTGACGTCCGCCAGATTTTACGATTGCCACTAGTGAAGCGTACACTAGACGGATGTAAACGTCTTAGGAACAAACCCACAAACAGAAAACGGGCCCTCACACATGACGACCTCCTCAAGATTGTCACTCACTACTCAGCCAACCCTTCCCACAACAACAAACTTTTTGTTGCCCAGTTATTAACCGGTTTCTATGGCCTCCTCCGTTTAGGAGAAATGGTCGACCCAGACGACAACGCACTTATAAATCCCAGAAAGACAACCAGGTGCCTGTCGGTAAAAGTCACACACACCCATTATCAATACATTCTACCGACCCATAAAGCCGATAGATTCTTCAAAAGAAACACAATCCTAATTTGAAAAATGAATTCTGCCCCCGACCCTCACCTCCACTTTTGCACATACTGTACTATTACGACCCACTGCTCACACACATGACCATTTATTTTCTTTGACAACTCCCCAAAATCACCATAAATCAAGAAAAAACTTAATCTGGGGTCAAAAAAAAATCGATGTGATGTGTGACTGAGCAGTTGGTCGTAATAGTACAGTATGTACATGTTGTCCAGGGACAATCATTTCCCTTACAGCTCACCCCATGTGGCTGAAGGCTGACGGCCGTGTCTTTCCTCATGAACCGCCTGAGATTATTCTTCCAATCAGATGTCGGCGGCCATTTCATGCGCGCCGGCGGCGCCACTGCGCTCGCAGAAGATGGAGCTCGTCCCGACATCATTCAGGCTGCGGGCCGATGGTCATCCGACCCATTCAAAATTTATGTGCAAAAGAACACAATCCTCATACATTCCCTGATGCACAACCGCATGGAACTCCACGCCGACTAAATGTTTCCCCTTCTGTTACAACGCCTTATAGACTTCAAACAGACATTTCCGTCCACATACACGTGTTTTGTTATTTCTCCAATTACTTCACATTGTTACTGGGGATGACCAATCCATGATGCATGTGATGCCTAGTGACACACCTGTGACACCTGTAACAAGCAACATTTATTGAGACATTGCAATTGTGGCTTACACAGGAGGATATATCCATTTTTTTTGTACAATATTGTCGTAGATACTCTACATGTATCCATTTATGCAAGTGAAAAAATTTAGACCAACTTCAATCCCATCAAAAAGCGAAATAAGTGATTTCTCCCTGCCAAATTGAGGAGCTTCAAAGCTCTTGTAGCAGCTCCTCAGGAACTGCAGCTGTTGACTTCTTTTGCAGAGGGATTTTGCTTAGAATTGAATTTCAAAGAGATCTGCAAGACCAAGAATTTAATTCTTTTCCTTGGGGCCAAATTAGACCCCAAAAATGGCTTGTTTGGGTACAAATAGACATTTAAATGAAATTCTAGTCCTGGAGATCTCTTTAGATTTGAATTTAAAGCGATTTAGCTCTGCCAACCATACTCATAGGTGCTTCTGTTAAGGAGCTGGGATCTGAAGACTGTCTGTGATCATTTTGGCAGCAGCACAGCCACTATTGAGCACAGCCACACACAGAACTCATGCCTGCAGTGTACCTCATGTATCTCTGGCTGTCCTGGGATGTTTCTGAGGGTTCTTGCTTCCTTTCCCCCCACATACACCTTTCCAAACTCCCAGAAACTGTGTCTAAACTCTTGGTATGGCTCCCTATATTCTGGTTATCAACATGTTAACAAGGAAAATAATAGATATTACCATTTCAAACCATTATAATCAGGTAGAACATCTTGACTTACAACTCCCTATTCCTATGGTGTTCTCTCTGCTGACAGCATGTAGCTCTCACTTTAGGCCTTCCTATGCCCACTAAAGCTCAAATAGCTGCCCGATCAGCTGCTGCAGCTAAAGGGCGCAATACTGTAGCTGAGGAACATATCACTCTTGCTACACAGTCTCCTGCAGATCTCTTGGCTAGGCTACAGGCTGCGGAACATCTTTCTCGGGAGCTCCGGCTTGAGCTTGCCGAGGCCAACTCTAAGCTGCTTGTTTCTGAGACTAGGAATGCTGAGCTGGTTGAAAGAGTTGCTTTCTTTGAGTCTAAGCAGGCAGCTATGCAACATGACCTGCGCATGGAAACTCAGCGGTTAAAGCGGAGCCGTGCCAAGGAGGCCAAGCTGGATGCCCAGATTACTCTTCTGACATCAGCTGCTGCACTCTCTGAAGTCGGATTAAAGGAGTCTCAACATGCTATTGAAATTCTCTGTAACGAGAAAGACGGTGTTGAAAGTGAACTCTCTTGTTCTATTTCTGGTCTATCTATAAAGATGACAAGAAAGGACACCATGATGTTTTCAGATATTGGTGGTGGAATCAGATTGGCACTCCATTCACTTTTCCTGACACCTCTAATAACCAATTTCAGTCATACTGTGAAGCATCAGCAGTTCTTCTTCTTCATTGTGACATCTTCATTGAGTTTCTTATCTATCTCAGAGATACAAAAAATGCAACAAACTTCAACCACATGGAGAGCAATCTTTTCAAGGCACTCAAGTGTGAAAAAACACGCACTGAGTTTGCAGTTCTTGCTATTTATGCAGAAGCAATCTCATATCGCTATATGAGGTCCATTTGTGCAGGTGTGCACAAGGGTGAAAATGCCCTTGATCTTGGTCCCTT
This sequence comes from Crassisporium funariophilum, assembly GCA_014925845.1. Lineage (NCBI taxonomy): Eukaryota > Fungi > Basidiomycota > Agaricomycetes > Agaricales > Crassisporiaceae > Crassisporium > Crassisporium funariophilum. The sequence continues at coordinate 2,173,694 of JACGCL010000005.1, forward strand.
TCATACACATGTACATGCACATATTAAAACAATCTCTGAGAACCCTGAGATCCTTATTGGTGAAAATGTCTCCTTTGAAACTGCAGCTCTGAAACTTGATGTTGATGATAACCATAATGAAGACTATGAGGATGACTGGCAGAACCCTGCTGTGGTCAAGAAGGTACTCAGTCTTGCTCCAAGCCTTCCCCATTTTCAAGCCCTTCTTGTTGTCTTCTTTGATGCTGCTGCTGTCACATGGCTCAGGTTCACATCTGAATATGTTCCTGGTGGGCTAATTGATGAGGCAACTGCAGAGGAACGTGACCTTGCCTGGATGCCTGCAACAAATGATGAGAATGAAGGTGCACTTGGTGGTTTCCGACAACTCATACGCCAACACCCTCAGCTCACATTGCTGAACCATAATGCCTTGGCAATGTTCTTTCGGAACAACACAAGCACATTTATGGCTGCCAAATTCACTGAGCCTGAAGATTATGCATACATTCGGAAACTGGCACGGAATTCTGGGGGTGAGGAAAAGAAGAGACGCAAGAATCTGGTTGAACATAGGTTGCAACGCCAATCAAAGAAGCAGACTATGAAAGTCAAACGGGCTAAGGCAGCAACAGAGTTAGCTGCACGGCTTAAAGATATCAAAGTTGTACTTCTTTGGTCAGTTCTTGTAGCACTGAGGGGCCAAGCACTGCAGGACATGGTCATATTATTCAGGATGCTTAAAGCCCCAAATCTTGTTGACAAACCTTTGCCAACCAACAAGACTGACAAGATTGCTGCCCTTCTGGAGGCATTAGATTGCCATGAGGCTGATGAATGGATGCCTGTTCCAAGAGAGGATAGTAGTGAGAATGAAGATGGAGATGATAGTAACCAGGACAATGGTTGGATGGAGGAGGATTGACTTTTCATGGTTGCATCTAGTAATCTAGTTATAGATTTGAATAAAACAAAGTAAGATCACTTAATCATGCTACACTTCTGATGTAAAAGCCCAAATAATGGTTTCAAATCAAAGCTAAGGTATATTTACATTACATTGTGCAAAAAAAACCAAGGAAATCCATCAAGTACTTGAGATATGCCAATGTCTCAATGTTTTGGCCATTTGAGGCTGTCACAGTGAATGTCACGTGTCCGCGGTTTCATCAGTGATTGGTCATCCCCATTGTTACTCTTCATCTGCCACTTAATAGGTTATAAGTACTTATTACTTCTTGAAATACAAATGAGGTGCCCCTGCCTAGCTCCGAGCTGGCGCAGCATTTCCCTTTGGTATCAAAAACCAAACCACTAAGGGTTTACTTGGCTATGAGCCGGTGCATAAACCCCTTACCAAACACACGGCTCACTCACTCAGTCCAGGCGCACATTGGATCTGATAATACGCTCGTATGATGGTTGCCGAACTAGCCCTAAAGGAGATGATGCCTGCAATCTAGGAGTAACTCCCAGTGTTGGTGTCGCGCCGGATAAAGGCACCTGAACACCTAGTAAACTATTCGACATATTTCTGGTTCCCTCTCTTTGTCTTCACAGGATAATGATGAGCTAATGAGAAGCTGGGTCAGAGCACACTGATATCAAGCAGCAAGTCTCAATCACATGACCATTTAGAATTACTGACTACGAAAGTCTGACAAGTCCATGATACCGTTTAAGCGTCACAAGTCTCCACCCAGACGAGACCACCACCTTGCACTGAAGGGTCCATGATGCAAGAGTAATGCGTTAAGTCATTTCGTATTGGATATCTGCGCAACCATATTTTCAGGTCATCAAGGGAAACGGGATCCACACCCTTCAAACGCCGTAAGTAACATAGGCGTTCCTTGCGTTTCATGCTTTCTGCCACGAAACTGTAGGAATATCCGAGCCGGGAATTTCTCTTCCGTCGTATCTCTCTCCATTGTTGATCCGTTAACGCTTCTAGTACCACATCGTGATTTGTCACTGCAAGGAATTCGTTAGATATATGGGTGACTGCAGAGTTCAAGTCCTTTTCAACAATAAGAACTGATGAAGGAGTGCAGAACGTGAGATAACATGAAGAGGCTTGTGTGTTTTGGAAACGACGAGATAGATCGTCAAGAGTGGGTATTAGGCCAGGGGATAGAAGAATTTGGCGAAGCTGGCTGGCGATAGAGGGCTTCTGACCCAATAGAAGGCGAAGGTAGTGGAAACAGTTCATGAATGTGGAGGAGTAGGTGTGAATCCGTGGGCGGTAGTTCAAGGATATCGAGAGGCCCTCTCTGACAATTTTTCGTTCAGTCATCAATTCATAACACATAGAATTTTTTGCTGCAATACCTGACACCCGTCAAAACACCAAGATATCCAGCATACGTCACAGTTCTGATGGATTGGCGTCAGCATCCAGCATGCAGAAAAGGGAGATATTTACTCACCTTGCCACGACAATTCCACCAAGTATATATTCAACACGAATGATCATGTCACGAAGGGGTTCCATTTGCCAATCTAAGCCGCGGATATGTAGCATACGTGTATCTTCAGCTTGACCAGACATTGTCTGCACTCCCCCGCTGATGCAACCAGAGAAGATATCCAAGAACGTGTTGTATGCAACGAGAAGGTGTACAGGTATTGATGTGGCTTCGGATATTCCACGTATTTCCTGAGTTTCTTCTGCGGAATGCACTCTTCTCATAAGAGTTCTTACGAGAAAGGCCAAGAATCGTGGATATGGTGTGACCTCGAGAAGACTGTTGTAGATTCCGGCTAGTTGCGCCAGTTCGTCCTTGTAGTCGTTGCAAATCTCGGCGTATCGAGACTCTGGAGGTATAGAAAGGTCGACACGGTAAAGAGGAGGCTCCTTATCATGGGCTGCAATCCTGGCTCTCCCAATTAACGACGGTTGGCGGGTATCATCATATGACCCGTTACCAGACCGTGCGCTCGAAGAAGGAGAATTCATGATCACTAGTTGTCCCTTCTTGAACAGAATCTAAAAAGCGTCAGAGTATTAGAGCAAAGTGGATGGAGAGTTGATGGAGAGAGTCAGAGAGAGTCGTAGCGCCCGCAGCTCGCAGAAGTGGCAGCCAAAGGGAGCTCTTGAGCTGACCCAACTCTCTCCACATTAGGGTCGCCGGAGCGAGGGTGGCCTCGAGGTGAACTCCGCCTTGCCTCGAAAACTTGTCACCCTCGGATCAGCTGTGCCATCAATTCAAACACGCGATGCTATCGCGTCAGTTTCGGGACATGCTCTCGCGCATAGAATGATCCCGGATGTGTTCAGGCCATTATTCTCCACCCCTCTTAAGCTGTTGACTTGTATCATTGGTCTGTTATACCATTGGACCCATGGGGTGAGAGATTCATTTAGGAGAATCTACATGGCAGTGTCTTTGAAAGATATAGACCTGAGGGTTGGTGTAGGTGCGAAGTTTCTATTGACGGCTCAATCAATACAAATTTCCCTATTCATTTCAAGTGGTGATGGGTATACTTCCCGCGCAGGCTTCCGCCGTACCTTGCGAGCGGGTTCTCTCATCGAAATGTGTACGCTTCGTTGAATTGGATCTCAAAGGAGCTTCTTGAGGCTCTTCAACTTTTGAAATATTCTTATCAATCGGAAAAAAGACTCACATTTGTAGATGATCTCCTAGCCAGCGAATCGGATTACAACAACCGCGGGCACTGCCATCAACGACCTCATGAAGGCAGGAAAATTTGAAGAACTTAAGCAATGACCAAAGTCAAGATACTAGGTAATAACAAAGTTTTCATCACTTTCCAAGATGAACTACTGTACAAGTCTTTGTAATCTTATCTACGACCTATTGACTTTGGCTCACCCATTATATGAGATGGGAATTTATGTCGGAAATCACCGACCTCGCGAGGTGGCTCGAGGTGACACCCCGCATCAACTCGAAATTTCGAGTTGTCCACTCCGCCTCGCCTCGCCTCACCTCGGCGGCAACACTACCCCACATCGGTGGCAGTCTCGGACTTTTCCGGTGAACACCCCTTGGTGGCAGCCATCAGCATGTTCATTGTTCATATTACGGTGCAATTCCGCAGTTGTACTACCCAGGTAAATGAATGAATTTGATATAAAAGCCTAGTTGTTGGAGATGATTGCGCTCGTAAAAACATCCAATGCAGCAAGTTGTCCCCAAGTGGTGAATCCTTGAGGTGGTCCATGCCAGTTGGACGAGTACGATGTTCCGCTAGCAGCCAGGTCCAGGAGCGCGTTGTACTAACGCAAATCAGACGGGATTAGGTATATCGGGAGGGCAGCGACATACCTGGACATCGATATAGCTATGTATCAAGATACGGAGGTTGGTGTTGGACGGATTTCTGGAGAACGCCTCGAACAGGCCGCGAATAAAGATAGCTAGAACCAATTGTTGAGCATCACAGCGCTCAGCAGAACGTGATGAAAGACACCTTTGAACCCGACCCCATCGTTATTAGCGCTTGGACTTGAACCCTCGGTGATTATACCATCACTGCCCTGCCATGCGGAGGATTTGACCGCAGCTGCGAGAATATTGACCATCCTAATCTCGGTTTAGCCATCCGGTACATACAAGCCAATGACGACATACAAGGTATTCCATTGTGAGTTGCCTGTAACAGTACTGAGGACACTGAGACCTTCGATGTATTTGCCACTGTTGTAGGTGAACAGCCAAGTATCGGGAGACCTGGAGCAGTCATGTCCGTTAACGGTATCAAGAACAACGTTATTGGCGTTGATGTTATGGGATTTAATCCAGTTGGCACTGAGTATCGCGGCATTGGTGTACTTGGAATCCTTTGTAATTTCCGCAAGGAACGCGGATATGCTTCAAGAGAATTCATTTCATAAGTCTGAAGGAGAAGAAGATGATTTCATTACGTCACAAAAAGGCTAGCATGGGAAATCGAGAGCGTCAGTGTGGAGTGTAGGATAGAGATTATGGGTTATCTACCCAGTGGTGATGGAATTGATGCTTTGGTCATCCGTGGTGGGACGCTGTAATGCATGGTGAGCAACAAAATGATCTGGAGTCCCAAAAGATACATACCCAAAAGACTCCTCCAGCCATGGTCACTTCGAAATCATGAACGTCATATCATGCGGCCTGAAACATACAGGAAGCAACTCACCTCCGTCACAGGTTCCTTGAATCGTGAAGGCCTTGTTCGGCTGACTCCCAGCAGATGCCTGAGAAGCAGTTACCACGCTGAATGCACATGAGTAAAAGCAGCATTCAATAACTTCTCAACATTACTATTGGTCCACGTGGTTCCATGTCGCGACAGCATGTGAGAGCATCGTGCTGTCTCCGTAGGCTCTGTAGGCGTACACCGCGGCTGTCGCCCACCACCTGATCCGGTCTCGGGTAAACAGAAGCACACGGGAAAGATTAACATGATTACACACAGTGCATCGTCATTGAACAGTGGATCCAGCTGATAAGTTCATCGCATGTGAGATACATGCATCATGCTCACCCTACAAGGGTGCATTTAGTAATAGCATGATTCAGCGACTTCTGGGCAAGACATACCCGAATTCATCATAATTGGCCCGGAGACTGAAGACCTTGTTGAGGTTATTTAAAACTGCGTCCTTGTTTGTCGTAGTCTTAGCAAAGAAATCCTGGTTTGCCATTGCAGACCAGACATTTCCGGACTGCCAGTAGCCAATGCCTGCGATGATCCCTAGTAATTGATGTATGTGATGACCAAGGATGGACCTAACCGTTGAATTCCCCAGTGTTAGCATTCAACTGGGGCGTGATTGCGTTAATGGCATTCTGCGAGATTGAGATACGTTCAGAGAGAGGCCTCGAATTGCTGAACTTCTACATCAACGCATCAGATTGAGCGGACAAAGAAGATTATATTTTTCACCCTCCAGCTCGTAGGGACAGATAAGTCTTGAGCAGCAGTGAGCCATAGCGGTAAACAAAAAAGCAGCAGGTGGTTGAGGATCATTGCGATAGCCAGGGCGAGTCAAAAAGAAAGAGAGAGTTAGAATTCCTCTAACATCCAGCAACCTTTTTATAGTGTGAAGATGTGCTAAATTGCACACAACACCAGCTCCATAGACGTCCCATGGCAGGAGTCGTGACCAGACAATGGTGGTACAGCCAAAGTTGGCTGGGCGATCCACGAGTCAATGATAGACTTGGGGGTCATGCTATCACGGTGGAATAGACATATGACTGAATCCTGAATGTCAAACGCGTGTTATGTTATTTTTAGGAAGAAGCACCTTGGGAAAGATCATAGAATTGTTGACCTAACTTGCGGATGATGCCTCATTTCAGACAAAAGTGCGAATGGGAAGCCCCTCGAGTAGTATAGGTGCCCGAGTCACATCCGGATTTCCCAATATGCGAGCAATACTTAAGTATGCTGATACGTACTGGTGGTTAGACAATGAAGCCCCATGGACTCAAAGTTCAGTCGGCGAGTCACGTGTCACCCATTTTCGCCGTCCCTTATCAGTCTGGCCAAAAACAACCTTAGAAGGTATACATAGGTTGATACATAGTATGTTATACGAAATGCTCAGTATTCGATCCTGGGCAGATACTTCCGACGTGCCCTGTCCTGAGGGAGAGCGGCTGCTGTGCAAATCCTTGATACTGACTTATGGAGCTAAGTATGTGGAAACCAATGTCGAGCAGTGTTGAGCGCACCGCATGTTCGTCTCAGGAACACAGACCCTTACTCGGGCGCCAAAAAAATGTACGACATGGTCAGCCGCAGACCATCCCACTTTCTTTCCTCTACTTCCTCTCCGCCAACTTGCCCGATCTCAGAAAGTGGCATAGGTGTCCGCAAGTTGTGTGTAAGTGGAGGGCGTTCGATCTGCTCTACATCGTCACTGATCACTCAATTAAGTATGTATCGCAATAGCGCCGTTATTGACTCAGCTGTGGAATGGGTACCAGCTGCAGACATCCTTCGATCGACAGATTCCGGCACTGGGGATCTCGAACCCAAATCAATCAACGAATTTCCTCCGATTGCACTCGAGCCCATAAACTCTAGTCGTGACTCTATCACCCAGGAGGGTGAAATATCGTCCACTTCAACGGCCAGGGCAGCAAACTCTACATTTCCTTATGTGCCTCCGCCTCCTCCTCTGCCTCCGCCCCTGCCATCGACCAGTGCTCCACTTACTCCGCCAAGCACGAGACAGCCTCCAGAAGATGGACCACTTACGGTGCTGGCCAGTATACAAGAGATTGGATCTGAAAGAACCCATAGCAATATAGGGATAGATCGACCACAAGAACGACCATTGGTTCCCCTTCGTCACGCTAGCCAAGTACAATCCACCGCGCAAAACACTTTCAACCCAGGTCCTCAACCATTCAGACCTCCTACTGCTCCTACGATCCCCAACAATCACTCCGGGGCTCCTCAGATTCCATATGCAAACACTCCATTTATCCCTCCATCTGTCGCTCACGGACCTCCGCCACCACAAGATTACTATGCAAAGATCCCTCCAACTCGGAGGCCCCAATCGTCGTCGCAGACTGCACCTTCGCCTTTTCAGTCTGCCACTGAAAAAACAAATAACACCCAGCCCCAGCACTACCCAATAGTTTCTTCCCAGCAGTATCGACCTAGCACAACAGGTCCACCTCAACAATATCGTCCAAGCACAGTAGGGCCTATACAAAGTGCTCGCGCCCAATCCCAAACAACTTACCTCTCATCACCTTATCCTGTACAAAGTGCTCGTGCTCAATCCCAGACAACTTATCCTTCATCACATTATCCTGTACAAAGTGCTCGCGCTCAATCCCAGACAACTTACCCTTCATCACCTTATCCTGTTTCATCAGGTCCGCCTCAGTCATATACTGGACCAATGCGACCTTTCACAACAGGTCCTAGCCAATCTTACGCCACTTCGCCTCAACCTTTCTCGTCAGGCCCACCTCCTGTACCCACTCGACCTTCCACAACAGGTCCTAGCCAATTCTACCCCGGTCAAGCTTTCTCGTCGGGCCCTCCTCAGTCGTCCTCTGCACCACGTCGACCTTTTACGGACGGGCCTTCCCTATCGGGTCCTCAGCATCACGCGGCAACGAGACCCCCTACAACTGGTCCACCTCAGTCATATGCTGCATCGCCACAGTATTTCTCAACGTCGGATCCTTCTCCTCAAACACAGGTGTATGGCTCTTCTGACCAGCAAACCTTTCCTCTCGAGTACCAGCCTGTTGTTGCACCACCTAGAAACCCAGCGAGGAAGAAAACGGATGCCTACGTAGCAAACGATCCGTTCCGACTGTCCCATAGCCATGGTAAAGCTGACAAGCCGGCTGACGGGCTTACGTTCGACGATATTCCCGTGCCGGGAGCTATTTCCGTATCCAAACCATGGGCGAAATATGACGAAAGTTCCTACAACAAACCCAGTCATTCAACAAGTCAGTCTAACACGTTTCCTCCTACTAGCCAGCAGCCCTATAAGGACCCGTATAGTAGACCTATGGGAGGATCTCAAACGGCGCCACCTCAAAGCCATCCGGGTCATGGAAGGGCGAGCAGTCCCTACGGAGACGCGTATAATAGACCCTCGCAGGGAGGATCTCATGCTGGGAGGAGGAGACCGCAATCTGCTCGATACGAAGATTACTTCAGTCCTGACGGAGACCCATACGGCGGTCCCATCGTTGGCGGTCCCATCATTGGCGGAAGCCACCCTCAGTCAGCTCCACCTAGTCAACGCCCTTCTGGCACATCTGGAGGAGTCGTTGATCCGCTTATACACAAAAAACCTTTCGAATTCAACTATCCATCTGATTTTCCCAGTACTCTACCCGAATCCAGTACAGGTCCAAGTAACCAGACTCGACCTAGCCAGCCTGACATCATCTACGTTGAACCGACACCACAAGTACCCCAAGTTCCGCAATATTCAAACCACAGTCCGCAATATTCAGAATACAGTCCGCCACCCTCGCCGCAAACTCAGCTTCCTGAGTCTGGAGCACCTCAACCAGCACCTCATACAGATCCACCTTCTCCAGCAGGATCGTTACACAGCCTTCCGCGACCTTCATCCCATGACGAATATTCTGAACCTCCATCTGTGAGACTTCCTACGCCGCCGGGGCGACCTGCTGCCCCTTATCCTTATAATTTTTATGAACCGTACACCCCATACACTCCTTATAGTCCGGGCAACACTGCCCCAAACTCGCCTCAATATCCCTATCCCCCCCGGTCATTGTTTACAACCCACAACCACATCGATATGATGAAAAAAGAGATTCCTTGTTATCTCGCATTGGTTCTTTCCTGCTAATGCCGTTCATGCGGAAGCCCCGAATCGGGGATGTCATGGTAGATCCACCCACAGTAATTACCTCTGGACCCCCGTCTATTACTACAGACGACTCTGGTAAACGGGAAGCCGCGACCATCGTCCTAGGGCTGTTCTTCAGCACAATTCCAAAACACGTGTACCTCCACATGCTTCTTCGTTTGCCATCGCTCTACTTCTCTCGAGTGGCCCGAATATTTGAGGAGGCTGATCTGACACTGCCTGAGATCAAGAAGATGGCACTGGAGACAGCGTCGCATGGAAAGCGTGACGAATATGACATACAGATGGCGTTCGAGGGTCCTGCCGTGCCGCCTGCCTATGAAAGGTTGAAGACTACGTGGGAGTCCTTCATCGATTCGGTCATGCGAGAATGGAAGACGTTCAACATCATTTCGGTCTTGCTCCTGTCGTAAAGAGCTCTCCTTACTGGTTCGACAAAGATTCTAACGCATTGCTGTAGGGCCATCCTCACAATCCTGCAGATTGAGACCGCCGCATCTGATCCAGTGACGAGATATACTGCCCTCTTTTCGTTGATTTGTGCATTGATTAGCTTGCTCTTTGGGTGCATGTACATCATCCGTTTCGGAAGCATGCGGAAGACATATAAAGCGGCCGAGTGGGCGTTGGTACGTCTCTTTCTTCCGATCCGAGGAATATTCGCGTCTTCATTCATGTGACTATCTGTAGGAGGCTAAGAAGACAAAAACGGTTATCTGGTGGAACGTATGGGTTTTGTTAGCTATGCCAGCAATTTGGCTGACCTGGTGAGTTTGATGTCGCTACATCGCACTGGCAATTTCCTATATTTCTTGCTTAGGTCGATTATCCTCTATATTGCCTGTATCATGGCCTTCGTTTGGCGAACAGGAGGGAAAGATACTACACCTTCAGAACTTTCCGATAAAGGTCTACTTGCAATGCGGATCATCATCACAATCGTCCTGGGATTAGGCCTGTTGTACGGATGTTTGATAGTGAGCACATTCCGGCGTTACGGCGAGGTCATGGATAAAGCATGGAAGTCGCGTATTGACGGATGGATCGACGAAAAAGCTGCAGGCACTCAAACGATGCAACCGCCGCTGCAGTCTAATCCCTACTACGATAGCGGATCGCATTATCCACATGCCTATCCGACTACCTTTGACTCGAACTACCAACCACCATTTCATGATGTTCCATCTTATACCGACTTTGGGCTCTCTGGTGCGAGGAGTCGTGGGTATGACGGTATGTATAGCCCTTTGCAACATACGGGGGGCTATAATCCGCCTCCCGAACCATATGTGACACCGACTCAATCACGCTCAGGCTCACCAGAAAGCACAACCTCGACTGTAAACGTTACACGTTCCAATACATTGCAAAACCAATCGTCCAAGGTCCAACGTGAAGACAGCATAGGTGCTTCTTCATTATCACTCTATGATCAGGGGTACTCGTTCCAGAACCCTGTGCGGCTTCCTCCCAGAAAAACATTTGCTCAGGGTACCATCCCCCCAAGACTTGTGCCTATAAGATATCAGGCCAGTCTCGCAGTTCCACCGCCTCCAAACCTTCCTCCCATACCTGGGACGCCTCTGGGTGCTTTGAACGATCGAAATTCAGGCGACAATCTAGGTCTACTTCGCTCGTCACTAGGTGCACCCAATGAGGACGAGGATGACCACCACGTCCGTTTTCGATCGCCTTTGATGTCTGCAAGAGGGAGTACCAGCCAATCAGGGAGTGACGAAGACGTGGAGGAGCCTCTTTTGCCGCGAGGAGAAACCTCAAGCTTGTCAATGAGGGCCGGTAGCGCCACGTCACCGGAAACACCGGAAAATGGACAAGACGAGTCTTTGAGACGTCGTCGATAGAGTACGCATGAACTCTACCATCTTCTTGACCTGCCTTCTTTCTATATGGGAATCGATACGGCTCGGTTCCCTTCAAGGTGTGCTTCCATATATTTCTGGCTGTAATACAGATATTCTTACCATAACAAGTCTTATTGAATTTCTGGAGCGAGTTAGCTACATATATAATGTGTTTTTCTTCTGCTATGCATCTCCGAATGTCCTGTCGAGTTGGACTGCACGACCTTGCCCCAAGGTCCAGCTATCGATTCGATACCCACCAAGCATGCTAGGTTCTCAAACTTTCGGTATTTTTTCTGGCCTCGTTACCCCTAATGGCAGGTTCGAACGGCCCCCACCATGTCGCGATCCAGAAATGTCAGGAAAAATACATTGTGCGGGTACTGTCGTTTGTCCACCGGACTCGTCATCCGCCTACTCGTGGATCTATTTTTAGACATTTTATGCAACCACTGTCGGTTGCGGCTAATCCTCGCATTTCTTTTCTTCTCTGTCTTCAGCGAGAAACTGCCGACTCATGGCGATGATTTCCCAACGAAACGCGGCGATTCATAAAAGGAAGAAACATATCTTGTTGGAGTCGCAAGATCCTCTGCCTGCCATTCTCCACAATGAAACTCGCTGCTGGTCTCGTCGCTTTGGCTTTGTCTCTGAGTTCAGCATTGGCCGCAGTGCCGGTCTACGGACAATGTGGAGGCGTTGATTACACCGGAGACACCGGTACATCTCGTCTTAGACTGTCGAGTCTCGTAAAATCCTCATCTTTGTGAACAGCCTGTGTCTCTGGAACCTCTTGCAACTTCCTTAACAATTGGTACTCCCAATGTCTTCCAGGCGCAGCTCCAGCTCCTACAACGACGACACCTGCTGGACCCATCACTACCCCAGCTCCCCCTGCTGCCACAGGTTTTGTCAAGACATCTGGTACGCAGTTCACACTCAATGGATCCAAATACACAGTAGTAGGGTGAGCCAAAGCATCAAATACCCGTTGCCAGTATGCGGCGCTAAATCAGCATAGGGGAAACGCCTACTGGGTGGGATTGACTGGCCTAAGCACGGCGAATATGAACGCTGCATTCGCCGACGTCGCCAAGGCAGGAGGAACGACTCTGCGCACATGGTAAGACTACTATAGACTCACTGCGAGATGGTCGGCTTGACTAAGTATTGACGCAGGGGCTTCAACGAGGTTACCAGCCCAAATGGTAATTACTACCAGAGCTGGTCGGGCAAGACACCAACAATCAACACTGGCGCAAGTGGTCTGCAAAACTTTGGTAAAGATATTTCAGCAAGATCTTATACTTTTCTGAATGTTCTTTGAATAGACAATGTCGTTGCAGCTGCGAAAGCCAATGGAATCCGTCTCATTGTGGCGCTGTGAGTGGCTATTTTCTCAATATCATGGGACACGAAATTCACCGAAATACTAGGACTAATAATTGGTACATATATCATCATCTGACAGCTGCTTAGGACGCGATCTGACTTCTAACAGGGCTGATTACGGCGGTATGGATGTCTATGTCAAACAAATCCTCGGCTCTGCCAACCACGATCTCTTCTATACCGACGCCTCCGTCAAGGTACATCATTGAGCCGTCTTACCTTAATTCTTGCTGATCTAAAGCCTGGCATTTTCAGACTGCATACAAAAACTACATCAAAGCCTTTGTCGGTAGATACGTCAACGAACCGACAATCATGGCCTGGGAACTTGCAAACGAGCCCAGGTGTAAAGGAACTACGGGGTAAGTTTATCAAACTCTTGCAAGCTCACCGTTTCTGATGTTTGACAAAGTACCACCTCTGGATCCTGCACCACGACCACTGTTACCAATTGGGCAAAGGAAATCTCTGCTTATATCAAGTCGATTGATAGCAACCATCTCGTTGCCCTCGGTGATGAAGGCTTCTTCAATCAGCCCAGCGCGCCGACCTATCCTTACCAGTGTGTTCTTTTCCTCGGCCTATTTGTGATATTGACAAACTTGTGAACAGGGGCAGTGAAGGCGTTGATTTCGATGCAAACCTAGCTATCAGCACACTTGACTTTGGTACATTCCACGTAAGTGACTCGTTCATTATTTACGACTGCTTGGGGACTTATAATATCCTGCAGTCGTACCCAACAGGCTGGGGGCAAGGCGGCAATGAGCAAGCCTGGGGCACACAATGGATTGCCGACCACGCCACATCTCAGAAAAGGGTTGGAAAGCCCGTGATCATTGAAGAGTTCGGTGTTACGACCAACCAACCCGCCATCTACACAGCATGGTGGAACCAGGTCGTTTCCTCTGGATTGACTGGTGACCTTATCTGGTAATCTCTTTAGAGTCTGAGGCTGCTCTCCCGTGCTGATGTCGTCTTACTTTCAGGCAATCTGGATCTCACTTGTCAAGGTGATTATCTCTTCGTTTACCCGTCAATGAAGATTCTAACTTGTACTGCAGCGGAAATACACCAAACGATGGATACGCAATCTTCCCTGACGGGCCTGTGTATCCAATCTTGACATCACACGCAGCGACGATGAAGTCAAGGGCTTGATGGGAATGTTAAATGACATGGCCGGGATTATAATTTTGGATATGCCTTGGAGGGGTCTATTGGCTTGAACAAAATCTTGGGCAACTCAAAAATCTGAAATTGGTTCATGGAAAAGGATAATGTTTCAACTTGGTTTCAACGGTTGTTGTACAGTTGTAATTTTGTGTAGCTAGTCCCTGCCTATTTATATGATGCAGTCAAGATGCAGTAGTAGAAAGAAGATTGGCTTCCTCTTTACGACGACCTGCACATTGATCCTCTAACATCTCCGCCCAAGGAACTAAAATCATCCCCGGAAAACCCCTCAGGGCGCCTTCAGTGGATTTTCTTGAGTTGCCAATACCTCATGAGCTTTGTTCTACAAACGTGCGTTCGGCCCTGCATCTTGGCTGAACCCGGTCACGTTTGTAACGGGCTGTAACGGGCCGTTCGCCTGAACTCAACCACCACCTCTAAGTACTACTCACTCATAAATGGCTCTTCCAACAAAAGGTAGAGTCATAATCGACACGACAGCAGGAGAAATCGACGTTGAACTATGGGCAAAGGTTGGTCGTGGAGTCAATCTCTCAATCCCAGTTTGTAACGCAACAAACGTCAGGAAACTCCCAGAGCATGTCGAAATTTCCTCGCATTGGCAATGGAGGGTTTGTGAGTTCCTTTTAAACCTATACGTTCACTATCTCTGAAAGCGAACGCAGGATACTATGACGGTGTCATATTCCATCGGTATGGTAACTCGCCTCCCTAGATCTACTGTTGAACTCAAGGAGTTCACTTGACAGGATTGTGCCCGGCTTTCTCGTTCAAACTGGAGACAAAACAGGGACAGGTGGAGGAGGGGAATCTTTCTACGGAGGTGTGTTATTTCACTTTTAGAAGATTTGCAGAGGCTGAAGTCGCTCCAGAGCCGTTCGAGGATGAAATTCACCCTCGATTGAGGTTTTCTCACCGCGGGTTGTTGGGAATGGCGAATAATGGAAATAAAAATTCGAACGACTCTCAGTTTTTCATCACCCTAGGTCTGTCAGCTCGACAGCCCATTAGGAGACTCAGAGAATTAATCAAGTTGGATTAGATAGGGCAGAAGAACTACATGGGAAACACACGCTGTTCGGTCGGTGTATAGGGGATACCGTCTACAGTGCGTACTCTGTACAATATTGATTCTCGGATACTCCTGCTGACTAGCTGTTGCATGTAGATGTCATGAAAATCGGAGAAATGGGTACGTTGCCTGATTAGCGATCTTTTGACGCCTTCCTAGCTGACTGTAGGCGACATCAGAGATCGATTCTGAAGGTCGGCCTGTGTAGTAAGCTATCATTCTGCTTCCTTTACCCGTTTCCCAGCTTATTAGGATCTGTCAGTCCACCCAGGGTCAAGTCGATCCGGATTGTCGACAATCCATTCGACGATATTGTTCCACGAATCACGGCTGCAGAAAAACGTGCGCAACAACGAGCAAGGGAGCAAGCACAACGGGAGCGAGAGGAGGAGCAGCGCAAGAAGGGTGCCAAAAAGTACGTCTGGTTCCGTCTTCGGTATTACGGTCTGCAGCTCAACATGAATTTGGAAAGAAACGTCAAGCTTCTGAGTTTCGGCGCTGATGAGGATGATGGCGGGGATGGCGAAGAAGTCATCTTCAAAAAGAAATCAATCGTTCGACCGGATTGTAAGTAAATTTCGGAGGGTCGAACGCGGGGATGTTGCTCATATTGCATTGTAGTGTTGGAGAATCCGAACTCAGTGGTCGCTGTTCCCGACTTCGTTGCTCAACCTACCTCGAGTAGTCGGGCCAAACCCATTGTTACCCAAGAGGCATCTAAGGAAGTGAAAGTCAGTGTTATCTTGCGTTGGGTGTCCGTCAAAGCCAATCTCAACTTGGTTCTTTCGGTAGCCTGAAACTTCATCAAATAAGAAAGATGGCAGGGACAAGAAGGAAGACGACATAACGAAAATTCGAGAGCAACACGCAAGGGAACAAGCTGCTGGAGGGTACGCATGCCTTTGTTATTGAATTAACAACTAATTCTCAATTCTCCTAGGCAATCTCGTAAAACAGAAATCGAAAAAATGGAAGCTGAAATTCGCAAGCTCCAAAAGCGACGAGATGGCGACGACAGTGACGACGAAGCTGCTCGAAAGAAACCCAAAAAATCCTACTTGGGCGAGGAGTTGGCAAAATACTCCAAGGGTCGCGGGCTGCACAAGAAAGGGAAGAAGAGAGACGAAGGAGACGTGTTGGCGGCATTGAGCAGCTTCAGGGAAAAGTTGCAGAACTCTATGTTCGTGGATGAGGCGGACGAAGGGAGTGCTGGAGCCGTGGATGGAGATGACCAAGGGGGAGCAGCTCCGGCCACAGGAGGAGTGGAGGATGAAGGCATGGAAGTGGACGACGATACGGGGTTCATGACTCATGCTCTCAATTTCCCGAAGGGTAATGAAGAGGAAGTGAAGAAGGCTGAACGTGATTACGAAGTCATTGACCCTAGGCAGAGGGGTGCCAAAGCAAAGGAGGAGGAGAGAGAACGCAAGAAGGCAGCTCTCAAAGCGAAAGGTGGCGGGGTCAGTGGTGGCCGTTATCGAAGATGAGGTATAGAAGGACTTGACAAAAACTTTGGCTGGTTTCGATTTGCTCAACATCTGATTGTTTTCTGAATCCTCTGGCCTGGTGACCGGCGCTTAACTGAATGCGGTATGATTCCATCTGCTGTGCTTTACCGACACCAGTAGATAGGCTGCATGTAGTGGAAAATAAATATTCAAGCTTTCTGGAGAAATCATAGATCATACACGAGTATCTGTACAAAACCCTCTACAATTTGCGTAACCCTTTTCTCTCCCAACGAGCGACCCACACAATATCTAGGAACCAACCATTACTGGAAAACCGCCGCGGTGGAGTTCAGCTATATTTATCGTAACCATCGCCTCAACCTCCACTCACCCTATCCAACTCGTCAGTCAACCAATCCACCAACTGACCATCCGGCAGCCACACTTCGTCAAATAACGTAGTCCGTATTCATGTTACTACAAGAAACCATCAGGGAAGAAAGATAGACCAAAAAGAGGGGACAGATATCGACGAGATGAGATATGCTAATGTGGATTTATAATATGCGAGCGTAGGCGATAAGGAAAAGGAAGAAATGAGGGTTGTCATTATTTAGGGGAAGTCGTCATTGGAGCGGTAAAACCACCAGTTGGAAGGTGATGCGATCACCATCCACAAGGTCGTTAAACTCCTTTGGGGTGGGCGTGGAATGCGAGGCGCAGGAGATGGGGTGGTAAAATTACTGGACGTGGCGGGGTAAGGCGAAAGCGATATACGACGATAATCAGTTTCGGAAAAGAAAGGGAGTGGAATTGAATGATTGGATGTATCGTTATACGGAAGCAGTCGATGAATAGGTAGATCGGTAGGTAGGGAGCGGAAATGAGGATGAAAAGGCAGAAATCAAATTCTCACAACGTGTCTTCAACCTCTCGTCGAAAACCTTGACAGCACGACCGCCAAAGCGATGAAGGCGCACAATCGCCACTTTTCATAAACGAAATGTCGCCATGTTGTCGGCCATCCCGGTGCGGGTGGGCCTGCTGGTCGATTCACGTCTTCGGGTATCGCGGTAGGATTTGTTTGCCGAAGGCGAGAAATTGCACCGTCTCTAGACTCCACAGTGCCTGTGCCAATCCCAGACGATATGAAAGATATACCAGGTTGGGGTTTGGGCGTTGTTGGCAATGAAGAGGATGAGGTGGAGGATGTTGAGGGTTGGAATGTGAATGTAGGTACTTGCGGCGCTGGATCAGGCTTTCCGCGCTCTTTTTCGCCCATGTTGGGCAAGTCCCGTAATATTGGTGAACAATGCTGTTGGCCAAAGCAATTAGCATTCCATCTGATGCTCTATGGGAAAGTAGGAGAATGGTTCGGCAACTCACTTCCGGGAACGCTTCCTTAAACCGTGGCTGTGAGATGTTCCAACAATGGCTTCGAGAAGCGAAGGCGCGCTTGTGTTGATCAGATGATGTGACCGAGCCAGTTGTCATTTCATCCGAAAGCATGAACGATAGCAGGCCTGTAAGTCTAAGGGATGTAGGGGTTAGATTCCATGGCCACGAAGAACGGTATCGTAGGATGAGATAGAATGGATGGCTCACATTGTGGCTACACTCCATGCAGGGTTCCACTGATTGAATATATCATGTGAGCATGATCCAAGCGCCCAAACCAGAACGACTAACCGTTCCCGGGTGGAAATCCGACATCGAGAAACAGATTTTCCGGTCGGGTTGAAAGCGACCCGACGGCGTGAACATCTGAAAGCCAAGATAAGATGACGTCGTAGGCGCGAAGCAATTAACGAGTATGTACCTTTATCCCTGGTGGCTTAAATGGGTACTCTGACGGGAACAGGAGAACGCCATGATACTCTCCGCCAGTGAAAGGTGAGTCGGGGGGTCCGCGCTAAGACAAAGTAGATGATGAATAACTGTGCAACAGACACAAAGGCTGAGTGAATGTTGCGTACAATCAGAAAGTTCCCTATTCGAATCGAGGGCGATAATGAGCGTTCCAGAGCGTCATATGTCCATGCCAGTATACGTACATGTAAGAATGTTCTTCTCGTCTGGGGCTGCCCAGACAAACGGTGGTGGCTCCTTCTGCATGGCAACATATTCTTTGGAGAGCTAGATGATAGCGATGGTGGCAGAAAGGAGATGTTTTGTAAGTTCAAAGTGATATAGATCGTCAACGACGACGGCGAGCCATAGCTAAACGACGTACACGTTTCTGAGCGGCTTTGCTTGCCATAGTAAAGTTTGTGGGTGCTGGTGGCTGGTGGTGGGGAGCAGGCAACCGATGAATCACACGCACAAATAACCGTGACAAAGTGCTTGTTCCGTGACAACGTGATTCCGCTTTTACTTGTTCCTCTTGTGTTCCTCGACGTATAAGCGGTGTCACTTTCAGCGCCCTGCGGCAAAATAATAGACGAAGGGTGTATACAAATGACCCCGCACCCGATGGTAAACTGCTTTTATGAAAATGCAGGATAAGGGTTCAGTTGGCAGGACAATACTTACAACACTGGAAGGCCAAATGAACAATACAACACCGGTTGCAGATGATACGTAATGACTTGGACTCTTCTTTTGTCAAGTCTATCTCCTGTTTATTCACGCGCACGGGTGATTGCTGACGAAAACGATCATGTCGCTTGGTGCGATAAGATAAGGTTGATGCCTTTGAGTGCATGCCAAGAGCTGTGGTTTATGGTTTCTACTCAAGTCGATTGTTTGAAGACGGCGAGGACGGTCAAGCACAATGTCGTCGAACTGCTGTGTTCCACTATTTTGTTCATATTATGTAGGCTAGTCCCTTATCTCAATAGCCAGCAATCCATAGCTTCCTCACTGGACCTTCAACACCTTTGGTAACGAGAGGCTCGACTAAGGTCCAAACGTCTTTCGCAACTTCCTCCCTATCTCTCCCCGCATCGATGGTTACCCAACCCTCAGTATTCCCATTTTCAACACCCTCTTCTCCCGCAGGAGTCTTCATATCTCTACCGATCCGATGAAAGAATTCCCTTACCCGCTTCTGCATTTCCTCCTTTTCATACCGTTCCTCCCCATAACCACCGCGCTCCTTCGCCTTTTCTGGCGTGATGTCGAAAAATAGCACCATATCTGGTGCAGGAAGCCCAATATCCGGACTTCGACACCACTCGTACGAAAGCAAAGGTTCGCCCTGTCCATCAATCTTGGAGGCAGAGAATGCAATACCAGAGAACGCGTATCGATCACAGATTACTGGCGTCCCAGCAATGAGCAATTTCTCTATGTTTGATCTGGTAGGGCATATGAGCGCGCACTTAACATATTCTTCGAGCAAACTCACGCAAGCTCCCAACGATTGGCGGAGAAAAGCAGATGTATGGCTCGATCATCCAGTTCAGAAGCTGAGCGTAGATAGGAATCTATCATCTGGCCTATAGCAGTTGTTCTATCTTCCGGGGTGAGATTATAAGCAATTCTTCAGCTCTTCATTCGAGTGTCGAAGATGGACGGAATACAATTGGAACAAGTATGCAACCAAGCAAAGGTTTCACTGAAAGAATAGCTCACCTGGAAATTTCATGAGCTTCGCGTCAATGCCGACATCTTGAAGCGATGAATGTACTCTCGATGTTTGGGTAGTCTTTCCGGAACGATCCAGCCCTTCTATCACGATAAATGGCGCCCGGCGTGCTGACATCTCGTAGACGTCACACGTAGATAGTCACTGCAGGGTTTTTAGTAGCCTGTACCGTGCTCCCTTGAGAGAGAAAGAGAGAAGTCAACTTCACAGGTGGAAGTTCATTCATGAGGGAGGTAGAGATAAGATAAGATTTTGATGTGTAAGGGCGCTACACTGCCACTCCGCCGCTCTGGTTTTCATCTCTCTCTGTCTCTCTTCGTCGTGACCATACTTTCCAACCCAGGCTATCGAAGTCTTTACCATTACTATTGACAGCAATGCTGTGACTCCCAGTCCGCAAGGAAATTTCTGGCAATGGAAGCCGCGTTCGTCTTGATTGGCGGTGTTACCTCTGATTCATGCTCGGGAATGGCAACTCGCAAACTTTTCCAGCCAAAAGAGTGCACATCTTTACTGGGAGCAATTCAGTGCGTTACTTGACGTGACCGATGGCACCAATGGTGGTCAAATTGGTTCATCAATCAACTTCCACCGAGGTTTTCCTGGACCTTTGAAAAGCATGTATTTTGAAGGACACTGGGCTAGTGAAAAATGCTGAATCCTGTGACTGCTGATACCGACACATCAGCTGGGGCACACTGCGACTCATCTCTTGATGGGATAGGGATTGCATACTGGGCTGAAATGCGGAAACTCTGGAAAGAGGCTACGACAGAGTTTGAGTTATGCCAAAGCTGTGTCTGGACGACTACACAAAGCAAAGGCATTCTCTTCCAGCCTTCGCTATTACCTCTGACGTTTGTTTTATTGCAGTTCCATCTAAAAACTCGGTCTCTTGGTCTCTTGAGACCAGGAAAGGGTGGCTGAACGACCAAGCGACTTCAGGAGAGTTCAAAAAGAGGGAGAGGACTGGGATCCGGGTCTCGACCGGAGTTCTTGTATCTGTCAACACATACATTCATTCACTCGTACAGGACACGGCCGCACTTGCGCTCCTACAGACAGAGAATGGACGATGCTAAATGCCGTCGAGGGCCGAGTTTCCCCTTGAGTCGCATGCTCACGGGTAGTGCAGGGTAGGGCTCACAGCGCTCATACCCTTGTTCCCAGGGTACGACTCCCGAGTATGTGATTGTATGAAGTACCTCCGCGAACTCTACGAATGCGAGATCTGGGTCTGAGGGACTTGAATTACGAAATATACCTCCGGGAGATCGAGTGTCGTGTCCGACATCTTGAACTCCTCATCGGGCATGAAGGAAACCGTGCAGAGCGGATCGTAAAAGCCGACTTTGCATGGTGAACGTCCAAATTTATTCCACAAGTCCCGAGCAGCGCCAAAGGGGCTCATGGGCTTCCAACGAAGAATTGCGGATGATCTACATCTACATCTATCCCGGCACGAACCCGCTTTATATGTGTGTCCGAGGTTCGAAATGGCTTTTGCGTTGCCTAATTTAGGACCTCGCACACCATTTTCGTGATCCCGGGCTCAGGGCGGTTGTTGGAAAAAACTCCTTCGTATTGTTTCGCAAAGCTCGACTCAATGACAGTGGTACATCCTTGACATTCAGCACTCCGAGCGATCTGGAAGACGTGTCAGCGGATCTAACAGCGGTTTTGTACCGACTTGATATAAATCAAGATGTTGACTGAAGACAGCTGCCGCAATCTACGGACCTGCTTTGCATCACTTGGACGGGTTGGAGATGTAAAAGGGGATCTGTTCTTGTTGCACCCAAATATACAACGTCGTCAGTTTCTCTTCTAGGAATTCAAATGAATTGATGAGAATGCAACAATTACCTCCGTCTTCATCATTCGGACAAAGAAATAATGCGTGTGTTGCAGCTGTGGTAGCAAGACGCTCATACGTACCGGCGCTTGCGCAAGTTCGGCACAAGGCTTGTCGGTCGTCGGACCATGCGAATCAAGGATCTACTTCATTTTTATCCAAGATGCTTGCAATTGTGAAGCTCTTGACCGCAGTAGTACCGCACTCCAGCTTGAGGGTTTCCGGAGACTCCACTGAACTGGCGTCGCAGAGACTCGGGTCTTAAACATCGCTATGTGACCCCATCTCGAAGCACAAATGGCATAAGTAGTACGCATTATAGCTCGACCTAGTTACGCTGAGCCCTTGTCCAGATTATTCCCGCTAAGTGTGGCCTTGAACATTGTAGCATTATGGCGTCCAGACAGGCTCGAGATCGGGCGTTTCTAGCTTGACTTGCTTCCATTCTGCCCGTTCTGAATAAGGCGTGGGTTGATTTCTATCGTGATCCATTTGGCATAAACGGGAAGCCCCGCTCAAGTCAAAGAACGGTATAAAGAGCGCAATCTTCCGTCTAGGCTTCATTCAAATCTCATAACACACCACCATAATTCACTGAAGCACAAATGTACAAGTTCTTCGCAGCTGCTCTCCTTTTGCTTGCTTCGACCACGATGATTAGTGCTAAGAGATGTGAGCTTTATGAACTGGCTTTGCTAACATCTGTTAATGTTCAAAACTTCTCGTGAATGTAGGCAGCAGCGAAACTGTGAGTAAATTTCGTATTTGATTTGATCATTTTAATGATTTTTGCGTTGTAGGACTGTGAAAATCCTTACCTGCTCACTTACCTAGTGGCTGACTGATCTATTTTTGTCCCGTTCAGGTGCGATCGGGTATCAATGCTGCAAAGCCATTCCCCATCCAAAGTAACTAGATCCCAATCAATTATTTCGTTCGAGTGTTGACCCTTCTCTTTCAGATGCGTCCAACTACCCGCTGGTGCAATTTGCTGAGCGCGGAGCATCAGTCGTGACAAAATCTGCATAGCGCTCCATGGACGTAGAGATCTTATCTTATATGTTTCTGAAATCAGATCTTTGTCAATTATTCCCGGAGATCCCACAGTCAGTCCCTTAAAAATCAGAAACCTTCGTCATCATTGTATAATTTGCATGATATATGCTACGGGCACTTACTTCTTTTCGCCGTTGTGTGGCTCATGTTACAGATGCATTGATGACTAGAGTCGAACCAATCATGACCATACCTCTTGTATGCCATCCCCACTAAGCCATAAGCCATACGGTACTAAGTAGTACAGTAGCCAGAGCCTTTCACGGAGCGGTATGTTTGATTGTATAATTATTGGACAGCAAGAGCTCGAGAGAATTTACCTTGTGCGCTGCCTGTTTGTTCAGACTGTTGGTCTATGCTTTCTACATGGTAATTGGGATGGTGTTTTTGGTTGATTTTCGGGTGCCGATTTACATTTTCACGCTAAAGCTCAAGAAAATTGTGATGTTGAACTGCCGTCGTTATTCTCCAAGCAAAAATATGTAATTAACATATCGGGAATTGTTCGCAGGCGTATACTCGCTCTACTATCACCAATTGAGAACCAGTAAGTACGGCGTGTCAGCCAAGGTGTGAGAGAGGTTTGTGCCGCAAACTTTGCAGAACGTCACGGCCGAGATCCGCCCGACGACCCACCTCCGTTACCGATTCGGATCAGTGATATCAACCGGTTTAACCTCACCAGACACTAGCTTAACGTTATCGTTCAACGTTCAACGTTCAACCTTGGTCCTTTCGTTGAACGTACTGACAACGTTCCGAACCTGCAGTGTATGCCTAGCTAGCTGTGTGCATGTATTTACTGGATCATCAACTTGCCGTGCGTCAGTCAGGCATGAGGGTCAGACAGGTTCAGTGCGACGTCCAAGCCAATGTTCACGTTGCTGGTACTGAATGGGAAGGCTCTTGCTCATCAACGTCGTAATGAAATCTAGTCGACTACCGAGCAAGACAGTGCATCGTCTCATGTTGCACCCTTGAAGGGGTTCAAGAGTTATTTAAGCGATCACTGATTCGTCATGGGTCAGTTAGCATCATTTTTTCTAGCCTTCTCATGCCCCATATTGCGTGGTGAACCGAACTATATTTATATCATGTCATAGGAGCTTACGCCCGATCTCCACACTAAAATCGCCCTCCTTCCTGTCACCGAACCACGAACATCAAGCCGTCGTTGATTCTTCCTTTGCACGGTTCAGCGGTGATTTTCTTGGAGATGGAAGAAGCTCTATCAAGGACCCCTTCTACAGGGCAATCGACTCCAAAAGTCAACGGGACGGGAGAGTCGGCCGTTGATATTGAGCTGGAAAGACAAGCCGTTCGAAAGCTTGACTACACAATTCTACCAGTAATGACCATGTTTTATCTCCTCTCCTTTCTGGTATGTTTCTTGATTCCTGACTCGCCCAGCAGAGTATTCAACGAGTTCTAGGATCGCGCCAATATTGGTCAGAATAGTATTCATCCCTGCGGTTCGTCCGCGTGTTGATTTTGTACAGGGAATGCACGAGTGGCAGGCCTGCAGAAGGATCTGAACCTAAGCGACCACCAATACCAAATATGTGTTACTGTCCTTTTTGTGTAAGCCCGAGAAGCCTCAGTATATATGTTTCGGACCTCATTGTCTTTTTTTAGACCTTACATTGCTGCTGAGCTACCGTCAAATCTCCTGCTAAGGAAGATCGGTCCAAGTATATTGATGCCTACGTTGCTCACAACATGGGGCGTTATGGTCACTTTGCAAGGTTGGTTACCCTATTTCTTTCATCAACATATTTAAACTCTTTTGAAGGCCTAGTGACGTCCTACGCGGGATTAGTTGTAGTGAGAGCATTTCTTGGACTGGTTGAGGGTCCGATGTTCCCTGGAATTGTTCTTTACTTGTCTGGTTTCTACACTCGAAGGGAACTGTCATTGAGGCATGCTTTTTACAAGACTGCACTATTATTTGGGCTAATGTATGGCGGCTTGCCACAGAATTGCCTTGTTTTTCTCCTCTGCATCAGTGCGTTTCCTGGTTCTAATTTGAGTTCTCATTCATTGAAGCGAAGTCCCAAGCTTTCAGGTGCATTCTCCGGATTGCTTGCCGCTGCAATCGAGAAAATGGATGGCATTGGTGGACGACCGGGGTGGGCCTGGATCTTCATCCTCGTATGACATTCCCGAACCATACCCGCTCAGTTCTGACGTGACATATACAGGAAGGATTGTTCACCGTACTGATGGGCCTTTGTGGCTTCTTCCTAGTCCCCTCCACGCCGCGCGACTCTAAGTTTTTGACCCACGAACAAAAAGAGTAAGTCAAGGTTCTTCTGAAACGCCATCGCCTCTCACTTTTTACCAGAATTATCATGAGAAGATTGGAAAGGGATAGACCATCCATCAATCCGTCTGATAAGTTTACCTTTAAAGAGATCCTGTTGTCCCTTTGCTCTCCGCAAGTCATCATGGTCTTCATCATGTTCTTTATGATTGGAACGACATTATACGGCCTCGCCCTATTTCTGCCCTCCATTGTCAGCCAGTTAGGGTTTAGCCGGGACAAAACTCAGCTCCTCAGTGTAGGACCTTTCGCCGCCGGATTTTTTGGTGTGTCTCAACCTCCATTCAAGTATCTCATCCTAATCGTTAACTTGGATCCAGTGACTCTCTTTTCCGCCTTCTGGTCCGATCGCCATGAATCAAGGGGTATCACGACTGCTATCATTTCCACTATGGCTGTTGCCGGTTTCGCTCTATATCTAGGTAAGGTCAAACGCTCGACGCGTAATCCCTCTCATCGTCTGTACATAAAGGCGCAAAAGACAAGTTTGCGGCGTATGGCGCTCTCTACTTGATGGTACCTGGGGTTTATGCCACAGCTCCGGTTCTTTCTGCATGGATGGCGAATAACTCGGAGCCATATTATCGACGGGCGACAAGCATCGCGCTTGGGTTTGTTGCCACAAATTCTGTAAGAACTTGACTCGACTTCGGTCACAAATATTTGCTCAATCGTAGTCCACGGACAGGGAGGAATTCTGAGTACCTGGAGTTATCCCACAAAGGACGGCCCGAGGTTCAGGAATACTACGATCATGAACCTCATTTTGTCCGTTTTTCAATTATCCTATTTTTTTTTAAAAAACTTACGCGGTTTGACAGCTCCATTCTCGTTGTCGTGGGCTCTCTCGTCAACATGATGTACCTATCTCGGAGGAACAAGTCCAAGCAGCGTCCAGGACAGCGCGAAAAACTGCTCGAGAAATACACAGACGAGAAAGGGGGCGACGGAGGATTGAAGGCTTGGTTAGAACTTGGAGACCGACATCCTGATTTTCGATACACACTCTGAAAAGACACACTGTGTCACGCACGGTACGCGATGTACTCTTCTTTGTATTAAAGTGTCTAGGAAAGGCACTACTCTGCGTTTGCTATCAATCAAAACGATCCAGGCTACATCCTCGCCCTCATTCTCTCCGCTGTCTTAGCCAAGTCCTCCTTGTCTGCTGCCTTCATTGGCCAGGCCTCAGGAGTGAAAACAATACCTTCTGTTTCATTAGGCTTCGGTATAACGTGGAAATGAACATGCCCGACGTGCTATTGAGGGGAGTTAAACGTCCGAAGCATAGAGAGCAAAATTGAAGTTTACCTGGAACGCTAACTTGCCGTTATTCTTGAAAATTGTTAATACGTTTTTGACGATAAACATTCGTTTTGCTTACTTGCAATACATTGAACGCCTCCACTCCAGCAGCATGCGCTACTTTCTTCAACACAGGGCCAATATCCCGGAGATATTCGTCGGGGAGGTCAGCGATGGTCGGCGCATGGTCTATGCAAGGAACGAAAATATGCTCTGGATTAGTTACATACTGCCTATAAGTATGAGATGAGGACTTGCACTTTGGGATAACTTGCGTATGTCCTTCAGAGACAGGACTGATGTCGAGAAATGCGAGGCTGCATGAATGGGTTCATAATTTGGGGTGTGATTCCATGTATCTTGAGCTTATAACTGACCTGTGTTCATTCTCGAAGACCTTGAAACTCGGAACAACCCCTTTGGAATGCGATAAAAATAGAGGGGTCATTCTTACAGCAGTTGACATACAATGTACTGTGTACCTTGAACGATCAAACAGAACAGACATCTTCCGGATTGACGATGGTGAGTTCCTCCACCACACAACGAAAAGCAACTTGTGGGACATACTTTTCGTCCAGGTTGGACGCCATAGTGATTGTCGATTGTAATTGGACTCTATCGTGAAAGGTCAGAGTTATTCAGACCGCCCTTTAAAGGTAAAAACGATGGTCAAGAGCGCTCATGACGGTTATTATAACCCCTTTTGTATGTCACAGTCGCGAACTGGTGATCGTGAATACTTAGACTAGTGACACTCAATTCTCAATTCTGGATTTTGGAACTTCGGCCAAGATATGATAAGACGATGCGAAACGATATGACGTTAACCGAAACCTGAAGGAGCGGAGTTTGAGTGGAAGGCGTGCCGACGCTCGGCGTAGCTCATGGTGGGGAAGTCGAACAATGCACTTGGCCCAAACCAACGCAAT
This sequence comes from Crassisporium funariophilum, assembly GCA_014925845.1. Taxonomy (NCBI): domain Eukaryota; kingdom Fungi; phylum Basidiomycota; class Agaricomycetes; order Agaricales; family Crassisporiaceae; genus Crassisporium; species Crassisporium funariophilum. Next base: position 2,201,050 of record JACGCL010000005.1, read on the forward strand.
CGCGCTAAGCGCCGTGCCTCTTAGAAGATGGAATACCAGGGATAGCTCGTTTTTTTATTCATCTTCGGGAGAGGTGCTATTGAACGTGCTACGGCCATCGTCGCGCCTCGCCACGCTTATCGGTAAATGCCTGGCATATTCAATCACCGCTTGGCCAGACTCGTGCGCGCCTCTGGTCGTTCCATTCCATCACCGTACCATGCGGTTTTCCCTCTTAGCCGAAGTTCGCAAGTGATGTGTTACTAACACGCCGGCTTTTTGCAGATCCCTTTCGGCTCTGTCGAAGGCCATATCCGATTCGGACCTCGTGCTAGGCTGCCTTGCAAGGTCACGCACGCATCGCGTCTTTTCTTTGCCCGTTCTTCTCTAATTTATCGCAATCGGCGATTGTCTTCGGACAGGTCAGAGTTGTTCGAAGCGCCCTATAAAGGTAAGAACGATGCCCACGAGCGCTCAATCTCTGTCGCCATAGCTCCTTCTGTATGTCACACTCTCGAACTGGTATTCATGGAAGGGAAGGGCCAAAGCTTTCGTTCTGCCAACGTTCTGCATCCCCTCTTGATGTCGTTGGATCTTTCGAAGTTACTGAGCGTCCAAGTAGCTCTCCCCCCGATTCCGAACAACTGCAGTCTTCCAGACCTTTGATATTAATTTCAAGTTGAATTTTATCGGACACCCAAGACCTCTCCTCCCTTTGACACCCAACCTACAATATCATCATGTCTCCATGACATTGCCAATACTCATTGGCCGTGTCTGTCCGTTTTCGCAGGATGGACCTATATACCAGACAAGATCTGCTTCGAAACAGCGCATCTTCCTCGCACGCCTGTGTGGGACTAGGGTCTTGATAGGAAAGGTGGCAGGGTCAGTGAAATCGTCAGAAGGAAGAGCACAGCATCTAGCTTGCCTTCCCCTTCCTCCCACTTTAGGGTGACTTGCTGGAGCGCCCGTTACGATACCTAAACTCCGAGAAAGAAAATGTGGAACACAGTTCAACCTCACATCTACACCGACACATCTCGCGAAGGTTTATCCTGCCTCAGTCAGCCTCTACTCTCTATGCAGAAAAACAACCGCGACATCATGCTCCTGAATCAAGTATCAACCTAATCTCAAGCTCGTCAATGGAGCCTTTCTTTCTCCCGTGACAGAGGTCAAAAGGTCTTCAATTATTATAAACACATTTGACGCGTTGTCGCGAGTCGTCTCAACCTAAGCAGTAATCGCCTTGGAAACATCTCGTAAAGAACTCGGTCGTTGCTTGTGAGGATTTGGTGAAGATGATCAACGGACTGCAGAGCTGCGTGCAGTCTCGGTTATTATCCCACATTGTGAGCAGGGTCTGTGCCACCATCCTGCACCGGCTCGCAACCGAAGGTTGTAAAGCATCAGCGTAATCTCGAGCTGTCATTCGGATAATATCCGTAGGTCTCACCATCCGCCGCCCTTCACTGCAGGAGGTTTTTGCATATTGTGAAGGACAGTATATAAGGAGCCGTCACTCTCGCTCAACTGCCTTCCTTGTAACAAGTGTTGTTTTTCCTTCGTTGGCTTATAAAACTAAATTTCGCTTCACTCGACATCAATACCGACATCAATCGCAGCATGGTTCTCAAGCTCTACGGCTCCCGCCGCTTCGCGTGTACTCGTCGTGTCGGAGTGGTATTGCACGAGAAGAAAGTCCCCTTCGAGTTCATCGAAGTCGACTGGCAGAACGGCGAACATAAAAGCCCGGCATACCTCGACAAACAGCCTTTCGGCCAGATCCCCTACATCGTACGCTTACTTGCTTTCTCAAATTCAAATCGGAAGAGGACATATCTTAATATTTCTTCGTAGGATGATGGTGGACTTATTCTCTACGAGAGCAGGGCCATCTGCGCCTATATCGCCACAAAATATCCCAATCAGGGAACGGTTCTAATCCCAACGCAGCTCAAGGCCAACGCGCTTTACCTCCAAGCCGCTTCGATCGAGGTCAGTCAGTTCAACGATCCCGCTGAGAAAGCCGTTTTGGAGGTGATGAAGAAGCGGTGAGTGTCTCATCCTCAGGGTTATCACGGGCTTGGGTATGTGCTGTGCTGACTCTGATGTTGGTTTTTGCTGCCAGGGCGCAGGGAAAGACTCCTGACAAGGCGGTATACGACATCCACATTGCGAGATTGAGGACTATATTGGAAGTGTACGATAAGATTCTGGGTAAACAACGATACCTTGCAGGAGACGTGAGTATTTTGCAAGGATCTGGAATTGAATCAGAGGCACTTGCTGAACGGCCTTTCCGCTAGGATATCACACTCGCCGATCTGTACCATCTGCCGTATGGCTGCGCGCTTACTGATATCGGAAGCAGTATTATGGAGGAAATGCCGAATGTGGGTAGGTGAGCACGCGCCTATTCCTCGATGCATGCCGCATGGTGACTGAACTTGCCGGGTCGATCTTTGTAGATGGTTCAAGGATATCTCTTCGAGACCGTCTTGGCAGAAAGTCAAAGATGGGGTCACTAGCACCGCGAAGTGCAGTATCTGTCCTCGGTAGACTGGCACGTCAGTAAGTAGATCCAATTCCTTCCTACTCCACCTAGCTAGTAGAATGCAGCGGCGCGAATCCTGTTAAATGGTCAACCCACTGGAAATATTCCCACTCATGCTCGATGTACCTGCATGAATTTTATAATGTCAGGCGAAACTCTCAACAGATCTATGTGACTCCATGTATGCAATGGCTACGCTTAGCTTGACACTGCTTTGCTCTCCAACACGCTCCCTGTACTTAAAATTGATAGCTCATGTACCGACATAGTAAAGTATGCACCAGTCCAGGCTTCAAATACTGAGATGGGAGAAGAAGCGCACAACAAGAGTAAAAGCTAGGGAAGGAGGAAAACATAGGATGAGACGTAAGTATGGTATGACCAAAGGAATCGTCACTGCGTAAGTCATTAGCTAGAGTATTAAGACGGCGAAAGAGATCCAGGCGAGTAACGAATCACGCTTCCTTCGAGATGCGCTGGATCTCCTCCAACCCTTCATCATGTTCCCAAAAGCCCATCGAGTCCTGCTCTCCCTCCCCCTCAACACCCCCATCTCCAGCCCCAACCCTCAACTTACTCCCAGTCAAATCCACCCCAGCCCCACTCAAAAACTTCTCCTTAACCACTTTATCCTCCCTTTCTCTCTCCTCCACCTCCCCGCTCCCCCTCCAAAACACCCTTTCGACTAAATGCCGAATGACCGCCCTGAGCAGCATGAACCCGTGCGACGCGACCAGGGACACCAGGATGGCTTTGAGCAGCAGCTCCTTCGTCGCGGAGAGGGAAGAGGGCGTGGCGGTGCCGTCGATGCCCCGGCCAACAGAGGGTAGGGCACCGGCTGCGCCGGAGAGGTGCTCGGCTAGGGGTTCGGTGATGTTGTGAGAGGTGAGGTAGGAGGAAGGAGTTACGGGAAGAAGGGCGGGAGAGAAGAGGTAGATGAGAGCTGAGTTTGTGAGCGCGCCTAGCCATGTCAGGAAGGTGAGGGCATCGAGCCACGCTCCGATGGTATCGGTCCGTGATGGCACGGGACGCCTGTTGTGGACAGTGATTTTGAACGCATCCGAGCGTAACTCGAGGAGATTGTTAAGAAGCGCCATCGCTAAACCGGAGAAGGTGAGCAAAGGTAACTCTAACAGTGTAGAAAGTCCCACCTCCTGCTAAAGGCCAAATCGTGGACCAGAGTACGACATACCCGAATTGCACGACCATCTCACTATAATCCACGAATAAATCATACTCAGGCAGCGCCGCCTCCTCGCGCACGCTATCCAAAAACGCTCTCTCCTCCATTCCACCCCTCTCCTTTTCATCCTCAAATACAACGCGCTTCTTCAACCCATCCCCATTGACGCTCCCTCCGGAAACATGCGCAGTTTTCGCAGGTGACTTTCCTTTCCGGAAGCGACGAAGCACGAACGGCAGCCCAACTTCCAGGAACGTGTTGACAGCCTGGTTGGTGACCGTGTACGCGAACATTTGATCCCTTAATCGACCGGGGTTCAACTTCGTCGTGACGTTGATGCTATCCATGTCCCAGATTCCAACCTTCGATTTCCCAGAAGCTGAGAACGCGTCTGGAAGCATGCCAGAGTCGGTGTTCATGGTCACAAGGGTCCCATTGAGCATATCGCGCAGCGTGGCACCGAATCCCTGGGTGGCCACTGTTCCGTTGAACAGGTATGCTTGCACCGATCGCATCACGCCTTCCCCGAATGGCACATACACGAAAGCGGAGAGACTGAGCCCCATATACGCTACGAGGGCGCTGAGGGCAAATGTCTTTAACGTTAGAGAGGCGGTATAAGTGGATTTGTGAGCATGGTTTTCCCAGATAGTCAGTTTGACAGCGATCGCTTGGTAGATGGCAAGGAAGCGGGGAACTAGAATGACAAACAGGAGGGTAGGCAAGAAGGTCTACAGTTTGGTCAGTAAAGTGTCATGTAGAACAGAAAAGAATACCTACGATGACCTGTTTACCGGGGCCTTGGTATAATTGCGCCACAAATGCCTCAAAGACGAAGATCCCCGTAAGGATGGCGGAGAGGATACCCGCAAAGATAATGATGACGGGGACGCTGGCAATGACGCGTAATTCTCGAGCCCACCATTGCATGCCTTGCTTGTATTGGGCGCGTTGTTTTTCGACCCGGAAGGAACCGCGAGTGCCGAATCGCAACGACAGGATGCGTTCATGGATGCGCCACCACTCCACAAAGCCGATCGACCAGACACAGAGCAGGATGGAGTACACAGGGGCATACGGGGGCAATAAGAAATGAGCCGCAAGACCAAGGGAGGCAGGGACCACTAAGGAACGCGTGTATGACGACAGAAACGCGAAATAGAGGGCAAGCGAGTCCCCGAATTGCTCTCTGATCCTCTCGAGTTGAACTGAGGCGATGTTTCTGGGTTTCCAGGCGCGGACCCAATGTTCGTTGAACTCGCGGTCATGGAGAGGGAAAATAGATTCCACGAGGTCCCATTCTGGCGCGTCGGGGGATATGCCGAGTCCACCGTCCTTTGGCGTGGAGGATATGTATGAGTAGACGAGGCGAAGCCTGTCCGCGGGGGAAAGAGGTTGCACATTTGGCACTGGAGTAACCGGCAAGCCAGATAAGAAGTCAGAGTGACTGCAGGATGTCAGACGCATCAAAGTCAAGATGACGGCGTGATGTCCTTACCGTTCACGCCTAACGAGTTCCTCTACATGTTTTGGTGGACACGTCACGAATACGAGCAGATGCCCCAACGACTCTCCCCTTCGTCCCACTGCCTTCAAGCCGGCATATGTCAGTGTCTCGATGAGTCGCTTGTATTGCTGTTCCGCCTTTCTTGCATCTTCTCGCGTTTGCTGCTTTGACAAGGATGTCTTTTTGGTGGCCCTGAAAGTGATCACGAGGTCGACGTCGGGTCGTCGTGTGTCTGGCATGCTCGAGAGTAGAGGAAGAAAGATGATGCAGCGTGTTACAATGACGACACGGGACTGTTTGCCATTGTTGACCTCTTCCTTCCATCTCAGGGGTTATACAGAACCGGTCTGAGACTGGAGCGTTAAAAGAACGTTACGTATGTGAGCAAGCTCACTACTGGGTGGGGAGCTTGCTTCATCCTAGTCTTGTAACACATGTTATGTCCTACTTTGGTCCTAGTTGTGGAATATGACATTGTTACATCCTATTTGTAAACTACTTATTTGTGGAATACATGTTTAGTTTGTGTTGTGAAATACATGTCCAATCTGAGTCTAATCCACATTCTGAAATATGTGTTTGAACTGTTGTAAAATATGTGTTTGATCCATGTCCAGTCCATGTTGTGAAATACTTGTTTGATCCATGTTATGTTTAATCTGTGTTGTGAAATCCATTTTTGAACTGTGTCCAGTCTATGTCATGTAATACATGTACTATGAGTGTTGTGAATTGGTTGTGAGATACATGTTATATCTGTGTTGCAAAATACTTGTTTGATCCATATCATGTTTAATTTGTGTCATGTTTGTTAGACAACAAAGTATGCTCAGTCAACAAATGTAAATTTGACTGCATATGTAGCTACCTGTTAGACAACAAAGTATGCTACAAAAGATGTATGTGAGTAAGGTAGAAATGATAGAGTAAGATGCACTTGGGCTTACCTCAGTCAATGAATGTAAATTTGACTGAGGAAGCCCGTTGTGTGTACTACAAAATTTATACTACGGAATAAGGTTCAATTGAGAAAGAAAAAGGTGAAGGAGCGGATACCTGACAATTGTTCAATCACCTGTCCGTTTGTGGTAGATGCGGACTCGCGCCTATCCTTTTGTAGTAGGCGCTGACTTGCACCCTTTTGATGCTTGCCTAGCAAGTCCTCTGTCTAACAATGTTTAATCTGTGTTGTGGAATACATGTTTGCTCTGTGTCCAGTGTAGTGAAGTGCACGGGTAACCCTGCAGTACCTAAGCCTGACCGCCAACCGTATCTGCCAGACCCTCTGCCTGCACATACGGGTACAGGTTTTGTGGGGTTTGAATAGCAGGTCCACCGGGTTTAGAGGTCTCAAGACCGGCAGGGATTGTTGCCCGCCGTCCCATTTCCCATGGCACTATCTGGGTCCACCACTTCTGCCTCATTGTGTTTGTTGTTGTGTCATCCATGTCTTTGTGCTTTGCTGTCCATTGAGTTGTTGTGTCCATGCAAAAAGGTGATTGGCACCTTGAAATCAACAAACCAGCATTGTTATTTCAGGTCTAACTCTGGTTGAATTGTTGGCAGGGGGCAGCCAACCCATGGCTCGGGGTATTGGTTTAGGCCGGGTGGGAAAAGCTAGACTCCAACCCACACTCTTGGTATCCCTGGGTAGAACCTGCGGCGGGTTGCCAAACCTGTGTCCTTCACCAATTCCTATGTCATAAAATAGATGTTCTATCTATGTTGTTAAATACTTGTTATCCATGTTTGATCTGTGTCCAGTCCATGTTGGTTCTATCCATGTTGTAGAATACATGTTTAATCATGTCATGTTCAATTTGTGTTATGTTTAATCTGTGTTCTGAAATACATATACATGCTCCATGTTGTAAAATACATGTTCTATCCATGTTGTGAAACTACATGTTTACTTAATTCATGTAATGTTGAATCTGTGTTCTGAAATACATGTTTAATCCATGTTGTAAAAACCATCTTCTATCCTTGTCATGTTTAATCTTTGTCCAATCTGTGTTACAAAATACTCTAATTGATGTTTTGTAACACATCTACCAAGTCTGAGTCAACAACTTGTAATAGGGAAATGGTTGCAGAATAACAGACCTTTTATGTTTGACCTGTGAAATGGCAACAAAAGATAATCTAGATAAAAGCTCCTTGGTACCAAGATCAACCACACACTCTACAAGAGTGATTCCTTGGAATTTGTGGATAATAAGTAATAGCCCAAGCCAATGCCAAAGGAGGTTGTATTTGTTCCAAGACTTTGCTACTCTTGTTTTCCCAGCAACCAGTTACAGGGGTTACTGGAATACAAGAGGCATCAATGTTCTACCATCCTACAGTTATAGGACTAAGGCAACAATATTTTAAAATTGAAAAAGCTCAAATATCAAAAGTCATACTGTAATGAATTTACATATTAGTAGATCATACTTGGATCATACTCAATCACTCTGATTTTATAGTTTCTTGTTAGCCACATATTCCGTTGCACAGTCACTCACTAAATAATTGTCAGTATCATTGTCAGCCTCTATTGCTATGTAAACAGACAGTTATCTCAGTATTCACTCATAGAATCGACACGGTGTGATTTTTAGTGTCAATTCCAAAAACTACTCTTTCTACATTGAGATTGAATTCCTTACACATATCTGAATACCCATGACATGCAGAGCTGAAAATCCGTAGGAAGATTGTTTTTTTGGGTCTGCTGTAGAAGCATACCAATTTTCCTCCACTGGGTGTTGGTTGTAAGGGAGCAGGAACCAGTACTAGCAATGCAGATATTTTGATTTCAAGGTGTTGAGAGGCTTAAATCATGTAACACATTCCCACGGGGTGCACACTGGCTTGCGCAGCGGTTCACAGGGTGGCAGTGGAAGGCTTTATTCTCACGGGGTGACTATGGCTTTCAAAGTAAACATGAACAACAGCCCGCGGGTCACGTGTTTAAAGGAATTTTGGATCAGTCAGTACAAAGGGGAGCAAGGCTCCCCAATAATATCTGGTTGTGTAATCCTGACTACCTATCACTTGTCCCTCTCCCCTACGTGGGACTTTGACATTGCTACCAGTGAAAACAAAGACATCAATATGCCAATCTCCCCGCTGCAAGACAACCCCCCTCCGCGAGATACTGTGTGGCCCCCTCAAGTCAACCCTCACGCCAAAGGCCAATACGGCTGCGGATTTGATGGCTGACCCAATCCCACACTCCCAGGGCACCCTTCCCGATGTCTCAACACTGATCCCTTCTACCTTGCCAAGGGCACAGCGTAAACAGTTGGCTGTACGCGGCGCAACCCTCCGGAGCCGTCACTTGCTAGAAAGCATATCCAGACTTTCTACTGCTGAGACTGAGCCCTCCTATGCCGATACTGTTACGGAGGATGCATACATTGAGCTAGGCTTGCAAATTGCCCCTCCAGGCACGGAATCGGCAGCCAATCTCACGAGGAGACACGCACATTGTGGATGCCATCATGAATTTGCGATCCGAGTCTGACTGCTTGAGGATGGGCCACAAAGATCTTCTAAGGTTGAACGGTGACCTGAGCTTTAACCTGAGGAGACAGGATATTTTGCTCGTGCAAGTAAACACACAGATCCGGAACCTGGAGGACGAACTGCTGTCCATCAAGAAAGAGCAACCCCATCTTGAACACAACACCTCCCGTGATCACGAGCTTCTTGAAAACACTAAATACAAGGTGAATGAGCTTGTCACCCGGCAGAACACTATCCTTGTCCATTTGGGGAACCTGAAAGCAGACATCCGCTCTGTGGCCGCTGAGCAACTCATGACCGACATGGGTTTCTCTACCGCGACTACCTCCCCTACTCAACATAGTCCTGCCCTGCCATCTTTTAGGTCGACCGCGGACAGGAAAATGAAGAGGACAACACACAGTGTCTCTAGCAAACGAGATCATGCCAGTAAGAGACATGCGCCCAGGGATGATGGCTATTGGGTCCTCCTCGAGGGTATAAACAACCAACTTGACGCAAACATGGTTGCGAAGAATGCTGCGACGTTGATACCTGGTTGCAAAGCTTCTGATGTCAAATGGACGTCTAAGTTGGCTGGCCAAAGAGGATCTGTCAATATACTGTTTGCGTCTAGGCAGTCTGCCGCCGCGTTCTATGACACAATGTCGAACGCCACCCCGGAGATCTTGAAAGGCACGAGCATGGTGTGGGCGGATGGTCAGAGGCACGTCCTGGTGAGCGCAGTATACGCTTCATCCAACCAGAACATACTGAAACATATGATGATGAGCTAACTATCAGTTTGACTAACAACCTCATGGTGTGATAGTTTACTCAACAAATGTATGATTTCCGAACCGCTCGGCGAGTATATACGCGTCAAATGATCATTATCAACCCGCCCATGATGATACAAGAACATCAATTGAGTCCTGGTTCTGTGCATTCATGTCTCAGGTCCTTAAGTCATACACTGGCAATATTGTTTTCCGAGAGTAATTGACACATGAGAGAAGCGAAGCAAGGAAATGCAACAACCACGTCTAGCTGCGCAGAGCCAATATCTGCGCGTCGCGAGGCACGTGACAAGAACGATGCCATATGCATTGGATCTATTTTAGAATTCACAAACGATATTGGTGGTGGAGAGTTGGGGGGGACTGCACATACTGGTGAGGTCTATGAAAACAAAGTTGTGACTCGCGATCCGCAGGTTTTGCAGCTGGTAGTTGAGCCTGTCTCGTTGTGCCCACTAGTATGAAAGGCTTTAGCAGGCCAAATCCGAGTCATCGTGATTTGTAGATACTACATCGTGTCTGTCTAGTGCGAGTGATTGGCAGGGTTACATGACGATTGGGCAGACGGTAATTGGACGCTAGGAATGCTAACTACATTTCCTCTGCTCTTCTATGATGCAGGCACCATCGAAGTACAGCTATTGATGACCCAATCCGGGTAGAGAGATTCGCGACTCAGACAGGTTGAAGCATGAGTTTGTATGTCAAAAGACGGAAACCTACTCATCGTCGAAATTTATTTTGAGCGGTGCACTCGGGAATAATGATCCGCGCTCTTATTTATATTTATACCATTGTTGGCAAGGACACTAATAAATCCGTGCGACGATATCCCAACGACGTTGGAGTCCCTGTCATGTTGTTGAATATGAGCAGTCAAAAATGAACACAATTTGATTGTATGTCCACTTCCACCCTATTGTCATGGCGGCGGCCGTGCCAGAAGTGAGCTTCCAACCCCTGTTATCAGCGTTGAAAGCTTCTTCACGATCAAGTCTGTCATCATAGATATGTGGGATTTGTGATGTGATGAGAAGCTGCCACTTGTTATCTTGGCTCTGATAATCAAGAGGCTCGTGTACGCTGGATATACAAGGCTTGCCTTTCGGAACTTACATCTAGCGTCGTCTTGGGTGCGAAGAAGGGCCAGTGGGGTGTGAGTCCCAACGGTGTTGTCTCGTTATCTCTGGGATGTTACATGACTGTATTTTCGAGGCCCCGGACATGTGAAACACACATAAGCGACGAATGAGTCCCGCCCATCCCTGGAACACCTCGGATACTAGTTGACTGTTGAGAATGAAGCCTGTACTTGGCTGTCTTGACAGTGGTCATCCTTCGCTCGAATGGAGTCATTTCTCTCACGCTCTTTCACCCTGAGTACTGTGGGTATTCCATCACAGTTCTAGCCAACCTGGCATGCTCCTCGCAATCTCCAGTCTCCTGTTATCATCTACCGTACTTTCGCAGCCAGTCGCGAGGTGCTCGAATGACAAAATCGCTTTCAACGGCTTCCAATGGCTATGAATGAACTCCCAAAGATATCCCATCACATGGCAATGATGACTGCAGTAATCAACGCTAGTTCGTCAAAACACTTTACTACTGTGGCCATGGAGTCCACTCAAAGGATCAAATGGAGCACCTGCAAGGTTGCAAGCCGCCATCATTGATGCTTCTCTCTATTAAAGCATGTATATGACCTTGCTTGAATGGCAGAATTCTCCCTCCAAATCATGGACATCTTTCGGAACATATTTACCCATCCTGAGGTCCCACAACGTTTCATCTGCACATGGTCGCTACACGATACATTTGTCGTTTGAGTCCCAAGCTGTTTCGTCGAACGGTTTCTTGATCATCATGTTCCTGACATCACTCTGACCCGGTGCAATCTATTTTGGGTCTCTCCTGATGAGTCCTCGTACATCATGGTATGTAGGCTTTTCCAACTATCATAACTAGTCTAAATCTAATTACAAGCCTTATATAAGGACGACTGACTTTTGATCTGTATTCTTGAAGGGTTGCGTTGATATCTCCTGCTCCTAGACGCTCGTCGAAGCTTGGTCAGTGACGAAACTTTTCGCGATGTCCAGTTTAGCGCCGTCTCTGGCTCCTCACACGATGGAATCATCATCTCAAGTTACCGTCTTAGATGCTGCCTTAGCGAAGGTGGACCCAGAACAGGAAAGGAGAGCCGTGCGGAAACTTGACTACACCATTCTGCCGGTGATGACGATGTTCTACCTTTTGTCCTTCTTGGTATGTTACCGAATTTGAATGTGTCCAATATCTTTGGCTAACTCGCTTGTTGCGGTACAGGATCGTGCAAATATCGGTATGTCTACGTTATAAAACTTGAAGCTGCGAACGTTTCTCAACCTCGACAGGCAACGCTCGTATCGCAGGCCTGCAGAAAGACCTTCATATGACGGATCGGCAGTATCAAATCTGTATAACGGCTCTCTATGTGTAGGTTTCCGACGGTTCAATGAACATGATGGTTGCTGATGTTCCAATAGCCCATATCTCCTGTCGGAACTTCCCTCAAACCTCCTGCTTCGAGCGATAGGTCCTTCAATCCTGATGCCATCCCTCATCACCATCTGGGGCATAATGGTCACCCTACAAGGGTTCGTAACGTCTTTCCAAGGCCTCGCGACCCTCCGAGCTTTTCTTGGACTCGTCGAAGGACCTATGTTCCCTGGTATAGTGCTGTACCTTTCTGGGTTTTATACCCGCGACGAGCTTTCACTCCGGTGAGTTCGATTACTTTCAGTAGCCTGATTCATACTCACATTCTTTCTTCAGAGTCGCTCTCTTCTTCTCAGCCGCCTCGGTAAGTAGACATAACAGATCGCTGTCTGCATTTGGTTGACGGTTCCGACTACCATAGCTTTCCGGCGCCTTTTCTGGTTTACTCGCGGCTGGGATCGACAACATGCATGGCCTGGGCGGAAGACCTGGCTGGGCTTGGATATTTATTCTTGTAAGTTGATGACCAACGACATGCCGGCTCTCAACGTCTTCATTTCTGATACGGCTATAGGAAGGTCTATTTACTGTAGTTTTCGGCATTGCTGCATTCTTCCTGGTTCCCTCAACTCCCCGTGAATCACGATATCTCACCGAATCTGAGAAAGAGTATGTAATCCCTTGTTATGCAATCTTACGCGATTTCTTAACTTCGAACTTCCGTAGTCTCATCATGCAACGACTAGAAAGAGATCGTCCCCCGGTCGCTTCACTCGATAAATTTAGTTTCAAGCAAGTATGGAACTCTCTGGCATCTCCGCATGTCATCTTCGTCTTCATCATATTCTTCGTGACGGGAACCAACCTCTTCGGTCTCGCAAACTTCCTGCCATCCATCGTGAGCCAACTAGGCTTTAGTCCGAACAAAACGCAGCTCCTCAGCGTCGGTCCCTTTGCGGCAGGTTTTGTTGGTACGCTTTTCAACTACGGCCATGAGCATGAGCGGCATCTAACACTCTGAAACGACTCAGTGACTCTCCTCGTTGCATATCTATCTGATCGCTACAACTCGCGAGCGATACCCATTATGGTCGTTTCAGCTCTATCCGCGGTTGGGTATGCCATATATCTCGGTACGTGTATAAGCTGCTATTTATACCTCTCCATGCTTATATCGAACTTAGCTTCGCATGATAAAATGACATCCTATGGGGCACTGTTTTTGATGGTCCCTGGCGTATACGCTGGGGCTCCTATTTCTGCTGCTTGGATGGCAAATAACTCTGAACCTCACTACCGGCGGGCGACTAGTATTGCGATGGGCTTTGTTGCGACAAGCGCGGTGAGTCATCCAAACCCAAACATTTCAAGCGCTCGGCTTATTTTACGTCAGGGTGCAATCCTAAGCACTTGGAGATTCCCAACCAAAGAAGGCCCGAGATTCCGAAAGACCACAATCATGAATCTGACGTTGTACGTTGGCTTGACCTTCCAAAATTCGTGTCAGTTAATTGACAACGATTTCGATTAGTGCTCTTGTGGCAATTGCTTTCTGTATTATCAACTCCATCTGGCTAATTCGGAGTAACAAGCGCAAGCGAAGTACTCGTGCTCAGCTTCTTGCTCCTTACTCTGACGAAAAGGAAGGCGATGGTGGCCTGAATGCATGGGTTGAACTCGGGGATCGCCATCCAGACTTCCGATACATCCTTTGAGGAGTCTGATATGGATATACGCCTCGTGATGGACTTTCAGTGGATTGTGGGACTCTTAAGTAGGGCACCTGCCCATGCAAATCAAATAAGTTAAACCATGTATTTATCCAACATATTCTTATACAATGCGAACGAGCCTATTTGCGAACTTGGTTTTCAGTGCTGTGGTCCATTCTCCGTTATTACGGGCGGAATGTGAGTCGTAACTCTTTTGAGCACCATTTATCCCGTGGAAATTAAAGGTCCATTAGATGCTTCCCCGACGACACATCATGCCCTGCATAGTAAATTGTAGAGTTCTGACAAGGTGCCACTTGAACCAATGGGTATGAAGCAATTTCTTCAGACTGTGACCGCAATAAGATACAGTACATTTTAGACAGGGGATATATGATCACAATCTGCCAATGTTCTGGAACCTTGTTGATCAAATTCGAGCAATAAGAATGACATACTATGTGCCAGGGACGCAAGGACTTCCGAGAGCTACATGACATCCTGAGAGTTTGTGGAACATTGGGATGGTTAATGGCCGACCTTGACAAGTACCTGATATGAAAGCCATAAACAACAAAAAGAGCCCGCTCCCACCGGGAATTTGGTGGCCCACACTCTGGAGCATAGATCGCAATGTCAGGGCAAAGTTGACACGTTTCAACTCCAGCACTTCAGGAGAACTATTTATAGATCGCGTCCCTGTCGACTGGTACTATAAAACCTGCAAGATATTGCCTGGATCAAGCCAATAAGCCCAAGAACTCCAAGGAACACACAAGATGAAGCTTTCTGTTCTTTCCTTTGCCATCACCTTTGCGTCCTTCATGCAGGCATCCGCTATGCCGAACCCGCAAACTACGACGCCTGTGTACCATTGTGAGTTATCTAGAGTTATTGCTGCTATCTCATGTGCTTACACTACCATGAAAAGGTGGAGGCAATGCTGTGAGTAGATTTTGTTATGCTATATGCACTATCTCGATCATTCTTATTCAATCACACAAAGAACGCGAAATGTGAGTCTCACGCTGCGCCACACTCCCAGATATTACGGACTAACATGATTGTTTTCGTGATAGGCCCAATTGGATATCGTTGCTGCGGCCCCATCTCTGTCGAGCTCGGCGGAACGTAGGTCTCTGAGTCGACGCTGATAATTCTGTCACTGAACTACCTGGTCTAAAGCTGCTACCTTGGAGTAAGAGGAATTTGTCCATTGTAAAACAATGGATTCGAGCAATGTATCTTTACTTGACCAAGGAAGTCTTATGTCATATGATCGAATCAGAACTGCAAATTATCAATGCAATATAAGTTCACTGCTTGATGAGTTGAAGTAACTCGTTATCAATTTTTAATACAATTTTTAATGATGCACCACAACCTTCCGATGGATTCAAATCTGGAAAGAGATAATCCGTGGTTATGATCCCCGATGACGGCTTAGAGCTCCATGTCACCCGGCAGCAGTTTACATTTCTGTGGCTCTTGATAATGATAAATGAGACAGCAGGCTGTCAAAACCCTCTGTAGAAAATAAAAAGTGATAATCATCAACGCGAGAAAGTGCAGTAGTACTATTTATAGACGGCCGCCAGACCATCCTTCGTATAAGAATCTGCGCTGGACTGACACTCCTGATCAGAAAAACCAGCCCTTCAGGAAATGAAACTCTCCATTCTTACTCTCGCGGGGCTGATATATGTCACGCAAGCACTTGCGACACCCAGTCCGACTGCCGTTCATTGTTCGTTTGACTCCATTACTCTCTGGTGCCCCGTATAGTTACTTACACTATGTCCAGGTGACGCTTCAAACGTAGGTTCTCCCTGACATATAACAAGATATCTGAAACAATTTTACCCATGGACGGAACAATAGCCTTGTGAGTTTACAACTCCTTGCGTTGACAATATTCAAAACGCCTGAAATTAGGTCCTGCAGGATATCGATGCTGCGGACCCATTACCCGTGCAGTCGCAGATGGCGGAACGTAGGTCGAAGCACATTATCTCCAGCCATTGATACTGAATTATCTGGACGCGTTGTTCCAAAGATGTTTCAAAGGCACAAGTGGAATTTGCCCCTTTTAGAGCATAGCAAAGGGATCATCAGAGCTATCGTTGAAAGCGGTTCGAGTGGCGGGTTATGCTGATAGAGGGGCGACGCTGACCGGCAAGATGGGAATAAATAGTTTCTTGTTGAACTGAAGATCATTACACAAAACATACGATGTGCGCATGAAAGAATGATCATGAGGTCTCGCAAGAGGGCCAAAAAGAAAGCAAGACTGCAAGTCCAAAATAACAACACGCATCGTGTAAAATAACGAGAGTGTAAAGCGAGTTAACTTCGAAAAAAAAGTGACAGTGATCATGAAGACTTCGTTTGTTTCTTCGCAGTGCCGATGGTCGTGTTGTTGACCTTGAAGGGGTAGGTTGGTGTCGTGAGTTGGCAAACATACGAAGGGCGAAGATGGTGGAACTTACCTTGGTGGCGAATCGCAAAGACGTCAGTGACTCGTTTAGATGAGCGGCGAGAGGAGACAAGTTCAAGACCATCTGCAGCGTTGGTGAAGAGTAAGAAATTATGCGGAGCCTCAACAGAGCGTAAAGCACTTACGAGCGTCTTTGAATTGCCGCTCAGTGAATTTTGCAACAAATATGTGAGCTACCGGAAACAAATAAGCCTCAATTTCTTGAGCTGGCGAATGAGGAAACCCTGACCTTCGAGTTTCTGTAAGGAATGTGTTTGTCACCACCCTTCTCGCCTTTCTCTCCAAGGGCAGCAATTACATCACCAAGAGCACTCAAGCTCTTGTTAATGCTCTGCGTCTCCTTCACCCTCTCCTTATCCGCCCCATTCGCGAAGCTCACATTCAGCCTTTCGCTACCCGCCAAATCGACTAAGTTCAAGCTGCCTTCACACCTCTCCCCAGATCCGACGGTGCCATCCACTCCAACATTGACACCACTTATTCGAAGGGTGAAGACGGAATGTGAACGTGACGAACGTTCGTTCATCAGCGTCGCCGCTACGCTCCTCCGGCTCTGAGCGAGGGTCAACAGCGATCGGACTTGGGATGCAGAGTGCAGAGGAACGACCTCGACGTCTGTTACACGGGTAGTTGTCGTTTTGGTATCGTGTTTGATTTCGTGTTTCTTCTTGTCGAATTCACCTTTCCCAAGAAGGTCATTGATTGTTTCGTTATACTGTAATCGATGTCAGATAGGCTAGAGTATGTGGAAGAGGGTCGACTTACGATCTCGAGAAACTGGCCTTCCATTTTGTATTCCCAGCCTTTGCTCTTCATCTCGTCTGCGACACGGAACACTTGCTCCACAGCACGCGGGATCATTCCTGCCGATGCTTCACTCTATAGAACAAAATGGTTTCAACTGACGGGTAAAGAAGGAACATCTACTTACCGAACCTCCTTCCATCGTGAACGACTTGCCAGATCCAGTCTGACCATACGCGAAAATACATACGTTATATCCATCCGTGCAGCTCTGTGCAAGCTGGGAGATCTCCTCAAAGACCTCAGCTTGTGTTGATTCTGGTTCGAATACCTTGAGTCAGGTCAGCTTATATTCGAACTTGGAGGAAGTGGAGCTTACACGATCAAAGCCGAAATTATGAACTTCCTTCCTCTCCTGACCGGTGGCACTTGACGAGGAGGATGAGATGACGATCTCCTTGTGGTCACGAGTATCAGGGAAAAGCATGTTCGCCTGGAGCCTATCGGCATCCTCGGTTCCCGCGTCAGAACCAGAGGAAGACGACAGCGAAGAACCAGAAGCCAAATCCGATGGGAGAACTGGACGAACACGACAGAAAACTCTGATATTGCCCTTCAGTTCCTGCACCATGTTATGCAGCTTCCTCCTGACAAACTCGCTTTCCATCGCCTCCTTCTTCATCTCATCTACTCTCTGTTCTGCCGACTCCAGCTTTAGAGTGAGCTCGGATACTGTGCGGGCGTAAAAGTCGATCTGTGATTGCAAGGCCGTTGACTGGGCTTCAAGAGCATGATTCTGTGTGCTTAAGCTGAGATGGGCGGTGGATTGATGCGAAATGGTAGATTTGAGTGACGACACTGTTTCTCGTTCACGATCAAGGTCGCTCCTACATACCCGGAGGTCTTCATTGACTTCCCTGATCTCTCGGTCTCGCTTCTTGATGTCCATCTCGAGGTCCATGACTTCCCGTGAGTGTTTCTTCTTCAGCTGCTCAATCTCGTCCGAAGCGTGAACAAGCTCGCGGCGTTGGTTGAGTTCTTGCGATTTCGCGGTTGCCAGTTCACGAGACAGAGCAAGGTGGTTGGATTGTAGTTCGGCTACTTTATTGCGTTCAGCCTCCATGTCAGAGGCGAGTCGGGCGGCATCGGCTGCTCGAGCTGCTTCTATGGATGTGAGTTGTGTTTGGAGTTCGTTGAACCGCCTGTCGTCCGAGGCACGGCCAGTCGTGGGTCTGACAACTCCAGAGCCAGATGCAACTCTTCCCATAGTGGTTCTCGTAGCTGTAGATGGTTTTGAAGGTGGTTTGCTGCTGGTAGGTGGTGCACTTGTCCCTCTGGTTGATTGGCTCAAAGCTGGTGCTCGTGGTTTAGTCAGTGGCTTTGGAACTGGTACCCCTCGTGATGCTATATTCGTCGCTGTTCTTGAGGGTTGAAGCGGTCGCCCTGGTCGACTTGCCCCGATCGCTGGTAATTTTCGAGGTTGATCCGTTGCCTCCTCTTCCTCTTCGATGGTGGCCTTGCGCTTTAGGCTTATTCTGGATGGTAGAGAGGGTCCAGCGTCTGCACCCATATAGTTTCTATCCGGCGAGGAGCTGCGCAACCTTGGTAGTCTTGACATTGTCGCCTTCGTTGTAAGTCGTCGGTTGATACAAAGCAGTGAATCCAAACATTCGCGAGATCGACGCGACGCTCACGTGATGTGTTTGCATGTCCGACGGCTCATTGGTATTATGTAAGCACGCCCAATGAGCCTTTCTTCACGTTGATCGTCCTCACCTCACATTATCAATGATATTCAGGAAATAGACTGCCTACTGCCCGCCCTTACATCAATTTTGCTGGCGATCGCATCCCTCTATCTAATCTTGCAAGCACCAAGCGGCCAACTGCGGCAACACTTGAAGCCAGGGATGATTTCCACGGAAAATGCTTGATCTTGAGCTTGGATATCGTTTACCACTTTGAGTCCAGCGGCGAACCGAAGCTGGAATGTCGGAGGAGGGAACAAGTAACTTGCCTCGCCGTCTTTACAAAGACAGTCACATACTATTGTTCAACAACAAGCCGAGTAGACTAGGAATGAACGAGCCGATGCCTCCATGCTTGTAGGCTACCGAGGAGAAGCTATATCAAGTTGTGACGTCCGCTAGTACGAAGCTGCAAGATCACACAAAGACTAGGCTCGCTTGTCACCGCTTTATGTCCCACCTCTGTGCATTTTCGACGCATCACAGTCCCAACCACTCAAGACTCCAAAATTTTGCCGTTCTTCGACTAGTTGCGGTCCGCGGATGCCAATCAGGCCTGGGAATGTCTCTCCAATGCCCATGTGCATGAAACCTTAGGCTCGCTACGCTGGATTATACAGACTTCCTCGTTCCGTGACACCAGGATGTCTGTAGATACATATTATTAATGTCTACTCCTTCTGACCGGTATCATTGGCCCATAAATTAGCCCTCGCGCTTGTCTCAACAGGCATATGCGGGATCTAAGATGACGCAACTGTTCGTTCCATAATGACTTTAGAGCGCAAGCATGGGTTCTAGGCTGATGTCAACTTACTAGTTGCTGGCAAAGCCGTGACAGCATCGGTAACCTGAGCCTTCGGGTCCTGAAGAAGATATCCAGAGCAGTGAGCACAACCTCTGGATGATCTAGTCAGACTTACCACATTCCTGACAGAGAGATCCCCGTCATTCATCAACATTCACTCGAACGAAAACACCAAACTCACAAGATCTTTATTGCCTATTTCAATTGATAATATTGATCAGCGTGGACATCAGATCGCTAAGAAAACCAATGAAACGTACAAGGCTCATCTCTGGCTTCCTGAAGATAGGGCGACGCCGTTATTTGTGTCACAAGAGCACCGAGGAAAAAGGCGATGACGAAGAATTTGTTCATTGTGAGCGCAAGACGACTCAATTAGGGCGTAGCGGCTTGGTGGAGGCAGACAGGAAGGATCCGAATTTTTAGGAAACGGTGAATGGTTGCAAGGACCCCTTATGTAAAGCCGAATGCTACCCTTGAATTGGTCCACATGCACAAAAACACAGCTTGTGTTAACCCGTAATGTTGGACCCCATTCGAAGCTACCCTAGATCTAAACCGCCTGCAAGAGCATGTCCAAGACTTCCATGTCGGCATTCACCTGAGAGCTGAGGGCCGCTTTGACTGGTACTTACGACTGCTCATAATTCGGTAAGGACCTTATTCGATCTGGATGCTGCGCGGATTCCATGCGCGTCCACAATGATATGAATCCTTCCTACTCAATGTTACAACGTCTTGGCCAGCCAGATGTTCAAGTAAGTCCGTGACATGAAAGTAACCAGACAATGAGTTTCAGCAGGCAATTTATGCAGACCATAGCAGGCAGGTTCCGTGCATAGACTGCGCGGTATGTCGACTTCAGGACGGAGGTCAAGGGATGGCATGGCGTGGATGTTTCAATGTGCTGTAATTGGCAGGTTCAGGCCTCTTCGCTTACTGAGTACAGCAATGGTTCCATTTCTATTGATGCGTTCTTTCTTTGAGTCGAAAGAGTAGCGATCTGACATTGTCCGACTACGGACTGAATGTCGCTATATAACAGTGGGTTCGCGAAGGTTTGCCAATGTTGGTCACAGCGAGCAAGGTGATGAATGATTCATTATGTAAGAAAAAGCCCGCTGTCAACTTTGTATAGTGCTTTTACAGGCCCACAGAAGTATTCTTTGGGTGTTCTCAAAAGCTTCAGAACTTGCTTTTGAACATAAGTAATTCGCAGGCCGAATATCATGGATTCAGATTTGTTTTGCTCTGCTCAGTGGATCACTAAATGCCCACTACGGTTCTCCTAGAAGATCCCGCCCAGATAATTTCTACGAATCTCCATGCGTTCGATCTGACTTGGATCAGATTTTTACTGTCGAGCTAGATGTCTCGTTCCTCTCTGATGTATTTGGCGTTCTTTGCTCAGAACAGCCGCCGAAGGCGACGTGCGACCGCCATCCCTTGTCTACTCCTCGATTCTAGCACCATTAGACGATTATCTGATCTGACTACCACAATGGTAGAAGAATTGTTCCAGCGCAGTTTCTCTTGGGCGGCCACGTTTCTCCATCAGGAGCTCGTTGGCAGGGTTGGCGTTCTCTCGATTTTTGAGCAGCCGGCATCCCTAATGCTGCAATGTAACTTCGACGGAAAATACCACAGGACTTTTGTTGAAGATCTTAGAGGTGTATATAGGGCCTCATGCAACAAGCTATCCCCAGATCTACGTCCAACACTCTAGTTTCACCAGTCTGGCCTCCTCCCTTGTAGTTGCTAACACTACGTCAACAAGTCGGCCTTTTGTTCGAAGCCAATGGGGAAGATCGTCTTCCAGAAAGGCGGGGCGGCTTGGCGACTCCTGAAATCCTCTACAGAACAATACTCTTTCTATGGACCTGTGTACTGCTTCGTTCAACAATTTGTCGAATTGTTGTCAGAGCTTGGTACGACGCATATATGCGTTCACCAATTCGGTAGGTACATATCCGGTAGCACTCTGGCACAACGTCCTGGCGATGTTCCCTTTTTCTCTAGAACTCCATATCGGCATGCTGTTTTCTGTTTATGTCAAGCCATCTCGCCATGTCTATCACTTTCGCGCTTGTTATGTTTAGGCATAACTACGGAAACTAACTAGTCCTTGCCGTGCATTCAGCGCAACTCTCAAACCTGAAAGTGATCAAAACATCCAGTTTGACATGGGATTGCTGACATTTCAACGCCCCGGGGAAACTTTGACATTCACTGCTTTACCCCACATCGAAACAAAGATGGATCCACAATCCCTCAACCCTTTCCAAATTCTCCATCATTTCCGACCCCAAAGAACTCCATCATCCAAGTTATCAGCCCTGTGTAAGTAACTCTTCTTGAGGAGTTATCATTATGTACATTTGGCCCAGAGACGTCAAAAGTTGGTCAACGGCGATGCAACTACTTTCCATTACGTCACTTACATAGGCCGTAAACTAGACGCAACGGGGATATTTGTGCTAGAAGTATCCCACTAATTACACTATCAAGTGGCAGCAACGCAGCCGCTGCCAACCCAGTCAACGTCTCTACGAACTACCGACGAGCGATGCACCCTGTTACACCACTTGGCGGACACTGGGTTTGAGTAACATTACCCAGACAGTACCATTGTGCATAGTCCACTTAGTAGCGGATGGTAGAGAGTGAGAGAGAGAAAAGTTGGGTAGGAGTGGCTGTAGTTTTCTCAAGGGTCTGGTAAGCAAGCGTCAGCAAAGGCCAATTCTGGTCTGTCGAACATTGCATCCGCTCTTGTTTGTGTTCGTCAAAGCGTGGGCCATCTCGATGCTTCCCCATATACAACATGTGTTCTTAGTTGCCAATCCAGGCCATTGCATTACGCGACTTCGGATCAGCGAGTCCGAGCTACAGTAACTCCATGGGCACCCAAGATGGCTAGAGAAGGAGTTTGGACAGCTCACGGTGTCACTGGTTGAGCTGAGTCTCGTAATGTACCGGGTTTTGATCGCATGTTATTCGCCCACTGCACCTATCTGCTCTACTCCAAGGCTTTACGATCTATGCTTCTCCATTTCCCGGTCAGAGATCCCCGATGGTCGGAAAATTCTTCTTGGAGCGCTGGGGTCCCTGATTGTTATCCAAAGGCATCTGGTATTTATACGACCAGCACTGGTTGTTGGGAAAGCAGCTCGAAATAGCACATACCATATTCGAAATGGCCAAGTTGTTCCTTCTACCTGCCCTCTTGCTCGTCATTGCAAAGGCATTTGCTCTTCCAAACCTCCAGGAGGCTCGCGATGAGGTGTACCATTGTAAGTTGTCATTTTTACGCGTGATAGGTGCCAATTTTGACAGATTACCCCTCCAAGGTGGTAACGGAGTTGTAAGTCCTACTTCAACGGTAACGTCTTCTGGTCAAAGATTCAACTGACATGGGCGCACTGTCGTATAGGATACCTGTAAGTCTGTCCGTTCTCGACAACCGTTCGTAACTGATTATGACATAGGTCCTGGCCCTGAATGGACCTGTTGTGGCCCACTCCTCGTTGACGTTGGCGGAACGTGAGTTTCAACGAATATGCAACGACGTTTCGAGTTGACCAACTCGTAAACAGATGCCGCAAACTGAAGTCTGGCGAGGTATGCATTTTCTGAGGCGGAAGGCATGCACTTAACCAGGGAAGGATATTCTCATCTCCCAATACACAAATCGGCTCAAACTATGTAGAAAACTCAGAATGGAAAACTGTTGGCACTTCCCTCCGACTCTAAGTATTCGGCTTTGTTGTGGGGCATACCTGACAAGATCTCCGTCCCACTGTCTGTTGCTCGCTGTCATTTTCTCTCCCCTGGACATGGTCAGGCGGTCCCCATAATGGCTGGCTCGTTGTTGTGATGTTTGTCACTCTCATGATTGACCTGAAGAAGGTTATATTCTGGTCTTGATCACTAAGGACGAAACCGATCTTTGATGTCAAGATTCTACTCCATCTCGATATCAGTATTGCTTGCTGTCCAAGTATTTGCCATCCCAAATCTTCTCCTTGAAGCAAGGCAAGATGTTGTTTATCATTGTAAGCCAATGCATTTTGCACTCTCACAGCCTACAGGAGCATAAAACTTAAAATACCTCTAGGCGGGAACGGCGTCGTAAGCATTTGTCACGGACTGCTCAGCGATCTGCAAACTGATACCCCGACATAATATGAATAGGACACATGTGCGTGATTCACGGACTCTGTCTAAAGAACACCATAATTGACATTCACCTGTAGGTCCCGGTCCCCGTTGGACGTGCTGTGGTCCATTGTTGCAAGGCGTCGGCGGAACGTGCGCCCTATCCTTCTTTCCACGTCTACCGGTTTTACTGATAACCGACTTAGATGTCGCAAACTGAAAGTCGGGGAGGTTTGCTTATTCTGATCAAGGAACGGAACATAGTTTCGCACAAGTCTCCAGAACACGCTGTATACTTTGTCCGTAAATATTACAATGAGACAACTCCGTCCGTTCATCTAACCCTCTCGCTATTTTTAAACTCGATGATGTTCAGCAGACCGTGCCTAATGGGAGGCAACTGTTTGTAAATTCGTCATCAGTTTTCTTCTTATGTGGAATGGATCGGATCTCACGTCTGGTGGGTCGCGACAAAGCCACAGCAATGCAGGCCTTTCCTACCTAAAGATCACAAGTCGCGTTAGTTCGGAACGACAATGAAATGATATGATAATAGATCACATTGCTGCAAATAGAACCCTTGAGTCAGTGTCCAATAGAAGAGCAATATTGAGACTCACGTAGTCAGAGGTGCCTGTCAATTCGAGGCATTTTATCAGGCGAAGTCAGAAAGAGTTACAGCTACGCACATATTTTGTCAAGAGGCAAACTTGGTAGTGCCATGGCGGGTACAACGGCAAGAAGGAGCGCTACGAAGATGGAGGCTTTGAATTGCATCTTGACAATGTCTGAAGGACGGAAGATTTTAATTAATTGGGTACGCCTTTGCCTGTCCTTTATAGAAAAACCATTGCCAAAAACAAGTACATGGGTAGCCATTTACCAATGGGTCTTCGGGTTGTCAAATTTCATTGCGAACTAGTCGCTGCCCCTTCGAATATCATTTGAAAGCTGCATTCTATGGGTTCTAACCGGGATGGCCAACTACGAGTACGCTCGGGAATGTGTTGCGGCGGTGACAGTAGATGAGTATCACCATTGCCTAAGGCGTGTCACAGCTCCTCTCGTAAAGTTGATTAGATCCTTCCATGAAGGACGGTGACGGGCGCTCATGTACCGGTATTCCGAGTCCATCAGATCCCCAATGCTGCACTAGGTTATCTGGGAAACATTTGTGCGTCCCATAGAATACTCTGCTACCCAACTGGTAATGACACTCCGCAAAGGATCATCACTGCCATCTGAAGCGCGTAAACCACGTTCTGACGAATAAAGAACTATCATTTTTGTCATAACTCATTTACGAATCGTTCAGATCAAAGGTCTCCGAAACCTCCGAAACTCAAGTATCTTGAAGAGCAAACCACAACAATGTATTTTATAAGATATGTAGGTGCTAAGATCCTTCCGTTCTTATGGGCCGCACTGCACTCTTGAAGGTGTATCGAACCCGACAATGGGATTTGATACCTAACAAACTGCACCAGGGGACAGCTGGACGCATCTGATAAACCAAGGCGTCAGATGATACATTAGAAAGGCTGGTTATAGTCAACTCACTTAGGAGCAGGGATGGCTTTGCAGCAGGAGTATCCTGTATAGCCTGGAGTAAGGCCAATCAGTTATTTAGCTATAATAAAGGTCTAAAAGAGTTTGGGTTTACAATCCTAAGACGCCACTGTTATTACGACGAACAAAGTCAGGTTAATATTTACTCACTGTATCGCTACCGCCTTTTCCATAAGAAATTTCACAAAAGTCAATGTATGTCAACGTGTAAGACTAAACGACACTTACAGGCGCTAACTATCGTGGTGGAAGCAAGCAGGAGAAGAGCTGCTGCGATGAATTTGTACATTGATGATGACTTGAAGGATGTTGAGGTTGTGAATGAAGAATCTGTGAATGAAGAATCAGCGAAGAAACCTTCCACTTTATACCTCCCAATGAGTTAGCCCTGTGACTTCCCATCTTAGGCAGACGGCCAACGGTAACGATCAGCTCGCGGTTTATTCAGAAATGTGCGAGATGCAAGCAAATCGGAATTTGATAGCTCCATTTCAGAGCGCTGCAAGGGTCGAGGAGACGCATGATACAAAGAGTTTCCAGATAAATTGCACAGCATAACCAGGCAATCTTGGGCCTCGAAATGTTATGCACATAGTGGTGCTTGAGAAATGCCACGAATCGTGACCAGCTACGTCCCAAGCTAGTCCAAACAAATCACCGAAACTTCATTGTGGGGAGCGGCGCTGCGGCAGTTAGGAGCTCCACAGCTTTCCGACGTTTCAAGTGTCCCAGTCCAACAACTTTTTGAGTTGTTCCATTGCATGATTGACTAATGGCGTTGAAGGGTGATAAGAACGACTTGGATGCAACTCGTTGGCAACTCGGACAAGTTCCAAACCAGATTGATGACCTCCAGCGATGCTCACGCCAAGGGGGCCAAGCCTGTCCACATCCTGCCTTCAAGCAACCGTCAAGTTGCCGCTGGGGAGGTGATCTCGGACGCGCAAGTGTCGGCCCGAGCTGCTATGGGCGCCGTGTTTGACAAACATAAGCATACGCGCTTTAAGAATTCTGCTTGGCCCATTCTCGTTATTGTACAATGCTGGTACTCAGGAAACAGAGTATCATGTGCTGATTACAGACTTCATTAACGTTATACCACAGGGCTGAGGCGGACCATTTGCACCCGATTTCGAAAATGATTATGATTGACTTCCACTTGGGAGAATCAAGCTAGACCCCTGCATGTCTGCGCACCAATTCTGATAAATCACGAACCTTAGCACATGGCTACCACTGCTCGTAGCATACACGGTATCTTGAACCTGTTTGTTGTGTGAACTTTGTGTGAACCCCAGTGGTTTCTCTGGGACCACAACATTGGATTGTCTCTTGCAATGGACCTCTGACCAGACGTCTGACAGAAAAGGGGGTGTCAAAGTTATGTAAACCCGGCAGTAATATGACTCAAAGTCAAACGGCATATATGTGATGATGGACGTGTCCAGATATGCCAGACTGACACTCAAAACCCTTCAAGATGGTCTGATACAATGGGGAGGAGCTTAACGCCTTTCCAAACTCGATTGATAGCAACTACGCTGTGAAAATAACTTTATTTGCGCGTTTGACAGAGAAACTTCGGCAATGGAAGGCAAACTGCACAACATTATTTGCTATTACGCTAACAACCTGTGATTGATTCCCATCCCATAGTTCTATCTAGCGAATACAGAGTAATTCAGGAGCGCGGCAGCTATATCATTTGATCAGCATGTTGATTTCAGGTATAACATCGAAACTCACAATCCACCGAGAGTCGGGTTGCGTGGACCGCAACAGTTGTAATCAGTGGGACCTGTGGCAAAAAAAATTATTAGCAAGTGTTCCGAGGAATATTGATTCCAATTTGTATGTCTTTACATTCCTGCAAAAAGAGTGAGTAGTCAAGAATCATGCAGTCGCACTTTGACTTACAGTTGCGTCATGGCCTTCAAGTAGAATAAACCACTGGTCAGTTTCCACAAGAAATCGATTCAACCATAAGTTTCCTTACAGCGAATTACAGCAGTAGACCCTTGTGGGTTGGGGCTCGCGAGACCCTGGGAGACGAAGAGGAGGAGAATGCTAGTGATGACTTTAAATTGCATGTTTTGGCTGCGTTTGCTGAGCCAGTGCAAAGACACCTCTGCCGTTCTTATAGTGATCTGGTGGGTGGCCTACTTGGAGAAATGAGATGCCGACTGCACAAAATAATTGACTCGGGAAGAACAAGAATAAACTGGCCGTACCTAGGAATGAATCACACTATTGTCAGGTGGACTTTGTTCCTGACTGCTCGGGCTACCGAATTTTTGCAACTGACTGCATCAACGGTCAAGTGGAGAGGTGAGAACTCATCAGGGGTATATTTCCTTAAAGGAATACTAACACACCCCACCCCCTGAGCCACCCCCACCAAATGAGCCAGTTGCAATATCTCGCCAGAGGCTTCCCCGTTCCTCTTGAAGTTCTGGGCAGTTACACACATAGACTAAGTCAATAAAATCATGAAGTTTATTTTGTGAAAAACGGCTGCGGAAAGGTGGTCAACCAGACGGGTCTAGTCACACCTTCACACCTATCAGTGGCATCTGAGCCCTGCCCCGCAACTCTCAGCTGTGACACACGTGTGACTAGCTCACTTGACGGGGTGGCTCAGGGGGGGAGTGTTAGTAACTCCGTGTCGGCGAGTCTTGAAAATGATGCGCGGTACCAAATCAGGCAAAACGTACTCCACTTTCGCACTGTGCCTCTAAAAATAGGTCGCAAATTATATCTTCGGTATGATGTGTATAAGACCTGCTCACCCTGTAAGCCGTCTGCATGACCACTTCCATGAAACAATACATTTGACTTCTTTTATTTTATTTATTCGCATTGTTGAACGGTGAGGGCTTTGATTCATCATCCGAATCGACATCAAATTGTCCGCAGTTGATGTTTACTTATGCCCTGTTGCTGGCTTCATTTCACGGAGTTCACCGAGGATCTCTCACAGATCACGGAATTGCACCTTGGGGACGCGGCCGCAGGCATTGTTGATTCTTGAAGATTGTTCATGCATCGTTGTTCCGCTTGGCGCGGTTTGAGACTGAACTGAACGGCGAAATTGAGTTTTGGCCCGCCTTCGACCGACTTTCACATGCTGCTGCATCGCTCACCCCCCCACTCGTGATAAATGAGGACCGCTCTTCAGATTGACCCGTCACCACGAACATGTAATTATATCGACTGGGTATTACAATTCGAACTTTATCGCAGCATCGTCCTAGCCTTCAATTAGGACTTGGCATATTCAGTTAAGAGAGGTCGATGCATCACAAAGGGCATAGGCCTCTTTCTCCGGGAATACAGCTACAATTTTGAAACTTGATTGCAGGAAATGAGTCAGGTCCAAAACAAGGAACATGCCTTCCAAAAGCAGTGGTTGCCCCCAACACCTTGAAGAAAGGACCACAGCACCGATACCCTGAAGGGCCTGGTATTGCGCGGGTCAGCTCAGTCATTGATCTAGCAGGTTAGAAACTCACAATTCTGTTTTCGTTGCATATATAGATCGTCAAAATGATTTGTAAAGGATAGTTTTGGTGCTTACTACGAGCTCGATTGCACCTGGACTGCTGCCTGTAGACCCACAATGAACAGTGTGGCAATATTTGAACAAAATACGAGACGTACAGTGGAGACTTGTGACGGAAGGCTGCGAGTCAGGGATTGCAAAGGCCTGAGATGCAAGCCCTGTCAGAGTAATGGCAATGGTAGTAGCAAAGAGTTTCATTGAACTGATTTAGAATGGAGGTAACAGTAGTGGAAATAAAATCTCGCTGAGGAAGCTGATCTTTCTTATACTCGAGTATACGCTGGTGATTCGTGAACCTTGTCGATTATGCAGAAAGATGTCCACTGGATATATCTCAGTTAGGACATTTATCGGGTTATGTGCCTGATTTCGTTTTGGCGAGAGTTATCCTAAAATATCCTTTCTCGAGCCGGTAAGGTCGGGAAATACTTGAGTACATTTGTTATGTTTCACCATCAGCGTAGAGACTGACATCACAGCGCCGTCGGGAGCAGAAGGAGACAAGCTTACTGGGGCTGCGATCTAAACGAGTAGCGCGGGATCGAGAGCAATAGACCCATTCCTGACAATAGCGGGCGCATCCCGAAATACCTAGCTTGAAACGAGTACCTCCTTGCCGCCGTACTTCTGTTAATGGGAATATCATGCGCGAAAATAGAGTATATTTTACACATCCGGGTTATGAGAGCCCAATGCATTCCTCAAGCTCGTTTGATACGTATAAAGAAAATGAGATTCGAATACGGCGAGCGTATGTTCATTGGAATGCATCAGCTTTCAAAGGCAGGTGAATGACTCAGGTGCGCCTTACACCAGCCCACGTTGACTCGCCTCTGGTCATGTTGTATTTAATCAAGTCTTGTACACTAGGTTGAAGAACTCTCCTCGTAGTAATGTCTATTCAGATTTAAACATTCGACTGGCTGCGACACATGCAAGCGTGGTCTCGAAAGTGAAGGGCACAATATATCGAGCATCCCTCAGTGTCTGAGGGCAAGCCAAGATTACGTTGGTGATCGACTGACTGGCGTTCCGGAGAGTTGTCCTCGGACGCGGACAGCGTCCACAACATAGTTTAGTAACGGCCCCTGGATGGTGCGAGGCAAACTTGAAATGAAATCATTTGCGTCACCCTCGAATATTGGTCGAACACCAAGAGTATTCTTCCTGATCTACGTGGCCAGAATTGATGATCTGCCACAGTCCTGAACATCATTCTCAAGAAATAGGGGGAGTTGCATCAGGAAAAATGTAAAGGGTCCATAGCTCACACTGAAATTCTGTAGTGTGCGCTATGACATTGTAGCCGTCTGTAGCTTTCGTACACCTACGGACCTCTGACCGAGAAGTGATAGGTTTCCGTAGCTTTGTGCATGGTTCTGTAGTTCTCGATATCTCTACAGTACATAGCGTGTATCTACGGGTATCACAGCCTACGAGCGCGGGTATCTAGCACTCTGAAGCAACGCAAGGTGCTGTTGACGAGCGACAATATGGCGAGGGCGGTTCCAAAAAACATGACGATCAGGAAGATATCGAAAGTAGTAGAAATCAAAGTGACGGAGGTATGGGTTGAGATAGAATGTCGGTGCGAGGTCGATAACAGAATCAGTTCCCCACCCAGGATTGATAGTGCGACCAAAGTAAGGAATGAGGTGGCAAGAAGAGAAAAGCTGGGACGCCGTAATGATAGACGCGCGTTGTCGATGGTTCTGGGAGGAAAATGAAGTTTGAGACATGCCGAGAATCTTGTCGAACGTCCCGAGCGGCTTGAACCAATGGACATAAAGCAATGGCTCATCGAATAGACCGTGGTGCTCGGGCAATCGGAAAATGAGACGCACTTGTGCGACGCGGAGACCTGTACAGCATTCCGAGTAGATTAGACAGACAACTCAAGTAAAAAAGGCAATGTGGGGACAATAATCACCATCAATGGGTCCTTTTGAGGGGTCACCATCCCGAACGCGAACTAGCACAGTGCTGAATCGACCGGGCTTGCCTCTCTTGATGCCGTGAGTCGTTACTCTTCCACGTTCAGCTTTCGATGCAATGATGGTGTCCTTGATGCTTGAGGTCGAGACTTCACGGATCGCTGGTAGGGAGAGCTGCAGGCGATGGTAAACCGGGAAGGTGGAGGCATCTGATGGTTGAACAAGCGAAGCAATGGAATGGTCCTGCAGGAACGATGAGAGATGCCTCAGGAAGTCTTTAGCACCGAAATCATTGACAATTGATTGGACGGTGACCCGCGGAAGCGCGGGCTTCTTGGCGACTCGGTAACTCCGTGTGAATGTTTGTGAACGCCTCTTGTCTTCTTCATCGTCGTCCTCGTTATCACCATCACTATCACCATCGCCCTCCTCCTCCTCCTCATCCTCGCCACCTCCATCCAGGCGGCTTGCCTCCTTCGCTGCATATCCGGGCATGATCCACTGCAAGTACAGGCCAAACCGATCCACCGCCTCCCGACGTCGCAGCCACACAGTCATTTGCTTGATATAAGCTTTTTTATTCGTTGCTCGATACCCAACCTTGGCCAAATCAATATGAAGTCGTTCTGTAGCCTCCGTGTTGAAGCCCGCCGCACTACCGAGCTCACGGATTGAATCAAGGTAATGTTTGATGTTATGGAGCTTGCTGATATTGAAGTGCTTCCGAATATCTAGTTCTTCAAAAATCTTCTTGTTTTCGTGGAACGCAACCCAAGCCGCATCCAACTGCGCCAACGACTCCTCCGTGTGAACTTCGAAATGCGCATAGTAAATGAAGTCCAAGACTCCGCGTGCCGCGCGGATGACTCTGGGATCTGTCGCGTTCGCCAAAACACCAAGGAAAACTTTTTCCATGTTTTTATGCTCCGTCCCAGTCCATTGACTTGTGAGTGATATCCCTTTCTTGAAGTGTCGAAGGGTTGGATGATGCGTCATTGCGCGAAATCTTCGATCCACCTCCCCTTCGCCACCCAAAACTGCTTCTGAAGCCCAGCTAACGAGATGATCTTTAAAGACACCCTTATGGAGTTGGTGGAGGATGTCTGGTGTGATGCATGCAAAGATATTACAGTGCGGTAAGTCTTTCCAGAATGGATTGATGGGGCGGAGAGATTCATTGACAAACTCAGCAGGATGTTCGCCACGGGACTGCTGCGCGAGCGTTCGAATGGTTTTCTCTGGGTCTCGTAGGACGGAGTGAACAGGGTCGCCCCGCTGTTTTGGCGAAACGGTGCACTTGGGGCATGCATTCTCCTTACAGACAGCGACAAGGCACTGCTCCGGGTAATCGGCCACGTATGCTGCAACGATCGGATATACCATCCGCACGAACCCATCAGCGCAGTTGATTCTGATCCCGTTTTTCCCAGCATCAACAAGCGGCTTGAGAATTGTACGTATACATTCATGGAACAGCTGATACCCCTCGACAGATTGCCGCTTCGCCGAGAAGCACTCGAGCTTCGAAACTGGTATGTATCCGATGAGGAGCATGGCATGCGCAGAGGGTTGACGTCGAATCTCGTGCTTTGTTACACCAATCCCGAGGTATACAGGGTACGCCTGCTTATCCCCACTGAACGATGTCAGGTTCGTTTTATCTGATGAAAGAATGACAGGGACAAGGGTAGCCCCAGATGGTAACTTGTCCTGAATGATTGTCAATTATCTGATGGACTCGTTAGATAACAGTTGCATACCTGGGTTTCCCAGCTCCAGTTTGCTGTGTTCATCTCCCCATACTCGCAATTTGTGCGCTTCTGGTCGCGGTACACCCGACATGGTGCGTAAGCATTTTTTTCTCCTATGAACGGATTTTCGATTATTTCCTGGACGCATTCTACAGGGTTCCGATGCCATAACTCAACGTCCTCGGTAAGAAAGTTTCCTTCAGCATCTCTTTCATCACCCGTGATCTGAAGAGCAGTGCAGGTCCATTCGGGACCGTGTGGCAGTGCGTCAACCTGTCGAAGCAAGCTCCGTGTGTTGTGAAATGCCGGCTTTGCACCCTCCTTGATCTATGGCATCGTAAGGTCTCATTTTCCTAATAAGCGAGTCTCGAACTCACCATTTTCAACTTCAGAAAAGAATCCATCTTCGCTTGGCTGACTCCCGATGTCATCAACCATCGTGCCAACTCCCACTCTCTCTCGCTCTGAAATGGATGCCATGGTGCATGTCCTTCGGCCTCCTGCTTCTCGCGATACTTGCTGAAGGTATTCTGACAGTGGCCATATGGAGCCCCTGCCAAACCAGGATAATCTTCGACCCAGTGCTCATCCTCATCTGGAACATCGTCGACTGTTGCTCTCCGGTGCTCTGGTGCCGCCTCTGCTCGCACAAAATTTTTGTCGGCATTTGGTGGCTCAAGAGGCTCGTGATTGGACAGTGGCTGATTGTCATTGTCCATTGCTTGGTTTGGCGGCTGTTGTCTAAGCCCGTCAGAGTTGTCCGGGGTGGCTGACCCACTGTACTTGGCCAGAAATTTTGTACGACATGACGGAGACTGGAATATGTGGGAGTTCATGCCTTGTAACGTTGACAGTGTTGCCCTGCAGAACTCGCACTGATGCAACATTTTTAGGAGGTGATTGAGTGTATCACGATGGTATGTTTGAATCGATGTCCTGATGTCAGCTGATGTAAACTCCGAAATTTTTAGTTGCTCGTCACAACAGCCACGTTTGTTCCACCACCACCTCGTTTGTTACACCACCTTCTTCACTGACTCACCAATGGGTAGACAAGTCATCAACTCTGATGAGGACGAGGACGGCCTTGATGAAGAAGACATCGTGCAACCCCCAGAGTCAAGCTCCCGGCGGAAGAAAAAGGCCTCTGAGAAGGTCAAATCTGCAGGTATGTGCTCGCTTTCCCACCAACTTTGGCAGCTCAGCACAGCCTTTTCATAGATAAGGAGAACCTCGAGAAGGCGGAACAAGCACTATTGAAGGCGAAGAAGAGGCTCGAGAACGTGAAGAAGGCCCAAGGGAAGCAGACCCAAGGTACTCGGGACTTCATCTTCCTTTGCACTGTGGCCTGATGATCTTGACAGCTAAGAAACATTGCAATCAGGTTTCTTCTGGCTCTGAAGAACCTGATGAGCCCGAGAGCGAGGATGAGGACGAGGATAACATTTTGTTTTCAAGCTCGGTATGTTGCCCACATTTGTCTCATCCAGCATGTCTGATAACTTGGACAGACTAAACCACTCCGACCCATGGTGATACCTCAAACGCAGACGCCCGAACTCCGCCGTATCGATCTCAGGAAGGAGATTCCCACGAGCCAGGTCTCGCGACGGGCGTTTTTAAACATGCCCAGTGCCACATTGTCATCAGCAGGTCTTACGCCCAGTCATGCCACGGCTACTCCTTTCGCACTGGATGAAGACCATAGCGAGCCACCTTCTGACCTGCATAATCAACCAGGACCCACATCTTTCTTGCATAACAAGCGACCTCGGTCGTTGTCAAGCACCGACACTGAGACACCGCCCCATCTCAAGAAGTCGAAGCCACAGTTGCTCAAGGTGGCACTTCGACCGGGCCTCGTTCTAACAAAGCCACCAACACTCACTGATTTCAGTGATGCGACGGTTCAGGCACTCCTGCTTCGCGCCATCCGTGAGTACGAGGTGCTGATATGCTCTAAAGGTGCTTTCCCTTCTCTCGCTATTCGTGTTCAATGGGCCCAGACCTGCTGGGTCAATGCCCAGAACGATGCGGACAAGGATGAAGAAAAATCGGCACCGCGCTACGACTTTACTGACCGTATGCTTCGTCTCGTACGTCGCCTTTCGCAATCAAATCTATTGTCACTAATCATACCAAGGTCAAGGCACGTGGCTCGCGCATTCGTGGCGACCTCCTTGAACCCGTGCGTGCCCAGGTCATGGCTTGCTATGGGTTCCGCGAGGGAGGAAAGGCTAGAGATGTGAGGAATAATGCCAAAAAAGCGGCATCTCTAGTTGAGGCAAACTCATTCCACTACAAGGTGTATCTTGTTTTGTCATGCAGTCCCATGATCCTGACATTTCTCGGTAGGATCCCAAGACGCAAACCGGCTATTGTCAAAGTCCTATCATTGACTGTGTCCTCGCAACAACATGGTTCAAGGATCTGACTTCGCCTGGCATTGTATTCAAGCATTATTTTGATCCAATATCTCTTGACACCTTGGCTCTGATGTTCACATTGGTACTTCGTTATGTTTGTCATGTGTCGAGAGACTAATCAATCGTGCCTTCAGGTCCGTTCCTGCATCGACGAGTGGTCAACAGGCAAACACATTCCGACGGCCTTTTCTGAGAAAGCTGTACTCGACAATCATAAGGTTTTCCGCGCTGATCTTGACGAGTGGCACACGCTCAACGTCGCTGTTACAACGAACAAACGCAAGAAGATGTTCAATCGCGCTTGGTGCGCACTATATTACATATGCCGATTGTCAATACTAACTTTTTTTGACAGCAAGAATGCGGGGGTTGTCGACGTTAACGCCGCAAAGCCGCAACTCACTGGAGAAGCAAAGGAACGTGCCCGAAAGGAGCTTGAGGGACACA
Source organism: Crassisporium funariophilum (assembly GCA_014925845.1). Classification (NCBI taxonomy): domain Eukaryota; kingdom Fungi; phylum Basidiomycota; class Agaricomycetes; order Agaricales; family Crassisporiaceae; genus Crassisporium; species Crassisporium funariophilum. The sequence goes on from JACGCL010000005.1 coordinate 2,236,405, forward strand.
CCGGAGAGACAGATAGCGAGGATGAGGGCGAAGATGGGGAGGATGAGGATGACTAAGTCTCTGTATCCTGCCATTTATACCATTCAATATATGCTCGTTATCGTCCGAACTGGTGCGACGTTATTACCTGAACTGGTGCGACGTTATTGTCCAAACTGGTGCAACAATGGATGGCTAGGGATACCTGATAGCATTCGGATAGGTGTTGTAGATGTTTAGTACAGACATCTACGGAGCACTACGTACAAGCTGCAGAACGCTACGGACACCTACCCTTGCACAGCACAGAGCTACGGAAGGCTACCTCAGGGGGGACTTGCCTACGGCACTCCAGCACCTATCAAGACTCCGTACAACTATGAACACATGTGTTTTTTTCCTGATGTGGCTTGATACAGTGACGAGTAGCGGTGAGACAATTTGGAGGGCAAACGGAGGAAGAAGGGAGAGTTTCCTCGTCTGTACCAGTCAAATATGCCTCACGGCAAAACCTGTCACCATCGGTGTTGTTCTTGTCGTTCACATACGTGAAAGGTTTGATCGCGAGCTGCGTTGGTGTATTCGAGGAAGCTAGTTATCTGCTATACATTATAAAGAAAGCTATGACTGAGTAGAGAAGAGACGTGATGATTGAAGAAAAGCATGTCCTACTGCTGTAGGTTATTTGTCCAATTGTCCATAGAAAGTTCGAGATTGTAGCATATGTCCGTGTCCGAATACTGAACTAAGAATGTAGAGAATGTTTGCGATACAGAAAAGCTCAGCCCTCACTTGGACCGCTGTCGTCCAAGATGACTGGAATTACAACGTGCTGATTTTTCATCAAGACCTCGACCTTGAGGCATTTCGTGGGCCTTTGCGGAGTATGGACCTCTCCGGTCGACTGACCCTGTGCATGGGCGTTTTCGGGACGACAGTCCCAGTAGAAGCCGGAGGAACAGAATGTCTATGACCCGCTTTGCTCGTTATTCCCTCTTTCCTTGCTGCAAAGTTTGGGAAATCAAAAGTATGTCGTCTTCGATGGTCAAGGCCCTGTGAGGAGCTCGGTGGTAATGAGGATGAGGACCTGTTGGCCATGGAAGAATAAGAAGTTGCACGTGCGGACAAAGGCGGAGGTAGGGAGTAGTCGATGCAGATCGAATCCGAGATGGGGCTCGAAGGGAGAGAATCAGGATGGATGAACGTCAATGTATCTTGGTCGAACAGGTACTCTTCCAAAATCGTGCGGCCCGTCTCAAAGGAGTCAGTGTCCGACACTGGGGAGGTGCAAGCACTTTCCATGGCAGAGACGTAGGCATGCCATCCCGCTGGTGGCCACTCTGCCACTGGCGTTGTCTGGACTGGTGTTGCGGGAATATTGAGAACTTCGACCAGGTTGGGGCAAGATCGAGAATGAACGTTGGGTGCAATCTGCTGTTCCTCGTGAACAAAACTAGATTGACTGTACTCTGAGATGGAGGTGGTGTCAGACATGGGACTTGGGCAGCGGCGATCGAAATCATAAACGAATCTGTCCTTTTCAACGGTAGTGGTTTGGGGTGGCGTGCGACTGTCTGAGCCATCCGGATTTAGAGGTTCGACAGTTGGTATTGGAACATTATGCGTTGGTGAGGGCTTGTGAGCTGGAATGGTCTGGGCACGATTCCAAAGTAGTTGTGGCATTGGAGGCGCTGGCTCGTTGAATAACTTGCGCTTGAAGCGAACTTAAAAAACACATATTCATCAGAACGATTAGAACAATTAGCACGCATAGTACAGATGAGCAGGACTAACCGTTATCCTCTCGTGCAGTCGTTGCCCGCAAAGGTCTTATGATACCATACTGGACGTGTGGAGCACCTGCCCATGACGATCCATCACGGTCTTGGTAGTACCGTTTCCCAGTGTCAGCGTCATAGCCAGTGCACACCATGCCTTCTGGTAAGCGATTGTCATCCTGGCGTATCGTGCTGAACTTGAGCGTCGGACGTGGCGAATTCAGAGAATCAGACGTACCCCGTAAGGATCGGCAAAACGTCCCATTACTCAGATTATGGTGAAGTCGGTGGTGATTGACCGATCTGTCGGCCGCTATGTCCCTCAGTTATGATTACCTGGCCCAAAAAAGCTGGCCTTTGTCAGTCTATGTCAGCTGCAGTGGATGCTTTCAGTCGAGGTCTGTGTCCTCGTCTGTGGTCAAAAGCAAGACTGCATCCATTGCGCAACGAGTCAAGCACGAGGCCTGCCTCAGACCCTGCACTGACGAAAAGGTTCCTAAAATAGTGATCGACGGATGCCATCGTAGTTGCATCGTGCAAGACTCATGTCAAGTGCACCTCGTTACGAAATACGATATTTCCCTGTTTTGTGACTAGGGATTCAGCCAGAAAAGAGGTACGAAAACCTAGTTTGAAGGGGTTCGAGATGATAACCACTTCGCGTTTGGTATAAAACAAGTTTCATTTCGTACTTGGCATTGGGATATGTTTCTATCATGGATATTGGAATTAGCTGGCGCCGATATGTCATTCTTGATAGTCACTTACATATATGTACGCCGAAGGACGCCAAACCTAACGCCATTCTGCACAGGAAAAATCTGGATGAACGCTCCAGGATAGATATAATGAGAGGTAGGTGGCTTTCTCCTTGTCTTGATACGGTTACCGAGATCCTCAAGTCTTTATGTGCATAACAAGGACTCGGAAAGGGAACCTGGACAAGATGTTGGTCGTAACAACTGAGGTCAGAACTGAGTTGGCGGAGGTTGACGGAAGCTGCCGGAAGTCATTGGCCTCAAGATCACGTTACCAGGTTTTTACTAGCCTTGCCAAATTCTTGATTTAGGACCACGGACCTCATTTCTCGGGGAGCTCGAGCTCTTGTAAACTCTGGGGACGAACAACACTCCTAAAGTATGTAATGGATGACAAAACCTTAACAGGTCTAGCTGAACAACCTCTATCTCATCAGCCCAACCCACCATGTCGCTTCTAAGCGCGGCTGCTCGCGCTGGGCCATCACAGAAGAACATCATGACGCGAATCTTACTGTCCTCGGAGCCCCACATGACAAGAAGGAACAAGGGGGAAGTAAAGACCAAGAAAGAAGGCGACAGAGTCGTAACACAATCTCGTTCGTTTACTTCGCCAGTACCGGGACTACATTCGGTTAACATAAACCTTTCTGCTAGAACCAGGATACATGGTGAAGAAGAAGGGAGAGGATAGGAAACGGAAACCAGCGAATGGCGGGGTATGTGATTGCAGCTTTCTGACTTGGGGTAAAGGCTCATGTCATTTGAAAGAGAGCATTCGCACCCATGCCGCCAGCTCAATTACTAGCTGTGAAAGCCAAGTTCGCAGTAGAACCTCCAGGCAGCCTTTCACTGCCCCTGTTTGAACCTGTGAGCATGCTCATGGAGTCTGTGGCTGTCACTTATCAGCTATCGTTCTTAGAAGGCTCTCAAAACATCAGACATTGTTGGCAAAGCGGCCGAATTTGCGTTAGACAAAAATGATCCGTTTTACGTCTTTGGTCTGCCACGAAAGATGCTCTTGGAGGTAAATACCATGTTCCCTGCCGACCTCCGACTCAAGCTTACTTCTTCAACACAACTAGTTCCGCTTAATGACCAAGCCGACCACGGTTGTGCGAGGTGTGACCAAAGAGTCTATCGAGCTCCTGCAGAGTGCCAAAGATAAATCAAGCCTGGATACTCGAGTTGTTTTCAGTGAGACCATAATATGCCATGAATCTAGTCGTTTGCTGACACACATCCCTTGCAGCGGGTCGTGCTGGCTGCGGAAAGAGCTTTTTACTTCTCCAAGCCGTGGAACACTGCGTCGCCCAGAAATGGGTCGTCATCTACATCCCGCGCGGTATGAGCTGAATTTCTTACACCAATTCCGGTACTGGTCCTGAACAATTCATATAGCTGTCAATCTGGTCAATTCTACAACGACTCATGCATATGACATCCGCACGCAAACCTACCTCCAACCTACATTCTCGTTCCAGACGCTGCAACGGATGCTCACCGTCAATGACGTCGCTCTGCGCAAGCTCACACTTCAAACAAGCCTTCAGCTCGAGAAACGAGAGGTGCCTGCTGGGACGAGCCTCGCTGAACTTATCGAAATTGCGATCAATGATAGATCGAGGAGTGTGGCACAGGCGCCTCTGATTCTAGAAACAGTGATGAGAGCGCTCGAGGAACAAACACGGTACATTCATTTCCTTGCGAGTTCATTGTTGCAGCCAACTTATGTCTGATTCACCGATAGATATCCCGTCCTGTTTGCTGTCGACGATTTCCAATCCTTGTATGGCAAATCAAAGTACCGTGACCCCCACTTCGAGACCATCCATTCATACCATCTATCATTACCTCGCATGATGCTGGAATACGCTTCTGGCAGAAGAAAATTCGTACGTTATCTCTTTGTCTAATCCTAGCGAACCCTTTCACACCCTGCAACAGAACAAAGGCGCTTTCGTAGGAGCCATCAGCTGCTCCGACACCAACTTCCCCCTGCCTATCGAGCTCCGCGACGCTCTCGGACTGGAATACGACCACCCCATGAGTCCATACGATAAACGGTTCAAACCCGTGTTCGACTATACTGAAGGCCTGAAAGCCATTAAGGTCCCAGAAAAGCTGTCTGTGCAGGAGGCGATGTCCGTGTTCGAGATCTGGAAGAACGAGCAGGCGTTGGCTGATGTGGTGATGAGGGATAGCGAGGGAAGAGTGGTGACTAATTATGATGAGCAGTTCTTGGCCAAGTATACGCAGTCGGGCGGGAATGCGAGAGATTTCGTGTGGGGCGGAATTTTAGCTAATATGGAGGCATGATTGTGCCGAGCAGACGCTTACTGTCTGCTCGGTTGTCATGCATGTAGAGGTGGTTTCCTTACAAAATGACAGTGTTTTGAAGTCTAATCTATCTCAGGAAGGAGAAGTTGGGATTGAACGGCATTGATTGACGCCCGGATGCGCGCATGTTTGGCATGAGCTTCCGTGCCTTTATTTGGTGAGTTGCGGCGCGCCCAAATGATAGCATCAATTCAATTGATTGAGTTGACCGGAAACATTGGCTATTCAGTGATTCTCTTTTGTCCTTTCATGTGGTAATTTGAATGTCCAGGACTCGATGTTGAAACTGCATTTGGCTACACAATTCCAACCTCTCAGATTCCGAAGCTCATAAAGAAAACACTGCTGATAGGCAAGTTACAGGGTCTTCCACGATCATCAGCGAGTGCCTGTGCCTTCATATCCAACCCGTATTCTTAGCCTGGAATGCTGCACCGTCCAGGCTAATGCGGCGACCCTAGGGACAGAATGAAGCACCTGCTTTAAAAGACACGCGCCATGAGTTAAACGCTTGCACCTTTTGCCCGCATTCGCTATGGCACACAGCTTTAATGCGCCAGGCTCAGACCCTAATTTCTACCAGCCACAACCAGATCAAAAGTCTCCTGCTGCTGAAAATCCACTGGCCTCCCAAGATTCCCATTCGGGGGATGAAAAGATCCTGAAGCCTACGGTGGTAAACGGTCTGGGGGAGAAGGTCGACTGGAATTTCACCAATGGGTACGTTTCAAGCTATTGATCAATGACATCCTGTACGAAGAATCTTACAATGAAAACGCGAATTTGAAGGTCAATGAACCCATATTATGTTACTCCTGTTGCCGTTATCGTCGGGCAGACATTATTGATCATTTTTTCATGGGTGTTCTTTGGGATTACATTAATGCAACCCGTCCCGCTGCCGTATTCCACGGCGGTCTATGTCTATCGAAACTATCAAACCGTGACCCTCATCGTCACCCTTATCGCTACTGCGCTTGCACTATGCTCGGTGATGTGGGCCTTTCGTCTTTAACTTTAGATGTCGATTTTTTGACAGCTTCGTGGCACAGCTTGTATGCTAAAGCCATTCGATACGCCTTGGCTAGATCGCTCGCCGGGTCTGGCTCCAACGCTTCTCTATATGCCATCACTACATCGATAAACGTCTCCCAAGGCAAACCGATCAAAGACTTCATACGTCCATGGTGGACTACTCTTTCGATTATTCTGGCTTTGGCTGTGGCCACCCAGACTGCAGGGTATGTCTTATCATTCTATCCTCGTACATGCTTCCACAATGATGATTGTAAATCAAGATATACTACTCTTTTATTGCCGAAGCAAATTGTCATTCCCACAACGATGTTGGGAACCGAGCTTGATTTGGCGAGCCCAGCCTTTCAAAACCTCATGGCCGCTAACGCAGAGAAAGTCACACCTGGTATTCATTTTATTGCTCACTTCACGTTCGTCCTTCAACGCACATTTGTTTTTTAGAGTACTTCACGCACGTCCTTTCTCTAGCGCAATCGAGTGGAAGCAATGCCGTCAGCACGCACTTCTCCCTGCCCAGTGTCCTTAACTTCAATCAGTTTTCGTACGCTAATGCTACTAGTAAGTGTTCCATTCTCGGTGATGCCACGACGGCTGTCTTAACCAATGATTCAACAGTGGGCATCTTACCACTTTCATTGGAACATGTACATAGCAACCTGCTATCCGCGACTGGAAAAAATGTTAGTCCGGCAATGACGACGACGAACAAGAACGGGCAAACGGTCCAACCGAAGAAAGCCCCGCCTACCCTTCCTGTCCGATTCATGCTTACCCAACAAGGCTTCACGGCGAACATATCCTGCGAATCTCGCGTGCTGGACGCTACCACTTCTCCCAGTGTGGTGTTCAACTCGATCACTAGCACAATTTTCAACCAAAATATGACATGGGCACAGATAGCCGTCATGTGTCCTGGTGATACGATTGCCCAAACTGATTATTCCAGTGAGGATTTATTCTTTTCAGGCTGCTAGATGAATGACGAAACCCGGTTTCTCTTCAGGACCTGTTATAACATCAGCAAATGTTGATGCGGTTTACGGCGCTTCTTGTCCATTTACCAACACAGAAGGCAGGCGGCAATGGAGTAAGTTTAACTTCTGCCTCCTCCATCGACGACCTTCATCATCGTATTTCGAGTCTAGATCTCGTTTTGGCTGGATCAGGAATGTATAAACAACTGGGAACCGTCATCTGCAGTATCTTTCCCCAAGTTACCACTGTCAAGGTCGACTACAGCGTCAATAGCAAATTAGCTGGATCCTCTAGCCCGAACTTCCTTAATTCGTCGCATCCCATTACTTCGTCGGTGGATGCACCTTGGCTAGGGGATTTTGCAGTCGACTTGTTCTTGCGTGGCTTGTATGTTGGGCAAGGCATCGTGGGCAACTCGATGGGAGACAATATTTTGGCTTTCTGGGAATCTCTGCCGAATACGACGGAAACTGCGAACGAAGTCCTAGTAAGCTTCTTGCAATATGTCTGGTATCCTGGCTTAAACGGTGTCCGCGTTCTCTCAGGCGGAGTATGTTAGGGGAGTAATCGAGCTCAGCGGGACTGTAAGTGATGGATTCCTTCCTCGACGGAGTATCGTAATTATAACCAATTCCTCATGCTACTTTTACAGTTACTTCGTACTGCATATACTCAGGATGACAATCGACTTTTCGCCAATGGCGACAGTACCGCTCCAGACAATATGCGGGTGATCACAAACGGAACCCATTACGTGACAACCATCGGGTGGCACCAGGATCCAGCAACATCAGCTGGGATTCTCGTCGCACCGACTGTCGTCTCCCTCATGGCTATAGCTCTGATTATTGCGACCTTGCTCAGAATGCGGAAGCACCGCGAACCTCGTGCGAGTCACTATTTCGATCCTGGCAATATCCTCCACATCATTTCTGCGGCATCAACAGGCGGTGCAGCTGGTAAAATGCCTGCTCTTGACGAGAGTTCAGTCACGAACGGTGATAAGATATTGATTGCTCTCGAACCGGTGGGAGGAGAGGGTAGCAGGCCGGGATTCATTCTGGTAGACCAGTGATGGGGATAAAGAAGGGTAGAGTGAGTGACACGAATGGTGATATAATGAAGTAGTTTCCATAGCTAGTAGATACACAGAATTTACCGGCATCATCCTGTATCCGTGTCCTTCATCATTGTAATATATTGCACATAACCATTCCATTCCTCCTCTTGCAACAACTCATAAGAGGCAAACAGCCGAAGAAATTCAAGTCAGGTGTCGGTCCCAACATCATCTCAGTTACAGACCTGCTCATTGCATGTCCAAGTAGTTCTTTTCAGATATGGTCAGCGGTGCAACCTCTCCTTGTACTTGAACCATTTCCGAACCGTTCTTTCCAAGTTCAACGCATTTTAAGTCTATCCGGATCATAAGCAAATCTTTTACGAGCGCAAAGGGATCGCTGTTGGCTTATAAGGTGCTCAAGCAATGCCCTCGAAGTCACTGTTAGATGCGCGAACGATGTGGCGCAAGGTTGACCACCCAATAAGAGCGGTAAGCATCGCTTAAGCCGCTCCATTGCTTACTACACCCCTTACATTACTCGTTCATTTGCTCTATGTTGCTGTCGTGTTCGTCTATCAGTCGTCCAAAAGTTAGGAGGAAGTGTAGAAAGAAATATTCCAGATTATTTGAACATTCAAGTACTTGATACGGAGGAAGGGGAATAAGAGGCTAATTGTTCAAATGATGAGTCCAACTATCGGTTCATTTTTCGCCACCACCACCCGAAGGAAGCCGTGACTGACTACATTTGCTCTATCCAGGCGTAGATATCATGTTGCAACTGTCTGGAACAAAATATGTAAGTGGTATCACGCAGGCATCCCGACCCCTTGGTGTGGACTCTGAGCACTCTTGCTACCAGGATCAGTCAGGCTGACCCCAGGGAAGTATGACCCGCCTGCACTTGCTCCCGGACTAGTGCCAGCCCCGGGATCCCTTTGTCCATGGCCGTGTGGTAAACCGCCTGCACCTGCGACTGGGGTTTTCTTAGGCAGCACCCACGACGGAGTTGACGACGCTTGCACGGGACTAGAGTATCCTGAACCACCACGTCGTGCTCCACCTATTGCTGCTGCGGCCGCAGCGTTACCGCTTTGACCTAGGCCTGCGAAGGAGTCTCTTATCGGGCTGGCGTGCTTGGGTGCAAGATCTAACGCGGCGGTCGCATACTGGTTGTGATTAGAGTACGCCGCTTGGCCCTGGTCCTGCGGCTGATATTGTGACAAAGGTCGTTGATCTTGCAATTGATAACCTGGAGACGATACCGCGGAGGCGTACGCAAGCTCGCTGTCAAGAGTTTGAGCCTGCTGGGGTTGCGCTTGGTGTGTTGGTTGCAGTTGGTGATAGTCCGGAGATCCAGCTGCCAGCTGATGTTGCTGCTGGACTGACGACTGCTGGGGTTGCTGTTGCTGGGGTTGCTGCTGCTGCTGCTGGCCCTGTTGTTGCTGCTGAGCTTGGCCCTGCTGCTGCTGCTCGACCCCCTTTTGCTCGGGGCTCCCCGGCGCCTGCTGACCATCCGTCACACCAGGGATCGAAATGAAATACACAGAGCCAGCCAGGTCTTTTCCTCCTTGAGCATAGTACTGAGCCCAAGCTTGGACATTGGGATCGGCATACGTCGTGGTCGGATCGTAGACATAAGGAGGGCCGAGTGCTTGTTGCTGCTGCTGGGGTTCTGGCTGGGCCTGAGCCTGGGGTCGAGGAGACACGGATTGAACAGGAGTGGCCTGAACCTGAGCCTGGACCGGTTCGGCCTGGATAGGCTGCTGCTGCTGAGGCTGTAATTGCGCCTGCTGAAGTGGTTGCGCTTGCTGACCAGGCTGAGCTTTCTGTTGGATCGGTTGAGCTAGCTGCTGAGCCGGATGTTGTTGTTGGGCGGGATGCTGGAGCTGGTCTGGATGCTGAAGCTGGTCTGGATGCTGGAGCTGGTCTGGATGCTGATTTTGCATCGGAAGCTGCTGCTGAAGAGGTTGTTGTTGCACTGACTGTGCTTGTTGTTGGATCACTTGAGGTTGTTGTTGGATCGGTTGTGCCTGCTGCTGTTGAAGAGGTTGCGCCTGCCGCTGCTGAAGAGGTTGTGCCTGCTGCTGAATGGGCTGTTGTTGTTGCTGTTGTTGCTGCTGTTGCTGCTGAACCGGCTGTGCCTGCTGCTGCTGCTGAGCTGGATAAGGTGTAGGACCTTGCTGGGTATATGGAAGACCCGGTTGCTGTCCTGCGTATCCACCTTGAGGAACAACCCCGTAACCGGCTGGGACCTGTTGTTGAGGCTGCTGCTGCTGCTGCAAAGGCAAACCAGTAGGACCAAGGCCATAAGGAGAAGCTACGTTCGGATCAGCATACCCTTGGGGTAGTTGCTGCTGCTGCTGCTGGGGCACCATCCCAATCGGACCGGGGGCGCCATTCGGGTATGGGGCACCACCTGGTCCCACCTCTTGTGCAGAATTTGGTTGTTGATGAGGGATCTGCCCAGGGTACGCGTTAGCACCACCGGGATACGGGTTGAACCCGGGAGGTGGTTGTTCGTAGACATTGGGGTTCCATCCGTAGCCTTGCGGGGGTCCGGTGGGCGTCGGGCCGTAATCTGGACGTCGTCCACCGCCGCTACGCGAATCGGGTCTTTGTTGGGGGTATTGAGAGTGGCGATATGTTGGTTGGTCGTACACTTGGTGGAGGTGGGTGAAATGAGGTTCAGGGCGCGACAGAGAGAAAAGAAACCATACCTCCGGTGTGCCTCGCCAGGCTTTCCTCCATCATTCTGTCGAAGATGGTCCGAGCACGTACGAAGGTCTCGTTCATCGAAACCAAATCAGCTGTTGGGAAAGTTGGTCAGAAATATTCCGATAGCGACTTAAATGGCACGGACCCCTCTTCTGGCTGTATTTGTCGATCAATTTGACGATCTTTGGTCTCAAAGCCATACTCGACCGATACAATTCCTAGAAGTTGGCAAGTCAGCGACCCTGACAACCGATCAATGTGTGAGTGTGATAGACCTGGATCTCCTCGTTGTCGGCTAGATTGTCCTTCGCAGGATCCAACGCCCGCAACATGTTCAAGAGCTTTTCGACGTTCACTGCTTGTGAGAAAACCGCTGCTTCCTGTTCTGCCTCCTTCGCCAGCTCAGCAGCTGTCGGTTCAGGCATCGCTTCCTGTATGATGAGAAAGGTATTTTAGAATAGATCTCGCAAGCTATCAAGAGCAAAAATGAAACGAACAACATAATTGACCGGGAAAATACCGGTTCGTCCTTTGAGTTGACCCCTCCACCAATCTTTGTATCCACGATCGACAACTTTGATGATATCGCCCTTCTCAAACGCTAGCTCTCCTGGTTCTGTCGGTTCAAAGGTATGCAACGCCCGCACACGGGTGACGATGTTCCCAGTTGCTGCCATCGCCGAACCTGAAGCTGGAGCGGATGAGGTAGCAGCTGCTGGAGCAACTGCGGCGGCGACAGGTGCAGTCGTAGAAGATACGGACGAAGTATGCTGGTGGGAAGATTGGTAGGCTTGCGGCTGCGGCTGCGGCTGTGTTTGTGAGTAATGGGACTGTTGTGGTTGGGCCTGCGGAGTAACAGCCACAGGGGAAGGGGTGCGGGCAGGAGCATAACCAGCTTGGTATTTCGGTTGAGCGAAAGGGTGTGATGAGCTTGCTCCTGCAGGTGAAGAAGCTGATGCGGGGCTTGCAGATGCTGCCTGTGTTGGTCGGCCAGCGCTGCTGGATGAACCTGCAGCAGCGGAGGATAGACTATATTCTGACCACGGCGTTCGTCCGCCTCGATCTTGCATGGACATCTCCAGTACTCGCTGAAGTTCTTCTTCCTCCTTTCTTCGAATTTCATCATCAACAGTGGGTGGGGGTGGCTCTGTCGGTTGTTCAAACTTGTAATCTTGAGGGCAGAAGGGAAGCAGCTCATTAGGACAAGATTATCGTGGTAATACCTAAAGTAGACTCACTTTTGGCTTTAAGGTTGTTGTAACAGTCTTCCATGATACCAAGAGTGGAGTCCTTTTCGAAGTCGGCAGTCCAGGTGGCGACAAGCCCCAGTGCACGTCGACGGACTTTCTCATGCGTGTTCTACAGGACCGGTGTTGCACTCAACATCAGGATGTTGAAAATGGTAAATATGACGTACCCTGTCTGTTATAAGCTTCTCCAGTCCTTGCGTGAACGCTCTTGACGAAATCTCTCGATGAACTTCGATATCGAGATTCTTCGATAGAGCCTCAGCTAGTGACAGAGCGTACAGCTGTACATTCGGGTTTCGATGCGTGAGACGCTTCAGAATGGCAGCGATTGCGCCATGCGCCCTGGAACAACTCATGAGATGGAAATGCACAGCAGTTCAATGGGGTATGCGTACCCAGCCTGGCCCTCATCCTGCACCTTATCACACAAGTTCAATATCAGTTCCCAGTTCTCGCTGGTCAAGTTCTCATCTGTAGTCTTGTCTAGACGTCAAATGAACGAAATCAGATTCAAATGGGGGTGGTGTTAATCTGGGGTAAGTACTCACTGACGATATCATCATATTCTGTCGAAGTTGTACCGCCAAACATGGTCAATGACCTCTAATACTGTCTGGACGTCTATATGGGATGTTATGGGAGAGGTCAAGAAGGGACACTTACGAAAACTTGGCTGCGGATGGCGATCTCGTTGCGGAGGATGGCTATGCGGCGAAAGGTGGCTGTGACTAACCCTTGGATCACGTTACAACTCCGCCTTTCTCTCTCTTTACAGCAACCACAACATCCTGCATTGTTTACTCTATGGCTAGAGGTATGCTTGAGTTCATTGAGATCGTGGACAAGATACTGATGATCTTGTACAGTTCCTAGAAATTTCCGCCTGCTCGAAGAGCTCGAGAAGGGAGAGAAAGGCATCGGTGATGGCTCTTGTTCTTATGGATTAGAAGACGGCGACGATATCTTGATGAGTGACTGGAATGGCACGATTATTGGGCCAGGGCACGTAAGCATCAGCCAGATACCGCTTAGTATTGGCACGGGGGACTGAAATCCGACCTCATCTTTCTCCTTTGATCGCCATTGTATTAGACTGTGCACGAGAACCGTATCTACAGCCTCAAGATCACCTGTGGGCAATCATACCCTGACGTCCGACCCGACGTGCAATTCATCTCTCGCGTCAACTTGCCGTTCGTCAACCAGCTGAACGGGAAAGTCGATCACACCAAACTACCTGTGCTTGACAAATGGTCAAGGAATCTCAGTATAGAGAACATACTCGTTGAGATACGGAAGTGAGTCATTTGTTCGCCGCCTTCGTCATTCCAGATCTGATCTACTCCGAATCCTGCAGGGAGATGGCATCATTCAATAACAGAAAGTTGCCTCAACCCCCAGAGGGCACAACTTTCTAGAACAATCGGACATCAAAGTGCCCCGAGAATCCGTTGGATTGAAATAGTGTACACAAGAGACTCATGCTGTGTAGTATTCCCCCCGCCATCTGATCTTTCAACGAACCAAATGTGTTTTCATAGTACATCCCAGCATCATCAATAGCAATCATTCATTCAATCATAGTGTTGTCGGACTTTCCATCTCCATTGATCTTGCGCGGAGCTACCTATCATTGGTATATTTGAGACAGAGACCCAGGTCCGACAAGACGAATGTATTTGGCTATCGAGCGATGGGGACTCAGGTTTGCTCATGTCATGACTCATGCAGAACTGCCTTTGAGCCCCGCCACAAGAACTTTCTGCTATATTCGTCGAAATCCGGATTAAGCTTTGGCGGCTTTCTAGGTCTAAACTTCGAGAATATCTCCTTGGTTCACGGATTATGACATTCTCTGACTTACGACACACTCATGTGAGTTTGAACTCGGTAGACCAATGATACCTTCCGGTTTAGAAGACCTTCGAACTACCTTCCGCCTCGAGTGGCAAAGCCCTGCAATACATCGGTATAAATACATGGTATGGTATGATTGTTCGGATATCTGAAAATACAAACGTAGAGAGGTGGTATAGATACAAGAATTGAATGGCATAACTTGGGCATAACGTTCATAATCAAGCCGTAGTCGCAGCAGGAGCAGCAGCAGCAGTACTCTAAGCTGTCAGTTCGTCCGGCACCGTTATCGTGAGTGTTACCTCTACCTCAGCTTCAGGCTTCAGCCGCCCAACAACCACAGCAGGGACGTCCTTATGCGTATACACCCTCAATCCAACATACACCGAATTGGGATCGTCGTGCGGGATGGTCACTCTGCCCTTCTCAGCAGGCTTCGCCTCCGCAACATCTCCATAATTGCTTCGCCGAGGGTTCGCACTCCTCTGTCTATCATTGAAACTGTCGGCGGGAGTGACTGTGCCGCTAGGGGCGGTTGGCTCCGCAGGGATGTCAAGCTTGCTGGGAAGTTCGATGTGGACGGGCTTCTCGAGCGCGGGTACGCTGGGCTTCTCGGATTTCGTGATTTTTGCCTTCTTGTTCACCACTACAGTTTCAACCATTTTAGTTGTCGTCGTGGTGGTTGTGGTGACGGTTACGTCTTCGTTCGTTTCCTCAACTGTCATTGTGGCGGATTCGTCGGCTGCCTTCTTCTTCTTCTCGAATTCGTCCAGATCGCGTTGGATCAAGGTCTCCAGAAAGACGGGCAGGAATTCCTTCTTATCTCTGTTTATGGTGATAGGTCAGAGACGTTCCGGGTCAGATAATTGCGCGTATACTTACTCAGTTTTGAAATCTGGGGATGGTATCATGCACGATCAACGATTGCCATAAATCAAAATTGAGAAAAACTGACTCGTTGCTACTGACTGGCTTTTGGCTCGCTCAGTCATGATTCTCGAGAGCTTCCTCAGTTGCCACTCCTCCACGGTAAGGTTGTCCTAAGACGATTGTCAGAATTTCCCAGGCAACATAAAATGCCAGCTCACCACATTACGATCCATAGTACGATCCAGTCGTACCTAAAATCAACAACCATGAGAAACCCAACGTCAACCAAGAAGATGCCGACGCACATAAACAATGTAAGTTCCCGCTTCCAGCTCGATCTCCAAATGGACACTACGAAGGTAAAAATCGGAATGAGCCGAATCTGCGATGGGTTCTTTCTGGCCCTCCTTGACAAGAGTGAAATCCATTGTCCAGGAGGCGCGTCCTGCTACGTCTCTGTAATACCGCGAATCAAGCTGGGATAGAACGATCACCGCCGGCGTAGGACCGGAGACTGTGAAAGTGACTGAAGGTGGATTGTGTTAGAATCATCTGCTTAAAGTGCAAATAGGTGGACGTACATGATACATCGCCGTACGACCATGCCGTTGGGAGAGGCCGGACAGGCACATGAAGCCATTGTGAGGACATTATCCAGGTTGAGTCGAACAGAATTGTCCTGTCAATCTGCGCAAAGCATTCTAGCCAGTCCGAATCTAGAAATGCGAGGTTGGACCCATCAAGCATAAAAGTAAGACTGGCGTACATTCCATCACGAACTGACCATCGTCTCCGAACTGATGGCCCAATTCAGACAGGACCTCCAACCATTCCTGCGTCCACTCTTTCGATCCGTCGGACCACCGACCCGTCCATTCAGACTTGCCCCATGGATTCCGCACGACCACGAATCGTTTTCCCTTGCACGAAACCGCACGGAGAACAGAGTAGGCGTGGTTGCCAACCAAACCTTGCACTTTTACTCCTGTGACTCCACTGCGCGTGCTGTCGAGATTGTTGAACGAACAACCGAAGAGGCGGTCCTTGTTTGCCCGGCCGAGTTCGTCATCCCAGAAGCGACCTATGTCTAGGATATCCTGATACATGGCTTCAGCTACATTTGAGTATGGGAAGGGTAGGGGAATCACATACCTTGCTTTGTAGAACCGTTGACACCCCTCTGATAAGTTTTGAGTTATTTGGGCACTAACGGACAAACGATCAGCTCACCCGGTGAGGTCTTCAATCGCATCACACTCTTGCCCTCCAAGCAGGTGTGAATAGTTACCATGCAATTTCGCGTACGCCTTCTCGATGAGCGGCACCCAAGTTTCGCCTGCCGTTCCCGATTTGGCAAAATAGAGCGACTTGCCTCCCTTCCGAGCGGACTTGTTATAAATGTCCTTGTCGTAATGATAGAGTTCCTGTTCGCTGGACTTTAACTCCTCATATTTCGGAACACGAGTGTACAACATGCTGCGACAACGAGGTTCGGGTTCAATATGCCACTTTGGAGTAGATGGTAATACGCACTCGTCAATGACCACGGTGACCCATGCGTTGTCTCGGAAAAAGATGAATCCGTACACCCCGACTTTCTCATCGCGCTGCAAAACATATATAACCTGAACATTTGCGGTCAAGGCGAAGTTGAGCGGTCGAAACTTACGGCAACGCAAAACTTATGGACCAAGCCAGGTGCAGTCGATACAGTCGCAAGGGCGGAAAGGAACCAACAGTTTCCGAGAGCTCCTTGGATGATGTCGTTCGAATTAGCAGCCCCGTTGACAAAGAACCGGGGTTCATCGAAAATCTGGGTCACGCGATGGACGTCTGCCGGCGAGAGGTTCTCCCCACTTTGCGTAACCAGCCCATACAGGCATCTTTCCCTGTCATTCTCGAGATCGAACTCGATGTCTCTATGATTCATGTCATGAGAGATCGCGCATGGGGCTGAACTATTTCTCGACGCCACTCACCGGAACTTGCGGTTCTTCGCTTTGTGGTCTTTCGCGATGCGCGCTACCTTCGCTTCGCATTCTTCGATGGCCTTTTCGAGCTCTTTGGTGACGAGCAGTCCGGCTTGTTGTTGCACGAACGACACAGTCGTCGGCTCGGTCTTTGTTGTCGTAGTCGTCTCGACATTAATGGTCGTCATGGCAGGAAGTGCAAGAGAAAACAACGATGATGATGATGAAGGAAACTTTGTGGGTATTCCGTGACAGTCGCCGAACTTTATACCAGAAGAATTGCCGATCTGCCATGTGGGATCTTGGGCGCTTCCTTGTTGAACCCCACTACTCTGACTTAATCAAGCTGGTTGCTGCGAGTACCCATTAATAGCCGTCATGGGGGCAGAACGTTTTCTGCAGGGATGGGAAAAACATGTGGGCTATGCGTGCACTTCTTGAAAAGAGTTGATGGAGGAAGATGTTGACCGCGGCGACAGGACTGTGCGTTATCCAAGTGAGCGTTTAACATTCGAACGAGGGAGTTACGAGGGAGTTACCCATTCCGATTTGGAACGTTTGAAGGGTGCTTTCAACATTCAAATTTGTGGCGAATTGACAGTTAAAACTTGTGCGAACTGTGTATGTATGGCCACATATCTGATCTTGATGTTGATCGATGGTTCACATCAATGCTGACCCTGAGATACTCTAGATAAGATTGGGGATCATCAGAAACTCTATGCTATGCAGAAAGTCTAACGTCAAACGAGATCCTTGCATGTACACAGCTTTGAAGGGTTGCTTACGAGCAGGAAGGCAAGAAAATTGATGCTGAGCTGGATGGAACGTCCTTGTAACAACCCTGACTGGAATCGGAAGTAATGAGGACCCCTACCTCGAAGCAGCGTGCAGAGAGTAAACGAACAGAACGGCAGTTCAACGAACACGGGCCTGCGCAGTCAAAGAACCTTTCGTTAATATACATGCTATGATATCCGAGTGCAGCACATCAACACCCCACTCACGTACACAAATGGGAAAGTCTTGAGAACCATTGTATATAACACAGCTGCCCTTGCGCAGATCCGACCACTTAAGCCGTTCGCTCTCAAAAGGAGTAACTTTAACACGTTTTGCCAAGAACTTACCCTTGAACCACCCCAACAACATCCTAAGTGAAGTTTAAATGAAACAGACGCTCATGCACGAACATGGCTCCACAACACGACAATAGTGCGCCTGTACGGTCAATCAACCCCTCCCGTTTTCTGGAAGGCTACGTTATCAGATCTTGAAACCTCTACAAATGACAAGTGATGCGAACATACTTAAGAAAATGGTGAGTCTCGGTTCCCAGGAGGCTCCGTGGAGCGGTCCCTTGAATCACAGCTGACCTCAAGCTGACCTGGGAGAGAGCGAGGAAAACCAGTGTCTGAGTCCCGCGGGGCCAGGCCCGGTAGGCCGAGCGCTGCTCAAGAGAGTTGTGCCTGGGGCGCGTGCGTGATACTGTTCAAGGTCCGCAAGTGATTGGGCATCCTGCGGCCGCGGTACTCTGTGCCCTGTCTGCCATCTTACCTCTCGGGAGTGTTGTGTTTACAGGTGAAATCGACTTTCGGGATTATGAAGATTTCGGGGAGCAGTGTTTCATGAAATAAATTCTTAAGTTATCCGATACCCTGCAAGGCTACGTAAAGTACCCACCTCAAATAGAAACAGACGCCCATATACGAATATAAACATGAGGCCCGCACGGTGATTCAACCCTCCGGTCTTCTGTAAGGCTATGATATCACATTGTGAACCAGTCCAGATGATGTGAAACAAGAACATACCAAATCAGCGGGCCTCACAGTGATCCAGATAACTGACAGCTCTTGACAAGCAGCCGTACCCTGACGCACCTGGTTTCAAGAGGCGTCAGATCCACAGATTCACTGATGACAAAGCGGGACGGAAATTTCCGATGGACGGCATGTCCGCGGCATGGGCATGTTTGGCTGGAGGCGGCTCTTCGGCTTACATCCTGATTATCATAGACCGTCAGTGCAAATGCAACACAATGCAACACAATGGCCTCTAGTACAAGTCAGAATTGGGAAATGGATCTGTAGAGCAAAATAACCAAGTGGCAAAGTAGCCTTCAATAAATCAGCAGATTGTTACACTGGCAGTGGTTTCTCAGAGATAACAGATTTGAGAGGAGAATACATAGTGATTCAAACAGTTGGGTTGCAAGGTGATGTGCTACAACACAAGGAAACTTGCAAGAAACATTGAAGAAACTTACAGTCATTCACCGGTCAATGAGGCACCCAAATAAAGAACGGCCTTGGTAAACCTAAAAATCAGGAAAATGAATGTTTCTACCTGACCAATATACAGCCATGGACCTTGTAGTATGCAATATCCATTTAAAATACCAGATCTTAATTGTTGAGTAGTTCATCCTGTGTTATCAGTGCCAATAGCCAGGATCAGTGCCAAACCAGTCAATGAGGCATTGTCATGTTTGCCTAAGAGTCTGTTCGGTAACCATAAGCTGGTTCTGGTATAGAGTATTGATGGCAGCTCGGATTACTCCGACGGTCCAAATTGAATCGTCAATCGTCACACTTGATTAGATATGAGTCCATGCTGCAGAAAATGCGTCAACGGCGTGTTCGACAGTATTTAAGCTCTGAAAATGCTGGTCGCCTCCTTTTTTTTACCGCCAATCAAGCACTTTATTGAGCATCCCACACCGTCTGGTGCCTCTTGGGTCCTTGTGGAGGAAACTGCCTTCGTTAAATTCCTTTATGACCACTTGTCAGAAGCTGGAGATGGCGCCTCCTTCAAGGGACCCACGTACCAGAAGGCCCTTGCTCACATTGCTCCTCTGCATGAGCGCGGTGACGTCAAAGACGTCAAGTCTCTTCAGAATAGGTGGAATGCAGTGAGTTACTTCTATTCCCTTTTGTGATTATATCTCTCACCAGACTCGGACGTATCATAGTTGAAAAAGACTTATCGGATAGTTCTCAACATTCAGGCTGTCTCTGGATGGGTTTGGGAAAGCGGCAAAGGTGCCAACATCAACGCCCATTTGGCATCCTCTTGGGATGACTATGTTAGGAAGCATCCAAAAGCAAAGCCGTTCCGGAACAAGGGATGGGGCACTTTGAGACCGTTGCTCTTATCATGCCCTCCACTGCGTCTGGTACCCATGTTTTTTTTCAGATGCAGGACAGCGCTCCTCAGGCAAGCGAGGACAATGAAGACGACGACAGTCAGCTAATTCCTTGGGAGACATCTCCAGCTCCTCAGGCTGCTGCTCCCCCGAGTCTTGATTCAGACAATAAGGAGGTATGTAATAATTGTTGTCATGTCTATGCTATCTTCATCTATGTTTAGACCCCCCCTCAACATATGTCTGCTCCTCAAAAACGTGCCTGGGAGCCTGCCACTCCCACTCGGCCTTCAACCAAGCGTGTCCGTGGTTCAAAAAATGCGACAGCTTTGGAAAGCCTCTCCTGCTTGTTTTCGGAGTTTGGTACCACAATTGCAAAGGCATTCAATGGGCCGCCATCCTCTCAGATTGACCCTACACCTGTTTGCCGTACCACTGCCATCAAGTCTTTGGTTGAACTCAAGAAGGGCTGGCTCAGCAAGGATGATCTAGTCACACTCATTGATTTTCTCCGAGCTGATGCCACTGCAGCTGATACTTATATTACTCTTATCAAGTCTGATAATGTTTGCCATGCTTGGGTTTGTACTCAGCTTCGTAAACTGAATGCCCTATTTCTGTTGTAAAAACTGTGTTACCAGTCTACTTTCAATATCTTTGCTCATTACGCACTTCCTGTCCCTTTATACTACATTCATTTAGAACTTACTGCCCCCTACTATGTAGCACTCTTTGATAATCATCCCACATTGCCTGTGCAATAATATCTTGTTTAGTTGTTGCTCTGTCTTTTTCTGCCCGAGTGACGGCCCCATCTGCCAATACTCCAAACTCGTTATCCTGAGGCTGTCCCGGATTTGGGTCCAGATTGCCTTCACTATTCTCCAAATACTCATCAATGTTGTTGGGGTCATGATCCATGATACAGTTATGAGTTGCAGCAAGCGGTGGTGGTACTTTTGCTTGAACTTCCATCAAAAATTGTGGAGGTCGCGTCAGGATTCCCCAACGTTTCTTCATAACGCCAAAAATGTGCTCGACCACATTCCGTGCGGAAGCATGTCGTAAATTGAAAAGTTCTTCATGATTCTGTGGCCTATAACTCATTCAGTAACTTGAATTTATGATAATATTAATCTTACTGTACGTTGGCACGTCCCCACTCAGCAAGATGGTAATGAACGCCACGATATGGAACCAGCAATGAATCGCATATTCCAAATCCAGCATCGGCAAGGTAGAACTTTCCGGGAGGGATTACAAGGTCAACAAGGTGAGAGTGGGCATACATAGTCGCATCAGCAGTAGAACCACCCCATCCGCTGATAAAATAGACAAATTTCATGGCAAATGAATAGCAGGCAAGGCAGTTTTGAGATACACCACCTTTCCGGTTTCTTGCTGCATGCCGATCAGTTGCGGACGGACAGCAATTGATGTGGGTTCCATCCATTGCTCCGTTTGCCTTGTCAAAGAACGGACTAAACCAAGTCTGCTCGCGAATGAATTCTGGGACTGGATCGTTGGCACCAGGAAGGCAAACATATTTTTGATAGAACAGTCCAGAAGATAGCGCATCAAGGATCTGTTTGAAGTATCTGTGATAACTGGTTAGATAAAGACAAAAAACAATGATCTTCTTACTTAGAAATGGTCTCATTTGACCGTTGGAACCTCTCACCAACATGCCTTACTGAAAGGCCGGTAACACACATGTACAGAAAAATTGCAACCTGCTCCTTGAGATCAATGTGCCTAGAGTCATTGAGCCCAGATAGATTCCGTAATTCTTCAACCAGTATTAGGAATATGTGGACGCGCACACCGAGCTCTGTACATATGCGGTTGGGATGACCATGGATCAATTCCTCTACCCACTGTGCACCTGTTAGCTGAGAGGTATGGTAATCTTGTTTCCAATACAGGGGAGCTGCATAAAGTTGAGTTAAGAAGGCAAAGACTTGAACAGCATACACCGCAGCTAGTATTAAGTGTTTTTGCCGTGCATCTGGCCCGCGATGAGGCATGATGAGAGCAAAGATCAAACAAGATCAACGAAGGCCATTGACGGATTAGGATGCGTGACACGCTTGCTCAATTTGGACCGTCGGAGTAATACGAGCTGCCATCAATACTCCATACCAGAACCAGCTTATGGTTACCGAACAGACTCTAATAGAAATATGTTGGGCTTAGTCACCATCACCGCTATCACTGTCCTTGTCCTCATCCATTCCTTCATCCTTCCCTCCTCAAAATCGGCCATAAGTTTATCTTTCTATTTTCTTGCACCTTAAACTGGTCTAATTCCGTATGGTTCACCATGGCTTTTATCGAGGACATGATAAATAGCCCCTGTATATTGTTATGAGTTCCAGAAATGGATCTTGTGACATGATGTGAGCCTCTTCATTTGCACATCCATTTCATGCACGGATTACATCCTTTCCGTCATTATTGGTTCACTCAAGCATTATACAAACATTCAGACTGCTACTTGATATTATACTATGCTGGGTACAAAAATTGGCCTTTATGTAAGTTTTAGACAAGAGATTACACCTATCTAAATTCACATTTGCGCGGAATTGATACTTATTCCTCATCAAGAAGACATCGGTACATCTGAGAGCTTAGAAAATAGTTACTGTATACTCAAATACAAAACAAAAAGAATTATGATAATTGGTTCAAAATTGAGCCCAGAAATGTGTTTTGACTCATTGAGTGGTGTGACTTATTGACTGGTGAATGACTGTACTAATGAAAAACAGCATAATGAATTCTTGGTACTGGACATTATACACAATACTGACATTCAAATAAGAGTACATCAATGTCAAAGGCATTTCACATACAACTTCAACCTTTGGAGATAAGATAGTTGAGCTACACTGCACTGAAATGCCAACCCTGCCAAGCCATCTTGCTTGAGTCTTGTTGTTTCCGCCTTGGTGATGCGGGCTTCCCAATTTGGGTGTGGGTAGTACCCACCCCCCATGGGAACAACGGCCGCAATTTGTGGATCTGACGCCTCTTGCCTGGTTTGGTTTCCAAAGCGCAGCAGGCAAAGGTTGGGCAAAGGGTGACCCAGCGTGATCACTGGCAGCCTCAAAACTGTCTGGTGACACATCAACAGAACCCTCAGGCGGCCGAAGCACCTGAAACAAATAGTGTTGTCTCAACCAAGGGGGTTCTAGTAAAAAAAAATCTTACCTGGGGTTGTTTGTTTTCCCTCAGCCATTCTGGCTGGACTAACCGTACTACATCATAATCAGGAATGTATCTAAAAAAGGAAATATGACATCACTGTCGGCTGTGTTTCCCTCCTCTGCCTTCCCCAGACGCCTCACAAGCCTCGCAAGCCAATTTTGTGGCTTTATCTCCAGCTTCATGCAATCTAGATGATACTGAACAATAAAGTTAGTCAATTTAGGCTGTAGGTTATGATGAGAAGAGGTAAGTTACCCATTGGGTTTCACATCCTATCTCTTTGCATTTAATGATTGTATCTGATGGGCACAGTGAAGGATTGACCACTTCTCTACAAAAGCTTTTGTTCAAAGTGTTGGTTAGATGCTTCCTTTGGATCCGCTTTTGTTTTGGCCGGCCAGTGTCATCAAGCATGACCGCGTCATTTTCCATTGAGGGCGGATATCTTTGTTTGTTGACAACACCTGTCATTGATGAGGCTAATGCAGGGCCTATTTGTTTGGTAAGGTCCTCTGGGGTTCAAATATTTTCATTTCCCTGCATGATCTTGTCAGTTCATATCCCCCATATATCTTAATAAAACTCACGCTGTCAATGGTTGACGCTTCTCTGTCAACAGATATCACCACACCCTTGGAGTTTTGCCTACCACAAACAATCTCACTCCCAAGTTGCCAGCGGAATTAACTGTTTCTACAAAATCTCCACCAATTTCATTGTTAACGGAGGCGTTCCCATTATTGGGCTGCAACCAATGTGTGCAACGGTTTTGTACTTTGGCATTCTTAGAGCCCTTGTCCTCAGAGTCATTAGAATCTTTGCTATCTGACTTGGATTCCAACCTTTGAGAAGAGTCGCCCTCTTGCAAAACTGGCACCTTGTTGCTAGAATTATTCACAAGTAAGTTCATTCAACATTGAAGGTGTTGTAAAATAACAATCAATGAAATACCTTGAAGGAATTTGTGCGCCGTGGTCCTCTGAGATACACAGCGGCTGGAGTTTTGATTTCTTGGTGCATTTTACCATTACTTTTGTGCAATCTGCCCAAATCCGCTTTATTTCCCTGATCTCAAAGTTTGTGAGGCTCCAGATGTGGTTGTATTTTGAAAAAGGTGCTGTTGGGTGTTTCTCTTGGAAATGTATCTTGAAAGAATATCTCCAGATGGCCGGATCCGACTTGGAGCAGAGAGGGCATTGAATTGGCACATTAGAGCAAGGTGAAGAAGTGGTTGACTCCAATGCTACAACTGTAAGAATATTTCTTCACCTTCATGAGGCATCCTTTTGATGCAGCTTGGTTGATTGTTAGACTTGCCTTGGCACCTTTTCCCTTCTTCAAGAAGAACTGGCATAACGGGTTGGGCGGAGACATAACCCCGCAAAGAGGCGTTGACATGTCAATCCCGGGATCGTGTAGAATATGCGCACCGGCATGCTTGAGGATGTGCTGTCCTTGCAAAAGGTTAAGGGTGACAGTAGGTGAGCACTGCGGACAGTCCAACGTACCAACACCCGTGCTAATTCCTTGTTGTTGCTACATAGGAAGCATGCACTACCTGCTCAATATTTTTTTGTCAGTGGTACGCCAATTTGCTAAAGCAAAGAGGCACGGAATACTCACCAGATACCTCACAATAGGGGTATTCTATAGTTGGTGAAAACTTGGGGACATTCTTGACATTTGAGGCTAAAAGTTGTTGGAAGACACTTGCCACTAAGGCCACAAGAACTGTACTTTGGAATAGGTACCAAGGGAAGTTGGTCTCAACCTCGGAAGAAGTGGGATTGATTGGTTGGATGAGTTGTCCTGGTACGGTGAATGATTTTTCATCAAGCAAACAGTAAGTTTGCCAATTGTGAATATTTGCTGGGTGGTCATCTTGAGCTGCAGGTCATAATCCAAGTATTTGATATGATACGGTGACTGTCTGTTCTGACAACATATCCATATTAAGATAAGGAACTGATTTGCCATCAATTTTCAAGGCATTTGTTTCTCCTATGCATAGCCAAAGCATGTTTTTGGAAGAGAGGACAATGGGGTCCAAGACAATGAGAACCTTGGAATCATCTTTTGGAGATGGAAGGGCTACTAGCAAGTTTGAGCTGACAGTTTTATTTTGGACATGTTGTTCAATCTCCTGGACACGGTGTAAGCAATCTGTCAAGATGACATGTTTTCTGTATTTTTTTGAAATCTGACAGTGCACACACTTTTGATTTAAGCTTTCCGATGATGAGCACCTCACTTTGAAAAACTTGGCGCTCAGGCCCATGAATGTCCTTGTCAGGTAATACAAGCTCTCCAAGTGCATCTTCAGCCCCAACTTGTGTTTGAGTTTTGTCCATGTCTGAATTGGGCTCAAAACAGGGAGACACAGTCCTTGTAGATGATGGAAATTTGAGACTTTTGTTGATATTGTCCTCAGCAAGTGGGACATTGAAGAGTAGTGTGCCAAATGGGGCAAGGATGTCAACAGAGATGTGCTCCTCAAGTCCCTAGAGAACTAGCTTTATTGTTTGGCAATCTTTCTCTACAAGGCAACATCCACAATTCCACAAAGTTTGCAGTGAGACATCCTTGACCCTCTCCACAATGCAGGTCTTATATGGTCTGCACTCTTTGGAATTTCTGTTGAGTCATACAAAAGAGCAGGTAACTTGAGGCGGTCTGGTGCTCGATCCCACTGAGGAAATTAGCTAAAATGTTTGATACCTCTGTAGTGCCGGAAAGACAAGAAACAAGTTGCAAAGTATCCAAGTTGGCATCATTACCAACCATGGCCCAAAGAATACCAAATAACTCTTCAAGTTGATCAGTACCCAGAAGGATTATCCAGAACTCTCCATTTGGATTGTTGACCTTGGCTTTTGCAACACAGAATAGGACATTCTTGATCATGATCATGACATCAATATAAAGGTTTGTTGGCAGGAAATCCTTTCTAGCAACCTTGTAAAGTGCGAGTGCTAAATGAGCCGCAGCACTCACGCAGGTCGGTTTGCATGCAAATCCCATTTGCGATGAATAACTGTAGGTGTATGTTGGTGAGTATTATACCTACATCTACTCCTACACTCTTTACTTACTAGTACCTGTAGTTCATTCCTTTCACAGGTACTACAATATCATTTAGTTTGTCTTATTGTTGATACTGAGTTCATTCCTTTCACAGTCACTATGTGCCTCTCAGATCCAGATCAACAATATGTTGTCCTTTGACGCAGTGAGAAACAAACAAAGACATACAATTGTCTGACTACGGGAGACTATGTTTCAACACGACCCGCCGCGCCTTCTTCTTGACCGTCAACTTCCCCAAGAATGAACAAGCGTCGGCCCAGTAGCGCCCTTCCACTTGAGATGAAAAGTCAAAGGCAGCGCGTTTCCGCACTCACTTTTGTTGGTTCTTGCGGGTATCACAATGTGCAGGCTATAATTTAGAACCATAAATGACCATTTTCTGACTAATTGTTGCATAATTTGCATATAATTGGACCAATTACTTTGACACGTGATTGGAACCTCGGAAAGTTGCAGTTCTAGATGACTGACGAGTTTAGGAGTCGGTCAAAAATAGAACTAGGGCTTAGTAAGTTTGATTAGTCAGGGAAAAATCGAGCGACTTCACGGCTTGAGAGTAAAAGTGAATCGAGCATGTGAAGGTCAGCTTGAATTTTTCTCTTTCGTACTGTCACCAGTACTTCATAGAAAATTTTTCAGCTTTCGAGATTTGAATCTATCATCTCATTCTCTCTCAAATTCGTTCATCTATCGCTCAATACAATCGACAATGACTAGAATGGATATTCCTGCCGGCACTATCGGGAATACGGTGCCTGTAGAACTTCAGAACTTTGATCCCATCACGTCTTCAGACACTACTTTGGGTCAAACATCAAATTCATCGACAGATCTACCTGTTGTTCCTCCAGAACCACCAATCGATGCCAAAGTAGAAGCAGACAAGGTTAGAACGCGGAACGCTGAGCGTCGGGCGTTGCAAGATGCAGGTGTGACAGACATATCAGACAATGAAGAGGAAACTGGTCCCATGGGCGGACAACAGCCAGCAGTCCAAGTTGTTCCCGAAGACCATCATACTGCGTTCCTGGCGGCGTGGTCCCTAATGACCAACGATCAAAGAAACAAGGTCTTCGATGTCATCGGCCCAAAGGCGGTTCCCAAACCGTCAGCGGTCAAACCGAAATCAACGGCGAGTGACCTTATTTTCCTAGAAGAAAGGGAACTCCTCCCGGTAACGACAGTCGGCGCTCACAAATTTGGTATTTGTCCTGAAATTCGGAAGTTGGCGGCGGCTGGGCTTCATGTTCCAATTTCGTTGTTCTTAGCAAGATCAATGCGAGATATATTTTTGAAGTCAATCCCGAAGGAGCAACACATTATAGGAAATACCAAGACCTATCTCATTAAGGTCAACAATTTCCCAGACGACAATTCTATGGACCCGACAGACTGCTTTGTCGGGGGTTTTCCTCAGATGGAAAAACCATTACCAATTTTTATCTGGTCAGGAAGATCTCCGACAGAACTTCTCAGTGATTTGCAGATTCGATATCAAACAGCGTCGTCAATATGCTGCTCAGCCGACGTCATTCAATGAAGATATCTATTATCGTCGCTTCTCCGAAGTCAAAAATTTGGTGATGAAAGAGGAAAATGACGATTGGAAGCGGCGGGTCGAGTCGGGCGTGACACGGACTGTTTGGGAGCGAACCCAAACTGACCCTTATCCATCTTTGGGCGGCGATTCTTTCAGATCTCAGCCCTTTCAGAGAGGCAGTGGGGAGAGGTCCGGACTTCCCATTTGCCTTATCTGTGCTCGTCTCGGACACAAGTTTACTGAGTGTACACAAAAGTCCACCGAAAGTGGGAAAACACTGGTCTGCCAGTGCCTCATCAAGAAATTGGTCAGTGCCTCTTCTTCCGCGCCAATCTGCATCTCCTGGAACTTGGGAGAGAATGCCCGATGCCAGTCTCAACACCCGGAGATGCATAAGTGCTCTTTTGCGGCGCTAAATCCCATTACGCTTGCTCCTGCGTGTGCCTCTGATCTGATCCTCTTATCACCTTCATCGACCTTGTCTTCCCGCGGCATTCCTCATTAATAAAATCATATCACCATATGAACCAGCGGCTTTCCAATTGTTTATAGATCAATTTCCAGTTCTGGGGTCTCGCTACCCTTTTATCATCAACAAATTAATCCATGGGTTCCGCTTAGGCGATCTCTTACCGTTATCACAGTCCTTCACTCCACAAAATCACCCCTCAACTCTCGCACACGCGGAGATCATTAGAGATTACATCTCAACCAAATGTGAAAAAGGAAGGATGACAGGTCCTTTCTCACGGACTCAAATTGAACTCATTGTTGGCGGTCCGTTTTGGTCTTCTCCCATCAAGATTATTCCGACCGTTGATGGCAACGGTGTGGTAATCAAAAATCGGATGACCATGAATCTCTCGTTCAAAGATTGTGATGGCATCTCCGTCAACAATATGATTGATGCAGATGACACCCCTACAAAATGGGGTACCACTGCGGATATTGAAAATATTGTGAGTGACAGTTTTATTGTTTAACCCGTAACCCGTCTCCCGTCCACTATATTCAACTGTACCCCCTCTCCTTTCATTTAACAAGTCCCACGTCACATGTCTTTCTTCCCTGCCAAGCATATATATCTGATGCTGACGGGTTATTGTCCCGTAGATCGCATCTGCAGTTGTGGGTACCCAAGCGGCCACACTGGATGTACACGCTGCATTCAGAACTGTTCCGGTATGGCCGGCTCACAAAAAATATATTATTGTGAGTTTCAACAACCATTTCTGGTTAGATCATGTGCATCCATTTGGTTGTACTTCATCGGGAGGAAATCACGGAGAGATCACCGATTTTACGGTAGACGCGCTTGAAGTCCAAGGCGTTGGACCGGTAAAGAAATGGGTGGATGATTTTGTAATCTTTTGTTCTCCACAAGCGGAAATTACTCAGTCAGATTTGGGGTCTACCCTGACATTTCATTATGATTTGCGTGACGTGAAGTCCCGCATTGAGTCATTGGGTGTTCCCTGGCATCCCACAAAGGGACAAGATTTTCACTCCGAATTTCTATATGTTGGTTTCCATTGGAACATCGCTCTATCCAAAGTGTCATTAACTGATGAGAAGCGTTTAAAGTTCAAAGCTAGGGTCGACAAATTCCTACGTCATTACTGTGATCCAGATAGGAAAGAAGGCGCTCCTTTGGATGATGTCCTAACCCTGGCGGGATCACTCTCTCACATTACGTTCGTCTATCCTTGGGGCCGGTCTTTCCTGCCGAATATCTACAAGTTCTCTACGGACTTTCCTTCGAAGTTTCATACAAGGTTACCATCGTGATCGATGACATCGGATCTCAAATGGTGGTCTCGCATGTTAGATGTTACCTCTTGGCGTCAATCGTTGCGAGCAAAGGGTCCAGTCGTTGATTTGGGCATTTGGGTGGATGCTTCGACTTCATGGGGAATAGGATTGATATGGCGAGGGGGGACCTCATGGGACGCTTGGAAATTACTCCCTGGATGGAAAGGCCCATCAAGGGATATCGGGTGGTTAGAGAGCATAGCGATTGAATTTGCTGTTTACACCCTCATTGCGGAGGGTGTTTCCCGCTCGCATATCCTCATTTGGAGCAATAACATTGGCGTTATTGGAGCTTGGCAGAAGGGTTGTGGCCGAAACTTTGAAGTCAACCTTTTGATTCGTCAAGCCAAACTCATTGCCCACGAATATGGCATATCTCTTTCATTTATTTACGTCGAATCGGCTATCAATCTGGCAGATCCTATCTCTCGCGGCAAGTTAGGGCAGTCAGAAGACCGAATTCGGACAAACTTCACTATCCCCATGGAACTGCGACCGTTTGTGTCGCATGTCTGAGGAAGGTTTACGACAAGCGTTAACAGGTGTTGACGTGTCTCTAGAAGCGAACCAGTTCTTTGCCCGGTTTGCTCCCCAGGTAACAACAGGTCAGCCGCACCCTTCGACAAGACGAACGAAAAAGGCTCGCAAGCTGAATATCAAGAACTCATACGTAATTTCCACATTTTGGCCTCATGTCTTAGCCTCCGAGAGGTTACGCGTGTGGTCTTCTCCCGCAACTAGCTCCTTTCACCATCTATTGGTCGAGGCTTTGCCCTCATCGGATGCACGGGCGTTATTAGAAGTTATGTTATTTTCATTAGATGAATCTACACGGTCCGTTTATGGCGCCGGTCTATTAAGATTCACTCAATATTGTGATTCTCGCGACATTTCTGAGTTTGATAGGATGCCGGCATCCGAGATTCTTTTGGCAGGCTTTGCAACGACGGTTATGGCTGCAGGGCGGGTCGCAAAATCTACACTCAAGAACTGGTTGGCAGGTTTACATTTCTGGCATACTGTAAATGGCCAGCCTTGGCACGGAGGCAGTATGTTACGTATGGTTAAAGTTTCTGTTGGGAAACTCGAACCAGATTCCTCTCGCCGTGTGAAGCGCCCGCCGGTAACAATCGCTCATATGCATGCGTTGAGGAAAGGTCTAGATTTATTGTCATCTCTAGATGGGGCGGTATGGGCGGCAGCCTGTGTGGCCTTTTGGTCGTGTTGCAGATTAGGTGAACTCCTGGTCACTTCTCAAAACATGTTTAATCCATCCAAAAACGTTACGCAAGATGCCAACATTTCCTTTCATGTGAATCCAGGGTGATCTCAATCAATATCATTCCATATTCCTTGGTCGAAGACGATGAGACAAATGGGGGCTGACATTGTTATTACCGACATAACGGATCCTTCCAATCCTTATTTGGCATTTCAACATCACTTGACGACGAATCGGGCCTTAGATCAATCAGTACCTCTTTTTGCCTACGCAACGAGAGAAGGTGGATTTCTTCCATTAACGAAATCTTGGTTTCTTCAAAGATGTGAAGATGTTTGGATCGCCGCCGGCCTTCCAAAGATGTCTGGTCATGCTTTTCGGATAGGAAGGGCTACAGAATTATTGTTGAGGGGGACGCCCCCAGATATTGTGTCAGTACAGGGCTGTTGGAAGTCTAAAGCTTTTTTGGAATATTGGAGACGCATTGAAGGAATTTTGCCTCTTTTCATTACGAATTCTTTCAATTCCGCATGGGCAGCGTTAGTTGTTGAAACTATGTCCTCGTTTAGGGATCATGTTTCTAGTAACTAGTAAAAGATTATTGAATATTGAACCGTGCTCTTGTTTTGGGTGAGCTGGTCGAAGTCAGCTGTTGTGAGCACTATAGCTCTTGTTGGGTTAGCTTGACTTCTCAAATCTTGAGATAAGCTTTTGAGCTAACTAAAAAGGCTTTCGCTCAAAATGTGACTCGACCGGAACATTACAAACGGACCGGTCTTTCCAAATTCAGAATTAGTCAACAAACGGACCGTTCTTTCCGAATTCAGAATGAACAAATGTGTTTCGATTATCTACTTCGTCTTTAATCTTTACTGATTGAATTTAAGACTAAAAGTTCGAACAATTACCAAGCTTGGCTTTCAATCGTTTCAACACGACCCGCCGCGCCTTCGTCTTGACCGTCAACTTCCCCAAGAATGAACAAGCGTCGGCCCAGTAGCCCCCTTCCACTTGAGATGAAAATACAAAAGCAGCGCGTTTCCGCGCTCACTTTTGTTGGTCCTTGCGGTCACGACCATAAATCTGTTGACCAGTCTATCATCAGTGCTTACCAGGATATCATCGACACCACTACCGGAAAGACCCTCATGGTCATGGTTCGTGTTACTTTACTGGCGTGCGACATGATAAGCCCAGAATTCCGTGTGGCCCAACCCACCGCTTGGGTGATGCGAGCTGCCTCACAACTGCTGCGTTGTGGAAGGCCATTGCGCGTGGTACCGCATGGCAATGCTGCGACGGCATGCCAGGAATTGACCAGCTGATTCCATTTGTGAGAGGCCGGCATGCCAAACTTGGTCGCGGCACCGTCAGTGCGATTGCTATACAGAATAAGGACAGAAAGACTGCGTTGAAAGTAAAACTGGGTGACAAATTCCCTGCCCGATTGTTTGCTGATGCGCCCGGTGGAACTCGGCAATCGTTTATCTTTCTCACGATGCAGTTGGGTGTTCAACTGTCTGCAGCCGCCGCAGCGAAAGCAACGAAAGCAGCGACTCCTATAACGCCTTCCAAAACTTCGGTCGGTGTACCACCTCGCATCCGCACTACAAGATCGGTCGAGGTTGACAATAGGCCTGGACGATACGACATCACCATCAATGGATGTTCACCCACTGTTTACCAGGTCATCAGAGAGGAGGATCGTTCACACTGGGCGCAGCTTTCGGCTGCTCGATCACTCAAGAGTGAACTTCCTCGTCAAACACCCCCGCATATGGAGTTACTGGTCCGCAGCAAACCGCTCTTTTGGAGTGGTGCGCCCTCGTTTGACTGGGCCGAGGACGCTGATGGTAAGGTGCATGTTAATGAAGAGCAAGAGGAGAAAATTGAGTTCGGCAAGGGAGAGGAAGAGGAAGATGACATATGAACAGTGCAACGAATTGTAGGATTGGCGTCGACGGTGAATGAGTCAGTATAAAATAACCACATTAGTAGTGACAGAACATCTTTGAAGTGAATGGCCACCACCGCGTCACTCTCACATCGTAGTAGACTCTGCACTGCCAATACATACTGTTTCTGAGAATGTAGAACACTAGGACAATCCACCTCTTCATCCATCGATGACAGAGAGAAAATAACCGCACCACTGCGCTCGGAATTATTATCTAGAAGTGGAGAGTAAACACGTCGCGTGCTTGCATTCCCCGGCCCGCTTTTGCCAATGACTTTCCCTACCACGACATTCTGAATTTCTCATCCTCGATCGCCTTCAAGTTCTTGTCGAATGCGCTTTCCAGTGACTGTGTGGCAGTGAAATGCTCTTGACCGCTTGAATCCTGGTGCAAACTGTCGTCTTGATGCACTCGCAGTTTTTAGATTCGTAGGACGGAAACCGCAGACGATGGACTGAACACACTTTTCAATGTCCTCCTTCCGTTACCACGATGTTGTCATTATCGAATCTCCAACTCCTTGGGCATCTTCTTCAGCTTTCCTTCTAACATTGTACTCAACCTATTACCTGGACCAAACACATTAGACCTTTATGCCCCCTAGTAGAGGCATCAGATTCCAAGAAGGGGTTCGTCTTTTGATACATTCCATGAGCAAAATTGTTCATCTTTTCTTCACAGAGTATCACGCCAACTCGATTAGCTTTATTTAACTTTCTCCCTTCGTTCTCCGTCCTTTGACCTTTGACTGCGTCTGACTCGCATGCTATCATCCCTATTCACTCGCTGAATGACTCTCCATGAGGGGGGAGAAAACACCTCCTGAGCTCTGTAAATCTCTCGTCAATTCAGATTCTCTGATGAGACATAATACTCATTCCCTCTTTTTTTGCAGCCATACATGTCTTTGAGGGAGATGCTCCTTGAACCTATACGCTAAAATCATTCCGACCGCTTTTGGATCTCAGTGAACGTCCTTCCATGACTGCGTGCCAGTGAAGGCCTGCAAGCTCGGAGCGTCTACGGCTTCTCGAGCTTGACAAGGTTATTCTTTCGCACCAGTCAGATTTCAATGAGCTCAAGTTTAGTTTGTTTTCCAGGATTGGACCTTTTCTCTGTGGTCAAATGGCGCGTTAGCCCACCATTCCTCTCCTCCGAGTGTCTGAAACCCATGTCCGGTCATTCCCCTGCACTAGTTGGAGATCATGCGATGATTCCAGAAGGTGTGGAAACACGGGTATTTGGAGATTGAAGCGAGATGATTGTGGAGAAGGCTGGACATGTGCATGAACATTGGGCTGGGACTACTTTGTTATGCGCGTCACGCAAGAAGACTGGAGATGAATATTGGGGGGACGGGACTACTTCGTTATGCACGAGCCGTTGTTTGGAGCTGATGGATCGGAAATTGAACATTGACAAGATGACCGCAGTGCAATCAAAGTCGGTGGAAAGCGATGCAACTTTCCTCAAAAGATCTGCTCCTGGTCGACCCATCTCATCGCTCGTTCATGCTAAATAACCCGCAACACCGCATACACCTCCATTGTCCGTACTTCCATTGTTTTCCTCCCAGCGACATCTACTGATATCAACTAGGTGAAGTTGTGGTCACTGCACTTTCGAGACTACTGAAGTCAAAGAAGTTCAATAGCATCTGCTCCACAGAGCGCCTACAGTTCCTCAAATAAACGCGTCGGATTCACCTTTTTGAGGTTAGTCTTTTTCGCCACTCGTTGGTCAAAAAGTTGATCTGGTTTCAACTCTTTGCATTTATCTTCGCAGATCGGATCACCCCATTTGCCTACGTTCCGTTCAACTGTCTGCCTCTAGCCTCCGAGCGTTAGCTGGAGATCATGCGATGATTGCAACCCGCCCTTGCCGTCTTCCAACCGCACCAGATAATTCATCCACATAAATCATTCTCAGACACTCGTGATCTATGGTAGCCTGATACAGCCTTGCAAACCCAAACCTCCAAAATCACAGAGTGGCGAAACGCGTCGTTATCTTGGTATTTGCTCAGTTGACGTCGTCACACGTGCCTCTCCCCGAGTCTCAGTCTCGAGGAACACAAGAGATAGAGATAGATCGTGTCTGATTGATATTGATAGAGTGCTAACTGATACTTGTACATTTAATCGTACAGGTAGAGCCGCGTGATAGTGATGAACATGAAACGAAAACGAGACCGGAGGAGAAGGGGTAAGTAAGAGGAAACGGAGAGAGAGAGAGAGAGAGAGAGAGAGAGAGAAAGAACGTGTGTGTGTGGGTGTGTGAGGAGGAGGGGTTGTATCTGATGTCTGCCTACTCGTATAGGACGCGTTGGAAAGAGTGAGGTTGGCACATCAAGAAGGAGCCGAAACAGAAACAGAAACAGAAACAGAACGAAACGAAACGAAACGAAACGGAAGGAACGGAATAAAAAACCTCAACGAGAGATAGAAGAAACACAAATCCGAGAACCCGGTCACCCCATAACACAACCACTCCCAGCTTACACAAACACAAAACCACCTCAACTCAGCTCAACCCACACCACACCTACCCATCCACATCCATCCCCACCCCCTTCTTCCCTCCCCCTCGCACCCCCTCCCCCTCCACCAGCACATCCATCTCCCTCTTCGGCGTCCCCCCCTCGACGCAATCCTCATCCCCCCAATCCCAATCGCCCCCGCGCCAGCGCCCGACCCCGGACTCCACATCCCCGCCTCCCGCTCGTACCCCGCGCCCCCGCCCGGCGTCCCCGGGACACTCGACGTCGAGCCCCAGGCGGTGCTGGAGGACGAGCTGGGGAGGAAGGGCGAGGAGGGGGCGTCGAGGTCGTGGTCGTGGTGGGAGGGGTCGAGGTCCATTTCGATGTCGGAGAATTGGGAGAGGGAGGAGTGGCTCCTGTGGTGGGTCCTGTGATTGGGTTGGTTGTTGTGGGTGGGGGCGTGGTTGGCGGGGTGAGGGAGGGCGGAGCGCCGTCTCGAGAACTCGGCTTCGTATTCGGAGGCAGCGACGGAGAAGGCGTCTTCGTCCCCTTCTTGTGCGCCGCGTTGGATGCCGACTGTGCGTAGTCTCCCGACCCAGCTATGGAAGGAAAGGAAAGGAAATGAACATTATCAACGCATGTCCAAAGAAAGATCCAAACGCAAGGAAACACGACGAAGGCAAGACGACACCAAGACCAAAACGCGCGCAACACAATCAAAACATGCGGCAAAGCGAAACGGAACGCAACGACAAAAAGAGGGAATACAAAGCAACGACCACCTCACACTCCGCCCCGTCCATACCCAAACTCACACGCCGGCTCACGATAAGGTCACACCCGCGCATCCAGGAATCTCAAATTCCCAAAAGCAAACGCAAGCCCGAAACAAAGCGAGAGCCCAAATCAAAGCATACCCCGAACACCACCACCACCACCACCACCACCGAAAAAAAGATCCCCACGTCACGACAGAAACGAGAGAAACGAAAGTAAAGCAAAAAATTGAAGAGAAAAACACGCACGCATCAGCCCTATCCAGACTATCCCCCACAACCCCCATCACCCCCCTCATCATATCCAAACTCTCCGTAGCGAGCGCCAATATCCGCTGAGCCGCCACCAGCGCCGTTCCATGCCCTTGCCCATGTCCCACCCCATGCGTGGTAACCAACTGATCCTCCGTGTGTCTCGCGAGATGGGAGTGGGAGTGGGAGTGACCGTTCAATGCCGCACGAGCGAGGCGCGGAGATGAGGAGGGAGAAGGCGCGCGTGAAGAAGGCCCAGACCGCATGCCTGCGGCAGCGTCGGCCGCGCCGGCCCCGCGTTCGCGCTGGGCTGCGCGTCGTTGGCCGGGCCTGCGGAGGGCGCCTGTACCCGTCCCAGCGGCGTTGACCACCTCCCTCTCCCTCCCCTCCCTTACGCCCTCCCTCTCCCCTCCTCCACCTCCCTCACCCGTCCCTCCCCCTCCCCCGACCCCGCCTAAACCCGACCCAGCACCCCCCCGATTCGCACTAGCCCACCGCCCCGGCAACCCCAGAATAAACCCCCTCACCCTCCTCCTCGCCGGCTCCGGCAGCGTTCCACCCGCGTACTTGCCGACTACGTCGACGACTTGGCGGATGGTGTGGATGATGTCTCGGCGGACGGCGGTCAGTTTTTTGAGGTGGGCTTCTGATATGGGACGCTGGGAGGAGGAGGGAAGGGGTTGGAGGGAGGCGGTGAAGTCGCGCAGGATTAGGATTTGGGCGTCGATGTGGGCTGTTGCGTACTAGATTCAGATGGTGGTTAGGTTAGTGTGTGTAAGTGTAAGCGGGACGGAGGATAGAAGGGGATGGGGAAGGGGAAGGGGAAGGGGAAGGGGAAGGGGAAGGGGAAGGGGAAGGGGAAGGGGAAGGGGAAGGGGAAGGGGAAGGGGAAGGGGAAGGGGAAGGGGAAGGGGAAGGGAAGGGGAAGGGGAAGGGGAAGGGGAAGGGGAAGGGGAAGGGGAAGGGGAAGGGAAGGGGAAGGGGAAGGGGAAGGGGAAGGGGAAGGGGAAGGGGAAGGGGAAGGGGAAGGGGAAGGGAAGGGGAAGGGGAAGGGGAAGGGGAAGGGGAAGGGGAAGGGGAAGGGGAAGGGGAAGGGGAAGGGGAAGGGGAAGGGGAAGGGGAAGGGGAAGGGGAAGGGGAAGGGGAAGGGGAAGGAGTGGAAGAGGGATGGAGGGGAAAGGAGCAAGGAACGGAAGGGAGTTCGGGAGCAAGGTAGGAATCAGAAAAAGCAAAACAACCACGCGACACGGTAGTATTCGTAGAGCCCAGGGGGAAGCACGCAGACATTCAAAATTCAAAAAGAGCACGCAGATATTCGAAGAAGCGCAACGAAAGAAAACAAAAGAACGAAAGGAAGAGAAACGAACCTGCAACCAAGTCAAACAATACTTCAACCTCCGCATACTCTCCTCGCTCAACGCAGCGCTCAACCCACCCGCCTCCAACAAAACAGCCTGCCACCGGCTCCTCGTCGCCACCTGGCTCTCATCTCTTCCGTCCCCATCTTGTCTTCCTCCTGCCCTTTCTTCCCGTCCTTGTCCTGAGAGTGATTGTGATTGTCCGCCTTGTTTATCGTCTCCTGTAGGGCGTCGGGTGCGGCCTTGTGCATTGGAGTACTTCGGGTCGGGGTCGGGGTGAGGGTGGGGGTAAGAGTCAAGATCGCCGTTCTGTGTGGGCGTGGATGAGCGGGAGTCCGGTGGGGGCGGTGGGGGGGCGCGGATGAATGGGCTCGTGGCTATCACCATCACACAAGGTCAACGTCAGCAAAAGAGGAGGGGTGTGTGGGTGTGTGTACCTTCTAGCCAACTAGGAACGCTCCTATCCCTATCCTCCTTCCTTCTCGTATTGCTCCTCGTATTGACCACTGGTTTGTCGTTCCTATCAGTGTATGATTCGCGGCGCATCTTGATGCCGGTGTACTCTTCCTCCCCTTCTTCTTCCTCCTCCTCCTCTTCTTCTTGTTCTGGCTCGTCGTCGAGTTGGAGGGCGGATTCGTTGAGGGGTTTGGTCTTTGTTCTGCCTCTATCTCGAGTTTGTTGAGATTGGGAATGGGATTGGGATGTAGAATGCGAGGGATCGGGGGAAGTGGTCATCCGCGCGGTAGCTGGGGATGTTGGACTCTCGCTCGTCGAGGGACGGCGGTATCTGTCGAGCTAAACATGATAACGCACATCAGTGAATGTCGGTAAGACGCAAGAATAACAGCCTTTAGAATCGCAGCCGGTGTCCAACACGATCGAGCACGGAAGCAGACCCCCAGCGCGCTCGCAAAAGCAAAGCAAAAGCAAAAGTCGAAGCAAGCACAAAGAAAGAACGTACCCTATCCAACTGCCTACACGCAAACTCGTCCAACCTATCCACATCGACCGGGAGCCGATTAATCACCGGCCTCGATATCGTCTTCACGCTCGACTCCACCATCTCCGCGCCATACTATCAATCCAATCAATCTTTCATTAATCACATGCTCACCCCTTGAATCATTGGGGAAGATGAAGAGGGACGAACCTTGACTACGCGGGAGGAGGCCTTGCCCTGCTCGTACACCCGCAGAGCAGAGTTGACGAAGGGGAAGTGGGACATGCGCGCCACGAACGCGGGGGAGCTGGGCGATGCGGCTGCGGCTGCGGGGTCGGAGGAGGAGGTGGATAAAGGCGGGACGTGCCGCGAACCTACCATCTCTCAGTCAATCGATGAACTAACACAAAGTGGATGGAACTGACTATCGCCCCGCGAGGCATTGCGCATGTCCCCCAGCGCCCGCACCGCGATGCGCACGCTCTCCTCCTGATCGTCCAGCGCACGCACAGCAGGCTTCGGGTCGTCCATCCCTCTATCTGTCTTATGTGGATGTGAAAGAAAGAAGAAATTGTCAAACTCTGGTGCTGTGTTCCCAAAAGCACATGCCCGAGAATGGGGGAGGCATGTGATACTATCCGTCTAATGGAAAATAAATAAACAACCGTCAATACCGTCAGCATTCATTACATACAGTTTTGCTTTAGACACCGAGTGGGGTCGTTGACGACGAGGCCTGCGAAGAAAGGTGTGTATGGGGAGGACCTATAGAGATACGGATATAGGGGGGGCACTATATTTATCTTTATCTTCTGTGTTCTTTATGACATTGCGTGGGCGATCAGGACACGAGACCACAGGCGATTCGACGGCCACAGACACAGACAATTTTATGGGTGAAGAGCCTAGGTCAGAACTACGGAAGTGTACTACAGACAGGAAGGGGAAGCCCAGTGTATGGAGCCAACGCGAGTGGACTGCGTACCCCGGTCCGTCCTATTGACTCCCTTTCAAACAAATAACTGACGTCTGACACTAAAAATACGCTCATAACTTGCTCGTGCCTGTATCATATCACATAGCACCTCAACGCACACCATCGTTGTCGTAGGCTCTCGTAGGCTTCAAGCCAACAGCAACGATGAAAGTTCTCAGCCGGGATCCCATCAAGTGACAAGTGACAAGTGAAAGGGTTACAGATGTTTTCCTTTTCCTCCATTTCGCAGGGGTTCGAGTTCTAACGATACGCATCATCATCATGGGTGTGCAACCTTGGATTGGACCTGGCGCTCTCGTGCGTTCGTTCGTTCAACGTCGTTTCTTTCTTGTCCGTTCGGACGACAGCGGATTTCTTTTGGTCTGGTCTGGTCTGTCTGGGATGGGATGCCTGCCTGGGTGATCGACCCCCAGAGCGCCTCCCTCCGCCTACTCACACACCACTCCCCGCGTGCGCACTTCACCCTCCAACGATTGGTGCTGCCCACTCTTACTCGCCGCACTCGCGCATCGTATCCTCTCCAGTACTCGAACCGGAGACTTTAGACTTCGGAGCATGCTCACCCTCGTCTCGCAGGATTTTGGCGATACGCATCGTCATCGTGAGTGCCCAACCTTGAACTTTGATCTCGGGACCTGTCTCGTGCGTTCGTGCATTTGTTGTTTCTGTTCGCTCGGTGGGAGTGTATTTGGTTTGGAGTTTGGAATAGGATGAGATGGGATGCCTGCCTGGGTAATCGAGATATCCTGAGCTTCCCCTCCGCCTACTCATGCACCACCTCCTCAAGTGCGCACTGCAGTCTTCAGCGGACGGTACTGCCCACTCGGACTCGGACTCGCGCATCGTATCGTGCCCTCTCCCCATGCCTCGAACCGGAGACTTCCGAGCATGCATACCCTCATCGCGCAGGATTTTGGCGATACGCATCGTGATCATCCTCGTGAGTGCCCAACCTTAACCTGGGTCTTGAGACCTGTCTCGTGCGTTCGTGCGTTCAACGTTATTTCTGGACCGCTCGGACGACGGTGCTTTTGGTTTGGTTTGGGATGGGATGGGGCGCCTCCTCCCCGCCTACTCACGCACCACCCCCCAAGTGCGCACTTGACCCTTCAGCGGCCTGTGCTGCACACTCGCACCGTCTTTCCACGCCTTGAACCGGAGACTTCCGAGCATACCTACCCTCACTTCGCAGGATTTCGGCGATGCACATCATAATCATCATCGTGACTGCCCAACCTTAGATCCTGAGACCTAGCCCTCTCGTGCATTGCATTCATAACGGTATTCTCCCCCCTTCGAACGACAGCCGATCCGGGACTAGGGATGGCTGGGTGATTGACCCTCAGAGCGCCTTCCTCCCTATGCTTTACTGTGCCCACACCACCTTCCAGTGTGCACTGCAGGCTTCAGCGGATGCTGCTGGACATGCACACTCGCATGGTATTGTGTCTTGTATCGTCCCTCCAACCCGCCCCGCCCCCCGAAGCGCTTGACTCGGCCGAGATAATACGATCTCTCTCTTGGGCCGTGTGCTTTGCTTGACATCCTAAGGAAAGGAGCGCACCCTCATATTATAGCGTCTATCTCTTCGATGTACCTTACCGTCCATGTTCCCCCAGTCATCCCATCATAATTTATTATTATACGCTATATTGTCTACGTCTACGGGCTTCCCATGCTCATGCGCCGGCGCCGATTGACGCACACTGGAGTGGAATGGAAGCTACCATTACTTAGATCCTACGCTAGACTTCTACGTTTTCCCGTCTTATGCCGATACCGCCATACGAGTACTTGCATTCGAATAAACTACCACGGACTACTGTGCCCACGGAACAGGAACAGATTTAACAATCCACGCACCTCGAGTGGCTACAGTACAGTACATATCCAAACCGGTGATTCCATGCCCGTCTCCGTGCACGCTCTCTCTCTCATGTCTCGTTGATGTCTCGTTGTGGCTTCGTTAAATCCCTCTTGATATTATACCCACCTACGCTCCACTCTAGAGTTACGCGTGCTGTAGGACGATGTCCAAGGAGTTCTTCGAATCGTACATGTGTG
Organism: Crassisporium funariophilum; assembly: GCA_014925845.1. Taxonomy (NCBI): domain Eukaryota; kingdom Fungi; phylum Basidiomycota; class Agaricomycetes; order Agaricales; family Crassisporiaceae; genus Crassisporium; species Crassisporium funariophilum. Next base: position 2,277,847 of record JACGCL010000005.1, read on the forward strand.
ATATGTCTAACTTTGTTCAACTTTAGGCACTATCTTTGGAGACTGCCGACTGGAGTTCACTGGCTGGTGATGACACAAACAGACAGCTCACGCAAAAGTCCACTTGGCAAGTGGCAGTATGTCGGCAGTCTTGCAACAGCAGCAGGCGCCATCTTCATAGCATGCATGAGGCATAACCCCCAAATCAATACCAATGGGTTGAGGTCACGCGACACCGCACCGCTTCAATGTCGCAGAATCCTTGGCTTAGGCAGTTGGTAGTGACAACTGTTGCTAGAGGACAGGAGGTGTACATCTTTTGGCCGAGTGGTAAAGTGTGCTGTCGCATCCTGGCACATGCCTAACTACGAAGTCCTTACTCTAAGTCATTGGTTCAATCCCCATAGACTGGCAATGGTGCTTGTCTCTGTCTCTGTCTCTTATTCTCATGCGCTGAATTGACTAAGTCAAAGCTGGAATCAATTCCGTTTTTCATCTACATGCATGCACTCCTCCTCCTCCTCCTATACTACCGTGCGTACAACGCCCCCGACGTCGCCAACAAACCGAACTTCAAATGAAATGATCTCCCTGGCGTATTGTGTATCAAATCAGTCACGGGAACAAGAGCAGTGGAAAGGATACTCCATTCATTTACGGCCTTTGTGACCGCTCGCGTACCCTTCGTCTTCTTTACATCTCCCCTTGACGCAGACCTCGCCGCGACTGCATTGCCACACGCCCTGAGGACACGGCTGATTAGGACGGCGAGCCTCCAGAATCTGCTCCCGCAAAAAAGAGAAAACAACTTCGTCAGTGGGAAGCACGCAACCAAAGCCAAAGTCACCACTTACCGGCAGATCTCTAGAAAGCACGGGGACGTCGTCGACGACAGATCGGCAATGGGAGGCTTTGCCTTTGGGTTCACAATGACAATGGACATATGGACGACGCAAAACAACTCACCGTCTGAATATTCTACAGCATCTCTTTCAAGGTACTTTCTCCGGCCATCATCAAAGACGATCTGGAACGCACTGCTCATACGCCTTCATCGAGCCGGACAGCACTTTTAGGCAACGTTCAGGCTTCAACTCACGACGAGTAATTATTGTTCTCCAGCCGTTATGATCTCGTGCCAGTCCGAGCTCTTGAACTTCTTCACATCGGAAGGGTGTTAGGAAAAGCTTCGGGAGCGAGGCTTTTCCTCATCTTGCAAGAAGCTGGGTATTTACAAACACTAATATTGCAAACAAAGGTTGAAATTCGCGATAACAATCTGGTGCATACATAATTCTACGCCAGGCGGATGGGGGTACTAGGAGGGGAATCATTGCGCGTTCCTCCCAGGCCTGAAAATCAGCATGCCTACACCGGCTAAACATGTGTGCTTCCAATTTCAGCCGAACGGCGCTGGTGGCCGCGCAGAGGATATTGGCGCTCGCTACGGAGAGTTTGGATATGATGAGGGGGTTGTTGGGGGTTGTGGGGGATAGTTTGGATAGGGCTGATGTGTGCGTGGTTTCTTTCTTGAAGAGATGGGCAATGTCTGCAAAAACCGTGCAGTGTACCTATTTGATGCTGAAGCTGCCCGCTATAAGTGAAGTGTCCTTGCGCCAATGACTTTCAGCACTGGCTACCTCATTGTGAAAAAAAATTGAAGAGAGCAATTGTGTTATTTGAACATGACCTTTGAAGTAAGGAGAAGGAAAGTTTGTATCACAAAATTTGAATAAGTTGTGCTACGCATCTCAGTCAATTTTTGGTGTTAGAAATTTTCATCTCCTAAATATGTTCTTACCCTCACTTGATTTGATTTGCTCTATCTAATTTACATGTAGTGCGTGTGTGTAAGCCGGTATCAGTTGGCAGAGGGATCAGCAGGAAATCAGCAACGCGCGTGTGACACATCTGTGACATCTCGCGTTTTCCGGCCTGCTCGCGACAAGATTTGTGCGTCGAGCACGTCTTTCTACTGTTGGAGCAGCCTAACAAGAGTAATCTCAGTCTCAATGTGTTGCGACAAACTATATATTATATCATACCTAACAAGAGTAATCTAGAATGTGTAGATAAGTAAATATGTAGGTATAATGAATGTGTATGAAGCTTACCTCAGTCTTGATGTGTTGCGACAAACTGAGGAAAGCTATAGGAAACTCTTGGAAACTATGTACGTGATTATGTAATGAGTGTTTATGGTAACTGGAGTCTGATAAGGTATAAGATATAACAAAGTCCGATATCTTTAACAGAGAAGATGTATGACTATGATTCCAAAGGTTTTCTCATGAACGCTGAACCACTGCGGCCATATATCTTATCGAAGAAGATGAGCAATGAGTCGCACACGGAAACCATGGAGAAGTCGTGTTGCCTTCGTCAAGGAGCACCGGATAGTATTACATAAGCCAAGGCTTGGCCACATTACTCTTGATCTCTCTCAATTGGGTTTCTTTGAGTAGCGATACCTGACTTTGAGTACCGGGACATACCAACCTCAAGCATGTGTTTGTTCAACAACATTTCTTTTCCTGCCCGTTCGGACAACCGTGAATCTGCCTTTGGTCTTCTGGTCTGGTCTGGTTGGTCTGTCATCATTAACACCATCAATCCCGGATTTACACTCTCCAACCTCCGCAAAAGCAACAACACCCTTGCAAATATTATGAACTTCATTTTGGAGAAGACTTTGCTTGAACAACGGAAGAGGGTTCTCGGAAGAGTGGCCCTCCTTCTGAATCAAATTTCAAGGAGTGTGAGCTTTATGGAGTTTGTATCATGAACATGCAGATTTTTGAGCCGGCCAATTCAGTGCTGGGCAAGGAGGGGAAAAGGTTGGAGGATAAGATCTGGTAAGTACCTCGCATTGGACTTTGCATGCCCATGATTGATTAGATCTCAAAGAACATGCAAATTACTGCACTAAAGACATCTGACCCTTGCTGGATGTCCCTGCACAGTACTGTAGATTTGAATAACTACTTTGATGACCACTTAAAAAAAGGAGAAATGGTTGGATTGGGTATCCCCAAGAGTTTTTGACAACTAGGACACAATATGGACACCTTTAAACTGAGGTTGTGATTGGCAGGCCCTGTGCAAGGTAACGGCACGGCGGCGCAGCCAGGGGCAGTTTAACCGCCCCCGCCACACCGCCCACATTTGCAAAATGGCCAAGAGGATCATATGTGGTCTACAATCAAAATAAAACGGCGGATTGGATGTACAAGATATTCCTACAGCTTTGACAGGAAGTTGAGAAAAGATTGTGAAATAAAAAAGAGTAAAATGTACCAGTTGTTTGGAGAGCACAGATTCAAGGGCTTTACTCTGCTGAACTTGCGCCTGAAAGTTTCCTCCAGTGAAGAGAACATTTTGAGAATTTGGAAAGAAAGCTAATGTTTTTGAAGAGCTTCAGTACATGCTTAGATGACCTACATTCATGGGGGGGACATCTGGAAATAGTCCTGAGGGATGGATGTTATGGCCGTGATGCTAGTCGGCATGTATGAGATAGATAGGACCAAATATATGTGTAAAATACACATATAGAAACCTGCTCTTGGAGAAAGTGAATACTGGCACAAAGAACATCAAGTTCCTGATGCAACTGCAGCAGCTCCGGGGCGTTGGTCTGTGATTATGGCATGATGAGCTGGAAATAAAGTCTGAGTTATAGTTGATCCACCTGAGTTAGTTGAGCAATGGCCCTCAATCAAGCTTCTATGTTGCCAAGCCCTTTAGCAACATGGTCACTTGCTTGACAAGTTTGCGGATCTGTCTCCATCTCCGCCTCAGAGGCTGACAGAGAATAGAACTCAAGAAAGTATTGTTAGTTGGCTGTCTTCTTATAGATATGGCTTTATCTGGCACCTAGGCACGCCTGACGGGAACCCTTGAAGAGATGGCTGTGTCCACCACTTCTTGGCATGGGTTTTATAGAACCCCTAAAATTGCGGATTTGATGCCAACAGGTGATACAGTATGCATACATTGTTTCTGGCAGCTGAGGTAACCCTTTGGTCATGCTGTCAAAAACTTGGGCTTGTGAGTTTGAGTTGGTGGAATACCAATTACTGCTGACGGTAAAGCTGGTACAAAAAGTTCAAAAGCCACAAATATCTTCTGCAATTTGGCAGGAAAAGCTATGAATGCAAAACACCAAAAAGGGTACAAGAAGGAGTTTATCAGTAAAGTGATCATTTAAGGAAGAGGGATTGGACACTTCAAGATCAAAAAGCTAATATATGCACCTTTTCAAGCAAGGACAAAATCCAAGACAAACAAAGATTGATTAGCAAGAACTCTCAACTCTTCCAAATCCACCCAAGCCCAACACTTTTGCAGATTCATATCCAAGTAGCAATACAACCCACAAGGCAAGCAAAGTGGTGGCTAGAGATTCAAAAACAGGAAAGGGAATCTAGACAACTTTCCATTTGGCATATACACAATAGAAAGAGCAGAAGCTGGAGGAGACGGAGGTGGAGACAACCATGCATCTTCATCCACAAGCATCCGTAAATCCGGAAACACCTCCAGAATCTCACACTCAATATGTGGCATTGTCAGAGTATATCTTTGCCAAATCTAGTGTTGAAAATTGTGTTCATCTTTTTTGTTGGTGTTGGGCACGGCATGGATCAGTCCAAAGCCAACATTGAGTAACTCAAACCCGGCTTTCTTCTCCATCTTTCTAAGCATCTGTCCAATGGTGTACTTTACGTCAAGAAATAGGGGTGCAACTTTGGGAGAGGTGATGTGTACGGTTGAGACGGCCATGCAGACAGTTTTAGAGGCTAGCCCAGTGTACTACTGGTAGTAATTGTACATCACAACAGTCTACTAAATGAAGTGAAGTCCATAGAGAATAAAATACACTCAAGCTTGCATTTTGTTGGAGCATCACCACTGACAAATAACTCATAGATCCTCCGTGACCAACATTATGATAGGCAAAATTTCTATTTAAACTTTGGTATAACTGAGAGGTGGTGATATCATAACACGTGGAGAGGTCAAGCCAGAAGCAACATTGGGCAATGCCAAGCAGTGACACAATAGTTAGATTCTCGGACATGGTACTTGCCAAGGGGCTCCCAGCGGAAAACACCAAGACACCCACTTCCAGGACTTTGAGGAGGCCCTATTCTATGGGGTCCTCAAGACCCCAACCATATTCAGTGGTGCTGCCCATTTGGGTAACCAAGTTCATGCAAAGATAACGAGGCATCAACAAGGCATGGTCAACAATTGGTGTTTTGCTCCCAATAGATCTTGTCCGTTAACCTCTAACCATGCCACCAAAGGACCCAGCTTGCATTCAACAACCAGAAGCTGACCCTTTCGAGTTTCTTGACCCAGATGGAACCTCCAAAAGTCTTCCTATTTTCTTCAACCCAGCAACTATGAAGGAAACGGTGGAATGTAATTGATGTGGGGTACACGTCAATCCAGGGCATCTTGCTTGCCACCAAGCTGCTGCAGTTTGCAACCAGAAGTCCAAGTCCAATGCAAGATGGCAGATCCAGAACGCAGAGAGAGAGAAGCTCAAGGTTGCTGTTGGAATCCTAAATGAAAGGGGACCTTCTTTTTGGCCCCAGAGTGAGTTCAGTTACACCAACAGCCAGCTTGACCCCACACCCTTCATTTTCAGACTTAATGTGGTGACACCTCCAAAAGACATATGAGGAGGCTGAAGACAACCAGGAACTTCCGGTGGCATCATCCTCAACAAGATCATCTAGTCATGGTCAAATTGATCAAGCAGACTGTGTCAGAACATCAGCAAAACCTGATTTGCTACAGGACAGTATGTAGCACTTCACAGAGGGTACCCTGTGCTATGATGCTCAGAGCCATAGGGTGTGGGATGTAAAAAAAATTACACATGTATTTTTGACATACCTTTTGACCTTTCATGAATTTTTAAGTGGAGGTTTGGCCCCAGTATTTTGCTGGGGCTGGGTTTGGGTAATGCAAATTGCTGTCACATGTCCGTTACAACCAACTTTCAATCTCTGCTCAGGCTCTCTAATCAAGTGCAGTTATTATCATTGGAAATTACAGCAATTACAAGCTCAAATATCCTGGATTGAATGCAGTATGTTCAGTTTACATATATGATTGCTGATGTTCAAGAGTAAAGTTGCCTGATAAAGCCACAGGAGGAGAAGAAACAGCAGGAGCAGATAGGTTGGTTGTTGTCTGTAATGCTTGATTTGTGAATCAGATTTGTTGAGGTATGCACTGGTTTTGTGCTGGTAATTTTGAGCTTTAGTGCATCAGCAATGTATTCAAGCTATGTCTTCAATTTTGTGGTGAGTGTGCCAGTAAAAGTTTGGTCTTGCGTCGCAAAAATATCTTCCTTCTTCTTCATTTCCTTGGCTGCTTTCTTCTTGGTTTCCTTCTGCAACTTTTCAATTTGCTTTCAATGTTCCGCCTCTGCTTTGCAGAGGCCTTCTTTGTTTGGGACAATGCAAGACAATGTGTGTATGCAACGGGATGTCTGTTTGTTTTTTTGCTTCTTCTTGTTGCACATACAGTGGTCTATAAAAAGTATTTTAACAAATAGCTGCAGATTTGACAGGCACATGTAAAAAGACTTTTAATAGACCACTGTATATTTCCAGATGGTAGTCTCTTGTTGTGCTTGAATGGCATTATTGCAGCAGCATCCGTTGGGCAGTTAAAAATTCAACCTGCTTCTCAAGGAGTTGGACTTGTTTCTTTGGATCCACAATATCAACAGAACCCACCTTCCTCTGAGTCTGTGGGTGCAGAGGTGCTATCTGTGCTTGGCACTGGCTTCATGTGAGTTAGTTGTAATCCTGGTGACAGGATTACCCATTGTTGACACATGTTTACTCCTCATCCATATATAAGAACCTCGGACTCTTTCGACGTACTTACCTTAGACACTAGTTACGCTCTCTCTCTCTCTCTCTTTTATAATCATAACCTGGTCATATTCCTTTCCTGTGTGAATGTAGTGTTTCCTTTTGTGTGACTACACGACAGGTTTCCACTTTTTTTTGAATATTCACCAGCGTGAATTACTGTCTCAACAACGCTACAACTCCAGAGGATTTTTTCCCTCTGTGAGTTACTGTCTTGTTATTCCTTCAACGGAATAACTTCTCTGTCTACTGTCTCATCACATTGCCTTTATAAAGTCTACAGTCTTGTACCCGCCCATTGTGGCGGAGTTAAATTTCACATAGGCAAGCTACATTGTAACGTAGCTAACGTTCTGGCGAACCATAACATTGTAGCGTGTCCAACGTGCTACCGAATTCGCTGGTGCTCGGCGGGCACATTTGGCGCACATCATGGTGCCGTTAGGCCCCGTCGGCGTCACTCCCCCCGTCTACCGCAGCACCATAGCCTCCCTCGGCGTCAGCTGTCCTCAGCGTCATAGCCTCCGTCGGCATCAGCATTCCTCGGCGTCAGCATAACATTGTAGCGTGTCCAACGTGCTACCGAATTTGCTGGTGCTCGGCGGGCACATTCGGCGCACATCATGGTGCCGTTAGGCCCCGTCGGCGTCACTCCCCCCGTCTACCGCAGCACCATAGCCTCCCTCGGCGTCAGCTGAATTCGGCGTCATGGCCTCCCTCGGCATCAAACATTCCTCGGCGTCAGCATAACATTGTAGCGTGTCCAACGTGCTACCGAATTTGCTGGTGCTCGGCGGGCACATTTGGCGCACATCATGGTGCCGTTAGGGCCCGTCGGCGTCATTCCCCCCGTCTACCGCAGCACCATAGCCTCCCTCGGCGTCAGCTGTCCTCGGCGTCATAGCCTCCCTTCGGCGTCAGCATCAGTCGGCGTCAGCATCCTTGGCGTCAGCAGGGCCCGGCGTTAGGCATTGGCACTCCCCTACATGCAGTAGTAGTCTTAGATGAAAACAATGTAAATTCCATCTACAAATAGAAGCTCAGAAACATGTAAGGAATACACAAGATATTGTCCAAAAATGCGATGTCATTTTACAAAAACTCGGTGTCGTCCTCCTCACCGCTGCCATCTGACACATGTCCATCCGACAACCAGGCAGGTTCAACGAAGTCGAAATAATCCGCTGTGTACACCTGGGAGAGACTAATGCGTGAAGGGGTGACGGATGTGCCAGGTGCGTCCGCATCCGTGACGGCAGGATTGGACTCTGAGGCGAACGAACGCTCCGAGAACTCTTCAAGGGGAGAGTAGAGCTCCAGTGGCTCCGACTCGGGGATGACACGGCCCTGTCCTGGGGATGACGAGTCAGAAGCGGAAGCAAGATCGTCGTCCGCATTCCAGAGCAATGCCACGTCCCCTGCCGTTGGTTCAGCGCCCTCAGACTCGGCGTCGGCATCATGCTCATCATTGGCATCGGCATCCTCTTCCGATTGGCCAGCCCACGCCTTTCCTGCGAGGGCAGCATCAATGTCAAGCTCTGAAGAGTCGTCCTCGTCATTGGAAGCTATTGCCCAGGCCTTTGCAGCTAGGGAAGCGTCCACACTACCCAAGTCGTCGGCGTCGGCGCCGGCGTCATCATCATCTGAACCTTGAGGCCACATCTGACCTGCCACTCCCGCCCCGACGACGTGCTGCTCACTGGTGTCCGATTCTTCAGAGGAAACTCCCCCCCATGCCTGGCCAGCAAGACTTGCGTCAATGTAGCGTTGCTCGCCCTGCTTCTCCTCGTCGTCCACACCCTCCACCATCCTGTTGGCGGTGGCACTGGGAACGGCGTCGGCGTTCGATGTCGGCGCAAGGTCGGTGTTGGATGATGGCGCGAGATCGGCATCAGATCTCTCGGCCTCAACAGCGGGCTGGAGATTGGCGTCAGATCTCTCAGCCTCAACAGCGGGCTGGAGATTGGCGTCAGATCTCTCAGCCTCAACAGCGGGCTGGAGATTGGCATCTGGCATATCCACATCTGATGACTCGGGAGAACGCTTCCGCTCACTATTCCTCTGCTTAAATACCAGGTGGTCTACAGAAAAGTCGGATTCAGGCATGGGCGGAACATCAATGTTGGCGGACACTGTGGAGAAGGCGTCCCCACTACTCAGCTTTGGCATGGTTGGCGCCGCCGATGAATCTATATTCCTCCATGGCCCCTCTGGCAGACTTTCATCGTAGCCGGAGTGGGGTGGTTTCCGATCTCCTGGAGGTGGAAGGAGTCCCTTGACTTCAGCAGGAGACAGCTCGGGGCCCCACGTCCATTTGTACGAGCCAACGGGCAATTGTTTCAGCCGTTCCAGCTCGTGGTGGGCATTTGTGTGGACACGACGGGACTTGCGATTGACACTAACATCGCCAATTTTCGTCGGCCCCAACAGTTTATTCGACGCCGACGCCGTGCTTTCCTGTAGTTCTTTCTTGATGATGGATTCATGTAGTAGGTAGAACCCCTGGGCCCTTCGCATATCTGCTGCCCAGCTCGCCTCCGCAGAGACGTGCGTAGCCTCGGCATACTTGAGCACGCCTTCCAGTTCAGCGACGGCGTCCGAAGCCACATCACGATATTTCTGACAGTCAGTACAGGGAGGGTATCCAGTGGCTGTATCCAGCGCAGGGAAGGGCGGGAGATGGGGCACGGCGGAAACAGGATGCTGGTTTTGATGGCAGGCCAATAGCTCAGAAATATTGCCGAAACCCAGAATTTTGTCGGTGTCGGGCTCGGCGTCGGCGTTCCACCAGTCGCAGGCGTATTTCGGCACCAGCGCGCAAGGATGCTCGGCGTCAAGTCCATTGTCCAGAGCTGCAAGCATGCTCTCGTGGAATTGGAGAGGGGGGCCTCTGGACATCAGGCTATCAGCCAGAGACCTCACCAAGATTGGCACATCGATTGCAAGGCCGACAGCCGCAGCCTGCCCGACAACCATAAGAACAAATTTCTGAGACATGATTAGTAAGATCCAGACATGTAAAAATGTGACACACCAGCTCATCCTGTAATGCCGACTGCATCCATTTCTGATGCCGATCAGCTGCGGTGTGAATGACGAGGAGTGCCTGCCTGAACCGCGACTCGGCATACCAGAGGATCTCTTGTAATCGACTATGCAGTTTGGTGTCGGCGCCCAGTTGGAGGGAAAACACTGAGAACAGCCTGATCTGACGGTCTGCCATAGGAGAAGGATGAAGATAACTTGATCTGTGATAACGAATAGACAACTCATTGATTATGTAATGGTGACAAATAATGATCTGTAGTACGCGTGAAAACCAAATCGGCACCATCGGCGAACTGCCTCCACCGGCGCACCTGCCGCACTGCATATGATCGCGCCCCAGCAGACACATCGGGATCGTCTGCACCCTCCTGCCACTGCTTGCATTGATGAAGGAAATAACGGACCGTCCACTGCATCTCGTATGTGACCAGCACCACCTCTTCGTGCCACCTATGATTCAGAGCGCGGGCACGTAACCAATGAACACGTTTAACTGCAAAAACATCAGAGCATGGAAAGGATGGCTACGGGAATCACATACATTCCAGGAGGGTGGCGGGATCGGCGTCGGCGTCGTCAGGGTGTCTGACATTCTCGGCGTGAGACTCGGCATCGGCGCCAGCCTCTTCATTAGGACGGAAAAGATGATAACGACCTGTCCGCCAAATCCAGGAAAGCTTCACAGAGGAGGAGCCTTGCTCGTTCGGCCGAAGGACCTCAGTGCTCGCCTTCAGGTCCTCCCTCGTTAAGACACGGAAAACGCGGAGGATTTCCTCGTCACAACGAAGTGTCATCAATCGGCTTCGGCAACGGGCATAAATCCGAGCATTGAAAGAAAGGTCATTGTGCAAGGCCTTGACCCGTTTCTGGGCAGCCGTTCGATTGCTCTTCCGAGGGGCGTTTCTTATGACATGTGAGTACTGAAACGAGATGTCGGCGATGAGATCGCGAAGCCGATTGATATGACGCCGAGCTTGTTTGACGCGCTCACGAATTTCCAACTCGCCCATATCACCGGCCACATTCCCATTCGAGGGCAATGTGAGGACTTCCCGTTCAACCGCGGCCAGGTCTTGACGACTGTCCCGTGCGTGCTGCCCCCTGGCATCTCCATCGGCATTGGCATTGGCATCGGCGTCATCTGGTGACTCCCCGATTTCGTCAAAACGACCCTCGTTGTCCTCGACGGCCGGTTCGTAACCCGCTGAGAGGCCATTCACCCGCGCGTTGTCCTGAAGCCGTTTGAGCTTTACCAGCATGGCCGTTAACGTTTGCCTCTTTCTCTCAACGAGTTGCAGGTCGTCTTGATCTGGATGTGCGCCGAGCCGGCGTACTCTGTCTTGTATGTCGATCCTGGAGCAGTCAAACGGGAATTCATCCAGCAATCAAAAAACAGAACTCACTGAGTTTCTTCCACCACCAATGCGTACTCCATCCATAGCTCAATTGGCGACCCCGGTGCTGCTGCCGACGCCGTGCTCGACGCCGACGCCGAAGCCATGTCAACACCCAGGCGATCATCCACTCGGGCAGCATAAACATCCATGGACTGTACATTGCCCGCACGATTTGCCTCCGCAGCCTTCACTTCAGCCTCCCATGCAACCTGCGTGGCTGCATCCACCGTGCTGGAAATGTTCAGGAAATACGTGTCGGACTTGCTCACTGTGGCGGTGGCGGTGACATGGCGGCTACAGAGGGTCTCTGTCATTGCAAGCATCTTTTTGTGGTTGGAGTCACAGCAATGGTCATCCAGCATCTCGGCGCGGTGAGGCAAAGTTGCCGTGCGGACTGTCGGCGAGATGGCGTTCAAGTTGGACCACAAGGATTCCAAAATCTGACCGGCGCAAATAGCTGCGCCGGGAATGAACGTGGTGATAAATCGATAGAAGCAATCATCCTTGTGGGCATGCACGTGGAGGTGGTCAATTGCCCTCTCGATTGTGGGCAAGTGGACTCCAATCCTGTCAAGGAGGTGGATGATATATTGGCATACAATGTCGTATATGAGCATGACACCCTGCTCGATCTCGATGCCGATGATTGTCAAAGCCTGAAGGAACGAAAAGTCGACGTTCTTCTGCTGTTCACCCTTGAACAAATCAACCAGCGAGTTCGGCACAAAGCACCCATGCCGGGCGCAGCACATGGCGACGACTCCCGTGAGATCACAGGCTTTGGAAGCTAACAAGGCATTCTGTATTGCCCGGAAAGTATTCTCGCATGGCGCTTTCTGGTGGTTGGTGTCGGCATCGGTGTCAGGTCAGCCACGGCGTCGGCGTCAAGAAACATATTGCACGTACCGTGAATCGCTCAATCGCACGGGCAAGGAATGCAAAATAATGGTCTCTCTTTGGGAACATTCCTCCGCCATCGATCAACCACACATCGGCGTCCTTTTTTTGTCGGACGTGGTCGGCCTTGAAATTCCCATCGCCTGCGAGAAGGACTCTGAAAACCCATCTATTTGGGTCATTTTTCCAATCTTGTGGCAAATTTCGTCCGGGCTGGGGACAAGTCGGGCAGAAATTGGCCAATGATCCTGCAGGAGGATTCAGGGGGTCCTGTTTATTGTGGCCATAGCCAGCCCACTTCAGCTTTTTCATCCAGCGCCAGAGCCGAGACATTCGACGGAATTCATTGTACAAGTTGACAATCTCGGAGTTGCCAATCGGCCTCGTCAAGCGGCGTATGAGTTGGTAGAACTGGTACGCCGAGGCTTTGAGCTCCAGATTGCAGAGCCGAAAATAGTCCATGAGGGGCGCCGTGAACAGCGTTCGAATGCGTGTAAAACTTGCAGGCAGTAGTCGGGATGCCACCAGGTCCATGGCGACGTGGTCCTCTCCATGGCAATTACATGTCACCATTGCGAGATGATGAATGCCATTCACATGCAACGCACGCACATACGTGTTGTTGAGCGCATCGGCTCCTGGTCTCCTCGGCGCTGTCCAGGGCATGATGACGTCCACAGCGGGATCGGCGTCGGCGCAAGTGTGGCTCTCGGCATCAACTGTAGCGGTGTCCAAGTCTCTATCGGCGTCGGCGTCAGCATTGTGTACCCCTGTACCACTGATTGCGCCGAGGTAGGGATGAAAACCGCGCACATCTTGCTCGGCGCGCTCACCATCCTCGGCGTCCTCACCATCCATGAACTCGTCGAGGACTTCCTCTGGCTGCTCACGAGACGCATCCAGCCACTTGAAAAACTCGGCGTCAGACAAGTTGTCTTGCTCCCACGTATCTTGCTCCACGTCACCCATTTCAGCGTCCTCATCAGGTCCCGACGCTGACGGTGATGCCGACGCCGACGCCGACGTCCACCTTTCCCTCATTCGGCCCAGTTTCAAGTCCTCCTCGTTATCCGTGTTGATCTGTAACCTCTCCAGAAAACCTCTTTGGAATTCCAGTCCTTCGCAAATAGGTTTTGGTCCGTCGTGTGGGACGAGCACATAGGTCCCCACCTCCCATAGTGCTGCACGCCGGAAAGAATCCCCGGTCCAACGTTCAATCCGATGAAATGGAGATTGCGTGTGTGTGTGCCGCATGCAACGGCGGCAAACTGGTCGAGAGAGCGTACAATCAATGCACCTCCACACACTCCAACGTCTTTCTGGGCATTCCATGCACCGTTGTTGATGCTCCGGCCATGTCTCTCGGGATAGACTGGCCTGTAAGAGGTCTCCTACACGATCCACAAATTGCTTGACATAATCTCGTTGGGTCTAGGTTGCACTGAATGAGGATGTCAAATAGTGAATCTAATAATATCTCGTACCCTCCGGGCCCGGGGTGGATCTGGTTGCTCATAATCTATGTTCTGGGAATGGCCAGCAAAGTCTATTGGCTCTTCTGCGTGAAATAGATTATTTTCCCGCTCCTCAATTACCGGGACAAGAGGCACCAACACTTCCTCGGTTATTGTCGCACCAGACCGTGTTATTGTGGTAACCGTCACATGAGTGAAAGCTTTGGCGCCGTCTAGATCACCCTCAACCAAGGCAGTTGATTTCTTGGATCGTTTTTTCGGTCGTCGTGCAGACATGGTCGAGGTAAGAGCTTAGAATGACATGTGTTTGCCATGAGGCGGGCTTACAACATGGACAGCACATGTTTTCTTGGTCGAGAGTACACGCTGTCATTAATCCTTGCATTCTTTATCTCATTGTCATCTTTCATTTCCCACCTATCAGTGTTGGTTCACAATGAGTGGACCAGAAAACTCACACAGGCCACCCCGTAAAGACTGCAGTTACAATGGCCAAGAACTTGAACAGATCCTACCTTACAAGGATATGTTTAAGAAAGGTACTAAACCCGAACGATTGCTGATCATGAAGAGTCAAATTCTGCCCGCAATGTTCAACTACTGGGCATCGATTGGGAAAGACCCGCAAAGTGAGGCGGAAAGTCGAGACTGGGCACAGGTGAAGAACAAGGTCGTTGTAGAGAAAAACAATCTAACAAATCTTGCAGTCACTGTCTGGTTGGTGTGCAAACAACTGGCGAATGTCTCAAGGAGCCGGACGTAAATCAAACAGTTGGAAACCCAAACGTATGGACCTCATCTGGCGGGATAGAGAACAGGACGTCATGAAAGAAGTTGCCCGGGTGTTGGGTCACGAAATGGTCACAACACAGACGCCGCGATTTTTAGGTGCCAGACAGACTGCACTCTCAAGAATTCTCGCATGCCAGACAGCAGCGGAACGAACTGCACTTGATGCAGAGGTCGAGAGAATTTCGAGGGAAGGGAACCCAGAAGAGATAAAAAGACGGTAAGATTACATTGACGCCGATGCCAATGCCGATGCCAATTTTGAACAGGCTGGCCGGGAAATTTCATAAGAAGAGGGTTCACCAAGCGATGCAGGACCAGTACCAGGAGATAGGGTTGTCTTCTATCGTCATTGCAGCTTATACACGCGAAGACGGCAAGCTGGTGGTGGACGCGTGAGCTATCTTCTTTCCCGATGCCGATGCCGATGCCGATGCCGAGCACCTATTGTGACCACAGATATGATCGCATCAGCGAACTGACAGGGGTGGCATTGCCATCATTTGAACAAATATACTCAAATGAGATGTTGACCATGAAAGCGAGCCTGCTCAAATACTTGCTGGCCATACGGGCGAAGCAGATCCAGGGAGCAACAACCATCGGTGCCACAGTTAACGCCGAGGGGCCCAAGGTCGCATTGACATATACGGCTGCCGGCTTCCCAATCTTGCCGCGACCAATGTCTACCAGAGGTTGGAAAAAGGATCACTGGGAGACCCTCTTCATGGACTATATGGGTTGCCATTACAGTGAGTTTCCCTCAACGTTGGGAGACTGGGTGTTTATGTTTGGCACAGAATTGGCAACAGGTGGAAAATCATCACATCCGCCGTACGGCGATATACAGCAACAGCAGATGACATTCATCGAGAACAAGTATTTGCCACGGAACATGAAGATTGCACAGGCCCGTAATCTAAAGCAGGACCAAATTGTTATGATTTTTGAATACATTGGCCAGCGCCAGGAGATTCACGGGCCAGTACAAGCGTTTCGTTTCAAATCAATACTGAAGAGAACAGATAAGGGAAAAGAAATTTTGGCTGCGAGGTATCCTGATGCCGATGCCGGTCCCGATCCCGATCCCGAACACCATAGGAATGCCGACGCCGAAAGTGAAGGGCAGCAAAATCATGGCGCAACAGCCAATCCCCGAGGACGCCCAACCAGGGGTAAGAAAGTGGCAAGAGCCTCACGACCTGGTGACGCCGACGCCGACACCGAACCTGAGCGCGAACCCGAACCTGACGCCAGTGCCGATGCCGAGCGCGGAAATACCCCTGAAGCGGCGTATGTTCTAGTAGAACACGATGTTGCAAACCAAATGCAGACTGTCGGCTTGCAGATCCCCAACCCTTGCAATGGCCCTGCTGATGGGTCACCACAGTATGCAATCCCTCGAGATATCTATGAAACCTTTTTGCAACAAACCACCACCTCAAGTTCAAAAGCCCCTTCTGATGGAGTTCTTCAACCTTGCATCAATCCAAGTTTGTTGAATCCAGGAATGCCCACGCCGAGTCCAATTCCGAGTCCGACGCCGCTGCCGATGCCGACTCGCAGAATTCAACCTACACGCCAGGGGAAGAGAAATGGACGCTGAGATTTATTACATCAAAAAGAAAACTATATACAGTGCGCGTCCAACTACAATGTATATAGACCAAAATGCGAGTCCAATCAAATTTAACATACAAAAAAAAAACAAGCCCCGAGCCTAACGCCTCTTTACCCGCTTTGATCTACCACCTTCCCCTTCGTCGGGAAGAGGCCGTTTGGAGGATGAGGCTGGCGATGGCGACAACCTGGGAGATCGACGGCAGTCCTCGGGGGCAATGGGCGAGAGACCTGGAGTGCGAGGACGGGGCGAGGTGCGGGCGGGTTGGTGGGGGGGGTGCAGCATCAGGGTTGAAGCCGGGGCGGGCGCAGGAGATGCCTCGGCGTGGGGATTGTGTTCGGTCTCGGCGCCCTTCTCCTCGGCGTCGTCCTTGAACTCCTCGGCGTCCCTCTCGTCCTTCTTGGTATCCTTCTGGTCCTCCCCAGCATTATCCTCCACATCCTTCCCCTTTTCTGCGGCATCCTGGTTCACCTCGGCGTCCTTTAACAGTGCGGCGTCACGCTCGGCATCCTGTTCATCCTCGGCGTGCGTCTCAACCTCGGCGTCCCTCGTTCCCTTTGGGTCGACATCCTCGGCGCCCACCTGCTTTTTGTCGGCGTCCTTTGTCGGCTCGGCGTCATCCTCGCGTGCAGCTTGACTGGCCCCAGCGGCCTGCACGTCCACATCCATGGCATTGGTGGGGGCGTCAAGTGGGGGTACGCTCCCTTGCGAGGGTGGCCGCAAGGCGACCTGGGCAAACTCTGCCGCCTCTTGGGTGTTCTGCGGCGTCCATGGGGTCAGCACAATGGGGGGAACAGCTGACGCCAATGGCTGTTCCTCTCCTGACGGCGCAACTGGTGAGGGGATCGAAGAGGGAACAGGCGAGCGGATGTGGGATGGTGAACGAGATGAGGGCGGTGGTTGCTGGGGGACGGGAGGAGCTGACGCCGGCGCCGACGCCGACGCCGACGCCACGCCAGCCTCGGTGCCGACACCAAGAGACGCCCTCAGGGCATCAAGGTCCCGCCGGAGCTCCTCCACCTCATTCATCAGCATGCTTTGGGCGGCCACGTCGGTGTTGTGCAACTTAAGAAGCTTCTTGATGAACTTCCTCTGCTCCTCGTCCTCCTCGCCGCAATGTTGATCCAGCAAGACTTCGAGCTTCTCCACGCGTTCTTCAAGGTTCTCTCGCGCATCTTCGAGGTTCCCGACGCGGTAATCCATTGCCGCATAGAGGGTGGGATTGTGGTCGTCGTCGTCGTCGTCGTCTTCCTCGATTGCTGTGAAGAACCGTTAGTCATGCACAATAGGAATATGTACTTTATTGGACGTACCCCGGAATTTCCCCTTCTTCAACTTTTCCTCACGCTTGATCGCAGGAGGACGGGTTTGGGCGGCCACCCACTCCTTCTCATCGTCAGAGCTGACCACAATGGCGGGCGACTTGTTCGCCTTCTTCATCGTCTTCGACTTTGGCTTCTTCCCCACCAGGGGCCTCGGCGTCGGCGTCGGCTTCGTGGTGGTGGTTGTGGCCGGCTTCGGGGTCGGCGTCGGCGTCGGCCTTGTGGTGCCCTTTCCCTTCGTTGTCTTGGCCTCTGGTTGCAGGCCACTCCTTCCCTCCTGGAATTCCGGCTGCTTCTTAGCGGGAGACTGGGGCGGTGGCTTTGGCATCGGCTTCGTTTCCTTCAGCTCGGCGTTGACCTCCTCGGTGATGGAGCACTTCACCTTGGCGGCACCACAGGGAAAGCAGGCACCGCGAGCGCCCGCGCCACACTGGCGCCAGCAATCCCACGAGTTTCTCTCGCAACGGTCGCACGCGTGCTTGTTCACGACGTTGCTTTTCTGAGGTCGTGCGCGTGGCTTTCGTTGACGCGGCTTCTCCTTCCCGTCCTTCTCCTCAGCCTCATCCTCCTTGGCCAGCGGGTTCTTCTCTGTCACCTTCCTCTTCTTCTGTCTCGGCTCCACCTCAATTTCGTCGGTGTCGGCGTCATCGGGAACCTCGGCGTCATCTACCGGCGTTGTCTCCCTCGGGCGCTTTGAATTACTGGCATTGGCGCGAGCGGCAGGCAAAGGGGAGCGGCGCTCGCCGTCGGCGTGGCCAGGCTGCTTCCGGCGCTTGACATAAATGACGCTGTCAGGTTCGGGCACAGGCAGAGGTTCGGCGTCATGGGGTAGGCGCGAGCGAGCAGCAAGCTCAGAAGGGAGGATGATTCGCTTGGGAGGGAGACCCAGAACAGGGGGCTTGGAACGGGGAACGGGGGCAAGGGGTAGCTTGGGAGAGGGTGGGGAACGAGGGGGTAACTTCGAACTTGAGGCAACAGGGGTAACTTGGAACTTGAGGCAACAGGGGGTGCCGACGCCGAGACCAAGGTGGGTGCCGGAGTGTACGCCGACGCCGCTGCGGCGTCCCACTTCACCATACCTCGGCGCATGCGAGCCAAGGATTCTTTGTCGTGCACAGAGTCTGGGGGTCCCCACATGTACAGGAAGGTCCAGAGGAAAAGTGGGGTGTCGAGGACTGCCTTGAGCTCGATCTGCTCGGGACCCACGGGGTTCGCGACTTCCCTCTGGGTTTTAAAGATACGTTTCTGCAAAAAAACTTGTGATCAAAGGAAATAAATGATGGTTCAACTACTCACGATTTGCTTGGCGAGTCCCACCATCATGCCGGCAATATCCCCACCCTCCCCTAACGAAAGTCGAATTGCGCTGTCGAGGGCGTGGATCTCCTTCTGGAGCTTGGGCGCGGTCTGGATGGGCATGGTAGGCATATGAGTGGTGTTGGTGGAGAAAGTAACGGACGGCGTCGGGACAGGTTAATGTTGGTGTGAAAAGGGAAGATGGTTGAAAAATGTTTGTTGATCCCAAAATCAACCATCACGTGAACCTGATTACAAAGCCGCAAGGCCACGGCCTCTGATGTCAGCTTGTGCAAACAATGATCCATGCGCCGACATCGATGATAAGCTTCAATCTTTCTTACTCCCCAGCACAATGAATGAGACAACGTCTGAGGACCCACGAACTACTCCTCAGCCAGCTATCGTCGTGCCGGATGGATTTGTTGTAGTACAATTGGAAGGGGGAAAACAGTGCATCGTGCCGGAGTACTTAGTTCCAGCAACTCATCAAGCATTTGACGGCTATCGCAAACGTCTCAAAATGGATGTCAGGAATGAATTGGGAGGGGTATGTCTCATTTTCTTCTGTCCCGATGCCGACACCGTCTTTCTCTGACGCCGATGCCGATGCCGATGCCGAGCCACTGACGCTGACACTGTTCGAGGTTCCCTGACGCCGACGCCGAATGTTGATGTACCGTTGCTAACTCTTTCTCTCGCAGTCTGGGAATGGGCTGGGGTACGGGTTTGTAGTACTCGGTGACAAGGACATTATCGTCCCTTCAGACCCGGTCAGTCTAACAAGCATGTTTGGTCCAGCATGAGAACTCATGGACGTTCACAGGCCATGACAGAGAGAGAAATCATGGGCCTTCACGCTGAAATCATGGCCCTCCGGGACAGGTACGGCATATCCTACAAGGATGCCACAAGTCGGCTTTACATGACAGAGTGGGAGAAGGTTAAGACAGATGATCGAGCGAAGAAGGCATTTTCGGTCCTCGCGAAGCGTACACGTGGCGCCCTCTCCAAGATTCAGACCAAGTTGAAGGAACTGGATGGGCCATCAGAAGTCAAGGACACCGAGCCCGGTGCAAGTACTGGCCGTGTAGATTTGTAATATTTGGAATTTAAATTTGTTTTATGGTTTCAACTACATTATCACATTGTCATGCTGACAGTTTCCTACTGAATCTTGGCCACCAATCCGCCATTGGTAACCGAAATCTGTCATGGTCAATGGGACGATGCCCGATGGTCCCGACGCCGAATGAGGGATGCTGATGCTAAGGATGCTCACGCCGAAGGGAGGGTATGACGCCGATGAATGCTGACGCCAAAGACAGCTGACGCCGAGGGAGGCTATGGCGCTGCGGTAGACGGGGGGAGTGACGCCGACGGGGCCTAACGGCACCATGATGTGCGCCGAATGTACCTGCCAAGCACCAGCAAATTCGGTAGCACGTTGGACATGCTACAATGTTATGCTGACGCCGAGGAATGCTGATGCCGACGGAGGCCATGACGCCGAGGACAGCTGACGCCAAGGACAGCTGACGCCGAGGGAGGCTATGGCGCTGCGGTAGACAGGGGGAGTGACGCCGACGGGGCCTAACGGCACCATGATGTGCGCCAAATGTGCCCGCCGAGCACCAGCGAATTCGGTAGCACGTTGGACACGCTACAATGTTATGCTGACGCCGAGGAATGTTTGATGCCGAGGGAGGCCATGACGCCGAGGACAGCTGACGCCGAGGGAGGCTATGGTGCTGCGGTAGACGGGGGGAATGACGCCGACGGGCCGTAGCGGCACCATGATGTGCGCCGAATGTGCCCGCCGAGCACCAGCGAATTCGGTAGCACGTTGGACACGCTACAATGTTATGGTTCGCCAGAACATTAGCTACGTTACAATGTAGCTTGCCTATGTGTAAATTTCGGTTCTATCAGGGAAACAGCTGTTGAAGAAGACGGTCTCTTGGATTTTTCACCGGTTACTTTGCCATTGTCTTTGCCCAATAGCTCTCCACTTCCTTTGCTTACTCCTTCTCCTACCAGCATTCATTGTTGTGCTGAAGGAGGACCCCTGGATCTGTTTTTGCTACTGTCTCTACCTTCCTTGCCTTCCAGTTCTGCTTTTCCGACACCGCCGACTACGCATCTTTCCCTCATCAAAATTAATAACTCTCGGTCTTCTGCAAAAACTAGAAAACCTACATCGTCCAGTTCTAGTTCAGACTCTGATTCCGACTTTGGCTTCAATGCATATATTCCAAAGATAAACACATATACAGACTCTGTTTCCTCAAAAATGACTCTTGCTACTGTCGACCACTCTCTCACAAAACATTGCCCCATCCTCACCGCCGGGGACATTACTCCCAAAGCTTTGCGCGATTTGCAGGATGCGCATAACAAGTTTTTCATCGTGAAAGAAATTGACAATGATGGAAAAGTTAAGAAGATTCTCGCCGGTTTCAAAGATATCCATATATGTGATTGGATCGCTTCCGACAGTGTGCACCTTCTGGCCCTCTCTTACAAGAATTTCATGTCGGAACTCCGCGCAAACTATCTACCTTCTGACTGGGAGGCTAATGTGCGCACACATATCCTCAGTATGTGTATGACAAAGGATACTAGGTTCTGGGATTGGAGCCAGGAGATGCGGGCTCAAAACATTATCCTCCGCGGCTTGCCTTCTTACTTTGATGACAACACCATTTGTAATCAACTTGAAACGGGTCTCGACCCAATGTTGCGCAACTATTGTGTTTGCGAGAAGATCAACGCGGTTGTTGTGCTCAAAGACTGGATTGACACCGTCAAACGTGCTGATGAACAGATGAAAGACAAACGCAAACGCAGCCGTGAAATGGCTGAAGAGGTTGCAAACAGCAGAGGCAACAAACACCAAGCTCTTTTGTCAAACTCTTGAGCTGCAAATGCTACTACAACTACTGCTTCTTCTTCAAACGATACCAATAAGGAGAAGCCCTTCAAATCTTATTGTCCAAAACTTCTTGATTCGGAGAAGGCTCTTCTTTGTGAGTTTAATGGGTGCTTCATGTGCCGCCAATTCCACCAGGACCACGGCGCGAGAATGTGCTTAATTGGCTCCCCGCTTCGTGAAGGCTACAAGACGATTACTGCTCAATGTGACGCCAATGGCAAACCCGGCAAGGTGACAAACAACTCTTCCTCCGCTTCCTCAAACAAGGGAAAAGGGAAGGTTGTCGCATCTGTAGCCGAGGATGATGCGCATTCCAACAACAAAGATGTTGTTGCTTCCATTTCTCCAAGTGCTGCTCTGGGAGACGGATCATACTCTGAATCTGATGTGAGTATACCCCCGCTTTGTTGCAACATTTTGTTTGTAAACTTAACATAACGGGCCCTCTCGTAGACTTCCCAGTGACTTACTCAATGTTAATCGACAACGGCGCTCACATTGTCCTTTACGCCCCGAGGTTGTCAATAGTCTGGGCCTCACATGTTACTGTTTACCCAAGCCCAAAATCATAGACGTTGCCATCAACGGTGGTCAACTTAAAGAAAAGAAGTCCCTGTCGCATTACGTTAAGCTTTCTGTTACCTCCCTCGATTCTGTTTGGACTTCTTGCACAGTATATGCCCTTATAGATCCTGGCCTTTGTATGCCTGTAATTCTCGGTCTCCCCTTCTTAGTTCACAACAGTATTGTCACAGACCATGAAGGCCGCTCATGTGTAGATAAAAAGACTGGATACAATTTGTTGCATCCACCTTTGATTGCTCCTCCCCGTCCTCCAAGGATAATGGCTAAGAAACAAATCCGCCGCTTGATGTCTACTAAGAAGTTAGTAATGGCAGAGCTAAAAGAAGTGTGCCGTGATCGCATTAAAGACAATAAACTTATGTTTGAAGATGTTGAGGACTGCGATATTGTTAGTGCGATATGCAAAGTGATTGAAGTTCTTGCCGATGCCGAGACTTTACGTAAAATTGGAAACAATATTAAAAAGGACTTTAAGGAGATTTTCAAGCCTATACCTCATGTTGATGACTTGCCAAAAGATTTTGTCGCTGAGATTTGTTTGAAGGATGCCGAGAAGTGCATCACAAATAGAACATATGCCTGTCCCAGGAAATACAAGGAGGCTTTTCAGATACTAATTGGGCAACATCTTGATGCGGGAAGGATCCGACCATTGTCTTCTCAGTATGCCTCCCCTTGTTTCATCATTCCCAAAGCAGATTGTACCGTACTCCCTTGTTGGGTAAATGACTACAGGCAACTCAATGTGAACACAGTAATAGATAGCCATCCCCTTCCTCGGGTTGATGACATTCTCAACGACTGTGCAAAAGGAAAAATCTGGTCGACAATTGACATGACAAATTCCTTCTTCCAAACCCAAATGCATCCTGATCATGTACATCTGACTGCTGTTAATACTCCGTTTGGACTTTATGAGTGGCTGGTAATGCCTATGGGTTTACGAAATGCCCCTGCCATCCATCAAAGGCGTGTAACTGCTGCTCTACGAAGTCATTTGGGCAAAATTTGTCATATTTATTTGGACGACATTGTCATCTGGTCCAATGATGCTAAGCAGCATGAGAAGGATGTTCGTGTCATAATGGAAGAGCTTTGAAAAGCTAAACTTTATGTGAATGAAAAGAAAACAAAGCTTTCCTGCACGGAAATTGATTTCCTCAGACACTGTGTTTCTCGAAAAGGTATTGAAGCTGATAACAAGAAAGTTGTTAATATCCTTGCTTGGCCGGTGCCTAAATCTTCAACTCAGGCTCGTGCATTTCTGGGTCTTGTCAGATATGTGTCAGCCTTCTTGCCTAAACTGGCTGATCATACACTGGTTTTTTCTAATCTGATAACTAAAGAGGCTGACCGGAATTTTCCCGCTTGGACCTCAAAACACCAATTGGCTTTTGAAAGCATAAAGGATCTGGTTGTTGGCAGAGACTGTCTGACGACTATTGATTTTTCTCTAATGCCTGACTACAAAATTTATGTAATGACAGACGCAAGCGATAAGTGTACTGGTGCTGTGCTGTTGTTCGGAAAAACTTGGGAATCTGCTCGTCCTGTCACTTTTGACTTGATGGCCCTGAAGTCTGCACAGCTTAACTACCCAGTTCATGAGAAGGAAATGCTCGCTATCATTAGGGCTTTAACTAAATGGAGAACAGACCTTCTTGGTGTCCCATTTTTAATCTATACGGACCACAAGACCCTGGAAAACTTTGGTGTGCAATGAGATTTATCCAGGCGTCAGGCTCGTTGGATGGAGTTCATGTCTCAATTTGACGCCAAAATTGTCTATGTCAAAGGTGAAGATAACACCGTTGCAGATGCTCTATCTTGCCTCCCTTTGGACTTTGAAGCAGACACTGTCGACGCTGAAAAGCTTGCCCAACAACCATACAGTTACTCCCCGGACAATTGTGAAGATGACATGATTGCGGTGCTTACGACCTCCGACTCCACACCGTGTTGGACGGCCGCAGGATTTATGTCTGATCTTGGAGACACCTTGCCGGTTGAGAACGTGAGCGCAATTCTTTCCGTCTCAGCTGACAAAATGTTTTTGGACAGTATTCGAAATGGTTATGCGGACAACAAATGGATTTCAACCCTTGACCTTGCGAAAAATAGCCTGCCTGGTATAAAATTCTTGAATGGCCTATGGTACATGGGGAATTGACTAATCATCCCGCGGTCGGGAAATATTCGGGAAACATTGTTCAGACTGGCACACGATGTGCTTGGCCATTTTGGTTTTGACAAGATGTATGCTTCGCTTCGAGAATCTTACTATTGGCCTAACATGCAACGAGATCTTGAACTTTTATACGTGCCAGGCTGTGCTGACTGTCAATGTAACAAAAGTTCCTGGACAAAGCCCTTGGGTCCTCTACATCCTTTACCAATCCCTGACAACCGTGGTGACTCCGTTGGTATTGACTTCATAGGTCCTCTTCCTCCAGACGAGGGATACGACACTATTATCACTTTCACTGATTGTCTAGGTTCCGATGTCAGAATCGTGCCATGCCGTTCTAACATCACGGCGGAAGACATGGCTTTACTGTTCTTCAACGAATGGTATTGTGAAAATGGACTACCTCTTGAAATAATATTGGACCGCGATAAGCTTTTTGTTTCAAAATTTTGGAGTGCACTACACAAGCTAACGGGTGTAAATGTCAAGATGTCGACTTCATATCACCCACAAACTGACGGTGCTAGCGAGCAAACAAATAAGACGGTCAACCAACTCCTACGGTATCATGTCAAACGTAACCAATCGGGATGGGTTCGCGCCTTGCCACTTATACGCTTCAACATCATGAACTCAGTCAACAAGTCAACGGGTTTCTTGCCATTTCAGCTATGTATGGGAAGAAGTGCAAGAATCCTGCCCCCACTTGTTGCAAATGTTGATCTGCACAACACTCCCAAGGCGGACCAAGCTTGGAAACTGATCAAGGATCTGGAGTTAATCACAATGGAGGCTCAAGATAATTTGCTAAGAGCCAAAATCTCTCAGAGTGCGCAGGCTAATAAATCCCGCACGCTGACTTTCCCTTTTAAAATAGGTGGACGTGTATGATTGTCAATGAAGCACCGGCAACAAGACTACAAGTCTGCGGGAGACAAACGGGTGGCCAAATTTATGCCCCGCTTTGACAGACCATATGTCATCATTGACACCAACAAGGAGCACTCCACGGTCACTCTGGACTTGCCAAACTCGCCCAACATCTTCCCAATGTTCCATACCTCTGAGGTGCTGCCGTTCACGGAAAACGACCCGGAATTATTCCCTGGCCGTGAATTGAGGAACCCAGAGCCCGTTACTTTTGAGGACGGTACCCAAGAATTTTTTATACGTGATATTATTGACGAAAGAAAATGTGGACGTGGATACCAATACTATGTGCATTGGGTGGGCTATGGACCAGAAGAAAACCGTTGGCTGTTGCAATCTGAACTCGCCGGGACCAACACGCTTGATACTTGGCTGGCCCGTGCTAGACTTGGTTAGACTTTTTTTAGATCTACCTTTTCTTTCTCTCTCACGGCCGGCTGGTAGCTTTCCCACTGGGTTTTGACGCACCCATGCTGAGCTCTTGTATGTATCTTTTCCCTCCCTTTATCTTGTTTGTCCCTTTTCCTTGCTTCTCTCTTTTTTATTGATTGTTTTCGTGCTTGGGGGGCGGGGAGGGTGTAATCCTGGTGACAGGATTACCCATTGTTGACACATGTTTACTCCTCATCCATATATAAGAACCTCGGACTCTTTTGACGTACTTACCTTAGACACTAGTTACGCTCTCTCTCTCTCTCTCTCTCTCTTTTATAATCATAACCTGGTCATATTCCTTTCCTGTGTGAACGTAGTGTTTCCTTTCGTGTGACTACACGACAGGTTTCCATTAGTGTTGTAATTAATGCCGGAAGCGGGTTGCTGACTTTGTTAGCAGGTGAAATGGTTGGATAATTTGACAATTTGGTAACCAGTACTTCATCTTCCAAATCCAATTCTTTGTCAGAGTCAGATTCAGATGTTGATAAGTCAAAGGACAAATCCAAATCCTCATTGCTTTCAACAACAATATCTTTGCTCCCTTCATTCATGGCAGCAAGATGCTGGAATGCCACTGGATCAAACATTCCATCATTGGACAACACATCTGGGATATGTGGCATCCGTGATGGAAACAATGCAGAGTGTGACATTCAAGTGATGAGGAGCACTCTCAGTAAAAACAAAAAGTCATATTGTGTCAGGTCGCCATCAGGGTTTGGTCAGTGTTAGTCAATGTTTTGGACACACTGACTATTTTAACCATTTTTGTGACTAGAAATGGTCAATGAAAGTCAATGTTTTATGATTTTCCCGACAGTATGTTCAGGCACACAAAGTCAATGTAAGTCAAGGTTAGAGTCAGTTTGCAGTCATGGTTTTTTTGCTGTGCTCTGCTCCTTCTATCCCTCTTCTCTGAGCTCTTATTAGACATTGAGAAGACAAGATAATAGCTTATATTGATTGTGGTATATACTGAAAACATGACACTGAGTCTGAGACGGCTAAAGCTCCAAAATGTTGAATGTGAACATCCATAGTGCGTCTAACTGCCTGTTTAAACTTTTTTGCTAGCTAGCAATCTTCTTCCTCTATGCTGAAAGTAAGTAACAACAAAAATAAGGAGCAGTATAAACCCACTTGAGTTGGTGTAAGAAGCGTGACCAGTTTGTCAAAGGCTTTGGGTGTTTTCAAGAGGGGAGTTTTAGTCAGGACAGCCACAAGCTCAATTAGTAAACAAGTTAGCAAAATAAAATAATGGAACTCAGTCAAACACATACCTCTTTTGGTAGTGAGTTTCTTGCCCAATGGCACAGTGATCTTATGAGTATTGGCAAAGGCCAAAAGCTTTGCAAAGACAATCATCTAAAGAGTGTACATCATTAGACAGGTGTGCAACACCAAGAAAAAGTACTCAAATCAACTACCGCTGGAAAATCATCAACATCAATGGTACCAACAGAAGCTGCAGACTGCAAACTTCCAACACCATCCAAAGCAGCTCCCAATGCTGCAGCCTTGCCCTTTAGAATGGGCTGTTCAACAAGTTATTTAGTGTGCCAAAAATCAAATAAGAAGAACTTACACCACCTGCCCACTTCCACAGCTTCCACATCTTGGCAACAAGGTGCTCAAGATAGTTGTTGGCCAAAAAATTAGGTGTTGGATTGTTGGGTATGTGTTGTGCAATACAACATGTTTCATAGCTGCTGAAAGCAACTTACACACTGTAAGATTGTTTCCAATTGAGGCCCTCACTAAAAAAGGGTCTGACCATCCTTTGTACTGCTGATGCCCCCAACCTTTGTCAATATCATCCTCCAACAACAATGGTGAGTTGAGATCAGCTGTATCAAGGCTTGCTAAAAAAGCCTGAACATTCTCAGATGGTGGGGTGGAGCCAAAAGTGGGGGATGCATTCATTGCCTCAAGCAGGTTGAATGCATCACTGATATGTGGTTTGAAAATATCTGGAAACTTGATAAGTCGAGTTCTAGGTTCTTACTCATATGGCCTTGTACCTAAAAGTCCGGAAACTGCAGAGTTTGTGTCACCAAACCAATCTTGATATAGTATCAAAATCACACTCACCTTTATTGGTAACAACAATCAAACTGATAGCAACATGGTTTGGTCCCGTCAGCACTGGCACTACTGCAATAGCTGATGCTGCTGGGGTAGCTGTTGACGGAGATGTAATGCTGGTATGTGGAGTGCCAAGGGGTGCTAAACGGGTACTAAGTGATCCTTGTTTGGTAGGTTTGGTAGGTGGGATTTTGGCAGGCTTGGACGTTTGAGAATCAGATGAGAGTGAGGTAAGATCACATGCATGTAAGATGAATGTGTGGCATATTGTAACCTTTTGCTTTTGCAATCAATGCCACACTGTTGTCTCTTTCCTTTGCTTCTATCATCCCTGCCAGCTTTTTAATTTGTTTTCTCTTTGACAATGTTCTAATATCTTCAGGTTCTGCCTCATCCACCTCTAACGTGATCTTACACTTTGCACTCTTTGACTTGGAGCTCTTGACATTTTTGGCATTTACTCTGTTCTGGAGGTGTGTGCCAAATAGGTGTTCTGCTTTCCACTGGTCAGCACACAAAGCAATTATATTGTTCTCACTCTCCAAGGTGTTGAGAGCTTTGCTCCATGCATAATGGTGGTGAGTTTTGTAGTAAACCCTGGTTTTAGACATCTTCCAGGCAGCAGGGTCAACTGGCTTTGATTCTGTGTCCAGAATGGTTTTAGTAAGTCAGTCCACTGCTCTTTGAATCATTTTGAAGGAGCTTTCAGAAATTATATCACTGTTTCCATCTTGCAGGCACAGTGACCTGTTTGCTTCCAGGAAAGATCTTTTTTCTGGGGGTGGTTCTGTGTGTTGGCCAGAGTCCACAGAACCTCAGAAGCAAGACACTCAGGACAGTGTAGGGCTTGGACTTCAATCTTGGGTATTTAAGGGGCCATAGAAGGTGTTCTATTTGTAAAAACTGTGAGTGCATTCAAAGGTCGAGTGTTATGCAGAATACTTACAATACTTGGCTATGTAGTTGCTTCACTTGCTTGTAGAGTGCATGTTCCTCCATCTTCAGTGTGTAGACCTGGTGGAGAAGGTCAATATTCTGACCGACAAGGACTGTATATCTGTCATTGGCATTGTCCAAATTTTGCCAGAGGTTAGCTACATGCCTGTTCTTCATAAGCTTGGTAAGACTGTATGACATCCACAGTTTTCCATGGGTAAAGTCCTGTTGGTCCCTTGGCATTAGATGCAATTCTGGTGGGGAATTCAGACCTGTTTAAGCCATCTTGTTGGGTTGGTCTGGTGTTGAGAAAAGGAGGGGATGTCAAGCAGCCAATATATTTATCACATGTATTTTTTCCTAATAACTTGCATGTTTTCTTTGTGGAGCAACTGGAATTCATCAAGGGGTGTATTCTGCCAAATGAGCATTTTTAAAGAACTGGAGAACTTCAGAATATCCTACTTTGTAAGTAGTTTATACCAAAATACCTTGTGCATGTGGCTATGACAGTATAACTCAAGTATAACTGTACTGTGAAGCTACCACTGAATACATGGATGAATCTGATGAAATCTTGGCTGAACATGTGGATTTAGAGAGTACTGGCAATTAGGGTTGGCGGGAAGTCCATGGTCAAAGTTTTGCACGTCACGTTCACATCACTTGACCATTGCCAGTTGGCAACTTTTAGCCCCACGCACATGATGTTTGATGGTTACATAAAGCAACCAATGTCCAACCAGTTCACAAGTATGGATGTGGCTGCAAGCTAGTTCAGCTGTGTGCCACACAAAGGGAGACACATTCAATTGCAACAATGTTAAGTATGTAGCATGCCTAAGGAGACAAAATTGTAGGAAGAAAAGATGACTGGGGCCTCCTCAGGCTGTGCTCTAGTAGACAAGATATAATGTCAGTGTTGGTGCCACCTGCGCTCAGTCTGTGATAAAAACAAACTTTACTGAGTTGTGGCCTTTTCAATTGACAAAGGAATGCTGAATCCAAGATGTTGATAGACGCAGGATCAAAGTTTTTGAAGCCAACAGCTGCAGGAGTGGTAGCCGCCAAAGGCTTGTAAACAGATCTCATGCCTTCAGGGTCAGTGAGATTAGATTGACAACAAGCCCAATCAAGATTGGTTGATGCGGCAAAGACATTGGGAATGTCTGGAATCCAGAGAGTTGGGCATGTTTGACAAAAAGCAGACTGTTTGGTGGGGTATAGTTACTTGTATTCACTGGCATGGGCATTGCAAATGCACCAGCGTCTGCTTGTGCCGGTGTGGCAGTGATAACACTAGTGCTTGGAGGCGGCTTTCAGCATTTGATTTAAATCAGGCTGATTGTCCGCGTTATAAAGTATAAAACTCACATTGGCTCTTGTGCATCATGACGGGCCTTTTTCCCAGAACACTCTCCTCCTCTGTATGCATCTGTATGTGTCTTCCTTTTGCTCTTCACAGATACATTCATCACAGCTGCAGTTTCCGTCCACGAATTCTGATTCGATGCAACCTTTTTGACCTTTGGAAGGATGGGGCTTGCTGCTTGAAGTTTGGCGTATAGTGAGTTGACACAATGGGAAAAACTCTAAGGGATTCAGAAACTGAGGGGGGATTGGCTTGTAGATAAATTGTCAGCAATGAAAGCTTCTGAATCAAATAAGTAATATCATGATCAGAACTGTGTTGCAATGGTGAGGCATCCAGTGATCCATCTAAAAATGAATTTCTGCTTCTTTTCCATTTGGCTCTATAGTGTTGTTGCAGTGAATTGCAAGAAGGGAGGTTGAGACAACCTTGTAAGTCTTGGGAAATTTCTTCTGAGCTGCACAGATATGTTTGCAGAACAAATTGTAGGGAAGGATAGACAGGAGCAGTCATACTCGTGGCCCCAAAAAGTAATCACGGATTATGTAATCTTGATCTCTTCCTGAACGTGTCGCGTCGTGTTGATTTTCTTATTTCTCACCACCCACTCTGCTTTCCTTCTTTGTATGAGATCTTCCAAGATCAGTCGTCAACAGGTACCAGCCAATACCAAAAATAAGCTTATTGGAGCTGTTGAAGCCGGAGAATCCATTGCAAAAGCAGCTTGGCGCTACAGTATTAAGGAAGACACGGCGCGTAGCATTGTAAAAAAGTATAAAGCAACAGGATCGACTGAAAACTTGCCACGTTCTGGGCGCCCTCCGAAGCTTACAGATGCAGACAAGCGCCATATAGTACGAACTGCGCAAAAACAACATCAAAAACCCTTCTCCGAAATCGGCAACAACCTTGGACTCAATGTTTGCAAGCAGACCATTCGCAATGTTCTCCAGGCGGAAGGATACCATTGATGTGTTGCCAGAAAGGTCCCTTTCCTCACGCGTTGCCATCGCCTTCTTCGCATGTCATGGGCTCGGCTCTACAGGTCACTAACAAGTCGGCAATGGAGGAAGGTCATCTGGTCCGACGAATGCTATATTTACCTATGCGATGATCGTGGCCGCATTTTCGTCACATGCCGCGCGGATGAAGAATACCTCGAGGAATGCCTAGTCCCAACCTTCAAGCAGTCGCCTGTGCGCGTAATGGTCTGGGCACCAATTATGGATGGGAGAAAAGGCCCACTTCTTGTGCTGGAATATCCGGGTGGGAAAGGTGGAGGGATGAACACAAAAAGGTACTGTGAGCAGGTTCTTGATGGGGTTTTGGAGGGTTTCCATGCCGAGATGGTGGAGGAGCGTGGTCGGGTGCAGTTTCAGCAAGATAATGCTTCGTGTCATGTTAGTAAACGGGCAAAGAAGTGGTTTGATGATCATGGCATACCCCTCTTATTTCACCCCCCAAACTCCCCCGATCTTTTGCCCATCGAACCTGTTTGGCACGAGCTAAAAAAGATTCTATGGTCTGCTATACCTCAGCCTACCACTGTTGACGAGCTTAAAGTTGCTGTTCACGCTGCATGGGAGCAGCTAGACATTAATGATGTCAATAAGTACATTTCTAGTATGCCAGATCGCGTTGATGCTGTTTTGAAGGCTAGGGGAGGACATACTAGATTTTAATTTCTGTATTGTATTCTATATAGTCAAATCTATACTCAAGCCAAAGATCAAGGTGATTGTGCACAAATTGTATGAGCTATGAAGGATTTAATCGAAGGATGTCGAGGCAAACAATAGGCGGATTACATAATCTGTGATTACTTTTTGGGGCCACGAGTACACGTCAAGATCAATGTGGTAAGTCACCTTTGGGATTTGATCCTGACTGGACTTCGTACACATTGGGTTCTTCAGTGGATTTTATTTGCTTGGCTCTGATAGATTTGGCTCGTTCCTTGATTTCAACTCCTGTCAGCGGTGTCTATGAATAAAATGGGGGATTGCCTGCTCCACTAAGATATGGATAAGGTGATCAAGACATCGGTTTTGCTTTCCTTGCATGAAAGTTCCTTTTAGGAGGTGATGCCATGCTTCAACAAGCATATTTGTGTCGCAAAGCTGAATATATTTCTATCAACCCAATAGACAGCCAACCAAAGCTTGATATTTGCCTCTTCCATCCAGTTTGTCTTGAGATATTGGATGACACTCTCAGGTGCCAGAGTTTTGATCTGTTTCCAATATTCCCAGAACTCTAAATGACCGTAAAACGGACCCATTTCTTGAGAAGAGCCCATAGCTCTGGATGGGCGGTAGCAACAAAATGCTGCTGCCAAGCGTGAAGGATGTGCCACCAGCATAGAAGAATTGCACACTGAGAGTATTGCCTTTTAATGGCATTCATCTGAGCGTAATCTTTATCTGACATGAAATAATTATGCCAGTATTTTGCGTCCAAAATAAAAAAATTGATTGTGTCTTCAGTTCCATTTGACAAGATCATGTAATACTAAACAGAATGATACTCAGTGGTTTGGGGGGGACAAACAACTTATTGAAATAGGTACCTAAACAGAATGATACTACGAGTGCAATGTAAGTTTAGGTAGTTTGATAAGAACAAAAGATAACTAGCTCACCTCAGTGGTTTGGGGGGGACAAACAACTGAGGTGCGCTCTGGTATCTACTTGGTATATGTGGAGAGCGCGCTGAGCGTCTCAAGACATATACCACACGGTTGAAGCTAAGTGAAACATACGTAGCGTATGGCGCATTTGCTGGGCAAATGCGCACGCGGTAAAGAAATGTGAAATAAATTTGATACCATAAGATGCGCTGTTGATTGA
The DNA here is from genome assembly GCA_014925845.1 of Crassisporium funariophilum. Classification (NCBI taxonomy): domain Eukaryota; kingdom Fungi; phylum Basidiomycota; class Agaricomycetes; order Agaricales; family Crassisporiaceae; genus Crassisporium; species Crassisporium funariophilum. The sequence goes on from JACGCL010000005.1 coordinate 2,310,891, forward strand.
AGACTCACGGCGTGTTTGATTGTGGCACATGCGCGCAAGGACCAAGCGTGCATGTATGTGTGCGCGTGTGTGCGCGTCCGCATTCCAACAGATCATCCATGCAGCAGGCATCCCGTGTTCCCATCTATCGCAAACTAAGACCGTGAAGAGGCTCATATTCTCATAGTAAGTTGTGTTGTGGGTTGCGTTAATCCCAGCAAAGTGTCCACCATGTTTAGCCCAACACTCACACTGATATTTTGTCTGTATAATCAGGACAGAAGCATTTTTTTCCAGACCAGAACCAGAAGTAGGTGTGTCAGAGCTAGTCTTGATCTTGACATAGTGACCACAATTGCGCAAAGTTTCCACCCATTTGAGGACTGATGCGCTGTCCTGAGATGCCAATCGCACGGTCTTCTCTTCTATCATTTTTTTGATTCGTCAAACATTGGAACACGTACAAAACTTGCTTTGCTGAGCACCCTCTTCTTGAAGACCTTTGAGATTCTCCTCTGTGTATATCTTTCCTTGAATTTGTTCATGGACTTCTTGTGGCTCAACATAGGATGCAGGAGGTGCTCAATTTCGTCTCTAGTCTTCTTTTGCAGTTGTGTGAAGCGCGTATTGTCCTGTCTTGTGAGAGTGTGTTGCAGGATATTCTCCGAGGACCTTGTTGGTATATGGGTACATCTTAACAGTGAGGCGGCAGGGGCATCCATCTTCTAGCTTTTTTCAAGGTACAGCCCTGTCCCTGTCATGTTTCTTTGTATATTTGCTTTTGCCGCCACTCATTCCGCAAGCACAGACATAGATCAACTTCTTGTGCCACAGTTTTTGGTTTCTTTCTTGATAAACTCCACGGTATTCTTCTCCTCTACATGTAGCATCCAGAGCTCCATTTTGCGCCTATTTTCCCAGCACAAGGCGTAGCCGCGGAATTTAGAGTCGTGCTCAAAGGATCCAGCAAGTTGCACGTGATCCCTGCTTGCCGGGGGAGACAGCGGGTCTATATTTGGAGTTGACGTGTCCATATCAAGAACAGGGATGGAAATATTCGAGCTCAACGCTGGATAGAGTTGGATGAGACTGGAATATTTTGGCTGATAGATATTAGTCGTTCTGAAGGAGACTTTGTGGCACATATTTTGCTGCCTAATTCACAATTCTATGGCCCATGGCCCCATACCAGCCAACCAAACCAGCAGAGTTCACAAACTGCATCCATTTCAGACCAAACCATAATGATCAGACATCACGTGCTTGGGGCTAAAACTCAAGTGATGTGAACATGACATGCAAAACTTTGACCGTGGACTTCCCCCCAACCCTAGGCAATCCAATGGATATTTCCTCAAGCTCAGACCCTACAGGTGGTATGAAGAAACAATATCTCCACTGATATCAACCCATTGATAGGCTGATCTGAATTATAGACAATGCCTTGGAGCCAATGGATGTTTATTTTGAGCAGAACTTGAGTGATTCAGATGGCAGTAAAATAGCTGAAAATAGAGTAGGCCTATAGGTTCAACTGATTATTATATCTGTGCTCAATTTAATATTTTAGCAAGCCCGGTAACATTTCCAAATGTATATTTTTAGATCACAGTCAAAGTGAAACAGAATTGGACGATGGAAATGGTTCCACTGCAGCCAGTGTGATTGACAAAGAACTTGAACCAGAAGTGACCACTGCTGGGAATGTCAATCATGACTTTTTTGCTGTTCCGGAGGCTCTACAGAAATTACATAAAGAGCTACTCCAAGTTTATGAGCTGCCATTTCAGCCACCAAGAACCCTGCCACCAACTCAAAGGAAACGGGCTCTGACAACAGAAGATTTGGAAGTGGTTGTTGACCGTCATCAACTGAGCGTGGATCATGATGATTGACTATTTGTTGCAATGCTACACACCTGTTGAAATTGGGTATGCGCCAGACGCTGCCCAATGGTAATTTTTTGTATTGTCCTTATTATTCAAATACAAGCTACACTTGTACCTTCATTTCTACCTTTTTCATTCATCATCCCTCACTCACGTTGTCACCCTAATATGACGCTTGTTCCATCTCTATTCACTTCATAGCCCAGCCGCTCATACTTTATTATATTACCTTAACCTTACCCGAGTACCATAAACCGTAGCACTATAAACATTGCATCCAATGTACTCAATACGCTCAGTCAATCTATATTATCTTGTTCTACTTTCACTAACACCGGCTTCTTTGCACTGTTGCAATTGAGATAGATGGCTTTCCCAGACAACAAAAACATCCAGGATTGGCATAAAATCACTTGTTGATCCTCGATCAAGCTTGGAGCCGACAGATTCGAATTCTCACTGCCCTCCCACAAAGCAGACCACTTTTTTGAAGGAGACCATGTCCCCGTAATAGAGAAAGGCGGGGTCACCAACCCGGTACATCACTTCCAAAAATATCTTACATCTTGAGATCAACTTCACCCCCCTGCCTCACCTCTGTGCTTGGTTGGCCAGACAAGGAGCGGCACCACCCATAATCCAAGCCACAGAGCAATGGTTGTCTGACACACTAACATTCTCCAACTTTCTCCCTCTGTTCTCCATCTTTTGTCCTCTGATTGCATCTGACTCACATGCTATCATCTCTGGCCCGAGTTGGAGGTGAATCACCTGTTTGTAGGGAGATCAACCAACTGTGCAATTTCTCAAATGACCTGTTTAAAAGTTCAGTGCACCTACCACTTGAGACTTTAGACAAAGCAAAATCTCAGGAATGGATACCTACTGCCAGAGCCCAATTTTCTGTCTCCGTTATGGGATTTTTTGACCGGTGACCACTTGACACCAACTGGGTCAACACGTCGACCCAAACTTTGATGGAAAATTAAAAACAGGGTTTGGTTATAAGATATGACATCAGGAAAAGGGGGTTTGGTCCTGGAGAAACCTAAGCTGCTTTGTGTGTCTCTAGAGACTCCAAAGACTTCAAAGATGCAAAGCCACCCAGGCCTTGCTCGGAACTAAGTGCCTCAAGTTCAATTTTCCCGGAGCTCTCCCAAAGCAGTTGCAGAGAATCCACCGGGAGTCTGCAGAGCAACTCAGAGCATCCACAGAGGGTATACAGATCATCTTAGAGTATATACAAAGGAACCTAGACATCCTCAAGAGATCCCCTAGACCACCTGTAGAGCACCCAGTTGGGCATTTATTTACTTCATATCATTCGAGTTCATAGGAGGATAGACAAAAAAATTAAGAAATCATTATTACATTGAGGTTAATGAATACATTTCAAATCTATATCTACCTGTCCTTAACTTAATCTAACAACTACTTGCTCAGGCTTTGACAAAAAATGGGAGGAAACATACAGGCTGTGGGCTCAAGGGCAGGGTCCAACATTATTGTATGGAGCAGTAAAGTTAGCACCATCATTGTCTCCATTGGGTGTTTGTCCGGGGTGGGTTCACTTACAGAAACCATCCAGTAGGGTTCTTTGTCCGGGACAGGCCCCGGACGCACTGCAAACATGGGGGCGCCACGACGCGAGGTAGACATGGGGTACGCAACTTTTTTTAACAGGTCGTGGGGGCAAGGCTGGTGACATAGCAGAGGAGGAGCGGCAGAGGGTGTGGTGGGAAAGGGGCATGGGCGTAGGCGGTTGGTGTAAGTGCATGCTTGCAACTTAAAAACAAAAATAAAGATTAGATTTTGGGGGAAAAATGAAAGGAGGGGGACATACCGGGTCTGGGTGTTGACGGCCGTGTCTACTGTCGTGGCGGGCTCCTTCAGCCTATCAAGGCCGGATTTACTGGTTGATGGGTGAGAGCGAGAGCTGGGAGGAGAGCGGGGGTGACTTACCAGGGGATCCGGGGCCATATTCCCTTTGAGTTGTCAGTGTCCGGCTATTTTTGCTTGCTCTCCCTGTTTGAACAGGTTGTACAGAGCGGCGGAGCTTGGGGTGGGGGGTGATTTGTTGTCTGAATCAGCAATCCTAAGCTTTCCATTGGAGCGGGTTTGGTAGCGGGAGCCGCAGCAGCGGCCTATTGAATGCTCATCGGTAATTGACATGGCAAAGTGGAGGGGTAGCGGCAGGGGCGCACTCAACACTTCACTTCAGTTGACATAGCAGAGCGGAGGGCAGTGGTGGTGGGCAGCGGCACACTCCACGCTTGGTGTCATTTGACGTGGCAGGGAGGGCAGACCGGCAACGGATGCCCAACATCTTTTGACGTGGCAGGGCAGATACGGCGGGGGAGGGAGCATCAAGCTCAATGCCGTTTGAGTGGGCAGAGCGGAAGCGTGGCGTCCTGTATGTTTGACGCCATTTGTCGGACGGGAGATGGGTTCTGCAGGGGAAAAGTGTGAGGGCAGTGGCGGTCAGTGGTATGTTTGGGTGGTGGATGACCATGTACCTGCCGCTTGCCTTCTCCTCCTTGCCCTTGCCTTGGCAGTCAACAGCTTGCCGGTGCGCGCCGCTGGCGTAACCCCGTTTGAGAGGCATTGAGGTGGGAGCTGGGCGTGTCAGCGGCCCAGAGGGGCGTTCATGGTCCTGGTGGTGTGTTGGCAACAAAAGTGTTGACAGTGTTGGGAGCCAATGACAAACGTGAGAGAAGTGGGACAAGGGAGGTGGTGGTGTAAAGAAAGAGGGTTGAACTTGGCGAAATCACTCAAAGTTCAACATTCACGTGATTGCGGGCCGCCGATCGCAAAGGTGAACTTTGAGCGATTTGCAAAGCTTGCACTGACTGTGTGAAATTGAGGAGATCACTTCCAAGATTTCACACCCTCTTGCGGCTTCCACATCTACGCCCTGCGCTGACCCAGTCCGACGGCTTCAACGATAATGGTGAGTTTTCATTCTTTCAATGTTACTTTTTTTTTACACTAACTAAAGGTGGTAGATCCGGATGATGACGTGCACACCCAGTTGCGTGCCTCTCCCCTTGTCAAGGGATGTAGGCCAACTTGGGATTGTTTGTAAGTACTTTATTATTACACTTTTTTCACTCACTTTTCTCATCTTAGGTCCCACACACCGCAAACAACTCGCGCCACGTTATGAGCCCCGCTTCAGCCTTTGAGGGATGTGGGCCAAGGGTTTCACGGGTTTGGGTTGGTTGGGGGTGAAGAGCAGCAAGGGGAGACCCGACTGAGGGAGACCCATATGGTGTGTCGCAGAACGAGTCGATATTTTTGACTCGTTCTGCTGGTCTCATTTCACCACCCGTTCCCCACTCACTGATCCCTTGCCAGCCCTTCCACCATGCTGTTTTTGCCTCAAAGTCCTGTCAACGCCTCTCCCAACTCCCCTTCCCTCAACCCAAATAGCAATAATGTGGGGCAGCAGCATCACAGCTGCTGCTGTTGCTTGAAGACAACACAAAGGAGCAATGGCATCAGCAGCACCAGTGGCGCTGTCGCTCGAACACGGCACGGTCAAGGCAACAACGAGGGCAGCAGCATTGCCGATGCTGCTGCTGCTTGAACACGGCATGTGGTCAGCAACAACAAGGGCAGCAGCATTGGTGCTGCTGCTGTTGCTCGATCACAGTGCGGAGACAATGACGCGGAGCAATAGCGGCAGCAACAACAGTATTTGTACTGCTGCTGCTGCTGGGATACAACGGTGGCAGTGCAGCAGCAGCATTCCTGCTGCTGCTGCTCGTATACGGGGAAGGGATTGTTCCCCTTGCCTCACCCAATTTGCTGTTTTCCCGTACCCGCCTCCCTCGGCTTTGCCCTCCTTGTTGCCTTGCTCCTGCCGTTCCTTTCCCCAGAGATTGCAAGAAGGACGAGCAGCAGGCTGATTTGACGGCAGTGGAGCAATAGCAACAGCAGTTTAAATGCTGCCATTGCTTTGATATGAGGTAGAGGAGGCAACGAGTACATTGGCTGCCATATCTCCCTCACCCGACTTGTTTTTGCCTCCTTGCCCAATTCTGTTGCCCAGGCCCTTCCCCACTTGTTGCTGCTATCTCCAACTCATTGCGGCCTCTGTCCCTCACCGCACATGTTTCAACAATGCCGGAAAGGAGCAGCTGGAGCAGCAAAATAGTTGCTGCTCCTCCAAGGTCTTTGTTGGGTCCCGCATGGCTTTGACAAGTAAGCAGCTGGTGTGGTGAGGTAGTAACCCAGTGACAGACCCAGAGCACCTATGTCTATTCATGTATGACAAGGAGCAGTATGTATGTCACTAATATTCCGTAGTTATTGAGTAATTTAATATATCTGACTCCAAACCATGTTTCTATTGAGTTCTTATTTATATGATATAAATGTCTCAAAGAAGTCACAGAAGGAAAGCTGAACTATCTGAAATGCAACCCAGGTAATTGTAATAATTTCAAAGATTACTAGAGAAACCCAGGCAATTGTAGCCTTGCCAAAGACATTCAAAGACACCTGGAGCAACTGAGAGACCTAAAGTCTCTCTGTGAAAGTTGAAATTACCTGAAGTGGCCTGGGACCAAAGGTCCTTTTCCTGATGGACACATGAATGCATGATGCAGGAGGGTATCACAACATGTGGAGAGGCGCAATGTCTCCAAGGTTTTCGGCTGATGACTAAGTGCACAGCCACCCAAAACTTGACCGAAGTGTCTTTCGAGTCTTCGTCTCTCGATTTCTAGTCTCGTGGGTCAATTATACTATCTAGATTGGTTGTAGGGTATTAAGACTAGTTACAAGTGTACTAATATAAATTTTGAAGGTAAATTAAATCATGTCATCATCATAATCTGACTGGTAAAGCGAATCATCCCCTTCTCTTTCCATCATTTCGACATCCTCGGTAGATTCTGGCACTTCGACGGTCGAAATAACTGGGACATTCAGTCCAGGAACTGTTTGATAACGCGCAACAGCTTTCTTGAGCTCGTTAACGCGATCCTGCTTGATTTTCATGTGAGATTTCAATGGGACACGTTCTGACAGGTCTGTGACTTTCTTCTCGTTGTCTCGGTGCCAGTCCAGTTGTCAATTGAGGTTTTTTACGTCCAGAGAATCTATGCCGGCATCGTCAAGGATAAGGTCTTTCCCGGTTTCAGTGATGTCCGCAGCCTTCTTGACACGCTTTTCCGTTCGCACAAACTCCTTCTGTTGATTCTCAGCAACCTTTTCTGCATTGGCTTTCATCTGTGCTTCTTTTATCTGGCTCTGGAGTTTCTGCTCATCTTTCTCCCTCGCCAGCTTTCGTAAATATGTCTCGTCTTCCTCCCTGTTGAGTTTTTCTTTGTGGAACGTCTCAGTGTTGTTTCGTCGAGTGATGAAACCGGCATTAAATTTGTGGACTGTCTCACTGGGGCGTTGTCTTTGCCCCAACCGCCAACTTCCGAGGGCACCCTTGTTAATATCGTTTGTCGAGGAGAAAAAGAGCTCCCCTCGCTCTTCGGCAGACATCTTGGCAATGTCACCACCCTCGAGAAATTCGTCCGAGAACCGTTCAGAGAAGGTTTTCAAGGCCCCTTTGGCAAATGCAGCAATGGCTCCATCAAGGTCAGGGAGGTCAGGTTTAAGTAAGTGAACCGACTTCATGACTGATGCAGCCCATTCATCCCATTCACGTCCGCCTAGGGATCCAAGGGTATGCGATACACCTTCACCTGTCCAACGTTTTGGGTCCTCGCTGACAGCTTTCAGAAAATCACACTTCTTTTGGAAGAACGGCCCAAGTTCAAGAAGATTTTCGTGCAGGCGAACATGTTGCATGAAGGGGCGGGAGACATTGATGTTATAGAGCGCCATTACGCAGAGCTCTGTCACGGTAGGAGTGTCCTTCAATGCATTCAGAAAGTTCTTCTCGATATTTGTTAGCGCTGGCTTATCTTTTGCGTCGCGCACGAACTCCATGAAGGCCGTGAAGTGATGGCGATAGACGATAATGGTGGCTGCTGCTTCTCCGTGCGATCCGTATCGAGTGTTACTGACATCAGGATAGGGAACGCGGTAGCCAATGTGGTGTTCCATGTACCAGTCGTATGTGTCTTGCTGCCCTTTTTTCTTGTCCTTATTTCGGCAAATGAGGCCACCGAGCATTGTTGCATGGCTCGCACCTCGTTTAGATACCTCAGCTGCGCGTTTTTCTGCAGAAGACGGCTCAGATGAGTTTTTGCAACATTCCAGGACAGCTGTATTGTCCTTATTTGCAAGCATGATTGGTGGCGTCTTCCCCTCTTCTTTCCAGAAGTCCTGCATTGCTTTGTCGCCCCCTTTCACTGTATTCAGGTCCTTGTGCATGCAACATCCTGTCCGGATAAAGCGCATAAACCTGGCCCTCTCCTTTTCTTGCAAGCCCTCAAAAACCTGTCTTCCGACCTCGCGTATAATCTTGACATCTGCCTTCTGCTTTTCCTCGTCAGTTAGGTTTGTCCACGCCTCATACCCTCCCAAATCCTCCATTTGTTTTGTTTTCATTGGCGCAAGCAATGCGACAACTCGTGTTACACTCATGTTGAATAGTGCTTCTTCTCCAAGACGCTGGAACACCACCCCGATTTTCCATTCACGTAGAATTTCATGGCTCTTTTTCTGGTCAGCAGCGTGATCACCGGTGGTTCCAATTAGCCTGAATGCAAAATCATCAGGACAGAAAGTTAGGTTCTCTCGTTTTGCGAGAGGACTGTTATTGAAGACGTCTGCGATTTCGGTAAGCCTCTTTCGTAGTCCGTTGACTTGGGTTTCACTAGCATGATTGACAGATGTATCAATCCCAAGTGTTCGCAATTTCCAAGTCGGTTCCGTGTCAGGTTTCGTGTAGTCAACAACCTTCACTGCAATCGTCCGTGATTCATACTCTATGTGCTTGTTTGATGTTGAATCTGAGCTGTAAGTTAATTCTAAAGGTTAAGTTAGTTTGGATTCCGGTGTCCACAGGCCTAAATCAAACTTACGTTCACTTTTAGCCATTTCATATCCTAGCTGGATTTCTGCGGCCACTCCTGACTCTAAAATGGCACGTTGCACAGTGCGCTTGTCCATTATACGATTGACTTCGACTCCCATGATCTTCCCAACAGTTGCTATTGCCTCTCCAACCTTCTTTTCGGCAGTTCCGACAGACAAAAGATATCGTGCAAGCTCACGAGCTTGTTTTGTATAAACTCCATGATGAGTAAGCTTGAAAACGCGTCCGCGAACTGCTGCCTGACGCGCACGTTCCTTAATTCCTTTCTTTATTGATTTGAATCTTGATGTCTTCTTCTGCAGATTGCACCTCTCGCGTCGAAGCTCTTTCCGTTCTTCTGTGAGACGCGTAATCCTCTCTCTAAGGTCGCCCAGAACCTGTTCCACATCCTCATTCATCTTCTGGTGCTCCTTTTCTGCATGCTCTGCCTCTTGCCTCAGCTTCCTATTCTCTGCCTTCAGCTGTTTGAGATGTTCTTTGTGCTTTATGTTCGTGATTTCCATTCATTTTGCACGTTTCTGGATGACCCAGTACTTTGTGGTCGCGTTTTTGGCCTTGAGTTGGTAGAGTGCTAGGGCTGTACTTTGCCGGATAGTATCCTGAGATAATCTTTGAACCTCCAGTATAGCCTTTATGTCTTCAGTCACCTGCAATTGAAGTTCTCGAGCCTGTTGGGCCTGCACAAGAGTGTGCAGCTGACTCTGAGTCAAGCCTTTCCGCTTTCTTTTATAATCTCGGGTCATTACTGCGTCGCCTAAGGTAGATGTTAAGATATAAATTAATGTCAAGCTGAGCTCTGGAGTGTTTGTTAGCTATTCCAGCCGTGCAGGGATTTTTTTTACAAGCCATAACACGTCGGAGCACGTATTATGTCATGCAAATAAATTGGCGTGACCGTGTTTCTACACGTGTTATGTAAGCTAATTACCGTGTTTGATGGCTGATACTTGAAAGCAGGATTCAAGGTCGTTGCGGGGCCGGTTGACCCTAATTCTTTCTGGAAACAGATTTTTTTCACGATAAGCAGGTTTTGGGTAGATTTTAAAAAGATCTTGTGTGCATTAAGTGGTCAAACGGGGGGAATGCCATACATGATTATGCCATAGTCATATCCGGAGATGATTAAAATTCTACCCAAAACGTGAGGAAATAAAGTAAATTAGGATTGGCGCAAAGATCTAGGCAAAAACGGTCCAATTCTGAGCGAAATCTTGCATTACCTGTTTTATGTATCAGCTGGGTGCGGTACAAGCAGATACAAATAAAAATCCTGATGGCCGGCGTTGCGCCTCTCCACAACATGCGGACCAATTACTTCGACACGTGATCGGAACTTCGGAAAGTTGGCTTTCAATCGTTTCAACATGACCCGCCGCGCCTTCTTCTTGACCGTCAACTTCCCCAAGAATGAACAAGTGTCGGCCCAGTAGCCCCCTTCCACTTGAGATGAAAAGTCAAAAGCAGCGCGTTTCCGCGCTCACTTTTGTTGGTCCTTGCGGTCACGACCATGAATCTGTTGACCAGTGGATCAGTGCTTTAACCACTGCCGGAAAGACCGTCATGGCCCGAATTATATTCTCGCTGTGCGACATGATAAGCCCAGAATTCCGTGACCACACCGCTTTCCTGGCTTCCTGGGAGGAGATTTACAAGCAACACACCGAGGAGATCGATGGAATCTGGATAACGTGTCACAGTGACAAATCATTCGATCGTCTCCGTTCTGTCGGTGAGTGAGCAATTATGTAGATTGTACAAGCTCGCACGGCTGACTTTTTCTTGCGCCAGAACAACTTCGCAAAAGCCTCATCGCAAGCCAATCTTGGGATACAGTTGAAACCATAGCTGAAGGTGCGGAGTCAAAATACTAAATACCACCGCTCTTCTCACGCCGTGGTTCTCTAGTCAAGGGTCAGCATTTGAGTTATCAGAGTCCATCTTCCCTACTGAGACCTCGGCTTAGCAACGGAACTTGCCTGGAAAAGTGAATATAAAGGTGATTACTCCCAAACACTGGTGCATTCCATTCTCCAGGAGCAGTTGGAGACCGACTACAAGATGTTTAGTAAGCCCACAAATTATCTTGTCGCCATCCAAAGCTCCGGGGCTGGGAAGTCACGCACAGCTTATGAAGCTGGGCGGTATATGTTCTCTGTTTCCGTCAACTTGCGAGAAGAAAAAAGCACGTCGAACTTTCTATGATCAGTATTCTATCTTAACATGAAACTAGGAGCTGGGTATCCATTGCGCGATGCTGCCTTGTGCAGGTTCATTGCTCGCGCTGCATCTTTGCCTGTGTATAAGAAAATGCTCCACTGCGCTGCTTTCATTCATGGCATCTTTTCCGCCGCGCTATCAGTTTTGGAACGCGTTGAAATCGAGCGCAATGCACTCGCGTTCAGGACATGCCTTGATGCAGAGAGGCTTACTTTTGACCGAGATGCGGCTGCAATAGCCGTCGAGGCCATACGAACCAACAATGCGGTATGTGATCACACGGCTTGCGATGAGACAGATGTTGATCGTAAGCAAATATTCCGTCAGCCCGAAGGATCGGAGGGATATGTAAACATGCTGAAAACATACACAACTCCAACTGTTTTAAAATTTGCCGAAGCAGCTGGAATAAGACGAAACGCTCAAGGAAAATGGGAGGACCTCATACTCTTCCCTATCGACGAATGTCACACCCTGAATCCAGATATATACACCCAAAACGACATAAAGGACGACAACCGATCCACCTATCACGCTTTATGTAGCGTCCTACGCGATCTGATAGAGACACCGATTTTTGCGTTGTTCATGTCGACCACCTCCAAAACTCGCCAGCTTGCACCGCCGGTTTTGGTTGATCCATCCTCGCGAGTCACCGGAGGCGAGCTGGTTCAACGCCCCCCGTACACGGCATTCCCCTTCGACGTCTACAAGGCCATCATCGTTGAAGACAGGAGCACTCTTGATGAGGTGTGTGAGCTATCTTTCCTGTGTCGTTTCGGGCGGCCTTTGTACGTTTTCTCTCAGCTCAGCTCAGCTGCCGAGCATTGATGTCCATCGATTTAATAGGTGGTGGACGCGGTGGGATTCCGGAGACGAGGACGTGCGCAAGGGCTTGATCCAATTTGCCATGGCCAAGTTGAACGGGAACGCCGACCTGCTTTCTGTTACAGACGCAGCCAAGTTTGCCGCACTTAGCACTCGTCATTTGCTCATGTTTGAACCTGATCGACGAGCGTCTGGGATGGACAACAAGCAATACCAGGCCGCAACGGTCGAGGAGTATCGTCAAGTTGCTTCCCACATGCGCACCGTGCACTGCATACCCACCCACCGCGAATACATGCGTACTAGCACGCCATCCGAGCCAATCCTCGCCGAGGCTGCGGCACGGCTGCTCGCATCGTCGAAATGCCCGCAGGTGAAATTCTTAGCAGAGGATTTGAATCCTCTTGTGGGAAAAGGAGAGCGAGGCGAGCTTACGGCAAGGCTGCTGTGCAATCTTGCTCATGACGCCGCCCTCAAAATCTCGCCCATAATCCTCGACGAAAACCTCGAGTTCTCGCGCCCAATCCGGTTGATCCATTTTCTAGAGGCACTCATTGCCCCAAAATCGCATTCGCAGCTCCTTGACTCCCGCCCAGTCACCGGTGGGAACTTACCGTTTCGTGATGCTTTCGACGATTGCTGGGTAAATTTCACGCATTGGTCAAAGATGGGTGATGCGAGCTGCCTCACAACTGCTGCGTTGTGGAAGGCCATTGCGCGTGGTACCGCATGGCAATGCTGCGACGGCATGCCAGGAATTGACCAGCTGATTCCATTTGTGAGAGGCCGGCATGCCAAACTTGGTCGCGGCACCGTCAGTGCGATTGCTATACAGAATAAGGACAGAAAGACTGCGTTGAAAGTGAAACTGGATGACAAATTCCCTGCCCGATTGTTTGCTGATGCGCCCGGTGGAACTCGGCAATCGTTTATCTTTCTCACGATGCAGTTGGGTGTTCAACTGTCTGCAGCCGCCGCAGCGAAAGCAACGAAAGCAGCGACTCATATAACGCCTTCCAAAACTTCGGTCGGTGCATCACCTCGCATCCGCACTACAAGATCGGTCGAGGTTGACAATAGGCCTGGACGATACGACATCACCATCAATGGATGTTCACCCACTGTTTACCAGGTCATCAGAGAGGAGGATCGTTCACACTGGGCGCAGCTTCTGGCTGCTCGATCACTCAAGAGTGAACTTCCTCGTCAAACACCCCCGCATATGGAGTTACTGGTCCGCAGCAAACCGCTCTTTTGGAGTGGTGCGCCCTCGTTTGACTGGGCCGAGGACGCTGATGGTAAGGTGGATGTTAATGAAGAGCAAGAGGAGAAAATTGAGTTCGGCAAGGGAGAGGAAGAGGAAGATGATAAATGAACAGTGCAACGAATTGTAGGATTGGCGTCGACGGTGAATGAGTCAGTATAAAATAACCACATTAGTAGTGACAGAACATCTTTGAAGTGAATGGCCACCACCGCGTCACTCTCACATCGTAGTAGACTCTGCACTGCCAATACATACTGTTTCTGAGAATGTAGAACACTAGGACAATCCACCTCTTCATCCATCGATGACAGAGAGAAAATAACCGCGCCACTGCACTCGGAATTATTATCTAGGAGTGGAGAATAAACACGTCGCGTGCTTGCATTCCCCGGCCCGCTTTTACCAATGACTTTCCCTACCACGACATTCTGAATTTCTCATCCTCGATTGCCTTCAAGTTCTTGTCGAATGCGCTTTCCAGTGACTGTGTGGCAGTGAAATGCTCTTGACCGCTTGAATCCTGGTGCGAACTGTCGTCTTGATGCACTCGCAGTTTTTAGATTCGTAGGACGGAAACCGCAGACGATGGACTGAACACACTTTTCAATGTCCTCCTTCCGTTACCACGATGTTGTCACTATCGAATCTCCAACTCCTTGGGCATCTTCTTCGCTTTCCTTCTAACATTGTACTCAACCTATTACCTGGACCAAACACATTAAACCTTTATGCCCCCTAGTAGAGGCATCAGATTCCCAGAAGGGGTTCGTCTTTTGATACATTCCATGAGCAAAATTTTGTTCATCTTTTCTTCACAGAGTATCACGCCAACTCGACTAGCTTTATTTAACTTTCTCCCTTCGTTCTCCGTCCTTTGACCTTTGACTGCGTCTGACTCGCATGCTATCATCCCTATTCACTCGCTGAATGACTCTCCATGAGGGGGGAGAAAACACCTCCTGAGCTCTGTAAATCTCTCGTCAATTCAGATTCTCTGATGGGCCATAATACTCATTCCCTCTTTTTTTTGCAGCCATACATGTCTTTGAGGGAGATGCTCCTTGAACCTTATACGCTAAAATCATTCCGACCGCTTTTGGATCTCAGTGAACGTCCTTCCATGACTGCGTGCCAGTGAAGGCCTGCAAGCTCGGAGCGTCTACGGCTTCTCGAGCTTGACAAGGTTATTCTTTCGCACCAGTCAGATTTCAATGAGCTCAAGTTTAATTTGTTTTCCAGGATTGGACCTTTTCTCTGTGGTCAAATGGCGCGTTAGCCCACTATTCATCTCCTCCGAGTGTCTGAAACCCATGTCCGGTCATTCCCCTGCACTAGTTGGAGATCATGCGATGATTCCAGAAGGTGTGGAAACACGGGTATTCGGAGATTGAAGCGAGATGATTGTGGAGAAGGCTGGACATGTGCATGAACATTGGGGGCTGGGACTACTTCGTTATGCGCGTCACGCAAGAAGACTGGAGATGAATATTGGGGGGACGGGACTACTTCGTTATGCACGAGCCGTTGTTTGGAGCTGATGGATCGGAAATTGAACATTGACAAGATGACCGCAGTGCAATCAAAGTCGGTGGAAAGCGATGCAACTTTCCTCAAAAGATCTGCTCCTGGTCGACCCATCTCATCGCTCGTTCATGCTAAATGACCCGCAACACCGCATACACCTCCATTGTCCGTACTTCCATTGTTTTCCTCCCAGCGACATCTACTGATATCAACTAGGTGAAGTTGTGATCACTGCACCTTCGAGACTACTGAAGTCAAAGAAGTTCAATAGCATCTGCTCCACAGAGCGCCTACAGTTCCTCAAATAAACGCGTCGGATTCACCTTTTTGAGGTTTGTCTTTTTCGCCACTCGTTGGTCAAAAAGTTGATCTGGTTTCAACTCTTTGCATTTATCTTCGCAGATCGGATCACCCCATTTGCCTACGTTCCGTTCAACTGTCCGCCTCTAGGCTCCGAGCGTTAGCTGGAGATCATGCGATGATTGCAACCCGCCCTTGCCGTCTTCCAACCGCACCAGATAATTCATCCACATAAATCATTCTCAGACACTCGTGATCTATGGTAGCCTGATACAGCCTTGCAAACCCAAACCTCCAAAATCACAGAGTGGCGAAACGCGTCGTTATCTTGGTATTTGCTCAGTTTGACGTCGTCACACGTGCCTCTCCCCGAGTCTCAGTCTCGAGGAACACAAGAGATAGAGATAGATCGTGTCTGATTGACATTGATAGAGTGCTAACTGATACTTGTACATTTAATCGTACAGGTAGAGCCGCGTGATAGTGCTGAACATGAAACGAAAACGAGACCGGAGGAGAAGGGGTAAGTCAGAGGAAAGGGAGAGAGAGAGAGAGAGAGAGATAGTGAGAGAGTGAGAGAGAGAGAGTGAGAGAGAGAGAGTGAGAGAGAGAGAGGGAAAGAACGTGTGTGTGTGGGTGTGTGAGGAGGAGGGGTTGTATCTGATGTCTGCCTACTCGTATAGGACGCGTTGGAAAGAGTGAGGTTGGCATATCAAGAAGGAGCCGAAACAGAAACAGAAACAGAACGAAACGAAACGAAACGAAACGGAAGGAACGGAATAAAAAACCTCAACGAGAGATAGAAGAAACACAAATCCGAGAACCCGGTCACCCCATAACACAACCACTCCCAGCTTACACAAACACAAAACCACCTCAACTCAACTCAACCCACACCACACCTACCCATCCACATCCATCCCCACCGCCTTCTTCCCTCCCCCTCGCACCCCCTCCCCCTCCACCAGCACATCCATCTCCCTCTTCGGCGTCCCCCCCTCGACGCAATCCTCATCCCCCCAATCCCAATCGCCCCCGCGCCAGCGCCCGACCCCGGACTCCACATCCCCGCCTCCCGCTCGTACCCCGCGCCCCCGCCCGGCGTCCCCGGGACACTCGACGTCGAGCCCCAGGCGGTGCTGGAGGACGAGCTGGGGAGGAAGGGCGAGGAGGGGGCGTCGAGGTCGTGGTCGTGGTGGGAGGGGTCGAGGTCCATTTCGATGTCGGAGAATTGGGAGAGGGAGGAGTGGCTCCTGTGGTGGGTCCTGTGATTGGGTTGGTTGTTGTGGGTGGGGGCGTGGTTGGCGGGGTGAGGGAGGGCGGAGCGCCGTCTCGAGAACTCGGCTTCGTATTCGGAGGCAGCGACGGAGAAGGCGTCTTCGTCCCCTTCTTGTGCGCCGCGTTGGATGCCGACTGTGCGTAGTCTCCCGACCCAGCTATGGAAGGAAAGGAAAGGAAATGAACATTATCAACGCATGTCCAAAGAAAGATCCAAACGCAAGGAAACACGACGAAGGCAAGACGACACCAAGACCAAGATGAAAACGCGCGCAACACAATCAAAACATGCGGCAAAGCGAAACGGAACGCAACGACAAAAAGAGGGAATACAAAGCAACGACCACCTCACACTCCGCCCCGTCCATACCCAAACTCACACGCCGGCTCACGATGAGGTCACACCCGCGCATCCAGGAATCTCAAATTCCCAAAAGCAAACGCAAGCCCGAAACAAAGCGAGAGCCCAAATCAAAGCATACCCCGAACACCACCACCACCACCACCACCACCGAAAAAAAGATCCCCACGTCACGACAGAAACGAGAGAAACGAAAGTAAAGCAAAAAATTGAAGAGAAAAACACGCACGCATCAGCCCTATCCAGACTATCCCCCACAACCCCCATCACCCCCCTCATCATATCCAAACTCTCCGTAGCGAGCGCCAATATCCGCTGAGCCGCCACCAGCGCCGTTCCATGCCCTTGCCCATGTCCCACCCCATGCGTGGTAACCAACTGATCCTCCGTGTGTCTCGCGAGATGGGAGTGGGAGTGGGAGTGACCATTCAAAGCCGCACGAGCGAGGCGCGGAGATGAGGAGGGAGAAGGCGCGCGTGAAGAAGGCCCAGACCGCATGCCTGCGGCAGCGTCGGCCGCGCCGGCCCCGCGTCGTTGGCCGAGCCTGCGGAGGGCGCCTGTACCCCAAAGTAACCGAGGTTTGGTGAGATCACGTTGCGTGCAAATGAGTCCCCATAGTCAATTCCTTTCTTTTCGATGATAGCCTCAAGTAGACGGTTGAAGTATTCCTGCATGACATCCGCAGCTGTACAGGATCTGGGAAGACCAGAGATATTGACAAGGGTAGTGATTAAGAAGTCCGGGCTTGGGCCGGGCCTCAACGGGCCTGGGCTCAGTCAAAGTCAAGCCCAAGCCCTGAGCCCGATTAGTTTAGGGCCTGGGCCGGGCTTGGGCTCAGGCCCAGGCTTACTTACTTAATAAAGACAAGTACCAAAGTGTTATGAATGACACAAAGATTAGATTCAATTGGCTAGCTACTCTACTACAATACTCTCCTCCTCCTCCTGCTCACGTGCAATCCGAGCCTCCTCCTCCATCTCAGCATCCTCCCTGTCCACCTCTTCCATCTCCCAGTCAGCTGTTGGATCCCTATCACGGAAGATAAGGTCAGAATTGAGAAGTGACTTCAAAATTTGAAGTGCTTCAACAATGTCTGCCTTCAGTCGGTTGCGGCGTTTTGAGATTGTGATCCCTGGAGCTGAAAATGCACACTCACTGGACACAGACGATGCCATAATGGCAAGGTAGTCAGCAGCAAGTGATGCCCATGTTGGAAGTCGTCGGGCATTCAGCTATTGTCCATGAACATTAGAAGTGGTTGAATAAAACAATAGAAACAAGACATACCCCCCACCAGTTCACAACAGACTGGTCATTGTCAATCTCATCATGTCCATCAAGATATTTGTCAAACTCCTTCCTCCACAGCTCAGAGGTGGAGAGAACTGGAGGAGGAGTGGGAGCAGTACCAAAGTCGTCATCAGAGTTGTCAAGAGAGAAGTCAAGGGTTGTCTTGGAAGACAAGTGATGTAGGGGACGGGAGGTGGGTGCCACCACATTGTTGGCATGGAGATGCTCCCATTGTTCAGCAAACTGACAAATGGAAACTGTTAGCAACAGTAACAAAGAAAATTGAAAGAAGAAAGAGGAAGAAAAGGGACGTACAATTTTTTCAACAGATGATTTCACATCAAGTTCCTGCTTTGCTGCCCACTTGTTGCAAAAGTGATGGGTTTTGAGGCTGGGGTCAAGGACCATGGCCATGTTGTAGGCAGGCATGCTAGAGGTCTTGTTGTAATAAGTAGAAATCTTCGCAAGACCAGCAGCAAGAGCATCTTTGTGAGCAGCAAATCGGGGCTGTGATGATGCTTCAGTCCATGCAGTGTGAAGTCGAACAAGTGCTGGGATTGCTTTTGAAAGCACAGGCTCAGTCTCTAATGAGAACAATTGTTGGGCATCATTGGCGAACTAATCAAATAGTAAGAAGGTGAAAGAGAAAAGATTAAAGTGGCATACCTGAAGAACTTGAAGTGTCCGCTTGACACACTTCCATTCCTCATCCGAGACCTGAAGTGCAAGAATGGACGCCTGCTTTGAGACCGGTTCATCAGCAGCAACAGTGAATATAAACTTGTTAATGAAGGGTCAAAGATCATATGCTTGCTTGAGCATTGCATAACTGCTTGACCATCTGACCTTCATGTCCAGGATGAGGTTCAGCGGCAGCTTGACCCCATCCTTTGACTGAAGCTGCTTGAGCATCTCAGTACTTTTGGCAGATGACCGAGCCTGAATAGGGTGAGAAGGATGAAATGGTACCAAAAAGCAAGCATGTACCTTCACAGTGATGACCCGAATAAGCCCAACCTCATCCCTTCCAACACTGATCTCACCATCCCCTCCATTGATGTCAAGCTGGGCTGCAGTCTCCTCAACCTCAGTGGTGGCTGTGTCAACATTGAGATGAGGTGTCTTGCTGTAGGTGGCAAGCACAGCTTGGGTTGCAAGATTGATGATGTGGGCTAAGCATCTGTAGAATAGATGAGTTAGTGATGGAGAGAAAGGGAAGAACAAATGACTTACCAAATATGACAAGTCCTTCTATCCCATTTTGGAGTACCAGCATGACGACAATTCTTGTTGTTTGTCAGTCGATCCTCAAAGAACTTCAGCATAGTGATGTTGTTTGACGCATTGTCGCACATCACCCAACCAACCTAGGTTGACATGAGATAAGAGGAATAAAGAAGCATTGAAGGGGGAAATACCTGGTGGGCGATTTGATAACACTTACATATCTTGTAAAGCACATTGCCTAGACGCTTGCCATCATGGCGAGCATTGAGCAGAGTGAATCCGAGAAGGGCTGAGCGTAAACGCCAGTCATTAGAAGAAACCTCCTCTATCCAGTGGCCAGTGACAGCCATGTACGTGTCACGGTTGCCAGCTTGCCACACATTAGTAGTGAGAATGACATCCCCTTGACCTTTGTACTCTGTATCATATAAGGAGATGAGAAAGAAAGAAAGAATAAATGAAAGGATGATAATTACATTGAATAGCTTTGACATCTCTTGGACATTTTGATGGAAGCAATCAATAATGTCTTCACGGGTGGCCTGAGTTGTCGGAACATTGATGGAGTCAGAAGTAGCACGAGACACAATTTTGATGAGCTCGAGAAACCGTGGGTGTGAGATAGCCTCAAGGGGCTAGGGTGTTGACACAAAATGAGAAAGTGAATCAAAAAAAAATATCATGAGGGGCACGTACCTGGTTGGTATCAATCAACCAGTCCTGGGCAGCTCAACGGAACACCTCTGAACTGAACTTGGCAGCAGGCACAGCACACCCAAGGACCTCGAACTGCCCATCAAGAGTCCCCTGGACAATGCCCGCCGCTTCCGCCACCGCTGCCGCCTTCCTTGCCTTGACATCCTTCGGGAGCTTGGATTCAAAGCCTGTCTTTTCACAGTACTCGATGTACTTGGGGTGATGGTGGCATTCAATATGTTGACGGAGGGTCAATATTTTGTTGACAATATATGTACTACAGATAGTTAGCGAGCATAATTAACAATCAAAAAATGGGATGAACAGCTCATTTTTATAATATCAGCACTTCCAATACTTCCCCTCACCCTTCCCCTTCTTCTGCATTGGGTCGCCAAAGAAGGCGGCAACATTGGCCGTCTTGTCCGTCTTGCGACGCTTGGGAACGTGGGCGGGGGTGTCGTTGTCATCAGATCCAGACCCAACAAGTGAGATAGGCGGAGCCAGGTGGGCGCTAGAAGGGGCGCGTGGTGCTGATATGATGATGTCATCATTGTTGTCCTCAACGCGGGGGCATTTTCGGCCACAAACAGGACGGGGCTGCTGATCCTCGCTCTTGTCCTCATCCTTGATGGTCACGGATCCCTGGCACGACCGAGAACGGGACCAAGACCCTGCACAAGCACCGGAGCCCGTGTTTGGTGGATCTTGTCATGAGCTGGGCGCAAGACTTTCTTGTATTCAAATGCTTCTTGCCCAATAGTCCGGCGTATTATTGCCAGGCAATTGTTAGCATGTCCCCGACGGAGTTCCATTTCCATGCCAAGTAGCCTGGCTAGTGGCTGGCGATGCACCGACGTTCCAGTTAGGGCCGACGGCATTGCAACCAGAAATGTTTCTGGTCGGCTAGTATTGGTGTTTGGCTCGGGTGGGTCAATCGGGTCCCAGTAGGGCTCAAACTCGGTGTCTAGGATTTGATCGGTATCACCCCTACCTTCATCTTCATCCTCCCCCATGATTTCGGTGTAGGCGTCGAGTCCCATGTACTTTCTCGACTTGGCATGAAATTTGGCCAAGGATCGAAGGAGTCGGTCCCGTTGCTTCAACAAAGCTGACACACGTTTGGCGGTCGGATGTCTTCCCATTCGGCTCAGAAATTGGTTGATCTCCAGTCTGTGCACATCAATAGACATCAAAATCAATTCCAAATGAACTCACTGCTGCTCCTCGATTTTCAGACCGGAGAGTAACCATCCAGTTTTGCCAGCAACCCCCGCGCTCCTGGACTTGTAACAACCGGAGGTGTTTCTCGGCCAATGATGGAGCTGGAGTTCAAATGCGAGTCGGGTGAAAACAAAGTGAAGAGAGCCGACCTTTGGGAATTCTTGGGGCCATGATATCCATTGCTTCAGGCTTATTGGTGTGTGCTGCTTCTGCCTGCAGAGTTTCTCTTTCCCATTGAGTCAATTGTTGAGGAGTTGGTATTTCTGATAAATTGGCAAAGTAGTTCTCACTTTCTTGCACATTCTTGATGGCCCAACGGTATTTATTGATGACGGTGCGGGTTAAAACAATTTATCAAACAAAGCTGCGCACACTCAACACGGCTTCACTCACCGATAAAAACAATCTTTTTCCAGTTGTTGTCATTCATGTGATCATCCAGAACTTCTGATTGGTGCGCAAGAGTGGCGGTTCGGAGGCTCCCTGAAACTCTGTTTAGGATACTCCACCCAGTTTCAAGGATTTCCCCATCCACCACAGCGGCCCCTTTGACGAAGGATGTTGCATATCGGAAGAAGCAGGAATCCTGGTGACCATGCACATGAAACATACCAATGGCCTTTGCGAACTCCACCACAGGAAGGTTAATAAATGCCTTGCCATCAAGAAAACGCTTGGCCATGTGCTTGCAGTATTGGCATTCAATATCGTATATGTGGAGTAGTTTGCAAACTCCGTGCATGCAATGTGTGTGCTTGCAGGTCTCCGATAATGAATAGTCCATGGCCGGCTGAACTTCACCTTTGACAAAGTTGACACCACTTGAGGGACAAAAGCAACCATGGTGTGCGCAAGCATGGGCCCCGATACCAGTGACGTCCTTGATTCCCAATCCCTGGTTGGCATCTAGAATTGCCCAGAAGCTTTGTTCCAACGGTTCACAAGGATGTTTCTAAATAGTTGGTCAGTCAAGTCGGTGTGTGAACAAGGTATGAACAAAAACAAACATCTTTGGGTGGTTTTGCAGTTTTCATGTGAGTTTTATAAGGTTCTCTTGCAGTCATAATCCCCTCCCCGTTGGCGAGCGAAACATCATCTTGATCGCGTTTCTGTTTGATATGATCGGCTGTAAAGTTCCCATCAGTCACGAAGCTTCGCATGGTTTCGTCCCTTGAAAACTGATTTTAGTTTGTGAAGCCGACGGGTGAGCTCACTCACGCGGTGTACCGGGTAAGGTGATTGGTCGGAAGGTTGACTTCAGGTTGAGGACAAGCAGCGCAAAACAAGGCCAATGACCCCTTCCCGGGGCTTATGAGTTGGTGACCAAACCCGAACCATTTCCTCAGCTTCAAGTTTCTCCATTGACGCGTTGCCCGACAAAATTCATTATATCAATTGGGTACCAACTGCGGAAAGGCAGGATTAGTCAGTCGGCGCAGTTTCTGGTAGTACTGGTAAGCCGACGTCTTGCATTCCAAGTTGGATAATCGGTAGTCATCTAGACAGCCGAAAGTAAAAACCGTCTTGGTATTTTCGTAGCTTGCAGGCCACATCTGTAGATCCAGTAAAAGTAAGTCTCTTTGTTCACTTGCCCCATCACATGCACACCAGATGACTGGCAGGGAGCTCAGTCCAGAGGAATCAACAAAGAGAACAAAGTGAAGATTGTGTTCGTCCATGGTCAGCGTCGGCGTCTTGAGGGGAACCGACTCGGTCTCTGAGACCATGGGGACATCTTCCCATAGTGGGTCATTGGGGCCGTCCTCATCATTTGTTGGGCTGGGAGGGTCTGTATCATAAACTGTTCGCGGAGGTGGCTGATTAGGGATGGGACCAAAATCGTATTGGGTCACAGAGACATTGTCCAGTTCATCTTTTTGAGCCTCGGTGATGCGACAAGCCTCCAGCAATGCTTCTTGAGCTAGGCAGTCCTGACCCATATGCCTGACACATAGGTGAACACCCACCTCCCAGAGCAATGCATCTTGGAAAAATAGCCCTGTCCATTTTTGAATTTGGTGGTGAATGAGATTCCGATGTCCTTCCCGACAACATCCCCGGCAGTACATGGGCCAACCAAGACAACAAAGACATTGCCACCGAGGGATGCTCGCACAGCGAGAACAAGTTTGACCACCATTCGCTTTGGTAGCCAACATTTGTCGGAGGTAGGTCTTTCATTTTGGAAGCCACTCCCGCATGTAGTCGTTTTGAGTCTAAATATCGGTGGCTTAGATCAAGAAAACTTTGAAAATGATGACCATTACCTTGCCATACGATCGGCGCACTTCTTCTTCAGTCGGCAGCAGGGGATTGTACATGTGATTGGGACCCAAGTCCTCGTGATCACCATGGTGTCGGTGAGATACTGGTGGTGGTTCGGGTGGTGGAGGCTGAGGAGCCACTGTATTACGGGTAGCAGGCTGATACAATTGACCAACATTGACCGTTTTCCCACGCTGCTTTTTGTAGCTCCCTTCTTGATACAACTCAGGGGCTCTTTGCGGGACATTTTTGAAGGTGGGTTGTCAAATTAACATTTTTCTCTCGTCTTTTAAGTATACTACCACGTGTATAACACGCTGATGATTCATTTAGATCAATTAAGGGCTGCTGATGGACCTGACCAATGATAATTAGAAACACCAATCACTGAGCTTGGGGCTGAGGTCGGTGACAAGGACCCCAATTACTGAAGAAATGACATTCAATTTATTGAACTCTTTTTGTTCAAGGTTCGATCAAAGTTGTCCTTGAGCCAACAGAAAGTGCACCGATAAGCATGACTGACGGCAATTAAGGGACCGAGTGTGCATATCGCAATTGAACCACCTTTATGAATTGTACCAATTGGTTGCCCCAATCCACCAACAACAATCAGAAACCACACCACACCACCTTTCATTTGGGAGTCCTATAACAGATCTAGCCCTCCTGGTATGCCCCCAACTGATATAACAGTATTCTACCTTGTATAAACAGCCTTTTCCATCCATTCTACATGAGTATGAGTCAATGTAAAATGTGAAATACTGATGTTGTTGCATGTTGAAGCATACCCAAAATGACTACCAGAACCCACCGATAGAAGAGTATCCTATCTTCAATATGAGGGCCCTCCCAACCATCCTTTATGCATAGAATTCAATGCAAATTGCGAAATACTAAAATTGGTGCGTTTTGGAGCATCCTTTGCAGTTTCAATATGAAACATTGTTGGCTTAGACTGCTTTTTCATTGTACCATTTTGACTTGATATCCTGTCATCCCCGGAGCCGATGTTTTTTCATTCTTTTGCATCCAAGAACCCTTCTATGAACAAAGATCATCAAAAAATGTCCATCTTCATGCTCAATGCCGTGCAAAGCGTCGGCCACAGGTAGACATGGCGCAATGGGAATAAGAGACGCCATATTCTGTCCTGTGGTCTGTGGAGAGCCATACATATTCTTAATGTCCATTTAAATTGGATACATCCGCTGTGTGGATGGTTGGTGGAGGCAGCTTGGCCCAATATGTTGGATGGATGTGTACACAATGTAACTTGGAAATACCCACATTCTGGAGGCACGGCTGCGTCTTACATTGGGAGACCTGGTGAGCGTATAGACTATTCTGTCATTAAAATGTATGCCAAGTTATACAATGAGAGACCCAGTATTCCTCCATTAAATGTCCATTCAAAGTTATTTTGAGTGCACGGGCCAGGCCGTACACAGCTGTAAATGGTAAGGTGTTATCCAAATTAAACTAATTTTGATGCGACACCACCGTCGGGATGTGCGGGCACAGGAAATTGTGGTTCATCCTCAGGGTTGGGGATCGCCGGGTGGATCAATCCCCTGTTTATTGCGCTTCTAATTTTCCTTCTCTTTTCCTCCAACCATGTCCACTCCCGCTGCCCCCCCTCCTCCTGATGCCAATGGAACTGCTCCTAAACCCCAAAAGCCCCCACTCCCTCCCCTGGAATTGACCCAAGCAGAAATGGCAGTCATCAAGCAGTGGACAGGCATATATGAGAAGACACTCTCCTCAAAGGACCAACTTGAAATGTTGGCAAACAAAATATTGCCACGTCTCACACCGCTCAATACACATCTGACTAAGGACACTTGGAGGGTGCGCAAATCTGTGAGTGCATTTGAATTCACCAAAATTATTGGAGTGAGGTTGAATAAAATTTCAGCAAGTCAAAAGATGGTTCCAGAACACCTTCCGTCGGCCCAGTGCCCTTGCCCGGTTGTCAATGACCCAAAAAGTGTCCCTAAAACAAGTTGCTTGCCATGTTTACAAGCAAGAGATTGCAGCCATTGCCTCCCGCAAAGCAAACGGCGCAAAACCGGGTTCCCAGCAGTACATGCCGATTTTTCAAGCCGCAGTGAACGAGTTTATGGAGACACTGGATGATGAGGTGCTTGTGGTGTTGTAGCAGGAACGCGCTAACAGGATCATTGAGGGTCAGCCAGTTGATGTCAAAAGGAGGACTGTGGAGAGATTGGGTCACACCTACCTGGAGAAGTCGGCTCATATGCAATACAACGAAATGGGACGGAGATTGCTCTTTTGGGATTTTCATGAAAACAGAGCCGGCATCCGATTGTTTTCATTGTGAGTTGGGGCAACATCATCACCTTCACTACTAATACCATTTACACAGCTTTGACTTCAATGAAGATATTGGTCCAGTGAAGGTGCTACCATTCTTTAAAAAATTCCCCCAGGCCGTGGAGCATTTCAAGGATTATTGGTATCAGTATATGCAATATTGCTATCAAGTTGAGTCTGGTGAAGAAGCCCCGGCTGGGCAGGCTAGATCTGCCTACCACCTAATGGACCTTGATTGGGATTTGAAAGGGTTCCCGATGTTTCCCCCCGTCGGGGAGAAGGAGAGTTTAACTGACATGAAAGCAATGATCCGGAGCTTTGTTACAGCCCATTACCGTGAGTTGACAAAATTGTACATTTTTTGGGTTTGCTGAAAATAGACAGGTTCTGCGTCGGGTCGGCAACATGACCGTGTTCCTTGGAAGCAAATTAAAGAATACATGGGGGATTTCATTGACGACGAATATCTCCCATCTCAACCAATAATCGATGCTACAGTGGCGCCAATTGAAGACCCGAGTGATATGAAGAAGGAACAGGTCTACCGACTTGTTGAGCATTGGAGACGTCCGGTTCCAGCCTGTGATCTTTTCCGTTTTAGCCATGTTCTGGTCAACAGCAAGACAGATACCACAACCCCTGCCCTGTATAAAGATTCCCTTGGTCCACACACTGTTGCCCAACAGACAGCCCCCATTGCCGCAAACGCTGAGGCTGGACCATCAACCATTTGTCCACCAACAATGGCATCAATTCTTGGGTGGGATGAAGAATATCGGGCCGACAATGCTTTACAATTCTTGCTAGGACCAGATGACGTCAATATGCATGATCAGGACTTTAACATGCAAGATCCACAGGAGCCGATAATTGACCCAGATTTGATTGGCCTGACCGCTGCTGGGCACCGACAATCAGAACCCGCTGCACCGACTGCTCCAAGAAAGAATGCGAAAAAACCAACCAAAGGGAAAAAGCCAGCAAAGGCAAAATCCAAGCCTGCGCCAAAAAAAGGCAAGAAGAACACCGACATTGTGCCAGAGGATATTGAAGAGAATATTGAAGATGACATTGAACCTTCTGAACCAACGACTACCGTCATGAAACCCCGACCCTGACCAGTCCCAAGAAACCCACATTTAATGGGGAATCACACCGACATGGCCCAGCCTGATCAATCGGGTCCTGGTGGAGAATTGCCCTTGGCCCAGTTCCATCAACCTGGACTTTCCCACCGATTCCTGCAGCACTTCAATCAACGTGGACATTCCCACCGACTCCGGAATTCACAAGCCAAGCAGCACCGATGCCGAGGGTGCCACCGATTCAGGAATCCACAAGCCAAGCATCACTGACGCCGAACGTGCCACCAATTCAGGAATCCACAAGCCAAGCACCACCGATGCCGAGCTTGCCACCGATTCAAGATATCCCTACCTCAAACCCAGGGCCATCGAGTGTAACTGAAGCCCTGATGAACTTGGCCCCACCCCCAGGGCAATTGGGCTTGACTGAACTGGCTGAATTGGGGCGCCCCAAACGTCAAGCACCAAAAAGGAAGTTGGATGCTTGTCTTGCCTTGCAGTTCCAAGATGCAGAAAAAGAAGGGGAGAGAAGAAGATTACAACTTGAAGCAGCGCGACAAAAGCGCCAACGTAAGAAGTAGTTTTGTATCAGGCCACAGCTTGTGTTGGGGCACTTTAGTCATTTTCTTTGATAAATTGATGGGACAACATTATGATTTCTCGGTGGCTGAGTATTGGCTTGTCAGTGGCTGAGTATCGGCTTGTCGGCGGTTGAGTATTGGCTTGTCGGTGGCTGGGTATTGGCTTGTGTAGTTTACTTTCCCTGATAGGTTTGTTGGGCCACATTCATCGGGACTTCATGAAAGTAAATTGGGGGGCACACAATAGGGCCACAGCTTGGTTGGGGTGTTCACTTTACATTGTGCAGTCATTTTCTATAATAAATTGATTGGGCCACATAATCTTTTGGTGCCTGAGTATCGACTTCAAAGTTTTTGGTTCTCATGAAAGCAAAGTTGGGGGCACTCAATAGTGCCCCGTGTTTGATTTTTGGGCCAATGCCCGACTACAAAAAACAAATGAGAGGGGCCACATTGTGTGGCCCCTCGAATGCATATACTACATAATTCTTTTTTAAAAACACCGCAAAGGACGCCCCAACCAACAAACAACCCCAACTCAGCACCGACCGACAAACAGCCCAATCGACAAGGGACCCCGACCGACAATCCCTTACTGTTTCCGCTGTTTGGAACTCAAGGCCTGGGACTCAGATGAGCGCCCCCTTTTCTTTGGACCTTTGATCTCCACCTCTTTGGAGTCATCATCTTTGGACCCGACATCTTCAACAACTCTTGGAACCGGCGGAGGAGCTGTGGTCGGAGTTGGCGCGGGTGGGTGCGGGGGTGGTGGTGGATGTTCCGCCAGACGTCGACGTGGAGGGCATGCAAAGCAATGCTTCCAGACTCTTGCTGGCCTCCTCGATTTGGCTCTGGCGCGCGGCGTCCTCCAGCTGCAGGGCGTGAATGTTTTGCAACGCCCGCACAATGTTGTGGCCGTGACCCTGCATCCTCTCGCTCATAGACAAGAATCGGTCGCTTGACCAATTCCGCAGAGTACGGTTCTCGGCCTGCAGCCAAGCAACCTTCTGCGCCAACTCCTCAATCTGTTCCCGATCGGCGAGGCGCCCCTTTTTGTACTCTGCAAGTCGATCGGTGATGTTGGTGGGAATTTGGGATGCTGAAAGGGACCTTGAAAAAAGAAACAGAAAAAGATTGAACAAAACTTACCACTGTATTCCCCAGCCTCCCCAGCTGGAACTGCAGTCGGCTTCTTACAATTTCCCCCTGTCCGCTTCTTGGGTGCCGGGGTTGCTTCGGGATCTTCCTTCAACGGCGCATCGGGCTCCGTGTCGGTTTTGCTGACCTTGACCCGGGAACCCAGTGGTTGCACTCAAAGCAGGCGGTAGCGTTGTTGGGATGGACATGACATCCATGTCCCCCGTGCACGCACCTATCGCACTTCACCTCGTGCTTGTCCATCCCGAAGGTGGGGGGAAGGTTGTTCCTTGGTGGAGGATTGTCGTCGTCGTCGTTGACAAACTCGGCAGAAGTCGGGGTTGGTTTGGCCCGACTACCCTTCCCCGTCGGCTTTCCCTTCCCTTTGTTGGCCTTTGTCGGCGCCGGCTTCGATGTGGGCTTCGAGTTGCCCTGGGGTACCATTGATGGCACTTTGAGACCCCTTGGAGCAGGAGGGGGTACTGCTGGAGTTGGCGGAGGGACTGATGGAGTTGGTGGGGGAATTGCTGGGCTGGGTGAACAACTGTGCTGATCGGGGGGGGGGGTTGCCAGTGCTGCACCGGTTTTGACAGACACCAGTTCTGGACGGTGTTTTGCAGGGGTGCAAGGTGGATTGTGGGCTTGTAGCCCTGGGATGCCGTGTGATTGTATATGGGGGCGACGTGACGAAGGAGGGACCGGTGATCCTGGAGAAGGGGTTTGTGAGAGGACTTGACTTCTTCTTGCAGGCGGTCGAACATCTTGAAAAGATCGCGGTGCTGTGTTTTGTAGTGCTCCGCGACCTGGACTGCATTGTAAACCTCCATCGACCAGTTGTTGACAGCTTGTACAGTGTTGTTGGAGGTGGAAGCAACATGTTGGGTGGTGTTGGGGGCCATTGGGAGCGACAATGATGATGGTTCAAGTTGAAAAACCGATTAAACTTTCAGAAACTTAAAACACGATCATGTGACCTGACATATAGACACGCAGAAAAATTAGTTCCTTTTTTCCTTTGTTTTCTTCCTCATTACACAACTACGACTCATTCAGCAGGCTTATCAGAGATGTCCGGACAACCACAAGGTAAGAGAAGATTCACTATGGTATACCCCATGTCCTCGTTCCCAAGCGCTAACAAGTTCTTCCCAAGCTCTTCGAGTAGGGAAAAAGAACCATGTTCAAGGGAAGTTCCCAGAGAGGAAGGACCCTGAGGTTGGTACGTACACCCGATTCATGCGTTAAACAGTTGCCAACCGATTCCAGATATTTTCGGGGCTGTTGGGCTAACAGAATCTGTGTTCCCGCCTCCCCCCAATTTTTCAAAGACATCTGGTTTTCCACCACTCCCCGATTTTGTGGCTCAACCAAGTTTTCCGCCACTCCCCGATTTTGCAGCTCAACCAAGTTTTCCGCCACTCCCCAATTTTGCGGCGCAACCAAGCTTTCCGCCACCCCCCAATTTCTTGATGGAGCCGAGTTTTCCACCACCTGCAAGTTTTAACGAATTAAATTCGGTGGAATCCCCTGATTGTAATATTGGTGGGGAAGAATTGATCTTCCTACCCTTTCCCAATTTTTTCATTGATCAAGCATTAGAGTTCCCTCCTCCCCCCGAGTTCACTGTCAGTTGCGAGGCATCTGATGTAGCAACTAAGTTTCCGCCCCTCCCAAACTTCACAGCTCATCAGCCATCCGACTTTCCTGCATTCCCTGACTTTGCGGCTGGTCAATCAGATCTCCACCCCAACGCCGACACTGATGCAACCAACTCGGCTTTCCCACCGCTTCCAGACTTTGTCGAGTCTTCCCAAACCTTGAACACTCAATCAGTCGCGCCGATCCCCAACTTGGCAGTGAGCTCGGACTTCCCCCCCTGCCCAAGTTCTTTGACATGGAAGTAGACTCGGTGGGGAGGCCCAACTTGACTGTAGTCGGCGTCGGTTCATCTTTCCCACCAATCCCCAACTTCAACACCGACCTTGGGCCGTCTGACCCAACACCTCAAAAACGGGGGAGGTCACCATCTCTTGAGGCTGAACCCAAATCCAAAAAGTCAAAGCAACCTGCCCCGAGTAAGAGGGGGGTGGCAGGTAAAATTGCAAGCAACGCAGTATGTCAAAAGTACCGTTGGCTTGGGGATTATCGCGAGGTGGACATGGCTTGGATCAAGGTGGGTTTTTTTTTTATCATGCAGTAAATTCTGAATATAATACTTTTGAGTAGCCCTCGATTGGGGAACTCTATGCAGCGCACGCAGCCATACAAACGACTGACGGGAACCGACTTCCTTATCACGTCGGTTACGCCCATGCCGTCAAAGAGGCAGACAGGGAGGTTGCCCGTCTCAAATCACTTGAAGATTCAGCAGCAGACACTGTTGATCATCTTCTCAAGGTGCACACAAATTTGGAAAAGTGGTATTCAGACTGGGGTTTGTGATTCAGGTGGACGCAATAGTGCTATGTATATATATCGGTGTGAAGTCAGTATTTTTTTGAATGTGAAGTTACTCTAGAAACACACCAATTTTATCAATCGGTCAGCCACTTTGCCGATTGATTTTGACCTTGGGGTTTTCAACAATTTTAAGGCTGTTGGTAAAGTCGGTGGTGAAGTCGGTGTGCATTTTGGTCGATTGCAGAATTGAGTTTTGACCTTCATTGGTGACGACTTGCCTTGGTTTCTTAACCATTTGGTAGGGGATGAAAGTCCAAGGCAAAACATTGGGCAAATGAGTTCCGGATTGAGGATGGCAATTGACGCCAGCTGCAATTGTAATCTGCCCATGTGAGGTCGGTGGTGAAGTCGGTGTGAATTTCGGCGACCATTCTGTGGGGATGAAAGTCCAAGGCAAAACATTGGGCAAGGTTAAAAATATTTCACGATGAAGAGGCTGAGTTCCGAATTGACGATGGCAATTGACGCCGGCTGCAATTGTCATCTGAAGTCGGTGGTGAAGTTGGTGTGAATTTTGGCGACCATTTGTTAGGGATGAAAGTCCAAGGCAAAACATTGGGCAAGGTTAAAAATATTTCACGATGATGGAAGAGGCTGAGTTCCGAATTGACGATGGCAATTGACGCCGGCTGCAATTGTCATCTGAAGTCGGTGGTGAAGTCGGTGTGAATTTCGGCAACCATTTGTTAGGGATGAAAGTCCAAGGCAAAACATTGGGCAAGGTTAAAAATATTTCACGATGATGGAAGAGACTGAGTTCCAAATTGACAATGGCAATTGACCCCAGCTGCAAGTGTAAACATCTCAGCCAAGGTTCTATTGTGGAAATCCATGTGAAGTTGGTGGTGAAGTTGGTGTGAATTCTGGTGGATTGCAGAATCAAGTTTTGACCTTCATTGGTGACGACTTGCCTTAGTTTTTTAACCGTGGAAGCCAGCCCATGTGAAGTTGGTGATAAAGTCGGTGTTGGTAGTAAAGCGTTCAGTTGTGGATGTCCAGAGTCAGTAATCAGGAGCAATCAACCGATTTTCACATTTTCTGAACCAATGGTGGTGCCAAGACAACCAATTGTATGATGTCTGAACTGACGGTGGCATCCACCCCACCGATTTTCATTGATTCCTGTACCAATGGTTGTACCCAACCAACCGATTTCTTTTTGGATTCCTGCACCGACGGTAGTATCCACCCAACCGATTTTCACTGATTCCTGTACAGACAGTGGTACCCAACCAACCGGTTTTTTTTTGGATTCCTGCACCGACGGTGGTATCCACCCCACCGATTTTCATTCATTCCTGTACCGACGGCGGTACCCAACCAACCAATTTTTTTTGGGATTTCTGAACCGGCGTGCACTATCCACTGGGTCACCAACCAATATCTTATAAA
The DNA here is from genome assembly GCA_014925845.1 of Crassisporium funariophilum. Classification (NCBI taxonomy): domain Eukaryota; kingdom Fungi; phylum Basidiomycota; class Agaricomycetes; order Agaricales; family Crassisporiaceae; genus Crassisporium; species Crassisporium funariophilum. The sequence continues at coordinate 2,343,237 of JACGCL010000005.1, forward strand.
TATAGCAGGCATCCGCTCATCCGTCAATGACCCACCATATTACGGACATCAGCTGAGTCCGCTGGCCCCGTGTATAATGGTATGTTATGTCACTTTGTTCTATGGTCTTATACGGGACAGTACAACTATACTGGCTGCCCAGACATCCAACACGCTGTTCAACAATTAACCCAATACCTAGACTCATATTCATACCTACATTGGAATGCCGCCTTACGACTTGTTTGATACCTAAAAGGCACACAAGATCTCTGCCTTACCTTAGGCGGTGCAGGAAAATTTGGCCTCATTGGTCTCACTGATTCCAATTGGGCTAACTGCTTGGATACCCAAAGGAGTGTTGGAGGCTACACCTGGTCCCTAGGCTCAGGAGCCATATCATGGTCATCTAGGAAGCAGAAGACGGTTGCCGCATCATCCTGCAAAGCAGAATATATGGCCACTTTCAAATCAGCACAGGAGTGCACATGGCTATGCGCTCTCCTAACGGCAATGAACATGGCTCCCTCGGGACCCACAACAATTCTCTGCAACAACAACACAACAATCAACCTATCTGAGGACCCCCTACTCCATTCCCGCGTTAAACATATTGACATCAAATACCACTTCCTCCGCAAGCGCGTTGCAACAAAGAAATTAACAGTATGATATATTAACACAAAAGATAATGTAGCCGACCTTTTCACCAAGGCGCTCCCCTTCCCTCTCTTCTCTCAACTCCGGGCCTCACTCGGACTCCAATAGACGCCACAATTCCATGCGAGGAGGAGCACTCTTACGGGGGAGGAGGAGTGTTGAGGTCTGATACGCACCGTAAGAGACATTCTTACATATATATACCTCGCTCATCATACCGGTCACCCCTAGTTCTTCTATTGAGAGTCTAGGGGTGAGCCACTTTATACCAATACAGAAATCTACTTACTGACTATACCTGTAGCTAATCTTGTATCTCTTACCTACAGGTATAGCAAAAATACACTAGTTCTTCTATTGAGAGTCTAGGGCTAATCTTGTATCTCTTACCTACAGGTCAGATTCTAACAAGGTGAGTATTATACCTACGTCTACTCCTACACTCTTTACTTACTACTACCTGTAGTTCATTCCTTTCACAGGTACTACAATATCATTTAGTTTGTCTTATTGTCGATACTGAGTTCATTCCTTTCACAGTCACTATGTGCCTCTCAGATCCAGATCAACAATATGTTGTCCTTCGACACAGTGAGAAACAAACAAAGACATACAATTGTCTGACTACGGGAGACTACGACCCGCTGTGCCTTCTTCTTGACCGTCAACTTCCCCAAGAATGAACAAGTGTCGGCCCAGTAGCGCCCTTCCACTTGAGATGAAAAGTCAAAGGCAGCGCGTTTCCGCGCTCACTTTTGTTGGTCCTTGCGGGGTATCACAACATGCAGGCTATAATTTAGAACCATAAATGACCATTTCCTGACCAATTGTTGCATAATTTGCATATAATCGGACCAATTAATTCGACACGTGATCGGAACTTCGGAAAGTTGGCTTTCAATCGTTTCAACACGACCCGCCGCGCCTTCGTCTTGACCGTCAACTTCCCCAAGAATGAACAAGCGTCGGCCCAGTAGCCCCCTTCCACTTGAGATGAAAATACAAAAGCAGCGCGTTTCCGCGCTCACTTTTGTTGGTCCTTGCGGTCACAACCATAAATCTGTTGACCAGTCTATCATCAGTGCTTACCAGGATATCATCGACACCACTACCACTACCGGAAAGATTCTCATGGCCCTAATTATTTTCCCGCAGTGCGACATGATAAGCCCAGAATTCCGTGACCACACCGCTTTCCGGGCATCCTGGGAGGAGATTTACAAGCAACACACCGAGGAGATCGATGAAATCTGGATAAAGTGTGCCAGTGACAAATCGTTCGATCGTCTCCGCTCTGTCGGTGAGTGAGCAATTTTGTAGATTGTACAAGCTCGCACGGCTGACTTTTTCTTGCGCCAGAACAACTTCGCAAAAGCCACATCGCGAGCCAATCTTCGGATACAGTTTTAACCATAGCTGAAGGTGCGGAGTCAAAATACTAAATAACACCGCTCTTCTCACGCCGTGGTTCTCTAGTCAAGGGTCAGCGTTTGAGTTATCAGAGTCCATCTTCCCTACTGAGACCTCGGCTTAGCAACGGAACTTGCCTGGAAAAGTGAATATAAAGGTGATTACTCCCAAACACTGGTGCATTCCATTCTCCAGGAGCAGTTGGAGACCGACTACAAGATGTTTAGTAAGCCCACAAATTATCTTGTCGCCATCCAAAGCTCCGGGGCTGGGAAGTCACGCACAGCTTATGAAGCTGGGCGGTATATGTTCTCTGTTTCCGTCAACTTGCGAGAAGAAAAAAGCACGTCGAACTTTCTATGATCAGTATTCTATCTTAACATGAAACTAGGAGCTGGGTATCCATTGCGCGATGCTGCCTTGTGCGGGTTCATTGCTCGCGCTGCATCTTTGCCTGTGTATCAGAAAATGCTCCACTGCGCTGCTTTCATTCATGGCATCTTTTCCGCCGCGCTATCAGTTTTGGAACGCGTTGAAATCGAGCGCAATGCACTCGCGTTCAGGACATGCCTTGATGCAGAGAGGCTTACTTTTGACCGAGATGCGGCTGCAATAGCCGTCGAGGCCATACGAACCAACAATGCGGTATGTGATCACACGGCTTGCGATGAGACAGATGTTGATCGTAAGCAAATATTCCGTCAGCCCGAAGGATCGGAGGGATATGTAAACATGCTGAAAACATACACAACTCCAACTGTTTTAAAATTTGCCGAAGCAGCTGGAATAAGACGAAACGCTCAAGGAAAATGGGAGGACCTCATACTCTTCTCTATCGACGAATGTCACACCCTGAATCCAGATATATACACCCAAAACGACATAAAGGACGACAACCGATCCACCTATCACGCTTTATGTAGCGTCCTACGCGATCTGATAGAGACACCGATTTTTGCGTTGTTCATGTCGACCACCTCCAAAACTCGCCAGCTTGCACCGCCGGTTTTGGTTGATCCATCCTCGCGAGTCACCGGAGGCGAGCTAGTTCAACGCCCGCCGTACACGGCATTCCCCTTCGACGTCTACAAGGCCATCATCGTTGAAAACACGAGGAATCTTGATGAGGTGTGTGAGCTATCTTTCCTGTGTCGTTTCGGGCGGCCTTTGTACGTTTTCTCTCAGCTCAGCTCAGCTGCCGAGCATTGATGTTCATCGATTTAATAGGTGGTGGACGCGGTGGCATTCCGGAGACGAGGACGTGCGCAAGGGCTTGATCAAATTTGCCATGGCCAAGTTGAAAGGGAACGCCGGCATGCTTTCAGACGCAGCCAAGTTTGCCGCACTTAGCACTCGTCATTTGCTCATGTTTGAACCTGATCGACGACCGCCTGGGATGGACAACAAGCAATACCAGGCCGCAACGGTCGAGGAGTATCGTCAAGTTGCTTCCCACATGCGCACCGTGCACTGCATACCCACCCACCGCGAATACATGCATACTAGCACGCCATCCGAGCCAATCCTCGCCGAGGCTGCGGCACGGCTGCTCGCATTGTCGGAATGCCCGCAGGTGAAAATCTTAGCAGAGGATTTGAATCCTCTTGTGGGAAAAGGAGAGCGAGGCGAGCTTGCGGCAAGGCTGCTGTGCAATCTTGCTCATGACGCCGCCCTCAAAATCTCGCCCATAATCCTCGACGAAAACCTCGAGTTCTCACGCCCAATCCGGTTGATCCATTTTCTAGAGGCACTCATTGCCCCAAAATCGCATTCGCAGCTCCTTGACTCCCGCCCAGTCACCGGTGGGAACTTACCGTTTCGTGATGCTTTCGACGATTGCTGGGTAAATTTCACGCATTGGTCGAAGATGGGTGATGCGAGCTGCCTCACAACTGCTGCGTTGTGGAAGGCCATTGCGCGTGGTACCGCATGGCAATGCTGCGACGGCATGCCAGGAATTGACCAGCTGATTCCATTTGTGAGAGGCCGGCATGCCAAACTTGGTCGCGGCACCGTCAGTGCGATTGCTATACAGAATAAGGACAGAAAGACTGCGTTGAAAGTGAAACTGGATGACAAATTCCCTGCCCGATTGTTTGCTGATGCGCCCGGTGGAACTCGGCAATCGTTTATCTTTCTCACGATGCAGTTGGGTGTTCAACTGTCTGCAGCCGCCGCAGCGAAAGCAACGAAAGCAGCGCCTGCTATAACGCCTTCCAAAACTTCGGTCGGTGTATCACCTCGCATCCGCACTACAAGATCGGTCGAGGTTGACAATAGGCCTGGACGATACGACATCACCATCAATGGATGTTCACCCACTGTTTACCAGGTCATCAGAGAGGAGGATCGTTCACACTGGGCGCAGCTTCTGGCTGCTCGATCACTCGAGAGTGAACTTGCTCGTCAAACACCCCCGCATATGGAGTTACTGGTCCGCAGCAAACCGCTCTTTTGGAGTGGTGCGCCCTCGTTTGACTGGGCCGAGGACGCTGATGGTAAGGTGGATGTTAATGAAGAGCAAGAGGAGAAAATTGAGTTCGGCAAGGGAGAGGAAGAGGAAGATGATATATGAACAGTGCAACGAATTGTAGGATTGGCGTCGACGGTGAATGAGTCGGTATAAAATAACCACATTAGTAGTGACAGAACATCTTTGAAGTGAATGGCTACCACCGCGTCACTCTCACATCGTAGTAGACTCTGCACTGCCAATACATACTGTTTCTGAGAATGTAGAACACTAGGACAATCCACCTCTTCATCCATCGATGACAGAGAGAAAATAACCGCACCACTCCGCTCGGAATTATTATCTAGAAGTGGAGAGTAAACACGTCGCGTGCTTGCATTCCCCGGCCCGCTTTTGCCAATGACTTTCCCTACCACGACATTCTGAATTTCTCATCCTCGATCGCCTTCAAGTTCTTGTCGAATGCACTTTCCAGTGACTGTGTGGAAGTGAAATACTCTTGACCGCTTCAATTCTGGTGTGAACTGTCGTCTTGATGCACTCGCAGTTTTTAGATTCGTAGGACGGAAACCGCAGACGATGGACTGAACACACTTTTCAATGTCCTCCTTCCGTTACCACGATGTTGTCATTATCGAATCTCCAACTCCTTGGGCATCTTCTTCAGCTTTCCTTCTAACATTGTACTCAACCTATTACCTGGACCAAACACATTAGACCTTTATGCCCCCTAGTAGAGGCATCAGATTCCAAGAAGGGGTTCGTCTTTTGATACATTCCATGAGCAAAACTTTGTTCATCTTTTCTTCACAGAGTATCACGCCAACTCGACTAGCTTTATTTAACTTTCTCCCTTCGTTCTCCATCCTTTGACCTTTGACTGCGTCTGACTCGCATGCTATCATCCCTATTCACTCGCTGAATGACTCTCCATGAGGGGGGAGAAAACACCTCCTGAGCTCTGTAAATCTCTCGTCAATTCAGATTCTCTGATAGGACATAATACTCATTCCCTCTTTTTTTGCAGCCATACATGTCTTTGAGGGAGATGCTCCTTGAACCTTATACGCTAAAATCATTCCGACCGCTTTTGGATCTCAGTGAACGTACCTTCCATGACTGCGTGCCAGTGAAGGCCTTTGCGCACATCGAGCAGCAGTCCACCCACCCACCATCACTTGGAAGTTGCGCAGGATAAATGTTGGACACCACCATAAACTACCTTCGTTGGCCGTACTTCCCTCACTTTCCTCCCATTCACCCATCCAGTGAGATGGACCAGGTGAAATCGTGATCGCTGCATCTTCGAGGCAACATTTTCTGCGATTGTCAATCAACGAAAATCCCGAGCGTCTGTTCTGCAAGCTCGGAGCGTCTACGGCCTCTCGAGCTTGACAAGGTTATTCTTTCGCACCAGTCAGATTTCAATGAGCTCAAGTTTAATTTGTTTTCCAGGATTGGACCTTTTCTTCGTGGTCAAATGGCGCGTTAGCCCACCATTCCTCTCGTCCGAGTGTCTGAAACCCATGTCCGGTCATTCCCCTGCACTAGTTGGAGATCATGCGATGATTCCAGAAGGTGTGGAAACACGGGTATTCGGAGATTGAAGCGAGATGATTGTGGAGAAGGCTGGACATGTGCATGAACATTGGGGGCTGGGACTACTTTGTTATGCGCGTCACGCAAGAAGACTGGAGATGAATATTGGGGGGACGGGACTACTTCGTCATGCGCGAGTCGTTGTTTGGAGCTGATGGATCGGAAATTAAACATTGACAAGATGACCGCAGTGCAATCAAAGTCGGTGGAAAGCGATGCAACTTTCCTCAAAAGATCTGCTCCTGGTCGACCCATCTCATCGCTCGTTCATGCTAAATGACCCGCAACACCGCATACACCTCCATTGTCCGTACTTTCATTGTTTTCCTCCCAGCGACATCTACTGATATCAACTAGGTGAAGTTGTGATCACTGCACCTTCGAGACTACTGAAGTCAAAGAAGTTCAATAGCATCTGCTCCACAGAGCGCCTACAGTTCCTCAAATAAACGCGTCGGATTCACCTTTTTGAGGTTAGTCTTTTTCGCCACTCGTTGGTCAAAAAGTCGATCTGGTTTCAACTCTTTGCATTTGATACAGCCTTGCAAACCCAAATCTCCAAAATCACAGAGTGGCGAAACGCGTCGTTATCTTGGTATTTGCTCAGTTGACGTCGTCACACGTGCCTCTCCCCGAGTCTCAGTCTCGAGGAACAAAAGAGATAGAGATAGATCGTGTCTGATTGATATTGATAGAGTGCTAACTGATACTTGTACATTTAATCGTACAGGTAGAGCCGCGTGATAGTGATGAACATGAAACGAAAACGAGACCGGAGGAGAAGGGGTAAGTATGAGGAGAGAGAGATAGAGAGGGAAAGAACGTGTGTGTGTGGGTGTGTGAGGAGGAGGGGTTGTATCTGATGTCTGCCTACTCGTATAGGACGCGTTGGAAAGAGTGAGGTTGGCATATCAAGAAGGAGCCGAAACAGAAACAGAAACAGAACGAAACGAAACGAAACGAAACGGAAGGAACGGAATAACGAGAGATAGAAGAAACACAAATCCGAGAACCCGGTCACCCCCATAACACAACCACTCCCAGCTTACACAAACACAAAACCACCTCAACTCAACTCAACCCACACCACACCTACCCATCCACATCCATCCCCACCCCCTTTTCCCCTCCCCCTCCCCCTCGCACCCCCTCCCCCTCCACCAGCACATCCATCTCCCTCTTCGGCGTCCCCCCCCCTCGACGCAATCCTCATCCCCCCAATCCCAATCGCCCCCGCGCCAGCGCCCGACCCCGGACTCCACATCCCCGCCTCCCGCTCGTACCCCGCGCCCCCGCCCGGCGTCCCCGGGACACTCGACGTCGAGCCCCAGGCGGTGCTGGAGGACGAGCTGGGGAGGAAGGGCGAGGAGGGGGCGTCGAGGTCGTGGTCGTGGTGGGAGGGGTCGAGGTCCATTTCGATGTCGGAGAATTGGGAGAGGGAGGAGTGGCTCCTGTGGTGGGTCCTGTGATTGGGTTGGTTGTTGTGGGTGGGGGCGTGGTTGGCGGGGTGAGGGAGGGCGGAGCGCCGTCTCGAGAACTCGGCTTCGTATTCGGAGGCAGCGACGGAGAAGGCGTCTTCGTCCCCTTCTTGTGCGCCGCGTTGGATGCCGACTGTGCGTAGTCTCCCGACCCAGCTATGGAAGGAAAGGAAAGGAAATGAACAATATCAACGCATGTCCAAAGAAAGATCCAAACGCAAGGAAACACGACGAAGGCAAGACGACACCAAGACCAAGATGAAAACGCGCGCAACACAATCAAAACATGCGGCAAAGCGAAACGGAACGCAACGACAAAAAGAGGGAATACAAAGCAACGACCACCTCACACTCCGCCCCGTCCATACCCAAACTCACACGCCGGCTCACGATGAGGTCACACCCGCGCATCCAGGAATCTCAAATTCCCAAACGCAAACGCAAGCCCGAAACAAAGCGAGAGCCCAAATCAAAGCATACCCCGAACACCACCACCACCACCACCACCACCGAAAAAAAGATCTCCACGTCACGACAGAAACGAGAGAAACGAAAGTAAAGCAAAAAATTGAAGAGAAAAACACGCACGCATCAGCCCTATCCAGACTATCCCCCACAACCCCCATCACCCCTCTCATCATATCCAAACTCTCCGTAGCGAGCGCCGATATCCGCTGAGCCGCCACCAGCGCCGTTCCATGCCCTTGCCCATGTCCCACCCCATGCGTGGTAACCAACTGATCCTCCGTGTGTCTCGCGAGATGGGAGTGGGAGTGGGAGTGACCATTCAAAGCCGCACGAGCGAGGCGCGGAGATGAGGAGGGAGAAGGCGCGCGTGAAGAAGGCCCAGACCGCATGCCTGCGGCAGCGTCGGCCGCGCCGGCCCCGCGTCGTTGGCCGAGCCTGCGGAGGGCGCCTGTACCCCAAAGTAACCGAGGTTTGGTGAGATCACGTTGCGTGCAAATGAGTCCCCATAGTCAATTCCTTTCTTTTCGACAATAGCCTCAAGTAGACGGTTGAAGTATTCCTGCATGACATCCGCAGCTGTACAGGATCTGGGAAGACCAGAGATATTGACAAGGGTAGTGATTAAGAAGTCCGGGCTTGGGCCGGGCCTCAACGGGCCTGGGCTCAGTCAAAGTCAAGCCCAAGCCCTGAGCCCGATTAGTTTAGGGCCTGGGCCGGGCTTGGGCTCAGGCCCAGGCTTACTTACTTAATAAAGACAAGTACCAAAGTGTTATGAATGACACAAAGATTAGATTCAATTGGCTAGCTACTCTACTACAATACTCTCCTCCTCCTCCTGCTCACGTGCAATCCGAGCCTCCTCCTCCATCTCAGCATCCTCCCTGTCCACCTCTTCCATCTCCCAGTCAGCTGTTGGATCCCTATCACGGAAGATAAGGTCAGAATTGAGAAGTGACTTCAAAATTTGAAGTGCTTCAACAATGTCTGCCTTCAGTCGGTTGCGGTGTTTTGAGATTGTGATCCCTGGAGCTGAAAATGTACACTCACTGGACACAGACGATGCCATAATGGCAAGGTAGTCAGCAGCAAGTGATGCCCATGTTGGAAGTTGTCGGGCATTCAGCTATTGTCCATGAACATTAGAAGTGGTTGAATAAAACAATAGAAACAAGACATACTCCCCACCAGTTTACAACAGACTGGTCATTGTCAATCTCATCATGTCCATCAAGATATTTGTCAAACTCCTTCCTCCACAGCTCAGAGGTGGAGAGAACTGGAGGAGGAGTGGGAGCAGTACCAAAGTCGTCATCAGAGTTGTCAAGAGAGAAGTCAAGGGTTGTCTTGGAAGACAAGTGATGTAGGGGACGGGAGGTGGGTGCCACCACATTGTTGGCATGGAGATGCTCCCATTGTTCAGCAAACTGACAAATGGAAACTGTTAGCAACAGTAACAAAGAAAATTGAAAGAAGAAAGAGGAAGAAAAGGGACGTACAATTTTATCAACAGATGATTTCACATCAAGTTCCTGCTTTGCTGCCAACTTGTTGCAAAAGTGATGGGTTTTGAGGCTGGGGTCAAGGACCATGGCCATGTTGTAGGCAGGCATGCTAGAGGTCTTGTTGTAATAAGTAGAAATCTTCGCAAGACCAGCAGCAAGAGCATCTTTGTGAGCAGCAAATCGGGGCTGTGATGATGCTTCAGTCCATGCAGTGTGAAGTCGAACAAGTGCTGGGATTGCTTTTGAAAGCACAGGCTCAGTCTCTAATGAGAACAATTGTTGGGCATCATTGGCGAACTAATCAAATAGTAAGAAGGTGAAAGAGAAAAGATTAAAGTGGCATACCTGAAGAACTTGAAGTGTCCGCTTGACACACTTCCATTCCTCATCCGAGACCTGAAGTGCAAGAATGGACGCCTGCTTTGAGACCGGTTCATCAGCAGCAACAGTGAATATAAACTTGTTAATGAAGGGTCAAAGATCATATGCTTGCTTGAGCATTGCATAACTGCTTGACCATCTGACCTTCATGTCCAGGATGAGGTTCAGCGGCAGCTTGACCCCATCCTTTGACTGAAGCTGCTTGAGCATCTCAGTACTTTTGGCAGATGACCGAGCCTGAATAGGGTGAGAAGGATGAAATGGTACCAAAAAGCAAGCATGTACCTTCACAGTGATGACCCAAATAAGCCCAACCTCATCCCTTCCAACACTGATCTCACCATCCCCTCCATTGATGTCAAGCTGGGCTGCAGTCTCCTCAACCTCAGTGGTGGCTGTGTCAACATTGAGATGAGGTGTCTTGCTGTAGGTGGCAAGCACAGCTTGGGTTGCAAAGCATCTGTAGAATAGATGAGTTAGTGATGGAGAGAAAGGGAAGAACAAATGACTTACCAAATATGACAAGTCCTTCTATCCCATTTTGGAGTACCAGCATAACGACAATGCTTGTTGTTTGTCAGTCGATCCTCAAAGAACTTCAGCATAGTGATGTTGTTTGACGCATTGTCGCACATCACCCAACCAACCTAGGTTGACATGAGATAAGAGGAATAAAGAAGCATTGAAGGGGGAAATACCTGGTGGGCGATTTGATAACGCTTACATATCTTGTAAAGCACATTGCCTAGACGCTTGCCATCATGGCCAGCATTGAGCAGAGTGAATCCGAGAAGGGCTGAGCGTAAACGCCAGTCATTAGAAGAAACCTCCTCTATCCAGTGGCCAGTGACAGCCATGTACGTGTCACGGTTGCCAGCTTGCCACACATCAGTAGTGAGAATGACATCCCCCTTGACCTTTGTACTCTGTATCATATAAGGAGATGAGAAAGAAAGAAAGAATAAATGAAAGGATGATAATTACATTGAATAGCTTTGACATCTCTTGGACATTTTGATGGAAGCAATCAATAATGTCTTCACGGGTGGCCTGAGTTGTCGGAACATTGATGGAGTCAGAAGTAGCACAAGACACAATTTTGATGAGCTCGAGAAACCGTGGGTGTGAGATAGCCTCAAGGGGCTAGGGTGTTGACACAAAATGAGAAAGTGAATCAAAAAAAATATCATGAGGGGCACGTACCTGGTTGGTATCAATCAACCAGTCCTGGGCGGCTCAACGGAACACCTCTGAACTGGACTTGGCAGCAGGCACAGCACACCCAAGGACCTCAAACTGTCCATCAAGAGTCCCCTGGACAATGCCCGCCGCTTCCGCCACCGCTGCCGCCTTCCTTGCCTTGACATCCTTCGGGAGCTTGGATTCAAAGCCTGTCTTTTCACAGTACTCGATGTACTTGGGGTGATGGTGGCATTCAATATGTCGACGGAGGGTCAATATTTTGTTGACAATATATGTACTACAGATAGTTAGCAAGCATAATTAACGATCAAAAAATGGGATGAACGGCTCACTTTTATAATATCAGCACTTCCAATACTTCCCCTCACCCTTCCCCTTCTTCTGCATTGGGTCGCCAAAGAAGGCGGCAACATTGGCCGTCTTGTCCGTCTTGCGACGCTTGGGGACGTGGGCGGGGGTGTCGTTGTCATCAGATCCAGACCCAACAAGTGAGATAGGCGGAGCCAGGTGGGCGCTAGAAGGGGCGCGTGGTGCTGATATGATGATGTCATCATTGTTGTCCTCAACGCGGGCGCGTTTTTGGCCACAAACAGGACGGGGCTGCTGATCCTCGCTCTCATCCTCATCCTTGATGGTCACGGATCCCTGGCACGAACGAGAACGGGACCGAGACCCTGCACGAGCACTGGTGCAACGCGGAGGGTGAGAGCCAGCGCAAGAGCGGGCACGAGAGGGGGGGACAGAGCCTGTGCGAAGAGAGGGGAAAAAATCGAAGTCAACAAAGGAAAAACGGACAAAAACGGACAAGTTCTTACCATTGTTGTCAGCGCGTGCACCTTGGTGGAGCGTAGCCTTGGGCCCGCCGGCACAAGAGGGGGGGACAGAGCCTATGCGAAGTGAGGGGAAAAAATGGAAGTCAGCAAACAAAAAAAAAACGAACAAAAACGGACAACTTCTTACCAGTGTTGTCAGCCCGTGCACCTCGGTGGAACGTAACCTTGGGCTCGGCAGCGTTGTCAGCGGTTACAAGACACACGCTGGGTTTGCCAATGTGTTTGCCTTTGCCGAGAGCGTGGTCGATTTTGGATGCCATGGGAGATTGCAAGAGGGAGATTGCAAGGAGATTGCAGGGAGATTGCGAAGGAGTTGTGCAAGATTACATAAGAGTTTTGGTATTAAAAAAAAATGTACTTGCACGCTGAAAAGCCGGGGCTCAGGCCCGGGCCCAGGGCCTCGACAATCTCAAGTCCAAGCCCTGAGCCCGGCCCGGCCCTTTTGCGCTTTGTTAAAAGTCCCGGCTGGGCCTGGGCTTTGCGGGTCGGGTCGGGCCCGGCTCAAGGGCTCAGGCCTGGACTTATGAATCACTAGACAACAGTGGTTTTCAAGATTGCTTTGACTAATTCCGCACTAGACTCCAGCTCAAACCGGGTGACGGCTTTGAGGAGGTATGAGCAGTATTTTGTGTGGGTAGAGCCAGCAAAATGGAATAGAATCATCTGTAATGGACAAGATCAAGTAAATTAAGTGTCACACAACAGAAATAGGCAGCCGCACATACCCTCATGACTTCATACACTCGCCCGGCATCACCTTCAGCTATGGTGTATGACATCTCCCGGGCAAGTAGTGCATCACACATGAAGGCAATTGAGTTGGCAAGGACTCAATCACCTTTTAGATGACGGCCGTTTGTGTCTACAGCCGCAGGTGCGTTGTCAGACTGACTCGTTGGATTTGATGTCTTTGGAATCCAGTCAGACCCACGTGGAACAGCTGCGGTCCATTGAGAAGTCTTAGTGGTGTCATCAAGGGCCTTGTATATAGCCCGTGTATATGTGTACGTGCAGTGGAGACTGTGGGCGAGCTTTTTGAGTTCTTCAATTTCTGGTAATGAATCAGATGCTGCGAGGTCTGCAAAGTGCTTGAAGATGTCATTGCATGGAGTGACGGCATCACTTGCCCTGAATTGCAATCTACATAACACATAAGAGCTTGCACAAAGACTTATGCTAATCATGACATACCGCCAGCAATGTCAAGAACAAGATACATCAGATCTACGGCAGGGTAGTAATTGACTTTTTTGAGGTTGGCTTGAGGTGGTCGACCAATGACCGTTGCGCTATGCCCCAACATTGACGGATCCGGGCTGAGGGCCGAGTCCCAGAAGTTCTCGAAGAGGCTGCTAACAGATGTCCATTCCATGTGCCAGACAGCCAGCACAGGTTCAATGACAGCAAGACTTTTGAAGTTGTCCTTGTGCAGCTGTAGGCATTGCTGGACCTCAAGAAGCCGTTGAAATGTCAATCCGTCACCTCCAACCAAGAAAATGCGGTCCAAGTAGTTGCCGTCAGTCTGACCAATCTGGGCCAGGAAGTTGTACGTAGCCTCCTTCAGCTCTGTTGTAACCGTTTCACATGTACCACTAGATGATAATGGATATACTCGAGTAGCTCCTGCCGGAATGCATACCATCTTGGCACAAGTTCTGAAAAGTTCGGACACAACAGGCTTGAGGTGTGATAAATGGGGGATGTTGTTGACAAGAGCACAAAGCCAGTGTAGTGAGAAGACAGTATTGAGGTGGGCGGCCTTGATGAACATGGGAAATTGGTCAACGGCAAGCTTGGCTTGCAAGTTCTGCAAAACTCATTGTTGTTTGTCATTGACATTGAATGCGGAGGGGTCAATACCTGAAACTTCACAATAGGTTGCCGCTAGACCAATATTCATTTGATTGTTTAAGCCAATCTGTAGGTCACGCTGCCGCAAGTAGTTCTGGATGTTGTCAATTACCATAAACCCAGTTGTATTGGAATCCCGGCCGTGCTCCTGAATAGCGAGTGCTTGGTGATTTGCCATGAGATGGAGGGAGTTGGTGACAGTGTTGTAGGTAGGCATGATGCCCACACGGCTGCAGTAAGCCATAACGTCAACGGGTGTTGAGTACACGGAGGCTAACAACCCTAACAAGAGGGGTAGCAGGCGGGCCTCGCTACTGCGCTTGTATAGGAGCGATGAAAGTGCATGAGTAACAACCTATCTCATTGTCAATCACGTAATGACTTATTCACAATATGAAAACTCATTAAAGGACCAGGACGGCGCTTTGCATCAACATTTGAGTTGATGCCCCCTGTAATCTCACAGAGAAGTTGGTACGCAACGGGGAGATGCTCCTGAAGCAGGTCTTGGACCCCCTCAACCGTCGTTAACCCCATTGCCTTCCACACGGGCTTATGTGAACTCTTCTTGCGTGCTGATGCATGCAAGCCGTTCTCTGACTTGACAGCGGTTTTTGCTTTGGACACAACTCTCTTAAGGATCTTTTGGGCAGCAAACAACGCTAATGCTGAGCAAACGGGTTTTATTTGATAATAGGGTACATCAAACCTATACATAACATCCTCCTTCTCATCCTGCAGACAGCCGTCTGCGTGCGCATCCCAGAGCTGCAAGACTTTGCCTGGGGTGTGGTTGGTCCTGCCGGCAAGGAACTGCAAAACCATCGCTCAATGTGTTGGACCACAGTGTTTGTCGTCCACATACAGGTGGTATTGAAAGTCGCCAAGGGTCCATCCACAGTGCTGGATGTGAGGTAGGATGTAGGCTAGCTTTTCCCTGGGCTCACAATTGGGAAGGTGCATGCCAGCGGTGAATACGGGGATTTGAGGGGAATCAGATTGGGCTAGGGTGGTCCTGCACTTCTTCGGTGTGGGTGTGGGGGTTGCAGGTACTCCTGGAAGCTGGTTTTCATTGTTGTTGAGTGGGCAGCGCTTGCGAGGAGTAGGGGTCTGGCTGGAGGGGATACATGGAGAAGAGTCGGATTGTGCGAGAGTGGAGTGAGGTGTGGAAGGCGCAGCTGAGATCCTGAACCACCCTTGCATGGCAATGAGGGTGGAGGTAAGGCGTGGTTAATTGATTGCCCCTAATCCTTTGTTTACCGACGACCTTGGCAGGTACCATGACATTGTTGATTCTGAGAGTTGAGAAATTTACCATATATAGGCAAACACATTGCACTCTGACGCAGAGGGTGCATCTTGCATCAGACTATATGTATGTCGTCCTCCAAACACAGTGAGAACCAAACA
The DNA here is from genome assembly GCA_014925845.1 of Crassisporium funariophilum. Taxonomy (NCBI): domain Eukaryota; kingdom Fungi; phylum Basidiomycota; class Agaricomycetes; order Agaricales; family Crassisporiaceae; genus Crassisporium; species Crassisporium funariophilum. The sequence continues at coordinate 2,358,484 of JACGCL010000005.1, forward strand.
AAGACATACAATTGTCTGACTTTGGGAGACTAGATGCAAGCAGTGGTCAAAAGAGATGTTGATTTGGCATTGTTTGGCACAACCTTTTTTAGCTCATGCAATTTGCAAATTATGCATCACCTTGTCTGCGTCTTTCAACCACTGACTCTTCCTTCCTTCCCCTCCCCCCTCCTTTTTTTCTGTAATATGGATTCCACATTGTTGTGGCATGGACATGTGTCCATGTAGACAATCTGTGATTGCTTTTGCTGCATATTCCTGGTTTTTGGGAACCATGTTGAATGGCGCAGATCGTCTAGCTTGTATTTTCTGTTTTTTGAGTCCTTTTTACAACTCTTTGCATCTCGTCAATTCACAACTTCAAGGTATGTCATAGTATCCTTTGGGTTGCCTATTGTGAGCTTACACAATTGTGGATTTCTTTTAGCTCATCTCACACTTTATCAATGGCATGGATCAAGATTCAAGATGTCAGTGATTTGGGTTGGAATAGGGCATTTGGAATAGGCTCAGTTGCATGACAGGTATTTATTCCAAGAATTATATAGCTTGTAGGTGTAGAGTACATGCAATATATTTAAGGTTTTCTTTGCTTCTTGACTGTGTGCAAAGTACAAGCATCATCAAGGGCACCCTTGGGGAAGGGGCAATCTTGATACACCAAAACAGCCCAAAGGGTGAGGAATGAGGGACGGAACAAATTCCGGATTTGGAATAATCCCCATTGAGTGTAAGAGCAACTTATCCCAGGTGCATAATATTTTGTGCTGAGGTTGAGCACAACAACAATAGGCTACGCTTAAGCCCTTGATTTTTAAGCTTGGGTGATTTGATATTGAGCCTAGGTGATTGGGCCCAGAATTTAACCGTACTTATAGCGCAGCCCGGCTGTGTAGTAAATAACTTGTTCCAGATGGATATTGAAGAGCGTAGTGGGAAGATAATGAAGGAAAGAGCTTGAGCTTGCTTGTCTGTGGTGAATGTAGAGAGGTGAACAACACTGGGGTGTACAGATGCTGTTTGGGGTGCTTTTATACCTTGCTCTCATTGCCAATCACATGCTGGAAAGAAATGAGCAGTTTGTACATGCACGAATGAGTAAGTAAGTAATGATTTATGCCTACATCAGCAAAATGTGTGTTCTACCTGTTGCCTTTTTTGGACTTTTTCCAACTTTTCTACTTGTTCACAAGCCAGCAGGTTGTAAACATACAACAAGTGAAAAGCTCACTGCGCAAGGTTCATAAAAAGTATTACAAATAGTCAAACCTACTCAAATTGATGGGCATGGTGGTCTACATATTTATTGATAAAAAAGCCCGGAACACGTCAAGAGAGACCAAAATGGAAGTCCTTGGGAAGAGGTGCTGATCCATACACTGGTAGAAGATGAGCTGCACAAACAATGGAATCAAGATGAACAACCTCAAGGGTCCGCCTCCTCCTGGTGTCAAACTTGGGCCAAACAACCCACAGACCCGTGTTGGGGTCAGGACTATCACCAACAGTGACTAGCCAGTGAACCAAGGCGCACGGAAAGCGTGTGCCGTGGAATGTGAAGGAAAAAAAACATCAGGACATGTGCCACCGTCATCCCCTCCATTCCTGGAAGGTCCACGTCCGTCTCCGCAAATGCCGTGTTGTACCGTGGATACTCTCCATGCCAGCTCGGGTGCGTGCAAATATGTTTGTGGTGCATGCCGCCAGCCCCGCGGACATCACTTGGTGCAAAATAATGAGCCACAGCAGAGTGGAAAACAGATATTTGGCCATATAAAATGGGACAGTCGTTGAGTGAGACGTCCGCGGGAGATAGATCTGAGTTGGGGTTGAGCTGGCCCCACAAAAACCGGCGCAATGCTTCAGGGAATTGGCGCTGTTGGATGTGCATAGCCAGTGTGACAAGATCACATGGATACTGTGTCTCTGTGCAAGAATGAGAAGGTAAAATTATGTGAAAGATTGAGGACTCACCTGCTTGACGTGCAAGCTTGATGGACAAAAGGACCTTGGGGCCAGAAGCTGGTCCCAGGTCTTTGTTGTCATTCTTGTCATCCTCATTCTCATCCTCCTCTGGGACATCAGGAATCCCCACATATACCTTGGCCATGTAGGGTGATGTTGATCCTGTCATCATCCCACGCTTGCTGAAGGCAGAGCAAATCTACAAGAGCTTCTCCATCTGTAGTATGGTCCAAAGCATCTGGGAAAGTGCTTCATAGATTTGAGTGGTGCCATGGTTCTTTGACGGCTTTGATATGCTTGGATTCTGTCATGGATGATCAGAGACCATTTGGTGACCCAAAGAGTCAAATAGAACACATGTAATGCACAAGAGAGTGCTGCTGTGGGAGAGAGATGTCAACTCTCAACAAAGATGTTCCGGTGGAGGTGGAATTGCTGGAGAGCGTCCGTAAAATGATTGAGAGTTTCCGGTAAAAAGGCGTTACGTCTGGCCAGGTAACAGAAGTCCAGGAATGCTGACATGCATTGCACCATCTTGGAGGGTACATAACCAATGATGGCTGTGAGGTATACCTGATGAATGGACAGATCTTGTGAGATGATGGGTAGGATGACAACACAAACAACATACCTTCATAAGCGCCTTCAAGACATCCGCTGTCCACTGGGCAAAGTCTCAGCCATCAGGGAAACATTGTAAGCCTGGGAACAAAGGCACCGCGGAAATCCTACCCGTGCCAGGATTAGAAATTGATTGTGATAACGAAACATACATGCCTCACTGTTGGTCTATGTCTTGGGTTATTGCCAATGCTTGTGCTTCTCCATGTTCAATAACAAGGTATTCCCCAACCCACAACACCAGGTGGTCTTTGAATGTCCCCTTAATGACTTGGTGCAGAAGGTCAGGTGACAGGAGTTCATGGATGTTGGCACAAGGAAAATGGTGCGTAAACGGCTATGATAGATGGTTGTCAACCACAACATGATTACCAGAATAATTACATACATACCACAACATCTGTCCTGATACCATGCTCATCCCACAGTGTCCCTGGATCAAATGCCATGATCAGGACCTCTGACATTGCGTGAGAACGGTGAAGTGCTTCAGGCGCATCAAGATCCTTTGGATGCGCATCACATCTGTTTGAGAGGTGATTCAGGGGATGATAAGGAGAAAAGATAGATGTACTTGGGACACCAGCCCTGCACAATACCTGCAAGCCACACCTGCTCAGGGTAGTCTGCAATGTATGGTCCAAGCCCAAAAAATGCATGCCGCAGGTGGCCATCAGGGCAATGTACAACCTTGGGTATAGACATTCCAGCCTTCAGAGGCTTGAAGACACATGTTAAACATGCATGATACATTTGTTGTACAAACACCTGATACTGAGGATTCCTGTGTTGCTTCTTGTTTGCTAAAAAATAGAATTCCCCTGAGCACAACATGCAATGTTTGTGACATTTCCAGGAGACATGTAGACTGGGTGATATTGCTGATGGCCCGTTGCATCAGATACAGTCATTTTGTCACTTCCAGCAACAACAGGAACAAACATGACACCCTTTGCGGCGTCACCATGTGTCTCAGTGATTGCATCCTTGGTAACAATGCATCAGCAACAACAATATAGAATATGATGACAAGTGACTCACTACTTGGGACCAAGTCTAGTCACCTGACAACAAATTCAACCAGATTTGCTGGCCCGCCTTGTCATACTGCATGTAAGGTGCATAGTGGATGCTACCTTTGAATGCTGAGGAGCGGCGCTGGGCAAGCAGAAGCTGTCAAGAATCATGTGTGCAAAGAACAAAACTCCTCAGTCATCCACTTTGGCGGCGGGGTCCCATGTGCCGGCAACAGCCCACTGTACTTAATCTTGTATGTCTTCCACTTTCAGTTGCCATGCCGGATGGCGTCAATGGTCCTGTACATATTGTCAGTGTCTTCCCCTGGAATGGTGTTGCCATGTTGTAGAACGGCAGCGGCCCAGAGATCTAGGGCCTTATCAATCTTGGTTCTTGAAGTCTGTAGAGCAAAGTGGTAGTGAGCAAAATTGAAGGTGATTCTGTCCTGGAAAGGTGCCCATAGGCTCTCCGCATCAATTTCTGGAGTGGCAGGGACCGGCGGCGCGTGGGGGGCAGAGGGTTGCCATTTTTGTCACATGGTTGGGCTAAGTGTGAGAATCATATGAGGATAAGTTTGATTTTACCAGATACACATATTACCTGTTAAGATGGGGTTGCACTTGTAGGTGAGCAAATGGTCCTCTTCACGTCCTTTGTCTTCAGGAGTGGGAGTAAGGATGTGATGATTGGCATTTATGTGACATGTAAGACCTCTGGGACTCTTGAACTTGCGTGGGCATTGAGGGCATGCAGATCATGCATGCTGCGGCATAGTGATCCAGTGAAAACAGACTTGGTGATAATTTCAGCAAGTGAATGTGAAAGACAAATATGACACAACTTACAATGTTTGGTGGGTACACCGCCAATTGGTCAGAACACGGCAAACAGTGAGCTTGAAAGGGATGGTTTCTAGAAATACCAACAGGAAAAGTAGACATGGCGCCCATACAATATACATATCAATAGCCAGTGATGTTTGTTTCGTGGTTATTGTATGGCTCAACACCTGGCTGAAAGGTTTTCGGCTCACATTGCAAAAAGACGGGTGTCAATGTATAACAAATGTGTAGGGTTCAGATCTAGGCAAGGTGCTTGTTCCAAATGCCTGGAGGGTATTTTTTCCTGTTGCTCCCATGTCAAGACCCATTGAGGATTTCACTTTGACATCATGTGAGGACTGGATGAATCAAAATGTTTTCATGACATCGGAACACATTCTGACGTCTGTGTAGAAATAGCAGATGAGATTTGGTACCCAGTGTCCCAGGATTCCGGCTACCGGCAGTGTGTCTATGTTCACTGCATATCAGACATCTCATTGTCACCCAGCTTGTTGCCTATGTCATCAACATCACAATCAATGTCCATTGCCTCTTCCTCACATTCCTGATCTTTGCCCGCTTGCTTTTGCTTTTTGCTTTTCTGTGGATTTGGATTTGCCTTTTTCTTTTTGGCTGCTTTGTGTGCTGCTGCACCTTGTTTGGAGTCTTGAGAACCCTCAGTGCAGTTGCAATCTGGTCATGATGAGCATGGCAATCTTGTACGTACAGGATAGGAACTGTAAAATTCCAAGGGAGAATGGCGCGGATAAGATGTGCATTGTGAAATGCGTGGGTATTCAGTAAATAACGGCCAATTTCCTTGTGTTCAATGTAGACTTCTGTTTTATCTGATTGAACACACTCCTGAACAACAGCTCTTTTGCCAGAAGCTATGCATTTCAAAAATTTGCAGTCATGTTGGGCATTTTAGCTAAAAGGAATGCTCTGGGAAATGTAAATGAAATTCATTTACTAGGGTTATGAAAGGTGACTCACATCCGCCTTGAGGACAAGACACATCACTTTGTCAAAGCATTGCATAAGCATTGCATAAGCATGGGAACTCCAAAGAGCTCATGGACCAAAAGAAAATCTCACCAAAAAGGGTGAACTTGCATAAACCCATGACCCAAACTTACAGATATCCTGTGATTGAGCAATGACATGTTTTCCCCAATGCCATACTACCTGAATGTCCTTGGCAAGACTTGGGATATTCACCGCCCAAGCTCCATGTGTCTTTCCCCAGGCTAGAGCCTCTCCAGGGATCTTGATATTTCTATTATCAGGATGTTGTTTGAGTGCCTCCAATTGTATGGTTCCTGTTGATTTTATAAGTCTAGATTTCTGTAGATTTCAAAATAAATCACTTACCAGGATGAAACTTCAATGAATTGTCGGCATCCACTGTCCACCCACATAAGTGTCGCAAGAACGGCTGGCTTTTCACATAATTTTGTACACCAGTACCTAGCTGTTGCCATTCCCCGGAATCTGAAAGCCACCACCCACCTGAAAAGATGTATTTGACTGTCTCCTGTGCGGAAAGCTGATGTGCAATATCACAGCTAGGGGCCATGTGGTTTGAAAGGATGGAACAATACCAAAAAATTGCATTAAATGATTTGAAGATCTCGGTCGCAACTCCAACAAGCGAGCCAAACCAAATGATATCCTTGCAGAGATGTCCAAGCAGATGGTATTTCAGCTTAGCAATGATCTTAGAGGGGTCCAATTCTGCTGCAATGTTCAAGACATTTGCAGCAGCAACCTTGATATCCGACTATCAAAGTTCTGGTAAGTATCAGATCAGAAGGTTATGACTTGGAGCTCAAATGAGGAGTCATACCAAATATTGCTTGCAAATTTCCACTTGCCAAAGGATAGCCGACAGTTCCCCAATAGCCTTGGTAAATTCAAACTGGGGCTTACTGACGAGATCATAGACATGGAAGGTGTTTAATTGGACTAAAGTCTTCAACTGACAACCAATCAGGGAGTTAGCGTATTGCATAATATGCCCAATTGGATTGCGGGGACAGATAAAGACGCTACATCCAAAGCTTGCAAGCGGTTGGAGTACATCTTCTTCTGTGTTGCATTCCAAGAAGTATGTGAACTGTGCCAGACATATTTCACAATGCCAAGGAGTATGGTGTGAAGGATCTCAACAGGTGTATCAATGGAAGCATCAAATCCTGGAAACGGTCATCTTAATCATGATAACAAGTATGGATTTCTATTGTACACATACCTTTCAACTTTAGAAATGGGTTATATATCATGTCTTCATGGGAGTCACCCAATCAAAAAGTTCAGCTTGTATATCAAATGCAGGTTGCTGTGGGTCAGCTTGGCGGAGCTTCGGGCACGTTCAATGAGGTTGTTGATCCAGTGCTGTGTGAAAGCATCCTTGACACCAGTTTCAGTTTGCATGTCTTTCACTGCTTGGGCAACAGCTAAGCAGGCTGCACGGACTTGCGCCTTGACAAATTTGAGGGTTTGTTCCAATGAGTGTGCCTCACCTGACTGAGTTAAGGTGATAAGCTTTGAAAGCACTCTTGATACATGGCTCTCCATACCGTAAACATTTCATGGAATCCTTTATCAGTTTCTTTCTCTCTCTGAGAACCACCAACCCTGACATTTTTGACACGGATGGTTCCCTTTGCCACCAATGTGACCAGAAGTCTCGGTTTGTGATGGGTTGTCACCAGGCACACAGTTGCAGTATACCTTCAATCTTATTTGACATCCAGTAAGGGCATCTCGAGTTTTGACAGGTCTTTGATGTGTCACCCTATCAGGAATTGGTCAAACATTAGTCCTGCACGATACCACTAACACTATCCGGCACCAAGGACAACTCACTCTATTTTCTCTTTGATACCACGGAACTGCTCTGGAACACTTGCATGTGTTGAGGTTGAGATAAAGTGAGTGTTATACTGCTGGTAAAGGAGTTTACGTGGGAGATTTTGGTGGTTCATATAGACATTCCAGTGTTTATTCCAACTTTTGGATTGATTGCCAGATACATCATCACCAAAGATGTTAATAAAGCTTGTATACAGTGGATTCCCTTCTGCAAGCACACAATCAGAATTTGGCATGCGCAATGGGTAGCCCTTCTCAATTGTTTTCAAAGCCCACATTGGCATCAAATGTTTGTCTTCAAGGTCCAACATATTTTTTTGTAAGTCTTGCGCTCATATCAACCTTGTTTCTTCATTGTGAATTTCTGAAAGTTTCTAGAACCATGTAAGCTCACTATTTCCGATGATAGATAAGCTGGGAAAATTACTGTTGTCATATCAGTTTGAACCTCCCACACCTCAACCCACATGTCTCCCTTCTCATCTTCCAACCACCGCACTGGGATGACAATCTTATCATCTGAAAGACTTGCTGGCTCATCCACAGAGTAGTGAAGATCATCTCCAGCATTGTACATTGGACTCAGACATTTGCAATCAAGGTCTTTCCGCCATTTCTGTGCTGCCATATTTCAGATATAACACTGTCCTTAGGAATGACTGGATATCGTCAAATATGAGGGCAAACCAAGGGATTTGCCCAATCCTAAGGCACAATAAAGGTGAGATTCATTTTTGTTAGACCAGAAAATCTTACGTTGGCAACCAGGACCTGTGGATTGTTAAACGAGAAGGCATTTGCTTTTGGTGTCTTATAATTTATTGTCGGAATTCCTTGTTTCTGGTGCAAGGACTTCTGAACCTTTCTCAAGGCCTCAAACAAGGGTACTTCCTTGATGCCAAGCTCACAAAGAAGCCAGAGTAGAACTTTCATGAAGGATCCAGATATCCGCACTCAAGGTAAGTTGTCAATCATGTCAAGTAAAAATATGACTTTTGATGGGTATGGGGACCACTTGGTAGAGTCCAAGTTTGTCAACATAGCTGTATGGTCAACACCCTCAGGATCAAGTCCTGTTATCAAGTTATCAACTGATTATCAGTCTGATGTTTGGGTTTGTCAAATTTAATGACTAACTAATATTTTTGAGCAACTCTAAAAGTAAGTCATCCTGTTCTTCTTCATCCCAAAGTTGTTCCATGTTTATCATGTTAGTGTCGGTGGATATTTGCTCCAATCCATCCCATAGTCCATACTTGTGCACTTCATTGTCAAACTTCTTACGTGCAGTTTTGTGAGCTTCATCCATTCCATCATCAAGCCCAAATGTCCCATCAAATCCACCCCACAAGTCTTGCATTGGATTCTGAGACAGAGGATGTTGCAAAACTTGTGGGGATTGTGGGGCTGTGAAATCTAGATTATTAGATGCCGCAAAGAAATCTGGTGCATCTTGCAATCTTCTCGCTTGCTCTGCTTCATCTCTTTCCTTCATACTAACTGCTTGAAGATGTATAGCACTCTTTGGGTGGGAGGACTTGAAGACCTTCAATGTAATCCACTCTGCAGAATTGGCACTAGAGTTGTATCTCACACATATTTCACATTGGACTTTACTGTCTTCGAGGCAAGTTTCAATGCCTATATCATTCAAATAATTTATTGAGATGCCTCATAACCTTTTAGTAACTCACCTGGGGGTAGTGGAGTTTTCTTTTTACCTTGCTGTCCTTGCATTTTGCAACAAAGTCAAATTTGCTGTGAGCAGCAACCAAACTCAGCACAAGCCGGTGTTTGGCTATACACCGTCTTGCTTACCCTGACTTTCCCATGCTTGGTTTTTTTTCATCCTTCTGTCCTTTCTCCCACTTCTAATCCGCATATTGCTAATTCTATAGCAATTTTTAATCTCTCTCCTTAATTCCAACAATGTTGGACCCATCAACTCCCCAAACTCACACACCTGAATCCTCGTTGCCCCCTCCTGACAAGATGGACCCCCTTATGTGTTCTAGCCCTATTCCTCTGTCTGATGATGACAAACCCTTTCCAAACATAGATGAAGGTGTGGGCCATGGCACAGATGACCCTACCTTGGGCTCTACTTCACAAGCCAACAGTACCAAGCAAGAGGTTCATTGTGACAAGTAGCAGAGAAGCTCAAGGTCCACCCGTATCAATGTACTGTTGTTCAAGATCTCTTGAAAGTAAGAGATTTCCTACAATACTTCATCATTATTGTGTCATATATTGGGCAGTGCAACCTGGTGTCTTGTGATGGACAGCTGATGATGTCTGTCATGGCGGTTGATAATAAACTTGACCTTCTTATTGCAGCATTGCCACCCTTCTCCATTAATGGGCCTCTCCATGTAGTTAACTCTCTTTTTGATTGACGGTCTCACTAACAATTCTTTGTCAGCTTAACATAAAGATTTTCATAATTGCTGTTCTCCTGTTGACCAAGTTGGCTGCTTACAAGGGCTCTGTTCCTTGTGACCATGTCCTTGTAAGTTTTTACTCATTCTCAAATCTTACATGTGCCAACTTTCATGTCACATCATACCTTAGGCGCTCATCTTAGGGACCGCCTTCACCTTCCAAAGACTTTTGAAAGAGACCCACATGCATCCAAACTTCTCAAAGAGCATGTTAATCACAAGCTTTCCCAAGCCCGCGGAAACCTTAAGAAGATTGTAAGTCATTTCTTTGTTTTGTTGAGAAACGAGGTTGTTGATTTGAATATCAGATCAAAGCTGGAAATGACAAGAATATATTTGACCTGTCTACCTTGCTTGTGAATAGTACCTCATGCACTGTTACCGTACCTTTCTGCGGATGTGTTGCTTTGCTTGTCAGTCATCTTTATTCCACATTTTGATAGTGACATTTTCTTAAAGCGTAAAGTATTCAAAGTTGTACCTGGTGACAATTTCTGGAAAGCGGTCGGTGACAAGCTCAAGAAAATTAAGGCAAAAGCAGCTGGCAATCCTGTCAGGGTCAACCGGTATGTCCTTTCTTTGTCTTTCTTGACTTGTGTGCGCTCAATTACAATATATTGTTCACTGGCAGGTACTTCACGGGTATTCTCAAGGATGACCAAGAGACATACCACGGGCATTCATTGGCTCTGTATACCATCCCTACCACCGTCACCCTGACTGATGGCTGGCAGCTTGAGGTTGACAATCTCATTGGAGGTGTTACAGCATAATCTATCCATTTGTCACAATGTTCTTTCATTGCATCTATACCCTTGGAACCAATACCATCCTCACATACAGAATATAGTAAGAAACACCATTAGTAGTTACATGTAGATAGTTTTGGCCCATTAGATATGCCGAATATAATCAACCAATTGCATCAAAATTATTGGGACGGTCTGGGGTCTGGTGTGGTCATCAAATTGAAAATTGTCAATGACCAGTGCCAATCCATCAACAATACATATCCCCTCCAGCACAAAAGCCAGATCACATTGGGATGCAATGTCAAGTGAATGCCAGGCTATGATCAAAGCTTGCTGAGAGCTGTTGCTCCCACCTTTAACAAAGCAGCAGTAACACCTGGCTTTGACTTTCATGACATACAGTTCTAGTTTAATAACTCCTGGATACCATGATTAGCAGCATATAGTTTTCCGGTTTAATAAAACCTGGATTCTATGATTCACGCCATATGGTTTTCCGGTTTAATAAAACCTGGATTCTATGATTCACACCATATGGTTTTCCGGTAATACAAAACCTTGACTCCATGATTCGCAACACCTGGATTACATGTCCGGAATATTGTTATTGACATGTTTTCCTACATACAGTCCACATCCCCACTGCCATCTGATTACCACTGGTCCTGGTTCCATGGTGTCAAAATCGGATTGTTGAATATGCTTTCTACCCCTCAAAGTGGGTCATCTCCAGGTGTAAAATCATATGCAACCACATGGTTGCCGCCGTGTTTTTTAAACATGAAGACACTTTGGCGGTGTACACCTTATCCCGCCAATCCAAAGCTGTTTGACTCAATGTTCAACACCTTCACCATGCCTCCAAAGTGCAAGCCTTTAACAAGAATGTCAACTGCAGATCAGGCTCCCATAAACACTGCAAAGCGCACCTGGGCAAATACCATACATCAGGAAGGGCCTGAGGACCTGGCTCCCATGCCAAAACCAGGTGCTAAGAAGGCAAAAAAAAAATGTCAGTGCATTTCAGACAAATGACCTTTTACCATGCACTTATCATAACGGCTAAGAAGGTCAACAACCACGTCAGTGTATATAATAAATGACATCAATAATCACTTACCATGGTAACACGTGAAGGCTGTCCCTGTACCACATGCTCTCCCTGTGTGCAAATGCAATACACACCTGGGTGCACCTGACAAACCAAAAGTATATTGGACAACTGCTAAAGTTAACAAGCTGAATGAGGAACATGAGCAGCTGTCTGCGCAAATCCAGGCACTGCAGGACAAAAGGGCTCTGTGAAATCAGCTCAATCAAAACTTGAAACTGTGGAGAAATGTACCACAATATCCAATCATGCCAACTTTCAGGCCCAATACAGTGTTGCAGCGCAGGTAACTTCCATCCAAGAGGCTGCTCCCACAGGCCAGGAGGCGTTCACCATTGATGCGACACAAGTACACCACAATCATGTTGCAGAGAAAGACCAAACCTTTCCGCAGGATCCCAGCAATGAGGATGAAGAATTTTTCAAGATCAGTGACGAGGCCATGGAGGATGCTGCAAAGACAATGAGAAATGTGTTCAACATCAAGGTCGTTGATAAGATGCCACAAACCGTCAAGAAGTCTGCAGCATCCAAATTGAGGTAAGTTCAGGGTTGCAATGATTGGGGAGCTTGCTCCCCCTTTCTACCAACTGATCCAAAATTCCTTGAAACATGTGACCCACGGGTTGTTGTTTGTGTTTACTTTGAAAGCCATAGCGGCAGACAGGGAGGTTGCCCGTCTCAAATCACTTGAAGATTCAGCAGCAGACGCTGTTGATCATCTTCTTAAGGTGCACACAAATTTGGAAAAGTGGTATTCAGACTGGGGTTTGTGATTCAGGTGGACGCAATAGTGCTATGTATATATATTGGTGTGAAGTCAGTATTTTTTTGAATGTGAAGTTACTCTAGAAACACACCAATTTTATCAATCGGTCAGCCACTTCGCCGATTGATTTTGACCTTGGGGTTTTCAACAATTTTAAGGCTGTTGGTAAAGTCGGTGGTGAAGTCGGTGTGCATTTTGGTCGATTGCAGAATTGAGTTTTGACCTTCATTGGTGACAACTTGCCTTGGTTTCTTAACCATTCGGTAGGGGATGAAAGTCCAAGGCAAAACATTGGGCAAATGAGTTCCGAATTGACGATGGCAATTGACGCCGGCTGCAATTGTCATCTGAAGTCGGTGGTGAAGTTGGTGTGAATTTTGGCAACCATTTGTTAGGGATGAAAGTCCAAGGCAATACATTGGGCAAGGTTAAAAATATTTCACGATGATGGAAGAGACTGAGTTCCAAATTGACGATGGCAATTGACGCCGGCTGCAATTGTCATCTGAAGTCGGTGGTGAAGTCGGTGTGAATTTTGGCAACCATTCGTTAGGGATGAAAGTCCAAGGCAATACATTGGGCAAGGTTAAAAATATTTCACGATGATGGAAGAGACTGAGTTCCAAATCGACGATGGCAATTGACCCCAGCTGCAAGTGTAAACATCTCAGCCAAGGTTCTATTGTGGAAATCCATGTGACGTTGGTGGTGAAGTTGGTGGTGAAGTTGGTGTGAATTCTGGTGGATTGCAGAATCAAGTTTTGACCTTCATTGGTGACGACTTGCCTTAGTTTTTTAACCGTGGAAGCCAGCCCATGTGAAGTCGGTGATAAAGTCGGTGTTGGTAGTAAAGCGTTCAGTTGTGGATGTCCAGAGTCAGTAATCAGGAGCAATCAACCGATTTTCACATTTTCTGAACCGATGGTGGTGCCAAGACAACCAATTGTATGATGTCTGAACTGACGGTGGCATCCACCCCACCAATTTTCATTGATTCCTGTACCGATGGTTGTACCCAACCAACCGATTTCTTTTTGGATTCCTGCACCGACGGTAGTATCCACCCAACCGATTTTCACTGATTCCTGTACAGACAGTGGTACCCAACCAACCGGTTTTTTTTTGGATTCCTGCACCAACGGTGGTATCCACCCCACCAATTCTCATTCATTCCTGTACCGACGGCGGTACCCAACCAACCAATTTTTTTTGGGATTTCTGAACCGGCGTGCACTATCCACTGGGTCACCGACCGATATCTTATAAATATAGCAGGCATCCGCTCATCCGTCAATGACCCACCATATTACGGACATCAGCTGAGTCCGCTGGCCCCGTGTATAACGGTATGTTATGTCACTTTGTTCTACGGTCTTATACGGGACAGTACAACTATACTGGCTGCCCAGACATCCAACACGCTGTTCAACAATTAACCCAATACCTAGACTCATATTCATACCTACATTGGAATGCCGCCTTACGACTTGTTTGATACCTAAAAGGCACACGAGATCTCTGCCTTACCTTAGGCGGTGCAGGAAAATTTGGCCTCATTGGTCTCACTGATTCCAATTGGGCTAACTGCTTGGATACCCAAAGGAGCGTTGGAGGCTACACCTGGTCCCTAGGCTCAGGAGCCATATCATGGTCATCTAGGAAGCAGAAGATGGTCGCCGCATCATCCTGCAAAGCAGAATATATGGCCACTTTTGAATCAGCACAGGAGTGCACATGGCTATGCGCTCTCCTAACGGCAATGAACATGGCTCCCTCGGGACCCACAACAATTCTCTGCAACAACAACGCAACAATCAACCTATCTGAGGACCCCCTACTCCATTCCCGTGTTAAACATATTGACATCAAATACCACTTCCTCCGCAAGCACGTTGCAACGAAGAAATTAACAGTATGATATATTAACACAAAAGATAATGTAGCCGACCTTTTCACCAAGGCGCTCCCCTTCCCTCTCTTCTCTCGACTCCGGGCCTCACTCGGACTCCAATAGATGCCACAATTCCATGCGAGGAGGAGCACTCTTACAGGGGAGGAGGAGTGTTGAGATCTGATACGCACCGTAAGAGACATTCTTACATATATATACCTCGCTCATCATACCGATCACCCCTAGTTCTTCTATTGAGAGTCTAGGGGTGAGCCACTTTATACCAATACAGAAATCTACTTACTGACTATACCTGTAGCTAATCTTGTATCTCTTACCTACAGGTATAGCAAAAATACACTAGTTCTTCTATTGAGAGTCTAGGGCTAATCTTGTATCTCTTACCTACAGGTCAGATTCTAACAAGGTGAGTATTATACCTACGTCTACTCCTACACTCTTTACTTACTACTACCTGTAGTTCATTCCTTTCACAGGTACTACAATATCATTTAGTTTGTCTTATTGTCGATACTGAGTTCATTCCTTTCACAGTCACTATGTGCCTCTCAGATCCAGATCAACAATATGTTGTCCTTCGACACAGTGAGAAACAAACAAAGACATACAATTGTCTGACTACGGGAGACTACGACCCGCCGTGCCTTCTTCTTGACCGTCAACTTCCCCAAGAATGAACAAGCGTCGGCCCAGTAGCGCCCTTCCACTTGAGATGAAAAGTCAAAGGCAGCGCGTTTCCGCGCTCACTTTTGTTGGTCCTTGCGGGGTATCACAACATGCAGGCTATAATTTAGAACCATAAATGACCATTTCCTGACCAATTGTTGCATAATTTGCATATAATCGGACCAATTAATTCGACACGTGATCGGAACTTCGGAAAGTTGGCTTTCAATCGTTTCAACACGACCCGCCGCGCCTTCGTCTTGACCGTCAACTTCCCCAAGAATGAACAAGCGTCGGCCCAGTAGCCCCCTTCCACTTGAGATGAAAATACAAAAGCAGCGCGTTTCCGCGCTCACTTTTGTTGGTCCTTGCGGTCACAACCATAAATCTGTTGACCAGTCTATCATCAGTGCTTACCAGGATATCATCGACACCACTACCACTACCGGAAAGATCCTCATGGCCCTAATTATTTTCCCGCAGTGCGACATGATAAGCCCAGAATTCCGTGACCACACCGCTTTCCGGGCATCCTGGGAGGAGATTTACAAGCAACACACCGAGGAGATCGATGAAATCTGGATAAAGTGTGCCAGTGACAAATCGTTCGATCGTCTCCGCTCTGTCGGTGAGTGAGCAATTTTGTAGATTGTACAAGCTCGCACGGCTGACTTTTTCTTGCGCCAGAACAACTTCGCAAAAGCCTCATCGCGAGCCAATCTTGGTATACAGTTGAAACCATAGCTGAAGGTGCGGAGTCAAAATACTAAATACCACCGCTCTTCTCACGCCGTGGTTCTCTAGTCCAGGGTCAGCATTTGAGTTATCAGAGTCCATCTTCCCTACTGAGACCTCGGCTTAGCAACGGAACTTGCCTGGCAAAGTGAATATAAAGGTGATTACTCCCAAACACTGGTGAATACCATTCTCCAGGAGCAGTTGGAGACCGACAACGACTTGTTCCGTAAGCCCACAAATTATCTTGTCGCCATCCAAAGCTCCGGGGCTGGGAAGTCACGCACAGCTTATGAAGCTGGGCGGTATATGTTCTCTGTTTCCGTCAACTTGCGAGAAGAAAAAAGCACGTCGAACTTTCTATGATCAGTATTCTATCTTAACATGAAACTAGGAGCTGGGTATCCATTGCGCGATGCTGCCTTGTGCGGGTTCATTGCTCGCGCTGCATCTTTGCCTGTGTATCAGAAAATGCTCCACTGCGCTGCTTTCATTCATGGCATCTTTTCCGCCGCGCTATCAGTTTTGGAACGCGTTGAAATCGAGCGCAATGCACTCGCGTTCAGGACATGCCTTGATGCAGAGAGGCTTACTTTTGACCGAGATGCGGCTGCAATAGCCGTCGAGGCCATACGAACCAACAATGCGGTATGTGATCACACGGCTTGCGATGAGACAGATGTTGATTGTAAGCAAATATTCCGTCAGCCCGAAGGATCGGAGGGATATGTAAACATGCTGAAAACATACACAACTCCAACTGTTTTAAAATTTGCCGAAGCAGCTGGAATAAGACGAAACGCTCAAGACAAATGGGAGGACCTCATACTCTTCCCTATCGACGAATGTCACACCCTGAATCCAGATATATACACCCAAAACGACATAAAGGACGAAAACCG
The DNA here is from genome assembly GCA_014925845.1 of Crassisporium funariophilum. Lineage (NCBI taxonomy): Eukaryota > Fungi > Basidiomycota > Agaricomycetes > Agaricales > Crassisporiaceae > Crassisporium > Crassisporium funariophilum. The sequence goes on from JACGCL010000005.1 coordinate 2,375,076, forward strand.
ATCCACCTATCACGCTTTATGTAGCGTCCTACGCGATCTGATAGAGACACCGATTTTTGCGTTGTTCATGTCGACCACCTCCAAAACTCGCCAGCTTGCACCGCCGGTTTTGGTTGATCCATCCTCGCGAGTCACCGGAGGCGAGCTGGTTCAACACCCGCCGTACACGGCATTCCCCTTCGACGTCTACAAGGCCATCATCGTTGAAAACACGAGGAATCTTGATGAGGTGTGTGAGCTATCTTTCCTGTGTCGTTTCGGGCGGCCTTTGTACGTTTTCTCTCAGCTCAGCTCAGCTGCCGAGCATTGATGTTCATCGATTTAATAGGTGGTGGACGCGGTGGCATTCCGGAGACGAGGACGTGCGCAAGGGCTTGATCAAATTTGCCATGGCCAAGTTGAAAGGGAACGCCGGCATGCTTTCAGACGCAGCCAAGTTTGCCGCACTTAGCACTCGTCATTTGCTCATGTTTGAACCTGATCGACGACCGCCTGGGATGGACAACAAGCAATACCAGGCCGCAACGGTCGAGGAGTATCGTCAAGTTGCTTCCCACATGCGCACCGTGCACTGCATACCCACCCACCGCGAATACATGCATACTAGCACGCCATCCGAGCCAATCCTCGCCGAGGCTGCGGCACGGCTGCTCGCATTGTCGGAATGCCCGCAGGTGAAAATCTTAGCAGAGGATTTGAATCCTCTTGTGGGAAAAGGAGAGCGAGGCGAGCTTGCGGCAAGGCTGCTGTGCAATCTTGCTCATGACGCCGCCCTCAAAATCTCGCCCATAATCCTCGACGAAAACCTCGAGTTCTCACGCCCAATCCGGTTGATCCATTTTCTAGAGGCACTCATTGCCCCAAAATCGCATTCGCAGCTCCTTGACTCCCGCCCAGTCACCGGTGGGAACTTACCGTTTCGTGATGCTTTCGACGATTGCTGGGTAAATTTCACGCATTGGTCGAAGATGGGTGATGCGAGCTGCCTCACAACTGCTGCGTTGTGGAAGGCCATTGCGCGTGGTACCGCATGGCAATGCTGCGACGGCATGCCAGGAATTGACCAGCTGATTCCATTTGTGAGAGGCCGGCATGCCAAACTTGGTCGCGGCACCGTCAGTGCGATTGCTATACAGAATAAGGACAGAAAGACTGCGTTGAAAGTGAAACTGGATGACAAATTCCCTGCCCGATTGTTTGCTGATGCGCCCGGTGGAACTCGGCAATCGTTTATCTTTCTCACGATGCAGTTGGGTGTTCAACTGTCTGCAGCCGCCGCAGCGAAAGCAACGAAAGCAGCGCCTGCTATAACGCCTTCCAAAACTTCGGTCGGTGTATCACCTCGCATCCGCACTACAAGATCGGTCGAGGTTGACAATAGGCCTGGACGATACGACATCACCATCAATGGATGTTCACCCACTGTTTACCAGGTCATCAGAGAGGAGGATCGTTCACACTGGGCGCAGCTTCTGGCTGCTCGATCACTCGAGAGTGAACTTGCTCGTCAAACACCCCCGCATATGGAGTTACTGGTCCGCAGCAAACCGCTCTTTTGGAGTGGTGCGCCCTCGTTTGACTGGGCCGAGGACGCTGATGGTAAGGTGGATGTTAATGAAGAGCAAGAGGAGAAAATTGAGTTCGGCAAGGGAGAGGAAGAGGAAGATGATATATGAACAGTGCAACGAATTGTAGGATTGGCGTCGACGGTGAATGAGTCGGTATAAAATAACCACATTAGTAGTGACAGAACATCTTTGAAGTGAATGGCTACCACCGCGTCACTCTCACATCGTAGTAGACTCTGCACTGCCAATACATACTGTTTCTGAGAATGTAGAACACTAGGACAATCCACCTCTTCATCCATCGATGACAGAGAGAAAATAACCGCACCACTCCGCTCGGAATTATTATCTAGAAGTGGAGAGTAAACACGTCGCGTGCTTGCATTCCCCGGCCCGCTTTTGCCAATGACTTTCCCTACCACGACATTCTGAATTTCTCATCCTCGATCGCCTTCAAGTTCTTGTCGAATGCACTTTCCAGTGACTGTGTGGAAGTGAAATACTCTTGACCGCTTCAATTCTGGTGTGAACTGTCGTCTTGATGCACTCGCAGTTTTTAGATTCGTAGGACGGAAACCGCAGACGATGGACTGAACACACTTTTCAATGTCCTCCTTCCGTTACCACGATGTTGTCATTATCGAATCTCCAACTCCTTGGGCATCTTCTTCAGCTTTCCTTCTAACATTGTACTCAACCTATTACCTGGACCAAACACATTAGACCTTTATGCCCCCTAGTAGAGGCATCAGATTCCAAGAAGGGGTTCGTCTTTTGATACATTCCATGAGCAAAACTTTGTTCATCTTTTCTTCACAGAGTATCACGCCAACTCGACTAGCTTTATTTAACTTTCTCCCTTCGTTCTCCATCCTTTGACCTTTGACTGCGTCTGACTCGCATGCTATCATCCCTATTCACTCGCTGAATGACTCTCCATGAGGGGGGAGAAAACACCTCCTGAGCTCTGTAAATCTCTCGTCAATTCAGATTCTCTGATAGGACATAATACTCATTCCCTCTTTTTTTGCAGCCATACATGTCTTTGAGGGAGATGCTCCTTGAACCTTATACGCTAAAATCATTCCGACCGCTTTTGGATCTCAGTGAACGTACCTTCCATGACTGCGTGCCAGTGAAGGCCTTTGCGCACATCGAGCAGCAGTCCACCCACCCACCATCACTTGGAAGTTGCGCAGGATAAATGTTGGACACCACCATAAACTACCTTCGTTGGCCGTACTTCCCTCACTTTCCTCCCATTCACCCATCCAGTGAGATGGACCAGGTGAAATCGTGATCGCTGCATCTTCGAGGCAACATTTTCTGCGATTGTCAATCAACGAAAATCCCGAGCGTCTGTTCTGCAAGCTCGGAGCGTCTACGGCCTCTCGAGCTTGACAAGGTTATTCTTTCGCACCAGTCAGATTTCAATGAGCTCAAGTTTAATTTGTTTTCCAGGATTGGACCTTTTCTTCGTGGTCAAATGGCGCGTTAGCCCACCATTCCTCTCGTCCGAGTGTCTGAAACCCATGTCCGGTCATTCCCCTGCACTAGTTGGAGATCATGCGATGATTCCAGAAGGTGTGGAAACACGGGTATTCGGAGATTGAAGCGAGATGATTGTGGAGAAGGCTGGACATGTGCATGAACATTGGGGGCTGGGACTACTTTGTTATGCGCGTCACGCAAGAAGACTGGAGATGAATATTGGGGGGACGGGACTACTTCGTCATGCGCGAGTCGTTGTTTGGAGCTGATGGATCGGAAATTAAACATTGACAAGATGACCGCAGTGCAATCAAAGTCGGTGGAAAGCGATGCAACTTTCCTCAAAAGATCTGCTCCTGGTCGACCCATCTCATCGCTCGTTCATGCTAAATGACCCGCAACACCGCATACACCTCCATTGTCCGTACTTTCATTGTTTTCCTCCCAGCGACATCTACTGATATCAACTAGGTGAAGTTGTGATCACTGCACCTTCGAGACTACTGAAGTCAAAGAAGTTCAATAGCATCTGCTCCACAGAGCGCCTACAGTTCCTCAAATAAACGCGTCGGATTCACCTTTTTGAGGTTAGTCTTTTTCGCCACTCGTTGGTCAAAAAGTCGATCTGGTTTCAACTCTTTGCATTTGATACAGCCTTGCAAACCCAAATCTCCAAAATCACAGAGTGGCGAAACGCGTCGTTATCTTGGTATTTGCTCAGTTGACGTCGTCACACGTGCCTCTCCCCGAGTCTCAGTCTCGAGGAACAAAAGAGATAGAGATAGATCGTGTCTGATTGATATTGATAGAGTGCTAACTGATACTTGTACATTTAATCGTACAGGTAGAGCCGCGTGATAGTGATGAACATGAAACGAAAACGAGACCGGAGGAGAAGGGGTAAGTAAGAGGAAAGGGAGAGAGAGAGAGAGAGTGAGAGAGTGAGAGAGAGAGAGGGAAAGAACGTGTGTGTGTGGGTGTGTGAGGAGGAGGGGTTGTATCTGATGTCTGCCTACTCGTATAGGACGCGTTGGAAAGAGTGAGGTTGGCATATCAAGAAGGAGCCGAAACAGAAACAGAAACAGAACGAAACGAAACGAAACGAAACGGAAGGAACGGAATAACGAGAGATAGAAGAAACACAAATCCGAGAACCCGGTCACCCCCATAACACAACCACTCCCAGCTTACACAAACACAAAACCACCTCAACTCAACTCAACCCACACCACACCTACCCATCCACATCCATCCCCACCCCCTTTTCCCCTCCCCCTCCCCCTCGCACCCCCTCCCCCTCCACCAGCACATCCATCTCCCTCTTCGGCGTCCCCCCTCGACGCAATCCTCATCCCCCCAATCCCAATCGCCCCCGCGCCAGCGCCCGACCCCGGACTCCACATCCCCGCCTCCCGCTCGTACCCCGCGCCCCCGCCCGGCGTCCCCGGGACACTCGACGTCGAGCCCCAGGCGGTGCTGGAGGACGAGCTGGGGAGGAAGGGCGAGGAGGGGGCGTCGAGGTCGTGGTCGTGGTGGGAGGGGTCGAGGTCCATTTCGATGTCGGAGAATTGGGAGAGGGAGGAGTGGCTCCTGTGGTGGGTCCTGTGATTGGGTTGGTTGTTGTGGGTGGGGGCGTGGTTGGCGGGGTGAGGGAGGGCCAAATAGCAATCGGGTTGACATGTACGCATATGAATCAACATTAATGGCCTAATTACAGAACTGTATTGGGGATGAAGCATCAAAAGTGACGTCGAAGCAACGGCTTTGATCTCAATGATGTGTCTGTTTAATAGGCAAAGCAAAGACCCCTACAATTTGAGCTTTACCTCTTCATTCTGCTCGTATCCAGCTTACTCGTGGACCTGGTAATTGTGTATGGCCAACAACTCTGCTCACACCTCTGGCGGTTCTTTGGGATGGAACTTTGACGCACTTTTGCAACCATCCTTTCCTGTGCAGGCGCAGCCTATGCAAGCACACTCTGCGCCCAGGGCTTGCCCTGGCATTGATCCTACTCTTCGGGATAGTGCATCCGCAACTGTGAGATCTCGAGTTGACCAACGTGGAGGCGGTCCTTGATTGGCAGTTCCTACTTCTCGCAAGCACAGTGGGACTCCAGCTCGTGACACCCAGAGAAAAGCATCAGCTTCATCTGTGATCATGGAATTTACACTCATCAAGCAATGTCTTGATCAGTTGGAGGAGATCGACAAAGAGCGGAAGGCCATGATGGGGCAGATGAAGAAGAAGGCATTGGATGATCGGGCAAAGCTCGAAGGAGACATCTTGAATCTTCAGGACTATGTTGACGACTTGGAAGGCGAGGTGAAGGAGCTTCGGGCCCTGTTGGAAAACAGCAAAGGTGCTTTTCAGAGAGGAGGTAACAGGGATTCCAAGGATGAGCAGACACCCGCCATGGATCCTGAGCGTGCGCGTGCATATCAGACCAGTTTGGAGCTGGCTACCAAGCCTTCGTTCAAGGTACAACATTCCACTCTTACAGTTTAGCCTATATTGACTTACGACCATTTAAATAGTCAATGATTCGGCACGTCTTTGCGCAAGCAATGGGTATATCGCCCACCAACATGACAGGAAAGTTCCTCCCTCACCACCCACGACCAAATGAGCCTTGGCCACTCAAGCCTGGGACTGACAAGCCGGTCATACGCTTTGATTGGTACAAGAAAGCTGAAGATCCCTGTAACTGGGACCTCATCATTATCATCATCAACGAGGTCAGCAAGAATGGAGGCCAATACTCACCTGCATGCAGAGACGTGCTCAAGCAAGTTGAACTGGAACACATCCAAGAACGAGTTGTCTACAAGTTCAAGAGTCTTCGCAAAGAGTATTTGGCCCACAATGAGGGTCCAGACACGGTTGATAATGCCACAAGCAGCGATGGAGAAATGTTTGATCTTGGAGGAGGCGAGAATACACATGACATTGGTGATGTCCGCAGTGCTGGTCCTGTCGCTCCAAAGGACGGTCCCCAGCCTGTTAAAAATGGAGTAGCCAGGTCAAGAGCAGATGGCGTGAGTTTTCTATTTCTTCAACCTGATGTGCAGGCTGTGCGTACTGACCAACCTCTAGAAACTGCAGGTCAGGATCCGCAAACGCAACCATCTACCGCCAGACCACCCTCTGCGAGACAGGAAGTATGACCCAGCCTTTGCTGTATCCCTTATGTCCGAAGATGAGGACTCATACCATAATGGGGTTCTTGTTCCAAATGAGTTCATCAGTCGGCCGCCCAGCTATCAATCAATTGAGGTCAGCAATCTTGGGACTTGAACAGCTTCTCTCACCTTACTAATCACCGTATGTTGTAGATGCAAGAGCTGATGGAGGAGCTGGACAAGCAACCTGATCCAAACCCACCAAAAAACTATGTTTGTTGGATTCCAGGTCCAGTGAAGGAAATGCCCCCTCCTCGGGCAAACAAGATTGAAAATAAGGCCCGTCGGTGGATGGTAAGCAAGGAGTGGCTCAACAAAGACGATAATAGCAAGACATATGATGTACCGTCATGCATCATTGAAAACGGCAAGGCTTATTCAGGAGGAACTGAGCTTGATCCAGAGGAGATTGAGGCAAGACAGAAGAGAGTGAAGATGGAGAAAGCGGACATGAAGTGCCAGAAAAATGGTGCGTCAGCGGGGAGCTCAGCAAAAAAGAGTAAGGGTAATGCAAAGGGAGGGAAGGGAAAGGAGAAAGCAAAAAAAGCAGAGAGGGATGCCTCTGATGAATACGAGGATATGTATGTGGATTGATTCCGAGTCACCCACGACAAGTCGTTGTCAATCGAAGATGATATCGTCAAGATCATCTGGTTCTGTTCCAACATGTAAAATATTCAATTCACTTGCAATCAATCAAACTGTTGTAGACATGTCACGTACATGATCAAATGAAATTGTTATCCAAAGTTTCTGACAAGCTATCCTTGAATGGATCTCAATCAGGCCTAGAGGAGCTACTATCCGGTCAATGGGTATGACTTCCTGTGGTTGGTATACATCAGCGTATGAGACTTGGATACCGAGTGTCGATGAGCTACAAAATATTGGTTGAGTATCGTTAAAACATGTACAACACTCACTAAAGATCCCACGGAAAGTGCGGGATGTCATTGTCAGAGAGAAGCCTGCGTACCAAGGCACAGACATGCACCGGCTGACCTGAGTTTGGTACCTGGACCACAAAGAAATTGATGATCTCGACAGGATAACGGGATTGGGAATCTGGCGACTGAGTGATGAGGGCTAAGCTGTCGACCTGCGTGCGTTTATTGGCAGTGCACCCGTATCAGATGCCATCCTTTCGCACATAGGGGACCTCTCTTGCAACACTGGATGACACGAAAGCAAGGCCGGGAGTATGACAAAACTCTGGGACAAGATTCAAGGCTGGCCACAGACTTGCACAGTACCGAAGCAGGAGTCTGTATGTATGGCCAGAAGGATCACAGATGTTGAGATCAATAGTTTTACGGGAGACTCTTTTCGGCAGCTTGACAGTATCTGAGGTACATCATTAAGCAAGCCAATGTTCAGGCCAGAAGTAATGATCTCACCAGTGTCGACTTCACTTTGGAAAACAGCAATCTGGGCTATCATTGATCCTCTCTGCTTTCCTTCAAGTTCAATCCGCCGTTCAAGCATCTGTCACTCCAGTTGATGAGTTTCAGCGGGAAGAGATACAAGGAGATCATATATCAACTGCGTCTGGACCCAGTTGCGGAGTAGAGTTAACTCCATAACACCGCTGTCATGCCCATTATGCTTGACCTTTTCCATCATGCCATTGAAACACTCAAAGGCGAACAACCACCAGGCATAGATTGGACCAAACATATAGATCATGTCGTAGTAGTGCATGCACAGATGATGATTGATCACCAGTGAGACACCAAGAGCAAGGAGTGCTCTACAGAACTGTACAAGAAACTGCTGGCCTGTACGTGCTTGTTGCAGTGTAATTGTCCGGTTAGAGAGCAGTCGCACACCTGCACATAAGAAAAGAACTGCATCATAAAGTTTCTTGCGACTCCGAGAGTGCTTTGTTGAGATTTTCTCATTTGGCGATAGTCGAGGAGCAGAATCTGGAATGACATCCTCTGCGTCACGCCAGGAATACCATAGCAGCACGGGTGTTATTGTAAGCAGTTGGCCCCATTCATCAGCCTTCTTAAGGGATTGGTTTTTGCCGAGCTTGAAAAGCAGGTTAGAGTATAGTTCACATGCAAAACAGCGTGACACTCACATTCTCCGGAAGACATGTAATGTGACTTGGCCAACAAAATTTGTTGATAAAGCCCTCAAACCAATTCTTACTGGAATTGTGGCCACCAGCAGCCGCAAACATGTGCGCTGCAAAGCATTGATAGTCACATATATTGGTCCACTTGAGTGTGGCCGGTTTTCAAGGAGTTAGAACCTACCGCAAGTGTATCAGCGTCACAACAATCAAAGTTGGTGATATGATACATACCAGTCGGTGTTGACCGTAAGGTGGAGTCCAAACCGATGGGCGTTCAAGTTTGTCATGGCAGGACCTTCGCAGGGTACATCTCAAACAGAGCCATGGTTACCAACATGACATTTGGTGTTAGTGTAGCAAGAGTCCCAGCAAGCGCCGTCATAGATATCTCGCATGATAAAATTGTTGTCGTTGTCATGGCCATGTGGGGAGGTTCTATTGTCTCAAACCATGTTAGCAAATCCAGGCCTCATGAAAAAGCGCTTGAGAGTTTGGACAATAGATGTGTACGGATTGAACTTGACAGGTTTGCGCTTGAGGTGGCCTTTACGATTGCGGTACTCCTCATAGAGAACACCCTCACAATCATCCACAAGGCATTCAGGACCATTGAGTTCTGTTATTTGCTTTGGAGTGTAGTGCTTCCAGCATATCGGACAGATCGCATACTTGGTTATGTATTGGTCCGCATCGATACCTAGTCAACGTTTGGCGCTTTCGAGAGTCCTGACTGGTCGAGGATTGGTCGAGGATTGAGCGGTAGAGGTCCCATTGTTGAGAGCGCATCCAAGGTACTGTTGAGAATCTCAGTTGCTTGTACAACAGATGTGTGAGCATAGACATTCTGGATCACGGCCTGCAGGTACGCCATCCGAACACCTGGGTGCTCAGCAAGGCCAGTAGGGACTGGATCTGGTCTATCTTCCTCATCAAGGTCAGATCCAGGAGCACAAATGTTGAGAGCTGGAACGGTTGTCCATGTTGTGTCAGGATAACGCGGCCAAGGAAGAATCGGTGCTGATGGTTGCTGCTGAGGTAGCTCTTGCATTCCAATATCATCATTACCTTCGTCTTGGTCTTCCCACGCATTCTGTTCTCCCGCATACGGTCCATCATCCCAATAGTTGTCAGGACCAAAAGCAGCTAAGGCATCTTCAGGTTGCCCTTGATAACCACCGAGCTCTTGAGTTCCGTTGTCTTGGGGGGCAACTATTTGTGGTGTAGGTGTTAAAACCCTAAGCTGAGGGACCTCATTGTCAGTATGAGAGCTGGATGTCGTTGGCATAATCAGGAGGTATCATCTTGGGTATAAGTAGCTACGCACCTTTGTCCGGGCCATTCTCTATGGTCTTAGGGCCATATAGCTTTCCATGTTTCGAGATAACACTCTGTGTTTGCAATTTGTAGCCTTGAATTGTAGTCGAGCATTTCTTGCAGTAGCAGCGGAGATATGTTGTCGTTGACATGGTTCTGGTTCAAACATACCTGACCACAACATCAGGAAAAAGGGGTCTGGTCCTAGAGCCCAAAGACTCCAAAGATAAAAAGCCTCCTGGGCCCGCCCCAGAACTAAGTCCCCAATGTTTGTTTTGCCTAGAGCACTCCCAGAGCACTCTCAAAGCATCCCAGAGCAGCCACAGAGCAGCCCCAGATCATTTATGAAGCCATCTAAGCTACTTAGGGTACACTATATATACACTCCCTTTATCACTGCCATTACGCAATTTTAAAGTAGACAAAAATAAGTTATATTCATAAGTAACTAATATAGTGGGTTATGGACTACATGAACTATGAAATATATTACCGGAGCGGCCAACTGTGTCCCTTGACACGTGACCACACCCGCCCTTGCCACCCGCCCTTGTCACCGCCTGCCCGTCCGTGTTGCCTTCCCCACCCTCCTTGTGCCCGCCTTCACCTGTTCTGGCAGTTGCCCATTGTTGTGTTGGCCCTCTTGCTTGTCAGTGTCATTGTGTTTGTGTGCGGCATTGTTGTGTTGTCTTTGCGTCGCCGCCCCGTATTGTGTTGTGTTGTGGCCACCTCGCCTTGCATTGCTGCATTGTTGCCTTGTGTTGTGTTGTGGCCTTGTCTTTGCGTTGCCGCCCTGCCTAGCCTTGCCGCCTTGCATTGTTGCCTTGCCGCCTTGTTGTTGCCTTGTTGCCTTGTTGTTGCGTTGTTGCCTTGCCTTGCCGCCTCGTCTCGCGTTGCCTTGTTGTGTTGTGGCCCTTTTGTGTCACATTGTTTTGTCCTTGTCTTGTTGTGTTGTTGCCTGCCGCCTTGTTGTGTTGTCACCTTGTTGTGTTGTCACCTTCTCACCTCCTCACCTTGTTGCCTTGCCTTGTTGTTGTTGCCTTGCGTCATTGGCTTGTCGCATGGTTGTTGGCGCTGGCGTCATTGGTGTTGTTACTGTAGTTGGCAGTTGGGTGGGCCTTGGTGACGGCGGTTAGTATTGATGTTGTGTGGGGGGTGACCACATACCTGGCAATTGTTGTTGGCCGCGTTGCTGGGCGTGCCAGACAGTGGGTGGTGGTGTTGGTCAAGGTGAAGTTTGGAAGAACTTGAACCTTTGAGGTTCAAATTTGAACCCCATGTGATCAACAAGCCGCCTCGAACACTTGACATCATTGAAGTGGCAGGAAAGAGGCGGCGGCGGCACCCTCCAAGCTCAATGCTGTTTGATGGGCAGAGCGGAGGGGCAAGGGATGGTGTTGAGCCTCAATGGCGTTGTGTGCCATGGTAGAGGAGGGAGGGAGAGGGGAGGTGGTGGTGTGAATAAAGGTTGACAGCGTCAACTTGTAAGTGGTTTGATGTTGGAGTTTGAAACAACTTTACACAATTTTGACGTTGAGCCTTGGGCAGATCAAGTGTGGGAATTCTCAGTCAACATGACTGGAAAAGCCCACGCTTTTTCAATTCTCATATTAAACACTCAATTCTCAATGAATTTCCTTCAAAAAAAATGTACAATATTTAGAAGATTCAGTACATAATTATCATGTAGAATATAGAATTTTTACTAGTATGGAGAGCAATGAAAATTGAAAGGTTACATGCTATGAAGGTGCATCAGTCATTTATTATATTTAACAGTCAATTCTTAATGGATTTGCTCAAAAAAAATGTGATATATTCACAGGATTTAGTAAAAATTGAAACTGAGATTTTATATGCCATAGAAAGCTTTGAGGACTGTGACTATTTACAGAGACACCTAGAGCCACCCTGAAGATATTCCCAAAGACTTCCAGAGATACCCAGGCAAATTTAATGCTTCCAAAGGCACCCCAGAGAGACCTAGGCAATTTGAGCTTTTACAAAGACACCCCAGAGCAACCCAGGAAATTTTCAGTCTTCTGAAGCACCCCAGGCAGTTTGAATATTTTCAAAGACACCCAGAGCAGCCTGGATCGTCAAAGTTGCTTTGGGAAAGTTCAAATTGACTAGGCTGGCCTGGGACCAAAGGTGCTTTTCCTGATGACATAGCTACACTTTACCTTAATGTTTGAGCCCTCTAATTGTACTATATTACACAGAATCAGACACTGAAGATATGATATGCAAGGTTTGAGGGCGCGGACAGAAATATTGATGGCGGTGTCATTAGTCAGCGGCCGCAAGGATTATAGGCATTGCCCAGTCCCAATACATAATGTCCTTCTCATCTATCTGACATGTGACTTGGCTATCTCAGACCAGATCACCTCTCTGGTATTAATCCACAGTGGCTTGCAAATGCTGCAGGCCGTCACTCAGCATCAACTACAAAAGCGGCTCTTGGTGGATTGGATGACCAAGGACACCAGTGATATCCGAGTGGTTTCAGAGAGAGAAAATGTGGTCAAGAGAAGAAATGATGTGAGTTGATCTTGATGCCAACATTTGTTCCACTGACCAATATTCCATCAAGCTTGTTACCATCAGCCCTGAGGACTCTGACAAAGAGGAAGCACATAAATCCATCAAGCCCAAATGGAACAGAAGAACATCAGCGCCCAAACTTGGCAGGACCTCAAGCACAACCTTGCATTTGAGCAAGACACCCACACTCAAGACTGTCAAAAAGGAGCTATTGGTTATCTCCATCTCTAGCGCCAACAACAATGATTCAGATCATCTGGAGCTACCGGCGTTCATATGTACAAAGTGGGAGACTGAGTTCCTCCCAATGTTATATCATTGTTTCTTTGCCTCTGAACAGCCCTTTGCCATCCTCACCAAGGGTTCTCCAGAGCTGATGGACACGATCAACAAAACCCTTGATGCTGTTACACCAAAGCACTCCTATATTGTGAAGAAGGGTACAAAAATGTGTGTCATCTACTCTTACTTCTATTCTTATCATATACTTCTATTCTTATCATAATAAAACCCTTTCAGGCCTATGCCTACCTGGGAGAGAAGGTCTCAAAGCTGGGCAGCCGTGCGCTCAGGGTTGTAAGTGCTCATTTTGAGAAGGACAAGTATGCCAAGGATCTGGCAGCAACAAAGGTGTACCTTTCATGGGCAATGCACGCTGACGGCCCTGCCATATGGGGTATTCCAACACCGCAAACCTGCAAGCTAAAGAAAGGCAACAATGGTTATATGTGAGTTGTTTCCCACACTCACCATTGGGCTATCAATCCTCATATCAATCTAGGCACCCAATGATATATTTGAGGAATATTTTGTGGTTGAAACGGCAACACCAATCCTCAAATTAATCAAGCATTTGGTTGGGGATTTTGGGCATCCCAGCAGTGGAGTTGCTCTTGCGGCAGCTGCGGTGAGTCATGGCCATCATCTACGAGATATGTTCCTCACAACCCGTCCCAGGTACAACATGCATTTTCATTCACTCAAACCAAGTTAAAGAACCCTGATGCCAAGATCCACCCATTCTCCCGCAACAAAATCTCTCATGTTGTACATTCCTACATTGACACGGCAATGATGCTTACGGACCGGTAATGGAGCAAGCTTCTCACACTGTTTGGTGTTGTTACCGCCCCTGGTACCACGAAATCAGCGACAATGGGAAATTTGGGAAGCGACTCAGAGGAGGATTTCTCGTTACATACAAAAGTTATGTATATTTCCAGCAGTCCGTAAACAAGTAGTAATGCCAGGTCCATTTCTAAAAGCTATGACTTTTTGTACTTGCCAAACTTTTCAGCTGTTGCTAGCCAAAAAAAGACAAGTGACTTGTTGAGAAATCAACATGGCTTGTCAACCTGTGGCTTTTCCGACTTTTTGTTACCTTTTTGGCATGCCACAGGTCAAAAAAGGACCAACATTTAATTTTCTACAATGCTGATGTACATGGGTCGCAAGACACCAGGCCCACTCGCGCCATCACCACCAGCAACTATCTCTCTCTCTGCGCCGTGATGAATGAAAATCTCCAGCACATGGATGGAGATATCCCGCCAATCCACTATCCTCAGGATAGGATCACCCCTGGATCTTGTTTCGTTTGGGCGCAGTCCGGGGGCAATGGCAAGTATGTACATATGGACTCGACATGTACTTGCCTGTGTTGGGATACCTGTTGGGACGGGTGTGTTGTGTAGGATGCATTCACATCATGTTACGCATTTATTGTTACTTGCCGCCTTTGGCGTCGTTAGCGCAGCCAATTGGAGAATCCAATTTGGACCCAGGCAGCAAGCCTCATTGAGAGCTTTGAGATTGAGAGCACTCCTATGTATGAACAAGAGCAGTACCGCACGATGACAATGGACATGTGGACAACGCGAAACAACTCACCGTCCAAATATTCTACAGCATCTCTTTCAAGGTACTTTCTCTGTCCATCATTGAAGACAATCTGGAACGCACTGCTCATACGCTCTCATCGAACCGAACAGTCAGGGCATCTTATTTAAACTGAAAGTGTGGTAGGAGAAGCTTTGTGAGCGCGGTTTTCCCTCATTTTGCGGGAAACTGGTTATTTACAAATTCCAATATTGGAAACAAAGGTTGAAATTGGCAATGACCATAACAATCTGGTGCGTACATTATTCTGCGATCGGATAGGGGGAGGAGGGTGACCAAGGTTTGCCAGTTCGCGTTCCTCCTTGGCCTACTACTCGAGTAATGTCCTGCCTACACCCGCCTACACCAGCTCCACGTGTGCGCTTCAAGTCAGCCGGAATGGTGCTACCCAAAGAGGGAGAGCAGACCAGTCTCTCGCGCAATTTCTTTCATCAAAGGGCATCTGCCAATTTCGAAATCGCAAGAGTTGATCTTGCTTACTTGAGTACCAAGCAATGCGTCTCATGATCGTATATATATAGATTTATATAGCCTGGTGCGCTTTTTCAATCTTGTAAATGATCCTGTATATATTTGGCATTGCTCTGCCTTGCCCTTCGCTTCCTTGTTCTGCTCGAGATAGGGTTCAAACTCAGACTCGAACTCCAAGTAGTCCTGTTTTTACCGCGCCCCCAAAACCGTGTCAGAAAGTTGTTATGTCATCTTCGGACTTTGAAAACGCGTCGCGTCAATTTTGCCTCGCATGCCTTCTGTTCTTGACGCGTTTATACATGTGCTAGTCTCTATACTACTACAAATTCTATTCTAGTTCAATAAATACCCCAGTTCAATGGAAGGGAAGGTCAGAAGTGTTCGAACATACAAGAAAACACCCGTCATCACAGTGCCAGAACCCCCAGAGTACCTCGGACGTCTTGTGTCGCCAGCTTCGAGTTCCTCACTTTCTCCCTCTCCAAATAATACTCGAGGACCATCGTCGACTATACTTGGGTCGCCGTTTATTGAGTCTGGCAGGCCAAATGAACCATCAAGCCAACCACGGCTGCGTCAGTCTCCGCAGAGCGACAGCCAAAAGCTGGCACTCAAGTTTGAGAAAATGGACGCGCTTCTTAGGGACTGGGGATTCGATTCTGTGGGAGAATTTCTGCAAGTCCTATTCCACAATCCGACTCGTGCTACTGGACAGTCCGACCCTCGAGGCTCCTTCCATGCGAAGGCAGTTTCTCGATTCCTCCAGGGACGCAATAACGTCAAGATGTCTGATATAATCCCTCTTGTCTATGGGCACAAACACAGCGCACCTTCCCCAGGATCTCCAAGCTATTCTGAGCGCCGCGCTCCGTTCTCACCTATCGTGTCTCCCGGAGAAATTCTTCATGCTCGTCCTTCGTTATTCTCGTGGGCAACAAATCTCGTTGCTGATCATGTTCACCGCGAAATATATACACTTACTGCCAAGAATGACAGTACCCACCTTCGAGCGTCGACGAATGGGCGGCACTCGGATCATGCTAACGTTGTGACTTGGGATGCTTTAGGAAAATTCAGCATCTCCGCTCTCATCGAGAAATACAAGACTGACGCACCTGTATCTTGGCACCTGACTGAATCTATGGCCGCGTTGCGCAAGAACGGCTCAGTTGTTCTGAAGAAGCGGCGCCCACATCCAATTGTAAGTCGTTAATTGATGTCTTTGTCACTGTCGTATACTCATTTGTTTTCCAGGTTCTGGTCGGCGCCATTAGCGCCTTTATACTTGCTCGCGATCACTATGCGAATGGGTATCTTGCGATGGCTCTGGGTGTCTGGCATTTCGCCGCCAAATCTCATATCGACGTCAAGCGTGTCTACAGCCGGCTCGGAAACATTGTCAGTGACACGACTGTTCGCATTGCACTCGACTCTCTTACAGGTTCAAGTCTTGCTTCCCTGCGAACCGCCATTCAAAATGCCATGGACCGTGGTGAAACAGAATGGTGCTTAATTATCGACAACGTTCAGGAATATTGCCCGGTTTATGAAGGAGGAATTGCACGCGAGAGTGTACTCAAGGTTGTGACAGCAGGCACTGCCATACGGCTTGATGACTGCAAGCCCGGCGCATTTGACTTACAGAGTTATCTCCTGTGTGTAGTTCAAAAGGAGCGGATAAACATGACGGTCATAAGTCTGTGGAACGATATCGATTGGTCACATCAGCGAGCTGTACAGGCCCTCCACTGGACGCGTGTCCTTGTCGGCTACGTTCCAGAACTAGACTTCCTGTCTCCAGATATCTCTGCGCGTTTTCGTTCAACTCCTATTGCCAAGCATCGCATGTGCGAAGGACGGAAGACTGTTGTCCAGCCACTGGGTACCAATGCCGAAAGGGAGATTGAAACACAAGGAATGGCTCGAGCTCTTCGCGACTTCGACGAACAAATGGGTGTAGTTCCTGAGGCCGCCGATAAACTGCTTTCTTGGGTTCGTGGGGATGGTGCTTCATATGCAACAACACTCCGTTTGCAAAAATACCTGTGCGCCGTTCCTGACAACTACGAATCCTTCCGAAATTGCATAGCTATACCGGAAATTTGGCACGCAAAGGCCACAATGATAAACTCGATTGCCGCGAACCATTATGGACCTGCAACTTCGAAGGATCCGTCGTCCCTTTCTCGCAGCTCAACCTTGGCTGGTTTCAAACGGCCAAGTAACCTTAGCAGTTGTGACTTTTATCCGACAGTCCGAAGTATGACTTTGATTTGGGAAGCCCAGGTGCTTGACTGTTGGAGGTACCTTTCAGTTTCATGTTAGCCATTTAGGACTAATAGTTCTCTGTTTCAGAGTACATCTCGACGCAACACCTGACCTTCTTTTGTACTTCAAGAGTTTGGCATCCAGTTGCAATTTGCCTTCCCTTGATACCTTATTGCGCAAAGCAGATATTCTTGTGGGCAAATATGCCTCCCAGGATGCTTATGAACAGGCGCTTTCAGGTACAGAATCGAGAGAGGCCAAGGCGACCATGAAAATTAAATCCAGACCAACGACCACAGCTCAAGGATCTGCGAACGCCAGTGCCAGCACTGTAGTGATTGAGACGGAAACACACGCCGATGAGAACACTGAAGCGGACCCACCATTTCTTCCGACAGAAAATGTGCCCAAAGTTTATCAAGAGGTCGGGGACTTTGACGGGGACCAAGTTCTTGCAAACAGTATTCTTTTCTTGCAGGACTTTGGCTGGTGGATTGAGATTTCATATGCAGTTCCAGAAGGCGATATTGGACGGGCTTTTGAGATCTTAAAGGTAAAATCGCTCAAATGATGTTCTTCATTCAAAGACTCACGACGTTTATTGCAGATCTGGATCTTCATGTTTGCCGGATCGTCGCATCAGAATTACATGACATACCTTCTTGAGGTTTACTGTTTCCTATGCTATGAAGCCTCCCAAGACCTTCGTGATGCTCCAAGAGCATTACAACCGCTGGCTCGAGGATCAGGTACAAAAACGAGGCGGTGATTTTGACGATAAATTTTACCGAAGCACTCTCTCACCCAATGTCAATCATTTCTTACGCATCAAGGAAGAGATCGAGAACGCATTTGACCTTTCAAGCCGTGCTAAAACTCATACCTCTCCTCATTTGCGAGCCGAACTCCGACTTCTCTTGGCGTTATTCAAAGAAGAATTCCTGCACCTCTTCTGCACTGGACGAACTCTAGGACACGCAGCAGGCAATCAACTTAACCATGGCTTTGATCGGCTACAAACAACCAAGCTGGCCGACTTCATCAACAAAAGTACTGCTTATGCGGATGTACTTGCTGATATACTCGCCCTAAAACACAACGAAAAGGATGCACCCATTCTCGAAGAAGAGGTTCAGCGACCGGCTGACGCTGTGCTTCGTGATGATATCAATACTGACCCACCTGGCACCGACATCTCTTCCGAGTCTGATATTTCAGCACCGGAACCTTCTGGCTCCTTGTTGGCATTGTCGACATCGTCTAGTTATTGGTCCGATAATAACGAACCTACTGAAGTTGACCCCAGCAATGACCATCTAGTTAGTGGTTCTGAATACAACATCTACATGACAGAGAACAGGCTGGCGCACCGGACATGGGATGAACAGGCCAACGAGGCAGACTACTCAGATGACGGGGACGAAGAGAATCGAGATTTTGATGTTGCTTTGCTTTCCGATGTTGAAAACGGGCAAGATGCGCAAGATAACCAGAACTCATACGATTCAGATGAGAATTAATGTCTTAAGTACGAGTAGACAGTCAATTTACTTAGACCCACGCAACCGTAAAGACGTCCGAGTCACCGGAATTTCATTCTCCTTGTCAGCTGATCCTGCAGACACTTCTGAAACTATCGGAGCCCGTCGGCGTGTGTGATACCTTGGCCCAAAATCTTGAAATGATTGGGCAACGCTGGGTTGAGCAACCCGGGGCGCTCGGCGACGTTTAACGGTGCTGGTAATGTCATCTGTAGCCATGCGTTTGCAAGCCGTAGATGAGTCCACGGGGTCGTCCATGTTTGGTGCTGAATCAGGGGATGATGGCCGAGTACTTTGTTTGATGTCTGTAGGCTGGTGCCGCCTTTCGCGTTGCTTTGCATTTGCAGTTTTTCGTTTGCTGGTTCGTTGTGTGATAATTTGGGCTTGGATCGTGATTACTGAATCGAAAAGAAGGTTTTTTTGATGCACGGTGTAATGTAGCCAGTTGTTCTTGATGATATCTTCGAGTTGAGCAGGAAAATGAATGACAAGGAGCTGGTCGAGTATCAAAGATAAAATATGGGTTGGAAAGTAGGACGAACGTGGAATATACAAGTTGCAATCGTTGGAACTCCTCTCTAGTTGCCGAATAGTTGCTCCAAAGTTGGTAAAATGCTTCTCAGCTAGGATACGTTCGGCCTTCTTCAATTTGTCTTTCTTCAATACTGGCAGTCTTTGGACAGTGGCATCCTTTGGAGGCGCTAAGATTGGCAGTGAAGGAAAGCCCTCTGGTAATGGGGATGGTGGGAATACAATAGATTCCCCTTGTTGTGATAGACAGAGTGAGCAGGGTAGGCGGCGACCAGCTGCAAGGCAGTCCAAGCGAGACATATCAGGGCGAGATGGATCCAGGGATGGGTTCCCATATTGGACGTTAATGCAGGCAATGTAGCACGACTTTTCAGTGATGACAAGCGCCTTGGATTTGTCTAGAATACGAGGGGACTTGCTTGTTTTTGAAAGAGTACTTGAGGGAGTAACAAGAGCTGCAAGAAATCAGCACATAACACTGACAGAGATAATAGAAGACTCACATTTAAGATATGTTTCTGCGATCTTGACCATACTATTGGGAATAAAGATGATGCCACGGCCAATTGTGTCTGGGTTCCTTCCCACGCGACCTTTCTCCTGCCAAGCCTCGTCAAGTGTTGGAGCAAACTCAAGGGAAAGACTATCCAGAAGTGTCTTTGCATTGAGCCCATTAGAAAAAGCAACAGTTGCAATGACGATTTGACAACGGGGGTCGGTCTCAATCAGATGTATCGTCTCCTGGTTGTATTTTGGCGTGCAAATTGCATGGTAGATTTGGGCTCGTATAAGCTTGTCAGCCCCATCCGGTTGAGCGCGCCAGAGATAAGTGTGGACACTCAGAACCTGCCGGAGCGCTTGGCAGTGTATTATTGTCTTTTGTCCGCTGGCCAGGTATGGAAGTAACTCGGGAAACTTGTCGCCAGTCATTCCTGCAGCCGTGAATTGGATGCTAAATTGGGTATTTGGACGCTCGTTGGATCTCCTAATAAGTTTGAAGCTTCCCTCGAAAAATCCAAGACTCTTGCAAACAGATTCAGTTGGTAAACCAGGTTCAAGAGTTGCTGTGAGACCCAGAATGGAAATGGACGAAAGAAACCGGCCCAGCAAGAAAGTTCCAATGAGCCTGAACGCAGGGCGAAAAGAAAGTCCCCAAGAGTTGATCAGATGAGCTTCGTCGACACAGGCAAATAGAACATTGGATCGAAAGGTAGAGCCTTCTGTAATTTCCCGCCATTCCTTGTCACAAAGATGCTCCGGGTCCACACAGACAACCTGCCACCGAATGCATTCCTTAATCTCATGTGCCAAGTGTAGTCCAGTTTTTCTTGCCTCAGTTAAGGTTTCCGCGCAGTAAGAAAAGCCAGATACATTCAGCTTAGAAAGTTCGTCAACCTAGAAAGCGGTGAGCAATGAACGGAAAGAGGAGCAGAACAACACACAATATTGTTTGCAAGGCCCTTTGTTGGCGTGATTACAATCCCAATAGGCTTTGCTCGAGTAGGTAGACCACGGTGATATGTCTCGGGGTTCTTGTTGTATTCGAGAAGCACAAGGCATGGAATTGCAAAGGCCGCCGACTTTCCATCCCCGGTTGCAGTGCAGCAGAGTATATCCCTTCCATTAAGAATACCAGAAACAAGCTCTAGCTGGACCGCATGCAGACCATTCGTCCATGTTGGCACGATCTGCTTCACAATTGCCTGGATTGTCTTGAGGCCAACTTGATCCTGCCACCGGGGTGTTGAAGCCATTCTTTTCAGCTCATGACAGGTTCCAGAACATTAAATAAAGAGGATATTTCAATTATAGAGGTAGACCAACAAGATTACAGAAACTATCGCGTCGAGACGGAGGGAGGAAGGGAAATATTGACGCGACTAGGGCGGACCGGGGTTTCAAAGTCCGAAGATTACATAACAACTTTCTGACACGGTTTTGGGGGCGCGGTAAAAACAGACTTCATATATCGTGATCCAAAGGGCACATCACATATATCGCAGGCTGGCTAGGAGAGACTAAACTCCAAGAGGCATTTCGGGATATCAGGCACAGTAACGTTGCCTTTGCGACGCATCTTTATTATAAGAAGTAGCAGGAATTAAAGGCTCACACAGAGTTTCTATCTCTATCTTTATCTCTATTTCAATCTTTATCTCTACCCTTTTCTCTAATTGAGGAGGAAGCTCTTTGTCCGTGCTCTCCATTCTCCGGCCCGACTCTCAATTGACTCATCAGTAACGCGTTAACCATTGAAGTGACGGTCTATGAGCATCAAGTCTAGTTAGCCGTATTCATTACTCGAAAAGAAATAAACCATCTTCAAAGCATAATGTTCATTTCATTGCTGTCGCGAATGCCGCGGATTTGGACTAGGATACTTGATACAACATGGGCTTTGGCTTTGGCGACAGAAGAAGCAAGAAGAAGGATCAAGTCGTGCTTTGTGCTTCGGGAATCATGGTGTACTATAATAGATTATGTCGTCTCCGGGGTTGTCGGAAGAATTAGCTTCGTGGGCGCTAATGAAATTGGCACGATGGCTGTGATTGCGGTGACACTGCATACTTTATTGATTGTACTTCGCGCCTATGTACACACCTTTGCCATGTTAGGGATTGCATGGATGTCGTTATTGAGTTTCTCTTGGGATCAGAGCTCTGTATCAAATGGAGGTGGAGAGCTTGGTGGAGAGCCTTATTGACGCCGAAGTTATTGCCACGGTACGGCACACCGCATCATTGTCTTCCATCGCCTCTCAGACGCTTCGACCCGCTGCTGAAGGACAAGTCATGTGTACTAATGTGCACGCTTTATGATCAGTGATCTTACCGAGGGCACGTTGCCAAAGATGGCATCGATATGATACGATGCATCGAATCATATAAGTATGTCGAGCGCATTCCCCCCCCCAGGTTGACATGTGCCGAAATTAGATTAGGTGCGGTCCTGAGTAACTTCGCAGGTGCGCAACTTGACTATTAGCCTTTCATTAGGCGCGAAAGACAACGAGTATCCAACCAAGTGCAATAAAGACTTCGACATTGCTACCTCGAGCGTACCGCCGCTGCTGAAAAGTAGACCCAAACCATGTCAGTGGCTTCCACGGTCCAGCACCAGCGTCCTCATCAACACCGGGACCACCACCGCCATCAATGCCATCCGAACAACCATCACCACCAGCGCCCGCTGCCTCCGCCTCTGCCTCAGCACCCGCCAACGAAGGCGGTTAACACAATCTCGTATGCGCAGCAGCAGCTCGGCGCCTCGTTGACGGAGGGGCTGGCGAAGGCGCATGCGGAGTGTAAAGCCAAGGTTGAACGAATCGCGGCTCAGTGCCGAGCGAAGAATCGCAAGTTCCGGTACGCCACCCCATCCTACTGGGCACAGTGTACGGTGTAATAACCAATCTTTGCGGGTAGAGATGTAGAGTTTGATCTGGAGAACGACGGCAACCTGTGCCTGCACAACCTCATGGACGCCAATATCTTCGCCACGTCCGACGTGCGGCGCGTCCCCGAAATCTTCGAGAAGCCGGTGTTCTACAGCGGCACGTCGAAGTCGGCGGAGATCGTACAGGGCGCAGTGGAGGATTGCTATCTCGTGTCCGCGCTGTCGACAATGACGTCGATGGACATGTTGATTAAGAATTTATGCGTTGCTGTGAGTTTTCGGTTTTCAAATTGTTGGCTGCGATTTGACTGTGGGATAGCGCGATGAGAAAGTGGGAATTTATGGATTCTTGTTCTATAGAGACTGCTACTGGGTCTCCGTAATAGTCGACGAGTGCGGTACCCCCTCACTCCCCTCATCTCCCATACTAAACACCTACCCCCGCTACCCACAGCCTACTGTTCACGCGCGTACCCAAATACGAACAACTCAGCAGCGTCGAGAAAGAACTATACCACTACGAAAAAGACAAATACAACGATACCGCACGGCGCGGCGCGGACTCGCTCTATTTTGCGCGCCCAAGCACGAGCGGGGACACCTGGGTGCCAATTGTGGAGAAAGCATATGCGAAGTTGCATGGGGACTATGCGAGTGTGATGTATGGGCGGACGTGTGATGCGATTGAGGATATGACTGGGTAGGAGTTTGTTTTGCTTTTGGTTTGGATGGAATTCATACTTTTCGCAGCGGTGTTTCGAATCTCATTCTAAGCAAGGTATTCTTGTCGCATTAACCTCCGTGGTACTGACGTGACTCTGATCAAAGGACATCCTAGACCCCGACAAATTCTGGCACGATGAGCTCATCAAAGCCAACCACGACCGCCTCTTCGGGTGCTGGTTCAAAACCCTCCCCGGGCAGCGCAGCGGCGTCAAAAACGCCGCCGTCGACGGCCTCGTAGGGAACCTCTCGCACTCTGTCGTGCGGGCCGTCGAGATACGGGGAAGGCGCTTTGTCGTGCTGCGCGATCCGTGGGGGGAGGCGGGGTGGGATGGAGCGTGGGCGGATGGGTCAAAGGAGTGGACGAAGGAGTGGTTGGAGGTGTTGCCGGAGCTGGGGCATACGTTCGGGGGGAAGGGACAGTTTGTGATGGAGTGTGAGTTTCGCATCTGTGGTTGTTGAATGAGGAGTGTGTTGATGGTTTGTTGCGCGATGTAGATAAGGATTTCTTGACCGTGTGGCAGGAGATTCAGCGAACGTTAATCTTCGATGATAGTTGGGTGATGTCTTCGCAGTGGCTCCACGTCTCACAGTCCTTCCCCAACATGTCCTCATGGTCCTTCGGCGACATCAGCTGTACGTTCTCCACTCCCCCAGCCCTCTCCTCTAACTCACGACGCGTCCAGTCACGTTTTCCCTCCCCGTCGCGTCGCCCACCATCATCGTCTTCTCCAAAATCAACACCCGGTATTTCAAAGACATCCAAGGCCCATGTATCTGGAACCTCGACTTCATACTCGCGAAGGAGGGCGAAACGGAGCCGCTCGCCGAATCGTCCTATTCATTCTTCTACACGCGGGGGGTGAGCGTTGAGTTAGATTTGGAGGCGGGGGATTACGTGGTTCTAGTGCGTTCTCTGTTTTTGTAATTGTTATGTGTGGATTTGGATTATGTTTTCGGTTTCGGGCAGGCGAGGCTGGATCCGGCGCCTGTGCGTGATAAGGTCGGTGTGATGGTTTGCTTGTGAGGTTTGGGTTTTTGATTTTGGGATAGGATTATTTCAGGAAGGGCTTGAATGGGGGTTGGGATAGACGGAAGTTGGCAAGAATAATGACGCAACGAGCCAAAGGACAATCCATCGCATCCAGTACGTCCCCTGTCTCTTTGCTAGCTACACGCTTATGCGATCCCCCAACAGATTATCAACCAAAGTACCAGCCCCCAGCTCTTAACGCACCATCCCACTAACCATTTCCTGTTGTTCAGCCAGAGACACCTCCCAACCCCAATCCACACCCTCCTAACATCCGACTACGCCAAAGCCTCCAAATCAACCACCGAAGCACTGAAAACCTACGGCTCCGTCCAACCAGGCGAAAGCATCACCGTAACCACCACCACCAGCACCATCACCGTCGTCTCCAAAAACCACTCCTCCTCGTCCGCCGCCCAGCCACGCCAATATAACGGCGAACCACCGGAGCTGAACGCCTATGGGTCGGGGCCTGGCATGAATGGCGGACCGACGATGGAGCCAGGCTGGGCGGGCCTCCCCCCCGTGTCCCCTATGAGCTCCGCGCCCGGCTCGCCAAGGTACGCGCCCATGCCCCTCGGGGGGTATGGTCTGCCGCCGCCCCCACCGCCGCCGCTGCCGTTGGATCTGGGGATGGGAGATGGAGGGGGGGATGGGTTGGAGGATGATAATGCGGTTGTTGTTGGGTTGAGGGTGTATACTGCAAAGGGGGCGCCCACTTTTATTTGTGGGCGGCTGAAGAAGGGGGACAGGAGGTGATGTTGTGCGAGTGCTTACTTGGCTTATAGAATGAAGGTCACTTGGAATTTTGTGCTTATCGGCGAAAAAGGAGAAGGGAGCGATGATGGTGGAATGTTGTATTGAGACCTGCACTTTTTTGGCACGAGCATAGAAAATCTAGGACAACTCAATATAGAATACTATGCATGTAGAGCGTAAGACCTTTAACACCATTACAGACGACATGGTAGCAAAAAAAAACATTTGAACGAATAAAACACTGCTCAACTCAAGATGAATGCGGACATGCTGTCCCAATTACTGTTTGAATATGAGTGAGGTTGCTCTTGAGATATATATTTTACGATGGTCCGATGCCGATGCGGATCAGTACTTATGTGTGAAGACTGGCGTGAAGCGAGAGCAATGGTACGAGACAAAGTGTTGTATTGACATCATTAGAAAGCATAAGATAAACGAGGACAACTGTACTATGCGAATTATCGATATATAAAAGCAGAAGGAAAAACATTACAGACGACTTTAGAGCAAACGAGAATTGCAGACAAGAAAACAATGCTAAGACTGAAGATGAATGCGGACGTGCTGTCCCAGATTATCGCGTCGACTAAACGACTTATCGCAACCTTCAAATGGACAAGGATGTGCTATTCCATTCGAATGATGAGTTATATAACGTCGAACAGACTCAATATGATACTCACGTTTGTCATACGTATGAATGCTTCGCACATGTCGCTTGAGATGTTCCCCCCGTACGAAACATTTGCCACAACCAGGTACAACGCATACAAAGGACCTCTCACCAGCATCCTGGCTCGCAGATGGAGGCGGCGCTACTTTCCTTCGGATGCGACTGGTGCTTCTCGATCGACTATCTCCGAAGCTGACCTCCGTGTCAGTGTCTTCTTTCTTAGCGCCCTCCAAAGGCGGTGTCGGCGTCAGTGCAGCATCACCAGCGGTTACATTCGCTACGTAAGGTACCTTCCGGCCGCGGCTTTTCTTGTTCAAGTTAGGAACAGGGATGGGCAGCGGGATGGGGTGGTTCTTCCTCCTGCGGACACCGTATTGTCTCCTATTATCGTCGCGGGCGTCATCCTGACCTCCAAGCGTCGACGTTTCGGAAGAGTTTTGAGTGCCGGTAGCTCCCATCTGGCTAACGACGGCTAATGCGAGTGCTGCGCTTCCCTTCGCTTTCCCTTTACCTCTTTTAGGCCTTCTCTTGGATGGGACGGATTTGGCACCACTTTCCCGTTCGAACTCAAGGGGGAACATCGATTCTGGGGAAAGCGATCTGCAAAGGTCGACCGAAGGAGATCTCGACGGTCTATAGTCGTCTGAATCGCTGTCATCGCCGGCACAATCGTCGTCTGTATGATTGACCACCGGCTTGACTATACGTCGAGTCTTTGTAGCTCGCTTTGGCGATGTCTCTGGGTGTCGAAGTCGTTTGAGCCCTCTATCAGAGTTGAGAGACGACTCCTCGGTGCTGTCCGGGCTTACAGACTGCGGCAAGGGAACGCTCGGCAGCCTGAGGTCTACATCACCAGATACGGAGTTAGAACGGTACTGAGTCACCCCAGTTTTTCCAAAGGAGGATAGTTTGACGTGGTGGGTACCACCCCAGCCGCTCAACCCTCGACCTGCGCGGGAGGTGGGAGAGCGAATCATCCCTGATAGTATCGGAGAACGACCTCGAGAGGGAGGCGATAGTGGTGACGACGGTGGAGCCTGTTTCGAGCAGATAGAAGTTTCAAGGGAGGCGAGTCGGGCAGAGCCAAGGTCATATTTGGAAGGGCTCAGGTCAAGCAAGGAGGATGTATACATAGTGCTAGGGTTTGGCGCGTTTCCGGTTTTGTCGCTACGAGGTTGAGCATATACCAAGTCTTCGTGAACGTGCATAGGTGGAATGCTTTCAGTTGGAAGAAAGTCCTCAATAATTGGGCTAAAGGAGAAAGACCCAAAAAGATCGTGGACTTGATCAGACGCCAGATAATTCGTCGAGTGTCCTTGACTCGAGGAGGGGAAATACCCGGAATTTGAGGGCAAAGGTTCAGGTACATCGTATTGTTCATGGTGAGCGTAAGAGTTCGCAGAAGGAGTGCCGTTAGCAATGTCAAGAGAATTGAGGGGGTTCGATAAAGACGCGGAAAGGTACATCTGCCACTGAGCATCCTCGCGCGACTGAGTAGGCGACGAAAGACCTTGTGGGCCTATTGGCAGGTCATAAGTCCCAGAATCCTTGGAAAAAGAAGAACGAGCGGCGTCAGACGAAGTACTAGAGAAGGCTACGCCTGAATCCCGACGACTTCGAGCGTGGCCAGAAGACCCGTTGGAGTAGTCGCGAACTTGGAAGCCAAACAGGCTCGGATCCCCCTCCTGCCATGATCTGGTACGGTATGGACGAGGAGAAGGGTCCCAGAGGCCATGGTTGGGTTCGTTCAAGTTAATCGTAGGCCACGTGTTCCTGTGATTCGCTGAGGTAGCACCTTGAATGAAGCCAGAGTCCAATGGCAGACTGTAGTCCGACGAAGTAGCTGTAGCACTTTTATCAAGATTTTCCAAGCCCAGGAGCATATCTAGATCCATATTCATAGTCCCCATCGATGAAAGGAGTTTGAAAGATAGGGAGAAGAAGGGCGACGTAGGTGAAACAGGGGAGCGAACGATGAGGCTGACTTGTTAAGAAGCGGCAGAGATTGGACTGGACTGGATTCCATTGCGATGGACATGATCGTACAGAGTTGTACAAAAGTCAATATAAAGGAGATTCAGAAATCCTAGCGACCGTATCGGATTGACCTTTCGGATTGACGTTGTGGAGTTCGAAAATCTAACTTCTTTCGGTTCAAGAAAATAAACGCCCAAGCGCTAGGAATGCGACCTTGATACAATGCGTTTTTGACAAGTAGTCTCCACGGCTTGCCTAGCTCAATTGGATAGAGCGTCAGACTTTTAAGTCATCTGAAGGCTGCGAGTTCGACCCTCGCGGTGAGCTACTAGCGTGTGCGGTTAACTCTTTCACGAAGCAACTCGGCAACGGGAGTATCAAACACTTTTTTTTCCATCCTCGGCACGACGGACATGTACTTATACAGTTAGGTCAACTTGCCACAATAACTGATGATAAAAACTATTCTTGAGTCTGCGTCGAGCAGCGAAGATAGGAATAATGATTTCATTATCGAAGATGTTATCGAAGTGCGTACTTTTCTGTGATGTAGCTCATGAAGGAAACAGGTGGTCCAAAGTCCCCCATTCCTCCTTCGATCAGTGTTTCGAGCCAAATGGGACTGCTCCATGTCATCCAAATTGCAACCCACATATAGGGCAACAATGGCAGTCGACCGATATTGAAACGTTTCCCAACGTATATAATCATGTCTTCGAGTGTTATAGCCAGGGCTTGCACCGTGTAGAAGGCAATGTTCCGGTTGAATGTAGCAGAGTTCCGAACAACAATCCAATCTGCCGCACCATGGAACGCGCCAGACAGGAAGAAGGCGATGTACAATTGCGTGTATGATGATAACAATGTTCCCGCAGAGAATTGCAGGCAATCTCGTGCAATGAACTTTCCGGGAGTCGAGACAGCCTAAGGGGATGTGTCAGTCAAAGTATAGTACGTTATGATTCTTATACAGATATACGTGTCGCTTGAACTCACGCGACGAATTGCTTGATGCCAGGTTTGCCTGAAAATGAGACGTCAAAATAGCTCCAGTTGCGACAGCAGCAAAAAAGGTGACATACCCCCAGAATTTCCGGATCGACGCTGTCTCCTTTAAGGGCCCAAACCACGCAGGCCAATCACTGGGATCTGACAAGCCAGAGGTGACTGCAAAGGCCGAACCCAGGGCATGGTTGAGTTGCATGTACGTTGCAATAGTTGACCAGCACAGTGCAACATTCCAAGCCTGCCAGAGATAACCGCCATCTCCCATACGTTTACCGCCCATGTGAAATGCCGGATTGGTTTTAGCAAGGAAGGACAACAAATCATTGATACAGTAGAAGGTGACTGCCCAACGAAGCTGAGATCCAACAAATGCCCAACGAGGCAGTGGGGAGCGGCGCAAATTTGGTACTTCACAAGACCAATTTACGCCACGTTGATTGTTGATGAGATTTATTGCCCAACCGACTCGACGGAAGCCTGATAGCTGATGAGCAGGTTGCGTCTGGCCTTTTCGTCGGAGTGTGACCTGTGGTTCGCTGAGGATGACGAGGTTGAGTGCATAGGCGAGCCATATGGATGTTGTCAACCCAATTTGGTATTCTGCTCCTATTGACAGACGAACGCGTGGGGTGTAGACAAGAATGGCCGTGTAGACGGCTAAGAGGCATGGGAAGAAGAGCTTTCGTTGAGGTGACGGTTTACATGCTAACCCAGCGACGAAAAAAATTGCGAAGAAAAGGCAATGGACGAAGTGGGTCTGTAGCAGTTTCTCAAGTTCCATTGCTTATAACGAATGTAAGCTGAGTCGGGGCGCAAGTCTTATAAGCCCAACGTAGGGGTAGGGATTTGTCAGAGAGGGTTGCGCTTCGAGACTCCCACCAGTAAGAAAACAAATCCCTGAGAAAAATCAAAACTGCAATCATAACTTTGGCAGCCGTGTGAATAGGCCATGGCACTGGGGTAGATATTCAAACTTTAGAACGAATCCGAGGGTAGAGCGGAGAGAATTCCATACGTGACGAGACGAGGAGGAAGACTCAACTTTTCGATGAAGAACTTGCTGTTTGAAAGCAATCATGGTCAAGTGGAACAAGAATTCTTAACGTGGGAAGCTCTCTGATTAATGATCTGAAAAAATGAAACACGCTTTCTTTCTGTCGAATAACGCCTGGAAACTCAAAATCCATGATACTCGAGTACACTTAAGCTGCGGTCATTCACGGTCAAATCTTGCGGGTCTTTGGTTAGCCCTGGACTGGCACTGGTGCTACACTAAGACAGTGGGGAGTAGGATGCGACCCGCCTCCAACGTTTGAACCTGCCGCATGCCACCCTCGGCGTGCATCGTCAAGGCATTTCTGACACGTTTGCCATGCATACACGGACAGTGCTATTTTTACCTGCCTTTCATTTCCCCTCGCGTGGTGGCACCTTGCTTCTTAATCGTGAACCTTGTCACCTTGTACTTACTTATGAACGTATATCGCTAGAGAAACTATAGGTCTTAACGAGAAACCGCCATCCCTGTGAACATGATTTATCTGTTGGCTCTATCGCTCTTTGCTTCATTCCTGTTGGACAGTGCATACTGCGCTCCACCGACCCCGACAGCAGCTGTGCAATCGGCCTTTAGAGCGGCTGCAACAGTTTCTGTGTCTTTGGATGGTGTAACATATGTCAACAAGGTAAGCTGTTAGGTCGATACCTCGAAGTGAATGAGTGAACTCAAGACTGGGAGCCAGGGTCTTATCGGATTTGGGCTCATCCCGTCCGATTTCCTCGAGTCGACTGGAGATACCATTGGAGGAATTGGAAGCGCGATTGCGTTTAAACGTGGCACATGGTCCGCTCAGGATGACGGAACTTTCACGGGCACCTTAGTTGTCCACCCTGACCGAGGCTTTAATATGTGCGTCGAATTATCGGTTTTTGTGACATCGGCCTAGATATAATTGAACTTCAGGGATGGGACAGTTGACTATCAAGCCCGCCGACATGAGCTCCAGTTCACACTAGCCCCATATGCCAGTTCTGCAAATCTCAACTTCTCGTCAGCACAGCAGACTTTAAAGATTTCCTATGTGAACACCACGCTCGAAGTAGAGAGGAACAACACGAAAACGAGCGGTCTGGACCCAAATGCTATCCGACCAGCACAGAGCGGATTTCCCCAGATACCTACATCTGATCCCCAGATGCCAATTGCATCTACTTCTGAGCCCCATCTTGTTATAGACGCAGAAGGCATCGTGAATAATGCAGATGGATCGTGAGTCCTGTACTCGTATTTTTGCAAGTACGGCAAGAATTTCAAATATGCCTATGCAGTTATTGGATCAGTGACGAGTACGGTCCATATATCTACCGATTCAGCGCCGATGGGCACTTGTTACAGACGATTCAACCTCCCAACGCCATCTTACCTTTTACTTCTGGAACTTTGGACTTCACTTCGGTGGACGATCCAGATACGGGACGGGCAGCGAATCAAGGTCCATAACAAAACCCCAGTCAGAAGCTCCCCATTGACCTGGGCATGATATCTATCTAGGGTTCGAAGGCCTCACTGCTGATCCCTCAACAAATACCCTGTATGCGATGCTCCAGTCAGCTACTATTCAGGATGGTGGCGATGACAAGAGCACCTCTCGATTTACCCGTTTATTGGCATACGACGTCTCTAACTCCGCTGTAACCCCGCCTCTCGTTGGGGAGTGGGTCGTTCCGCTTCCGCAAAGCTCGAAAGGCAACACAGAGGCATGTAGCGAAATCCATTTTGTTAGTCCAAACATATTCTTGGCATTGTCTCGAGATGGCGATGGCCGTGGAGGGGATGACAACAAGTCTGCGTACAAGTCAGGTTTTTGGTTGCTCTCATACATGAATATACACCTGATGCTTGATCTTTTGCCATTAGGCAAGCAGATTTATTTTCGATTGCGAAGGCGACAGACATTCACGGATCAAAATTCGATAGCGCGTCGAGCCCGATCGCTAAGAAGGGGAAACTTGACAAGAGTATTACTGCAGCCACGTATGTTTCTTTTATCAACTTTTTAGATTCAACACAGTTGGCAAGGTTTGGGCTTCATAACGGTAAATCTTTCTTAGCGGATGCAGAAAACTATTAAATTCACTCGTCTTTTCCCAGGTTCTCCGGATGACGAAACCTTGATTGATGCCAAATGGGAATCACTTGCCTTAGCTCCTGCAGGCGATCCAGCATTTCCAGACGATTATTTCTTGTTTACAGCCGTTCGTCTGTTTCTCTCTTGCTTCTTCAGTGTGGGTTGACATGCGATTCAATCCTAGTCGGATAACGATTTCATAAGCACTCACGGAGTTTCCTTGGGTGTTCCCTTCAACGCAGGACTTGATGTCAACAATGAGTTTTTGGTGTTCAGGGTGACCCTGCCTAGTGTCGTAAGAGGCAGTGTAGAACAAGCGATAGGGATACCTTTTATCACATGAAGGACAACACCTTCGCCAGCCGATATGGAAGAACATGCGGATATTCCTATGGGTGCTTATCTGTTATATGGACATCATGAGAATAATTAGGCTGTGCTGAGATTGAAGGGTCATTTCGTATTTCCAGATATGTACCGGCAGGCACAGCCTCCACAAATCTTGACATGGGCGTTCTGATGGTGTACACAATTTTTAGCCCACTAGAAAAGATGAGCGCAAATCCATAAGGGGCGCATCCTGCACGATCTTCCTTTGTTCCCATTTCACATTCCTGGTGATTGTGCAGTTCCCATTTCCGCGGTACAAGAGTATCGAGATGGTGGTTTTACCGGTTCTACTCACGGAAGACAGTGAAGCAAAGCTCGTTCACGATATGGAACTTACCAATGCAGCTGGGAGCTTGATAAATGGGATCAGCGGCGTCTCTGGAGCGTCAAGTGTATCTGCCCTCAGTCCTAAAACCAAAGCTTGCAAGACAACAGTTATCGGAGCAACTCAAAATCAGGTTGGCCTTCTTGTAACGGCTGAACTCGAAAAGTCTTTGAAAGATTGCAAGGTCAAGGTGGACCGTATTGCAAAAGAATGTCGTGCTGGTAATCGGAAGTTCAGGTATGACGCGTCCTCTCTCTCTCGATCGCAATATGGGAGAAATGTGCCAAACTTGACAATCTCTCTTTTGTCAGAGACCTTGAATTCGATCTAGGGAATAACAAAAAACGATGCTTGCAAGGGTTATCCTCTGGGCTGGGTGATCCCCCAGATGTTCGACGGGTAACCGAGATATATGAAAACCCAAAATTCTTCGTTGATGGTCCGGACTCAAATGACATTGTTCAGGGTGAGCTTGGAAATTGCGGGTTTCTGTCTGCACTATCCACCATATCGACGTCAAAGGGTTTGATAGAAGAACTCTGTGTTGCGGTGAGTAGTTATTTGGCAGTCCTTTCGGCAAATAAATCATAGTTCTGAAATCTCAACAGCGTGATGAAGAGGTCGGAGTGTATGGATTCGTTTTCTTCCAGGGTGATAAATGGGTCCATGTAATTATCGATGAGTGAGTCCATGTTGCTGTTTCATTCTTTGTGTATTAAGTAAATTTCACTGCACCCCAGCCAATTATTTTGGTCTTTGCCGAAATACGAAGAACTCGAACAACGAGAAAAGGAACTTTACCACGAAGACAAGGAGATGTACAACAAATTGTCACGAAAGCTTGGCAAAGGTTTGCATTTCGCTAAGTCTGGCACTGAAGGGGAGACCTGGGTACCTTTGATTGAGAAGGCATATGCGAAATTACACGGCGATTTTGAGTCATTGGAGGGCGGTTGGTCGCTAGAGGCTATCGAAGAAATGACCGGGTAAATTTCATCCAAGCGATGTTAGAATCAGCAACTTACATTTTTTCATTGACAGAGGCATCTCAATCACGTACCGTTCAAAGGTAAGCCCAGCTTGCCATGTTGTGATCAGCATCTCAGTCGTGCTCGAAGGATATTCTTGACGTTGACAGATTCTGGCATGAAGAGCTTATGCATGCTACGCACGATCGGCTCTTCGGGTGCTCTTTTACTGCACTGGAGAACAACAGAAACCAATCGGAGATGATAAGGGTGCAAGGGCTTTATTCTGGGCACGCTTATTCAATCCTGCGAGTGAAAGAGTGTAGAGGGAAGCGATTCATTGTCATCCGGAATCCTTGGGGAAAGTGTGAGTGGACGGGTCGCTGGTCGGATGGATCAAAAGATTGGAATGGGGAGTGGGCACAGGTTCTCAAAGAACTTGATCACGTACTTGGGGACGATGGGGAATTTGTCATGGAATGTCCGTGATTTATTTCTCTATTCGCGAGTCGACAGTTTCTTGAACTTCCAAACATTCACCCGCAGATTCCGACTTTCTGGATACATGGGAATTAATAGAACGCACAACCATCTTTGGTCCGAGCTGGAAATTGTCCTCACTCTGGCTTCAGGTACCAGATAGTCCGCGAATGCATCCTTGGACTTATGGCGATGTGATGTGTAGGTTCCTCCGATCACCAGAAATCATCCTCATTGACGACGATCCATGTCATTTCCAGTTTACTTTACCTTGCCTAAGCCGTCTTTCACCTTCATTGTGCTTTCCCAACTTGACACGAGAAATCTTAAACAACTCCATGGAACTTCGATGTGGCATCTGGACTTCGTAATATATAAACGCGGAGAGACTGAGTGCAGAGGTGCTTCTACATACGCTTATTTATTCTCGCGCAGTGTGCTGTGCGAGTTGGAGTTAGAAGCAGGGGAGTATGTCGTTTATGTGAGTGCATTGGCTAGATCATCGAATATCTGTAAGCTCAAAACAAACTAGCCGCGTTTAGATCGCGAATATGTGGGTCATTTATATGGCTCCACAGAACCGCCCGGTATCTTACGGTATGTATGTACTAGGGATTTCCGGTGGACGAAGGCAACGATTTCGATCAACGGAAGCTGGCGCGCGTCATGACAGGAAGGGCGAAAGCACGGTCAATCGCTTCTAGTGAGTCTCTATTTCCCTCGAATTTTGTATGGCAAGTCTAGACTCTAGAATCGACCGGCGCGTTTTGTAGACTTTGGTAACGCGTAAGTCAACATTCGTGGACAATGCGAGCTTGTTCTCTGGCTCATGATTTCACCCGCTCAGATCCCATAAGAAACATTTTCCAACCCTCTTGGAAGACATCATAGAGCACGACCTCGAGAAAGTGGACTCTACAGAGACAGATAGTGTTCACTCTTCGACAGATTCCGATGACGGAGGCGAGGAAGGCGCCATCACCACGACGACAACAATATCTGTGGTAGAGCAAGTTCAAGTCGTTCAAAAAAAAGCCGCACTCCAATCGTCTTCACCTGTGGATCCGAAACCATCAGCAGCGGAGACTCAAACAAAGGATACATACGAGTATGTCGAAGTTGGCCATAACACGGTCACAGCGACTGTGATTGAAGAGACAGTGGCAGAGTCGGAGCCCCTCTTCTTAGGTTTGCGTATATACGCTCAGACTGATGCAGCGGTAGATATGAGAGGTCGTCTGAGGGTATTCAAGTAGAAATGAAAACTGTCTGGTGTTTGATTTTTTGCTTGGGGGTATATAGACATAAATTCCAGCCTTGTAAACGTTCGAAGTGCCAAAACAATAAACAGTCATTTGGAGTCCAATTACCTCCAAATTGGAGAGAGACAGAGAGGACCAGTATTGCGGTCCCAGCGGAACAACTGGGTTCGTACTACATACATGGAGGTTCGGGAGGAAGCATTCGGCACAAGATGGAGAAGTGTGCCGATATTTCCCACGTTCCCAAACCGTGTGTGTCGACCCAACAAACTTCCGCGACCACCGACAACGACCCCCTCAATCAAGGAATCCTCAAGAACCCGCCGAGATGGTGAGTCTATGCTCCTCTGGAACGCTGTGTGTGTGTCGTATGCATGTGGAAATGCTGTTTGGGAGCGGTTTGAGAGGGTGGAAAGGCTGGATGCGGTTGGATGGGTTTGGATGATGTTGGATCGGTGGTATGGGCCCGAACTAGGACGAACAAGCTGGAGGATCCATGTTCACTTTCGAATCTGCTGTTATCTGCGATACATTGGATGTGATACTGACTGCTACTCTGTTCTTGTAGACGAAAGGTACCTCGTCCTTTGGGTATGTGGTTTCCTTACTTCAAATGGCATTTGGAATACTAATTGCCACTATTCTCCTCCTTCCAAACCATCAGTAAGCGACACACCAAGTCCCACACGCTCTGCCGGCGCTGCGGAAACCGTGCCTTCCACAGGCAACACAAAAGTGCGTTTCAAATCATTGTCCGTATTACCGATGACCGTTTCTGACCTTGTTTTTTCTTTTCCTTTAGCTTGCGCATCATGCGGATACCCTGCCGCTAAGATCAGGTCGTTTGAGTGGGGGCAGAAGGCTAAGCGCAGAAAGACAACCGGTACTGGAAGAATGCGCTACTTGAAGGAGGTCTCGAGGAAATTCAAGAACGGATTCAGGTAAGTTTGATCTTGGGTGGCTCGTCTGTGTTCGCACCATGCGAAGCTTTCGAACACCGTATACCGGATTTATATTCAAGCCCTGACTGTTCACCCTTTTTTGCAGAGAAAACACCGTTGCGAAGAAGAGGACCAAGGCCACCACGACCGATGCCTAAACTCTGTATTCCATCCTCTCCTCTATTACGAGTTTGTGCATTGGTACATCCGATTATCAATACAGCGCCATGCATACGACGCCAGGCACCTCCATCATCATTATTTCTCATTAGGCCAAGTCATATTGCATCGCACTATCAAAATAAACCATGCTTCCATGCTATGCCCCCTCTTCGATGATGGTCCTTGCAAATTCTAAAGACTCGCTTGAATTCTATACGCAAGTGTGGCTCTTTGTGCGTGGCTTCATCATACCCAAAGCACACCAAATTTTAGTTAGACGACTTTCGGCAACTCCAACCCGTAATGGGTGGTCTATTCCTGAGTCTGACTGTCCCTCTCGATCATACGGCGTACAGGTTTTGTATTTTACGTTTCGGAATTATCGCTCGCCTTTTAACATCATAGATGGCCCGCAGCAACTTCGCTACGGATGGGGATATCGGAGTAATATGCTGCTCTGGAACAGAGCCTCTGTTCCTCCCCAGTCTGCGAGTTTGAGTGTACCTGGATCTCACTCGGCTCGCAGACAGATTCCTGAATCTTTTTTAGAAAGCATGCGGACATGTTGCTCTGCGCTTCTACACTAACGCTGGATATGGAGGAGAATATTGCGACCGGGTACCCCTATCTGCAACGCAACCTCAGATGACTTCGGCACGCCCTGAAGCAGGAGGCTCTTAAGGGTGGATCCGTTCATGATTAGAAGGTTACAGACCTACAATTACGGATCTTCGGGTGATCATTTATTGCAGGCCTTACCAAATATTATCTATGGCGTTTTCTCTTTTGGCAACAGTTCCCATCTCTTGTCCGTCTTCCTCATACAGGATGCAAAGCACTATTTTCCGGCGCCCGTTCCCTGCTGAGTTTATCTTTCTCTATCTGATATGCTCAGACCGCGTTTTCGCCTGCAAACACGACGTTACCAGACGTTTTCAGGGTTAAGCCGCCTTAACGGATCTTTATCTAATCCATAACCCCATCCTTCTGCTATCTTATCAGCTGACAACGCAGATGATCATTATCTTATCTCGGCTTACCCGGTGTTGTGGCTTCCGTAGCGGGATCTTATCAGATTTGATTCCAATATAGAGGCTGTTATTGTGGTGTGGGATCATTTCGGATGTTGCCGTGAATTCACAGGATCAGGACATGGAATCCGGAGGAGGGAGACCCTGGAACCTGGGACTCGGACTCGGCAATCGGTGACGGAGATGAGACGAGTACACACCGTTTCGTGACGTGAGGCGTCAGCGGTGCTGCACTTGGTGAAGGCAGCCTTGTTCTTGACCACACCGGCAAGAGTGCCACCAAAAAAACGTAAAATCATAGGAATATAGCGAGGATGGAATGACGATGTTCCAAGAAACGATCCAGAGATACAAAAGAAAACTCGACGAAGAAGATGATAGAGAGACTAACGAGCTGTTGGATCAAATCTCTACACAACTCGCGAAACCAAGGGCAATTCGCCAGGTAGTCGAGCCAACGATATGCCATGTCAACGCGTCCGCATCCGGGACAATCAAATTTATTCCACTGTCTGTCGTAACGGGAAATGATAGCCTTC
The DNA here is from genome assembly GCA_014925845.1 of Crassisporium funariophilum. Lineage (NCBI taxonomy): Eukaryota > Fungi > Basidiomycota > Agaricomycetes > Agaricales > Crassisporiaceae > Crassisporium > Crassisporium funariophilum. The sequence continues at coordinate 2,412,766 of JACGCL010000005.1, forward strand.
TGACCCTCGCTATATGTCGTCGAGGCACAGACGAAAGTCCGACTGAAATCGTTAAACTGGAGGTCGCCATTTCCTTTACTCGGACCCATGTATCCTTCTCGGTGTGTGCGAACTACCCTATCGCATTTCTTTGCTCACATGCTCCTTTAGACGGAGGCATGATGTCGCATGTTGTTGAATACGCTCCTCCTACACAACCTTCGGCATCGTTCCTGATTTTCAAACCAATCCAACGAAGCTCGATCAACCCACTTCCTCGTATGGAGGAATAATCGACTACTTAATAGCCCATGCGGCGCCCGAACTTCTCAGTGACTATCCTCACGACTTTTGGTTTGTCCTATTTGACCAGCGTCTCCTCATAGAGTTTCTTCTTGATATGCCTCACCTTGCATTTACCAATCCGGATATGGTCAAATACATGTCGACCAGCATCTACCAAGGCCAAGAAAGAAGGGTTTTCTGACGCGGTAGCCCAGGCTGCTATGGCTAGTGTAGTCTTCTGCCAACAACACGGGCAGGTGTTTCAGTATTTCCCGAGATGTCCGTCATTGATGCCTTCCTGAAGATTCGAAACCTACAGGAGTTGTGTTACAAACGGTGAAACCTGGGTATTTCTCGTCTTCAATGCGGATTCGGGTGGTGTAGGGGGCACTGTTTCAATATCGAAAGAGTTTGCTATTGGAGAGGACTTATCGGGATTGCGACTGATGTATGTATCTCTGTTGGATTGGGTAAGCTATAGCTGTCCAGTCTCTGCGCGATAGCGTTGAGTTGACGCTATTCGATGATCAGATTGACAGAGCCAAACAAAAAGAGCAGCTGCATTTAGGTATCATCCTACCGTAGTGGTATCTCCGGACGAATAGCCCTCGCGCGCGAACGTAAGAAGCAGCACCACGACACTTTTTTGGAGGTTGCGAAGCGCTTGCCGATCGCGCCACCCCCGCCTATTGCAACCTTCATATGATGTTGCGAACAGATTTCTGCCACACAATGAAGGTTACTTGCTCCGGATTGTGAACTATCAGGTCGAACTCTTCGAAAGCTACATATGTTAGGTAAGGTTAGGTACATTCCAAGTACAATCGTAAGGAAGTAAGAATGAAGGCCAAGCAGGGATGCAGGTTAATGTGGCGTTTTTCTTTTTGGGCTAGCGAGAAAAAGTCGTAACTCCGATTTCGAATCCTACTCTCCTGTGTTTTGTTTTTTTCACATCGGATTTGAGTGCGAAATTGCTTGAATGATGGGTGATGGGATGGTTTGAACATTGTCCATGGAGGAAGGATAGAATGCGGGTTACATACGTGGCACGCCCGCCGTGAATTCGGTGCTAGAGTTTGAATTTGTGGAAGTGAACAAGTCGACAAGAAAAGTCAGGCGTTTGTGAGTAAGAAGTTTTGAGGTTATCCCAAACGTAATAAACAACCTGAAGCCCGCTACTCGCCGATCATCATTCAAATAGTAATCTTATCACACCGTTCAGGTTCGCGGAAATTCAGTCTTCGATATCACTCGCACGCATCTCTCGGATCCTTCGTTTGTTGTTGTTCTTCTTGAATTCTTGGATGCTTTTTTGAATTTGAAGAGTCTCCTGAAGTTCGGTGCTGCCGACACGTTTTTTTTTACATGCAAGTACGGTGTGAAGGGCGGAATCTCCGAACATGCCTCGAGCTCGACGGAACAATGTGGACTCCGTCAATTCAATATAACCTGGAACGGACATTCATAGCCATCGATAACATAGAAAGCGATTGAGTCCCGGGGTGATACACAGGATCGAGGAGACAAAGGTGCTCATGAACGGCGCTCGAGTGTCCGACCAAGTGAACGGTGCTTTCCCTCCAAGCGGCGATTAGATGCGGCATGAGAGTATTTTTTTCTCCGTGCGAAAGAAGGGATCAGTGTGAAGTTTGTTGATATGATAAATGATATGATACGTTTATGATCCGATCAGGTTCGCGCCCATCGCTGTCCTGCATCGCTCACATAGACGACAGCTCTGGGTATGTCATGTCCGTTCAGGATTGACTGGTGGTGTGTTCTGAGGCTATGCAGAGGGGCATGCAACTAGATATGTAGTCGTACTTGCATCGTTGTATTTGCCTTGAAGGAAGACGCATAGAGACCAGACAAGGGACTGATGTAGATGTGCGACCCTGGTAGTGGGGGACGAGGACTCGATGCAGGGATTAGATTGAGATTGTGGCAATCTTTGGAATCTGATGGAATCTGGGCGTGATCCGTCTGGATTGGGAAGCGGCGATTAAAACGGTTATCTTGGACAAACTGGCAGATTATGATTGGCCCAGGCGTGTTATCAGACTATCTTTCCCTGTCTCGCCTTCCCTTTCGTTTCGCTGGCTGCTTGTTTCGCACCAACTCACCCCATCTCCCTTCCACCGCCCTTCAGCTCATCGTCGCAGACGCAGCGCGAGTATCCCACCCCAGGTCGCTCTATATCTCTTCGACTACTTTGATTTCGAGACTGACACCGCCCTCGTGGCATCTAGGTCTTCTCTGACCAATCTATCTCAGAGTTCTATCAAAGAGCTAAGGTTTATCTACCTTGATAAAATCTATCTCGATCCGAGGCCATGTCCCCCGTCGTACTCGAACCACCGTCACTGAACATACACAACTCGCCCTTGTCAACCATGGCCAGGATGCAGCAGTTTAACCCCAATGCCACCTCCGAGAACAACCAAAACCCAAACGGCGAGCCGCGCCCAAGTAGGTGATCTTGCACTGCCGAACGTGTGCTGTCCTGACTCCGGCTGTGCGATCTAGATGGTCCTGACGAGTTCAGCTTCTCGTCGAATGTGCTCACACCAGCCCGCGCGCCCTGCGTCAACTGTGGGGTCACAGAAAGTCCTCTCTGGAGGCGGGATCCAGACGGCAACACCGTATGCAACGCTTGTGGTGAGTATTTCAACTGTTCCTTCTGATTGCTGTGGTCTATGCTATGCGAACCTTTCATTGGCACGAAACCTCGGGATCATTTCATGGACACGTGTCTTCGCGACGCGCCAGGAAGTGGTATTTCCTCTTTAACTGCTGTGCTGGGGACCTGTGACTTGGGTCTTTCTTGCGTGATATCGCGATTTCGGGGGGTTTCCTGATGTCAAAGGCGATTGTAGTCGCGTGTCTGTGTGCTGTTACTCGTATCTGGGTGTGGTGGGCTGCCATGCACGCGTCATCCATGCTCTTACATCCACATCGTAAGGCTATTTGAGTCTGAATCGGCATTTGCTGTTAGAGATTGTGAAAACACGGTGCTTCCACGTGTTTGTGCTATCCTGGGGGGTTTTGGGTTGCAAGCAATCTCCGAGAGCTACCTCCGCCACTGCGACATATTTCCTGAATCCGAAACCCACTTTTCCTAATCTAAGTCGCCATCTCCGAGCTGCGACGAGATGGGATTGGATACTGGCCACGAGGCTCGTCATTTGAAGCATACCCACCCCAGTTCTCCTTGTTTCCAGTACTTTCCACGGAACATGGTTCAAAGGCTGTAACTCTGTATCATCATTTTATCAAGATCAAGCAGCCGACCTACATCCTTAGAGTGACCCGCGAGCCGCCCATTGATGTACGAGTCTACACGCCAGCATTTTCCTTCACTCCTCTTTACCATCCGCCCCACCTCCCCTTGTCATCTCATATCATCCCGCTTGTGTTATATCTCATTGCATCATTACGACTCCTACCATCTCGAAACATCTCACTTACCGCACCTTTCCGAATTATCCAGGTCTTTATCAAAAATCAAGACACATGCCTCGACCATCGTCGCTTGGGCGTACGCCCCCTCCTGCCGCCACTTCATCAACGACGGCCACTACAAATACTATCAGCACCGTCGGCCCCTCGCCGTTCGCACCTAGTTCCCTGAGTAATTCCACCACTGCACCCGCCGCTAACGGAAAACCATCATCACCTCTGGCGATGCAGAAGCAGGCCGCCGCTGCAGCCGCATCAGCGACAGCTCCTCAAACAAAAGTACCGCACACCACCAGCTCCGGCGGAACGTGTCCCGGCGATGGTCGCTGTGACGGGACTGGAGGCACCAGCGCTTGCTCTGGATGCCCGACGTACAACAACGTCCTTGCTCTGTCCGCGCGTCTCGAACTGGAGACGGCTGCTGCTGAAGCTAATGCGGCTGTCGTTGCCGCTATCGGTGGTGCCCCGTCACCCTCGCATGCTGCGAAGGACTCGCCAAAAGCAGCAGCTGCTATTGAAGCTGAGACTTCGCCGGCGGCTGTGGACAGCGATGCAAGTGTGGGTGCTGGGCCCGCTGGGAATAGGAAGGTGAGGGCGGCGGTTGGGGCTTTGTGTTGTGCGAATTGTGGGACGAGTACGACGCCGCTTTGGAGGAGGGATGATGTGGGGAATAATATCTGTAATGCTTGTGGTGCGTTTTCTTTCCCTCTCAAATCTCGGTGCTCGTGTTTTTTTGTTTCTATTTCGCTTGGGTTTCATTCGAAAGCTCCTTCCTCATGGTGCTGGTGTGGTGCTTTTGACCGCAGCCAGTAGGAGCCTTTGTTTCGTCTGGCTTTCATTTCCTTCGTGACGTTTTGCCGCCTGATTTGTGTTGTGCTTTACTCGGCGGGTTTCGGGTTCTTTGTCTTGAGCATCGGGCTCTCAGGACAAGTCGCTTCTGCCTCATATTTTGGGGATGGGTTTTCGGTGCAACCGATCATTTCCCACATCTTATCAGATATGCATCATTTTCTGATTGTCTCTTTGTCGTGTCTTATCGAGTGTCTCTCACGGGTGGATGTATGATTCTGTGTTTTGTCTTGTGCTTTATTTTCGTTTTTGGCTTCTATCTAGCCTTCTTGGCTCCGTGGGTTTACCATGGTACTTGGATAGGACCCGTCATGCATTCTCTCTCTTTTTCTTACTTCTCGTTTTTTTGCCCTCTTCCGATATTGAACGACGATACTCACCAATCCATTTTTTTTACACGTAGGTCTCTATTTCAAGCTACATGGCACACATCGGCCTAATTCCATGAAGAAGACGGTTATAAAGCGTAGAAAGCGCGTTCCTGCAGCCCCAGGTGCTGGAGGCAATATCTCCGGACGTATGTCAGATCAAGCCGCTGCTGAAGCCCTCGTCGCCGTCGGCCGTATCGGAGTTTCACCCGGAAATGGTGGCAATGAAGATAGTGACGGAGAAGGCGATCAACCCAAGAAGAAACGCACCCGTCGTGGGGGTAAGCGTGCGTCTACAGCTGCCGACAAGGACGAGGACGTTGTCATGGACGGCGACGAGGAAGACGAGGCCAGGGAAGCGTCGCAGCGGGAGAGGAAACGACGACCGGGTGCTGCCAATGGGTGGGTTGGGAGTGGCCGATCGGCGTCTCCTCAGCACCGGGCACCGTCGAGGAATCAGGAATACGCCGCCCATCTGCAACGGGTTGGTCTGCCACCTTTCCCTGGAGGCATCCCCCCGCATGGTGGCTTTGATTTGCCCCCATTGACGGCGCTGCAGAATGGAGCTGCGTTTTTGGGCAGCGCAAGTGCGGCACCCTCAAGTTATATCCGGTCGGGATCGAATGCGCCAAGTAGGACACACTCGCCCTTGGGTCCTGCCGGCTCTGGTCCTGGTGCTGGCTACGTCCTGTCTCCTCCCCATGGCCTGCAGCAATATTACCCTGGATCATCGCCCCCTGCGGACATGTCGAGCTTGATGGTGGCAGCTGGCGTCGCCCTCGGCGGGTTGGGGATACCTTCCTACATGGACCTCGAGCGGCACTACTTTGAGCTGAGCGAGCAGAAGAGGAAGTGGGAGGAGATGATGGAGAGGACTGATCGGCTGATGGCGGGTATGAAGAGGACCTTGGATGAGATGAGGGGTTTGGCGGCGCAGCAGCCACCTCAGCAGACGCCACAGCAACAGTCACCGTCGGTACAGCCTGTGCAGCCGGGATCGAGGCAACAGTCGCCGCAGATGCTCGCGGCATCGACACCTGCGTTGAGTGGTGCGAGTGTGAGTGCGGCGGGTGCGGGTGCTCCCGCTGTGCCTCTGAATCGGGCTGGCACGAATACTGAACGCGAACGGAGTAGCGTGTGGCCTGTCGTTGACGCAACTTCTACTCGTGACTGAGTTGTTTGACCCTTGTTTTCTTCACCCTCCTCCTCCTACCCATCCTGGCCTGCTATGCCCTCTTCCTTCGGTCTCCCTAGTGTGATTCTTCGGACAGTTATATATAACCCCTCTTACCATGTTTATTCCACTTCACTTGCCTTCGTGCTCCTTTAATCATGGTCTGCCTTCCCGTTTATTGTTGTCGAATATCCTATCACCTATTCCTATTCCTACTACCTTTCCTCTGCTTCTCTCCCTCTCCACACACCCACCTCCCTTCTCATCGCGATAATATTTCTGGATATGTTTATTATGTAGTCACCTGTCTGGGCTCCTCCGACTTCCTCCCTCACACTCTCTCCTGTCTTTCCTTGCATCTCTATGTTCGGGCGGAAGGGGTCGTTTCGCAAAAGGACCGATTCCATTTCGGAATATCTATTTTTTACAGTCTGGCCGCCCTCTAGTACTTCATCTTCTCCTACCCGCTTCCCTCTTATTTCCATTTCCTCCGCCCTTCTCATCTCTGTATCTGTTCCCTCCATTCCCCTTTCCCCTCCCTCCGCCTTCCCCTCCGCCTTCCATTTCCCATTTAACCTATATGTCTGTTGTGTTTTCGTCATTGACTCCTTGCTGTGCCCTTATCTCACATAGTTGTTACCAGTATCTTAACTCGAGGCCGTGTCGAACGCGTACGCTTCTTATAATGTATGTTTTATGTGCCCTTGTGGCTCATGTTGAGTTGCATCATTGCGTCGTGCTGCAACATTATCTCGCGGTTAAATCAACTTCAGAATTTGGTGTGTAATTGATGTCAAGGAGGCAAGATGGTTGTAAACTTAAGCGCGGAGCTCATGCCTCAGTTCGTTGGTTGAAACGTGAAAGTTGATTGGGCCTTGATAGTAAATTTGGCTGACTACGGGACAAACTCGGGACAAACGTTGGACAAACGCATTTTTGGCTCAGATTTGACGGTTGAATAGAGTGATATCTAAATAGATCATGTGGGAAGTGATCATGGAAAGATAAGGGAGCATGTTGGATGTTTCGAAGAGGGAAAGACTCAAGGAAGGATGACTGAAATACTTACTCTGAAATACCTGAGGGACAAGACTTAAGTTAAGAACCGGGCCGAGGATCGGACGACACCGCTGTGCTGATTCTTGCACTGACTCTGAACCACCATGTCTGTTTGATGCTATTCAATATCCACAATGCCATCTTGATCATCTGGTTGTTTGAAGCCTTTGCGACTTTCCAATCACGCGAAGCGGTGTACATCGTGATGTTGCCAGCTGAGCTCCAAAACCTGAAACGGAATCTCTGGGCTGTTGTCGACACTAGCTTCAGGTGAACTCGAATCTCGCGCATTCTGTGTGCATCACAGCCGAAGGATTTGAGCGGGGATCCCATAGAGATAACATGATATTGTGGATCCGATTCAGCGGTAGAAACGTGGAACCGTGAAGGCCATTGGTATCATTCAAGGGTCTTTCCTCAAGCTCCTCCTACTTTAATCTTTGCTGACTGTGTGATGCTGCCTGCATCCATGTGCGGTAATGGTAACGTGGATACAACTGGGGTCGGGGTACATATTGTGTAGCATCACGGGTGCGTTAAAAGGCCCCCAATATGGTGATTATAATTATTCTTATTCTTTCTACCTTCACGCCTCTCATTTCGTTTATTTTTGGCTGAAGATTCTATTCCAAGACCTTGCCGCCCCTATTCCCAAAGATAAAAGTATTAGGATGCTCAAGTCCCTGCTTCAATTTGCATTACTCGCTCTGTTTGGCAGCGCCTTAGCACAAGATTTGAGCGTTGATACCAACTGGAGGGTGAGCACTATTTTGCGTCAGCTATCTGCCTACCCTGATATTTTATCGGTGCGCGTGGTTAGAAATACTCCAATTCAAGGCCTCGTGCTGAGCGTATAACGCTCGCGCAAAATGCGATCAACACAATGCTACCCCATCTCGGCTCCGGCGGCGAGTTCAACGGTCGGCCATTCAACCATGAAAAGATATGTTATCCATGCTGATAGTTCCTTTTCCTTAGGCATCGGCTATTGGCAATCAGGCAATGTCTGGTCGGCTATGGCCCTCCAGGATCAGCTCACCGGGACCACCACCAACAAAGCCACAGTTGTAAATAACTTGAAAGCCGTCTTCAAGCTGCGAGTCAATTATGACAGATTTGGGTAAGCTTTTTCACTTGGAGACAGATGCTTTACTCATGCGACTCCGAGTCAGGGTGATTATCTTGTAAATCAAACGATATGCTCAGCTACTAACAGATGTGTCATTGTCAGTACAACGACGATGCGCTGTACGTGAATCCATAAAATATCTCGAAATGTCACTCATACTTGTTTCAAATACCAGATGGTGGGCCCAAGCAGCGATGTACGCTCATAAAGCCTACAACGATGCAGAACTCTTGAACAACGCGATCGCGACATGGAATTCGGTGACGAGATTGTGAAACTCTCTTTCACGTTTGACAAAGGAAATGTCTGATGGTTTTGTGTAGTGCTATGACCGAATCTCAAGCTTTGACTGCGAGGCATCCACTTAAGAACTTCGCTCTCGCTGGATCTTGCAATGGAGGTCAGTACCTTGTTCTTCTTCGAAAATTCTTCCTGACAATCGACTAGCCACCATGGCTGGCGGGGTATTCTGGGTCAGTCATATTTTGCAGTGCAGACACGTAATAGTTGACTGACCTTAAGAATAGCGCCCGACCGTGGATGACCAGGCCATCAATTCCATAACCACAGGGTACATATGATCACTCGCTAAAGTTTTATCACAATGTTGATCACTGATGGTCAATTTCTCATCCCTAGGCTCTATGTAACGTAGGCGAAATTCCTCGAATCCATGCGATGCACTGTTCCTGACGTGCCTTTCAATCAGGTTGTCAGCTTACCTGGCGGAAACGACTGGTCAGGCGAAATACAAGGACGCTGCCATCCTGAGTGCTAAATGGATAAGGGCGCAGAACATCAACGGCGGAAACATCGTTCTGGACTCTGTTAGCGGCGCAAACTGTGCTAGATCTCCAGCTACGTGGATCTTCACATACAACAGCGGAAAGTTTGTCGAGGGTCTCGCTGTGCTGTTTGACGTCACCAAGGACAACCAGTGGAATCAACTGTGAGTTCAACTGGCGTGGTTTGATCCTGACTAAACTGATTATCGTTTCTTCATTGCATACCAGAATGACCAATATTATCGCTGCCGCTGTGAAGAACCGTTCGTGGCAAGGCGCAAACGGTATAATCACGGAGGGATCCAACAACGCCAGCAACAACGATGGTATCGGTTTCAAAGGTTCGTGTCGCCCAAGTCTCATTTTGGACCTATAATCACACAACAATCACATTAGCTGTCTTCATCCGTGGACTCCTTGAGGCCTTCAGGAGGACACCCGAAAATACCAATCTGCGCATCCTGATCCATAGCTACATCGACGTCCAGGTACATCGTCTTCTTTCTCCTTCTGTTCCATGTTACTCATTAAATGTCTTGCCAGTACAATGCCGTTCTGGATCTTGCCCGCAGCGGCAACTCTTACTCCGCTAACTGGCTTGGTCCTGCATCGACCACATTTACGGCTTGGGGCCAGCTTGCTGCACTTGACGTCTTGGTGGCGGCAGTCGAGGCCAATTGAGGGTTTCGCCCGTTGAGATCATGATCAACACAATCCTTGTTAGTTTGAAGGATGGTGATTTTACTGAATATCGTTTCAATGCTGTGAATTGGTTATGAGTGTACCATATTTTTGCAATATGTAATTCCACAGGGGCTCAGATACTCTGTGTCTGCTGCGGCCAAATCTAGTGGCATTATCTTGCCAATAAACACTCTTTTGGATTTGGATTTGAGATTATGGCCATCCCGGCTGGTTGGACGAAAACAGTCTCCCAACGATGATTCCTGATAACGTCGCAATAAATTAAGTCGTGAGTGTCTAAGAGATGATACAAATATGTTACACATCATGAAGCGTCAACCACGATTTCAGATGCCCCCGTAGTCGCCGGTCGCCTCGTCTCTCTTCCAAGCCCCGCAGCACGCTCCGACTCCTCAATTGTGTATGCTGGTTCTCTCAGCTGTTTGCATCTGCGTTTGTGAATCTTGCTCCGCCAATGTGATTGGAGTGCAGCATCCGTTTCGTAATACCTGATAGAATGCAATCTCAGCAAGACATCCTCCTGCAGTTGATCGAAAAATGAACTGCGACTCACTTTGCACATTCAACGCAATAATGCTGGGCAAGACCTGGCTTTTCGTAGTCAATGGCTTGTGCTTCCAAAGCTGCCCTGTTCTATCGCCAAACAAGTCAGTCAAACCTGGACCTCGACGCTGTAAAATGGCTGACTTTGGGATCCAAATCTATGTGTTGGATCTGGTCTAAATCACGAGTTCTGACCTGGAGATGTCGATTGAGTACAGCCCAGGCCAGCTTCATTCTACACTCACTCGAGTTCTTGCTGCTCTGTGAACATCTCTTCGGGCATTATGGACTCTGGAACGACGTAAACGACCCATGGTTGAGGAGGACGATATGGAAGATGATCTCAGCCCTGAGCAAAAATGCCGTCTTTGTTAGGATGGATGTGTGTTGCCAATGTTGCCAAACAAAGCGTATGTCATCCTGCACTTTCAGATTGTTCCCAACCAATTACCAACAGTTTTCGACTTGTATCCCAATCGAGAATCTTCTTGAGTTTCCTCGGTGAAAGGGGATGGAAAGAGGCAACGCTGCCTCTATATATACCCATTAGAGCTGGAAACTGGAGCACTGGGACTTGCTAAACAGACGTATCATGTGCTATGCGCGTTTTAACATGGAATATCGTGAGTGCTTGTGTGAATGCCAGGAGATCCAAGCTAAAAATGGTCAATATTCAGAATGGTGTTCGCACTTTGCCTCAGTATCACCCGTAAGTATCACATTTAAGGTTCAGACGCGCTTGATGACGTATATACCCATTGCTATAAAAGGTGGAATACGTTGAAGGACTTCGATGATATACTAGAATATCTAGGCGCAGATATACTCTGCTTCCAAGGTGGCTATTGTTGCTCTTGACAGGGAACTCTGCTTATAAGTCTTAGAGATGAAAACATCTAGACAAAACATGCCGAAATCTGTGGCCGTGCCACCATCCTACGACTCTTTCTTCTCGTTTCCCCAGCGAAAGACGGGGTATTCTGGTGTTGCAACCTACACCCGTCGAACAACTTCGGTTCCGCGAAAAGCTGAGGAAGGCCTGATGGGTCTCATTCAACCTAAGCCTCCCTTCAAATTGGAAGAACGGATTTCGGACCTGAGGAATTATCCACCCTCATCGATGTCCTACGAGGGCGAGGACGAGGACGACGTAGATTTCAAGGACCTGGATAGCGAAGGACGCGCCGTGGTTGTCGACCTCGGGCTTTTTGTTTTGATCAATGTTTACTGTCCCAACGACGGCACAGGAACAGGAGAACGCGAGAAATACAAGATGAATTATCACAGGGCGTTGGAAGCACGCGTCAACGGGCTCATAAAGGAAGGGAGAGAAGTGATGGTTGTTGGAGACCTCAATGCGTGTGCTGCCGTGAACGACCACTGCGAAGGGCCGTTGATGGTGGCTCGTGGATTGGCGGAGGGTCTTCAAGGGGAGGAAGGATTTTGGGGCAAAGCGTATAGGAGGTGGATCCGAGATTGGCTGGTGGATGAGAGTGGCGGTGGAGGATGTATGGTTGACATCGTCAGGAAGCTCTGGCCAGGCCGGAAGGGAATGTATACTTGTACGCCCTTCCTCGTTTTCTCTGTGTTTTCACCAACATTCTTCTTACAGGCTGGAATACTAAAATCTCTGCGCGAGAATCGAACTACGGAACCCGGATTGATTTCATTCTTATCACACCGGGTTTAGTTCCCTGGGTTGAATCCGCCGACATACAACCCCACGTTAAAGGGAGTGATCATTGCCCAGTCTATGTTGACTTCCGCGACGAGATTACGGATTCTCACGGAAATACAGTTCAATTACGGGATGTCCTTGGTGTACAAGCCGAAGCCAACGCCGTCAGCGAACCCCCTAGGCTCGCAGCGAAATTCTGGGACGAATATTCCGGGAAGCAAAAGCTGCTAGTAAGTTTCTTTGGTAAAAAGGCCACAGAGACATCTCTAGCGGCCACCCCAATTCCTGCCTCGGAATTCCCTCGTACAATGCAGAATTCTCATGAAACAGAGTCGTCCCCGGTGGCTGCTCCCATCGACTTGACCCTTTCGCCCTCACGACCAGTGACGCAAATTTCCTCACGACCCTTGCCTTCTCCTCCGCTATCATCCGGTGTTGAAATGGGGCATCTGACCCTTCCTACGAACTCGAAGCGGAAACTTCCAACAGGAGGCCTCGAAGCGACCTCAAAAAAGCTCAAGCTAGTTCCATCTCAAAAGAAGGAGACGGAGAAAACGAAGGAAAAAATAGCCGGCCAATCCAAGATCGCCAATTTCTTCGCTCAACCCAAAGCGTCAAGCTCACAACAATCGTCGTCGACGTCGTCCGCCACGTCAAGTTCGAGGACGAAGGGGAAAGCTCGAGCGACGCAAATGTCGTCAAGTCTTGGCGAGCAAAAGTCGGCTCCACATGGGAGGTCACAGGTCGACGAGGAGGCGGATTATCGCTTCGCCCTTCAACTCTCGCAGTCGCAGTCACAGGACGGTATTCCATCCTCATCCCAGAGTTCGTTTCCAGAGAAGGAGAAGGAGAAGAAGCAAGCGTGGAGTAATCTGCTAGCTCCCATCCAACCGCCGAAGTGCTCAGTCCATCATGAGACAGCGAAGGAGTTTACAGTGAATAAGCAAGGTCCTAATAAGGGCAAGAGGTTCTTCATCTGTTCTCGGTGAGTTTTTTGTCCGTCCTTCTCCAGTTGTGAGCGTTCCAGGATGCTCGTTAATGCATGCTTTGCAGTCCTGTCGGTCCTGGGTACGATAAAGGCCGCGCAGAGAGACTAAGAGAGCAGGTAGACCCCCAATGGCGGTGTGACTTCTTCAAGTGGTCGAGTGAGGTGAGGAGGGAGATGATGCGGGGTGAAGATTCCTGATTACGATATTGGTCCAATCTCTTACTCGTATGGTGAGTTTGCCGTGTTCAATCCAGCTCAATTACACAAGTTGAATGTGTCCAGAGTAGGATTCACGTGACATCATTGGTTTGTCGCGTGTCGAGGACGTGTCGCGTTACCGATGTACATACCACACCCGCCGTGCCGCGACGACGTGTCTCCGCCTCGAACACGCCTTACCCCGAGTAGCGACAGCTTATACTATATCAGTCTGTACCATATCAACGCTGTACGATGGGCCCGCAATTTCTAAAGTCTTCGTTTCACTTCTTGTAATGTTTCCTTATGGCTCAGTCCAGTATACAAAACGCCAAGTGAGCACTTTCGAGATCTCGGGACAACGCGTATCATGAATTCATGTTGAATACCCAGATCCTCCTGCAATTCTTACCTTCGCTTCGACGATAGCATCAACGTTGATGATATACACGGCCGTCGGTGTTCTCACTAATTTAAAGTCGCCGATAGTTGTTGTCCTGAGGTACGCCCTTCTGCTGAAATTTCCTTTTAAGTTTCGAAGACTTGAACGGCTGAATATCGGTGTAGTGGTTCAATGGAACCAGCCTTCCAACGGCGATTTACTATTCGTGAAAAACCCCCCTCATGAGCAATACATGACAGGAGATATAGTGATATACAACGTTCCAGGCGCGAAGATCCCATCGTACATCGAATATTGGAAACACATGATGTTGCTGCGCATCGTAATATGTATGTTGTCAATGCCGATATTGCTACCTTACTTGACGAAACGTTAGCTCAATGCTAACGATATTGTGCTGTATGAGGGATTGGAGTGGCTTCAGCGCGTGCATATTGTGGGCAAAGTACGAGGGTGGGTCTAACCTTTTCTTCGCGGTTCCGAGGTGCAGAAGTGATAGGGTGTTTATTTGACTAGATTCCTGCCTTATGTTGGATACATCTCTATAGCTTTGGTATGTTACACCTTTCTCACTTTGTTCCAAGTCAGACGTTTTGATGCTCATTGTATCTGGCCGTGCCCAGAATGATCTCCAACAACTAAGATATGCTGCCTTGCGATTTTGGGAGTAGCGGCGATCATTTAGTGAGGCTAAATCGTTTGGGGATCCGACTGATATCTTATTGTAACCTAGAGGCTAAGCGCGAACCGAGCTGGGAGTACGGTAGGAGACAGTTGATTACATCGGCTGCTAAATATATAAGTTTACGTAAGAGGTAATGCCTTCCTTGGCGCTTGAGGATGTTTCTCCGATCATTTTCAAATTTCCTCATTCCCAGCTTGTTCCCAGCTCCTGTTGATCTCCATGTTGGAATTGCAAATAATTGCACCATATCCCGCGACGATGACATTTGCTCAGAGTCGCTAACTTGCTTTAAAAAAATCCTGAAATATGACGATTCTTCACATAATGTCTTTGGGGGAAAGAAAATAGGCAGAACTGTCGAGCGCCGGAGGGAGGGGGGCTCCCGGCAGCACCATTTGTCATGGACCCCAAGATTCATTTGTGGGAGGCATGATGCGCCAAGGGCACATGTGAGGCATTGAGGGGCACTTTCCTGCCGTCGGAGTCATCGTGTTGTTGTTCGATGATCCTTCCGGAATTCCCTTCCTCAAGTTCATCTCTCATGAGAGCAGGGTTGACAGCTGCTGCATTCCTTTTATGAAGCCCCCTACAATTCTCGACACCCCAATTCTGCAGACGTGAAGGCTTCTCAAGATGGAATTTCTCTCTTTGCCTCCAGAAATCATTGAGAAGGTCTCGGAACAGGTGGGTACCGAGACCAGCTTGTATTGCAAGACGGCAGTTAACCAGCTACGCTTGTAGCTTGGGGGATCCCACAAGAAGATCCTACGCCTCGTATGCAAGGACCTCAACTCCATCATAGAACGTCAACTCTTCTCCAACATCATCCTGAAGTACAGCAACTATCAGCCCGAGTTGATTAGCGCCCAGTTGGAGGCATTGGCGAATAGGACCACCCAGGCTAGACGCCACGCTCGATCATTGGAGATTCGAGGGTTTAGCCCGGACTCTCATCTTGGTGTCAGATCGAGATCACGTTCGACCGAGCGAAATCGGACTTCTCGTTCTCGCAGCAGAGGACCTTTGTCGGATGCCCATGTTGTCAACAAGGGAATCCTTGCTCATCTCGGGCAAGCAATT
Organism: Crassisporium funariophilum; assembly: GCA_014925845.1. Classification (NCBI taxonomy): domain Eukaryota; kingdom Fungi; phylum Basidiomycota; class Agaricomycetes; order Agaricales; family Crassisporiaceae; genus Crassisporium; species Crassisporium funariophilum. The sequence goes on from JACGCL010000005.1 coordinate 2,428,133, forward strand.
TCTTCCCTCAACAAGGTCCAGAATGTCTGGTGCGTCGTTTTTTCTCTTGTGCTTTTAAGATGTGTCATTAATCTTTGGATTTTCTCAGGTGGCAGTTCGCAATGAACGACCCAGAATGGGCTAAAATTGTCGTAATGGATTCCCTCGCGTCGCTTCCATCCCTCGAACAGCTCCGTATCTCCCTTGGCGGCGGTTCTGCTTCTTCCCTGAGACTTGAACAGCTGACTAACCTGCGAAAGATTTCGATTACCGGTCTCTGTCCTGATTATCGCGTTGATGTTATTCCAGGCCTACGAACCCTCATCTCCAATTCACCGCAATTGACACATCTGGATGTCGACAGCGGTAGCTATCGTGCAGATAGTGAAACCTCCACCCTTCACGACCTCCTCGACGCCGTACCTGTCAATTCCCCACTTTCTTTGACCCATCTCAGCTTGCGAAGCTGGTGCGTACGTTTGGATTCTAGGACTCTCCCCCACCTGAGGACTCTGGAGTCTCTAACGTTGTATAATACCCTCGACACTCGCAACCAACTTTTCGGGTCCTTGGACGACTTGGCTACGGACGAATTAATCGAGCGCACGAAAGACTATTGCTCTACCAATGACGAGGTGTGGGACACGCTCAGGAGGGAAGAAATATATTTGGCAGAGATAGCTACGGACGAAGTCTGCGAAGCTCTTCTCGATTATCTTGCCTCATATTCCGGTCTCAAGAAGTTCTCGTTAAGTGGCACCAAAACCCAGGACTCCTTTTCCTCCGACCCATTGGCAATGAGATTCTACGATGAGGTTCTACCCAACCATGCCTCCACTATTACAGTCCTCGACGTTCCCGCCGAATACGAGGGCAAATGGTGTTTCGGCAAACATAACGCTTCTATCCTCCAGCGGTGTACCAAGCTCGCAAACCTGAGAGTCTCCATTCACTCACAAGACATGGACCGGGAGAAGGAGAAGGATGCGGTCGTACGTCTTGTTCCTCTCTCCGTGTTCAGACCCTGCTCATCCTAACTATTTCATGCCAGTGGTCGTTGCTCGAAATCGTTGACGACCTACCATATCTCTCACACCTATCAATTTCCCCAGCGGATTCAGAATTTAACCGCGGCGGAAGCTCCTTCAATCATATGCACGAAGTAAACAAAGAGATATCAAAAAGTGTCACAACCTTTGGTCCTCTGGAAACGGTGAAGACTCCAAAATTGATTACAACCCCGCATCGCGATTATGTCGTTAGAGCTGATGAGGATGCGGGCGGAGGTCTGTGGTATCGATCTTCAATGAGCCAAGGAAGTCATCTCGAACTTTAATCGCGGATACAAAAGTATATGGACGTTTAATTTCAATCCTAGAAATGTTGTGGTATGCCCCTCCTTGTACACTTATCTCTCTGATCTACAATTTCGATATCAATAAGGACAGCTTGCGATATTGCTTTCGAATCGGTCAAGCATTGGAAGTTGAGCAGCTGTATGCCTCCCGAATCCCTACGTCGTGTTGGTGAATATTAGAAGTCGGCAATTCTCATAAGGGCAAAGACGTACGACAGAATCGAACACTTCCCCATCACGAATTAGAAGTCCTACTGGAGAGGCGCAACGCCGGTTCCATTTTCTGGTTGATGACTAATCGCACAGCCACAGGAAACATGGCAAATCCGGTACTCGTCGAGCGCTTGTCCATTGAAACGTCGGTAAGGCCAATTCGGGTCAGTCAAAGGGACCCAATGACACAGTGGGCAGTAGTTGTATATAGTTAGAGTACAAGTTTGTACTAAATTTGAAATTTAATGTGTTTAAACCATGTTGTCTTCATAGTCAGAAACATATAAGTCATCTTGGTTAGAGCCCACCACTCCGTCGTCATTCAACACATTTACCGCGTGCTCAGGCAATGGCACTGCTTCTTGCAGCGTCTCGTACCTTTTGACCGCGCTCTTGAGCTCCCTGACACGGTCCGCCTTGACCGACATGTGGGATTTTAATGGAACTAATTCTGTGAGGGCCGGAAAACCCTTCTCGTTGTCACGATGCCAGTCAAGCTGTCGGTTCAGGTCTTCATTATTTAGCTTGTCAATCTGCGCGTCTTCGAGCACAAGAACTTTCCCTGTTTCGGTTATTGTTGCTGCTCTGGTGGTTTTCTTCTGTTGTCGCTTGGCGTTCTTGTCTCGGTTCTCAACCACTTTCTGAGCATCTGCTGCCAACTGTGCCTCTTTGATCTGCTTCTGGAGCTTCTGGGTGTCCCTTTCCCTGGCTACCTTCCGCAAATAGGCCTCGTCTTCCTCTGATGACAGCACGGTCTGATGGAATATTGCTGTCGTGTTACGCCGCGAGATGAATCCGGCATTGAATTTACTGATCGTCTCACTTGGGCGATGTCTTTGTCCAAGCCGCCAGCTCCCTGGACCACCCTCGTTCAAGTCATTGGTAGACGAGAAGTACAGTTCCTTGCGATCTTCGGTGGCCAATCTGTCAATGTCACCACCCTTGATAAATTCATCCGAAAACCTCTCAGAGAATATCTTCTCGGCGCCTTTGAGAAATGCCACCACTGCCTCTTCAAGGTCAGGGCAATCTCGCATGACAGAATGAACGGTCTCCATCACCAAATTGCCCCATGGGTCGCGTTCACGCCCATCAAGGGTGCCGTCCGTGTGTGATGCGTCAGGATGGAGCCACCTTGTAGGATCTGCGGTGACAGCCTTGAGAAATCCGACCTTCTTTTGGAAGAAGGGACCCAGGTCCATCAGGTTATCATGAAGACGGACATGCTGCATAAAAGGACGGGACACGTTGATGTTGTACATCGCCAACACACAGAGCTCGGTGAGTGTAGGTATGTCCTGTATTGCATTCATAAAATTCTGCTCAATGTTGGTTAGGCCGGGCTTATCCTTTGCGTCGCGCACGAATTCCATGAACCGGATGAAGTGATCGCGATACACGATCAGGGTGGCTGACGCCTCTCCGTGGGACCCGTAGCGAGTGTTGCTGACATCTGGATAAGGTACGCGGTTGCCAACCTTTTCTTCCATATACCAGTCGTAGGTATCCTGTTGACCTTTCTTCTTATCCTTGTTGCGGCAGATCAACCCCCCCAGCATGGTTGCATGGCTCGCTCCCCTCTTCGACACCTCGGCGGCACGCCTTTCAGCAGCCGTTGGCTCCAATGCATGGTTTGACACGCTGAGCACGGCCGCGTTGTCCTTGTTCGCCAGTAGAATAGGTGGGGTTTTTTTTGTTTCCTTCCAGAACGCTTGCATTGCCTTATCTCCTCCCTTCACAGTGTTGAGGTCCTTATGCATGCAACAACCGGTCCGAATAAATAATGTGAGCCGCTCCCTGTCTTTGTCTGACATCCCAGCCAGTACCTGCCTCCCAACCTCACGAACAATGTCCACATCGGCCCGGGCCCTGACGTCCTCACTCGTGCTGTTCCACACATCATAACCCCCCATCATCTCTATTTGGCTCGCTTTCAAGGGTGCAAGAAGAGCGACGACTCGTGTTACCGACATAGCAAAGAGCGCCTCCTCTCCGAGGCGCTGCAGTATCACATCAAGTTTCCATTCCTTCATAATGGTATGACTCTTTTTTTGGTCGGCAGCGTGATCTCCTGATGTTCCAATCAGCTTGTAGGCGAAATCGTCGATTTTGAAGGTTAACCCCTCTCGCTTGGCAAGGGGACTTCCATTGAAGACCTGCGATATCTCCTCGAGCCGTTTACGCAATCCATCCACCTGGGTCTGGCTGGTATGATTTGTGGAGGTTCCAATCCCAAGCGAGCGTGATTTCCATTCAGGTAAGGCATTCGGCTTCGTGTAATCGACAACGCGCACCGCAATCGTTCTTGATTCATATTCGATGTGCTTATGGGACGTCGAATCTGAACTGTAAGTCAGCTCTGCCAGGTTTCAGTGTTTTTTATTTTATCAGGTTATATCATGACAACTCACTATCACTTTTAGCCATCTCGTAACCAAGTTGGACCTCAGCGGCCACACCTGACTCGAGGACCGCGCGTTCGACTGTTCGGGAGCTCATGACGCGGTCGACCTCAACGCCAATCATGTCTCCGATTGTTTTGATTGTCTCGCCTATCTTCTTCTCGGCGGTCCCAACAGATGCCAGGTAACACGCCATCGCACGAGCTTGCTTTGTATAGACTCCGCGCGTTGTGAGTTTGAAGACGCGTTTATGTGAGTCCTGCTTTTGTATTCGTGTCTTGAGACGCGCCTTTAACCTCATGATCTGCTCACACTTCCTCTTCAGCTGGACCCGCTCCCTCATGTGCACGCGCCGCTCCTTGGTGAGGAGCGTGATCCGCTCCTGAAAACAGTCAATAACCGCCTTCGCGTCCTCCTCTTTCACTAATCCCTCCTTCCGGCTCATGTCTAGATCCCCCTGTAGCCTGGCATTGTCTGCTCTGAGTGCTTTGAGCTCAGCCTTATGGGCCGCGTTGGATTTCTCAAGCCTTTTCCTCCGTCTACGCTCGTTCCAATATCTGCTGGTTGCGGTCTTCGCTTGTTGGGCAAGGAGAGGTACACTGACATCCTTGTATTGATTGTCCAGAGCGTTCTTTTTTCCGGTAAGTATCTTCCGTATTTTATTGTCCGTCGTATGTCGAAGTTCCAATGTTAAACGAGCCAGAATTAGGTTATTTCGGCGCGCTTGTGACCAAGGTTTTGACCTTTTCTTGTAGGTCCACCCCATTATACGCGGTTTAAAATATAGCAGCAGGTGTATAGAGTAGTAATGAGATTATTGCATGTTATAGTATGGGTTCTGTGTTTGCGCACAATGAGCAAGGTATTTTTTTGTCGTTATTTTTCTGCGACATACGGTGCCCGGGCCGCCTCAAGTCGCGTGTTATGTAAGCTAATGAGCGCGTCTGGCCTCCGTTTTTTCATGGCTCAGATTGGTGATTCTTCCGTCATCATTCAGGCCTAATTGTTTGATCAGGATACATTTCATGACCATCTCTTCATTTTGGGTTGATGACTTCACCAAAAATGTAATTTGTCCGAAAGATCAGTACATATTGACACGTCTTTAACATGGTTTCCGGCGTGTTTTCGTCACTTTATTCAAGCCAAATTTTGCAAACATTGCACCTGACATCATTTTCACATCAAATCTGACAGAACGAGTTGCCTTCGAGACAACAGGTAGATTTCCTATTTCCTGAGGTTGACAGGTGGTGACCATGACAAGTACAAACAAAGATTGAAAAACCGGCGTTGCGCCTCTCCAGTCCTACAAACTCCTTCAACTTCTTTCTTGCATTGTGCGAATATATCTGCGTGGCTGTGATTTAGACTCCAATGAGCTCACTAATGCGTAAAACTTCCAGTGATCCGGATAGATCTTGCAAAACTGCAAAGCAAAATGAGATGCGGACAAAATGGTGTCACCGTCTTCTTTTACTAGGCCGCTGTTGTGTATTTCAACTTCCTGGATGCCTTTGTATGACACAAGATAGTCGAAAAATGCGCGTCGAAATACCTCGCTGCAAGTCACATTGATATAGCGTAGGTGGATTGCCTCCTTTTCCAAAGTGTTCCAAATCTCGGATGGTGGTGAATCAGGTGATGCAAGGTCGTGGTGAATGGTAAGGGATTGCAAGGATTGTAGATGAGGCAACGTTGTTCCATCTAGTTTGACAACCATATTGCAGACGGTAAGGTGCTTCAGCGGGAGAGGAGAACTTATGTCCAGACCCACGAAAAAATCGTGAAGTGTGGGGGACTCAGACGTGCTATTGTAGCAGGTGGCATCAATATGCAAACGCCCCAAATGCGGGCTTTTTGCGATGATGTTTGCCAGCCTCTGAACGACCTTGGGTATGTGGGACACTGTAGAGACGCCGGTAACTTTGAATGAACGGAGCGGGGGCACGAGTTCCAGATCGAAAGCAGATGAGCAGCTGCCTTCCAAGTTCAACGAGAAGTTTGGAACTCGCTGATTTGATAAGTACTCTGTTACTGTCGGGAAAGCCCAGGCAGGGTCTTGAAAATGGGTAAACCACCTAGGGATATGAAACGTCTGAAAATAATTCGAGGGCTTTTGAACTACTCACTCAACGCTTTCCACTCTGTTCAGTTGTAACAGAGCGGCATGTAGGTACTTGTGGAGTGTGCTTTGCTCTTCAAATGTACCCATTGATGTTCCGGGTGGACCGATTTCCACAATGCTTCCGCCTGCGTTCGTCTGAACAAAACGTTGTGCTCGCTCCAATCGCGAGGCACTCCCGACGGCCAGTGATCGAATAATCAGCGTATGGACGTAATTGGTAGCGATAGTCGACCTCGTCGCGTAACCTTGCAGCTTCCGTATGTTATATTCCACATTCCCTCGGTTGACATCGATGACAATCCTGCTCAATGCAAGTGACTCGATGGCGCTGCAGATCTTTCGACAAACTAGTCGTAAGTTCTGGTTGGACTTAGCATCTAACTTGGAGAGATAAACAACAGGTGGAGGTTTCAGTGAATGGTGCTCACATTAGAGCCTATATCGTAGATAATTTCTGGAGCAATCGACACAATGGAAGCCATCGGGGTATGAATTATAGCAATACATGTCAGATAATTAACAACAAATCTTAGCGGATCGGTTCGGACCGCAATGAGCAGTAGCATATGGCACTTTATGCCATATGCATTCGTACAGATCATCAGGCCGATGATGGATGCAAGATATTATGTTTGAGGTTAATTGAAGGGTTGAGATACGTATCGCGATTAACTAGTTAACGACAGGAGCAGAGACACACTCGATAAAATGGCCAACGTGGATACGACATTCATTGATGATGCGCCCGTCTGATTCGTCTGAAGGGCGGTACCTCCGGTTGCTGTAGTCGTCAAGGAAGGACCAGGGGTTGATTTGGGTGTGGGTGTGTTGGGAGAAGAATTCGGTGTAGGGGTGGGTGCACCAGGGGCAACACTGCCGATAGTGACGGTAGCTGCCATAATAGCCTGTGTCGACGTATACACCGACCCGTCCATGCTGAGCGTGCATGTCGACAGGTCGCCAACTTTATTTCCAGCAAGGACGCACTCCCCGATGGCAGTAATTGGGGGAGTCTCGCCCGCGACGTAGTAAATAGATGCATAATCAGATCCGAGAACATAGGTTACTAAAATTCAATAAGTGGTGATAGTCAGCAGAATGCTCGCAAGGACATACCTGTACCCAGAAGGCCGTTTTGTTTGGAGAATGTAGCATCGTATGCTCCATCGTGAAGTTCATAGGTAGTGCGTCCCAAGGTATCTTGCCCGATGATATCAGCAACGACGGGCTGATCCTCCCATTGGAAAGGCATTGGTAACACTGTTGTTGTCTGACTGGACACGACTATGATTCGATATTAAAAAAAGTAAGAATAGGCTGGGTGAATGACTGCATTCGTCGCTTACCGAGGAAGTTTGAAACGACAGTGAGCAAAGCAAAGAATGTGTAAACCATTTTGAAACTGCTGGACTTTCTATCGTGAAGGTATAATGGGACGTAGGAAAAGACAATGCTTGAGCGCCGAAGGAATCTCGGACCTTTATCAAAGGCCCAACGATTTGTCAAAAGCAATTTGCATCAGCGGGCGTTTCAGCCGTGGGTGCACATCACATGGTCGCGTACTGAATCGCGACGGCAATCAGAGCTTAACAGGACTGAATACACATACTCGAGAGAGAGCGATCTTCACTTCTGCAAATCAGCGGTCGAATTTATGACAGAACAAAGATACTTGCCATTCCAGTCAACGACATGATGTTTATATAAGAGACGCTGGAATTGGAGACATAATCTTGTCAGAGGACCCAAAGCCTTTCAACCAACATTCAACGACTAGCAGCCTGATGGGGAAACGTAGATATATGGGGGAGAGGTCGGAGGGTTATTGAGAAAATCAAAGGAGGAACAATAGGCGGCTGTGTTTAGGTTGGATTAAGTATACCAACTTGAGTGAGTGAGTGAACCAGTATTGCGGTCTTGAGGTTGTCGGAAGGATTTGGGTTGGGTAAGCTTGAATGACAAAACAAGCAGCCCAATAGCAGCAAGTCGCGCAAGTAGCCATATCGCACATTTTGTTCCCAAGAGCTGTGCATCCGCCGGTGGCAGTCGTAGGACGCGTCCCGCTTGCGACATAGTAAAGTGACGCATGATCGACCCGAAGACGTCGACTCAAGTCATGAACATACGTAAAAGAAATACCAGTAAGAAAATGGCCATGGTTTTTTGTATAACGTACTGTCATAGGATTCGTCACAGAGTCATACTCGTAGGTAGCACGTCCCGATGTATCTCGACCAACGATTTCAACAATTGCAGGCTGCTCTGCGTTTGGAGAGCATGGCAATCCATTCTTATCGTCTCTGACACGAAGATTTCACAAAAGAATGAATGAGAAAACCTGAATAGATGTATTACACACGGAGGAAATAGAAGCGGCTGTAAGGAACGCAATGCAAGAGAACAGGATCGTCGAGGGCGTAAATCATTCACACCAGACGACACAATCGAGGGTGGATAAGGATTTGGAGGCATTAGCTGAGGTTTTTTGGCAGTCCAATGATGCAACTCAAAAATGTTGAAGGTACAAGAGCTATCATCGGAATCGGACCTTCGGCGGAAGATAAAATGGCTGATCATATCGATCGCAAATGGCAACAAACTATCATTGGTATACAAGGCCCCATGTATTGTGCAACCTGTTTGTAGCGGCTACCAAGGCAATCTGAAAAGAGCGAGAAAGACGTTGAACAGTGCAGTCACAATCGGGTCAGGTATTATTATCATTGTCCAAGATGCATACTCAAAGAATGTCACAAGCTGTCGATGGCAAGAATCTTTCTACAATATGGAAGTTAGGTTTAGCCTCTTTGCTGAAAGATTAACTAATGAACGCGAGAGCTGCACAGAAACCAAGGGCTACGGTTGTCATCGACAGGAGCATTCCTGTTGAGCTTCCGGCTGAATTGCCAGATCCGCCGGACCCACCAGATCCACCTGAGCCTCCACTGCTACCACCAGTGGTGGTTGCTTTGGGTGTACCAATAGGAGTTATTACGGCTCCAGATTCGTGAACATTGAGGGTGCAGATGGCGACAGGGCTGGCCAGGTTGCAGATACCCGACAGGGTTGGCGTAGCAGCACCTGAGTTGACGTAAATCATCGAAGCCTCTCCGTTGTCTTTCTGAATAAGGGTGGCTGCAGACGCAACTCTTGTAAGCCTACCAGAGTTACATATGTGATGAAGCTAACATACCAGGTCCAGGTGCGACGGCTCCCGCGGGACCATCGATTATCCCGTAGGTGGTAGCACCACCGCTTGTGCCCAACACACTTGCGGTCGCAGGTGTTTTGTTCCACTCAAACGGAACATAGATAGGAATCTGGTCCTGGGCAAAGACGACTGCGGCAGCCAAAATTCAGCGGCGGGTGCGAAGGCCGAGAACAGCGACTTACAAGGTAGGACAGCTGCTGCTGTAGCGAGCAAAGTGAAGAACGCGTTGACCATCGTGAAGCTGCCCGTTCTTTGTGGGATGACAAGATTTGTGGGAGGAGGGAGGGAGCTGGGAGGAACTGTGGGGTACGGCCGTTTAAAGGAGGGAAAAGTGCAAGGGTCGTGTTTTTCTGTTGTACTCTTAACCAAAGTGTGCTAGAGTGTGCTCCCCTTGATCAGATCTGGCCGTTAACAACATACGCCAAGCCATTCCAGGTTTCACATTCGGCTTGCTGTTTCTCCACGCCCGGGGCTCCCTCTGGTATACTTGACAAAAGCTACTCAACATCCATTCACAAGAGCTTCGTATTTTCAGATTTGAAAGTCGGAGAGGTTACGAAAGCAGTATCCTCGTCGGCCTGGTGGTGAAGAGGGAGCGGGGTTGCCAAGAGGCCAAGCACGATGAACCAGTCTTGGCATCCACTTTTCGCTCGGGGAGAACGGCACAGCATTGGCAACGCCTGCTGTGCACCTGATCCTGTCACCGCTATTGCCGGCATTCGAGTCTGTTGCGGTCAGTGCGCCGTGATCTCAAGTTGAACTGGCAACAAGGGGCACTCTCTCAATAGTACTCACTCCTTAACTTTCGAGGATCTTGATCAGGAGGCAGCCATGATCTGAGCAGAGCTCTTTGCAGTCTGCCAACTCACTGAATTGGTCGAGGACAAAGACTCACGGATCGGGTTGTCTGCGGACGTTAAGGAGCAGCAGAGTGTGTAATTCAGAATCTATTACTTCTCAGCATTCCGCTGATCATGTAACTTGATGGGCGTGCCGGCCCTTGGAGAACGATGCTCGCTGTGCCTTGCAGTCGCAATGTACAGGGTGCCAAAGAACCATGAAGGACAGAAGCTGACAGAAAGTGGTACACAATGGGTACTGATCAAGCGCTCGGAAGCAGTCGGAAGCATGGTCTCACTGAGAGACTACGTAAGTACAAATGGGCGCTGTACGCGGGTGGCCATTGGGTGGCTGTAACAATCTCGTTCGATCCATCATCCTCTTGCATCTACACATTCAAAGGTGATAGCAGTCAGTCTTGGTGACTCGTCAAGGATGGACGTCAACAATTGAAACCGCCTGTTGTTATCAGGGATCGGATCATTGAACGTCGTTAGTATCATGCAAATATCTGAACCCCGGCACGAAGCTACTGCTCCTAGTACACCTCTGCAATCCTCTGGAGTAAGTTTCCAACCTCTACATAAAGGGCGGTTTTCTTGCATTCAGGCCGCCTTCCAGAGAACACGGCGTTGCGTGACGTAAAAGCGCGGGACAACCGACAAACCTCCACATACAATGACTTATTCGCTCATTCAGTTACTTCCGTGCATGAGAAGATGCACATGAAAATCAGTTTGGTGCGACTACGGTGGTAGAAGGGCTGGCGGGTAATCTTAGGATGAATCAAAGGCCGGGTTGCCGGTCCACTTACAGATATACTCAGGCATTTTTGCTGTGAACGAACAAGTGTGAGCATATATCTAATCCAATGATACATACGCTTCATTAATATCGCAATGCTCAGCACTATTTTCCCACCAATCGCGGTATCGCCTCTGCGGGTCGATAACTTATAGGAGGGCAGGTGTGGAATCGGAGCGTTGGTGGCAAGTTGCAGTCATGTTCAAGTCCTTCACCAAGCGATTGATGTCGACCATTACCTTCAAACCAACACCTTCAAAGGCTCACCATCATATTCCTCTGCCATCCTCTTCGTTTCCGAATGGCTACATTCTTGGAGGCTTCTACTCGGGCATCAAGAAAAAACTTGGCGTTCCCGATCTCGCGGTGATCCTCTCAACAGTCGAAAATCCGACTTCTGCCGCTGCATGTTTTACGCGCAACGCTTTCAAGGCTGCACCTGTGCTTGTTTCTGAGGAAGTTCTGAAGAGAAGTGGTGGTTATGCTAGGGCTGTCGTTGTGAACAGCGGCTGCGCCAATGCAGTCACTGGGAAGCAGGGAATGGACGATGCATGGACAATGGTGAAGGAGACCGATGCTCTCCTACCCCCAAGTTCTTCTGGTTTCAATCACGAAACTCTTGTAATGTCCACAGGCGTCATTGGCCAGAACTTACCGATTGGAAAAATCGTTGCTGGTATTCGTTCACAATCGAAAGTGAATGAGTCCACCCGAATACTGGGATCACACTTCACGGCTTGGGAAAGCGCCGCAAAGGCATTCATGACAACGGACACATTCCCGAAACTTCGTTCGCGTACTTTCACTATTGATGGTGTCGCATACCGCATGGCTGGTATGGACAAAGGCGCCGGAATGATTCATCCAAACATGGGTCCTGCCGGAACCACATTCACCTCTCCCAAGCAACTTCACGCCACTCTTCTCGGATGCATTCTCACCGATGCAGCCGTCTCCCCGCGTAGTCTCCAAAGCGCACTCACATACGCCGTGGATCGCAGTTTCAATTCGATTAGTGTGGACGGCGATATGTCTACGAACGACTCAATTTACCTGTTGGCGAACGGCGCTGCTGCTCCCAAAGGGTTTGTCATCGACGAAGAAACGAACAAGGATGCCTATGAGGTCTTCAAAACTGAGCTCACGGATTTCGCCGCTGATCTTGCAAAACTGGTAGTAAGGGATGGTGAAGGCGCGACGAAATTTGTTACTGTCACTGTTAAGGCAGGAATCATTTCATCGTATCGATTCTCGATTCGTACGTCTGACACCATTTTTAGGGTGCTCCGACATATAGGGATGCCCACAATATTGCTTCACGAATATCCACTTCAGCCCTCGTCAAGACCGCCTTATATGGTGAGGACGCAAAGTGTGTTTCCTATTCTGGGATTATTTCCCTCAATCTGATATCGATACAACAGCTGGGGCCGCATCCTGGCTGCAACTGGATCAGTCCCACTCCTCCCCTCTTCCGCCGGCAGTTCAGCCCCCACCATTGACCCAACAAAAGTAAACGTCACTTTCGTGCCCTCTGACGGGACGCAGCCGTTGCCCGTATTGGTGAACGGTGAACCCGAAAAAGTGGACGAGGTACGAGCAAAAGAAATTCTCAGCCTAGAGGACTTTGAAGTCAACGTCGATCTGGGCATGGGTGGGGATGGAGAAGCGCAATACTGGACTTGTGACTTCAGTTATGTGAGTTCTCCATCTTCTAATGTTTTCTACTGGTGTCCGACGAATCATGATAGGAGTACGTCAGAATCAATGGCGACTATCGCAGTTAGACGCCCGGTAGGCAAGTCCGAGTTGGCAGTCAATACCGATTGGAGGTCCACCGTTATTGCCATCTCACGGTAAAATCAGCTATGATGTATAGACTGCGCGTAAATAATTGGATTTACATGCAGGTGCTTGTTTGTGTGATTATCGTATTGAATCCGCGCTCTGGTATCTGAAACGAAATATGTGAAGCTATCCACACCTCCACCAACCCGGCCGTTCCCCGAATCATGGAGTTAGCTGCGAGTACCCACTAGGATGCATAATAAAATGTTGACAATGATGAGTTAAGGAAGCTATAGATGAAATGATGTTGAGCACACGGAAGGAGGACGAGAATGACCTTGCCCCGCCAGGTTGTTGGATCTGAATGCATTTGCATCTCAGATCTTTCAAAATTTGGAAGGAGTATGAATTGCACCTTTTATTGACATTCGTCCGTAATGCTTTGAGTGAATAAAGAATCTTTTCCAATGAAAAGAATTGGTACAGGACCAAACAGGAACCGGCTCGAGGAGATCAATGTAGAGGCTTTGTTGTTTTGGGATGGGAGTGACAAACATTGACGGTTCGTTCCGCTGTCCCATGATCGTTGGTGCCTCCTCCTTCAATTAACAATGGCCGCAAAGAGCAAAGCTAGGTAAGTCACGTACATTTCATCCACAAGAACATACTTACACATGTCATGCAGGACGATGATCGTTCGCCTGATCTCTACGGCCCAAACCGGGTTTTTCTACACCACACAACGTCTCCGACAAGGGCCTAAACTTTCTGCTGTTAAGTATGATCCAAAAGGTGCGTGGTTGCCCTGCAATCTCCTACTCCGTCTGCTAATGTCCTTTCCGAAGTGAAACAACGTGTTCTCTTTGTAGAGAGTAAGAAGACGAAGAAGTAGACCCGCCAAAAAGTTGGGGAGGCACCTGGGTTCACCATAGACGTTGCTTTCTTTGTAGAAGTATTTATTGTGAGTCCGGATTTCCGTATTTCGCTTCCATGGAGGCAATATTCAGAAAGATACTTATACCCATAGATAACTTATTCCTGCTAATAGTGAGAAGAATCCATTTCTTTTACATTTCTCTTGTTTTCCGAGGAAGCCTGTGGTCTACTCCTCAGCATCGGTGCTTCACCTGGGATTTACTCTCTTTACGATGCCGCATTCTCTGATACAAGGACATCCGGTTTATCCTACGAAACCTAACATCCGGGCCATTTCAGTCTCTTTACTCCCCAAATTAACTTGCCTAATTCAATCTCATGGCATCTAATATTCTGGCGAAAAGGGTTGGGCTGCGCCGTTTGGAGTGTTTCTCAATCAAATCCTTCCAGCGGCTGTTAGTCAAGTCAGGCCTTCAAAACGCGACCGCGACGTCGATACACCAGTGATCCCTGCTACGCTCCTCGCCTCCTTTTCTACGACCCACCTCCTGTCCCCAACTTATGTCACATTATTCGCCAGCCGTCTCGCTGCGAAGCTGTGAGTGCAATTCTAGCAAGCGCGCTAGTCATCGAGACTGTGCTTGCCGATATCACCATTTGCTCCGTACTCTATCAAGGCTTTTGAATTGGAACTGGGGACAAGAAGGTCGTTGGGGGGAGGCGACTGTGTAGGTGGTTGTCAGGATTTGGGGTGGGTCTGATATCGCATGGATGGGATGTTGATAGGAGCTCGCTCGAAACGTCGCTCGTAGGCGTCCTCTATGGGAGGGTAGTCGACGGGTTTAGCGAGATCGCGCATTGGTACCATGGTTGGATTACGACACCGATGATGAGCCTTGGTTCTAAATTACTGATGGGAGATCGGCGTATATTTGGACTGCAGGGTGCCGCTGAGTGATTGAATCGAATTGTGGCAGCTTCATACTGATTGACGGTTCCTGGAAACATTCGACCACAGAGGTCTTGGGGAACGTCATGTTGACAAAGTTCCAGAACGCTCGTGAACGACCATATACGCTAGCCTAGTCATCTGGACTGCCGACCTAATCCGTGCTTTGTGTTCTGTCCGAGGCTTTTATTGATTCGATTAATTGATTCAATTGACTGGCTTTCGGATTCAAGTTGCTTTGCCAACTTGTTTCCCCTCTCGTTCGCCCTCCAGCTGAACTCGCAACAACTTTGGAGCGCGGGGCGATCTATGTCGACTACCATTCCTCCACAAACGTGTTAGGTGGGCTGTTCCTTACGAATGAGTATCTGAGTATCTTGAATTGTTTGACGACAGAAGGTCGCGCATGGTCTTGCATGCGACGGAGCATATTGAACGGCAATTTGCCGACTGCATCGAATGACCTTGGGAAGCATCAAGAGACAGCAACATCGCAGTCGTGGTTCTTACACCTATGTCTCTGTCGGCTCCTGATCCACCAACTTGCATTACTCGAACATCAAACCTCAGCATTTCTCCACGACCGTTTTATCTGCAACGGTATGCCATTCCTCCTTGTGCATTGGCCTTTAATAGCACAAAAAATCACCACCAGTAACGGTCATTCATTTGGATTTTCCGATACTCACGATTTTTGTTCCTGGTAACCATTTACACATACAAGCCGAGCTGCTTTGTTTCATAGGGGACCTCTTTTAATTGGCACATTTCCAACGAATTGCCAAATTACTTCACAGTTCCACTCCATCCAGAATCTTAGCGAAAGAGTCGGGCTGCGCTGGTTTAGGCGAGCATTCCGACACATCCTTCGTGATCTCCACGATTTCGGAGTCGAAATGGACCCTTGCAAACTCTGCCGCGAGGTCGATTCCTGAGGTGACTCCTGCCGCGCTCCAAACTTTTCCGTCTACAATCCACCTCCTGTCTCCGACCCACTTCACCTTCTTACTCAATACACCTGCCTCTGCGCACGTCTTCAATGCCACTTTGTTGGAGCAAACGTTTAAGCCATCAAGGATGCCGGTTGAAGCGATCGCGATCGACCCGCTGCAGACCGTCAACAGTCCTTTGAGGTTTGGATCCGCAAAACGCTTCTGCAAGAAGGCGCTACATCCTTCCGGGAGTGGTGCAAATGGGTCTGGTCCAGGGACTACCAGATAGTCGAGTGGTGGACAATCAGCATAGGTGCACGAGGGCAGTTGCTTCGGACCCGACGTGGTTTGGATTGGAGAGAGGTCGAAGGAGATGTAGTGCCAGTTCATAATGGGAGCTTTGTCCAGTAGGGCCTGCGGTAACCTCATCATCTTCATCATTGCGTGAGAATGGTTGTTGAGGTAATCGACTGTTCCAGCAGCGTCGAGCCATTGGTGCTCGGGCAAAAGCAAGAGGCCGAAGTTGAGAATTTGGGAAGGCATTGTCGTTTGTAGTCGGTATTAGGATGTCTCGGAAGGTGAGGTTTACTCGTTCCTCACTGCGTCTATTTAACTAATTGTATCCGGCCAAATGGGGTCGCATCTCCATAGGCCAACGGTTTTCTTGCTTCGAATGGGAAAGTTGACCACTAACGTTACCAAATTTTCGAACTATGGTTGGTCATATTCGCTTGAAAAATGGGGCACCGACACCCGACATAAAGCGTATACTCGCTTGAAGGGGTGACCTTAGGTAGAAGCAAGCCTTCGTCAGCACCGACTGCGCCGCAGTTTCACATGTTGATAGACGATCCCATGATCTTTTCGTCGCAACACCATCACAGGTTGGATAACTGGCAATAATGACCTGGGTCTCGTCTAACTTTCATCATACGACAAGCTTTCCCGAACAGCCGGCAGTGCATCTGACAAATCGCGACAAGGACGGGGCGTTTTCGAAGTTCATGCATGATTGATGGAGTCATTGTGAATCAAGTCCCTGTTTCCGATGCACAGTGATATGCATTGTGTGGCCTCTGGGGTACCTTTATCTTCGCGTTTTGATTGACTGAGTCGCCCAGTTGCGACACACTAGGCTTCAATATGAGCCCTTGCAAACTTCTTTTTTTCCTATGCATCATCCTTCGGCGAGACTTTATACATGAACTCAAGTTTGCTGAGAATTATCATACCAGAGGGGAAAATGCACTTTTACCACATGGTAGTTTGTAGTGATCGTCTAACGACGTGTTGCGGCTTTGCCATCTATCTTTATATCCAAATTGTGATATACTGACCTTGTTGAAGCCTCGTAGCAGCGGCATGAGGTCTATCACTGCGGAATATTACACAAGTTTTCTGATAACTGTCAATACCGATGTGCCATTGTATCGGTCGCACGACAGCTGCGTACAACATTCCGGTTTATAAATAGGTGTGGGCACCGTAATAAAATTAATACTATGTACTAGCAGGCTGTCGGTTTAGATGCTACTGATTATCGGCTAGCGATATGTCATGTAAAGAATCTCGCCCGAGTAAATAATGATGAAATAGGAGACTGTGTATTCATGTAGTCACTCAGTCTCTTTTTTGGGATCAAGGAACTTCTAAGAAGGATATCAATATGCGATCTCTTGAGCATGGGACGAAAGTGCACACCTGTTGCTCCACAGACGCGTAAGACAGTAGGAGGACAAATGCAGAGACCGTGAGGATGGAAGGAAGCATGGCGCAAATAATCAAGGACGATGATATGAGAGCTATGATAGGCGACGCGGATGCTCCATTGTCCAAGGTGCTAACAGCATGCGGTGGGTAAGATGTTTTTCGCCGGTGTGATGAAGTGCGGGGTGCTGATCTTTTCGAACGGGAGCGGCTCGAGTGCGTTGAGCTGTGACTAGAAGGGCCAGCCAGAGGGCGTGATTTTGAATCAGTGTGAGACACCCATTCAGACACTCTTCGTTGTGTCGCAAGGTATTGTCGATAGTTTGCTGCGAAGGGGTCTATCTCTGCCATGGTGAGGTCACTTGTGGTCGTTGGTGGGTCTCGGGTGATGTAGGTGGTCTAAGGTCAAAATAATCCTTGAAAAATGAACGTTATATCTTACCTACAGGCTATGGCGAGGCAAACACTTGACTTTTGTATGTGACCCCTCGAAGTATCAGATACTCACGTTCTAGGCGTGTTTTACATGTTCATGATGGCGCGCTGACCACCTGCTTATCTACACGTAACTCATGCAAGCATATTCAGCTATGCGCTGCCCTGCGCTGCCTCGAGGAAATTCGTTCTCCTTGACCAACTTCTAGGTCCTTTAATGCACAGGCTGGAGTACAGGTCGAGCGGAACGATTCCAAACCAATTCCGGAACCGGAGTGTGCCCCGCTGTTTGATCAAGGATTCCCATGCGTTCCGATCAGATGGCTCGGGCATCAAGTAGCAAGTGGGGCTCACTCCCTATCTGAACTTATTGTTTAGTCCATTCAAAGTTTAATGACTGGTCATTTCCGCAGCTCCAGCCCACTATGACGGTTACATTGTTGTTTAGACACCATTCAGGTCTCATAGGACAATGAAGCAGAGTGTTCAGACCGTCGATTATCTTCTGAGATTCATGATTGTGGTTAGCCTTGCACTGGTGAGCCTTTAAAAGTCGGGGACTATGCGATGGGATAACGAGTCTACGCTCAGGATCCGATTGGGACATGTACAACAGATGAGGACTTTCGGAAATGCAAAGAAAGCATTCAGAAAGATGGTTACTACACTGGTTTATTCGTGTCATCACCGAAGCAGGAGGTTTGGTCTCACATGGGTCCTAACTGAGAAACCGAGAAAGTATAGGGAGTGTTTCGAAGTCCTTCATCAATGCAAAGTCCCTGCCCGAGGTAGGGAGCACCAGGGAGCTAGCTATCTTCAGCAATTTGAGACTAATGCTGCAGATGAGCCTGTCAATTCTTATGGCTGTATGTGGTATTAGTGGTGGATTTGAGATGGCTGGAAGTCTCGTGGGTGTGAAAGACGATGCTTATCTAATCTTGATATATTCTGTGATAACCACCCACAACTCTGCAGCTGCACTCGCGGACTTGAGGCCGATGGTCTACTTACATAACTGTTGAGCTCATCATTCTGACCACAATTGCATTCTTCTGGACAATCGATCCGACGCAAGCGAATTGTCATTTCTGTGAGCCTTCACACTGATTCAAGTGACATCGTTCTCCATACCGAGGAGACCGGCGTACCGGTCAAGCTCCAAAAGCAACGGTTCCGCCTTGTCTGGACTTTATCACTTGAGTCACATCCTGAGCTTGCAAACAGCCGCATATCCGTAGAAAGCGTTGAGAAACGGTACGAGAATTACTTTACCAATAGCAACCTCCAAGCAGATGGACAATTTGAACTTCGCCTCACTGCAAATCCCTGGTTCGGCAAAGGTTGGTCAGCCTTCATTCAACACATATAACAAGTCGCCGTTTACGTTCCCTTTTTTGAAATGATAGTCCTCAACAGCATCCAAATCGCGCGTTAGCAAAATAAAGAAAAAGCAACTGCCATCATTGCCAGACTCCGTGCCTGCAGAACCCCTCACTGCAATTCCACCTATCGAGATCATTGCGTATTCGCAACAAAGTCGATTCTACCGAGAGACTTTTGATGTTGACAGCATTGATATCGATCTCAAGGGTGTTCATGTTAGCGTCAACAATAAAGAACTCCTCGTTGACGCGCACTTACGGTTAAAACCCGGTGTACGTTATGGAATGGTCGGTCAGAATGGCGTTGGCAAGTCTGGTACGTATATTCATATGTCTGACCAATACCCCAACTTGAATTAAGACGCTAGTTTAGATGTCGGCGCTCGGTAATGACCTGCTTGTTGGCCTTCCACGGAACGTCCGCATCCTCCATATTGCCCAGTTGGAGGAGCTTACGGCCGGGAAGACGATCCTGCAGGAACTCCTCAGTGCAGACACTGATCGTACACGGATTATCAGGGAGTGTCAGGGTTTGTTGTTAACCCAAGCAAGATTTTTGCAGCGAATCTGACGCGACTATGCGACACAAATTTTCAGAGTTACAAGGCTTCACATCCCAATCAACGTCCGATGCAGCGCTCAACGTTGTGATTCACCAACTTCTCATAGCTCGTGCCATAAGTGCCCTAGACCTTGCCCAAAAAACTGCCACTAAACGGTCTGGACAGCGCGGGCATACCGCACGTCAGGCACTCCTGGTCGCCGAATCTGATCTAACTACTTTGCAAGCTCAGGATCCGCAATTGTTCGTGAATGCAAAAGTGGTCAACGACATGATGGCAGAGGTGTTTAGTGCATATGAAGCGTTAGATGTGGAGGGGGATGAAGCACGGGCGAAGTCTATTCTCCGAGGCTTGGGGTTTGGTGAGGAAGATCTGACGAAAGAAGGGAAGAAGATTGGCGGACTCAGTGGTGGATGGAGGATGAGAGTCATGCTGGCAAAGGCTCTTTACATGAACCCGGACATCTTGCTGTTGGACGAACCCAGTGGGCCTCCATCAAACACGTCTTGTTGTTCCTGACTGACCAAAGGTGTCAAGCCGATCATCTCGATCTACCTGCCATTGTCTGGCTTCAATCATATCTGACAAATGATGCAATAGAGCAAACAGTTGTTGTTGTTTCGCATGATCGCAACTTCCTGGACTCCGTCACGGAAGAGACAATTATCTTCAGAGACAAGAAGCTGGTATACCATGCTGGAAATTACGCAGATTGGGAGAAGAATACGGAGGAGCAGCGGAGGAGGAAGACGAGGTTGAAAGAGGTTCGAAAATTCGGTGGCTCTGGCGCACTGCTTGGCTGACGCCCCATACGTCTGTAAGCTTGATGACAAGAGGCGACAACAGATAATGTCGAGTATGCAGAAGAGTGTACAACAGGCGAAGTCGACAGGAGACGAGAAACGCCTCGGTCAAGTTGCATCTCGCAAAAAGGTCAGTCGTTGGCTAGTCCACCTGGCTGATCCTAACGGAACATACTCCTTAGAAACTGGATCGCCTCGGAATGGAACGTCTTGAGGACGGAAAACGCTACAAAGAGAGTTACCACGGTTATCGCGCAGCCATCGTCGTGGAACAGGGTGTAAAAACCGCCCCCATCCAGTTACCCCCTCCTGAACCCTTCAAGTTCCCAGGAAGCTCTATCCTCCAATTCTCGGAAGTCTCCTTCCGATACAACCCTCGTTCAAATGCCCCCATGGTCATCAGCAAAGTCTCCCTGGATGTCGGCCCCCACGCACGCATTGGCTTCCTAGGCCCAAACGGGTGCGGAAAATCCACCCTCATGAACCTTCTCTCTGGGGATCTTGAGCCAATCTCCGGTGAAGTGAACAAACACCACCGCCTCCGACGCCTCCGAATCGGCTATTTCTCGCAGCACACAGTGGATCAGCTCGAGCTGTCCCTGACCCCCATCCAGCAACTTGCGGCATCATATCCCGATATTGTTTTGTCCGAAGGTGAAGCGCGCGCACATTTTGGGTCTTGCGGCATAAGCGGGGAGCCCGTCAGACGCCCTATACGCACACTGAGTGGTGGGCAGCGCAATCGGGTGGCGCTGGCTCTGGTTACGTTCCATCGGCCGCATGTTTTGCTCCTTGACGAAATCACGAATCATCTGGATATGGGCACTGTTGAGTCATTGGTGGAGTCGTTGCGCGAATTTGAAGGTGCATTGGTGGTGGTCAGTCATGATATCTGGTTCTTGAAACAGGTGATCGAGGGTGATGATGACGACGATGGTACCGGGGATGGTAGGGATGGTGGGGATGGAGATGAACATAGAGGAGTGCTGTACACTGTTACCAAGAATGGCGAGTTGAAGATCTGGGAGAAGGGCCTACAAGCATATGTTGAAAAGGTGCAACGATTGTCAGTGAAAGGGATGAAAGGAACTGTAGCGAAATAGATTATACCAACCTTTCATTGCGATCAGTTTGTCTTGTTCCAGATCATTGGTCACTGAGGATCAACCAGGGATATTGTTTTATCACATCGAGATAGACATGCTGCGGATAGGCCTAGATTACATCATAAAAATTCATATTGTCCTGTCCCATAGCGACTTCAACCTGGCCCCACGTATGTGCGTTCTACGAACAAAGGGTTTTACGCCATCGATTTGTAACGCTTCAAGGTATTTTTGGAACAGATATATATTAGCTGGTTCATGTCCATCCGCCACCTTATGCCAATGGAACTCGACCTTTTCCATACAACTGCGGGTGTCCTTGAGATTAAGCCATTCAGATTTGTAAAGCGCTTCCGCATAGCTTTTCAGGTGCGTGGGTATAATAGCTCGAATGTTGATCACCAGTATTTTGAGGTCGGGAACATAATGATGCAGGCAGACGGCGCTTCGAAGGAAGTGTTGATATTCTACTCCATGCATCATAGCATCCCAGGGAAAGGGGCAGCCGATTGAAGCTGTTTGAGAGCCGGTGCAGTAGCAAGTATATCGTGCAGTCCTTCCATCGAGAGACATGCCTTAGACAATCGCAATGCCGTTAAGGAAGGAAGGTGGAGGCCACGGAACATGGATCCTAAATCCCGCTCTAAGAAATTGACCGAATGACTAACTGCCGAAGCCGATGGAGGACAACCCTTGAAGGTTGATGCTCCGCCGCATCAAGATCGCATCCAAAATTCATGGTAAAATTGCCAGACTCCAGATTGATGCATTCCCATTTGAGGGAAATCCAAGTGACAAGTACCGTATCGAGGTGTAAACACAGATAGGTGAAGTTTCTGAAGATCAGCTTCCTTTTGAAGCCTGATTGGATGAGGGAGAGGTCACACGTCAGAACAACCAGTTTTTGGAGTGATCGTTGTGGGATAAACGGAACCATATCAAGAAACTTTGAACGGTCCCATTCTGATTCGTCATCGCGGACATGATGAGGATTTTCAGTTGCGGAGCCTGGATTTGACGTTCGTTCTGCGCTTTTCGGAGCATGACTGCATAAGTCTTATCTATGTCCAAGAGATGCGCAGAAGAAAGGAACGAGACGAGAAATTTAATCTGCTGTCGGAGGCTATTCCTGGTGTGCTGGAAGGGTTCACTGTGATGGAATCCAAGGCGAAGAGAAGTGGAATAATTTCCAGTAAGCGATGCCCACCATTGTAGGAAGTCAAAATCACTTGGGCGTATTCCTTTTATCAAGATGGGGTATGGATGATTCTCAGTCGCTCGGGAGAGATGATATAAGTTGCGCCAAAGTCGTGGCGTTCTCAGAGCAAGTCTTCGCCAGTACGAGGCTACGTGGCAGAGAAGCATCGGTGCTTGTGTGAGATCGGGTTGTGGGGTTTGGAATGGATCAGGAGGAAGACATTGCTGGAATATTTCTGCCAATATTTCAGGAGGCATCTCCTTGCAGAAGTCAACATCCGGTAGCTCAGAGTTGCTGACACTGAGTCCAACGTCCTAGCCATTTTTGTAAGTATGAGTTTGGATAATCAGAGATACTAGGTGATGAATTTAGAACCAAGTTCATGGTATGAATGTGATGAGGGGAAGGATATATCATTCAACGGATCGAGGATCCAACGTTGTCGACTTCGGATCCAAATAATAACCAATACGACCACCGTTGCCCAGGTTCCGGAGTTTGTTGTGGACGTAGCGTAACAAGGGAAAAAGAATTATATTCAGCATCGTCATCCGTTTAGGGCAAACTAGCTGAAGAAATCACCTGAATTACAATCTATTACAATGAGACTTTGAAAAGGCTATGTCCAAAATGAAATGTTGGTGGTGTCAGAACCACCTCACTCATGATGCCGGAACCATTCATCTTCAAAGATACAAAGTTTAGACCTCATTCTCTCTCGCTGAAGGTAATCTAAAAGCGGTGGTGCCGTACCCGGTGTCCCTGTCAGATTGGTGTGGTGTTGGACCGTGCAAGTTCTAATGGTCAAGTCTATGTCATATATTTTCAATTATGAAAATCTACAACTCATATGCAGTTTCCATGTGAAATCTTTCACCCTCCCCGCGCCCCCCGTGGGGAGTGCAAGGTCGACAAAGAGGCATGCCTCAAGAGCAACCTGGGGTTAGGGGCACACCCGTTTACCGGGAAAGTGAAGTCGGGCATGTGATTTACCCGGTGACACGGGTAACAAGGCATAACCCAGTTATAAGGAGCCGGGTGCGACATTCTCTTTCTCTTCTTACCACAGATTTTCTCGTCGACATGTCTACTCAAACCTCGTCCTCATCCAAGAAGGCTGCTCTTCTTCAAAAGCACGACGACGATGTTGTTATCGTCACAGCTGTGCGCTCTGCCATCACAAAGGTTGATCTTCCAGACGTCGAAACGAAGTGGTTGATTACTAACAATTACCTAGGGCAGAAAAGGTGGTTTCAAGGATACCAAACCTGACCTTATCCTCTCGCATGTTCTCCGCGCTGCATATTCGAAGGTCAATCTTGACCCCAAACTCATCGAAGACATCTCGGTCGGCAATGTCCTTCCTCCAGGTGGAGGTGCTGGCGCTGCCCGCATGGCCTCTCTCCATGCCGGTATTCCCGTTGAAACATCTATCAACACCGTCAACCGACAATGCTCGTCTGGTCTGACTGCTATCACTCAAATTGCAAACCAAATCCGTGCTGGACAAATTGACATTGGTATCGGTAAGTGTTATTCCACCACAGCCATTCAAACCATCGGTTTACGGTATCATAGGTGCTGGTGTTGAATCGATGACCAACGGTTTTGGCGCACGGGCAGCTGCAGAAGTCTCTGATGAGATTCTAGAGAACCAGGATGCTGAAGACTGCATGTTGCCCATGGGTATCACCTCCGAGAACGTGGCCGCAGACTACAAGATATCCCGCAAAGTTCAGGACGAATTCGCGGCCAAATCATTCCAAAAGGCAGCTGCAGCCAACAAGGCGGGCAAGTTCAAGGCTGAAATTGTTCCCATCACCGTCAAATTCGTCGACCCCAAGACCGAGAAGGTGACCGAAATCGTCGTCGACCAGGATGATGGTATTCGGGATGGTGTTACCGCTGAGAGCTTGGGCAAACTGAAACCTGCTTTCAAGAGCGATGGTTCTACTCATGCTGGTATGTCCCGTCCCGTATTTTTCATTCCCCTCACACCATGTCCTTTTATGACTTCGCTATCAAAATCTGGTCACTCACTCTCCATCTTCAGGAAATGCCTCACAAGTATCCGACGGTGCTGCTGCCGTCCTCCTCGCCCGTCGTTCTGTTGCAAAACGCCTTGGTCTCCCCATCATCGGCAAATTTGTTACGGCAGCCACCATTGGCGTACCACCACGTATCATGGGTGTCGGCCCCGCCTACGCCATTCCCCGCGCCCTCGACATCGCCGGTATTTCACTCAACGACGTTGATTTCTTCGAGATCAACGAGGCATTCGCCAGCCAGGCAATCTTCAGCGTCAACCACCTCAAGATCCCTTACGAGAAGGTCAATCTGAATGGCGGTGCTATCGCCATTGGCCATCCTCTGGGATGCACGGGTGCTCGCCAAGTCGCCACCGGCATGTCCATTGCTAAGCAGACGGGTGGTAAGGTGTTTGTGACGAGCATGTGTATCGGTTCGGGTATGGGTATGGCTGCTGTCTTCGTTTCTGAGCAATAGATACCTCATTGTATATGGATTTTTGTATTTTTTCTTATTTAATATCTTGACATTGTTTTTGGAAGGTTGTTAACCAACCACGCGTCAGTGCTTTCAATCGGGGGTTGTGGATGGCGTAATGATAACCTGGGCTGGAGTGGCCATTGTCAGCGGCACTGCTGAAGTATGGATATGGTGTATCGTAAACCTGGAAACGACACTGTTCATCAGATGACCGGCTGCCTTTTCCCAAGCAAGCGGTGTGTAAAGAGATTCAAGGATCTTCGTTGAGGTTGAAATTCTGTAATTGCCATTCGCAAGTCTGGGAAACGTTTTCAAGCAACCGCACGTGCCTCATAAGGTATCTGAACGAGGTCTCTCTGGCTACCGATAATAGAGAGAAGCAGGGATAAGACGATCGCTCCGTATGAATGATCCCCGGAATATCACTCGAAAATAATTATAGTTGAATATGGGCACTTTGCTTGTCATCCTCTGGCCATCCTTTGAGGTGTAGCCGCAGACATCCAGATGTCGTCTCCCGCCAGAGCACTTTCATACCAGCCTTTGATTTCGTCCACTACCATTGACGCAGCAGTGATGCGGTCATTTGGACCTTAGAAGAATAGGCTCCATTCATTATTCAACGGACCTTCCGTTTCCCAAATAGCTATAAATTCCTTCAGGGTGGGGCAAGACTCAAGAATCTGTTTAACGAGCGTTATGGAAGTAATGTCTGAAAAATAGAAATTTGCATGTCAGGCATTGCGACGCCTGACGGCCCCATATGGTGGGATAAGGTCTGATAAAGCCCGACCAGGTGCAGCGGCATAACTTATCACTCCCCTCTCAGGTGAGTGTCTCAACTGAAAATGGACTTGTATTGTCTGCCCGCTTTGTTAGGTCTGATCAGCATTGGCCTGGAAGGCCATCAGCAGCGGGTAAGGTTGCTATAAACCATTGTAAAATGCGGTGGGAAAGTATATATGGCCTATGTCAGGCCTGTATCAAGACGTTATAGTTTCTAATCAAGTATGTATGAAATATTCCATTGAGACGAGGACGTTGAAAGGATTGAAATTGTTGTAAAGTGAGTAATGTTATTTACCCATTGGTACCTTGCTTGTACAAACCAAAGGTGGTTGTGGTCCCGTAACTTTTTTGGAGTAAAAATATGCTGGGAACTACCATCTTCACCCCGCTCCACTGGCGTCGTCATGGGCTTGGGGCATTGGAGCGGTTGTCAGATCCAAAAAACATAAAAGGACGCGACTCTTGCCCAATTCCCCGGCGCCCCAACTTCATCGGCCCCCACTCACAACTACCCAGAGCCGCTAGCTCAGCCTTAAGCGAACTTTCGGAGAATACACGGTCCCATCCTTGGGTAAGTACATATTTTGTTAATCCTACAGTGGTTATAGTTTAAGATTACTCAAAAACCGCAGGAGAAGTGTCGTGGATAGCGAACGATTGTAAGTGTTATCTTCATCAGCTACCGTTCAAAGTACTCACGCCTCATTAGTGTAGGCAGTCTAGGGCGGACACTGGGAACAAAGAAGGGAGCTTGATTGACGAGAGGAATCATGAGCCCCTCAATGTACCCAAAATGTACCTACTTAATGTAAATACCAGCCCATGATTATACATAATTCAAACAGATATTTCCTGCAACTGTAAACCAAGTATCAATATGGGTTTCCGCGAGTATGGATGGCTTAATGAAGAAATATATCAACGAGGTACACCGGGCCTTAACCGTCCTGGTACAGTACCCCTTCCCTGTTCAAGTAACCGACATCCACACGGTATATTGGCGGAATCACTGCGTCTTCGTCCGTTCTTAATACGCGATAGAGTTCGGGTTCAATCCTGAATCACGTAATCATCAGGATCAGACAATAATAGAGCACCTTTCAGTGAGAGCACGCACCATTCCCGTACTCGACCAGCGACTAGAATCAGCCTGACGGCACAACGCGGAAACATCGATACGGCAAGCATGAATATCTCCCTCTCGAGTTCCGATGGCAACACAGGGACGGTTAGCGATCCTTCCATGATTCAGCTGTGACTGAGATTGTCAAAAATGAATGGTGTCCAGATTCAATAGTTATGGCTCTGTAATCTGGTCAGCGAGCTCAAGAAGTTGAAGGTGAACAAAGTTGATTGGCAAAGGGCAAGCAAAGATTGGAGCACACCCAAAAGCACACTGAAGGAGAGAGACGAGAGAGAGAGATCCATAGCAAATTGGGGAAAATCCGATACAGCAATATGACCCCCATCGCGATGGTGTAACAACCTGACAACCGCTCATAGCTCCATATCTGAGCCCTGTAGTAATATGCTGATGTCGTCGACTAACTATAATATTGCTTCTGTAATGCAAAGAAGCTATCATGCTACAAAGAGTTCATATGTGCACTGTGAGGTGGAAGTCAGGTTCGCAAAAAATCACAATGCACGCGTCAGATCTTGGATGTTTCGCCAGTTCATTATCAACCTCGGGTAAGACTGTTGGCTAAATATGAGGTGCACATAAGCTGGCATCAGTGTCACATATATTTACCATAATTACCAGTGGAATGCGAAATCAACATTGACGCGGCAAAAATCAATTCTCCCTCTCAAGTCCAAATGGCAACACAAGAGTGACTGCAGAGCCTTTAACTGCATCTATGGTCCAGATGGAGCTGGCGGTGTTAGGAGTGATGGATGTCTGACTTTCAAAGGCTATGAATATCCAGCGAGACGAAGGGAGTGAAACTCATAGAACTTGGGAAGAAGCGCCCACACCACGTGACCAATGCCAAATCATCCATGATTTTGCGATGATTCTTATAATTCGCACTCGCTTTTGAACATTCGTGATTGGCTCCCCGACTTTATTGCCTTCGCATTACAAGGCATTCAATGGGCATCCCCAGCTACGGAAGTGACTCGTTATGGTATGCACACTACCTTGGCAAGAATAATAAATTGACGCGATGTATTGGTCTGTGTACGTGTCACGCTGCTGGCAGCACGTGCGAGCCATCCGAATGAGTGGATTCTGTCCCCACGTCAGAGCAGCCCAATTGCCATCGAGAAATCCCAGCTTCACACATTCTTTTACCACTACCAATGGGTTCCTCGCAGTCGTACATATCTCCAGAGACCGCGATCACCGTGCTCGTGGTCGCAGGCGCCATAGGGTTGGGTTACACCCAGATAGGCCCCAGTGCTATAACGAACACGAGCACTGGCTCTTCTCGTGTCTCCGCTGTCACCACTCCAGGGGAATCATCAGCAAAGAAAGGCAAGAAGAAGAAGCAGAAGACAAAGGCGTCTACTGCTGGCGATACCTCGGAACCAGAACATGCCAGCGAGAAGTCGCAGCTTATGCCTGCTGAACCTGAAGCACGCGTCGTGGCATTCCCAGAGGTCATTCCAGGACAGTTCGAACCTGGCCCTGCGACACCGGGGCCGGTTGCAGCAGCGGCAGAATCTGCGTCGAAGGCGAAGAAGTCCAAGAAGAAGAAAGCAGTGAAACCTGCTGGTGCGGAAACCCCTGCGCAAGCGGCGGCGGCGGCGTCTTCAGCTGACTACCTCTCCGAATCGTCCTCAAAGCCCACCAAATCCAAAAATGCCAAACGGCAACAGCAGCAAGCCCCTCCAGCATCATCCTCCTCTCACTCTACTCACCCCCACCAGAATTCCACCACATCAATTGACACAGATGGGTCCTGGACGCGTGTGGGTTCTACACGTCGAACCACGCAGAATAGTGGCAATCCTTCCGCTGAACTTAATACTAGTGATGCGGGGCTAACACCGTCTGGAACTGGTAATTCTTCGCCAGTAGCCGAACGGGGTACAGAGGATGAATCTTTCTTGCTCGATGCCTCCACCCGGGACTCTGGCGAGAATCGAAGAAGAACACTCGCAGAGAAACTACTGCCGAAGCCCAGGAAGACAGGTGTGGACGAGTTGCGTTGAATTCCTTCATATGTCAGATAGTATAAGCCAGCTGACGATCGATTCATTTATACCTCTTCGTTCTCATTATTTATCAGCATGCTCGAAACACCGGACTATCCGTTCCTCGCGCGTGTCATGCGCGTTCAACCCATGCCGGATGAGAAACCAGCCTCAGGTTTTTCTTGGGGTGACTACGAAGACGTGCGTGTGACCACAGATGGTGGCGAAAACGATGCGGATGGGGAAGACGACGGATGGGGTGTTGTCAAGAGTAAACGTACCAGTACGCCAATCCTTCATTCACCGCACTCACTCAACTTGCTAATCATGACATTCCGACAATCACTTTTATAGAAGGTGATCGGGCTTCGCCAACATCGGCATCTCAAACGCCACAGCAGCAATCTCAAAAGCCCTCGGAAGCGATGACGAAACGACAGCGACAAAACGCGCAAAAGCGAGACAGTGAGAAGGCAGGCAAGGCAGCCGCGGAGACAGAGCGTCTGGCCGCGCTCGCCAAACATAAACGCGAACTTGAGAAGGTAAGGATGGCGGAGCAGTATGGTGGCAAGTCAGGCGGGAAAGCATCATCCAGTGGAGGGATGAAAGCTACCGTTGACGAGCGCGGAAAGCTCGTCTGGGAATAAGTAGATATTATTTATATACGGCTGGAACACAGGAGGATGATGGGATGATGCATGGTACCGTACTGGAATGATGGCGAAGGTGTGGACTCCTTTAATAATAATAATTCGAGATTATGTGGTATGATATGGGAAGTTATAGATGCAATCGAAAGTGCCGCAAGTAAGTCCGTGCGATCATAAGGAAGAACAGAAGAACAGAAGAACGAAGAGCGAAGAACGAAGATGATACGAGCAGCCAAATCGGTACAAATGCTTGCGTATTAGGCCTAAATATAAGCAGTCCATGAATTCCGGGAACAGCAACAAAGCAAGGAGTGAACGCAGTTGGGGTATGTCATCGATCGTGCCGAGTATTATAAATTGAACATATAAAATGAGGGGTTGATGTTCAAGTGGGCCTTTGACTGCAAATGGGTAGATTGTTGTCGTTAGATCATGTAATATAAGATCGCAGATATACCTCACTCACAACCGGATAGGTTAAATGTCGGTAGATCGAAGAATAAATGCAGCATGCAATAAGCGGACGGGTGGCAGTCAGAGGGATGATATGACGGAAATATGGATCGAATCGAATGGGAACGAGCTGAACACTTGATGAGAAACTAACCCTCCTTATTGCTGAATATGGTCGAGGTGGGGTGTAGTGGCGAGGTCACGTCGACTCGGGTGCGGAATCTGGGACCATGTGCGGTGTAGCATCTGACTGCCGTCGGGAATAAGGAAAGGAAATACCGAGGAAAATAGACCTGAGCGTGGAGAGAACGTGATCAACCCATCAACGGTCTCTACCACCGTGATGAGAACCACTCAACCGCTCCCTGTCATCATCTCGTGTCGATGGCCCGCGAGGATCACTGACGCGACGCGACGGACCTGGTTGCATATGGAAGGATGACGGAGGCGCACTCCCCGTCGGCGCGGGGTTATCGACGAACAACTCCGTTTGGTGATCCCCCCCACCACCGCCGCCACCACCACCACCACCACCACCACCACCGCTGCCGCCGCCCATCGAGGATAGGTCATGCCGATACATTTCGCTGGGCCTTCTGTTGGAGCTCCGGGGCGCAGACGCTCGCCCAGCATGAGCGTCTGCGCGTGGTAGTTTTTTGACTGGGCCTGTAGCTGCTGCTGTTGAAGGGGGTTCAGGTCCGGATGGTACGGTGAAGTGATGGATGCCAGTGAGAGCGGCGAGTTCTTTATGGCCGCAGCCGCTGATACCGGGGAATGCGTGCTTTCTGATTGTCGATGGCGAGAGAGAGATGGGCTGTGAAGCGCGGTTGACATGATGGGCGACGTGCCGGCACCCCCCAACGACGACTGATGGACGTGCCGGGTGGGCGATTGCGTTTCCTCCGGTTTGATGTATCGACTGGGTGCCTGAGAGGAAGACATCGTGTCCATGTGCTGGGAATAACTGCCCTGCGTCGGTGCTGAGGGTGGAGGGGGTGGAGGCGCCATCATCGATGGGTATACCAGCGGGCCTGACGTCCCCGGGTAGGATGATACAGCCTCCGCGGTAGCGCCAACCCCTGATATGCCAGGCTGGACACCCATTTGGTAATATGGAACGGGGGTGGCTGCGGCACTCGGAAGCAAACGCTGGACTAGAGCAGCGAGTTGCTCATACCGTGCCTTGAGCTCGTCGAATTCAGCCTTCGTCGCGTATTTCTCTCTATTAAATGTGAGCACGAGGTTTATGAGGTAAAAGGAATCGCATTGGGTAGGGGGTGGATGGAGTAAACTCTAGCTTACACTGGTTCGACGATGTGCCATTGACACCCACTCTCTTCTCCTCGGCGCGTGCAAGGCGTGCACGGTTGGGACCTAGTGATAAAATGATGAAGCGACCTGTCAGTCAAGAGCATGTCGCGGCGCGCCGCAATCAGTCAGCCCACCTATCGCACTTGATCTTGCGTCGTTTGCACTCTAATAACATTTACACCGCGTGATATCGATCACACGGTCAGTGGACGGCAGGTTAATGATGTCCATGATGATGATGGATGGTCGGATATCAAGACAAAAAATAGTAGAATGGAATCGATAAGACAACGTGAATCAAGAAAAGAATGCGCAAAGTCAGCATTAATGGACACGTATTACGAAGGGGTGGATGCAATCACCTGTGCAACTCAAGGCTTGCCTTCGCCGCTTCTTCTTGGGCGGATTGGTCTGATCCAAATCATCAGCTTCGGAATCGACAGCGCCATACATCCCCGTTTCGCGCTGGGACGCGCCCATAACATGTGAGGACCCCGTGTCCTGCGGTTGCCCCAGGTGAGGCGCGTAATGCTGGGACGACGGCCCTGGATAGCCGTAGCCTGAGCTGTCGCTCGACATATGCTGCGCCGGCATCCCGGACGGCGGCAAGTACGGGTGAAGCTGCCTGATGGATGGAAGAGAGGTCTGCGACTGGTGGCCTAGCGGGACCATGTAGTCATTGGACGGCGTAGTGCGCCGCCGCTTGCCCAAGGCAGGACTGTGGGGTGTCCTCGATGGGTCCATTTGGTGATCTCGAGGGGGTCAACGGTGTTGACCGAGACTGTGATGATGTGCGCAAGAACCAGGACTGGAGGAGGGCATGAGACGAACCGAGACACGGAAGGATGCGCGCTGACTCTTATGGGTGGATTTGTATTAGCAAGATTGAGACATCTCGTGGCTTAACCTCCCGAAAAAGGTACGAAGACGAAGAAGGACTAGCAGCTGTTTCACTGGCAGCGCTAGTATTTCCGGCATGATCGTTTTTGTACGTGACCCAAAGCAGTAACCGTAACGTACCCATAAATCCAGACTTCCGGTGATACAGCGATTACGGACTAATTTATGCCTTGGCGATTGGGACCGATAGATATTTCATCACAACACTGAGTTTGTCCCGACATGCGACATGGGGTAGGGTTATTTTGGGCGCCCTTCGAAAACATTCATGCACGCGATTAAAGTTCGTTGATCCCTGCCTGCGTGCATGGTTTACGCTACTGCTCAAGCTTTGCAATGATGCGTCGAGAAAGAACTGCCAGATTAGTCTCCAAATAACGTTTTTGCATTCGTTTCGGTGAGTGCCGTAAAGAGAACCTGGAGATGCTCCGTGCTATGTCCGGGGTTCCTTTTTGGGTCACTTTCACCTTCCAAATATCAGGGCGCACGAACAAATATCTGTGCTGTGTCCAAATGCAGGAAACGAGAGCCAATCTCATCTGAACAGTTCTCTCACTTCAGCCGCCCTGTCCAGTCCAGTCCCTAGCGGGCAGTCGGCGATCCGGCCAGCTTTGTGTCCATCTTTTGTGTGCTCTGAAATGCAGACATTTCGAGACATCTCAGCCAACAAGCTCACCTGATCAACTGCATGCTCGTGCTGGTCATGGCGATAGGACATGCTGCATCCTGAAGGCCGGAGCGCTGCACAGCCAAATTGCATCATGCATGGCGCAACATAACCTGGCCTTGAGGCTTATCGGATCGTTGCCAGCGCCAGTCATGGTCATCCTGCCCTATTTGGATCAATCTCATATCGATAATTTCGCGCTGCAACCGCTGCTAATCCGAACTGCAGTGGTCTTAAATCTGATGCTTTAGAAGGTGGCAACATATGCAAGTCACGTCAGCGGTCAATCATTTCCTCCCCTCTCTCCACCACCCTGTACCATTTGACACCGGTCCATGCAAGACAGGAAGGTCGCTTCCTGTGGTTCGGTCAACCGACGTCATTTGAAGGTTTGAGGAGGCCACGCCCTTTTCACGCGTATCGACGAGGCCTCGGTACAGATGTCCGGTTTGCGGCGATGCGGCGCAGAACGAAACTTGCAGTGCAACTCTAAGCGGCTTTTCCGGCTGCCCTTGAGCGAAACTGACAAGTGCATTTGAAACATGTTATCTCCGTATCCTATTCCAATTGTTTGCCCCTCCCTTCTCAAACATCGCTGAAGATCAAATAACTCCATACACAGCATGCTCGCCCTGACCGCAAACTTCTTTCGTCACCACAGATCTCGCTTGAATGTCCAAACGTTATCTGCAGTTTGGTTCCACGGATTTTCGCCTAAACCTAAGGAGGGTAAACATGACGTATCGTCAGGTCCGCCTTGAATGCTTTTGATCACACGGATACGCCAGGCAACCTTGGGCAAAATCTTTCAGATTTCCTTCTTGGATTTTATGTTCCATCGCGGCTTCGAGTCTGAACACTCGCTTGTTCTCGTTATCCATCAGGAAGACTATGTTCGTATCACGATATCACCCGCTGAACCTGATATCGGAACACGGGTTTAAAAGATCTTGCCAACGTCAATGGTAGCCATCATGATGCATTCAAGCATAGTGGAGACTTTACGAGAACCAAATTGGTGACGACACAAAGTAACGACAGACATCGATGTCGGTGGATACAAATGTATTGGAACGACATACATTATTAAAAATGTGCCCAAACCTGATTAGCCGCTCAATCAGTAAGTACAGAAGACAAACGGCATGCCCAGGTCTGGATCCCCTAAGGTCTGTCTTCTCGTCCTACAATTTGCAAGCTTCCATACAAGAGAAAGCCAGCGATAATGGTGGGCGAGTTGACTGTAAAGAAAAGAGAAGAAAACTTTCGAGCTCCGATAATATACCTGAGAGCTTGGTCCGTGCGCTCATTGGCCCTATTTAAGCAGAGCAACCATCATTTTGTTGCTCTTTGAAAGTTCACCTCGCGAGCAGATATTTGGGTTCTTTCTGAATTTTCACAGAAGGAACTTGAGCTTTTTTCAGCGATGGGAGAATGAATTCCTTCACCCAAGATCGCGCCGATATTTTCCAGGTCGGTAGCGGCCCGTATGAACGATACAGTACATTCCGTTTGTGGCTTTGTCGCAATGTCGTAATGACCATGTTCTGTATTTATACACTCACAACATGAAACTCGTTCTCAATAATTACCGGAAACAAGTTGTTGAACTCAATCAAGTCTTATCACGCCTTGACAGCAGCCGGACATAGATATGCAGTCGTATTTTCCCAGAGACTGACTGACGCCGCCGTTTACGACTGTTTAGAATTTATTTTGAGCCAAAAACCTTTGCCTCTCGAACAAGATTCTAAGCGAGGGCGCCAGTGAAATTGGGTACCCTGATCAACGCCTGAATTATTCGACGAATCTGGCTCCCATGTCACGGTGGAGGCTCACTCGAACGCTCAATTGAAAAAGCATAGCTTGTCTGGTTATCCAATGTGGTTCCCCATTTGTTTAATTCGTCGGTGATTGCTAGTGCCTGCACTTCTGTCACAATAAGCATTAAATAAACTCTCGCGTCCTTACCTCGGCGCACTACCAAGAAACTCAAAGCTGAGCCCGAGTCAGGAGACAACGGGTATGTTGTTCGGATGATGCATTTCAATATATTCAGTTGACCACTGCCGTTAACGCAGTGCCACCGCGCTAATTGCTTCAGGAAAGGGGAGTAACATTTATCTGTAACACGGGCCACACAGCATAACCTACAATACCATGTTCAAGAAGTTGAAACACTGGTAGTTTGAGAACATGAGGCGCAGTGGCCCGCACCTTCATGGCCCGTCGTCCGGAGCCCACAAGGTTGTGAGACAATCGATAATGTCGGGTTCGGAAAGCAGATTTTCCAAGGGCTCTCTGCCTGAAGTGAAGCACCGTGCAATTCCAAGATCAGGCGATTTCCCCATACAGTTACTGTCGAAAGCCGTGTCATAGCATGGGACAATGGCAGATATGTTTCCTGACTCGGCGAATTTGTTCCTAAGCAAAACTATCCCCAGTACGTCCTTGCGTATGTCTCGGATACGGCCCTGCCGGAAATCTTTCTTTCATGAGGACCGAACGGCGATGGTGTGGGCAATATCACTCTTTTGGCAGA
Organism: Crassisporium funariophilum; assembly: GCA_014925845.1. Lineage (NCBI taxonomy): Eukaryota > Fungi > Basidiomycota > Agaricomycetes > Agaricales > Crassisporiaceae > Crassisporium > Crassisporium funariophilum. The sequence goes on from JACGCL010000005.1 coordinate 2,463,770, forward strand.
CCAGGAAGAGGGGATCATCGATTAAACATATCCTTTTCAGATCATCATGACACTTTCGGATAAAAAAAATCAACGCAGGGTGCAGTTAGCTCGGTGCAACATAGCTCATTGAACAACGAGATTGTATAAGTCCCACAGGAGGACGGAGAGGTCCAAGATACTCATTCGAAATTTCTCGGACAATTACTTCTCGATTCGGTATGTTTTATTTTTTGAATCGAGATACAACAAATGTCCAAGTGAAGAAACCGTCAATCCTGTTGTAGGTCGCCAATTTATTTCGCCGATCGCCGAGTCCGCCTACGAGCTGGTCACTGTGGGGTTGTGAGGCACGCTTTTGATAGACTCGGCCGCCAGTTGCAACATGTCACGATTTCACGATGAAGGGGGTAGGCCTATGTACAGTGTGCTTGGAAGTTTGGCGGCTGGGCCAATGAACGGACTTGCTTCAAGCATTATAATTCGCAATTTCCGATTATTCACTGACAGGCCGGTAAATTTGACGACCTTTGATTATTTCCCTAATGGTATTCCTCCTTATCAACCTCGACCACGATAACCATCAATTAATGAACGAATGTCACCGGATCTAGAGACATGTTAGTGGAAATAATCTTAGAGCACAAGGTAGTCCAGCCGAAGAAGCCTTACACAGTCGCAGATAGAACGATGCCGAGGCCACATAAATTTAGACAAATATATGGAGACACGTTGTAGGATTGAATCGCTGGTGGTGAATCGAGCCTTAAGATAGCTGCAGAGGAAGGCTCCTTACGACAGAGGCAAAGATATTACCGCAGCAGCGAACTGAATTGAACATGGACCAGACCAGAAGGTATGGCACTGACTAGCGTCGCGGGTGGATCACCAGTGTGACCTGCCATAACTAGGTTGAACTAGGTGCCCACTTCGATCATGCGGGCGCTGATGTCAAATGAACCCGGGGATGAATAGGGCGGTATGGAACAAACAATATCGGCCTCAGTCATACTGGTTCCATGCCCACCAGATGACCATCCTGGATTACTGAGCGGCTACGATTGGACATGATAGAGATCGATAGACAACTGGTGACTTGAAACAGTGTGCGTTTGGAGCGTGTTTGTAGAGCAGGTCAGCGTCAAAGCAATGTTACAGTTCCCGCAAGGAACTCAAACGGTCAGAAACTGTGTCAAGAGGATGCCTGAGTTGGCGACTATCGCGGACTTAGGTGAAGTTTCCACTAAAATGCGGTGGCGGTACGTGTACTAACCGATTGATGCTGTTCAACTTCTATATTTTGACGTTTATATCGTTTTCGCGGCAGTGAATGGCATTCAAACTGCACGGCGACTTCGACTTTGAAATTCCAGAAAGCATAAAATAGACGCAGGCCTACCACACGTTTGAACCCTTCAGAATGTGACCTGGTAGGGAATTTCAAGAATGTTGATCCCAAAGTGTTCAACCACCATCAAACTCGGACTTGACTGACTCTGACAAGTACCCAGTCCTTGGGCAATTTAAGCATCATCGTCCCCACAGCGGACGAACGTAGCATCGGAACCGAAGGAAAAATCGTCCGCAAATCAGTTGTACACTTAGGCTCTCTACGGCTGCGCCACCCATTGTCGATTGAGGGTACTCAACAACCCCAAGATGCTGATCAAGATTCAAAAATTCGCCCCGAACATCCCGCACGGATCAAGTGCCCGCTTGCCATCGAGAGTCGAGATTATAAGTTAGCCTCCACGGATCAATTGCACCAGCGGAGCGAATCTTGGTGTTTTGCTGAAGTGACGTTAGCTTGACATCACGACAAGGAGTCAAACTCGGGTGCACCAAAACTCATCCTTTCGACCAAGGATCGCGGTTGCCAAATATTTTGGGCCCAGTCATCAGACAGGAGTGAATAATAGGAGCAATTGTATTCAAATTGCCTTACGGGGGCAGTGGGCCGGATTACAGTTATGACCTAATGCGCCACTGACAACCAAAGTGCACGCTGGAAAGGCATGCGTGTTCAAAACACGAAAACACGGAGATGTACTCAAAAACAGGAAAGGGCCAAGAGGTAGAAGACAAACCATTTCACCGAATTTCGAAGAATAACGGATATAAAGCGTCGACAGCGATGATATCGGAAATAGGGGGAATACTTGTACAGCATAATGGCCTGGCTAGAGATCAGCGCATTGCAACTTCAGAAAAAATCCATCGTTTGGGGACACGTCACGTTCGTACGAAACATCGGTTATGGCACACATTGACGTTGGAAAAACGCATTACATTGGGGATCCGTGTAGTCGTCCACGATAGGGATGATTGCGCCATGAGGGGAGACCATCTTGTGACAAAAATTGGTCGCGGCCCGAATGCTGCGCAATGAATTTATTTCGTCATCTGCTTCATCTGTGTGCAGCTCTGTCCTCGGCACGAACTTCCAACACAGCTACCAGGACGCTGTTATTGTTCGAAGTGCCAGTCGTACCAGTACAAACTATCGGAAGGATCTCGTAACGAGATAATGTTCCTCTGAGGGTCCCAAAAAAAGGTAAGTTCAGGAGCTCTAGACTTATAAAGCTGCACATACCATGTGAAAAGATACTGCCACCAGGTAGTGACGATATCCATGACCGAAGCCTGTTCTCTTCTAAAGAGCTGTATATGTAATGGAGCTGGAATGTTGAACGAAGAACTTCTGGCGAGATTCAGCATTGACTTGTCTAATTGCGCCCTACCCGGTTGCAATTTTCTGCTACCTGTCCTTGGTGTATTCTGTCAGAACGGACAATTTTTCATACCTCATCCTGGATGAAGATTGGTGATCTTGTAGTCAACCAGAATGTTGGTGGGCGCATCGTAAGTCATACAGCTATAGCTATCGCTCTAGCGGTCTGGCGTTACGATAGTGTACACTTTGAAAGACAGCTGGCTCTGATCTATCACTATCATGTAGGGCACAAAGGAAACAGTGGTAAAAGTTGGTTGTCGGGATGATCCGGTCCGAGGTCGTGTGAAAATAACAACCTTAACCTTAGCCCTGGAACACAATCTGAACCATTTCCACAAGATTTCAACACTTTGAGCGCGCTCATCCCATATCCTGACATTTATGCTTTCACTGATACAAATTAGCATGCATGCATGTTGAGCAGTGTCCTCATGGTCGTTTTCTTGGAATAAGCGCTGCGATCATAAGCTTGAAAGTATGGGACTTCATAACAAGTCCCTAGCATCGGTGATAGAAGAGAAAGATGAGGAAGTGAGTCGTTCATTTGACAGTTTTCAGGTTCGTGCTAATTAAACGATATCGAAGATAAGTGTATTGGAAACTCGCCTTCGGGCGTATATAGCAAAGACTTCCCTATTGCAGAACCGCCTTCTATCCACTCTGGATACCTTGGACGTAATCCAGAACGCGCATAATGAAGAACTCGACGCCGTATCGCGGACTAAAAACCGCTTGAAGGATAAGTTGGATAGATACATCGATGTCGTCAAAGTGGCGGAGCTAGAAAGGGATGATTTGCGAGATGCTGTTCTCAAGCTCGTCGAGAAAGGTGGGCCTAGGACTTCCACGTATGGGAATGGTTTGATTCTATGCCCACGTACTCATCTACGTCCTTCTCTTCCTTGGTTTCAGTTGAGTTGTCGAATGACTATAGCAAATGGCCCCATAGTCGAATTCATCTCTCGAGTCTGGCTGGTCAGTCTTATTCTATCAGGTTTGATGGTCGCTTATCTACCTTTGCATGCTTCTATGACACTCCAGCAGACTCTACCCCGCTGTTTCAAGGAAGTAGAGTTCAGATACAGGAAGAAGACTTACATTCGTATGCTTCCACTATGATTGAAGCACTTCGCAAAGAACGAGACTCGGAACGCATAGCTCATGCTCAAACTCACGAATGGGCAGAGGCTAAAATTGTCGCTCTGGAGGCGCAGCTCTCACGTCGAGAAGCGGAGCTAGAATCATGCATCGCTCGTGCAGATCACGCAGTTTTGACTCCGCAAACTAAACGCTCCGCGCAAGCTCGTGTTTTAATTGAACCGATAACAAGTGAACAGGTCATCTCGATGCTTGATGTCACAGCTGCGAGGAACAGGATGCTAGAGGTTGAGATCAAGACTTTGTTCAAGCGGGTATCCGTCACATTTATTTTCATCCGACTATACTTTTCGCTCTGACCTCCCATTGTTCTAGCTTGAAAAAGCTCGTTTTCGGGTTTCATCGCCGTCCCCATCAGGTGAACCGCCGCCGTTCACTTTGACCGCACCTCAGCAGCGGCGTGATGTGCATCATACTAGCACATCTAGACCTTCCACTCCGAAAGATCCGGCTTCAAACAAACACCCAGAAACTCGACTCGCCCTTGCTCACGAGGCTTCCGAAATTTACGCACCTTCTCCACTCCCACCACTCGGAGCATCGGAGCTGTTTGACCCCTTTCCTGCGTCGGCCAATCGTTTGGATGGTCACATCATGGAGAGTCTAGATCACCATATCAGACAACTCGGGGAGAAGATCGACGACTTCGCCACAGAACGGAAGCATCTGTTACAATCACTGTCAGCTCCTTCAGTGCGTACCTGTTCCTTTTGTTTGAGATAACTCTGGCAACGTCATTCCAGCAGGACTCACGGCCTTCCAATGTTACGGAAGAGCGCTTGACTATCCTAGAGAATGAATGTGAACGGTGCGTCCTCTTCAACGCTAGTGGTGTTCATGATAAAGTTGGCGTCATCTTATCCTTGTCATCCTATCAAGGTTGCGGCGGTCAGACAGCTTTCTCCGCGATGAGATTGAGTCAATAAAAATGCAGGCTCGCTTTCGTGAGAATGAATTATTGACAGAAATGCAGTCCTTGAAGAGGATGCATCAACGACATATCTCCGAAGAGGTATATCCATCTCTCACCGCCACCATGTTTAATCTCAAGTGACCACATTTCAGAGAGACAACTACCATGGCGACGTTCACAACCTCCTCGAGCCTGACGATGGGGAAATATCGATGGAGCTTGCGACCCCCTTACTACCAACAAGTATGATACTAAACCGAAGTTCCTCCCACTCTCGTTCACATTCTCCCGCTCCATATGTCGATCCCCCAACGATTCCGCTCCCACCATCACCTGAAAATGAATTCGGAAGCAATTCGCCTACGTTGTCTCAGATCCTCTTGGATAACGGCTTGATCTATGGACGACAGGAATCATCTCTAAATGCAGAAATAGATCGTGTTGGGATGGAACTTATGGAGGCTGAGCGGCAGTTGGAAGCAGGGGGGTTGGCGCTGGACGAGGTCGAAATTCTTGTACATGAATTACACCCTTCATGACCACTCACTGAAGCTGCGTTTGGGAGATGGATGCCAGCCATATTTTCTGACTTAACACCCTGTTTCTTTTCCTACTAATCGATCATATTCTTCTTGTTTGTAGCATATCTTTGATTTTGTCACGACCCTCGTTCACGAGAACGATTCGAATTCGATTCATGAATGATTATAATCTCATTTCACGCTGAATACATGGGATGTCGCCATCTAAGTACAGTTACGGCTACTTCTGGATATCATCATTCCCTACCGTCATTCTCCTTGCCTTTGTCTTTGTTATTTCCTCTTTTGCGCCGCGAAGACTGCGGTTTGGGAGTTTCTCCATCGTCATCGAGTCTCTGTCTGGGGACATACGTTACCCCTCCTTTGATTAAATTCTCCCATGGACGTTCGCGAGTGGGACGGTCATGTGCGTGTTTAGGTGCGGGCGGCGGAGGTGGTACACGGATAGGCTCTTCTGCAATGTCTTCGTTACGAGAAACCGGTCGTGAGGATACGGGGGTCGATGTGTACGAAGAAACTACCACTTTTTTATTCTGAGTCAGGGACATCACTTTGTGTGTTTGTCTCGAAGGAGGTGTGACCGCAGGGTGGGGAGAAGGTGATGATAACAAGGACGGCGACGATGACCCAGATAGGGAAGGAAAGGCACCGACTGCCTTTCGAGCTTCCTCGATGGCTCGTTCCTTATCCTCCAATTCCTTAGTAATAGTTGATGCTAGCTGAGAATCTAGTTGGTTGATGAGAGATTCTTTTAAGGTTCCCGTCATCAAGACCTTCCCGCAATGGGGGCAACAGTATTGAGGAAGATTTACAGCGCAGAGGATCAGTCCACACGATAGACAAATCGGCGAATATAGAGACAGCGCGTGATTCCTAGCTGAGCGGTACCATTTCAGCGTTTTTATCAGTTTCAGGATAGATCGGCGCACCCATGCAGAAACACCCCCCCTTTGGATCTTTTTCTTTGCCAGTTGCATCATGAACACCTTGTAACAATGATTCCAATGTTCGAACTTCTTTGCTCTTTGGCGTTTCAATGGGCTGTTGTTGCTTCCCTTTTCCTTTATTTTTCTGATTGTTGGGTGGTTTAGACACAGGTCTAATCCTGTCTGAAGGTAGTGATGAGTTCTGGTTCGTCCACGGTGTGCGATGCATTGTAGTGATAAGAACCTGATGATGATGGTGGTATGAGAGAAAGCCTGTAACGTGACCGACCAATGGAGCGGAGGCTGAAATGAACTAATCTCGACTGATGATGATGATCTCGACAGGTTTGTTTTCCCTGGCGAGTGCCACAAAGTGATTGCTCAATTGTACCTGGATCACAACGGATCAAGTTCATAAAGGGTCGTTATAATGAATAGATATAAATAATCAGGCATCTATGCGAGGTCCGTCTGAGGCCACAGTAACCTTGTTCGCACAAGAAGCTGATTTGATGAAGATTCCACAGGGAATGGGGTTCTGATTACGATGTACTTGTTTCACCCATATCCATGATAGTGATTGTGTGTTTAGCCGCACGTCTTGGTATAGGCAAGACACAGTAAGGAGGACGTCGCTTGATAGTGGCAAAATATTGGCTCACATGAATTAGACGAGAGAGAAAGGAAATCAAGAAGACATTGCAGTGTCCGCAACGGACGCCCTTAGGGGGGCCTCGGATTGAGCTCTGGAGCTATTGGCAGTGGAGGGCCTGGATGCCGCTGAGGGGGCTGGCGTACCCGTGTTGCTCCTAGCCAGGCCGCATCTGCGTCGCTCACACGACATGATGTTGATGTTATTGAAAGAGATCTGTTCGACTACCGTGGTATGTCGCCCAACATAATGAGGCTCGGGAAGGATGACGCCGAGGTCCAGTAGCTTATTACAGCAGAAATACTTGGTTTTGTAGGGAGGATCCCCCCGGGTAAGATGTTTCTCGTCGGTGAGCTTCCAGAGCTGGGGAGCGTCATGCTGGATAACGCACGCCTGCAAGCCGTTATCTTTTTCCAGGTACGAAAGGTGGCATCGCGCGCAGTGGCGCACGTCACGGTTGCCGGCGGCAGCCATGGCAGCGCGGGTAACGAAACCCATCTTGTCCAAAGTCCACAAGAGATTGTCGAGATCTTGAGGGAGGAGAGATATTCCGTTAACGCTGTTCAGAACGTGTGCGTGGAAATCCTTAGGCGTCATGTTGTTCAGCAGGTACTTCAGGACCACTGCCGACATGGAGTTGGATGCTGCCGAAAACGAGAACGCTTGTTCGCCAGTTGGGATGGGACGTGCAGACATTGGTAAGGGCGATTAAGGGTGTGGGAGGTTGATGTGACAAGATGCCTGCCTTGCGGTGGCCCTTATAAGTGGTTTCTATGTGGCCGCGAAGACAACGACAACGTGCCACCCACCGCTGCTGGTCAAAGCGTCGCTCCACTCGTGTCAAAGCGAGCAACCTTCATCCCTCATCGCAGTCAAAGGGAAGTGTTTGCTCATCCGAACAAAGGAGATCAAATACATCCCGTTGACTTGAAAAAAAAGAGAGGTTGGAAGTACTCTGCAAGTACGGTGCGAAGAAGGTTCAAGTTGTGTCAAACACTTCACAATGGCCACCCCAATTGGTTTTCCCCGTCGTGTTGTCCTGTGCCTGCTCAACCTAATTTCAACGTGGTTTCCAAGTACGCATGTGCTCCATGACAGGACCATTCACGCTGTTGGTATTCTTCGGCGAGAAAATGACACCCCTAGGCGTGAATTGAATTGCAGCCAACAACATGGCGCGTGCACACAAACTCTCACAAGATGACGGAACTGCAGGGTGGGACCTCACTAACCTCACCTCCCGCGGGGTTAAGAAGAAGAAGGGGTCGATTTCAGAGAACAGGAATGCATATGAGAACGAGATGCTGTACACGCAATTGATAATGAGACCATGGTCCGTGGAGGGAGTTGGCTCGGCGTCAGGGTAACTAGGTCCAGGTACAGTCGTATTAAAGCTCGGCATGGCTAGAGCACATGGGTGCACAGTTGATTAAACCTTGGGTCCATTGCCAGACTACATAGTTTACTTACACGAATGGCCAAAAACCAAAAGGTAGTAGCACCAGTAATCAAACGTGTTCCCAATAGCTTCCGTTTTATCTGAGAAGCCCATTTGTTCAAACGACTGCAGATCTCTTCCGCCTCAATGAAACCAAACTTGAAGCCGAGCATCTCTTCCTCTCCTCCTTTACCGTGCAAGAAGAAACCACGAACTCGAAGAAAAGCGATGATTGGCTAATACTCGTGTACTCACCGAGTCTCAATTGAGTCCGAACCCTGAACTGCCAGTGCCCAAAAGGTCCCATTGTTGCTCCCAACACAACGTTTTGCGGAAATAGTCCAACACCTCGCCGCCAGGTACGGAAAATGACACCGGCTTTTTTTTTGGTTGCTCTCTCCAAAACACGTTCAGCTCAACAGGCGTTCTGATTTCACACAAAGTGAGGAATGGGGGGGTCGGTCTCGGTGATGCGCAAGCCGGGGCGAGGATCAGCGAAAGGAGCACCAGAGCGCTCGAGGAGTGGGAAACGACACGATGCGATTGCGAACGACGAGAATAGGAAAGATTTCTTTGTTTATTGAGTGAACTGAGTCGCAGGGACGAGAAGCATGCATGGCACAAGGCAACGGGTAATCTGAGCCGGATCTGAACTCCCTGCTTCAGCATTATTCCATGTTGGCAAAACGGAGGTGACAGTCATCAACGTGTGTTAAAAGATGTCGAGTACGTATGTGTCCTTTCAGCTTGAGCTGGAAGTAAAATAGGTGAAACGCTGCTGATTATAGCCTAGATTCTGGTTGGAAACGATGAGAGTGGTCTCTCTGAGCCCTTTCCATGTACACCTTTTCCTGGGGCATGGCATATCTTTCAGCTTGTTGTTCCGGAATACCCCATCAATTCCAGGCGATATCTTCGATCATTCAAAGTACGACTTGAACTTGACGCATTTTATTTACACGGTTCAGGTCCACCTGTCCGTTAGGCTCAAGGTTAAGTAAGTACTGACGATGTCTGTCCACATAGACATATGATATGTCAACGTCGGCCGTGGATCTATGTTGCCGAACAACAAAGGGTAGCGGTAGCAGAGGGTAAGTCTCGCACCATGTCTTTAGTCCGTTTTCCATGGCAAGTCACTCCATGCCGTCCAACCCACAAGTCGGATCTCCAAGCCCAGAGGCATGCCATAACGCTTTGGTAATTCAGCGCCTCAATTCATTCAACGGTCAACACTTGGCTGGTCTATTTCCATCCGCGACGCTGATCGGCCATGGAATTGAATGATGATATGATCACTTCCCACATCCCAGATCGCGCATCACGCATATACATATGCATCTTGTAACCTATGCAGGCCGGTGCATCTCTTTGATTATGATGGGTATCAGCGACGATTCGCCTTCGTGCATTATTGCAGCGTCCTGTGCGGTGTCTGCACTGTACTGATCCTGGTTTGGTTTACCCTCTCAAGCGCTAGATTCCATCGTCAGCATAAGTAATGACCTGATGCTCCTGGGCCGGCAGACTTCATTCGCCGGGACTCCAATACCAGTTCTCTCTCTCTTTTTTAGTGGCGCAAACGACTCGTTTCGTAACACCACTACACTGCGCCCAGAACTGGTGCAAGTTTGGATTTTTATCGTCTCAAAATTGAGACTCCATCGACATCGTCAGCATACTACCCACTGTTCCTCCGGCAGACTTTGATGACGCACTATTCATATTCATTCCAGTATTTCTGCATCGCTGCCAATATCTGGGCATGGTGGGCTGGTGCTTTCTCAATTCTTAGATCCCATCGTGAGGGCTTTCTTTACCCGCCCTGGAAGGCCGCACTGGCGCGAATGCAAGTTCGATGAATCCTTCTCTTCCTTGGCGCTCGGGGACAATCCTTGAGAGAATATCGATATCAATTCCATCATCTCGCATCTCGCTTAATTATTAACTGACTCAATCCGCCAGTCGGTGATTCCAAACAAATGAAATGCCGGCGCTAACTGACTGACGTTGGAACGCAAGGAAAAAAGACAAGACATGCGAGTCGACTGTGTACTGAGAACTCTCACAGAGTCGACCGAGTCCCGGTGACACGTACTGCAACCTAACTGCACGCGCGACAACGAGCATGTGAACGCATCCTACGCCCGTCGCTGACCCGGGATCTCGCTTCTCCCGAAACACTGACACCGCTCCCACTCGCAATAAAACGGCACGGGTACGTCCGTCAGACCGCGCGCACTCGTCATGGTGGGCTATCTGGCACGGGGCGGCCGATGCTGCGGTGGCGATGGCGGTTCGGATTCGGATTCGGAAAACGCGCATCGCATTCATTGCCATTACGGCGTATCGAAGGAAGGTGTGGAATGGGCTTTGTGCAATGTAAGTGTAAGTGTAAGTGTAAGTGTAAGTGTAAGTGATGCCTCAAATGTTGCTGATGGCACACGCGCACGAGGAAAGAAGCAGCGAAGGAGGGAAGAAGAAGACCAGGCAAGGAAGAAGCTTGGTAAGGAAGAAGGAGGAAGGGTTCTTTTGAAAGCGAGTGCCACCGTATTATTTATTTATTCGCGGGTGTAGGATTGAGTTGATAGTGATAGTGGACCGGGGAAGTGGATTGCATAGTCCCAGAACCTGCTCGCAAAGGCTGCGACCTTTCCGGTGAAATTCTTAGGTTGTGACTGACTGTGGCACTCACACAGGATGACCACGGTGAAGCACGGCTCCCAAGCGTAATTCTTGCCTCGGAACCCAGACAATAGGTGGGCGCATCGGAACTCCGAGATGCCCTCCCGAGAAGAAAAATGGCAGGCAGGTTCAATCGGAGCGCGCAAAGTAAGCTGCGCGTCACATTGTAAGGGCTCTGCGGCCCGCGTAGGCTTTTAGTTCAGGCGTAGCAGGCTGGGAGGTGAAAGCAAAAATCGTATGCCCATGTGCTCCTGCCTGTACTCCGGCTTCCCTTTGTATGCAATCTAAATACCTCGTCATGGACATGGTGGCAAGCACAACGGACACCGCGCTATCTGGACCATGGTTTTCTCATTGAACACCGGGTCACACGCACAATCTCTGGGCACTGGGTGCACCAATAATACCACGAAAGTTAACCCAAACTCTCTCGCCTTGTTCAATTGAGATCTGCATACGGAGGATCAGCTTGTGTTATTCTATCGTGCTATATCCTACCCTACCCTACCCTTTAGCAATTCGCCCCCCACCCATAGCCCTAGGGTTCATCGTGGGCCCGATGTGGCGTTGCTTCTGCACGCTTCTGCTCGTAGGTAATGCGCTATTTATAGACTGGGATGATGGGGTGATGGGTTTTATGAGTATATTGGAGTATTTCGGAAGCGGTGCGTTTGTGTAGGTGTACTTTGTCGATGCTTTGTTATCGTGGGGTACATCGGGCAGCTAGCAAGCGAGTAATAAAAGAGAGCACTTGTATAAGGTACTGAACACTAAGGTTGGAGGTAGGAGTGTGAGGGTGATAAAATCAATGATGAGGTGATGGCGAGACACGGCTTATTGTATTGTAATGTTAGTTATACAAGCATGATGCTGGTTTATCTGATCTGGTCCGAGATGAGAGGATGTGCGGTTGCATCTGTTCTGTTGTGTTGGTGTTGAACGCGATGGCGCGATTTCTGGGTGGGTGCATCTTTGGCGAAAGGAAGAGATGGTTGTATCATCTGAGCGAGGCAGTTTCCGAGGTAAAAATAGAATACAAGGCAGAGGCAGAGAGACAGATAGAGAGAGAATGACAAGAGCTGGCGCCGGGTTGTGCGTGACGTTTGAAATTTAGTGATGAGGATAGCAAGCAAGCTGCGCATTGTCCGAGTCGCTGGCGAGTCGATTTTTGCGCGTCGTAATTCTGGGAAACAGAACCCAGCCTGCTCGCTCGTTAGCTCGAAGAGAGACGAACAAATCTGGCTCGAGATCAAAGACGAGTACGAACAGATGCAGATGATCACCCACTTGAGAAACGCAGATATATAATCGAAGACGGGATCTGAGATATGTTTAATCGAGGGGCATTGATGCGGTGCAGGGTCGGAATGATAAGGTGGGAGATCCAGATGGGGTGATGACTACATTACATCGGTGGCAAACGCGCGTTAAGTAATGACAGCGCATCAGGCGAGCGAGATCTGCAGCAAACAAACGCGAGTTGTGTGCTATACATACACACACACGGCGACAGCGACACACACGTACGTACAAAGACGGGGAAATGGGCACCGGGACCAAGAGATACTCAGGAACGTTACGGGAATTGCGGTGTTGGCGGTGATGCATGATTATCACCGATGGGATTGGACTGGGAGGAGGGGAGTGAGGTGAGGAGGAGGAAGCATGGCTGTTCAGATGCAGGAAGAAGGATGGGTGATCCGAGGGAAGAGAGGCATCGGCGATTGAATGGAGGAGTGCCGGGAGGTGGCCGGGGGATGGCGGAGATTGAAAAAAATGAGAGCTCGGTTCGCTTTGTGTTCACGGTTCTTTGAGCCAGCCAGCGAGGATGAGCGCTGAAATCGAGGATTGCAAAGGGCATCAGCATCAACCATCGAGGATGCCCATCTTTGGCCGGTGCGTTCGTTCGTTGCCTTAAATACGTCGCTGATCCACTGACAACCCCATCACCCGTCAGTGATTCAAAGCCCTCTGATTCAGATCAGACTGACCTTCTCATCGACCCCGCCCTAAGAGAGGTCTGCACTCCTTCCCCAAGCTCACAAAAAGAAACTGACCCTGCTAACACAGTCGCCATCATCACCTCCCGCGCAGTCAGATAAGAACGAGTCTGTCCATCAGCCATCTGGCATGCCCCACCGTGTCGAGCCCTTTCAAATGTCTTCTCCGTTCGTCTCTCCAGCTCTCTGTTCGGATGCCCGGCTTTTTAACGTCACCTCCTTCGTCGACAGACACCGTCGACACCACTTTGACACCTCCTCCTCCTCCTCCTCCTCCGCCTCGGCCGTCAACGCCGCCGCCGCCGCTGCCGTGCACCGTCTGCCGTCCCCCCCGCCCCCCATCGCCACCATGCAGCACTCCCACTCCCCGTCCCCGTCCGTCGTCTCCGTCGACCGCTCCTCCAACAACACCCCGCACATCCGGAGATCCCCCCGCACAATCCCATGCAGCCGCCACCCGCCATGTACTCGACATCCTACCAACACGATCCGCCAATGATGCAATCAGTCAGACATCACTCGACCCATTATAACCCGCGCGGAGAGCCTATAAATCACGGTCCATATGTCTACAGCTCTCACCCACCGCCCTTTGACCAACAGCAGCAGCAGCAGCAACAACATCAACAACAGCAGCCCAGGTACGACCAGCATCAGCATCAGCATCAGCATCAGCACCACCCGCACCAGCACCAGCAGGACGGGCCTACCCACTCTCAGTTCCACGCATCCCAGACACTCTTCACCGTCCCCACCATGTCCCACCCACACCAATCCAACATCCGCTACACCGACGGCCGCCAATATCCTCTCCCCGGCCAGGCCCCCGTCACCATCGTCCACACAGACGACGCCGCCACCAAGCTCACCGACGGCATACGCAGACGCTGCTTCAACTGCTGCACCACCGACACCTCGACCTGGCGCAGGTCCAACCTCAGCCCCGGAAAAGTCGTCCGTTTCTTTCCTCGCTTTCTTCTTCTCTACAATAATGACGTAATTTAATAGTTGTGCAACAAGTGTGGCTTGTTCGAACGAACGCACTCCCGTCCCCGCCCGGACCAGTTCCCGCACAAGCGCGGCCCCCTCACAGGTTCTGCCCTGCGCGGGCGCACTCCCCCAGGGAACCAGCTGCCCCCCATCTCGGGCGGCGCGCCGTACCAGTACCACCACTCCAGCATCACGCCCCTGAACACCGGGGGCGGCGGGGGCGAGTACCACCAAAGTGCGCTGCCGGGCCTGCAGACGTGGAACAACACGAGCGGGAGCAGCAGCAACAGCAGCGGCAACGGCAACGGCAACAACGTGCATCCACACATGCACCACGAGGGCGGACACGTGAATGGCACTGGGGGCCCGAGCGATTCGTCTGGGAACGCGTCGTCGTCCAGCAACATGGCCCCGCTCCTCCTGCCCTCGCGCCGACCCACGCTAGAAAGCCCGCGCCTCTCGTCCTCGTCCTCGTCGGTGTCGTCTGCAGCCGCCCCCGCGCAACGCATCAGCCGCGCATACGACGACGCCCTCGCCTCCAACGCGGTGCACGACCCCCACGCCCACCCGCACCCCCACTCCCTCCCGAGCTCGCAGCCCGCGTCGCCGCCGTCGAGAAGCGCGACGACGGTCCCGGGCGGCGGGGGAGGGGGTGGGGGTGGGGGGTCGTTGAATGGGACGGCGGGGTCGCATGATGGGTCTTCGAGTGCGCCGAGGTCGCCGAGGGATCCGACCGTGTAGAATGTGGATGGGTGCTTTGGAACTATGCGTGCGTTCAGCGGCCAGTTGAGATGGAGCAAGAAAAAAGAATAAAAGCAACAACAACAACAACTCCCTTCTTTTCTGTGTTCTCTGCTGAGCTTTTCTTTAGAGTGGTCGTGCTTTTTTTGATGTTTCTTAATTATTGCCTTGCCTTCTCCTTTGTTTGTTTCTCTTTCGTCCTCGTCCTCGTCCTCGTCCTCGTCGTTATCGTGTGTCCATGCTCGTCTCAGCCAAAGTCAATCTCACTCCCTACTATGTATCTTCGTTGTCCCCTGCTCCTGCCTACTTACATACTTACTACCCGCCTTCCCCGTCCACCGCACGCAGCACCAGCACCGAATCCGAACATCAAAGCAAAGACACGCAAATAATCACGCTCCCCGTCGTATAATCCAAAAGCTATCGCGTACAAAGGACCCCTTCGTCTCGGCCTCTGTCTCTGTCTCTCTCTACATGTCTCGTTCCTTCCTTACCTAACTAACTCTGAATTGTGTGGTGTTTCCGTAGCTTTTATACCTATCTATATATATCAATATTGATGTGCACCTTCGTACCTCTCTATACACTATCAGTTGATCTGTAGTGAGGGAGGACATGATTTCATATTGTCTCTCTTCTGGATTGCTTGCAGGGCGCATACATATATCCATCAGCCCCGATCATGCTTGCTTGCTTGCTTCCTGCTTCCTTGTCCTATGTCGTCCGACTGCGCAGGGCTATCACTCCGCAATCACAACGCAATCACAACTGTTCTTCCCCAGCTCATGCGTTAGACATATACATATACATATGGAGCGACACTCGGCCAAGTGCACCTGCCCGCGGGTGAAACGCGATTCGTCCGGCGTCAATAGCATTGTAGCGGTGGATCTGAATAGGATAACGTATGTCCCAGCCTGGCCTGGCCATTCTCAAGTCTGTGCAGTCTCAAGGTACTAGGCCTTGCCCTAGACGCAGACAGGCGAATTGAGCCCGTGTGTACCGAGAGCAATGTGATGTGCAGTGTATGGAAGTGGAACCACCGCACCGCGCATAATTGCTGTATAACACAAAGCGACTTACAGAATCCATGTCCCTTATGTAAAGTTCCTTCTTCCAAAAGCACTCGGATCTCCATCCATGCCACCCCGATTATTCCTCCCGAACGATTGAACGGGTGGATGGATAAATGATTGACTGAATGGATGAATGGAGTGAATTGAGCTGGATTTGATCAACCACCGGACTCAGTTGCAGGTAAGTAATGCCGTATGCGTATGCTAAGTGGATGATGTTGTGATCGAAGCTGATTGCGCTGGTTTGATCCGCCAGTGGGCGGGTGAGTAGCCGTTTGACCCGGGGGTGAATATGTCCCTGCATGAGCTGAGAAAAATTCAATGAAATGTTGTACGATAAGGCTTGGAGGAAAGTACGTTTTATTGTGAGTACATAGAAGAAAATCCGACGCTGGTCTAGACTAGAGCATATGACGCTCTGAATATTTGTAGGTCAGAGGTCAATGATGCGCGCCACACACTCAAAGTACTGGATGAGCATGTACGACTCCCCATCACTCGAGGGTAGTTCAAAGATCAGACTGGGGTATCAAGGCTGAGTCTCTTCGAGGTCTTCGTCAACTTCATCAAGCAGTGCCCTCCGATACTTGAGAATGCTTGATGCATCATCAAGCATTCCTAGAGGATCGCCAGCGCTGACAGAATTCATCAACTGTTTGCGGGGAGTCACCGGAACGATTCTTTGCTCTAATGCTCTGTTGCGATTCCTATCTGGACCGCACAAACGCGGACCGCTTCACCACTGGAATACCACAAAACCTCGCTGCATAACATACATCCCTCACGCCGTACTCGTGAATCGAAGCACGAACAGCACACGTTGCGCACTCGGTGTCTTTGCAGTGGCTAAACGAAACAACCGCACGCGTGGATTCTTTACCGTGGGCGCGCACTCTGGGGCAAGGGGCACTGAACAGCTCTGAACAGGCATCCCCCACTCGGGCTGATGGGCTGCCCAGATGGACCTTGGCGCCGACGCTGTCGCTGGGGAGTGAGGGAATTGATGGAGAAGCCGTCAAAAAGCACAGCAAGGGTGGCCGTGATTGGGCCTATACCCACCCAGCTCTGCTTGCCAAAAAGAAAGTTACAGCCCATCAGATGTATCTTACTTACTCATCGCAGCATCGCCTTCTCGATCATCCGATTGAGGATGTGCGTGGGTGGGTAACGAGTGCTGCTGCTGCTGCTGCTGCTGCTGTGGCTATCTTTAGTGCTGTTGAAGACGTCTGGGTGTTGTTGTTCGTCCACTCTATCGGCGGTTTCTGGGTTTACGTCTTGCGTGCTTTGCATCTTGGCGTCTTTTGCCGTTCAAAAGCAGCGATGGCGTAGGATGAGGATGTAAGCAAGCCACACACCGCGAGGACCTGTTACTTCTCAACGCGTCTAGATGACTACCTTTGTGGAGTCATAGAATCCATTGGGCCGAACTCCCAGAGGATTGGCCATCCGCGGTTGTGGCATACCGTCGTGAGACTGCAAATATAGACCGGCTTCGTCATCCGTTGGTGAGTCTTCGTTCTTACATGGATGGATGATGGTTATTTGACAGTGATGGCACGCTTGTAGGATCACAAGCTCAATTCAATCGTAACGTATTTACTCCGTTGTCCGATCCAATATTCCTTAAGACTCGGGACTGAAGGCCCTTCTCCCATAACGCCGGTGGGAATGATATAAACAATCGATACTTTCCACGTTCTGACAACACGCAATCTAATGTGTCTGGGTTGGAGGGCAATTTCTGTCATTGGAGATGGAGACCGTTGTTTCTTTCGAGAATGCCAGATGGGCGCGACCGTGACAGCCGCGTCTCCTCACTTGTATACTTGTATTAATCCGTAACTTTTTGTGATCGCGAGAGTGTCGCGAGAATTCATGTCCATCGGTGGAAAGGCATTCTATTACTTCCCCGGTACCTTCTGCGTTCGAAAACCCGCCCCGAGCCCCCCGAGGTCACACTGAAGTTTGCATTGCTCCTGCTACACCAACAATGGTTAGTCGCTCACTCGCGGGACGGACGCTTTAATGGAGATCATGATGCGGACTTTGGAAACTAGCCTTATATGTACATTTCCCTCTTTCGAGAATCCATCAGATATGTTGTAATTTACTGACCCGGCGTACCTGCCCTTCACGTATCCGTCATGAAACCAAAGGACTTCTCAACATCACAACAATGCGGTCGACCCCAAGTCCAAGAAGAAAAAGGGAACAAATATCCCAGGCTCCCATCCTCCCGCCGGCGATATGCTTCGGCCCTCTGCCCAATACAAAACTCACGAAGGTGGTGGGTATTCGTACACGGATCCATGTGATGCCAAGTGCCCGATCCCCGAGGGCCCGGTTACGAATATGCTAAATAAACTGAGCACGGATGGTGTATACGATGTTATGGTGCTGTCTTACTCGCCGCTAGTTGACAGGAAGCTGGGTTATGCGCGCAGCGCGTGCACGTATTCTCGGAGAATTGGGGTGAACGTTCATGCAGCAAGGGGACTGTCGTAATCGATGGGTCGCAGAATTGGGCCTGTCCATCGGACAGTCGATAGTGGCTCATGAACGTGGATCGTGGATCCTGGATGCAGACGTATCCAAGCCTTCATCAAAGGCGACGTTGGCGCATCTGATGATCCCCCAAGGCTGACGCGTCAGTTGTGCGCTTCCATCAAACGTAAGGCTAGGGAACTTGAAAGAGAACCACTTACACCTGTGCCGGATCAGTACTTCTCGATATCATCATTTTTCCTTCGCGAAGGAATCACACATTCGATCAAAAGCAGCGAAATGCAAACGTGGGCACGGCGAGGTAATCAGATGCCTCTAAAGACACTTTCGATTCACAAAGTGCTACCTACTCGGGGTTAAAGTGACGGGAAGGAGGGCCCGATAAGAGGACAACAACAAGGAGGAACAATAGCTGACTCGCCGTTCCCTGGAGGTTAAGGCTAGTTCGTTTGAGCAATCAGATTGAAGCACGGTTTGGTTCGAGCAAGTAAGGTTCGAAGAATTCATCGATCCATGGGAAATTTCTGAGGTATACCTCCCGCTATATGGATGAGTAGCTGACTGAGCATGCTTGGCTGCAGCAGGGTTCAAGATCTAAGATTCTCCACGGTCGAATGTGTTCGAAAAAGAAGGAAACACGAATACAGGGTCCCGTTTGTCAAGGAGTATTTGTGCGGCAGGTCGTACCGCCGTTTCGAGCGAGGCTGGGAGGGGAGGGTGGGTGTCATGTGTGCGTCGTGGGATGATCTGGAGAAGTGGCCATGGTGTCATTGCGGGAATAGAGGAATACCGGTGCACTTGCCACGCTCTGGTCGTGGTTTGAGCGACCAAGGAAGAGAGCAACGTGAATGTCAGCAACTGGCCTCCGCGAAATGATCAATGACCATAGCTTACAATGCGGTTCCCAAGCCATTTGCTAATACCAGCTTTCGCCTCTTGAGTAACATTCGAGCTAATGTTTGAAGGGGTTTTCCAAGTCGCGCAACAACATAACACTTTGAGAGCTGATTATCCACCAACAAGCATCCATAAGCGGGCATATCCAAACAACGCATGGTCAAGAAATAACATCGAGAGTCAAAATCCGTGTAAAGAACAAGGGTGGATTTTCATTCATCTCGGGAAGCAAATGTCTCCGACGCCTAGATCATGACTGAATGCGCAAAGTCCACCGTAACAGCTGGAGAAGCTCGGAACACGGAAGCTCGAGTTGCAGGCACCAATACACCGTGTAGAATGTGGGACATACTCAATTTCCCAAGCCGTGCAGAAATGCTTTGTGGGTTGGCGCGAAGAATGTGAGTTTCTTGCTGCCAATTTATCGACCTGCACAAAGGTCGTATGACAATGATGAACATTGCACTGTATTCAAAAAATACGAGGGATCAGTATTCGGGGTAACGAGACACGGGTGAGAAAGAAAGGCGTAGGTTGGGGAAACAATATTGGTCCCAAGAAAGACATCTTGACGATTCGAAGATGACTGTTTGGAATGTTATAAAGACAGGGCGACATTGCAGAAGAACATAGTTATGTCAAGGCTTCGGTCCGCGATCCTGAGTGAAAGAAGCATGCCAGCGAGTAAGGAGTAAAGTATTACTAGGTTCTGTCAAATATGGGAGACACGCCTTCAACAAGGACTGCAGAAAGAGAGAGAAGCTGTGTCCCCAGTAAAGATGCGTATGCAGAAAGAACAAAGAGGCAGGGAATTGAAGGGAAACATATGGTGGGCGTCACCCGAGATATAGTGGGGGAGCGAGAGGTGTTGGATGACTAGGTTCAGAAGGCAAAGGCCAGGGTATCTAAAGTCAGATTGTACAATGCACGCTATGTGGAGTTGCTCGCTCACAAGCCGTGTTGTACGTTGAATACAAAGGGATACATTCATTTGAAGGCTTTAAGCGATTGTAGGTCGACATGGATTCGAGACGCTAAAATCGTCTTGATGGTTCCTGTGATTCGCCCCACACGTGACCGCACCGGATCAAATGCCAAATTTATTGAAGTTTCATTCAGGCTAAGCCTGGCTATCGCTTCTAGTTGCGGGATGCGCTGGGAAACGTAGACGGAGGCAAATTCTGGAGAAAGCCTGGAATTCTTCTGACCTTTCTTGTTTGTTGGATCTCTAAAATGTGAAAGAGTCATCTTCTCCCTTACTCTCAGCGTCTAGAAGATAAGATGTAGACCAAATGTAGACCGATGATGTTCCCGTTTGTCTGGCATTGGAATCGGGGTAAGCGAAGCAGAAAGAAAGTGTTCCGACTACATCATATTCTCGTTACTTTGCAGGTAACCAGGCTTTTGCTTCACAGTTGTCGCTGTTCAGACTTACCCTTTGATTACGATATCAGTATATCATTTGCCCACCTCATATAAGCACCCATTTCTAATACTCCGGCAATCCCGAATAGCGTCTATAGCCATCGATTTACAGACAATGGGCCTGTTGTCGATCGGAGATGGGTCCGAACAAGACCAAAGGGAACATGATATTCTTACTACGACACTCCATGTTCGGGATTAGGTTGAATCAGACAGCTCGCACCTCCTATGAGATAACTATACAAACAAGCAATAAAATCACTACGTAGAAGCGCAGGCTTCCTTTGTTGAGTTGTTAGGGTCGATTGTGAATAGAAATCTAGCTTTGGGGGCGAATCTTCCTTCTCCACCCTGTGAATTGGCAGGTGAGCTGCTGAATGAAGGTGTGTAGAGCAAATATGTAGGGACTTGCCTGGGGGCATTCCTTGGACACTGTATTGAGGACTTGTGTACAGTTTGCCTCTGACGGGTTCTGAGTGGTATTGAAGCTATTGTAAACAGTAAGTTCGCCTAGGTAAAAAGAATGATCAGTGTTGGGATAGGCCCGGACTACTCGAGATTGGATTTTGATTCTAACAGTTGTATCCTTCCCCGAGGTAACATCGATGCATGTCTTCAAAACCTTCGAACTAGAGAAGGTTAGTTGAAGTTATGGAAAGATACGCGAAGAGAGCAAGCGACCGACCGGCTTTTTAGCAATTTCAGCACAGAATGTCTGAATATGGCTTGTGCAATCTCCTTTGATCGTCGAGTCGCTGCAGTGGTACTCAATATCTGCCAATGCTGGGGCGACAGCGAGAGAGAGGAAAAGACCGGAGAAGACCTGGAAATGGGGCAAAAAATGAGCTCTTGATGGTTTCGAGTAATGGAGGACTCACGACGCGATTGTTGAAGAGCATTTGTGTCAAAATCTAATTCAAAAGTGTGCTCGTTGTTATTTCTCTCAAATCCTAGGTGGTGCTTTATACACCGGAAAAGATTGCGGTTTCGAGGACCCTAGCGGGCGACAGTTGGAATTTTGCTAGAAGTATCGCTTGTGAAGCCTCCGGAGAAAGGCTGACGAGGGGTTAGAACACTCCCAACAAGGGTCCAACAGTAATTTCGGCTTAGAAACGAACATCGGCATACATTTTTTTTCAATACATTTCTGTTCCATACCAAATGTCATGTTCCATTTTAGTGTTAAGCCTGGATTATGATAACCGCAGTTGCTTTGAGTAATACAGGGTGGTTCAACGCTAGCGATGATCTGCACCCCAGACTTATGTAAAGAACAGGGAATGAGCCGAATGCAGCGCCACAATGCAGCGCCACCCTCGCGCAATACTTGCAGTCCGACAACCCCGAAAGCGCTAATGCTATCTCGCATCCAAACGGAGGGAATGGGTCCACTGGCTTAGATACTAACATAAGCCCCCGTCTCGCCCAGTACCCCGTTTCGACCAGTCACAGTTGTGTGACACAGCCATGTTCGAACTCCGACCGCGCGGGCGAAAGGTGGGCGAACCCATGGCGTCATCGTCGACTATCACAGCACGGGCAAAATTGATTCTCCGCTGCAGCCATCATCGGCAGGCGTGACTTTGACCTACCTTTCGACCACCTCACTCACGTCCATTTTCTGAAAAATAAACTGGCCAAGTTGTTTGTATTACTAAATGTAAGTGCTATGTAAAATCTGGAGGGAATTTGAGCACGGGATGTGGAGATATTTGCAACTGGTCGAAACGGGGTACTGGGCGAAACGGGGGCTTATGTTAGTACATGACACTGACAGTGCAGAGTAATTCTAAGCTTGTACCTTGCCTCCGGAATTATAACGCGTAATATCCATTTCCATACTCACTGTGTCCCTCTAATTATCTGTTATGCGTGAAATGCGTTTGGGTCACTTGGCGTTTGCCAATATAACCACTCACGAGAGCTCACTTATAGACGCGAGGAGATGATGCACTAATTGAATTTGTTGCGGGAGGTATATCTAAGCAGGAGTGAGGACCTGTGCGTACACATATGGGACTAGTGAACGGATGCAAGGCGTATGTGCACAAAAGCGATAGATAGGAAAGGTGGTACTGTAGCTACAACTGTTACGATTAGACCTCCTGTTTAACTTCCTGCTTTGCACGAGTCGTTGTTTCCTCCTCCATTGTCAGAACAATGCCACCCATTGCCCTTTGCGCAGTCTTCAATGAACTCAATAACCCCTGGACCCGCACGGTCTCCCGCGTCGACACATTTGTAGAGGTAGCTGACCATGGCATTGCCGCTTGACCGCCCATTGTCTGATGCCTCTTGTACCATCTGATCCAGATAGTTACCTACAAGACGCGAAAGTCATACAGTCAGGGATCCAGAACCGGTGGACAAGGATTGACTCACCGATCGATAGCAAGTTGTCGCCACAGTAATTGTAGCCTTTGCCGCAGTCCTTTGCGAAAGCGCAGGTAATTGTGGCTGCTACGACAAGGAGAAGGGATTTAGATAGTTGCATGATGGCAGACTTCGTGTTGGGATTTGGTTCGGCAAACTGATCGCGAGGGCTTATATATCTTCGGATTTAATGGATGCGCTTGGAAGAAAGTTTTAGATAAATGATAAACGAGACTGCGGTGCTCATGGTTCTGTTAGTGCGACAGCCGGAACGCTTGAAAAGAACATAGAAAGTTCACTAATCTTGTTATGGTTGAGAGAGCGTTCTCCTGTTCGGCAGGCGCCCAATTTTGGCTTCGAAATGTAGGAACAGTTGAAGGGTCGTCCTGCAATACGAGAAGACGCGTATCAATTACTCGAATTTGGAAGGGTCATGGCAATCAACACATCGAAGCTTGTACTGGAAATTAAGACGACCTTCCTTTTTCCTTGGCAAGCCGAAGTAGTTGGCATTATCCAAGGGAATCGATCCAAAAAGCGTTACTACATCAGAGCATATTTCCTGTTGTTTATACGATTAATATTTGGTCACCTCACCTCGGATAGAAATTTAGTTGGTTGAACGCGTCACAGTGTATGACGACTATCCAAGGAGGCACTGCGGTGTCTCGGCGATCTCGATAGCTTCCAAACGCACACATTAAACCAGCTTCGCTGTCAGCTAGAATCCTCTAGACTCTTCAAAGTATACAATCGTGAAGGAGCCGAAAATGCTTGTCGTGGACTGTTTTTTTTCTCGCGAAGTTCGGAACTCGTTTGTCGTAGACCCTTGAGTCTACTTCCGGTCCTACTGGATCGTCAAGAATATTATGAGCTATAAAGGCTATCAAGAGGTGGGACAAAACTCAGCGTGTAACTCAACCCACACTTCCGCCCCCGCCTTTGCATTACTTCCGTTAGAATGAAGCTTTCTACACCATCTCTCCTTGCTATTGCAGCCTCCGTCTCCATGGCCTACGCAAGAGATTGCAAACAGGGAATACAATATTGCGGTAACGCCTTGTTAGATTCCCGTGCGTTATTCCCTTTCAATTACTTCTCACCGGGTTTTCTCCTGATCCTCAGACTGATGGTCCCGGTCATTTCATCAGGCAATCTAAAGTATCAAGTGTGGCAGCACTTGTGGGATAAAGGCATCACTCTTGAGAAAGATCGCGGCAACATGCTTTTCTTGTGTCAGGGAGGCAATAACATTGTCCTCTACCTTGAATATTGCAAACACGGTTGTGAAGATAAGGGGACGGGAAACAGCGATGTTTGCAAGGCTGACCCTGCAGCAGCTGCATAAGAGGAGAGGATGATGGTGGTACATACTATTTGCGTTAGGTTGACATTGCTTCATTGTATCGTTCCATAACAAACACAACTCTTCAACTTGAAATTCTTGTTGCCCAGCTCCTCCTTGCTGTCGGATTTATCTCCCCTTCAAGATGTAGTTCGCGATATCATGTTACTCGGTGGTGCCGCGCACTGGCGCTGTGTCCCAAGAGCCCAGTGCAGACGCTGACAGAAGAGGTTGAGGGATAAAATTACTACACATAGGTGTCAAGTGAACTTCAGTCGAGTTCAGAAAGGTTCAGAATCAATGTTCGCCACATCCAATGACTAGGTGCTTTGAACACAACTCCTGTTGAAGTCTTTCAACGACTTGACCGATACGAGTCTCAGTATACATAAAATTACACCTATCTGCCATTCGGGTTGTCAAGCCGACTATAGAAACTATCGCACAGGCGACAAACTGCGGCAGCGCATGGCAGATCTTCCCAACACTGGTTCTCTCTCTCTCTCTCTCCAGGAATTTTCAGCGTCCGTAGTGGGCTCTTCAATCGGAGAAGGGTTCAAGGCTAATGTCAGTGTTGATCTCGCATCCGTCATGGTGTTTCAAACCTACCAGCTCTGATTGTGCTCCAATCCCGCTCGCTGCTCCGGAATATTTCCCAGAACTTCTGGTTCTCTCTCCCTCCCTACCCGCACATAACTTACAATGACACATGAAATTTTATACCTACCACATATCATTCATCGAACCACAGCAAGTAACTACAGGTGCTATCACTATCACCGGGCCTTAAGCCTGTCGGTTCGTCCTCTGTGTTCGAATGTCTTCCCCAAGCAACTGTGCCACGACACTCCAAGCAGATTCATATGTCCCATTATGACATACCACTTCGGAACCATTTGGCATACCCTTCCATTTCATAGCAAGTTCCATTCTCCTCGTTTCCCCCCGGTTTTGTTCAACTTTTTCCCAGAAGGTAGTGACAAGTACCGCACGAGCACGAGAATCAGCACCGCACAGATTGTTGATCATCTCCACATGAGGACGAGGGGGCTGCGTGGCTCGGTTGTCGGTGATCTTGTAAAGATAGAGAAAGCCAGCAACTTTGACTTTCTCGCTTTCGGACCTAACCAAGCCCATGGACGAATGACTACGGATGGATGGGCAGTATAGGGCTAATATCTCACGTTTTTCTCAACCACTTGATAATCTTTGCCTCCACTTCTCGTTCCGTCAAAGATCCACAATCCGGTTCAGGAAAGGCTGGGGTGTCCACAAATACGACTCGGCGACCATCGTCACCAGGAAAGCATTCCACATGCGTTATGTTGGTGCTGCCTTTTTTCGCGTCCAGTCCGTGATGAACAGCTAACGACTGCTGCTTTGTTGCCGTGTTTACGAACTTCCGCTCAAGTCAGTAGGAATAGTCCTCAGAGAACACTTCCATCTACTCACTGTACTTTTCCCGACTCCCGATGGACCGATCAAACTGACGAGAGAGATGCGATATCAACTCTTTGACAGAGAGAGAAGTGTAAAGTCATGTATTTACGCACACAATGACGATGTCATTTTCGGTGAGACCGTCGGATGAAATCTTCTTCCCCGGCCATTTGCAATTGAACATATCGGAGCGTAGGTAGGTCAAGATGCCAATGTGGGTTCAATAGCGAGAGATGTGTACAATGGTTCCCAGGTACCGCTGAACGGTTGCATGTAAGTAAAACATGCATTTCGAGTGGCCTCAACCTTAACATGAGGCCCCGATTGATCTCAATCAATTTCGATACGAACTGTGCGTGATGTTCAACAACTGTCGCGTTTAATCTGCGGTAGCTTCATTGTGAAGAGACCACTTCGACACAGAAAGGAAAGCACAACAGCAGTGTGTGAGCACTTATAGGGTTTTGCATCCATCACGAATTGGGCAGAAAACCTTTATTGTGAATTGAGGTTGGAAGCAAGTTGGAAGCCGATAACGTCCAATCTCTGTTGACACGTGGTTGCCTAAAAGCATGTCCATGAGACGATCTAAACGTGTTTTCAAGGCGTGCAGGACGAACGCCCATGGCACACGGCTACACGCGCAGTAAGCGCACATTTAAGTGTCATCGAAATTCTTAATTCTCACCATACATCCTTTTCCCTCCCACTCGTTTGCCCGTTTGGTCAATGTCTACAGAAATGGAAAGGAGAAAGAAGTACGTCGTTGAGGAAAGATTTGTATTAGGTGATCAATGACAATGATGACGTCTAGGTATGTTCTCGCTAGACGCGGATGAGTTTTGTAACTAACTACTTTGACTGACGTCAGTGAGCAGCCATGGTACAAGGTGGTTGGTTGAACGCAAACTTGCTCGATTTCAAAACACTGAAAACAGTTCTTACAGTTCGGAAAGAACCTAGCAGAAAGACAGACGATCGAAATAAGGAAAAACCGCATGAGCATCATTCAGGGATCACAAGCAACGAAGCTGGAGACAAATGAGCTTTCGAAAAACGACGTTATAATCGCGTAAGCAGAGCAAATTCCCTCCCACCGATCAGATTGTTTATACCTTGGAGATACAGCGTGATGGGCCCGACTGGTTCTGGAAAAAGCACGGTCGGTAGTCCAGATTATAACCAGTCTTCATGATATAAACCTCTTGCAGTTTGTGAAGATTGCTAGCGGCCTCGACACCGGCATAGGGCATACTTTACAGTCGTGTACGAGCACCATCGACATTGTTAAGCTGTCTTTTCCGGAATACAGCGACTGCGACATTGTCTTCGTCGATACTCCTGGCTTTGATGACACGACAAAGTCAGACGTAGACATCTTGCATATGATTGCCAATTGGCTCAGGGATACGTACGTCTTGCATACCAGATATAACTGATACACGCTAAAACCAAAAACATGCATTTAGATACCGGGACAAAATCTTGTTGTCTGGTATAGTCTATTTCCATCGAATTTCCGACAATCGCATGGCTGGCACGCCTCTGAAAAATCTGCATATGTTCCAGCAGTTGTGCGGGACCAACGCGCTGGAGAACATTATCCTGGCGACGACAATGTGGGACGATGTGGACGAAGAAACAGGGAATCAACGCGAAGAGGAATTGAAGAAGAAGTACTGGCGAGGGATGCTCAAGCATAACTCTACAACTGCCCGCTTCACTGGCACGCGTGAGTCTGCGTTCGCCCTCTTGGCCCCCTTGATCAACGAAGCAAATTCCCGGAATGCGGTGCGCTTGCAAAACGAAATGGTACAGATGAAGTTGCAGCTTCAGGAGACGTCTGCTGGGCGAGCCCTCTACTCGAAAATGGAAGAAATCGTAACCAAACGACAAGATGTACTCAAACGCATTCGGGATGAGATGACCCGTGCGGGTGGTAATGAGATGTCAATGTTGTTACTGCTGCAGGAATACCAAGAATTGAAGATGCAACTAAACTCCGCAGAAACTGACTTAGAGGCGATGAAGTTGACGACTGGGAAACGGATGGTGAACACGGTGACCAGAGCGCTTGGAACACTATTTTCAAAACCAGGTAAGGTATGCACTGAGTAATGGGGAGCGATCTCGTTACGTGATGCTTATTCCAATGAATTATTTTGCAAAGAACTTGGCGATTAAGTCCTCGCCTGATATCCGCACTTCTATCAAGGTGAGCACCAAAGCACCTCAGCTAGGGATTTTCGCTCCCGCAGCTGTGTGATGCAGGGACCGAATGTCTACATGATTGATCACAGAATATACTATAAGTGTATGTCCGTGTACAGAGCACCGGACATATAGAAAACTCCACGCCTAACCGCATCGTTGCCATCTTGTTTACACAAGGTTGCAACATTACTGCTGCTTCTTCAGGCTGTCCATCATCTCCCTATGCCCTGCAATTATTTTACGTCTCGGTTTAGAACGATGAAGTTAAAACCATCTGGCAGCCTATAGCTATGATGCCAGTTTATGGGACTTGCGTTTGCATTTTCTCCAGTCTGGAAGGATGGCTGGATAATTTGCGGGCCGAGCCTTAGAGGTCCATCGCCAACCTAGGAATATATAGTCTATCGCCAGGAAGGGCCCGCTTCCGATATATATTCCTGGAAGAAGAAGAAATAGAAGTCCACAATCTTGAGGCTCAGACTATCCACCTACCGTTGACGATGATGTCCGTATTGACAAGCCCGACGAATCTGCAATGCTCTCGACGTCGTCACCAAAGCTTGTTCCAGAAAGTGAGGACCTGGGTCTGGCACCGCCAGCAGCAAACGTTGGCATTGGCATACGAAGATCCTCATCGAGGGCGTTGCTGATATTCTCGCCATCTATATCCTTGCCGACGAATTTGATGAGGTGAATGTGCATTCTAGTGGTCATGATGCCAAGCGCTGCGTGAAAAGGGCTAGAGACTCGGTCAGAGTAGCAATGATGAGGATGTCAGGGGACGAACCCATATCCAAACCAGGGAATGCGGGTGGTACCCTAAGGCAAGAATCATGGATGTCAACCAATCAATCGATCCCAGGATAGATCCAAAAGACTGACCACAGCCATGATGTTATTCATTATCAAGACACCTGCGACGCTACATGACACCCATTATTTTATTTTCAGAATCTGACATTTGACGGAGGACCGCCTACCCTAGGAAATAGAGAATGTTGTCCTGCAGCAATATCGTTATAAGTGGAAATCGCTCATTCAGCTTCACCCGAGCCGAAGTCGAAACGGCAGACTTGCAAAGCGCGAATATGAAAAGATTGAACTCGAAGAGAGTTGCTAGAGCAAAGCAAGGTCAGCAAGAACATATCAATTGTGTCGATGTGTCATAGCGCACCAGGAACCCAGACCGCCCATCGGATACCTCCGTTGATTGTCGGGCACCCGGGGAGAGGGTACTGCATAGCTGAAGCAATGTTGATGTTCCGATGCTTGGCCGAGTCCATCAGCAAGCCGATAAACACTGCAATCGATATCGCGAATAGAACTCCATTGAAGAGTGCCACCTGATGAAGAACTGCTTAAGAGACGGTATCAATCAGGATTTTGATACTTCCTCGACGTACCTTTTTTGATCGGCCATAAAGTGCATATATTCGCAGTTGCATGACAATTTCAATGGACCATAGACTTATGGCACCGACAATCCGGATAGTGGGATCCATTGCGACACATCTATCAATCTTCGGATAAGAACGCGAGGTTAAGCAGGGCTGAATAACCGTACAGTCCAATGTTTGGAACTCCCTTTCGCGCAAAAGAATGAATTTGCGCTACGTCAAATACAAGCAGGAGTATGGTGTAGTAGCGAATCTGTTTAGATAAGATGAGGTCCAACTAACAGTGATGATCCCGTTTGTGGAGACTTGACTTACCCAGAAGAACATGAACTTCCCAAAGGTTCGCTTCTGTGGCTGTAAGGGGATCCGGAAATCAGATGTGCTTCGAGAATATGATTGAATTGACAAACCCACACGTATCGAACCTAGCAATGTTTATTAGTAACAACGACTAACGAGTGGAAGAAACAAGACACACCTCATCTTCGAGGGTTACGACTAAAAGCATTGACAATGAGATTCTTCTTGTTCTTTTGGTGAGCGACGCGTGTAGTGGACTTACAATAATCATGAAGCACCCATACCAAGGAGGGGACTGTTCATCATATTAATTAACGGTGAGGCGTTTTGACAAATCGACAAATCACTCACGGACGACGCGGAGCGGAATGACGCTCAGAGAGTACAACCGAACGAATTCGGCCTGTCGAGTGTTATCTGGTAACATGGGTATTCGTGATTTATAATCTTAAATTGAAGACAGAAAGGTGGTCGGGGCAGGTAATGAAAGGCGCCAGCGCTTGGGTTTCATTTTTCATCGCAAGCGGTATTTAATCGAAACGGCGACCACGAGTATGAGGCCAAGCAATAAAGATCATCCCATCGAAGTTTCCCCGGCCTATTTCTGGGAACCTGATCCATGATGTGATTTCTCATTCAGTGCTCCCATTCAAGGCGGAAACTCACAGGAAATAGAGTTTGGCAAAGCTCATAGGAGGGACGCGGGTCTTTTGCATTCATGTAGATCATGGCTGTGGGGATGTCGTGATGGTTAGCGCCTTGAACGTCAATGTCAATCACTGGAATCTATAAGTACTAGGTGATCGTCCAACAAAGCGATTGCAAAGCGATGCCATGCTGGGTTCCTATCTCCTCACCATCAGCGAAGACGATCAGACCGTCAGCGTGATGGTGGGAAATAGCAACATTGATAGCGCAAGACTGGCACAAAAACCACTCTTTGCTTGCTCTATACTTAGGTGTCTCATATATATCGAGTTTGGTTAGGTGATGAGAATGCAGTCGGTGGAATATTCCTGTCAATCATACTCCTTGATGGCATCCCCTTTGATACTCCAATATACCATGCGCCGACCGTACTTGTGGTTGGGTGACCGGGTTCTCGGATTTGTTGATATCTCTCGTTGTCGTTTTTTTATTCCGTTCCTTCCATTTCGTTTCATTTCGTTCTGTTTCTGTTTCTGTTTCTGTTTCTGTTCGGTGGAAGGCGTGCCTCTTGCACCATCATGTCTCACATATCAAAAGCCCCCAGGGCATTGATTGAGCACTGTTGGTTGGTAAATATGGCCCAATCTCTCGCTTTCGAGATTGCCTGACATGCCTTTTGCATGGCTCTGAGCCGCAAATGCATGCTAGCGACGGGCAGTGGCTGGATGCACAATGTGCAAATTGGATGACGGGTTCCAACCCCTTTCCGCCCTGTCCCCCTGCGATGCCTATATGCGCTGTCATATACGTTAGGGCATACAACGCCCACCTGCCTTATCACTCCATCTTCAAGGGTACTCGGTCGAAACGAGAATGCATATTGCACTCGGACGAAACGAGGTGGTACTCGGTCGAAACGAGAATGCGCATCGCACTCGGACGAAACGAAATGGCAAAACCATCAGCCGCCTTTGACGCAGGGCATATGACGGTTGTCCGTCCAAATGAGAATGCCTAATTGCACCTATTCGAAACGAGACTGGTTGCTCACCTACTCCCTATACTCCGTGTAATGAATGTTATTAACGCCTACGCAATGTTATGCTTTACTGCCCTTTGGCCAATGCAAATTGATGTTCAAAATTTTATGTTGTACGACCATTAGGCCCGTCAGCCCTGTCCGCATTGCAACCTGTCCTGCCAGCCCTCGAAGTGATGCCTCGCGGCCTTATATGCAAGTTGCGCCTGCTGAGCGCTTTACCACAATGTTTCTCTCTCCAAGAATTGCGTTCGACGTCGCTGCCACTCAGAACGCTGACATGAACGTCCCTATCTCCCCACTGGATGATCCTGCCCCCCCCGCCGAGATTGCGCAGCTCCCTCCTACGGACCTGCTACAAGCAACGACGGATGCAGCAAACACCAATGATGTGGCTGACCCCTGCCCAGACTCGCAGATCACCCTCCCTGACGTCACTACTTTATCTCCTTCCACAAGGCGCGGCGCGGCCCGCAAGCAGCCCGCTATACGTGCTGATATCCTGTCCAACCGGCGGCTGTCGAGGACGAAGTCAACTGTCGATATTCAGACTTCCTATGCCGACACTATCGGTGAGGAGGCTTACCATGAACTGGGCTTGCAAATGGCCCCTGTAGGATCTGAATTGGCTGCGGACCTCAGAAAGCGCTTGAAGGACAACGAAGCGCACCTGGTGGAGGCTATAGTTGCGATACGCGCCGACAACAAACTGGAGGCGGAACGATCGCGATCCCGCCACAAGGACTTTCTCCGACTCAGTACCGATTTGAACGCGCTCCTTAATGCACCAGATAAAACTCTAACGCAGGTCGCTGATAGAGTTAAGGAGCTCGACGACGAGATCATGTCTATTAAGGCTAATATACAAGCCGTACAAGATCCCGGCGTCTGCGCCGAACACGAAACATTATGGAGCACCAGGACAAAACTGAAGGAGGTCGTGCTTGTGCAGAACACCACTTTACTACAAGTTGCTGCCCTTAGGGACGACCTGCGAGCTCTGAGCCTGGAGCAATCCAAATGGATAGCGAAGGCGCCCCATATTACCTCTGTCCCTTCTCCCCTGCCTGACACTCTCACCCTTGCCTCGCCTACACTACCTGGCGACAGGAAGCGTCGTAGATCTCGCAGTCTCTCTAGCGATTGGGAACGTGAGCCAAAGAAACAGAGGTGGGACGACGATGGCCATTGGGTCCTTCTTTCCGGTGTCAACGAACTGCTGGACCTCAACGCGTTCGCAAGAAGTGCCATGGCGCTGATCCCGGGCTGTACTGCTGCCGACATTAAGCGCACGCAGCTATTATCTGACCAAAAGGGTAGCGTTAACATACTCTTTGTGTCAAGGGATATAGCCGCTGCCTTTTACGATACAATGGCGAGTTCCACACCTGAGGTCCTCAAGGGCACCTCAGTCTCCTGGCCTGCAAGTCAGGGAGCCCCTCCTCGCCCTGCGCTGCTGGATCGTCGGCCTGCGCGACGAGGCAATTCATGGGGTGATGTGCCCGCACCGCCCCCTACAACGCGTGATCGTGGCCTGCCTGCTCAGCGCTCGCCGCCACAACGCGCCTCTAGAGGACGTACGCACTCTGGTGGTAACAGACCCAGAGGACGCGCACAGGGCAGAGGATATGGCCGCACGGACTTTGTGCAGGGTTCTTCCAGGGAGGGCAACCATAATTGGTAGTCGTAGTAACTTCTGGTTATAAATGCGCCTTTCTGATGTACGGGCCCCCATTAGTTCTCAGCTGATTATAACATCATGGAACATACACGGCGGCTTTGCTGAAAAGATCGAACACATAGATGTCATAAACCTGGTACGCAGTGGTGATATCATTGTCTTTGGGGAGACGTGGCTGCGCCCTGGCGAGCATAATGTACTCACCCTACCAGATGGATATGATATCCTGTCTATGCCCCGCCCTGATAGAGCGGCCTTCCAACCGGCATGGGGCGGGGTGGCCATGTTGATACGATCAACTGTGCCTTATTCTCTCAGAACTGAATTATGCGCACCGGACCTCATAGTTCTTGAACTTGAACACTGTTTCGTGATTGGCTCCTATCTAATGCCATCACGCTCTCCATGGGGTAGAGAGGCTGACGTTGACCCCCAAGCCAAACTGGCGGAGGCAACTGCTGCCTGCAGGATAACCGGCGATAAGCCTGTGCTCGTCATTGGGGACCTCAACGGTCGTACCCTGCACAGGATGCCCCTTACGCAGCTGCTCGACCGCCGCCGCAGCGACTGCATGCCTGTTGATGCTAGGGGAGCTTGGATCTTGCGTCTCTGCAGTGATTACGAGCTGTCAATCTTGAACGGGACAATCAAAGAACATGGTTCACCAGGGGCATACACTTCGTTCCAGGCGGGTGGCTGCTCTGTCATAGACTATGCGTTGATATCAAGCGCGCACATGCATATCATTGCCGCAGGCGGCTTAACTATCCTTGACGGCAGCCTGCAATCAGACCACGACATCTTGCGGCTATGCCTAACAGTCGATGGTGTTATACGCCGCGCACGCCCCAAACGCGCTCCCGCCCCTAAGCCATCACAAGCGCTTGACGCACAGCCTCCTACCGCCCTTGATGACTTGTTAACAAAAACGCTGCTAACGTCTCAATCAGAGGATGAATCAATAGATTATCTATACGGACCATGCGTGGAACATGACCCTCACCCTCTGCCAATATATCTTGCGAGCACTATGAATACCGCGCGCTCTGCGTTTTGCTATTTTACCTTGCAAAATAGTCAGACCAACTTTGCGGCGATAATCTCAGCTCCTCATTCTGATGGCCGCGCGGCCCTGATGGCCCTCCTCTATGCACTTGAGAACAACGATATTAATAGGGCATTATTAATAAACTGCTCTTCGCATTATCTCATATTCTCCGTTGCGCGCTGGGCGGCAAAAAACGCCAGTAAGGGGTGGACTTGCGCGAATGGTGATATACTGCGCATGATTGTGCAGCGACTCCGGTCTCGTGCTGCGCGCCTGGAGTTTCGCTATGTATTGTCGGATGACAACAACGGCAATTTGAATGCTGCAAAAGCTCTCGCTGTGAGGGAAGCCATCCGCGACGACGCCAGGTTATACCACCCAGCAACAGACGAGCTTCTGTACAACGAAATGACATTTGAAGGGGATGTTCCCCGACTGGGACGCAAGGTACTGATTACCTACGCTACGCATCAACTCATGCTAGCCAACCCGGATACCACCGCCCTTGCACCCAATGTCGCACTGAGCGACCACGATGTGGATGAAGAGGCTGATCAGCCCCGTTCCCACAGGGGCCGTGCCAAATACCGCCTGGCCCAAAGGCAAAACCTGAGTCGTCTGATTGAACCCAAGACGAATTATGAGTGGTGGAAATTGGTCAGGGAATGGTCCGATGCTAAAAGACGGCCACCAATGGTATCAGTTAATGACTTGCTGGATGTTTTCGAGCGTCGTCTGAACCCCCTACCTACAATGCCAGCGCAATTTAATCTACTTGACAAACAAGATTTTGACTCCATGGCGGGGGCTTTGTCTGTGCGAACGGTGGACCACTCCCCCCAGGGTTTTTTCTCCAGCCCATTCACCGATGACGACGTTGCTTGGGGTAAATTGAAGATCTCCAAGCACATGCATACCGCCGTCGGTCTTGACGAACTGTCCTACGAAACAATTATTCACATTCCCAATAATGCCATCGCGACCCTGTTTAACCAATGCATTGCGACGCTTGACGCGCCATCTGACTGGATGCTCACAAAGCTTATTGGTATCCCAAAAGAAGGGAAAGACTCGAAAAACCCAGAGAATTACCGGATCATCGGCCTCGAGTCTTGCTTCCTGAAATTGATGACTCTTCTCATTGACAAGAGATTGTGATTGTGGGCAGATGCTAACAATATTTTACCCCACTCACAAAATGGCTTCCGGGAGCATTACCGGACGAACAATAACTCGTTCATCCTTCGATGCGCAATTGATTGTGTGAGAGCTGATGGAAAGCCGCTCTACGTTGCATTCGTAGACCTCAGTAATGCATTCCCATCAACGGACCTGCCTACGCTTTGGTCCAAGCTGTACAGAGCCGGCGTTGCTGGGCCCCTTTTTGACTGGCTTCGAATGCTTTACGCGCGCATGCAGTATGTACTGGTTCATGGCTCAGAGGAGGCAAAACGAAGAATCAGAGCGCGGCTTGGGCTCATGACGGGGGACACTTTGTCGCCTGGCCTGTGGTTAATTTATTTCGCAGATTTACTATTCTCAGATGATGACGACGACGTTCAATTGGCGTGGCTACTAATTGCCCATGTGGAGCAGGCGGACGATGTTGCGCTGTTCTCCACTAGCTTGAGGGGACTCCAGAAGCGGTTAAACACGTTTGTGCGCTGGTGCAGCCGTAACTCCATGATGCTAAACATCACCAAATCCTTTTGGATGATCATTGGCGCGCTATTGCGACTCAATGAAGAATTGTATGTTAACGGACAAGCACTGAAGCTAGTCACCAGCTACAAATATGTCGGGCTTACCTTCACGTCGGAGGGAGCTGCACTACTTGATCAGCATTACGCAAACCAAGCCAGCAATGCCCGCGGCGCTGGCAATGCAGTCTTCATGTTGCAATCACGCACCGGACCGATCCCCCCCAAGGAAGGCATAATGCTCTACATGGCAAGGGTGGACCCTCATTTGACATCAGGTTGCGAGGTCGCCATTGACACCAAGCCATCCTCGCTTAAATTACTCGAGGACGTCCAGGTTCAGTTTCTTCGCAGATTGCTGGGCGTCAACCCAAAGAGCGTCCTTGCCATATTGTATTCAGAAACGGGTGTACAACCAATCCGTTATAGACGCGTGACATTAGCACTCAAATATCTAGCGTACCTCTTGGGCCCAACAGCCGGGGAATACGCATCAGCGTGCATACAGGACTCTTTGCAACTCGCTCTTCAAGGATCACCAGGCTGGTTGACTGATCTGCGCATCGTTATGTCTCGTTCGCCTGTTCCTATTGCTCTCCAGTTGTCCGACCTCTGCGTAACTGGGGTTGAAGAACTGATCAAACGACTCGACCTTTCATGTCGAGAGTGGATCCACACGGAGATAAACCGAATGGAAAGAACTTATCTCCTGCACGATCACAGTCCTCTATCTGCCATGCGTTTGCGTTCTTACCTCGTGCATATCCCTTATGCGCCGCACAGGGTCGCTATCACAAGACTCTTGGTCTCGTCACATCGCCTTGGAATTGAAGTACTGAGATACACGAGACCGCCGGTACCCCGTCAACGTAGACTCTGCCGTTTCTGCCATACTGGGGTTGAGGATGAAGTCCACGCTATGATTGAATGTGCCCATAGCGACATAGTGCAACTGCGTGAAGAGCTCTTCCGTAAGCTTATGGAGGAGGACAACCGCATGACACGCATACTGCGGTCCAGAAACGCCGTCAACGTCTTACTGGCCCTAACCCGCCATGCAAACCCTCAGGTGCTTCGAGATTTCGCCAGTTACTGTTATGCAGTCCTAAGAATATTTGAATGCCTGACGCCTTACATCGGTCCTGTCAGTCCTCTACCCGAGAACGAGTGATCATTCTACATGCACTCCAATATATAAAAAGCGTGCACTATGCTGCTGCCGAATCGTGTGTCCACTATAGTGGCAAAATCGTACAATACTGCCTAATCCGCGAGACGGTCTTGCCGGATTCATAATCTTCGGACGCAAGGGAGTGTTGACTCGAGGAGGAATTATATTGCCATATATTCCGGAAGGGGGAACTCCCTCGAGTCTCCTGTCAGTCGCAAAAAAAAAAAAAAAAAAGGGGCGACAGGTTTTACCTTGCAGCTCCTGCCGCATGTCAGCCAGAAGATACAGGAGCCGTGCTAGATAACCACAACGGTACAGTAGTATTTGTATCCGTAGCATACATCGTCGGTATATTACTGCGTGTATGTAGTACGAACCCCAGTTGTTCCGCTGGGACCCCAATACTGGAACTCTCTCTCTCTCTCTCTGTTTCTGTTTCTGTTTCTGTTTCTCATTCCGCTCCTTCTTGATATGCCAACCCCGCTCTTTCCAACGCGTCTATAGGAAGAACATCACATACAACCCACCCACGAACACACACACACGTGTTCTTTCTTCTTTCCTCTCTCTCTCTCTTTCTTCTTATTTACTCCTCAGGTCTTGTTCTCGTTCTCGTTTCATGTTCATCACTATCACTCGCGGCTCTACCTGTACGATTCAATGTACAAGTATCGGTTAGCACTCTATCAATTTCAATCAGACACGATCTATCTCTATCTCTTTTTAGTTCTTCGAGACTGAGACTCGGGGAGAGGCACGTGTGACGAGATCAAGGAGGACTTCCAGCAGCTTTGGAGAAGGTCGGGTTGCGGTCCCTTGTCTCGCAGGAACTCCAGCGATACACACTTATCCTTATCATCACTGCCCATCTCAACTTCACTCCCGTGTCTTCGTTCAACGTTGTGAAAGGCTGCCGGTTTTGGGCAAAGCCTCACTGAGACGGTTCGGTACAAGGTGACAGGACAAGGTTGTGATCTTCGTTGCTCGTAGTAAGGAGAGTAATTAATACATGGATAATATAATATGCGTACCTTTGTTGCTCGTAGTAAAGAGGAGGAGCAACGAAGGGGAGGAGAAAACTTATGGGCCTCGCATCATGTGATGTGATCGAGTGATTCGATGTGTGTATGTGGCGCGTCTACGGGCGCGGTTATGTTGTAAGCCAAAGGGGAGGCTAGCGGGCTTACACGTTGTTGCTCTTCGGACGACAGCGGACTTAGGTTTTTTATATGGCATGGCATGGCATGGCATGGCTGGGTCCATGAAATATCACTCAATATCGCAGAGCGCTCTCCTCATTATGCTTATGCTCTACTGTGCCCGCACCACTTTCCTTTCCTGAGCGACACTCCAGCGATCTCTGGGCCGTGGATACCTGAGATCCTGAGGAGCGCGTTTTACCCTGTTTTACCGCGATGGCGTCTATCTCCCTTCGGTTTACCCTCCACTCAACCTCTTCACATATAGTCCACGGTATTCCTTACGTTTTCGCGTGCTCATACCGACATGAGTACCACTCCCACCTTTCACACAAACCCAAACCCGCCTCAACCCACACAACCTACCCATCCACATCCATCCCCACCCCCTTCTTCCCTCCCCCTCCCTCCCCCTCCCCCTCCCTCCCCCTCCCCCTCCACCAGCACCTCCATCTCCCTCTTCGGCGTCTCTCCCCTCGACGCAATCCTCATCCCTCCAATCCCAATCACGCCCGCGCCAGCGCCCGACCCCGGACTCCACATCCCCGCGTCGCGCTCGTACCCCCCGCCGCCCCCACCCGGCGTGCCCGGGACACTCGACGTCGAGCCCCAGGCGGTGCTGGAGGACGAGGAGGGGAGGAAGGGCGAGGAGGGGGTGTCGAAGTTGCGGTCGCGGTCGTAGTACGATCCAGTCGTACCTAAAATCAACAACCATGAGAAAACCAACGTCAACCAACAAGATGCCGACGCACATAAACAATGTAGGTTCCCGCCTCCAGCTCGATCTCCAAATGGACACTACGAAGGTATAAATCGGAATGAGCCGAATCTGCGATGGGTTCTTTCTGGCCCTCCTTGATAAGAGTGAAATCCATTGTCCAGGAGGCGCGTCCTGCTACGTCTCTGTAATACCGCGAATCAAGCTGGGATAGAACGATCACCGCCGGTGTAGGACCGGAGACTGTGAAAGTGACTGGAGGTGGATTCTTGTCGTCCTAATCAAC
Source organism: Crassisporium funariophilum (assembly GCA_014925845.1). Classification (NCBI taxonomy): domain Eukaryota; kingdom Fungi; phylum Basidiomycota; class Agaricomycetes; order Agaricales; family Crassisporiaceae; genus Crassisporium; species Crassisporium funariophilum. The sequence goes on from JACGCL010000005.1 coordinate 2,502,990, forward strand.
CGTGTCCTTCGGGAACGCGGCAGTACAGTCGCGGCGAGGTCTGTGAAAATGAGAGATGTAAAGAAGACAAAGGAAAACGAACCCACGCACCATTTGGGCTTAAATTCATGTACGGCAATATGTAACAGAAAACAATATACATGCGAGTTGAATTCCACCTTTGAGTTGGATAAATCCCTTCTCCGTTCCAAAGTTCTGTGGAAGTCCTCCGTGTCAGGGCAACGTACAACAAAACACAGCCAAGCCATCTCATGGTCATGATCATCCTGACCGCGTCTCCCCGAGTCTCAGTCTCGAGGAACAAAAAAAGATAGATCGTGCCTTATTGATTGATAGATTGGATGGACTGCTAGCCGATTGTACACATAGAGCTACAACGGTAGAGCCGCAAGTGATAGTGATGACCGTGAAACGAAAACGAGACCGGAGGAGTGAATGAGAAGGAAGAGAGAGAGAGTGTGTGTGTATGAGGGGGAAAGAACGTGCGTGTGTGGGGGGGCGGGGGTCGTATCTGATGTCTTCCTAGACGACGCATTGGAAAGAGTGGGGTTGGCATATCAAGAAGGAGCCGAAAGAGAAACGGAAACAAAACGAAACGATATGATGCATACTCAGGGGGCTAGTTTGTAAGTATGCTGACGACTGGTGTGCCATGGTAGAACGCGATGGATAACGGAGTAAACTACCTGAGTTGCTTGTGTTACGTAGTCAGCAAAAATTCATTCCATTCCGTCACATCAACCAGCCATAGTGGCAGTCGCGTGTACGTCTTGCTCGGCCGGTAGCCCCCTGCAGCTATCCATCGTCGTGTTGTTGGACACCCTCAGTGTATGCCTCCCATCTGCATCTCTCTGGATCTTGAGATGAACTTGATGTTGAGTTGACGAGTTGTAACATGATCGGCGCGCTATTGCCGTTCTCATGGCCTGATTTTCCTCAGTATTGTTACGCAATTGTGTTCGACGTCGTTGATGGCGCGGTGAGTGGATCACTCGTGTCTGTTACCGATAAAGGATGAATCATTTGCGCATGAACACTACTCATCCCAAAACATGATTAGAAATTAAGAGCAAGGTATAAAAGCACACAGAACACCGTCTGTACACCCCAGTGCTGGTCACCTCTCTACATTCCCCACAAACAAACAAGCTCAACCTCTTTCCTTCATTATATTCCCACTATGCTGTTTAACATCGCCTCCTTTGTCACCGTCGCATCGATTCTTGCCACTGCCGTCCAGGCCGTCCCAGTATACCCCGACTCCTCCTCAGTAAGTCGTCTTGTGTCATGGTTCGGGGCTTGTTGTCTTCCACTAACAAAATATTTTCTTTCGCGAAATCAGATTCTGGAGGCTCGCCGTCCCAATCAACCGTGTCCTCAGGGCATATGGCAATGCAGTCGCGGCGAGGTCTGTCAAAATGGGAGATGTAAAGAAGACGAAGGATACGCGAGCAGCCGCAAAGCCAAAGGCCCCAGTCGCCGATCTGTCGTCGAGGACGTCCCCATGCTTTCTAGAGATTTGCCAGTAAGTGGTGACTTTGGTTGTTGGAAGCTAGGTGCTTTCCACTAACAATTTCGCAAAATCAGATTCTGGAGGCTCGCCGTCCTAATCAACCGTGTCCTCAGGGCATATGGCAATGCAGTCGCGGCGAGGTCTGTCAAAATGGGAGATGTAAAGAAGACGAAGGATACGCGAGCGGCCGCAAAGCCCGCAAATGAATGGTGTCAGTAGACTGTTCCTTCCGCTACTCTAATTCCCGTGACTGATACACAATACGCCAGGGAGATCATTTCATTTGAAGTTTGGGTTGTCGGCGACGTCGGATGCGTTGCACGCACCGTAGTATACTCTAGATTACATGCATGCATGTACAATGAAAAACGGAATTGAATTCCAGCTTTGACTTGGCTAAATTGGCGCATGAGAATTGAGAATAAGAGACAAGCCCATAAGTGGAACAAATATATGTAAGATGATTTGAGGAACATACTTAGATGCAGACCAGAAAACACTCCTAAGACTGGTGATGACCGCGGACGTGCTGTCCCATATTATCGCGTCGATCATTTAAACGACTTATGGCATCTTCAAATGGATAAGGATGAGCTATTGAGTCTGATACTGGAGGAGCCTCTAACCCACACGCAGAAGTTGAATATCATATTGGTAGTAGACTATTCTTTCCGCTATTCATTCATATTCCCGCGACGGATATACGACCAGGGAGGTCGCTCAGCTGGTTGTTGCTGAATGCGATGCACGCACCGTATCAATAGCATGCAAATCATGCAGTACTGCCATGTGGGATGGTACCATATATTGAGACCAGTGGTTGCCTTGGCTGTGAATTAAGTAAACTAATCTGTGCACGAGAACGATGCACGCACAATATACCGTATAATGGAAGATGAATCGCAACATGGACCACGTATAAGTAAATAAGGCAATACGAATCGAGAACGGACAAGGTGCACCGCAGCGCGATCTTGACGGCGTCGACGGTACCAGCTTCTCAGAATCCCAATCCGCAACTCGAATATGTGACCGCAATGGAGTTGCAGACCGAGGCCTCCGAGTGTCGAGTAGAAGTAAAAGTAGGAAATCGTGTTGGTAGCATTGATGGGGTTGAGTGCGGACCGATTATTGGACATCGCTTCAGTACGATGGTATGGCAGTAGTCCAGGGAGTGGAGAGTAAGTGGGCATATCAAGAAGTAAAACAAAACGAAAGGAACAGATAGAATAAAGCCACAACGAGAGACATGAGATAGAGAGAGAGAGCCAATGGAGCGCACGGAAGCGGGAGGCAGGAATCGGTCGTGTGCTGTTTTGTTGAGTCTGGCTACGGACAATACGGCAGGCAGCAAAAACGATAGAGCGAGAGAGATGAGAGAGAGAGAGCGGCGGGCACCGGGCCGATGCGCACCGTAGTCCGTCGTATTAGAAGTAGCTTGAATGCAAGTCGTAGTAAGTAGTCCTCTTATAGTTTTGGGACGTCTCGTATGTGATGGTAGCGTAAGCAGGGTTGATGCACGAACATAGCCAGCGGATCCGACCTCACCCCTTGGGCTCAATAAAGAAAAAATCCACCTGCATCAGTGACCATGACGTTTTGTCAACCAAGGTGAATTACCACATGTTGGCCAAAAGGCTTGATAGAGATACAGGTGCACAGAGGAGTGGGCATGTTAGGGAAAGCAAGAGAAAGTGTACTGAGTATGACGATCAAATACGGCTATCTTGCGCAACTTACTGACTATCCTATGACTCTTTCAAGAGCCCCTGACCATCGCTCAGGTCAGCCTCCGGCGTCCTCTGCACACGATCCTCACGCCCAGGGTGGCGCGAGCCATGACCCCCATCACGTCGCGGATGGCTCCAGAAGGTACTAGGAACTTGTAGTACAATCAGTGTAGACATTGATTTGGTTAGAATCGCAAGAATCATCGCGAAGTTCAATGAGAATCGAATTTGGACTTTTCAGAGTTCAACTGTGGACCATCTTCTCGACCTAAGTCAATGCATGTTTGTGCCGAGATGTTGCCTTGCTCGCCCACAGTTTATGCAAACTGAAAAGCAGTTTGCTGATTTACCAAGACATATTTTGAAGGCCTGTACGCAGGCATGGGAGGTGGAAGTGATGCAATGAGGTGCGGCATTGTTGATTGATGCGATGCGACGACCAGTGGAAGGGACACCATCTTGCATGAGGTCAGTCATCCTCACATGTCGAGCAATGATTCGGCCCAGGCCACCCGCTTTGGAGGCTCTAGAGGCCAATGCGAGTCATGGACGTGATGACATAGCACTTAAATCTAAATCTCCTTCATTCGCATTTACCTTCACAAAGAAAAATCAAACATAGAGAGTATCTTGACGCCCTGCCCTTGTAAATAAACGGCGGGACAGACGCATGAGAGTCGGTGTCTAAGGTTGATGGTGCTGAGTAGTCTTCACCCTGTTTGCATATTTGTCCTTCCCTGATTTGAGGTCCATAATAGCAATAGTAATTGGAAACAAGCAGACAAAAAATGTTATATACGAAGCACTGCTTCTCTTTGCCGAATCCGAAAAGATTTTATGTAAAGGAAAAGAGTGGACCCATTCTGGAATGCTGTTGCTAATATTTTACCCGCCAATCTGGGAAAGGATGAAGTTGGCAGCAGTATCTTGGTACCTGCTGAGGTAAGTCAAATGGGCAATGGTGTCAATGCCGGAGTCGCAGAAAGTGTCTCCGGAATCACAGAAATTCAGGATGCGGGGCTGGAGCGTCGCACTGTATTCTTGGCTCGAAAGTCGAGCGTAGAGTCCTTGGTTACGTGAGGTGCCCCTATTGTACGACTTGCCACTGACATGGCGGGGGTCTCCCATCTGGACTATGGCAACAACTAAGAGTGTACTTGATTAGTGGAAGATTGTCGTGTGCACAGGCTTCTGACATACCACGATTCGCGATGCTTGCGGATACCGGGGCGGTGGTCGCTCCCAATGCTCCGCCTCCGCCTCCTGCGACAGCGTCACCAATGATATGCGCACCCTACAAGCGATATCAGCCCATACCGCATTTGCAAGAGTGCAAGGTTGTGGTCTTACCTGGGAGTAACCAACCAAGACGATTTTCTGGTTTGGGCAATTGTTGGCTTGATTGGTTAAGAGAGTTTTAGTCGCAGCAGTTCCTGAAGCCGAGCTGGTGGCATAGGGAAACAAAAGCGCCGGGTAATCGACGTTGGACGTCGAAACTGTCTGGCTGCTTTCCTTTTGCACTTGTTCTACGAGGGCGCCAATGATGCCAGCCCCAGGAAGTTCAGTGGATGCGCGGGCAGCGATGATGTGTACCGCAGCGCATGGACTGACTGGAGCAGGTGCAGGCGAACCAGCCACAACGACGATCGATGCGACAATTGCGAAAGAGGTGAATGCCTTGCTAAACATTTTGTTATGTGCTGAGGATGAGGAACAACGTTCAATGGTCTCTCCTTTTATAGGTTCAGAGCTTCAACTACTCTTCATCTTCGGATTTTCTGTAGCAGTTGAATTGAATGGAGTAGAGACGAGATATCAGCCGCGCTAGTCATCATGTCCGTCAACTCGCAGTGCTCTGTGTACCCAGGTCGAGTATGACCATTTCTCAAGGAGAAAGAATGCAGCCATCTGGCTCGATGGAGTGGTCAGCCGTTCCATATTGTTTCCAGCACCACCGGAACAGCCTGGAATGTGTAATACCGAAGTGATACCGATTGTGGTAGGCTAAAAAGCCAGTCGTACCGATCTGGTAGGATGTTCGAGCGCCATGCACGGTTGCAGAGGTTTGTGTGCCTCTACCATCTCGTAGCGTGAATAGAAGCCGCATTGATACTCACTTGGAGGGATACAGAGTGCACCGTCACCGGGTGCAGATACTGTGGGTAAAAATAGATGCAACAAGGGCGTTGCACAACGCGACGTTAACGGATGCAGTGCCCAGAAGGAATGTCAAAGCTGGAGTAAAATACCAGGCAATCAGAACACCACCAATTGGAAATAAAATCTGAAGTGCGGAAGCCGGATGGGCGGTTTGAGCGAATGTCCTAGCCCATGTGGCTTTAACTATGGTGGTAGGTAGTCATCCAGTCCATCGATTAGGGCTTGCATTCCATCAGTAGCCAAGAGGTGTAACGCAACCGGAAATCAATGGGCAAGATCCGTACTCAGCAAAAGGTCGACAGAACTCTTCTCCCCTCTGTCTCGTAGCACTGGATAGTGCTCCTTCAATCGTCTACACAGCATAAGATTTATTAGGTGTTCAACTGTCATTCAGAGGCTCGAAAAACTGTTGAAGACACGTAATTCCGCGGGACAGAAACAAAGAAAATTGTGACGTGTACCCGCAAGCAATGTCGTCCTTTGTGTAGGTCAAGACTCTGGAACCATGGACTAGGGAGGAAAGAGTGAGACCACTTGAGAGTATCTGGCCAGCGAATGAGAACCAACGACAGACAATCAAGACAGCGATAACCACAGTAAAAGCGCGGATTTCTCGGTGTAGAAGAAGATGTTTCTTTACCAGAGAGCCAAGCCTCAAGTTTCATAGGGACGAGGTTGACTTGACATGCTGGTGTATGAGCGCACTCGCAAAATGTCTGCCTTCTACAACGTGAGGGGGTTGACGCCAAGAGTCAGGTTTTGGGACCATTCGACCAGCCATCGCATGGCATCTGACTGGTCTTCGTCACCGTCTTGATCAAACTCTTCTGCGCGCACGGAGGACATATTTGAACTCACCATGGGGAAGTACCAGGTGTTATAAATGATAATAAGGGCCGGAGATGGGTGAACTGCGTAGCACGGACACGGAAATGGTGAGAAGAAATGTTGATTGGATTGATTCTGCTGGACGAGGATGAGCTCCTAGCCTAGGAGCATCTACAGATGCACATGGGAAGCTCGCATTATCCTCTTCACTGTACCGCTCTCAGCCGGGTGATGTACGGCAACCCAGCGTCATGCAAGACCCTCCTTCTCATGGGGACCGGCAACGCCTGTGAAGAAATCGTGATGTTTGGCTCTGTTTGGCTTTCCCTTAAACTCTTCCTTTCGTCGGTCCCTCTTCGTTCCAGGCGAATGTAGCTGCTCCCGTCACATCTGACGTTATATAAATCATCTAGTCGTAGATATAAAGTACCATACATTACTTCTACTGACTTAAGTAACATTTATCTCTTTGTCGAATGTTAAAATATGGCCGTTTACAAAGTCAGCTCAGTTGTCAAAAGTTCATCATCTCGCATTGGGCGCTAAAAATCGAGGAGACAACCTTTCATTCCGAAATTTTAATTTCGAGCACTATACCCACTTTTAAGGGATTTGAGAATGTCCTTAAGTTTAAATGCGATGCAGAAAATATGCCGCACCCAAGCTTGAGGGAAGACACCAAAAAGCCAGTTGTTTGCGGTAAAACTGATGAAAAGAAAAGTAAGAACCATCGCCATTACCGATAAACATTCTAGTTATCGCATTCATCCTCTTCTTCCCCGTTTTCGTCTTCATCTTCGTGGATGAAAGGTGTATTCTCATCCAATTCGTCCAAAACTTCTGTGTTTGCATCAGATTGTTGCATATTTTCAACCAGCGCTCGCAATGCAACAATTTTTCTGCTTCTTATGAGATATAGAAAGGGAGAAAGGGTAGAAGACTTACTCCTCATTCCGGCTAATCGCAGCTAGAACTGCGGTAAGCTTGAAGAACTTGGTTTTGAGATCCTTTTGCAGTACTTTTAGGAGGATGTTGTCGTTGAGGAACTTCCTGTGGATGCTGAGCTGGTCATTGAGCTCGGAAATTGTCATTTTACTAATCTTGCCGCGATCCACAATGAGACCGACGGTTGTTAGTCGTGCAATCTCCGCTTGCTTCTTGTTCTCGGCATCTTGCATCTTCTTCCTTGTTGCCGACGCTCGTGCCTGTTGCCCTTTCAAAAGATGTTCTCGAAATCTTGCGTTCTCTCCATCCGAGCCTTGAGTCCGTACCTGCCGCATTACATACAGCTGGTCGCGATCCGTACACAATTTTTCGATGAACATTTCTGTGTTGTTGCGTTCGACTCGAGCCTTGTTAGAGAAACCAGCTGCGGCACCGTTGGGATGAAACCGGGCATTGACACGCCACGAGCCTAGAGCGCCTTTGTTGGAATTGTTAGTAGCCGGGATAAACATTTGGGAGCGCTGCTCAGGCGTCAACTGATCGATTGGTCCTCCAGGAACAAACTCCTGTGTGAATTGCCGCCAACCATCTGCACATCCCGAGAACATTGCAGAGATCATGAGCTCGAGGTCTGGTAGCTCAGAAGCCAAGATCTGAATAGACATGATTAGCATTTCGTTCCTCCAAGGCTCTCCGTCTAGCGTAGTCTTTGAGAAATTGCCATTGGCCACAGCATCGAGGAGCATGCGAGGATTTTCGGCAATGCAATCGCAAAAGCCAGGAAGTCGACGGTGCAGGTCAATAATGTCAGGGTCAAGCAGATTTACAACTTTTCCGCCAGCTCCACGGACAATATTCAGATACGGCCAAGAGACGGCAACGCCGTAAAGTGACATGGCAGCCATTTCAGTAAGGGTTGACGCATCCTCAAGACCTTTAGCAACGTTTTGTTCCAAGTGATTGAAGCCAGCTTGTTTCTTAGAGTCCCAAGACACCTCAAGAAGCTCGTTGTAGAGGTCAAGGAAAGTTATTAGTTCAGCTGAACCGTAAGAATGGGACTGGTACCGAGTATTTGACGAGTCTGGGTACTTCTTGTCGGTTGTGATACCATGTATCTCTTTTTTGTGCTTTGCCATGAACATGCGGTGAATGTCTTGATATCCTTGTTCCTCTGACTTGTGGTTGAAAAGTGCCCCAGCAAGACTAACAAGCTTTACTCCGCCGCGAGAACTTGAATCCACGGCACGCTGAACCGCAGCGCTGTCAGTTTCTTCACCAAGTCGAATAACAGCATCATTGGCTTTGTTTGCGAGGAGCACAGGTGGCGGTTGTCCTGCGGATTCCCATGTACGGTTCATTTTTAAGACACCGTATTTGAACACGTTGAGATCTTTATGACCGCAGCAGCCAGCAAACAGAAGGGCAACAAGTGACTTCCGTTCGTCTTCTTCAAGTGAGTCGAGAAGTGCGTTCCCTAGCTTCCTCTCGAGCAATGTGGTCACAGCTGACATGTGTTCGCTACTGGGAAGGGTTAGCACACTGATTTCGGATGCACAGATTTAATAATCACGGTTTTTTTGCGTGCAAAGCATCAACATCCTCCTCTGGAATAGACAACATTGCCTGCATGATTTCATCGGCATCCATTAGGTCCATAGCCTTTTCTCCAAGGTCTTCGCATGCCACCTCCTCTTTCCACTCTGCGGTCAACTTGAACTTCTTCTTTCCGTCAGCCGCGTGGTCCATACCCATGAACTCTTCCTTGCGTATCCAGTCGTTCATTTCCATTTTTGCTCCATCTTGCTCGGACAGTGGACTGTTGGAATAAGCTGTTGCAATTTTTGAAGTCAGGTCCTTCGATCCTTCGAACTGCGTCTTTGCTGTGTGATCCAGGGCAGGCTCTACTTGTACGAATCGAATACTGTTTGTCCAGGTGGACGTGTCCGAGTTGTCAACACCTGGCTGGTAGGATGGGACAGCAAGTGTTACATGGTGAGCTTCGTAGGTGACCTTTCGATGAGCCGTGCCGTCGGAACTCTCTCCAAAGCCTAAAAACAAATCCACATTCAAGTGTCCCTAGATGATTGACATGCAAGAAATATACCTGCAGACTGGATAATTTCGCGCCCAAGTTGCATCAAGCCAAAGATCCCGGGTGTATGCGAACAATTCAAGCAACAGGATACAAAAGAAAGAGCAATGCGATGGATTTGAATAATGATTGGCACCTCAAGTGCACGGATCACAATGAGCGCGTGGCGTTTGACAGCCCGACGACAGCCTGTCCCGTTCGTCTTTGTCCGGCCTGATATTTCCGTTTTTTGTGTAGAAATAGATATAGGATACACATTCAAAGTGTTCCTTGGAAGGGATTCTAATTTCCTCTTCATTTGCCCCATGAAAAGGGACTTTCGTCATAGATTTACAGTTTCTATCAGTATAAGTTTTGAATTTCCAGATTTCCTATCTACTACATCAATTTGAACATGTTTTGTCTATTTAAAACATTTTAGCTGATTTTTTCGTGGATGTGGAAGCTCGCGCTGGACGGAGCAAAGGGGGCAATTTGAGGAACTGACGATCCGGCGTCGTGTATCAGGGACAAACAAGGAACAAATATCACGATGTTGCCACAGGCCATGCCGATCCCCACTTCTCAGTGTCATCCGCCGTCTTCGGCCGCTCCGGTCATTCCCGCGCGACGACGTACACAAGAGATTAGCTAAGCTACCGGCCAGCGCAGCCGATGCAGAACTTCTGTCCCTCCGCCGTCGAGCCCGCCGTCCACGTCCTCGCCGCCTGTTCAATATTTCCCCCCCACCCAACCCAAGAGGCCGAATCTCTTGAGATTTCATTACGTCTTATTTCCTTTCATTCCCCTAGCTTAAACCAAAAGAAAACACATTTTCAACTCATTCTCCTTTCATTTCCCTTGCCTCAAACCAAAGGAAACGTTGTTTCCAGCCTATTTCGACTGCCTTTAAAACCCAACTTTCCGTATCTTCGCATCACCACCTTCCTCCTCTAGCCTAACGTGAGGCGAACCTGGAGCCGTGTGAGCTGTTGTGCACGTTCATGAGGCCTTGACAGCAATGTACGGTTTTCCTCGACGACCTTTCCCTTGCTGTCCGTCTTCACACTGGTGTCCCTTGTCCTCTCGCGGCGCCGTCGTCCATGTTGGCACCCTCATAGTTTCTTCATTTTCATGCATCCGACGTAAGAGCTTCACGGCTATTTCATTCATACACTCGCGTTATCGAGGGTCGACGACCGAGACGCAATCATAACCGAAGCCGTTTCTATTTCAAAGGTAGGACGGTATTACAAGTCGACGAACTCGCCACAAGTTTCATCAAGACATTTGCCAGCTGCGAACCGGTACATCCAATATAGGTGTTGGTGGTTTCCAGTGGTCTCCATACGTTCACCTCAAAACATCTCTTAATGCGAGCACCTGCGAGAGCCGACATGGCACTCGTACCTTCCACCACCTCGCATTCTGCGGCTCTCGGTCATTCTTCAACCAAATCTTCCTCATCTCGTCGCGCGTACTCTTGTCCGAGAACCAGAACTGGTAGTAAAACCATTCCGGACCACAAAATCCGAGGAATCCTCGTGTGATGAATGGGCTGGTGAATCAGGGTCATACACCCAAACCGTGATCATGCGTTCCGAAAAAAGGAAGAACAACGCGTTGTAAATGGTTTGGTCTTTTCCAACAAACATTCCTTGACTGAGCCAGTGGTCGTGGTAGGCGTAAAATGTACGTGACCACCAGGCTATGGCGCTTGGTGAACCACCGAAAAACGAGCCTTCAGAAAAGTCGGTGTCGATCGGACCCATTTGTGGCTGCCAGTCCGATTTGTCATGCTTCGGCGCAACAAAGGTGGGGTAGAAGAGAATATCTTCCTGCGGCAACCCCATCAATTCAACGCCCTCCTGCCAAATCTGCTCCACCCTTCCTGGGGAAGTTTGGATGCTGATCACAATGGTAAGGTGGTCAGGTGCCCGTAGCATACATGGTATTACGACCTGTATGTAGTACGAACCCCAGTCGTTCCGACCTCGGGACCACAACAGTGGAATTCTCTCTCTCTCACCCTAAGTCAATGCATGTTTGTGCCGAAATGGTGTCTTGCTCACCCACAGAACTGAAAAGCAGTTTCCTGCCTCTGCCCAACTTGTGTCTTACTTTAAGGCCAACAAATGGCCAGGCACTATTGAGTCTTCATCAGGGAACATGCACCAATGATCTGTGAGTGTGGTTATGGAGCTCGGCGGAGAATACCATACTTACTGAGCATGTCATTGTGCCATCGAAGCCGTTATTCACAATTGCTTAATGATGGACGAAGACAGAGAACAGGCGGGCCGTGCTTGCTCGGGTGGTTCATGTCCTGTCATGTAATACTTATACTTAATGGTGTCAGCACAAGTTCGCCGAGCGGATAATTCCGAGGTTATGTTCATTGTGTACAGAATCCTGGATCGGCTTTATCTAACTACACTTATCCTCCTCCAACCGTGACCTCGAAGAATCATCTCCCCTGAAACCCTCCGAACTTCATGTCGAGACATCACATGGAATACCGAGCGGGCTTCGAATCATTAGTTGAATAACAATGATCAAAGACGGGTGACATATTCAGAACCTTCCTTCTATGCCTTGACACCACACAGCGGACCGCAATCCTATTCTCCGTCGATGAACTTGGCCCTAAACCGATTACAAGTCTTCTGCAACAGCTTGCATAGATGCTTGAATGTTTTTATAACATGCGGGCGCCGTCCTCCTCCTCAACGACAGCCAACTGCTGCAAGTGACCTTTTCGTTCATCCACAGCGGGCCGGAACGTCTTCTACAGTCATGAGGCTCTCCTTTGTTGATAATATCCAGCGCGATTCTTCCGAGTTTTACCAATTCCGAATAAAAGCTCTCCAGCGGGATGCTACAATGCAGAATTGGCCAGTATCTTATAGGAGATTCGCTAGGTGTCACGATGTCCAAGCTATGGGTTCTTGCCCTAACCCTTCTTTGTGCCTTCTTTGCACCTTCTGCTCTCAGCTTCACTAACCCGCTCAAGAACCCTAACGGTTCCGACCCCTTCATCGTACACGACTCAGGGTACTACTACCTCACGACTACGACATGGAACAACGTCCAAATCACTAGGGCTACCAGCATTGCTGGTCTGAAAACTGCTACACCAGTTACGGTGTACTCGACTTCCACAGCCTCCAGGTGCTGTAACGTTTGGGCGCCCGAAATACACAAAGTAAACGGAATGTAAGTTTTGCCGATCATATATACAAGGAAATATAATTTGAAGGTTCATGTAGCTGGTATATTTACTTCACCGCCGGCCAGAACACAGATCTAGGTGGTCAACGTGCCCATGTCCTCCAAGGCAAGTCTGACTTCCATCATGAGAACGAATATTCAGCGTACCTTGTCCTTCGCATGTACAATGAAAACGGAATTGAATTCCAGCTTTGACTTGGCTGAATCGGCGCATGAGAATTGAGAATAAGAGACAAGCCCATAAGTAGAACAAATATATGTAAGATGATTTGAGGAACATACTGAGATGCAGACCAGAAAACACTCCTAAGACTGGTGATGACCGCGGACGTGCTGTCCCATATTATCGCGTCGATTATTTAAACGACTTATGGCATCTTCAAATGGATAAGGATGAGCTATTGAGTCTGATACTGGAGGAGCCTCTAACCCACACGCAGAAGTTGAATATCATATTGGTAGTAGACTATTCCTTCCGCTATTCCTTCATATTCCCGCGACGGATATACGACCAGGGAGGTCGCTCAGCTGGTTGTTGCTGAATGCGATGCACGCACCGTATCAATAGCATGCAAATCATGCAGTACTGCCATGTGGGATGGTACCATATATTGAGAACCAGTGGTTGCCTTGGCTGTGAATTAAGTAAACTAATCTGTGCACGAGAACGATGCACGCACAATATACCGTATAATGGAACATGAATCGCAACATGGACCACGTATAAGTAAATAAGGCAAGACGAATCGAAGAAGGGACAAGGTGCATCGCAGCGCGATCTTGACGGCGTCGACGGTACCAGCTTCTCAGAATCCCAATCCGCAACTCGAATATGTGACCGCAACGGACTTGCAGACCGAGGCCTAATCCGGCCCAAACAGACTGGAAGATTTTGGGAAAATGAGTAATTTCGACAGTGGAAATCCCTTGGACCTTTGAAGCTGCCCTAGAATTTTGAAATGACCACACGAGCCACGTGGCTAAATCACAAGATATAACGACGCGGTATTCCTGATGTGGCAATCTAGGTCACTGTATTGGTTGATCCTCAACGTTGAGGATCACCACCATGTCCTACACTTCACAACCTCTACAGGTACTCCTCAGTCCCCCCTTTTTTTCCCTTTCCTTTTTTTTCCCTTTGATTATTATACCCTAGGAAATTCCGAGCTTTATCTCTCCCGACGATCGCAAGAGGTTGGAGGACGCCAACATGCTCGATATGGGGCCGAGAGTGGCTCTGTACCAGGAGATGATTGATCGTTATTCCGATTCACACCCATTTCTTCTGGTAAAACTGGCGGATCTTTTTGTTCTTCTGAATGCTGGTACGCTTGCTATTGATTTATATCGCAAGGTGAGATACTGTTTTCCTCACCCTGTCATTTGTCCTAACCACCACTCAGGCCCAAGGCATCTTGTCGACTATGGGGATCGTTGAAAGTGGTTTAGATGTTCTTGTTGAGGACTACGGTCGTAAAATCGACGAACAAGTCAAGAAAACTTTGGACGGGGCTCGACAAAGTAACGCCTCCATTCTTTGTATATGTGGTGTTTGCTGACTCTTATCGCTCCCCAGATCTATACTATCAAACATGGAAAACGACGAAGGTACACCTCTTTCCAACTAGCCTGCCGCAGCTTCCCCTGGAGGCTCAAGCTGTTAAGAGTCGATGGCAAGAGTTGACCCCAAAGGGCTCCAGTTTCTTTGACGCTTATCTTAAGAAACTCGCCATCGATACCAACCACATCGAAAGTACTTTTCTCCTCACTGAAGGCGTACGTTATTTCTCAGTAGACTATATTCACTCCGTCTCGTAATAACCTCTATTTCCCAGTCGACTCAAGACTTGATTCGGCGTGGCTTTTCTGAGGGTGTAGTAAATTATCTCCCAGAAAGCTCCTTACAAGACCCTGCCACGATTAAGAGGATCTTGAATGATACCTTGGCGGTTTTTATCTTTTCTCATCCTTAAATCCATTCATTCATTCTAACCGGCGGTATGATTGGCCAGGCCTACAATCTTGTATCTGAGCTCTGTGAGAACGTAGACCACCTCAACAAGGACATTGTCTGCCGCATTCACTCAAGGCTTATGAAGAACTGTCAATTCAGCGGCCAATACTACATTCCGGCTGGAAAGACACGTACGGAAACGCGCAAGACTGTCATTGTGGCAGGATCCTACAATATTGAATGTTGTCCCTTCCCGGAAGTCGATGCCGAGCTTGAGTACATCTGCAAGATGACAATGGTGCGAGGTTTGTCGAATAGTAATCGACCCTTTAGTTCATATCACATGCACTTGGTCTCATACAGCAATGGGCGAAGTCATGGAGAAACCCATTTGCGACTGCAAGCTGGATCCATCTTGTACTCGTTAGGTGTCATCCATTTGAAGTATTTTACCGACCTATCTACCTAGTTAATTTATCTAACTTCTTTCACTCCAGGATGGAAATGGACGCTTGGTGCGACTGCTTGCATCTATACCTCTCCTTCAACACGGCTATCCCCCTATCTCTATCTCATTGAAACATCGGGCGGATTATTATTTGGCTATAAACAAAGTATGTCCAGCGTTTCGGCCAAAATCAAATCTCATTACCCTCATAGAAATCTAGCTGATGAGATAAATTTAGGCATATGACGGTGACCATACTTCTTTATCAGAGTGCATCTTAAATGGCATGAAAGACACCATTTCTTCAGTGGAGTCGCTTGGGTAACGTGATAGTCGGTTTATGTCCCCCTATAAAATGTAAATCATGAGATTTTACGGTATTGGACGATATCTTGAGAGGCGGCTCTTGGTAGGAGGAAGAAAAACCAGATACGACGATGTTATCGTCGCTTCGGTCATCCAGACTCATACCCCACTCACGAAGCACAGAGAGTATGGTTGTGGAAGTGGCAGTACAGTTTGGCAAGTTAAAAGCCGTTCAGATAATGGACGGATTGTGACATTATCATCATGGAAGTCCGTGTGATAGGAGAACTGAGAACGCAAACCGCAAGGTTCTGGTTTTCGGTTATTAATTCTCAGTTCTCCAATCACAGGTGGATATGGGCTTCTACTTTATACCAAACATCCATTCTCTGGGTTTTGATGCCGCTATACCACTGTCACAGCACTGTATAATTGCGCATATAAATGGAACATTGGCTGCACGGTCATCATACTGAACCCCATGGGCACTAAGAATCATTGCATGGACTGCACGGATATACCACAGCTTTTTTCATCCAAAGGAAGTGCTCAAAATCGGTCAGAATTATGAAAAGGCAGATAATTAACTAGGTCTTTTCTCGTCGCTTGTCTTGGTTTTTGATGTGCTAAGGTCGACTCAGGAGAAAAATGACAACCGTTACGGAGACCCAACCAAATATACATTACTTGCAAATCCAGTGCGTTCTTTTCCTCTTTCTCTTCTTGTCAATGTTTACTTACCCATCAACCCCCACAGTACCCTACGACCAATGTTTTGTGACGCATATCAGTCCCACCTGGAAGAACCGTCACCTCAAGTAGATCATCCTCCCCGAATGCCTCAGCCTCTCGTTCGACCCCCGCAAGGCCGCGCAAGAGGCGACAGGGTACGCCCCCGAGTTCTATCACCTTCGCTCCATATGAGAGTCAGAGGCCGGCGAGCCCAATGACGTTTTCGAACATGCAAGAGATGCGCAGGAAGAGGAGTGCCGGGTGGGTCGTGGGGTGGAAAAGGCATAGCAAGGGGAGGAAGGGGGTGCTGGTGGTAGGTCATTAATTGCTGTCGGTGTTGATGCAGCTGTTACTTCCACAGCGGTTGCTGCAACCGCCGCGGAAATCATAGCACCTGACGAAGGACCAGGCGGCAAAGAAGGTGGCGCCAATACTCACTGCTCAATTATATCTTCTTTTTGCCTGAGCCCTAAAATTTGCCAAATGAGCCTATCGAATTCGCGTTACCAAAGTCAAATGCTAGTATCAACTTACTACTGCAAACTTCCTGCTTGTCTTTGAGAGGCGTCAAATAACTCTCAAAGGATATGTACCTTACTTTCCAAAGTTGGGGTAACTCGGACAACTTTGTCAACTTCATGACTTTGCGAAGTTGCCAAAGTTCAACCTGACGTTTTCCTGATGGAGAGTATACAGGCACTACTCAAAGGTGGTCCATCTGGCCTTGTTACTGTTCTCATTGGATTGAAATGGTAACCATCTTGCACGCAATGTATGGACAATAAATATGTTCATTTCTTGGAATGAATTTTCTCCAAGCGAGACATAACTACTACATGAAAGTATAAACAAAACGGCCCTGGATATTGATTGACCATGAGTATGGTCAACAAAGCTAGTGAATGAATAACGTGAATAGGGTTGGGAAATGGATAACCATGCAACAAATTGATAAGTGAATTGGCGAAGGCGGATGGATAATCGTGGAGCGAATGGATAAGCGGAATAGGCAACGGGCGGACGCATAACCATGGAACACATTGATAACTGGAATGAATAAATAAAAAAAGCAGGAGGTGGAAAAAAAAGGAGGCAACGGCGGGCGGACAAGGGAGGTAGGCGAATTGATAAGTAAATTGGCGACAGTGGATCAATAACCATGCAGCGAATGGATAAGTGGACTACGCGACGGGTGGATGGATAATTGATGATGAATAAGAAATCTGTAGATGGATAATGTGAGGATGTGACGACGGATGAATAATTGGGACGGTATGCATAAAAGCAGCAGCAGCTGAACAAGGGATAACGAATGAATGAGAAAGCCTGATGGGAGAGCAGACATAGGTATGATCTCAAATACAGTCAATTATCTAAGAGGTTTTACTTACATCGTCTTTTCATAGACACTGGATGACTTCCCGCAGGAATCTGGAATTCCAGATACGTTCTAAATACCAGCTAAATTTAGACGGCTGGATTTGGAACGGTTTGAAACGTAGGCTGGTTTCCCGTAGCCACGAAAATACAGATTTCAGATAGTAGTTATGTCAGCATCAGATGGCTGTGGGACACCGGACTGTAAAGCTTGTTTTTGGAACGGGAAAGCCCGACCATCAGTGCCGGCGTGTGTTGCCGTTGCCAGGGATTCACAAGGCAAAAAATAGGTCCGAGAAATATATGTAAGCAACAACTCGTTGCAGGCAGTCCGACTCATTCATCTCATAGCGCGGCCACAACAAACCAACTTTGGCTAAAAATTTGAATATATATTAAGTACACTGTGAGGAAGACATTTATGAAGAAAAAGGTTATACAGGTGGACTATGAGTAACGGAATGGAGGAATTAGCACCTGGCCATTGCCAAAAAAACAAAGGCAAACAAAGCGGCACGCACTGTTCAAGGCCGTGAGTCCAACTCATTCATGTCATAGCGTGGCCACAACCAACCAACTTTGGCTGAAAATTTAATTACATGCTAAGTACACCATAAGGAAGACATTCATGAAAAAAAGACTTATACAGGTGGACTGTGGGTTAGGGAATAGAAGAATTAGCACTTGGCCAGTTGTGCAAAAAACAAAGGCAAACAAAGCAGCAAGGCCATGAGTCCGACTCATTCATGTCATAGCACAGCCACACATACCTTGGTACATTCACATTGTCCAACATGTTCAGCTCTCGTTTACCATGTCTGTTCAGCTTTTCAATGGCGCGTACGACAAAGAGGAAGAAGTGGCAGCGGCTGCCATGTTTGCCGTCACGGGCAAATACTCCGCCGGCGACCGCACCGTCTTTACCTGTGTCGACGAGAATTACTACCCAATCCACGTGTTGACACACCCTGGCAAAAGCTGTGGTCCACCCAAGAGGACCGGGCATTCATTACCACTATGGGACTCGATGTTGCTACATTTTGGAAGATTTTAGAAGGGCCTGGAGGGTTTGGAGAGCGGTGGGAGACAATGCCAATCCCTCAACATGATGTGAGCCCTGCTGGTGCTCCACAAGGCCACCGACAATGGTGCAGGCGCCCTGGGGATCATTCTGCACTATCTGGGATCAGCCATGCGCAAAGTTAGTCTTCAACAGATCTTTGCGCTCATTCCAACAACAGTGTCCAGATACCTGGAATTTGCGGAGGAAATCCTGCATCAGACACTTCTATCACTTGACGAGGCCTCAATTTCTATGCCCCGCTCAGTACCTCACTTCCAGCACCTATCCGATCTCATCTGCACCCGACATCCTCTCTTAGAAGGTGCATTCGGTTCAATAGATGGGCTGTCATTGCCCTCCCAGGAGTTGGATGATCCTGAGATCAAAAATGTGAAGTACAATGGCTGGAAGACGGGTCACTGCATCAACAGCGTGCTAGCCTTCCCCCCAGAAGGTAAGTTTTTCATGTCTATTCTTGCCGTCTCTATAAAATATCAATTGCTTTGTAGGTGTCATTATCAGTGCTGCTCTCAACGCCCCGGGCAGCTGGCATGACACTGATGTGCCAACGGCGCGCTATGCGTGAAAAACACACACAAAACGACCGAGGTGAGGTCGACGCTACCGTAAGAGTGGCTCTGAGGTGCGAGATGGGGTTCCTCGGCTTCCAACGGTGACCGAACATGTAGTTAGTTTGATAGTGTCGATAATAGATTTGAACGCGCGTGCTAGAAACGATGTGGGAAACGCCAAACGATGCGCTTATTGATTGAAGGGCGAGAAACGCGATCGCTGTGACAAAAACAATAATAAAACGATGAAAACGCGATCGAAAACAATGAGGACGAGGTCGAGTGTGCTACCGTAGCACGAGCGAGGCGAGAGCAATGAAATCCGTAGTAATTCTTTTTTCTCTTCTACGATGCTAGCTACAGGTTTTTATACTAAGTGCGTGCTACAAACGGAGATAAACGCTAAGCGCAATAAAGTAGCGATGCTAGTACCAAAATAGTAACATAATAATTGGACTGATGGAAATTTGAATAATGAAAGAGACAATTTGTCTTGTCCTTAGCCCCGAAACGCCCGGGTACCTTAAAACGGTGCGTAGCCGTGTTTTGAACGATCAAAAACTAAAGGAAAACATTGATGGAAGCCGCTGGAAGGCCATCGAACTTGGCAAGCGCGGTCGGAATCGTTACGGTGCATTGTCAGTCCCATGATAACCCCGCCAGATCACATGTGTTTGTATGGGGTCGCGTTTTTGGTCCGCTGGAAACGCGCGCGCACGGAATCACGTGAGAGAGGGTGTATACGCTTGCTTTGAGAGCAAGCCGCAATTGTCGAGTAGTATCGTTTGGTGAGCGCTAAAAACGATTGATTGCTGCGTTTTCCGGGGTCAGGCTGTGAGTGTGCTTATCAACGCACATGTGGCTCGGCCAATTTTCAAACAACTGCGCACTCATGTACCTGATGGATTCTTCCTCGTCTCAGACACTGCTTTCCCTGGAGGAACAGCATCAATTGCAGGGAAGATATGTGCACCTCTCAAGGCTGGACAACGTGTCCCAGCAGAGCGTGCAGTTCAACAACTTGTTTTGACTGAAAACCGTCAATTGCTGCCGTATCGTCAGACTGCAGAGTGGGGTATGCGGATGATGCAAGGTTCATTTGGCCGACTACAAGTTCCACTCAACATCAGGTCGGAAAAGCGACAGAAACAACTGCTGGAGACATGCTGTAGACTTTCAAATGTCCGAGCTCAATGTGTAGGGATCAATCGGATTTGGAATGGCTACATGCCAATATGGAAGGTGGATGAGGATGAGCAGCTATGGCTCAATCTCGGTGATATGATGTTTGGGGACATTTGAAAACGGGACCGGGTCTCGCGCTTCCATCTGGTTGTTGAGGATCAATGAGTTTGCATTTTGTAAAGTACTTTCAATTGCCTAAGTCTATGAGGGGGTAACTTCTACTCCAGTAACCTGGCCATTTTTGTTTTTCTTGGGAGTCATCTTGACAAGCATGCCTTCATCGTCGCCAAGGGTATGTTTTGAGGAGGAAGCTTGTGGGTGAGCAGGTGATCTAGATTGTCGCTTCTTGTGATGCTTGGGAGGGGTGTCTGGTTCAGAAAAGCTGTAACGACAATGATGACAACGAGAAGATCCAGACAACATCTCGTAAACTGTCTTCAATATCCTGATCTCACCTTCAGCTTGATCTGCGCGATGGGCTTCAGCATCTGCGCGGCAAGCTTCAGAAAAGAATGGTTCCTGAAAAGAGCTGACTTGGGCACGGAGTTTGCGGATTTCAGTTTGGGCAGCTTGGAGCTGGGATGCCTGCAGAGCTTGGACAGTTCGGGTTTCATCATGTTCACGCACCGAGTTGGCACTGAGAGAGAGAGAGAGACCCAGTATTGGGGTCCCAGCGGAACAACTGGGGTTCATACTACATACACGCAGTAATTTACTAACAATGTATGCTACGGGCACAAATACTACCGTACCGTTGTGATTATCTTACACTACTTTTTGATACATCCTGGCCGACAGGCGTCAGGAGCAGCAAGGTAAAACCTGTTGCCCTTTTTTTTTGTTTTTTTTGCGACTGACAGGAGTCCCGAGGGAGTTCCCCCTTCCGGAATAATAGCAACATCGTTCCTCCTCGAGACAACACTCCCTGTTGAAGTAGGTTCCGATTGAACCCATTGCATCTGCAGTTTGCTGGGCTCCAGGATGACTACGTCAAGGTTTCACTTCGAGAGGATCACTGGTTTTGTAGCTTTTGACAAGGAGTGTATCCGCTGACTTGTCTGCCTTCTCTGCTTTTGCCCCCTTTATTGTTGATTTCTTGTCCCTACTTTTAGGTTCTTCTTCCCTCTCCGATTCAGTTTCATTCTTGCTAAGGCTGATAACACCATTTTTCTCAGAGGCATCGTCGTCAAGAGTGATCATTGAAGATTGAGTGATGATTTCATTGTTGGCAAGGAGGGCTTTGGTGTAAAGCTCGAGCCGTTCCCCTTCACCTGTTGGCTTTTCAGAAGCTGTCTTGACAATCTATATACTTGTGTTAGCGAAACATCTCTGAGCACAAAACATGTACGCACTGCATCAAACTTATGCCTTAACAATGTCTTATCCCTCTTCAATGACCCGTTTTTCAGGGCCCATTTGTTGTATTCCTTTGCAACAGCCTCCCATCCATCTGGACCCAAGGGCTTTCTGGTACCGATAATTTTCACAAGAACCAGCATGTCCCTCCCTGTGAAGTTCCGAGCCCCCTGCGCTGGCCCTCCTCGCCTGTCCGCCTCATCGGTCTTCTTTGTTTTTGCTGGTTTATCCTTCTTCTCCGGTTCCTTTGCGGCGGTTGCGGTTTTTTTGGCACTGGTGGTCAACTTCTGCTTTTGCTGGCACCTCTTTGGTTTTGCGATGGTTTGCTTAGGATTCTCGCGCAAAATGGACTCAGGGAGATCGGCACAGGAGGAATTGTCTTGCAAAGGTTCTTGCCAGTCCGGCGAAAAAGTGTGCTCCGGTGGTGGGCTTCTTGGAACATATGTGCCGACGGCATCACATTCCGTAAAGTAGCCCTCCATAGTCGGATGACGACGCTTGGAAGGCAATTCGCCGTGAGCCATCCAGTTGGACCGACCCGGAGTGACATCGTGAGATGGATTGGCCGAAAACTCGGGCTCAAAGCGCTGCATCTGGCGTTTTGCCATCATTCGCTTGTACCCAATAATAAGTAGGTGTATAAATGATTGATAGACTGCTTCATACCTCCTCAGAGTACATAGGAGAATCGGAAAAATTGTATTGAGGCTGTTGCTGCATAGAAAGGGAGTTATTTTCCATATTGCGGGGTAATTGCAGGCGAGGGCCGCAATTAGCAGGTGTTGACGGAGGGTGTCCCTGGCCATGGGGGCCTAACTGCCCATTTTGGCCGAAAGAATCCATGAATAACGACATACAGAGGGCAGGTAGGAGCAGAGAATAATGACTTGGAAAAAATTCTACCAATCATCGGTGATAACCAAAGATAGATTATTCAGCTTGGGATACCATTTATGTACATACATGACGTCAGAAGACATTTTGGAATTGTTTAGAACTGTCTGAAATGGGGTCGGGGGGCCATTTCAGATGGTGCAGTTTGAAAACCTTTGGAACGGTCTCTCAATTTGAAATTTGATCTGACGTGAGTTCGGCATCTTGGCTGATGGGAATCTGGAACCGTTTGGAATTCCAAACCCGTATCAGATTCCTGCGGGAAGTCATCCACTATTCTACGGTATAGATTCTGACAACCTGTATGTAGTACGAGCCGCAGTCTTTCCGACCTCGGGACTACAGTCTGGAACTCTCTCTCTCTCGCTCCACCGATCTGCTCTTGACCCTGCCTTTCATTTTGGTGGGAGACCCTCCCCCCTCCCTGAGAACGTGTTCCGCGATCGGTGGACTGCCACCTCTTGTCGAAGCCATTGGTTAAATCCATCTGCGGCTGTCAGCGAAACTCTCTCAGCGCGGAATTTGCCGCACCGCCACGCAGAAACGGCGCATTGTCCCTGAAACGAACTGTGTCCATGCTTCAATCTCCCAACGCTGAACGGCCTCTGGGAGAAACTCGGACATATTCAACATTGATTGCCTGCTGGGCATCGTACTTGACTACGTACATATTGATTGATTTGGTTTCGTAAATTTTTCGTAATAGTGAAAGTACTGTACATAGTTTTCTGACTTTCCGCCCGGCTAAGAAACTGTTATGGTAGCGGTCCCACTGCTTTTGTACCCCTCAGTTGCAACGACCTGGTAGTTATGATTACCTAGATTCATCCCCAATGAGGCCCACGCATTGAAGTGGCATCCAGTGGAGACGGTTCCGCTGATGGATCCTCCGGGTGCCCGCTTAGGATTGCGGACAGACCAGTACTGCTGGAAGGTTTGCGTACCATCGATAGAGGGTTGGTTGACACGGGTGGTCTGGAGAATGTCATATGTCGCTCCATCACAATTTACTGTTCCTTTCCTTGCGGCAGCTGACGAAGGATTGTAAGAGCCATAGGATTCGACGACATAGTATTCGATGAGAGGGTTGCGAGTCCATCCGTAGACGGCGAGGTAACTGTTACCATTAGGCTGGTAGGTACCGCGGTAGTTGATCGTTCTAGAACGTTTCAGAAAGTTGTCAATGTTTGAACCTTGTCTCGTACCTAGCGCTTCCTGGGTTCCATCCTTTTCCACCAACAAGGTTGCCGTTGTTGCCGGACCAAGTAAGGGTGTATTGGCCAGCGGCCCCATTGGTATACGTTGCCTGGGCGGCGTTGTCCGTCCACCAGGAGTAATAGAAGCCGTTATTTGTTCCAGCAGAGCTTGGGGTTCCAGCGCGTGCCAGAAGCCCGAAACCTTCGGTCACATTCGCTGGGATGCCATGGGCGCCAGCAACGGCGACAGCAGTAAGGACGAGAGAGACAAAGGAAACCATTTTTGATGATTCTCAACGACAGGGTGTTGTCGACTCGCTACATGTCAGAATCACCTTGCTTTTATACATGCGGGCAGGAATGTCGGTTTGAGATCGATTTTTATTGCCATAGTTCACCCTCTATTTACCCCGCGCTAGCACAAGGGGGCGGGGAATACGTCAATTGCATACCGCATCTGACATGAGCGAAGCAAAGCCTTAACTGCCAAGATATGCCAGTACAACACAGTCAGATTTTCGATTGTTCTTGGAATGCATCTTGGCTGGGCATTCGAAGTTTTGCTTTCGGTTTGAATACAGTTCATCCGTCATGACTGGGTTAGTAAGATCTGAGGACACCCTTCGAAGGCGGATAATCTCACAACTAGTCAGTTCGTTCTCTTTTCCAGATAGAGTTTCTGACCAGCGATGTGCGGCTTGTCTTTCATTCTTACATCATGAAACGCTTGGTATGAAAGCCTTTGCACAAAATAAAGATTCAATACTAGTTTTCGTCTACCCGCCTCCGTCCTATCCAATCCCTTTCACTACCTGGGGACAGCCCATCGATTACTTCCACGCAGATTTTGACCGATGGAGAGCCGACAATATGATACGTTTCCCGGCCCGGGAGCTCCTTTTCAATTGAACGATGACCACGACAACAACCGACAAATCAACAAAAAGCTGCGAAGTTGTCATGCGGGTCAGGAGCCTATGCCCAAGCCTAATGCTCCTGCTTGGCTCCTGTTGGCGAGATCTAGTCCAACCAAGGTACTTAAATGTACATCAGTGGCGACCAAGTGGGGAGTTTGCATCTCAGACCCTCTGGTTCCAAACATCACGACTCATTCGTGATTATGGAGTGGCTTCCGCCATAGGACAATGAAAAGGCCTTGGAGGAGCTGTGTGGTTGCAGGAGAAGCCAATTGGGCGCCTGAAGCATACGGCCACCGATGTAATGTCTTCTTTCCCGAAAACGTCATTGA
The DNA here is from genome assembly GCA_014925845.1 of Crassisporium funariophilum. Classification (NCBI taxonomy): domain Eukaryota; kingdom Fungi; phylum Basidiomycota; class Agaricomycetes; order Agaricales; family Crassisporiaceae; genus Crassisporium; species Crassisporium funariophilum. The sequence goes on from JACGCL010000005.1 coordinate 2,527,803, forward strand.
CGGAATTGACGTAAGGGAAGGAAACATCAAGAACATGTAAATGACACCTGCATGCAAAATGAATGTCACCTCAAGACCATAGCCCGCTCTCGTTTCTCCATCTGCAAGATATTGAGATTGACGCGCGTAGTAAAGGTAGAGTAGAAAATAATGTCAGGAATTTGAGAGAGAGAGAGAGTTCCAGTATTGTGGTCCCGAAGGCGGAACGACTGGGGTTCGTACTACATACAAGTCATAATAACCATGGTAAGGCTACGAGAAGAAAATACAAGCAGACTTTGTCAGCTGACAAATGCAGTATCTCACGAGGAGAGAGAGGGGAGGCTGGGCTCGACTTGGACTCGACCGTAATATATTCGGATCTCTCGTGGTTAGCATGGGACAGCGCCCCACCATTGAGGCGCATTCATTCATGTTTTACTGTTTTACGGACCAGAACGAATGTTTCTTATTCCATGTACCACGAGAATTGTGATCTCGACCCTTAGTAATAGTGTGAAGCCAGTTGGAAGCAAGTAAGCAGCTTTGTATATTTATGATCCATCGCCTGATGGGACCGGGACGTTATCTGACAACGCCCGAGGACTGCCGAATAACGGTTCGCCTACAGTAAGCATTTCAGTATATGTTAGTATACGAGCAAGTTATGAGAGCGATCTGAACATACCATTCGAATGCCAGCCCAATCTGATCATTCCACAATGAAATCAATCAGTATTCCCATTGCAAGATTCAAAACCAGCAGCCAGGATAATATCACTCACTTCTGCGCCATCGTCACTCGACTTCCATCACACTTCGCCGGATCGCTCAAACTCGAATGGTACACCAGCCACGTCTCCTTCCCATCGGGACTTGTAAAGAACCCGTTGTGGGCAGTACCAAAATTGCCGAAAGCGGAGGAGAAGACGGGACCGGATTTGATCCAGGATGAGGGGGAGGTGGGGTTTCCGCCGGTCCATTCGAGGAGGCCCAGGGAGTATGCCGATGTCCAGCCTGAAGAATGTAAGCGAGGGATTGAGAGACGAACCCCCGGATGGGAGACGGAGGTACTGGTACGTACAGTAGGAAGCTGAGTAAGAAAGCCAAACCTTGGTCCCGTTATAAAGAGCTGCTGGCCCTTCGTTCACTATGGAAACCGTTGAGCACTATGAACATCGGGTTGGATCAGAACCCACCTGGCATACCAACTGTCTCCCACGACAATGTTGGCTGTGAGAGCAGCGTCATAGCTCCCAGAGTCAATGCATTCGTCATGGGAGCGATGTACAAGCTTTGAAGATTGCTCGGACTGAAGCTGGAAAAGACGAAGTAGTTGGCACCGGAGACTGTGAGAACTGTGCCGTCAATGACCCAAGCATTAGGGCTGTTACTGGGGACTAGTTGATTTTTATAAGTATAGGGCCCGTTGGGGTTGGCAGCAACACCTGTGTTTGGAAAGGACAAGGTACGCTGAATATTCGTTCTCATGATGGAAGTCAGACTTGCCTTGGAGGACATGGGCACGTTGACCACCTAGATCTGTGTTCTGGCCGGCGGTGAAGTAAATATACCAGCTACATGAACCTTCAAATTATATTTCCTTGTATATATGATCGACAAAACTTACATTCCGTTTACTTTGTGTATTTCGGGCGCCCAAACGTTACAGCACCTGGAGGCTGTGGAAGTCGAGTACACCGTAACTGGTGTAGCAGTTTTCAGACCAGCAATGCTGGTAGCCCTAGTGATTTGGACGTTGTTCCATGTCGTAGTCGTGAGGTAGTAGTACCCTGAGTCGTGTACGATGAAGGGGTCGGAACCGTTAGGGTTCTTGAGCGGGTTAGTGAAGCTGAGAGCAGAAGGTGCAAAGAAGGCACAAAGAAGGGTTAGGGCAAGAACCCATAGCTTGGACATCGTGACACCTAGCGAATCTCCTATAAGATACTGGCCAATTCTGCATTGTAGCATCCCGCTGGAGAGCTTTTATTCGGAATTGGTAAAACTCGGAAGAATCGCGCTGGATATTATCAACAAAGGAGAGCCTCATGACTGTAAAAGACGTTCCGGCCCGCTGTGGATGAACGAAAAGGTCACTTGCAGCAGTTGGCTGTCGTTGAGGAGGAGGACGGCGCCCGCATGTTATAAAAACATTCAAGCATCTATGCAAGCTGTTGCAGAAGACTTGTAATCGGTTTAGGGCCAAGTTCATCGACGGAGAATAGGATTGCGGTCCGCTGTGTGGTGTCAAGGCATAGAAGGAAGGTTCTGAATATGTCACCCGTCTTTGATCATTGTTATTCAACTAATGATTCGAAGCCCGCTCGGTATTCCATGTGATGTCTCGACATGAAGTTCGGAGGGTTTCAGGGGAGATGATTCTTCGAGGTCACGGTTGGAGGAGGATAAGTGTAGTTAGATAAAGCCGATCCAGGATTCTGTACACAATGAACATAACCTCGGAATTATCCGCTCGGCGAACTTGTGCTGACACCATTAAGTATAAGTATTACATGACAGGACATGAACCACCCGAGCAAGCACGGCCCGCCTGTTCTCTGTCTTCGTCCATCATTAAGCAATTGTGAATAACGGCTTCGATGGCACAATGACATGCTCAGTAAGTATGGTATTCTCCGCCGAGCTCCATAACCACACTCACAGATCATTGGTGCATGTTCCCTGATGAAGACTCAATAGTGCCTGGTGTTACGAATAGTGATTCCTAAGTCCCGGCCTGAGCCCTTGAGCCGGGCCCAGCCGGGCCCGCGAAGCCCAAGCCCAGCCGGGACTTTTGTCAAACCACTAATGGGCCCGGCTTGGGCTTGGGCTTGGGCTTGAGAATGCCAAAGCCCTGGGCCCCGGCTTGAGCCCCGGCTTTTCGGCGTGTAACAAGAACTGACCATGACCATTTTTTTTTTGACCGCCGAAACCTGCAATACGTGATCTCCTTCCAATCGCTTATAACATATCAATATCAGTATATGTATACAGATGAGTTGGAAACCTATACTGTACAGTAATTATATGTTTACGGTATCTGTATATGGTTATCAGTTTGAGATTGTCGGTGAATGGTGTGTCCAAGCCTGTGGCTGTGCAGCACAGCCACAGGCTTGGACAATCTCTAATTCATGTCATGGCACTGTCCACAGCAACCAACTTTCTTAGAAAACACCCCAGGTTAGCTCTAAATAGTGTATACTAGCTCTATGCAAAAATTCAGTTCTTCCTGATGTGTGTGGGTTAGCTGGTTGTCTGTGCAGCATATCCAGTGCGAAGGTTTGGGTCATGTGACCATTCTTTGGAAAGTGGGCATTCTAATTCATGTCATGGCACTTTCCACAGCAACCAACTTTCTTAGAAAATACCCCAGGTTAGCTCTAAATAGTGTATACTAGCTCCATGCAAAAATTCAGTTCTTCCTGATGTGTGTGGGTTAGCTGGTTGTCTGTGCAGCATATCCAGTGCGAAGGTTTGGGTCATGTGACCATTCCCTCATTGTCGGTGTGCCTGAAGTGCACACCCAATGGACCCTTAGAACAACCCTATAGATTTACCGTATAACTGTATATATACACTATATACCCTATAATATACCGTATCCATATATATAGGCCTTGGGTCCTATACCTATACTATACGGTTGGAGCCTTATAGACAATTGAATCTAATCTTTGCGTGATTTTTAAGCTTCCATTACACTTTGGTACTTGGCTTTATTGAGTATGTAAGCCCGGGCCTGAGCCCAAGCCCGGCCCAGGCCCTAAACTAATTGGGCTCAGGGCTTGGGCTTGACTTTGGCTGAGCCCAGGCCCGTTGAAGCCCGGCCCAAGCCCAGGGCTTGAGCCCAAGCCCGGACTTCTTAATCACTAGTTACGATCTCTCGTCACCTTTTTTACTTTTCACCTTAGTCATCATTCCTATTCGTTCTATTACATTCCATTCATGATGACGCGTACACCTCATGGACGCTGACGCGTCCATTCCACCATCTTCCGGTAGATTCTATTCCTCACCTTAGCCTCATGTACACTGCCTTGCGCAGCCCTACACTGCCTCTCTGACTTGTTATATAAACCTACCTGTATCTCATGTAAACCTTAGCTAGTTCTTTATAGAACCCAGTTGAGCATAACCTTGAAACTCTAAAGACTCTGACAGTCCGCCCAGGCTGCCATTCTTTGAGAACTTCGAACCCCGTAACTTAGACGCCTGTAGAACGTTTAAGCCTAGCTTGAACCTCAAGGCGTAACAAAAGAACTAGCTACCACCAAATCAGTCTACTTGCACGCTTGCGAGTAGACCACCTTGCACCACGGCTCTACGACGATCCCCCGAACCCATTATCGCCTCTGCAGAAACCACTCCCCCCAGTAGCTCTGAACCATCACCCCTAACTCCCATAATTACCTCCGTACCAATGGCCACCACCACTAAACCCAATGAACTACGAATCAACACCCCGACCGCCTTTGATGGCAATCGAAACAAACTTCGGTCCTTCATGATGGACTGCACCGTGTATCTCCACATTAACCAGGAAATCTACAACACCGACGACAAGAAAATCGCTTTTATCTTGTCATACATGACCGACAAGGAAGCGCTCCAATGGAAGGAGCAATTCGTCGCCTCTTGCTTTGACCCCGCCACCCAGACCATTGACTTCGGAACTTACGCCACCTTTAACAAAGCACTCACCGACTCCTTCAAAGCGGTGAATCAGGTGGCTGATGCCATCTACAAGATCCAGGGGCTGAAACAAGGCTCCAAAACCGCAGAAGAACTCGTCACTGAGTTCAAACTCCTTGTCGGCCAAGCTGGCCTCTCCGAGACCACCACCTCGGACAATATCAACTTGATCGAATACTTCCGGAACACCCTCAACCTGGCCCTGGTCCAGCGAATCCTCACCCTCGAACAGGTCCCCACAACAATAAATGGATGGTACAAAAAGGCCATCCAACTCGACACAAACTACCGACAAATGAAGTCGGTAATGGAACGCCTCGCCCCTTGGGCCAAGAAACCCGAAACCAAGAAAGAAAGTCCTCCAAAGAAGTACTGGAACTTTAACCGCCCCGCTCAAAGAGACCCAAACGCCATGGACATCGACTCCATGTCCCAATCTCCCTCCTCGACCAACTCGGTCAAACTCAACGCCCTCACCACGGAGGAAAGGGCCGACCTCATGAAACGCGGAGCCTGCTTTCGTTGCCGAAAAGACGGACACCTAGCCTCTGAATGTCCCGTATACAGCAAACAACGAACCCCCGCCCCCGCCACCAATCAGAGCCCCCCTAAGAAAACTAACGCCCGAGACACCTATGCCCACCTTCGCCTCATGATGCAAGACTGGAATGACGCAGAAAGGAACGAGTTCATGGAACTCGGAGAAAAAGAGGGTTTTTAAAACGGAGAGCTGAGTCGACTACAGACTCTCCGCGTACTCTAGTTCGTTCAGTATTTCTAGCACAGACAACAAATAAATCTATGCTCTTGCCCATCGCTCTACCGAACCACCCAAATGTCGAAACAACCGCTTTACTTGATTCTGGCGCCGGAGGAAACTTCATCGACCAAAACTTTGTTAAGAAACTTGGAATCCCTACCGCTCAACTCAATTTCCCTATCACAGTCTACAATGTCGACGACACCGAAAACAAACGAGGAAAAATCACCCACTACATCCATCTTGACCTGGAAATTGGTGGAAAAATTAAAAACACGAAACTACTGGTCTCTGGCTTAGGACAACAGAAAATCATCCTGGGCTTTCCCTGGCTTCAAGAAAACAACCCAGAAATCAATTGGCAAACCGGACTTATCAACTCGCGAAAATTATCCTGGGACAAACGGTTTTTAACGGTACTGGCTAAACCCAAGAAAATTTTCAAAACCCAACTTGAAGAAACTCTTGACGAACAATCCACTTCTAACCGGACCCTGAACATTTTAGACGACCAAACCCACGTTATCTCATTCATTCACGGACAACCTATCGATCACCTGGACATCAACGCAAAAATGACTGCTTCACAGTCGTTTTCTTTACAATATGATGAAAAACAGACCAAACAAACGGTAGAAGAAATGATACCCCCGGAATTCCACGAATACCTGGATGTGTTCAAAGAAGAAACCGCTAATCGTTTCCCGGAATCCAAACCTTGGGACCACGCCATTGACATGAAACCGGGTTTCAAAGAAAAGTCTTTCAAAACCTATAACCTTACCCCTACCGAGACCATCGAAATGGAGAAGTTTGTTGACGAAAACCTCAAGAAAGGCTACATCCGAGAATCCAAATCCCCTATGGCTTCACCCTTTTTCTTTGCTTCAAAAAAGGACGGAAAACTCAGACCCTGTCAGGATTACCGTTATCTTAACACTTGGACCGTCAAAAACGCTTACCCACTCCCACTCATTTCGGAACTAATGGACAAACTTCACGGCGCAAAATATTTCACCAAACTGGACGTTCGCTGGGGATATAACAACATCCGAATCAAGGAAGGCGATCAATGGAAAGCGGCATTCAAGACTAGCCGAGGACTTTTTGAGCCTACCGTCATGTTCTTTGGAATGTGTAACTCCCCCGCCACCTTCCAACATATGATGGACAAAATCTTTGTTGTTGAACTAGAAGAAGGATGGGTAATCATTTACATTGATGACATTCTTATTTTTGCCAAGGACCGGAAAACCCTAGAATTACAAACAAAACAAATCCTACAACGCCTAAAGGACAATGACCTTTATCTCAAACCCGAAAAGTGTTCATTTGGAAAAGAAAAAGTTGACTATCTAGGCCTCATTGTTCAAGAAGGAATTGTTTCCATGGATCCCGCTAAACTCTCAGGAATCCGAGACTGGCCCACTCCCAAAACCCTAAAACAGACTCGATCTTTCCTTGGCTTTGGAAACTTCTACCGACGATTCATCCGACATTTCTCCAACCTGGCTCAACCGCTTAATCAACTGCTCAAGAAAGACCAACCATTTGTTTGGGACGACGCCGCACAAATCGCTTTCGACACCCTGAAGAAACGATTCACCGAAGAACCAGTCCTAATTATGCCCGATCAGACTAAGCCATTTCAAATTGAATGCGACGCTTCAAAATACGCGACTGGAGCAGTACTCTCCCAACTTGACGGAAACGGAATACGCCACCCATGCGCCTTCATCTCAAAAACCTTCTCCCCAGCCGAACGGAATTATGCCATTTATGACAGGGAATTCCTTGCCATCATACGCGCCCTACGAGAATGGAGACATTACATTCAAGGGTCTCCCCACACTACCAACGTACTCTCTGACCACAAAAACCTAACCTATTACAAAGACGCCCGCGACATCAATCCCCGAGTAGCCCGATGGACACTATACCTTGCCGAATTTGACATCAATCTAGTCCATGTACCTGGGGACAAAATGGTTCAATCTGATGCACTCTCCCGAAGACCCGACGTCTACCCGGAAGAAGACGAAGACAATAAAAATGTCACTGTTCTTCCTCACCATTTATTCCTCAACCTTGTCGACCTTGAGTTACAAAAACAAATCTCTAACTCGGACAAACTAGACACCAACGCTGCCGACGCTATCAAATATCTCCTTGATGGTGACTTAAACCAAACCAAGAATGATCTCTCAGATTGGACGACCGAGAAAATAGACGGTAAAAATATACTGTTCTACAAGGGGAAGAACTACATCCCCGCTGACCAAGAACTGCGAAGAAGCCTAGTATCAAAATTCCATGACAACATTACCGCTGGACACCCCGGAGAACTGGCAACTTACGACGCAATACGACAACATTACTGGTGGCCCGGATTGCGATCCTTTGTGAAAAACTACGTACAAGGGTGCGGTATCTGTCAACAGTTCAAGATTAACCGGAACCCGTCAAAACCGTCATTCTTACCGATCAAAGGACCTTCCTCCCCCCGGGCTTTTGCCCAATGTTCGATGGACATGATCACTGATCTGCCACCGTCCAAGGACAACTCCGGGATCACTCATGACTCTATACTAGTCGTGGTGGACCACGGTCTTTCAAAGGGGATAATTACCATCCCTTGCTCTAAAACCCTTACCGCAGAACAAGCCGGACACCTCTTAATCGACCACCTTTACAAAAGATTCGGACTACCCGATAAATTTATTTCTGATAGAGGACCTCAGTTTGCAGCCAAAGCATTCAGAGAACTTCTTCGAATCCTCGGAATTACTTCGTCCCTCTCCACCGCCTATCACCCTCAATCCGACGGCACCACAGAACGCTTTAACCAAGAAATAGAAGCATTCCTCGCCATATACTGCTACACCAACCCGGAAACATGGGCCCTTGCCATTTCAATCCTTGAATTCACTCATAACAACCGGAAACACGCAGATCGAACTCACACCCCCTTCGAACTCATGCTTGGATATTCCCCTATCGCCATTCCTCTCTCGTTCGAACACACAAAATTTCCTTCCGTAGAAGAAAGAATCAAGAACCTCACCCTGATCAGAGAAGAAGCCCTTGCCGCTCATGAATTGGCCAGAAAGCAAATCTCCGATCGCATTCAAAACAAATTCACTCCGTTCAAAAAGGACGAACTGGTCTGGCTCGACTCACGAAATCTCAAAACCAATCTTAGTAAGAAAATATCCCCAAGAAGAGAAGGACCCTTCAAAATCGACAAAGTCCTAGGCCCTGTCACCTTCCGGCTAAAACTCCCCAAAACTTGGAGGATTCACAACGTGTTCCATGCCGTTCTACTCTCGCCTTACAAGGAAACCGATACCCATGGCCCAAATTTCATCAGACCTCCCCCGGAGATAATCAATGAGGAAGAAGAATACGAAGTCGAAGCAATCCTAAAACATCGAAAACGAGGCCGCGGCCATCAGTTCTTTGTCAAATGGAAAGATTGGCCCACTGCGGAGTCCACATGGGAACCCGAATCCAGTTTCACTAACGCCACCAACGTGTTACTCTCTTACAAACGATCACACTCCCTCTGAACTTCTGACCTTTCTCACTCCTCCCTCATGTCGTCTATTGTCAAGAAAACCGTCCGAAAAGTCAAGTCTCTCCCCACACTGTGGAAACCTCACCCTCTCCTGCCCCCTTCTCCTCTTGTTCCTGCGGACCTCGCCCCCACTCACCAGAACACGACTCGACTTGTAATGAACCACGAGGAATTCCTCAAAGCATGCCAAGAAGTCGAAGACATAATCGACTGGGAATTGAAATGTTTCCACCACCCCCTTCCCATTATAAAGTGGAACCCTCGTCTCTGACTCTCCATTCTCACTCAACCTCACAAAAAAACTTCTCTACTTTCTCCTTCACTTTCAAACATGCCTCGCTCCACTCCCTTCGCCCCTTCCCACCGACGCGCCCTCTCAATCTTCGAACTCTCCACCTACACGTCTGACGTCGACGACTTTGCCGAGTGTATCCACCTCCTGGAAGATCATCCAGAACTCCGAGACCGGTTCATTATGGCCGATTACCTCAACCGCGCCATCCTTCGTCTGGAACACGACCTCGCCGAGCATCGCCACCACCTCCAGTTTTGTTTTGATCAACTCATGAGGAACGAAATCCAAGAGAAACTCGAACCCTTCATCACCCGGAAACAACGAGGGTCCCCGTACGCCACCAGGCCGTTCCAAAGGATCAACCCCCTCAATAGGGTGATCCACGAAAATCTTCCTGGCCCCTCTCGAAACACTGGCACTCGCGCCGACCCCATTGTCATAGACCACGACACCCCTCCCCCTCGACTCAGACGAGTCCAGCAACACGTCTCGTCTCCTATTCCCATCAACTGCGCCCGAGCCGAGTGCCTTGACGAGGCACCTCATCTATATTTTACCTGTGTTTTCTTCGAGTGCGAAACGTGTGGCCGACGCGCCCCCGGACACACCTCCAACAACTGTACCGGTTGAGAACTGGAACCTCAACCATAACAGGGGGGTAATGTTACGATCTCTCGTCACCTTTTTTACTTTTCACCTTAGTCATCATTCCTATTCGTTCTATTACATTCCATTCATGATGACGCGTACACCTCATGGACGCTGACGCGTCCATTCCACCATCTTCCGGTAGATTCTATTCCTCACCTTAGCCTCATGTACACTGCCTTGCGCAGCCCTACACTGCCTCTCTGACTTGTTATATAAACCTACCTGTATCTCATGTAAACCTTAGCTAGTTCTTTATAGAACCCAGTTGAGCATAACCTTGAAACTCTAAAGACTCTGACAGTCCGCCCAGGCTGCCATTCTTTGAGAACTTCGAACCCCGTAACTTAGACGCCTGTAGAACGTTTAAGCCTAGCTTGAACCTCAAGGCGTAACACCTGGCCATTTGTTGGCCTTAAAGTAAGACACAAGTTGGGCAGAGGCAGGAAACTGCTTTTCAGTTCTGTGGGTGAGCAAGACACCATTTCGGCACAAACATGCATTGACTTAGGGTGAGAGAGAGAGAATTCCACTGTTGTGGTCCCGAGGTCGGAACGACTGGGGTTCGTACTACATACAGGTCGTAATACCATGTATGCTACGGGCACCTGACCACCTTACCATTGTGATCAGCATCCAAACTTCCCCAGGAAGGGTGGAGCAGATTTGGCAGGAGGGCGTTGAATTGATGGGGTTGCCGCAGGAAGATATTCTCTTCTACCCCACCTTTGTTGCGCCGAAGCATGACAAATCGGACTGGCAGCCACAAATGGGTCCGATCGACACCGACTTTTCTGAAGGCTCGTTTTTCGGTGGTTCACCAAGCGCCATAGCCTGGTGGTCACGTACATTTTACGCCTACCACGACCACTGGCTCAGTCAAGGAATGTTTGTTGGAAAAGACCAAACCATTTACAACGCGTTGTTCTTCCTTTTTTCGGAACGCATGATCACGGTTTGGGTGTATGACCCTGATTCACCAGCCCATTCATCACACGAGGATTCCTCGGATTTTGTGGTCCGGAATGGTTTTACTACCAGTTCTGGTTCTCGGACAAGAGTACGCGCGACGAGATGAGGAAGATTTGGTTGAAGAATGACCTAGAGCCGCAGAATGCGAGGTGGTGGAAGGTACGAGTGCCATGTCGGCTCTCGCAGGTGCTCGCATTAAGAGATGTTTTGAGGTGAACGTATGGAGACCACTGGAAACCACCAACACCTATATTGGATGTACCGGTTCGCAGCTGGCAAATGTCTTGATGAAACTTGTGGCGAGTTCGTCGACTTGTAATACCGTCCTACCTTTGAAATAGAAACGGCTTCGGTTATGATTGCGTCTCGGTCGTCGACCCTCGATAACGCGAGTGTATGAATGAAATAGCCGTGAAGCTCTTACGTCGGATGCATGAAAATGAAGAAACTATGAGGGTGCCAACATGGACGACGGCGCCGCGAGAGGACAAGGGACACCAGTGTGAAGACGGACAGCAAGGGAAAGGTCGTCGAGGAAAACCGTACATTGCTGTCAAGGCCTCATGAACGTGCACAACAGCTCACACGGCTCCAGGTTCGTCTCACGTTAGGCTAGAGGAGGAAGGTGGTGATGCGAAGATACGGAAAGTTGGGTTTTAAAGGCAGTCGAAATAGGCTGGAAACAACGTTTCCTTTGGTTTGAGGCAAGGGAAATGAAAGGAGAATGAGTTGAAAATGTGTTTTCTTTTGGTTTAAGCTAGGGGAATGAAAGGAAATAAGACGTAATGAAATCTCAAGAGATTCGGCCTCTTGGGTTGGGTGGGGGGGAAATATTGAACAGGCGGCGAGGACGTGGACGGCGGGCTCGACGGCGGAGGGACAGAAGTTCTGCATCGGCTGCGCTGGCCGGTAGCTTAGCTAATCTCTTGTGTACGTCGTCGCGCGGGAATGACCGGAGCGGCCGAAGACGGCGGATGACACTGAGAAGGAGGGTCTTGCATGACGCTGGGTTGCCGTACATCACCCGGCTGAGAGCGGTACAGTGAAGAGGATAATGCGAGCTTCCCATGTGCATCTGTAGATGCTCCTAGGCTAGGAGCTCATCCTCGTTCAGCAGAATCAATCCAATCAACATTTCTTCTCACCATTTCCGTGTCCGTGCTACGCAGTTCACCCATCTCCGGCCCTTATTATCATTTATAACACCTGGTACTTCCCCATGGTGAGTTCAAACATGTCCTCCGTGCGCGCAGAAGAGTTTGATCAAGACGGTGACGAAGACCAGTCAGATGCCATGCGATGGCTGGTCGAATGGTCCCAAAACCCGACTCTTGGCGTCAACCCCCTCACGTTGTAGAAGGCAGACATTTTGCGAGTGCGCTCATACACCAGCATGTCAAGTCAACCTCGTCCCTATGAAACTTGAGGCTTGGCTCTCTGGTAAAGAAACATCTTCTTCTACACCGAGAAATCCGCGCTTTTACTGTGGTTATCGCTGTCTTGATTGTCTGTCGTTGGTTCTCATTCGCTGGCCAGATACTCTCAAGTGGTCTCACTCTTTCCTCCCTAGTCCATGGTTCCAGAGTCTTGACCTACACAAAGGACGACATTGCTTGCGGGTACACGTCACAATTTTCTTTGTTTCTGTCCCGCGGAAGTACGTGTCTTCAACAGTTTTTCGAGCCTCTGAATGACAGTTGAACACCTAATAAATCTTATGCTGTGTAGACGATTGAAGGAGCACTATCCAGTGCTACGAGACAGAGGGGAGAAGAGTTCTGTCGACCTTTTGCTGAGTACGGATCTTGCCCATTGATTTCCGGTTGCGTTACACCTCTTGGCTACTGATGGAATGCAAGCCCTAATCGATGGACTGGATGACTACCTACCACCATAGTTAAAGCCACATGGGCTAGGACATTCGCTCAAACCGCCCATCCGGCTTCCGCACTTCAGATTTTATTTCCAATTGGTGGTGTTCTGATTGCCTGGTATTTTACTCCAGCTTTGACATTCCTTCTGGGCACTGCATCCGTTAACGTCGCGTTGTGCAACGCCCTTGTTGCATCTATTTTTACCCACAGTATCTGCACCCGGTGACGGTGCACTCTGTATCCCTCCAAGTGAGTATCAATGCGGCTTCTATTCACGCTACGAGATGGTAGAGGCACACAAACCTCTGCAACCGTGCATGGCGCTCGAACATCCTACCAGATCGGTACGACTGGCTTTTTAGCCTACCACAATCGGTATCACTTCGGTATTACACATTCCAGGCTGTTCCGGTGGTGCTGGAAACAATATGGAACGGCTGACCACTCCATCGAGCCAGATGGCTGCATTCTTTCTCCTTGAGAAATGGTCATACTCGACCTGGGTACACAGAGCACTGCGAGTTGACGGACATGATGACTAGCGCGGCTGATATCTCGTCTCTACTCCATTCAATTCAACTGCTACAGAAAATCCGAAGATGAAGAGTAGTTGAAGCTCTGAACCTATAAAAGGAGAGACCATTGAACGTTGTTCCTCATCCTCAGCACATAACAAAATGTTTAGCAAGGCATTCACCTCTTTCGCAATTGTCGCATCGATCGTCGTTGTGGCTGGTTCGCCTGCACCTGCTCCAGTCAGTCCATGCGCTGCGGTACACATCATCGCTGCCCGCGCATCCACTGAACTTCCTGGGGCTGGCATCATTGGCGCCCTCGTAGAACAAGTGCAAAAGGAAAGCAGCCAGACAGTTTCGACGTCCAACGTCGATTACCCGGCGCTTTTGTTTCCCTATGCCACCAGCTCGGCTTCAGGAACTGCTGCGACTAAAACTCTCTTAACCAATCAAGCCAACAATTGCCCAAACCAGAAAATCGTCTTGGTTGGTTACTCCCAGGTAAGACCACAACCTTGCACTCTTGCAAATGCGGTATGGGCTGATATCGCTTGTAGGGTGCGCATATCATTGGTGACGCTGTCGCAGGAGGCGGAGGCGGAGCATTGGGAGCGACCACCGCCCCGGTATCCGCAAGCATCGCGAATCGTGGTATGTCAGAAGCCTGTGCACACGACAATCTTCCACTAATCAAGTACACTCTTAGTTGTTGCCATAGTCCAGATGGGAGACCCCCGCCATGTCAGTGGCAAGTCGTACAATAGGGGCACCTCACGTAACCAAGGACTCTACGCTCGACTTTCGAGCCAAGAATACAGTGCGACGCTCCAGCCCCGCATCCTGAATTTCTGTGATTCCGGAGACACTTTCTGCGACTCCGGCATTGACACCATTGCCCATTTGACTTACCTCAGCAGGTACCAAGATACTGCTGCCAACTTCATCCTTTCCCAGATTGGCGGGTAAAATATTAGCAACAGCATTCCAGAATGGGTCCACTCTTTTCCTTTACATAAAATCTTTTCGGATTCGGCAAAGAGAAGCAGTGCTTCGTATATAACATTTTTTGTCTGCTTGTTTCCAATTACTATTGCTATTATGAACCTCAAATCACGGAAGGACAAATATGCAAACAGGGTGAAGACTACTCAGCACCATCAACCTTAGACACCGACTCTCATGCGTCTGTCCCGCCGTTTATTTACAAGGGCAGGGCGTCAAGATACTCTCTATGTTTGATTTTTCTTTGTGAAGTTAAATGCGAATGAAGGAGACTTAGATTTAAGTGCTATGTCATCACGTCCATGACTCGCATTGGCCTCTTGAGCCTCCAAAGCGGGTGGCCTGGGCCGAATCATTGCTTGACGTGTGAGGATGACTGACCTCATGCAAGATGGTGTCCCTTCCACTGGTCGTCGCATCGCATCAACAACAATGCCGCACCTCATTGCATCACTTCCACCTCCCATGCCTGCGTACAGGCCTTCAAAATATGTCTTGGTAAATCAGCAAACTGCTTTTCAGTTTGCATAAGCTGTGGGCGAGCAAGGCAACATTTCGCCACAAGCATGCATTGACTTAGGTCGAGAAGATGGTTCACAGTTGAAATCTGAAAAGTCCAAATTCGATTCTCATTGAACTTCGCGATGATTCTTGCGATTCTAACCAAATCAATGTCTACACTGATTGTACTACAAGTTCCTAGTACCTTCTGGAGCCATCCGCGACGTGATGGGGGTCATGGCTCGCGCCACCCTGGGCGTGAGGATCGTGTGCAGAGGACGCCGGAGGCTGACCTGAGCGATGGTCAGGGGCTCTTGAAAGAGTCATAGGATAGTCAGTAAGTTGCGCAAGATAGCCGTATTTGATCGTCATACTCAGTACACTTTCTCTTGCTTTCCCTAACATGCCCACTCCTCTGTGCACCTGTAGCTCTACCAAGCCTTTTGGCCAACATGTGGTAATTCACCTTGGTTGACAAAACGTCATGGTCACTGATGCAGGTGGATTTTTTCTTTATTGAGCCCAAGGGGTGAGGTCGGATCCGCTGGCTATGTTCGTGCATCAACCCTGCTTACGCTACCATCACAAAACGAGACGTCCCAATACTATAAGAGGACTACTTACTACGACTTGCATTCAAGCTACTTCTAATACGACGGACTACGGTGCGCATCGGCCCAATGCCCGCCGCTCTCTCTCTCTCATCTCTCTCGCTCTTTCGTTTTGGCTGCCTGCCGTATTGTCCGTAGCCAGACTCAACAAAACAGCACACGGCCGATTCCTGCCTCCCGCTTCCGTGCGCTTCATTGGCTCTCTCTCTCTATCTCATGTCTCTCGTTGTGGCTTTATTCTGTCTGTTCCTTTCGTTTTGTTTTGCTTCTTGATATGCCCACTTACTCTCCACTCCCTGGACTACTGCCATACCATCGTACTGAAGCGATGTCCAAGGATCGGTCCGCACTTAACCCCATCAATGCTACCAACACGATTTCCTACTTTTACTTCTACTCGACACTCGGAGGCCTCGGTCTGCAACTCCATTGCGGTCACATATTCGAGTTGCGGATTGGGATTCTGAGAAGCTGGTACCGTCGACGCCGTCAAGATCGCGCTGCGGTGCACCTTGTCCGTTCTTCGATTCGTCTTGCCTTATTTACTTATACGTGGTCCATGTTGCGATTCATCTTCCATTATACGGTATATTGTGCGTGCATCGTTCTCGTGCACAGATTAGTTTACTTAATTCACAGCCAAGGCAACCATTGGTTCTCAATATATGGTACCATCCCACATCGCAGTACTGCATGCTTTGCATGCTATTGATACGGTACGTGCATCGCATTCAGCAACAACCAGCTGAGCGACCTCCCTGGTCGTATATCCGTCGCGGGAATATGAATGAATAGCGGAAAGAATAGTCTACTACCAATATGATATTCAACTTCTGCGTGTGGGTTAGAGGCTCCTCCAGTATCAGAATCAATAGCTCATCCTTATCCATTTGAAGATGCCATAAGTCGTTTGAATAATCGACGCGATAATATGGGACAGCACGTCCGCGGTCATCACCAGTCTTAGGAGAGTTTTCTGGTCTGCATCTAAGTATGTTCCTCGAATCATGTTACAAATATTTGTTCTACTTATGGGCTTGTCTCTTATTCTCAATTCTCATGCGCCGATTTAGCCAAGTCAAAGCTGGAATTCAATTCCGTTTTTCATTGTACATGCATGCATGTAATCTAGAGTATACTACGGTGCGTGCAACGCATCCGACGTCGCCGACAACCCAAACTTCAAATGAAATGATCTCCCTGGCGTATTGTGTATCAGTCACGGGAATTAGAGTAGCGGAAGGAACAGTCTACTGACACCATTCATTTGCGGGCTTTGCGGCCGCTCGCGTATCCTTCGTCTTCTTTACATCTCCCATTTTGACAGACCTCGCCGCGACTGCATTGCCATATGCCCTGAGGACACGGTTGATTAGGACGGCGAGCCTCCAGAATCTGATTTTGCGAAATTGTTAGTGGAAAGCACCTAGCTTCCAGCAGCCAAAGTCACCACTTACTGGCAAATCTCTAGAAAGCATGGGGACGTCCTCGACGACAGATCGGCGACTGGGGCCTTTGGCTTTGCGGCTGCTCGCGTATCCTTCGTCTTCTTTACATCTCCCATTTTGACAGACCTCGCCGCGACTGCATTGCCATATGCCCTGAGGACACGGTTGATTGGGACGGCGAGCCTCCAGAATCTGATTTCGCGAAAGAAAATATTTTGTTAGTGGAAGACAACAAGCCCCGAACCATGACACAAGATGACTTACTGAGGAGGAGTCGGGGTATACTGGGACGGCCTGGATGGCAGTGGCAAGAATCGATGCGACGGTGACAAAGGAGGCGATGTTGAACAGCATAGTGGTAATATAATGAAGGAAAGAGGTTGAGCTTGTTTGTTTGTGGGGAATGTAGAGAGGTGACCAGCACTGGGGTGTACAGACGGTGTTCTGTGTGCTTTTATACCTTGCTCTTAATTTCTAATCATGTTTTGGAATGAGTAGTGTTCATGCGCAAATGATTCATCCTTTATCGGTAACAGACACGAGTGATCCACTCACCGCGCCATCAACGACGTCGAACACAATTGCGCCACAATACTGAGGAAAATCAGGCCACGAGAACGGCAATAGCGCGCCGATCATGTTACAACTCGTCAACTCAACATCAAGTTCATCTCAAGATACAGAGAGATGCAGATGGGAGGCATACACTCAGGGTGTCCAACAACGCGACGATGGATAGCTGCAGGGGGCTACCGGCCGAGCAAGACGTACACGCGACTGCCACTATGGCTGGTTGATGTGACGGAATGGAATGAATTTTTGCTGACTACGTAACACAAGCAACTCAGGTAGTTTACTCCGTTATCCATCGCGTTCTACCATGGCACACCAGTCGTCAGCATACTTACAAACTAGCCCCCTGAGTATGCATCATATCGTTTCGTTTTGTTTCCGTTTCTCTTTCGGCTCCTTCTTGATATGCCAACCCCACTCTTTCCAATGCGTCGTCTAGGAAGACATCAGATACGACCCCCGCCCCCCCACACACGCACGTTCTTTCCCCCTCATACACACACACTCTCTCTCTCTTCCTTCTCATTCACTCCTCCGGTCTCGTTTTCGTTTCACGGTCATCACTATCACTTGCGGCTCTACCGTTGTAGCTCTATGTGTACAATCGGCTAGCAGTCCATCCAATCTATCAATCAATAAGGCACGATCTATCTTTTTTTGTTCCTCGAGACTGAGACTCGGGGAGACGCGGTCAGGATGATCATGACCATGAGATGGCTTGGCTGTGTTTTGTTATACGTTGCCCTGACACGGAGGACTTCCACAGAACTTTGGAACGGAGAAGGGATAAATCCAACTCAAAGCTGGAATTCAACTCGCATGTACATTGTTTTGTGTTACATATTGCCGTACATGAATTTAAGCCCAAATGGTGCGTGGGTTCGTTTTGCTTTGTCTTCTTTACATCTCTCATTTTCGCAGACCTTGCCGCGACTGTACTGCCGCGTTCCCGAAGGACACGGTTGATTAGGACGACAAGCCTCCAAAATCTGTCTGAAGAAAAAAAAAACGTCAATGGAAAGCACCTAGCCCCAAAAAGCCAAAGCTATTTACTGGCAAGGATCTAGGGAGCACGAGGACGTCCGCGATGACAGATCGCCGATCATGAGTGTGTTGTCTTTTCTGTGCCATGCGAGCCAACCTAGGCCGTGGT
The DNA here is from genome assembly GCA_014925845.1 of Crassisporium funariophilum. Classification (NCBI taxonomy): domain Eukaryota; kingdom Fungi; phylum Basidiomycota; class Agaricomycetes; order Agaricales; family Crassisporiaceae; genus Crassisporium; species Crassisporium funariophilum. The sequence goes on from JACGCL010000005.1 coordinate 2,546,406, forward strand.
CTACCTGCGGTTTGACCCCGGAGACTTTGCAGGCTGAGGCCGTGGGGCAGTTGTTGATGCAGAAAGCTATATGGTATGGAAGGCATTTCGGATGATCATAGGACATGAAGCATCCCATAGCGAAATCGACCTAGGCCACCATTGAAAGGATTTCAGAAGTTTGAGAATGATGTCAATACCCATGCTTCCACGTGTTGTCAAGTCAGCCCATCATAGCCACAAAGTTCACCACATATCCAAATTCCAAAAAGTGGCGAGAGCACAAGAATCGGTATACTGAATGGACCACAGGAATACTAGGAGCCGCGTTCAATATCACCGTACACGGCGTGAATGACGCGCAAAGGAAGACAACCATGGTTCAACGAGTTAAAACATTATTCTGAGGAAAACAGACAGACACCAGTACCACTGGCTCATATCAAGATCGCGTCGAAGGAAGACATAATAAATTTTGGATCCACCACAAGTACATTGTTCTCGGTCAACAAGTCGTCTAATGACATCGACGTGAGTTGTCGCTGTTTCAAAGGTAGCCCGCATGCAATAATCGGCTTCAATCAGCACATCTCCTGGTGCCAGTTCATAGACTGAGATGACCAATCCTGCCCACAACAGATACCATGGAGAGATGAATGCACGGATCGGCGCATGTGGGGTTACCCGTCACGGTGACTGACTCAACCCAAGCAGTTTTGACGGTGCAGATAAGAGTGACCAACAGAGAAAGTAAGCGCATGACGAGGCCAGTCATGATATTGGAATTGTGGACGTGGCATGAGAGAAGATGGAAGTAACGCTCATGGAGGCCTGGATAGACATGAAGAGCAAATATATTCGACCCAATAGGCGGAAGCAAGCATGCAAGAAAAGCCTTGGAGACTGCATCTGGGCGCGCTGGAAAGATTGCTGTCCTCCAGGACGCACAGCCAACCCTTGCAATATCACTATCCGATTGTTCCTCCGGTAACAGAGTCCAAGGGTGTCGTAGAGAGTATCAGTGTTCCAGCGAATATACGCCCGACCAGGACAATGAATCAAACGCAGTAAAAGCACGGTAGGAGAGAAAGAAGCATTGATGACAGACATGGGCACAGGGTTGGCACAGGGTTTACTAAGGGTTGCGAGACCGCTCGGGCCGGCCACCGTGGTGGTCATACGTCATACATATTCTATATATACCGTCCCAGCTCATTTCCATATGGCATCGCACTTCCTCCAACAGGCTTGTTTGTTGGCGCCCGTAAACTGATTGCATCCGGCGTAACAGACGCTTTTACCTCGCCTAGAAAAAACAAATCAGCTGTGGTCAAATAGCCAGCCATGCAAAAAGTCAGAAGAGCCTTACCTTTCCAAATGCTCAAGCGACCGTTCTATCCTAATCGCCTAACGACATCATGGACAAGATGAATTGCTTGTACGACGAGCAATAATATATTATTCACCTGATCCCTGGACTCGTGACGGAACTCTTCCAACGCTCGTCGGCCAAGTGAAATGTACTCTGGAGTAGTTTCACGGGCTCCAATCGCATCCACAACGTCTCGTTGAAGGAGATCCGAGTCGCTGTGAATAAGTATGCAATACGCACATTCAGTACTCTAACGCTTATGTCTCGTCATAGATCCGACACATACGTTTGCTGCGCCACGACTTGGAATACTGCAGATCCAGCTGCGAGTAATACGAATAGTTGGGAGATAGGTAATTGCATGGTGTGAGAGAGAGAGAGATGAAGACAATCAATGTGAGGTACTCTCTCCTATGGAGAATGGTATTTATATGATTTCATGACCTGGTAGTTGACAGATCAAAACTATCAACTGAATTGAATGATGCAAACAAGAGACTCGACCATGAAGCTACATGGAGAAATCAATTGAGAAGGCGTTCCAACCGACCCTTCACGACTCCGAGCATTGGAAGATACCGAGCACAACTATTCTGCCATGACAAAACACGCGGTGTGTTTGGCAATTTCTCTGACGAAAATCCGTCAGTCAAGTGCACCAACGGCTTCAGCAACGTCCTGGTGGGACTCCCTATTCTTTGATGTCTGCCGATAATTTACTACAGCACTACTGAACTAGTGTGACGAGCCGCTGCCATATGCGTGCTCCCCACCATCGATGATCCCCTATCATCTTTTCGCCTTGCATCGATCGCCAATGCAAAGTAACCGAAGACGTACACGCGTTGAGAATTCATCTGAGACCACATAGCCCTTCCAAGACGGGGACAATGAGGAGTGCATCATACTGACGCGGTCCCCATGCCGCAGAGAGAGAATTTACCGAAATCAAACTGATGGCGCAATCACAACGGGCTGCGAAGATTCCACGAGGGAGTAGCTAGATTTCACTCTGGCCGTAACGCCCGCCTCTCATCATTTCCTCGTCTCGTGAGGTTAAGTCTGTTCGGGATATTGTTCCCATCGGGTTTCATTGGCAGTCTTTCACACTATTCATCGGTTAACAATGATGGATTGAGCACGGTTAGCATACTTAGAATATCTCCATTGTCAAAGATGTCTGGGATATATTCGCAGTCTACATTATTTGCTCCAATACTTGGCTTGGAAGTACATTCATCGACGACTCTGATGGATGTCGGGCGAGAAAACCAGCTCATCAGCGCCAGTAGACTGTTTGTGGATGAACCGTTCCGTCTCCAAAGGTTCGTGACCATTAGACAAACCGATTACCTGCTTATGAAGATCCATTGCTATAGTACCATTTTGACCTATACCGATGTGCACATGCTCTCCCCACCTCTTCAGCACAATCTCAGGAGGAGACCTGATGTAGCCAACCTTTGCGCACTTGTCGGTGCTCCACAATTTACTGATGACTGGATCTACAAACGGACAATGCTGAGCTAGTCACTATCTAATCTAATCGACTCGGTTCGGGCACATCGGGCGCATTGGCCACACCCAAACCACACCGTGGAAAATGAGAGGGATTTTCATTCGTTGAGAAGCGCCCCCGTGGTGTCATTGGCGCTCAGAAGGAGGAGTTGCGTAACATACTCATCAGCCGCATCTATGCCAACGCGGGAGAAAGTTCGATTCAACATCGTCGTTGCTTATGTGGACAGAATAAGAGCGCGCGCACAAATGGACGCGGAAGAAAATTCGTGGACTTTTTCGATTGCAAGAAGATTTGGAGTGCCTATATGTAGCTATTTGGGCGTGGTGGCCGGGGCCGGAAGCTGTTCCAAGCTAGGGTCATTTCTCCTCCAGCCTTTTGAGCGAGCTAGCAGAATGTGACTGCGGTGATAACATAGAGACGACTGACGTTAATTCCGCATGCATTATCTGCCTTCCATTCTATCCTTGAGTAGCGCGCATGCTTATTTTAGATACTTCGGGACCATGAAATCGCCGAACATAGGCGCCTAGATAAATCGAGCTGGTGTACTTCGTTTACATGTATGAATCACGCATGAGTCCTGCAGGCACGCGATACCTCGTCTTCAAGCGTGTGGTACCAACCGCGATCGGATGCCTCAAATGTGAATCCATTATACCCCTAGAACACTCGGAGATTCTTGCATCATCATTGATGCCACCGGTCCGCAATACAGTCTCTACAGCAGAAATATCCTGATTACGGCCCTTCATGTGCCAATGTGTGGTGCCGACTTCTTCCGAGATTTCAACTACTATAGCACGAGAGGCAAATGAGCACGATTTTTTCAACTGCGTGAGTATTTAAACAGCCATGGGTGTCTGTTTCTTTCCAGTTCCACGGAGCAGTACTTATTTGCCTCTATGAAGCTCTCCTCGTACATTGGACTCATATATATTCTGTTGGCCGCTGCTAAGGTGACCAAAGCCACAGCGGAAGGCAGACGCCTTGAGGTAGAGTTAATCTCTTTTTCCAGGTGCATCGGCTGACTCGAAATACTTTAGATCAGGGCAACTGCCACATGCGTTGACCCAACAACAGCGGTCAATGCCTATCAAGCTTACACCCCAGGATGGCAAGCTCATCTATTTGATCTAAACCTAGCGAACATAGTCGGCGGCATCTCCACAGGGTCCGATTGGCAATACCAAGGCGTTCTGGCGCGCATGTTCCCTACACCTTCCAACTTCACCGTCCCCATCTATCGCCTTCTCGGTTCTCCCACTGATTACCTGTTTCTGGTCTCCCCAACTGGCAAAGCGCCAAGCGTGGCGGGATATAGCGTTGACGGCGTTGTCGCGTATGTGTATCCAGCACAAGTCTGTGGCACCATCCCCCTATATTCGGTGTATAACGCAGCGCTGGGCGATCATTGGTATACTACGGATCTGGCTGCCCGCAATCGCATGTTGCAGTTGGCATACATTGATTCTGGAATACAAGGATATGTCCTTCCCCTCGGTACAGTCGTCCAAAGTCACTTTCAAGGATAAGCTTGCTAATGCTGTCAACAGATTGTGGTTGCTCAGCCTTTTGAGACACCACGCTATTTTAGACTATACGTGATTCTCGATTATGCACTCGTTACTACTGAATGTCGGACGGAAATTTTTTGGAGAAAATAGCAGACGGCAATGGCAGATGTTATATGGTTGTGAGGTTGTTTTGGCCGGAATTATATCAGGCAACACACAGAAATCAGAGCCGCCAGAGCGTAGACCGACGGCCGTTCTCTATATGAGCAATGCTCGATATAGAGACCGTTCGTTTAGGGTGTGTTCAAAAGATATAAACGCTCCCAACCTTGTGGGAATTACACGCTACATGAATTGACACTCAGTCCTCCCGACCTGTATATCGACGGATGCATCCTCATATACAGGTCGGCTTCCGCCCTGGCCAGAGCGAGGTTGTCAGACTTGACAGGGCAAAAACATTACAACTCTAGTGGCATGCAACAAGCATGATATTCATCGCCTCTTGCGCCCCTCAACAACATTGTAATATTAGCCTCTGATGCGAGGTGACCCGTCTCTTTCAGATTAGATGTATTCGCTTCTGTAGGCGTTCCCGAATGCTCTCTGACCTCTGCGTTTGCCTCGACGCAATCCTCGAGCCCCGCTATCTCTCAGCGGGCTAGGGTTACCACTGCTGAATGGAGTGGAACGAACCATAGGACAGTTACAAATGCCTTGAAACAATTGTTACGTTTTGCATCTTCCGTCTCTCTCTGCCAACGATCTTTGAGAATCAACACAACGCTTGATGACCTTTCCATTCTCTTGGTGTTGGCAAGGGCCGTCAGGAGCGGCAGGCATGACTCTTTGGGCCAAGAGGCAGAGAGCATAGAGGTGAGAATCTTGTGGAGATCATTGATGCCGACTGAGGTCCAGGGGCAATACCGCCGTCTGCCGGCTTTTAGGGCACCGTCACGGTAAGAATGAATTCTATAAATAGAACTGCAACCTCACAAAGGATTCGTAGGACACAGTCATCATGGGTTGCAACAGGGGTGTCCACACGGAGTCGGAGATACCCAGGTCACAGTCATGGTCAATTAGGAATGGTTGTCTCAAACCTGGTGATTGTCGTTCATCAGATTGGTTTCTGTCCAGCGACTCTGAAGAGCATATACCTTCTATCGGAGACATCACGCCCTGTCACGTTGGGTGGTTGCACTGGTGGTGCAGGTTCTTAGCCCGGATACAAGTCCAATCTTGATTATGGGTGAGAACATTGACAGTGGCTTTTGGGAACAAGGAAGTACCGCTGATGAACGCTTACTTGTACTTTGTAGTTGGTGATCCCAAAGAGTACTCCAGCCCTGAAAGACCCCTCTAGTCTGGGCCCTCATGTATTAAGTCGAAATGTTCCTGCACGTAATGTCAAATGGCTAAGGCCTTCTCGCACAGTTAGATGCCTTTGAGGTGGCTGCTTCCGTCCTTTACATGGAACAACAAATCATTCTCCTTTTTACGAGGCATCTACAGAGTTTCGGACACAAGCGCCACGAGAAACAGAGCCGGAGCAGGATTTTCCGTAATCTCTACAACGTTGACTTTGGTAAAGCAACATTACGTAACATATATCTAGAATTGGAGGAGAACAGGAAAAGATGACAGCTTTCCATCATTCTCATATGCTTTCAATGGCTTGCGGCTTATGTACTGAGGCACAAGTCGTTTGAGACATACAAAGAGCGAGGGCATGTTACTGACACGACGTAGAGTCCTAGATGGACAAACTTATCGCGCCTTTCCTTGCCTCAGTCCTGTCAGTCCGCGTCAATGCAGTCAAAAATATACTCTTCCAGGCAGCCAAGATTGCTTTCGAATTTTTCCTCCTTAGATTATTTTGCTTCGCCGCATACAAGATAGAGGACTACACCTCATTCCTCATGTTTTCCGAAGACGTGGCACAGAAAATGTTTTTCGCAATCTCCCGCAAATTCAATCGACAAGGGCTGCTGGTTCTCTTCTTCGTTGTTTTGTCGACAGCGCTAGGATCTTATGACACTCTGCTCTGGGCGTTGGACTTTCCAGGGTACGTCGTCAGGTCGACACTGGTGGACGCTTCATCGCTGTCATCCCACATGGTGGATAGTCCGGCCTATATCACGTTCCTCACCAATCCTTTGCAAGACCTTGACAGGATTGAATTAGACCAGGCGATGGGCGCTAATTTGTACAGGACAGGACTCGACTTCACGCTCCCAGGAATTTTCGAGCGAGGATCCAGAGAGATAGTGCCTGCGAATCAATCCCTTTCAGCCCATGTATCTCCGCGTATATGGTTGGACCAGGAGGGTTTTGGTGTGGGCGTTGACGACGCAATCATGGTGACACCCAGCATGGACATCACGACGTACTGCAGCCTCCGTACTATTGATGACAGAACACAAGTCTGGAAATGCGACATCCAGAATCCGGACTCGTTGTTCTTGATGCGACAACCGATGGGTCGCCCCATGGTATGGTGGGATACACGGCAGAGCGAACTGTTGTTACCGGAGCGCAAGGATAATGCATGGGTGTCATTTGGCTCTGGTGGGGGAACTACGATGATGAAACAGGTGTTTACGGTAACCAAGGGACATCGGAGACACACCTTCATGGAGACGACGTTCAAGGCTACGATGATTTCGACCTTCCCTGTGCCCTTTGCTAATGATGAAGTCGTGGATTTCGTCCGAAGAACATGGTCTCGTGACACCGGACAACCGCTCACACCCACTATCCAAGCGTTAGCGGACCTGGTTACTTCCTCACAGAGAAACCAGTCAAGCCTCACATTTGGACAGTTCTTTCAGGACGACTACACAGTAACCTCCTCCAGCACCGAGCTCCTCATGGTATTACCTGCCGGAACCTCTAACGAAACACTTCCTCTTTATGCTGCACTCCGTTCGGTAGCTACCAACATCACTCTTGTGCGTTCCGAAAATTTGCTCAAAGAGCCCACTCCATTGGAGCCATGCAATTCATTCCACACGAATATTGCCACCGGAGGCATCGTCCATAACACAAACTGCTACAAGTCCGTTGGAGATCAAAGTCGGGCTCGGTTTCTAGGACAACTGGATGCTTCGTCAGTCATGATTCTCAACGATATTCTTGGCGATGGGAACTCCAATATCAGTGCGAGATGTCTAAATCAGACCGGGCTCAACTGGTATAAGGACAATGTGGAGCGCATTGACCGGCTTTTGCTTTCGCGAGGCTTGATACTCGGAGGCGACCGTACCACTGTTCTGGTAGCGGTGAACCGTCATGAAGCCGCACTTTCGTATCTCCAGCTATCCCTCACACTCCTTCCGTTTGGCCTCCTCCTTTCCATCTTTCTATGGACAATCCGCGAGCCCATGAGCTACTACCAGAGCTCTTTCATGGCGGCAGTGCTTGCTACCATGCATGTTAGCACCGACAAGTGCGCAAAGGTTGGCTACATCAGGTCTCCTCCTGAGATTGTGTTGAAGAGGTGGGGAGAGCATGTGCACATCGGTATAGGTCAAAATAGTACTATAGCAATGGATCTTCATAAGCAGGTAATCGGTTTGTCTAATGGTCACGAACCTTTGGAGACGGAACGGTTCATCCACAAACAGTCTACTGGCGCTGATGAGCTGGTTTTTTCGCCCGACATCCATCAGAATCGTCGATGAATGTAGTTCCAAGCCAAGTATTGGAGCAAATAATGTAGACTGCGAATATATCCCAGACATCTTTGACAATGGAGATACTCTAAGTATGCTAACCGTGCTCAATCCGTCGTTGTTAACCGATGAATAGTGTGAAAGACTGCCAATGAAACCCGATGGGAACAATATCCCGAACAGACTTAACCTCACGAGACGAGGAAATGATGAGAGGCGGGCGTTACGGCCAGAGTGAAATCTAGCTAGCCCGTTGTGATTGCGCCATCAGTTTGATTTCGGTAAATTCTCTCTCTGCGGCATGGGGACCGCGTCAGTATGATGCACTCCTCATTGTCCCCGTCTTGGAAGGGCTATGTGGTCTCAGATGAATTCTCAACGCGTGTACGTCTTCGGTTACTTTGCATTGGCGATCGATGCAAGGCGAAAAGATGATAGGGGATCATCGATGGTGGGGAGCACGCATATGGCAGCGGCTCGTCACACTAGTTCAGTAGTGCTGTAGTAAATTATCGGCAGACATCAAAGAATAGGGAGTCCCACCAGGACGTTGCTGAAGCCGTTGGTGCACTTGACTGACGGATTTTCGTCAGAGAAATTGCCAAACACACCGCGTGTTTTGTCATGGCAGAATAGTTGTGCTCGGTATCTTCCAATGCTCGGAGTCGTGAAGGGTCGGTTGGAACGCCTTCTCAATTGATTTCTCCATGTAGCTTCATGGTCGAGTCTCTTGTTTGCATCATTCAATTCAGTTGATAGTTTTGATCTGTCAACTACCAGGTCATGAAATCATATAAATACCATTCTCCATAGGAGAGAGTACCTCACGTTGATTGTCTTCATCTCTCTCTCTTACACACCATGCAATTACCTATCTCCCAACTATTCGTATTACTCGCAGCTGGATCTGCAGTATTCCAAGTCGTGGCGCAGCAAACGTATGTGTCGGATCTATGACGAGACATAAGCGTTAGAGTACTGAATGTGCGTATTGCATACTTATTCACAGCGACTCGGATCTCCTTCAACGAGACGTTGTGGATGCGATTGGAGCCCGTGAAACTACTCCAGAGTACATTTCACTTGGCCGACGAGCGTTGGAAGAGTTCCGTCACGAGTCCAGGGATCAGGTGAATAATCTATTATTGCTCGTCGTACAACCAATTCATCTTGTCCATGATGTCGTTAGGCGATTAGGATAGAACGGTCGCTTGAGCATTTGGAAAGGTAAGGCTCTTCCGACTTTTTGCATGGCTGGCTATTTGACCACAGCTGATTTGTTTTTTCTAGGCGAGGTAAAAGCGTCTGTTACGCCGGATGCAACCAGTTTACGGGCGCCAACAAACAAGCCTGTTGGAGGAAGTGTGATGCCATATGGAAATGAGGCTGGACGGTATATATAGAATATGTATGACGTATGACCACACGGTGGCCGGCCCGAGCGCTCACACCCTTAGTAAACCCTGTGGCCATGTCTGTCATCAATGCTTTTTTCTCTCCTACCGTGCTTTTACTGCGTTTGATTCATTGTCCTGGTCGGGCGTATATTCGCTGGAACACTGATACTCTCTACGACACCCTTGGACTCTGTTACCGGAGGAACAATCGGATAGTGATATTGCAAGGGTTGGCTGTGCGTCCTGAGGACAGCAATCTTTTCAGCGCCCAGATGCAGTCTCCAAGGTTTTTCTTGCATGCTTGCTTCCGCCTATTGGGTCGAATATAATTGCTCTTCATGTCTATCCAGGCCTCCATGAGCGTTACTTCCATCTTCTCTCATGCCACGTCCACAATTCCAATACCATGACTGGCCTCGTCATGCGCTTACTTTCTCTGTTGGTCACTCATATCTGCACCGTCAAAACTGCTTGGGTTGGGTCAGTCACCGTGACGGGTAACCCCACATGCGCCGATCCGTGCATTCATCTCTCCATGGTATCTGTTGTGGGCAGGATTGGTCATTTCAGTCTATGAACTGGCACCAGGAGATGTGCTGATTGAAGCCGATTATTGCATGCGGGCTACCTTTGAAACAGCGACAACTCACGTCGATGTCATTAGACGACTTGTTGACCGAGAACAATGTACTTGTGGTGGATCCGTTCCGATCTATCATGTCTTCCTTCGACGCGATCTTGATATGAGCCAGTGGTACTGGTGTCTGTCTGTTTTCCTCAGAATAATGTTTTAACTCGTTGAACCATGGTTGTCTTCCTTTGCGCGTCATTCACGCCGTGTACGGTGATATTGAACGCGGCTCCTAGTATTCCTGTGGTCCATTCCGTATACCGATTCTTGTGCTCTCGCCACCTTTTTGGAATTTGGATATGTGGTGAACTTGGTGGCTATGATAGGCTGACTTGACAACACATGGACGGATGGGTATTGACATCATTCTCAAACTTCTGAAATCTTTTCAATGTTGGCCTAGTCGATTTCGCTAAGCCAGTGGTACTGGTGTTTGTCTGTTTGCCTGTAAGCCTGCAGCCTTCCCTTTAGCTTACAGCGCCAAGACGCGCCTTAACGCGCCTCACGTATCACTCACTCTCGCCAAGAGGTATGCGGGACCAAAAACCCCTACACAAGGTCGTAAATTGGGATTAAGGACTCACCACCCCCTCCACCCCCCCTTTTGGCAATCACCGGCTATCCTAAAAAGGAAATCTTGATCACCGTAATCTCTCTCATATACTGCGGCTCCGCTAACACGATGGACTTCTGGACACGAAAATATGACTCTTGCAGTAGTGTAAGACACCTATTTGACTATGCAAGCTCTCTTTCTTGTCTTCTTTACCTCTCTCCGCCTGAATCCCGCATTTTCACAACAGTCATCATCACAGAACCAACCACCTTCTGGCATGATATACAAAATATGGAAGGAATACGAGCGCGGGATGTGGAGATATTCGCATCTGGCCGAAAGGTGGTACTGGCCGAAAGGGGGTGCAAGGTTAGTATCCCAAACATCCAGGCCAAATCCAGGCATAATACCGATATTTCCCTGTGTCCGACGAAGTAACGGTCAATATCCCAGACGGACAATCCCGCCTGGCTCAGAGTAGATACCCGGGACCATTCTTGAAACCGACTATGCCATACCACACTGAGAGAGAAATCGTCTCTGAGGAAGCAAGAAGGGTTGGAAAGGGTGTAATTGCTGAGTCTGTGCCCAAAACACAATGGCTCATTCTTGCTTCGTTCATTCATTTTCCAAGCGCATACTTCCTGCAAGTTCGGTGTTTACCATAGTGTCAACTGTGTCCTGAAAAAGCGGAAATGAGCCCAAAATGACAGATGACAGTGGGCGCAAATCATTGACAAGGCAGCTGCACGTTAGGGATGGCATCAATCAGGTAATGGAGTAATTCGTCGTACATCGGCCGGCAGATTTGACCGGCTTCACGGACCTGAAAAATCCTTGGGAAGCGCATCATGCAGTTATGAATCTTTGTAAATCGGGGTTTGTAATGACAATGAAGTAGGTCGCTGTACATTCGCAGACATTGGAACACACAGACTCGTCACCCTAGACTCTTCGTCACGAGATCAACGCCGCCCCTACTCGACGTCGTGGAGCTGGCGGACTTAAGAGACATACCTTATAGTCAAATATCCAACTGCCAGTACTGGCCCTCTCAGGTTCGAGACGCTCTACGAAACTCAAAGAATGGTGTCAGAGAATGACGTCGGAAGAGTGGATGGGTCGACCAAGTGAAGACATTGGACCACATGCCCTGTTCACCTAGATCCGTTTTGAGATAGATGTGCATAGAAGATGAACTACCGCCGACGCGAAAAGTTGTTAGCTCAAAAGATAGTCAGTTGGGCAGGGGTTAAGCAACTATTGTCAGATGCGAGGTCTGTGATGGTCATGGAAGTTCAGAAGGCCATGTCATCTCTTAGAACAAGGCCACGTCGACAGCAAGCCTCTGATCTGGATGCATGGAGTTTTGAATCCATGAATGTTTAGAGCGTTTTTTACGCCGGCAGAGAGCTGCGGAGAGTCAGTCAGCCATGTAAGCATCAATAGCATATGCGTTCGTTAAAGAACGAATGGGGTTACGAGGGAATGATAGCTGCAAGAAGGAGGTAACAAGAGGTCGTTCCAGCCACGAGAAGTATGATTCAGCCCGACGCTGGTTCGAATTGAGTGTAGAGTTGTGACCAGACCCTTGTCGTGGATGAATAGCAGCAGCCTGAGCGTCCAGCCTCCGCGAAGTCAGTCCTCGGAATGAACAATAATGTCACAAGATGGCGGAGAAGCTTCCATGACCTTGAGTATGCAAAAAGCGGCAGCTTTGGCATAGCAACAACCCGCCGGCACAGCGACGGACGTCCACGAATCACGATGATAACATGATCACATGAGAACATGACGGTGCAAGGAACATCGGCGCGATGTTTAAAACGGATCTCTCAAACGTGGGTTGGGCTTTAGGATGAAATGCTGACTGCGGCTGCAGAACAACGATTAGATGGTCTCGAGACGAAGAGTTGCACCTTTGAGTGCATTACGGAAGGCTCTGCTCATCGTTTGCGACGACTTGGACGGGCAAAAGGCTTTATGGAGTTGATATTATCCGATGGTGGTTGCTATAGAACCCGGGTTCATTCCGTCATACCCCCTCGAGGCGCGATCAATCACACAAGACGCAAGAAAACATACGAAACAAACAAGCGAAAACACACACTCTCGACATTTTCCGAGAGTGGGCTGGCCAGTGAGGATAGGCAAAGTACATAACTCCATCGACTAATCTCGGCTCTCGCAGCATCCACACTCGCTTGGTCCTTCATATTGCATTGCAGGCTACCAGTTTCATATCTGACTTGAGGTCGCTTATCTCCGTCAGACACATATCAAGGTCGCTGGGCGCCTGCTGTCACTCCTTTTCACGCACGACTCACCAAGTCATTTACTTTTTTTCCGGCGCGTGCCCCGCTTGTTCACTCCACGTGCCTATCGTTTCTGGGACGACGTTTCTTCCTGTCTTGCGACTTGTCTTCATACTTCGACCTGCGGTTCGACTTGCCCCATCCTTGCGCAGATACCGTATGGTACGTCCGATGTTCCTCGCTTCTTTCGTAGTGCTGATGGGAGGATTTGCATTCCCACAGGTTAGCATTGGATCCTAGTCGAACAGTGCATAAGAATACAAAGACGGCAGCACCAGCAAGCTATCTACTATCATCGTGCGTTCTTCTCTCATCGCATCCCGCATCTACTCATCATCTCGACGTAACATTCAGATACGATATTTTAATGGCTTCAGTCTCCTCATCGATACTCACGACCAAGCCTCGTTCTCATGGGACGGCACCACGACATCCTCATGACGCAACCACTGTAGCCGGTGCATATGCATCTAAGCACCCTGCCTCCCCCTCAGAACGCGTTCGCACACGTTCCGCGCCCTCCACCGCGCCAGCCTCACCGCCCAGCTCCTCGCATCCCACAAGCGCCTCCGTATCCGCGATGAGCGGAGGACCGCGAAATGTTAATTTCAACGCGAGCAGCGTGATGGACGGCGAGGCTATGTCAACGGCAGATCAGCCATTTGCAGAAGGTGCTATTTCAGTCTCGGAGACACGGTTCCGATCCTCGTCGCCGAGCAGTTCAGGACACGGACATGGGAGTGGACACGGTCATGGGAGGCAGAGCGTGAAGACGAGACCCCCTACTCCGGGTGGGTCACCTGCCGCTGCGAAGGCGACGACGAGAGTGTTTCAGGCGGAGGGTCATAGTGTGCCTGGGGCTCTCACGAGGACACACGCTCAAAGTCTTACATCGCCCTCGACATCGAGTTTGCGTTCGCCCGGGCTGGCTTCTCCTCCAGGCTTGTTTCCGTCTCCGACATCGCCCCCGCCGTATACAAATTCGCCATTGGTGACGTCGTCTTTCACGACGAGTATTTCGACGCCCAGACGGCGACCTTCGCTTGCTTCTCCATCTCCAGCAGGCCCCATTGCGCCGTCTACCCCTCTTCCAAAAGTTCATGCACCTCGCACACCACCTGCACCCCTCAACCTCGTCGGTGCGCCACCCTCTGGACCCGGACCATCGACATCACCCAAGCAACACCGTGCTCGGTCTCAATCCCAAGGTCAGACACCTATCCAAAATACTCCCTCACCCAAGACTTCCCCACAACCCCAAGCGCAAACTCAAAGCCAATATATATCCGTCCCTGTTCCGCGCCCCAGCACCGGCACCTCCACCCTTCCTGATTCGCCAGGAACGAGGGCGATGATGAAGCGGCTGCTAGCGAAACCGGCACCTACAACTGGTGTCAGCGGTGGCGGCAGTGCCATGACACCGACTAGGGCGTATTTCAGCACAACGGATGGCAGCGACTCGGAGGGATTGTCTGTTTTCAGGAGACGAGGGGCTGCTGCGGCTGGCAATGCCGAGTCGAAGAGCGATGGCGAGAGGGATATGAGGAGTCGGGCGAAGGAGAGAGAAAGGGAACGGAAAAGAGAACTAGATCACACGATCAATTTTGACATGAACCTCGAAGTGCTCGACCAAAACATCGCGTCCCTGGGCCAATGGGTCGGCACTTCCTCCCCTTCTCGCGCATTTCACCAGCCTACATATGATCATGAACGGGCACTTTCTCCGACTTCACCACCTTACCTACCGTCTCCCAAAGACGCTGGCAAACGTCCCAGAAATGTCCTCCGCCGACGTCCCAGCGCCACTGCCAATGGCAACGCAAGCCCCAGCTTCAGCGGCCCGCTTTCCCCGTCCATGAAACAGATACCGGCTGCAGCACCGCTCAGCCCTCTCACGCTATCTCCTCTTCCCTCATCATTTCCAAAAGCTCCGAGGAGCCCGGCCCTGGACGCTCTTTCGCCTTTCCAACAACATTCGCAGGCGCAGCAACAGCAATTGCACAGGAGCGTGTCGACTTTGGCCGCGATTTCGAAACCTATCTTGAAGGACGGCTTTCGTACACCTCCAGCATCGGATTCTCCATCGCTGTCATTGCGTCCTCCTTCGTTGAAGCGTTCCAACAGCAGATCCGGAGGGAGCTCGAGAGCGAGCTCGAGGTCGCGTGGCAGTTCACCAGTTCGCAGCCCCATCGTTAGCGCCTTGGATTCTGGGAGTGCCTCTCCATTGACACCCAACACGACTTGTGTCAAACCTCCCGTACCCGTCATCCAAGCACATTTGGTGTCCCTGAACGGAACAAGGGGAAAGGAACGAAATAATCTGACGCCTGCCAGCGCCCTCATCGAAGCGTACAAACGACAAGAAGAGGAGAGGTTGACGCAGCAAGCTCAGGAACAGCAGCTACATCCTAGCCGCACGCAAAGCCAACCGTCGTCTCGCCGTCAGAGCATGGAGGAGAGGGTGTACCAGCACTCAAACACGAGCTCGAGTGGATTGAGCCAGCTTGCGCCGCGTATCTCTGCGGATGACGTCGTTGGCGCGGGCCGAGGTTTTGATGTTATCGAGAGAATGGTCTCTCTTGATCGTGGCAGCGGTAGTGCCAGAACCGTCTCCCCAGGTCCGCCCGTCATTAGCGCTATGCTGACTTCGAAACGTGGACATGATCAGTCCACAAAGGCTCCCTTGAAAAGTCCTATCTCCGCCGACGACGAATTGTCCTCCGCAGCGCCGTATTATACCGTCTTTGGCGGAACTTCTGGACGAGTAATTGCTGTTGGAGGTCCCGAAGATTCCTGGGACGCTTATGGCCATGGCTATTGGGATTCGGGGCTAGGTCGACGTGCCGGTTCGGTTGGGACGGGGAACGAGTCCAAGGAGGGGTTGGTCAAGGACCGGGAAAAGGAGAAGGAGCGAGAGAGGGAGAGGGAAAGGGATAAGAAGGAGAGCATAGGGCGGACGTTGAGCCGAAAGGTATCGGGGCGATGGAAGAAGCAGGGAGGGGCTGTTGTGGGGACGATAGGTGACGATGGACAGGTGGCGAGGGTGCTTCGAGGGCGGTCGAGCATGCAGGAGAGGAGGAAAACGGGTCGCAGTGCGTCGAGGGCGAATGAAGGGCGTGAAGTCGATCCGGAGGAGGAGAAGAGGGTGATGATGCGAAACCGGAGGTCGTTGCGACTCTCGATCGAGAAATTTGCTGATGGTTTTGGGAAAGATGGGCCGCCCGTACCATTACCTGCGTTGATATCGGGAGGCAGGTTTCAAGAGGAAGACATCAACGATCAACACGCCAAGGCTTCCAAGAAGTTATCTGAACCTCCAACGCCCAACAGCGCAAGCGGTAGTGGCGGTGGAAGCAGCGGTGGAAGCAGATTTTGGAAGTTGATGAAGAGGATCAGTGTTGGTGGGCTTCGCGAGAAGAACCTTTCAGAATCGATTCCGCCGCCTCCAGTACCGGCATTCCCGAAGGACTTGCAACACCTTGCTCTTCACTCATCAAGGTCTAATGATTCTTCCTTGACCCACCTTCAGCGACAGAACGAGTCAGGAT
Source organism: Crassisporium funariophilum (assembly GCA_014925845.1). NCBI lineage: Eukaryota > Fungi > Basidiomycota > Agaricomycetes > Agaricales > Crassisporiaceae > Crassisporium > Crassisporium funariophilum. The sequence goes on from JACGCL010000005.1 coordinate 2,562,917, forward strand.
TCCGATCGGGGAGGAAGGCTTCAAATTCGAATTCGGCGAGTTCCTCTCCTACCCCGGGTGCAGCGGCGACTGGACCTCCAGCGTCTTCTCTTAGACAGCATCAGCATCACATTCCATTCGCTAAAACTCACTCCGCGCCCACCTCTCCTCCAGCAACAACTGCTGTTACATCCCCCCAACCCCAGCCACGTCCCAGCACCACCACACGTTCGTCTTCGCCGGTCTCCTCTGACGTCGCTTCCTCTAAATTCTTCAATCGAACACAATCAGCACGTTCGTCCACGTCGTCCTTCGGGGAAGAAGTTCCGCCGCCGTTGCCGAAGCCAATGCTGGGCCTGCACATCATCGCTCCGAGCGAGCTTGCGAAGGCTCATCTTACCACTGAATCAAACAATGATCATTCCAACAGACAGCATAAACCAAGGGCTATTGCTCTTCCGATCCAGCGCATCCCTGCTATGGACGAGGATTGGACCATTGTTCGCTCGCCGTCGGTCGAATTGCCGTCCCTGCCTCTTCCGCCTCGTCGTCAACATCCTCAGCATCAATCCCTCAACGCCCTAGCGTCGAGCACTGTTTTGGCTCTGACATCACCCAAGTCAACAAGCACACCCGTCGAGCAGGAGAAGAAGCGGGAGAGGGACGGCGATGATGCCCTCGACATGCGGTCTGAATCGCCCACCATTCCTTCGTTCTCCACTGAAGCGGCCATCAATGCTTTCCCAGTACGCAGATCTTCCGCCGCCTTTTCAGCCAGGTCGAAGGATTCACCAAAATCCTCGGTATCTCATTCGAAACACGCCTCGTCATCACCTACTACCAACCCCTCATCATCATTACCCACGTCATTACCACCACCACCCAGACCCTTACGCAGTGCCCAACGCCCCTCTCCGGCTGTCTCCAGGTCAACATCGGCGTCAGCAACTGCCACCGTGGTGGTTGGCAGGACAGCGGCGGCCATCGACATCGTCACCCCCGCCCCTTCCGTGCGCCCAAGCACAAACCGACGTTCCTCAGGCGGTCACAGTAACATGTCTCTGTCCACTTCAACATCGACACTGCGGTTCCATCGCCGTTCGTCGTCGTTCGGGGCTTCTACGCATAGGTCATCGGTTTCACCGTTAGGCAATACCTTCACGTTTCGCGAAGCTAGTGAAGGGTTGAGTTTGACGGAGCAGGAGAAGGCCGATAAGTGGGATGATTTGTTGGAGAGGAGTGCTAGGGCTGGTGGAACTTTGCATTTGGCAGGTGGAGAGAGATTGAAGAGCGAGCGGAGAGGGTTTATGTAAAGGTGGTTCTGTTTCCTGGCTGGTTCGCTGTTTTCGTATCTCGGTTTTTGTCTGGTTCAAATTCATTCCCTTTCGCATGCTCATCCTACGTCTCCTTTGTTGTCCTGATCTGCTTTTCTTACCCCATGACACCTATCAACGAATTTCCACGAATTGCCTTCCACTACAAACATAGATGTTGCATACTATACCCTCTCCAATGCATTCTTATATTTAGTCATGTTTCTTATTTATCATCATCTAAGCTTTCATGTCACCATACATACACGAGTTTCTCCTTAATATGATTTGCTACCTATCGTGATCAGTCATAATTGTCTACATTTGACATAGAACGTCAAGGTGCAACCTCACTTGGCGGCATTCACCGTCCATATAAATACGATGGTGGATGCCTCGAGCTAGTAACTGCACATGTAGCGAATCTATTCTAGCATTACATTCATTCTGTTGTTAAGTCGTGACGTTAGATAGTGTAGCAATCACCCCCTGATATGTGGCGAGGCCAGTTCAAGGGGAGTTTTGCGGATTTTGTTGTGACCACGTAATTGCGACATCTGAATATAAGCAATAAAAAGTTGCACTCGATTGATGAGGCTCGAAACGAGCTAATCGCATCACGAACAATGATTGAAATATGAGGACGTGTGGACAATGATTTCGATCACGCAATTACATCTTCGTACTGCAAAAATTTGGGGAAACTGACACTTGACGCATTCTCAAGCCGCACGAGTTTTACGGCCCCGGTTAGCCCTGCGTTTGAACTCTTCCGGATACATTCTAAAGAACTCCTCTGGCTGCGTGGGCGGAACTCCCGTAATCTGAATATATGCGGCAGTGGAAACATAATTTGCCTTCCCCTCCCTGACAAGTGAGTAATAGTTAAGAAGATATTCCTGCTCGCTCGGGCTTGCAAAGGTTTTCTGAGTCAGGGCAAAGAACTAGGACGAAAGAACCGACTTACTCAATTTCAGTCTGGGTGCTGAGGATCTGAACAGCGTCTTGCCTATACAGATTTGCTTATAAACGAAAGGCTCATGATAGAAGGAGCGAGGACGAACTCAGTTATAGAAACGAATTCCATCTTTACCCCGAGAGCCTTGGTGGCGGCAGCAGCGAGTTCGTCTCCCGAGGTGAGCATGGGCCCCGTAGCGACCAAGAGTTGACCGCGATGTCTATCATCAAGGCCGTGTGGACCACGACCTGTCAGTACGTGGGCGGCGAGCAGCGCAATATCACTAGGGCAATTGTCAGCGGTAACAATGAAGAAAAAACTTGAATTCTTCACCCAAGTGCAACCGGCGCAAATTTCTGATTGTTAATAGGGAGCGGGATCATTGCTTTCTCTCTGGCTTGTTGGCCATATAGAAGAATGTTTTCGGCGTAAAATCCTGCTCTTGCTCATTATGATATGTGAGCTTGGCCTCAACTCCAGCGACTCTAAACTCACCGAATGATGCATGGAGAATGTCCCGTCTGTGTGCTTGTATCACCTTTCAGTGGTAAAACCATTCCCTCGATGTCGATGAACTCCCTCAACCTGGGCTGCTTATCCCTCTCCGCTAGGTCGCATCCGGCGGCAGACAAAAGGACAATGTTATTCACGTCTGCTGCTTGAGCCGCCTGGACAAGTTCTTGCACGATTGCTACCTTTTGAGCCACACTAGGCGGTATGAGCATCATAGTATCCACCTTCTTCAAACAGTCCACGAGATACTGAGGTTGTCCTGGCGCATATGGAAGGACAATGGCACCAAGCTCAGCGAGATCATTGCATGAGTCAGGGTCGGTAGCGAGGCAGGTTACCGAAGTTATTTTGGAAGAAAAGTCAGGATGGGAGAGAAGCAGTTCTGCGATGAGGTGACCGGTCTGACCGTCGGCGGCGGTAAGGCAGATATTGCGCTGTTCGTTCGACATAGATACTGCGAATTTGTCAGAGAGCAAAGTTTCAGGCCAGAGCTTTATCATGAAGCGAACATGGGGTCATATGTCATTAGTGACGATGAGGATGCATAATGTAGAATGAACTTGATGGAGTCTCGAGTCAAAAAGGACGTCAAGGGGTTCATGTGAAGCCACGCAATCTGAATCAAGTCCGCAACGTTGTTTGGTTCTCCCGTTTGCATGGTCGTAAGTATTGTAACTTCGACGCCGCCATTACTCACCTTCAAAGTCAATTTCGAAATCACAGACCACGTGCACCTTGCTCACGTGTTGCGATGCCTTTTTGAAGTTTCACCACTTTTTCCAGAAAGAGGGGCCTGCGGGCATTGAATTTGGTATTGGGGGTGGGCATTGCCCGTGTTGCCGACGTTTTGTTTGCCGGTATTTGGCGTCACTCAGAGCAGATTCTTGAGGTTGTCCGACTCCAACAACTTATGTTCCACGAAGTCTGCCATATATTTTTATTTATCTACATGTGTAAAAAGTGTAAAATGGAAAGGTTGGCCAGAGGAATAAGTGAACAACGCGTTGCAGGGTGTTATCTCTTATTGATCACCCACCTCATCTCAATAACGAGGATCGTGACCGGCAAATCCTCTGGCCAAACTCGAAACTTGACGCAGAAAACTGTCTGAGGTCAAATTTTACCATAAGAGTGAGTTCGTGCTAACTTATATCCCATTCAGTCCAGGCGCGTAATTAGAGAGTGACATCGCGTGACATGTCGTGTTGCAAGGCAGTGACCAGTGTCGAAAAACTGCCCTCGGAACATATCTAAGCTTATTTTTTCACTCAAAACACTATTAGAAAGTATGTCCCAGTAGTCTATCATGTTTCCATTCAAATTTTCTAATATTTCTGTGCCCAAGAAAGCACCATAATCAACTTAATGCACCTATAATTGATCCATAATGGGTCGAAAGAAATTAGTGTCGGAGGGAAGGAAGAAGCAGCTAAAAGAGGCCAGGTTAAACCGACATAATAACAAGGAGAATATCTCTGTGAAGAAACAGCTCACCGAGGCAAAGAAGAACATTTGCAAGCTGCAAAAAGTGCTTGAAGATACAAGCAACCATGCTTCTACTGTTCAGAAGAAATACTCAAATGAACGGCGCAAAAACCTTCGATATAAGGCCAGGAAGGCCCACCTACAAGTCGAGTTGAAGACACTAAAGACAGAAATGCAAGCATTGCAGTCTGCAGCTCACAAGACGAAGATACAAATGCAGAAAATGGAAGACAGTGGGCAGACTAGCAAGGCAAGACTTCCACAAAGTGATTGCCTAGCCTTATTGTGACCAAAAAAAAAACTCTCGTTTCATAGACTTACCTCCCCCGAATTTCGAAAATCTGAGTTCAGATTCGGATTCCTCGACCCCAAAATACCCCAGAACACATCTCATAATATTTTATTTCGTAGAGGGAAGGGAGCAGGAGAATAAACAAGTAAAGATGGCAGGCGCGCGCCTGCCAATGCCTGCCAGCGCCTGCCGCGAGCCTGCCAATCTAAAAATAGAACAATATGCCTGCCAATCTAAAAATGGAACAATATGCCTGCCAACGTTCCGGTTTTTCCGTCCGTCCCGTTGTCCCGTCAGTCTATCCCGCCTGCCAACGAGCCTGCCACCACGCCTGCCACTCGTTCACTGCGCCTGCTTAGTCATTGCGCCTGCCACCACGCCTGCCACTCGTTCACTGCGCCTGCTGCTTAGTCATTGCGCCTGCCACCACGCCTGCCACTCGCTCACTGCGCCTGCTTAGTCATTGCGCCTGCCACGCCTGCCACTCGTTCACTGCGCCTGCTTAGTCATTGCGCCTGCCACGCCTGCCACTCGTTCACTGCGCCTGCTTAGTCATCGCGCCTGCCACCGCGCCTGCCACTCGTTCACTGCGCCTGCTGCTTAGTCATTGCGCCTGCCACCACGCCTGCCACTCGTTCACTGCGCCTTCCGCTTAGTCATTGCGCCTGCCACCGCGCCTGCCACTCGTTCACTGCGCCTGCTTAGTCATCGCGCCTGCCACCGCGCCTGCCACCCGTTCACTGCGCCTTCCGCTTAGTCATCGCGCCTGCCAAAATGCCTTCCGCTGCCTCCGTCTTTCCTGCCTGCCCACGAGCCCTCCAACGAGCCTGCCACCACGCCTGCCACCACGCCTGCTGACACGCCTGCTGTCCCTTACTGCGTCTACCGCCCCGCCCCATCCCGTCCTTTACGGTCTTTGGTGCTTACGCTCCCTGCTTACGAGGACTTTCATCAAACTTCTCAAACCCAAACGAGCCTATGTCTGCTTCTATAGCCCTTTCGACGCCGCAGCTCTCATCAATGCACCAAATTGGTACGTCAAACAGTTCTTTCCTGTTGTTCAAATTCCCACAGGCTCTTCCTTCCCCCTACTTTCATTCCTATGCACTCTTCCTATGCACCCTTCCCCAACCATCATTTCGCTTTCCACAGCCTCACTCGTCACCGGGGGACATTACCAAAATACACCTTCATTACCATACCCGTTTCAAATATTTGTTATCAACTTGTAAATCCCGTCGAAACCAAATTTACCGTCCTACCAAATTGAAAAGATTCAATGGTCAACAGACCCAAAAGGGAAATGAAGTTGAAATCCGCGACTTGGTGCAAACTTGGTGCCCTCTTGCCCTTCCATAAAATTCTTTATGCGACGATTGCATCCCCAGCCCGCCCCACCACTCAATTTTGCCATCCAATATCCATATCAAATCCTATCGAGGCGGAAGGGTGATCCGAGATAAATTGAGCACAACCACGATCAAAGCTGAATTTGGCAAAACTCATTATTGCTCTTGCCGTGAGTGTGGGTGACGACGACTACGATGAACATCCACAAGGCCATCGTAGCTGTCAGTGGAGACAATGACCGCTGTTAATCGGTCAAAAAAAAAGTGCCCACCCCTCAGCTTTTCAGCAGCGGAATTTTGCCCGCCCACCGCCCACCGCCAATCGCTGCCCGCCTTCACATGGTGCTTTGATCTACAGTTGACGTCTATGTCGGTACGTCACCTCCTCCCTTCACAGGTATCACACCAGCTTATACTCCTTTCCCCAGCTTCCACCCGCCTTTTTTTTCTTTCACTCTTTCATGTTCGACCTCACCACCCTTGGGACTCGTTTTCAATAACACGCGTTCCGTTCTTTAAGGTACGTTCATCCAATTCCAATGTTATCTTGTTGAGACTTACCCTCAGTCCAGCTTCTCTCATCGCACAACCTTCTCAACGACTCGCTACGGTCCGGTTATTGCTCATTTCATTTACAGTACGTCCGCCGCTGCATTCGTCGTCCATCGCATCCTAACAAACATCTAGCAGCTTTTTCATCAAGAACTTTCGACCTATCAAGACCAAAGAATAACGACTGCATAGTTTACAAATTCAGTTCAACAATTTTCAGACGTTACCTGTGCATTATCATGGAAGGTCAGTAATGAGAGCATCATGCCAATAATTCCGTGCTTATTCCTGTCGTTTCATAGATCCAAATCGACCCAGAATGGGTAATCATGCTGGCCCGGCTGCTCAAGGACAGAGAGGCGAAAAGTCGAAACGAAAAAAGCGCCAAAGGACCGTCAGGGTCAAATTTAAAGGAGAGTCAGAGGGGTTCGACATTGAGCGGAATGAGGAGGGTAAATTTGAATGCCCGGTATGCCCCACCAGTTACGAAGATCCCTCAGGAATCCAGGCAAGTAGTTACATAGGCCACGTAAGAGGAAAACTCATGATCTACGCAGAAACATGTATACAAGCATCAGAAATCCGAACTTCCTTCCAACCATCGAGGAACGAGTTCAAACGTGGGCCAGTCTTCCAAGCCTCAGAAGCAGCGTGCTCCTTCTCCAGGAATGCATCAGCCAGGCCCCGCTGTCGGGCCTTCTACATCCAGAACGCTGCTAACACAATCACAAACTACGTCAACATTCAAGCGCACTGCTCATCATGTCGTCCCCCGCGTCTCTCAGGCGCAGCGGTTAGCTGCCAGCTCCAGTTCACCATCACAACAAAGTCGAATCATACCCTCAAAAGCGAGACTGTGTAAGCCTTAACGTCATTCAACAAAAGCAGTCAGCTAATCGATATGGTACTTGCAGCTCAAAGACCCGTTCCGACGACCTCCTTGAACCAAACTGGAGTAATTCGTGCCGCTAATCCCTTTTCTCTGCCCTCAACTTCAAGATCAGGTCGGTTGCAGCGTGCTCAATCAACACAGCTCCCTCATTAACCCTGTGTTTACAGCGCAAACTTCAAATCTGCCCAGGCCGAACTCGACTCTTTGTGGCCCCGGTACCTCTCCATCACCCTCAACTCTGAGAGCAGGTTGGTTTAAACTGCCTTTGATTACCACAATCCGCTCATTGACTTGCTAATTACAGGCCAAAGACCAAAGGCTCCGCCATGGATTTCTTCCTCAAACATACCCAGTCCAACAATTTGTGCCCCCGAGGCTGCTCCGCCTTCATTTGCATCGTCGAGTTCAGGAATGATACCTACACCGGCAGCGGCGAGTATTCGATCAGGAGACTATGTACTTCCTCCCTACGTCAAGGAAGAACCTCAAGAGCCCGTCATTCACTATTACTCCGAGTCGAACTTTATTGATCTCACCCTGGACAACGATACGCCGGAACCAGAAACTCGTCCACCCGCAATGGACATCGTCGACGATCCAGGACTTCCCGAATTTGACCCATTGACGTACACCGAAGCTTTGGACGAACATACCGTCATCGATCATCCAATCTACAATCTGACGGCGATGAGTCTCATCATCAACACGCTCCTCAAGTCTGCTCTCTGCACAGAATGCAAGGAAGGCATGGAACCACACAGTATTCTAAACCATGCCCTTCGACATAACCCTTTTATCGAAGCGTCAGAGACGGTTTCAAAGGAGTTGACCCAAGAATACGGTCTTGTCGCCATGAAGGATATTCCATACCCAAGTCACCCCATCCCGCCAATCTATGGCGTACCAATTATGCCCGAAATCCTGTATTTCTGCACTGCCTGCCATCGCGGATATCTCACCACCGACAGTCTGAGGGGCCATCAAGGAAATCTTGCTCGATGCAATGTGCGGATGGATAAGAGAGGGTCATATCGAAGTTATGGGCAATGCCTCACAAAAGGGAGAGATAAGCGTTACTTTCCCGTTGACGTGACTGGGCTCGTAGATCGCCATGTCGATGTACCCGACTATGTGCTCGTCTTTGAGCAAACTGTGCCGCCGCCCATTGATTACTCCAAGGAGCCCATCCGAAACGTCGAAGACGAGCTCAACCTCGGACCGTTTCTCTATCGCGAGTGCTGGCAGGAACTCGTGGCGGGCCATACTCCGGCCGACATATTAGAAGCCACTAGACTGCCCTACGAAGAGGAGCCATGGGGCATTGCCATCCAGAAGGCTGCCAAGCGATCGATGGAGCAGGTACAACCCCTCATAAATGCCCATCAAAGTTTCGGACTTGCACAGGCTATCGCTCAATTCTTTCCCAAGTAAGTTGTTTGAATGAAGTAAACTTCAGCCTCATACTCATGCATACATCAGCGCAGAGACGAACCCACACCACGCATTAGCGCGCCTCACCAGCGGCAGCCAGGACACATACGGAAATAAAGTCGCCCGTCTACTCTTCAATGTGATCCGCAACATGACCGAAGAATGGCAAAGCAGTGTGCATTATCCTCCACTTGACCCCAGTCAGATCGCGATACTCCAAGAATTGCGAAACGCCGCCGACGGAGAAAGCGAGGACGACATCGACGACGCTTTCCACGCGGCCTGCTACACCTTGTATGCACATGAACGTCACCAATATGAAGCCAGTGCGTCGTTGAACCGGTTCTTCTCGCCGGTCAACGTGTTTGTTGTCTACGCCTCGCTGCAAGAAAATGGGAGTTTTCGACTTGCAAGTGAAATGACCTCGACCATCGCCGCCTTTGAATATTCAATCCGTTCCGTGATGCTTGTCGAGGTGGAATACAGCGCCAGAGTGGACAGGGTGAACGCATTCAAGTAGGTCGTATTTCCTGTCCCATGATACACAAGCCTAACAAAAGGCCAATAGCATTGTGCAACAGGTAGCGAGGTACCTCCAAACCAACCACGAAACCCCGATGGCCTTTTTATACAATGCTCATCGTCTTCTCAAGTCCATCCGATCAGACGAGGTGAAGGACCCGCAATTTCGAATGACGGATCCTTACGGACGGGAGGTGTCCTACTTAGGTCACCTGGTACGGCTTGACGATATCAAACGGATGCACGACGACGAGCTAGAGCGATATCGGGAGTTTATACGTGAACATCTTTTCTTTGGCGAGGAGATCCCGACCGTCATCTTCCCCAAGTACGAAATCGAGGATCTGGTTGACAACATCAACAACAGCGCTGTCGGGTACTCTTTCATCGATGACCCTCAGAATGGGTTCGATGCCTACCAGCATTCATATGGTGTTTGGCTTTTGGCCGATCCCGACAGACGCAAAAGGTTCGCTGAAAGTGATAATGGCAAGATTCGCTGGAAAATGGAGGCTGTCCTCGGTCTCTTGCGACGGCTAGAAGAAAGTCGCCAGATCCTTGCTCCAGGCGCTGCACACTCGGCCGTCCTTCAGGTCCGAGGCTCAGAATTCGCCAGGCTTCTTCTCAGGAACACCACTGGAGCGATGCGAAATCTCCGTATCGAATACCATGTTCTAGTTCATGTCGCTCTCACCGACAAGACCACTCACCGACATCTGAAGGAGCGCTATATCCCCCATTGTTTCACGCGACCATGGGCAGTGGAGCTCATCGACCACCTCGTCCTTTTTCGTCCGTTTGAAGAGATAATAGTGCGCCAGTACACGAACCCGGACGTTATCGCCCGATACCATACCCAGCTCTGGCCAGAACTCAAACGCACGCTCGATCAGACAAAATACGGGGATGCTTGCGGGGAAATCACAGCCAAGTACCTCGGGAAGCCATTCAAGCCGCAGCTATGGCGTTCGCTAATGACGTCCTTCTCCAATTGCATGGGAAACTCGCCAGCATTTGAAGCAAACAGGGAATACTTTAGCGACATATCCACCATGCACAATCCGGACATGGCTAACGCACGGTACGGCCGCATGGTAGAGCGGCAAGTCCAGTCTGATTTCAAGGTCACAGTCGGCTGTATCCAGGCGGGTATCGACTTTCATAAACATATAGGAATCGGTCAAGAAAAGCCATTCAAACTTTTGAATGACACGTTGGTGGCATATGTCGGGACAGAAGGAGGTTAGTAGCTCCAACATTTGTCTTCCTGGAATAGCTGAAAACAATTTGTATGTAGCTTCAACCGCAGAGCCAGTTCTAATCAGCAATATAACGGCAGGAGTCATACGAGAGGTACGAGGCGCGTTGGAGACCAGGATCCAAGAAACTATCTACGAAAGTATGGCCGACATATTGGCCAAGTTTTGGCCGAAACCTCCGCGACCTCTGGACGATAACAACCTACGCCCCGTTTCTGACATCGCCCCCCATCCCTCTCGTCTTCAAGCTCTCTGCCAGTTTCTCAGAAACCCCAACGCCCAGTTCAGCTGCCCGGAGCAAGCCATCCTCCTGGAGTTGATGTGCCAGGGAAAGGAGAGCGTCCTGGGACTTCTTGGCACAGGCAAGGGCAAGACGATGGCAATCCTGCTATACACTTATATGTATGGTCACAAAGGCCAAATGGTGGTCGTTCTCCCGCTATCGAGTCTCCACGACGATTTTGCGCGCCGAGCAGGGGAGAGAGGGATCAGAACCGCGCGATGGGTACCCAGCCGAAGTCACGATCAGGCTGCTTCAATCATATATGTTGCAGTCGAATATCTGGGATCCAAATCATTCCAGGCGTACGTTGATTCTCTTACAACCAGTTCACAATTAATCCATACTTTCAGCGACCTCATGAATTTACAGCACATCGGACGTCTAAATCTTCTCGTGTTCGACGAGATTCATCTACTCCTTACCGAGTCCAGTTACCGCGATGCATTCCTCCAGTTCTGGGTCCTCAACCTCGTGAATACCCCGATTATCGCCCTTGATGGATCGATGCCGCCCAGTTGTATGGACGAGTTTTCCTCCCTAACCAACATGTCGTGGCGTGTCATCCGTACCCCTTCCAACAGGCCAGAGCTCGGGTACGAAATACGACGTCCTCTTGGGGACATTGTGACCGAAATTGCCCGCGACATACCACTACTCATTTCCCAGTATCGTCCCGAGGACCGCCTAATGGTTTTCTGTCGAACTCACGATGATGTCGAAAAACTTGGCGCACTTTTGGGCCTCCAGCCATTTACGTCAAGGACAAGGGACACGAACGAGGGCACGATGAAGGAGTGGCTGGAAGGAAAACAGAAGGTCATGATCTCGACAAGCATCCTGGGCTGCGGGCTGGATTACCCCAGCGTTCGCCACGTCCTACATGCTGGAATTTCGTACAACATGATCTCCCAGCACCAAGCAGAATCACGTGGTGGTCGAGATGGACTGCCAGCCATGGCCATTACCTACGTCCCAGCCCATCACCGACCCCCGAGACATCCCAGCGGCAAGTACGGCCTGACTGAGCTGCAGGAATGGGCAGCCGAAGAAAAACGGTGCCTCCGCATCAGCAGGAGCTTGTATCTCGACGGTGTCGCAGTTACCTGCTCTCTGCTCCCGTCGTGTACCCTGTGTGCAGTCTGCCGTTCTCAACTTGACGACGTCGCGCCAGCCAACGCCCAGTCATTAATATTCAATGTATCGTTGCCCACCTGCCAGCAACCTGCTTTTTACAAGTCCAATCCCATCCCCAAACGGCGTTCCATACGACAAGTTTTAGAGACACCGCACACATACGACCTTCCGCTGGCCATTACCCCGCCAGCTCCGGAAATGCAGACATCGTGGACAGAGTCGTGAGTTTTATAATCACAAATGCTACCAATTACTGACCAGTTATAGGTCGACCATGTTCAACACCTCGCCGCTCGACCTTGCCATTACTCCGACAGCTCCGGAAATGCAGACACTGTGGACACTGTCGTAAGTTTTATTAACACGGAAGATACCAATTACTGACTATTTCTTCGTCAACAGCTCCTCGCCGCCCACCACCAGTCTTTCCAACAAACGACCAGGCGACCAAGGCGGAAATACTGGCGCGAAGCGGCCTCGCCTAGCCATCACGCCATCCTCTTCCGCTTCCTTTATGGAGAGCCAACAACATGCCCAGCCGTCGTCAAAGGCGCGTGTCGCTTCAGGAAAGTCGGGATTTACCACAGCCGGAGAGTATCACACCTCCTTGCCAGCAGCTTCGATGAACCGGACCCCTAACCCTCCACCTCCTCCGTCCCACAAACTACCGTCGACCGCCACCGGCCCGTCTTCAATGAACTGGACCCCCAACCCTTGCCCTCCTCCGTCCTACAGATACACGACAACCGCCGCTGGCCCGTCTTTAGCGAGGGGTAACCCCAAACCCGCTCCAGGTATCATGGCACGAGTTGATGCTGCTGCCGTTCGGAACAGTGCTGAAGAATTTGACATGCAAGTTAGGCAGCCGGTTGTCAGAGCATTAGAGATCTTGGACAGCCACTGCATCGTATGCATATGCCTGGGTCTAGATTCACATGGACATGGGCCCGAAAACTGCGTCCAAGAGGTCATGAGCTGGAAACCCGGAAACCCCTTCAGGACTTTCAAAGACAATGTTAGATTCATCTCGGGATGCTGTTTCGGCTGTGGATTGAACACGGTAAGAGCTTACTACCAAACTTAAGATACCGTGACCAAACCAGACCCACTAGGCCGCATTCCCCCACAAAGGTGATCTTGGGCAGAATTGCAAAGATCGAGGCAAGTTGATCAGGCTACTTTATGGCTTCAGCTGGGGGACTTTCCGTTTTTCCATGACTATCCCGGTCGGCCAATCGAGTATGTCACGGACAGTTCCAAGCTAAGGGAACTCCAGCAGTGGATCCATAACTTTGCGCCCGGAAGTAGCTACGGAAAACACAGTTATCTCAACTCTTATGCTCTTCTTCTGTGGACGATGAACAAGGCAGGGTTAATGACGTAGTCGATCAATCAATAAAAGTACATTGAACATCGGGAATTGGGTGTAAACATCTCTCTTTCAAACCTGCCATCATCTCTGCCTCCTCAGTGCCGCCCAATGAGGGCGCAGATGGGAAGATTTTTTCCTGCCGCACCTCGGACCCCGAAACGTGTGTGCTGCACTTGCACTCGGTAACGTCGCCGCACAACTTTGGCCGCATCTTCTCCTCGCCCACGCCGGGCTTCGTCATAGGCTCCACGATCGACGACTGCATTCTCGGCGACGGACTCCTCGTTCCCATACTCGATGAATCCGGCGTCAACTTAGAATCGGGCCTCTCTCTATCCTTGATATCCACCTTCCTTTCTGCCCTGGCCTCCTTCGCTATCATCTTTGCAGGACTCATGCCCCCAACAGACGCACTAACACCAACAGCATTGACGCTCGCACTCGACGCCCGAGCCCCTACCCCCGTCCAATACTTGGCGTACGAGAAAGAGCCCTGGATGGAGGGCTCGGATCCACCCTCGCTGAGGTCAAACTTCTCCTCTACGAGAGCGAGAGCAGCGGCTTCAGCAAAATTCGCCAGCTTGTTGAAGTCGGACGAGTCCCCAACAACTCCCTCCATGACGACTACCTCGACATGTGAGCATCCCGGTTCACTATGGTTAGTCGTTCAGCACCTCGGTTTCGACGTCACAAACAGGAGACTTAGGGTTTACCAGCTTGTCCGACTTGGCACTAGTTCGTGTCAACCCTTTGCCACCCTCCAAAATGTACTCAATGACGACCTTATCCGTATCACTGCTGTCGCATGGGTGACAATCACAAAGCCTACAAGAGCCTCTTCATGGCAGCGGTAGCCGCCAGTGAAGACTTGTTCAACTATATCAATGGGTACAACGTCCGACGACGAGCTATCACTGACGCATTTAACAATGCATACAACAAGAAGATGGACCGAGAGAACCGACACCCTACCGTTCAAACACCCTCACCGGCGCCGACTGTAACCGACAACGACCTCCTACCTAGCACCTTACATGAACCATAGAAAATCCCCCTCAATCAATGCCTCCCATATGCCTCACGCTATGATGCAACCTCAGCCGACCAAGCCCTGTAGATTGTGGAGGACAACCACCGACGGCTAGCCGCTTTGATGGCAGACACGGGACGTCTGCGCAAAACTCAAACGCACAAGGTTGGTTCACTGCCTACGCAGGCAGTACCTAAAGTACTGATGCGTAATGTAGATGAATATGACGAATGTCAGGGAGGGACTCCCATACAACTAAAAGATTGGGCGCCGCCAGCACACGTCATGCAGGATGAGATTACATTCCAAACATGGCTTGTGGAGGAGGTGACGGGTGGGAGAAGGAAGTTGTTTAGAACGTCAAGTATAATAACTTGAGTAAACTGTTCCTTGAGATTGTGCGCATATTGGAGTAGGGTTAGGAGGTGTAAATGTATTTTAACGGAGGATGAGTGAAAACTTTGCCCCAAAGTGGAAGATATATCCGCCAGCTGATCGGACCCTGGGGTACATCGTGAAAATGACGTCCTGGAATGGTCGTTAATTTCACCGTGATCTGTAGAAACGATCAGCGCCAAAGATCACATTGCACGTTGATGTACAACAGATGCAAGCAACGGGAAGTTGGAAGTGACGTGTTTGGGGGTTTCCTCTTTTTCTTCTTTACCTTTTCGGTTATTGAGGAGGTTATCCCACCCACACTATCCCAACAAACATGTCCGAAGGACTTCAGTTCATCTACCACGGAGACGAAGGAAAGCCCATCCAGAGAAAGAGGGGCACTGGCGGTGGTAGAAAGCCTGCCCATCCCGAAAGCCTCACGTCAGTAGTATACGCGTAGCACACAACCCCATGTTGACAAATGACGTGTAGAGACGCACAACGATTGAAGCAGCAACGAGACAGAGAGAGGAATCAGAACAAGAAGTGAGAAATGAACCCAAAAAGTAAACGACACTCGTTAATCAATGTGCATAGGCGGAGAGACGGTGAGACTGGGGCAAAAGAGGGACGAAGTTGTGGAAAGAAACGGTAGATAAATGCGCATATATACGGTGATACATACTCATGATCGTCTCAGGGAATCAAGTGAAGTCATAGAAGTTGAAAGAAAGTGAGTATATGCACCCCAAAAGAGACAATACAGCCTTGACGTTGATGAAAACAAGGGATACGGGGACATCGTCAACCTTTACCGTTGTTGACGACCGACCACGGGAGATGTTGTTTGTGGATGGACTGGAAAGTCGACCGCTGAGGAAGAGGTACGACAGCCTTCCGTATAAAAAGGCACCCCTTGACAACCCACGATAGGCAGAGAACAATGGAGATGAGCCCAGCCCCTGTTTCAAAACCTTCAATGACAAGCCAGGATGTGACACAACCCGTTCCTGCAAAAGGTACGAGACGAGGACAGGAAGAAAAGAGGTACGAGACCACAAGTGCTGGTCGGATGGGTTCTGATAGGCTTTGAAAGGACTCGAAGGGTAGAGAAAACACCTCCTCCTGTAGCTGGACCCTCTCGCATCCAGGACATCCCTGTGTTTCCTGGACCTCTTCTGGTCCCGTCACGCGCGCGAGGAGCAATGTACACAAGCATGACAATAGCCCCCCGCTTGGCTATCGGAAGCATGTACAAGACTCCACCGCCTCGAAGGATGCCGAGCGAGGAAAGGGATTTGACACTCGTCGAAAAAAGGGCACGGGTCGTGTTGCCTAGTATCCGCGATCTCGGGCTGCCGTCCAAGCCCACATCGAGCCCTGACATGGGAAGCCAGGACTATGTGCATTTTGGCCCCATATTCGACGAACCACTGCTACGAGGGCCGTTCCAAACTACTTCAGCCAGTCGACGGACGGACTCTATCCCAACACACTCTCTCAGAGACTTTGGGACATCTCACAAACCATTTCCAAGTCAAAATGGACATCCACTTCGTGTCGAGAGCAGCCCTGTCATTGAAGGCGACTTTGCCAACGTGTCGCTACCGCTCGACATGACCACACAATTGGAGCTGGTGCCTCCGTTTGCACTTGGCAGAGCAGGCACAATCCACCCTCCAACTCGCATGGACAGAAGTCCGCTATTCACGAACGACCTTGCAGACACGTCTTTTCCCATCGACCTCACAGAACATATGCTGACCACAAACGCGAGTGAAAGGGAGAAAGAGTCCGATCCACGCCACCAGAATGTCCCACTTTCGTTCCAAGAGAAGGCGCCCCACGCCCCAGATGCTCAGAAGGCGATCGAAGAACCAGAGCCTTGCAGTTCATACCCAATATCGGGGTGGTCTGAAGTGTCGCAACCCGTTCCCAGAGATGTCGTTCCAACCGCAGGCCACGGTATGGTCCAGGAAATCGAACAGGAGCCTGACATGGAGCTGAACGTAGGTGTTCAGGAGGGTGGAGGAGTGAATGTGGGAATGCCTGCCGTCTCGAGAAGTACAGACGAAGCTGAACATGCTCAGCCCCCGCCCACAAGCAGCACTCCCAAACAAGTCCTGGAAGCATTCGAAGGGGCCAAAGCCCAACCCGTCCACCCCACTCTGCCTCCTCAAGAGCCGACTATTGACGTCGCCATTCATACTTCAGACATTGAATATCTTCTCGACCCAGACGGGGAAGGCAGCTCACTTTATGGAACCCAAGGAGTAGAAGGGGATATGTACGTTGGGATACGGGGCGAGAAGAGGAGGCCCATAAACTACACGACGAACAGGAGGATTGACGGCATCCCTGATGAGGCCGAATATGTCACATGGGCCAATGGAGACATGACGGCGCTGCCGTATATATCGCCGGGGAAAGGGTTGGAGGGGAACTTGGTACAACAAGTAAGAACCTTTTAGTAATGCGCAGAGAAAAAAACATCAACGCGTAAAATTCAGGATGCCGAGTATGTGCGAGAAATGTCGAAGCTTCCGGACGCGGCGCACATGGGCAACAGGGACATTGTCTCTTACTACACGTACCGCGAGGTCATGGAAGATATGGAGTCGTACCTGGAGACCTTCCGAATGGAGCTGGCGGCTGGAAAATGGGTGGTCGTTCATAACCATCCTTACGAAGAGGTAAATTTGGAGCAAGGCGACGTCAAGAGGACGTACCAACTGCTAGGCACGAGGAAAGTTGATGTGCACGGTGCGTTGGGACAGGGGCAACAAAGGAAATACTAAATACTGACGGAGATCCAGATGCAGAAGCCCGGACGGTGAACTGGTCTAGGCCCCAGAAGCCCATGTTGTTGGACGAGTTTCTAGAGAACGTCGGCAGTACCGCCTGTATCCAGGCCATATTAGATCTTCCCACTCAGTCCGTGGTGCCTCCCAAAATAATCAGGTGGGTATCATTTCCAATAGACGCATTATTACTCCCCAAACACAAAACAGGGCCCTTGACGACGGCTGGAACATTGGATGGAATCATGTCTCAAATGGCCTTGCAAAGAGGGAAGAAATGCCGACGGAGGTGATTGATGCGAGGTCGTGGATTTTGCTACACCAGAGCATGTATCTGTGCCACGCGCACCACGACGCCGGCGGAGCGGCCACCTTTATACACGTGGTCGATGGGGCCAAAAACTGGACTGTGTCCAAAGTACGGGCACTCGTCGACGCAAAGGATCGTCGGCAGGCACACAAGGCTTTGGAGGTGTTCCATGCTCAGGACCTGGAAACGGACGATGTCACGGTGCTGTATCCCCACCTAAAGGAGGCAAAAAGGTGCATTATATTCGCTCGAGCCGGTGACCTAATGTAAGCGCATCTGCCCAAGTGAAAATATACAGGACTGAGTCGTACACAGCATGCAGCCCGTGGGTGGTTTCCACGACGTATATACCCCTTGCAACTCTGTCACCCACGGGGGACAATTCCTGATGTACGACTCAATGCACCTGACCGAGTTCCATCGGAAATACAACAGACACCATGGCCGCTTTGTCACGAACCAGCAGCATGAAGCCGTGCGCGGCACAATATCGCGTATGCTTGTGGCCCTCCCAGAGTTGCAGTATAGAGGTAAGAGGGATACAGGACACGCGAGCAGCTCACGCCAGACCCACGCAGAGATTCCTAGGAAAGCTCTGACGGCGATGTGCTATATGGCCCTACATCCGACAGAGTACATGAACCCCGGCGACGACCTGGAGAAGCAGCCCGAGCTTAAGAGGCTACAAAAAGCGATTGACGAAATAGTCGCGCCTCCAAAGACTCAGAAAAAGGGCATAGAGAAGTACCTTTCGGACAACGGAAAGGGCAAGAAGGTCGCAAGAAACCCTAAGAAACAAGGTGTATGTGCACGGTCCGAACCGTTAACCCATTGGTTACACGAGGACGAGAAGGAAGCTGTTCTCCTGGCCATGCGATTTAGGGAACAATACGGGCTGAACATGGAGTCGTGGAAGATTGACCGACGCGGGAAGTTCTTCAAAACAGACAAGGACGGCGACTACCTGTTCTCTGACTTGCCTTGGATGGGAACTGAGAGAGCCCTCGAAACACTCGATGTAAACCCCTTGCCGTTCTGAAGGCCGGGTAGATCTGCTTGACGTGGTTTGTTTTGTACCTCATATATCTTGCCGTCAACGCCTCTCCGTTTTGTAGCACGTACCCAACCGTCTTCTTGTAGTCGTGGCGGCCGTTGTATAAGCTGAGATAATATGAGCAGATGCAAGATGGAGGCGAATAAATGGATGAGACTAAACAGGACGCGGTTGATAACTTCACCGACTCGAGCCACAGGCCAAAAACCCGAAAATGGGAAGTGTGAAGAATATAAAGATAAATGAAATTGGCAACCAAAAATAGAAAGTGAGAATGAGCGAACGAAAAGGGAAAGTGAAAATGTGCGACCAAAAAGAGAAAGTGAAATTTGAAACCGAAAATAGAAAGTGAGAATGAGCAACCAAGAAAAGAAAGTGAGAATTGGCAACCAAAAGGAGAAAGTGAGAATAGAAAGTGCGAATTGGTAACCGAAAATGGAAAGTGAAAATGAGCGACAAGAAAAGAAAGTGAGAATTGGCAACCAAAAGGAGAAAGTGAGAATTGGCAACCAAAAGGAGAAAGTGAGAATTGGAAACCGAAAATAGAAAGTGAGAATTGGCAACCAAAGGGAGAAAGTGAGAATTGGAGACCGAAAATAGAAAGTGATAATGTGCGACCAAAATGTGTTTGCTGCATTTTCTCCAAAGTTCACGATTATCGCAGTGGGTATGAGGGGAGAAATTCAAACGGTAGAGAACCTGAAGGTCATTTATCATATATGGAATGCAGTGAGATACTGTGTCTGGCGTATCTATTACATAACCACAGTGTATCGTGCCTCTTCCTCCCTCCACCATGGACGAACACTGTCTGGACGAATCACGGTGTAATGCCATGGTTTGTCCCCCAAATGACTCATGTGGGACCACCTTGAGTTGTTTCCAGATGGTGCCGTAACGTGCAGCTGCGCTACACACTTCTGCCTTACGAAACGACACTCCGCGTTTTTACCGTTTGTCGTTTGCCAGCTGATATCACGCATGTGGTATCACCTTGTCGCTACGGCTCTGGACTATGTCTACGAGCCACCCTTATCATCTGCCATCGGCCAATTGGGACATCCTATCCCACCCTCTCGAGTACAGGCCATTGTGAACATGTGGGCAGGCACCAGGATGTCTTGGGGTGTCTGTGGAAATTGAGCTGGTACGTCTCTTCTTCATTCTCTGCGTCCTATATTTAATTTCCTGTTTCTCACCCATAGGCAGATTTACGCGCATTTACAATTATAACCCAGATATCCCATCGTTGGCTCTGGTTCTGGTTGGGCGCAGCGGCAGCCTGAGTCGGCACAACGTATGTCATTCTGCTTTTTCCTTTGAACTTTTGTTCATCTTTAATTTTTGTTGTCATAGCTCCGCGCCCACTGTCCGAGACCGACGCCAACACCGAGACCGACGCCAACACCGAGATGCCGCCCCCGCCCATGCCCGCCTCCCTCGATCCAACAACCATCTCCTCCTTCCCCCTCCCTCCCCCGTCCTCTGCTCTTCCTTCATCGTCATCCTCTGCCCCTCCGTCATCATGCCGCTCCACGAACCACCTATCACCGCCACCACCAACCACAACGACCTCGCCCTCCAACGGATTTGCCAATCTCTCCGTTAATGTCGCCAGCGGTGGTACAGGGACAAGGTCAGAGACAGGTGGGGTTTGCATCCGCGCAGGCGGGGGCTGGGTTGGGGAAAGTAGGAGGGCTGGGGGTGGCGTTCCCGTTCCCGCCGCTTGTGGGACGGTTGGGTTTGGGCGGTGGGGATTCGAGACATCTGCGTCATGCGGAGGAGGGGGAGGAACAAGAAGAGGAGGAGGCGCCGCAGGAGTAGGAGCGGGAGCAGCATCAGGAGGAGGTTCTGCACAAGGTCGAGACGCCTCGGTCCCCGGTTCGACTATCGTCCCAGACCTCACCGAGTTCTGTCACGGTCAAGGGTCAGGTGGTTGGGAAGAGCTCAACAGAGCGAGGCCCATATTCCTTGTCACCATCTCGAGCAGATGCTTCGTCGCGCGATGCTGGGCGGATGGATGAGAGTCCGTCGCAGGTGCCGATTTCTTCAACCGCTGAGGGTTCTTCGAGGTTCAAGGAAGAGGATGAAGTGGTTGCAGGCGCGGACGCAGTGCGGGAGGACGTACCGATGGAGGGTGTGCAGCAGGAAGGGGAGGAAGAGGAGGAGGAGGCGTGGTCGAGTTTGCTGTCGCCTGCGATTGAGGCTGCTAGATCTGCGTCGCCAGACGATGGAATGGACGTCGACGATGATGGCGGGGCTGAAGTTTAGGTGGAAGGGCAACGGCGAGAGGATGGGCAAGAGGGAGAGGGAGGAGGTGCGCCGTCGTCGCCGTTGTCGTCACCGCCTTCGACGACGTTGATGTTCGGCGAACTCGACTACCCTTTGACGACTTGGGTCGCCTCGGACAAGCACCTCTCATCCGCGGTAGGAGCAGCAGTAGCAGCATCTGGACACGATGAGCCTGTATCGCCGGCGTCGCCCACGCCCACGCCAGAGTCGGAAATGGAGACGAGGTGGATATGCAGCCTGCACACAAACATGAACACGAACACGAATACGAAGCGACGCCACCACCTTTGACTTCGGGATCGGCAATAGAACCGTCACCTGCTTCACCTTTGCCATCGTCGCCTCTTTCGCCAGCTCAAGTATCCATACCTACACTTCAGCCCACGCCTACCCCGACCCAGAGCCACGCCACGAAACTTCAACGGCAACTCCAACGGAACGCCAACATTCACCTACGCCGGTCCACGAACCAATTCCCGAATCTCATCCACCAGCTCGCTCGCCCACCCCGCCTCCACCGAAGTTCGTCAAGATGTCCCTGAAGGACTTCGCCCTCCGCAAGAAACACCAGCGCGAGCTTGAGGAGAAGATGGAGCTCGAGACGGGGTGAAGACCGTCCGCGCCGGCGGGAGCGCGCCATCCCCTCGTCTTCATTTTCATCTTCTGACGTCTTCTCCGGTTGTCTTTTCCGCCCCTTCGGCGATGTATGGAACTCCCTCGTCCTTTTCACTGCTTGAATGCGGGTTTATACAGTTTATCTCCCATCGTGTACGGACGTTTTGAATTAGTGTACAAGTCTCGCTATCAGCGTCAGTATTCCTACTTGGTTCAGCGCCGGGTCCGGAAATTGTGGTTTTATGGCGCAGGTTGTATATGCTTGATGAGACTGCTTTTTAGAATTATTATACTGAGGCTATCAGAACAGATCGACATCGTCTTTTCCTCGGCAAGCAGAGCAGTTACTTGTGGAATTTGTGGATGTCTTCAACACCGCCTTCTGAAATGGCCCAGAATTGTTGTCTATGATAGTGTTCGTACTGTAGAACTTGAGACGTCATGGTCCAGATCAATCGCAGGCAGTGACAATGGTGCAAAAATTCCCCTGCGTAGGGTGTAGGTACTTTTTGACTACCTAGCTACTTAGCAAGGGGCTGAATACTCCTATAAACACCATGCTTCTCAAAGCCATCCTGTATCGCCTTTCCATAGTCAGTTTTTCCAGAATGCCCCTTCTTAGTCGCCTCTTTCAGAGTGGCACTGTCAGTTTCCGAGGACATGTACATGACAGCCTGGTTAAAATAAACCAGGCTTCCCCTACCATCGCCGTCGCCTTCCTCGAGAGGTGTTGAGTTCTCGGGGGTTGGTCTCTCATCTCCCTCTGTAGTGACAAATTTGAAATCTAATGTGGGAATGAGACTTTAATTGCTATTAAAAGGCAGAGTGGAAAACTCACCGGAAACATCCACATTGAAGTGGTAAAGAAGTGACGAAGGGTATGCAGCCATAACCCAAGGTGGAAGCTCAATGGCGACGCCAGCTTCCCAAAGCACAAGCCAGGTTCGCTTGGAGTGATTGAACTTCTTTTTGTTGCCTGGTAGTTATTTATTAGCAGAGGAAGTTGGCTCTGACAAAATCATCTCCTTACCTGGTATCTCGTAAATCACCAGGACACAGACACCAACTATATTTTTCGAGTCTGCATGTGGCAGACAGTGAATGCGCCTCTGTCCCTCGAACATCCCATTGATGCACAGATTCCAGAAGAGCCCAAAGGGTGCTGTTATTCCATGCCACTTAGCAGAGGACCGGAAGCGATCAGCTACCCCAGGGAATACAAGGTTAACAACACTAGAGACCCATTCACTTGTTGCAAGGATTAATCAGTTTTTACAATTTTACCTAGGAGAGGTAAGGAAGTACTCACGTCACCGACTTGATAACTGGCGTGTTGATGAATTCCTCTACGGCGTCAAAGTTTTGACGATGCCAGGCAGTTAATTCCGGCTTCTAAGTAAGACCAGTTAGTACACAACACTGGATGCCAGGTCTTTGCATGAGGATTCTTACATCACTATATCGGCGGTCAATGCCAATTATACATGGGAAATGTGGGCCACGCTCTGCATTCGAGAACTTAGCTTTAGTTTCCGAGTCTTCCAAGGTTGCCTGGAGGAGTTTCAAAACCGCTGTGTAGAACTCTACCTCCTTCAACATAAACCAAATGCATTGAGAGGTCCGATAGAAGAATGCGCGCGACTCGGAATCGAGAAGTACTGCAGGCCGACCCCTAAACATATGGGTGAGTAACCTCCCATTAAGCTCATGTGTATGGATGACTTACTGATTGTAATATACTGGAAAGAATCTGCTGAGGGTTTCATAAATCTTTCCAGTGGAGTAGTCCCGTCGAAGTTCAAGGCGCGTTGCAGGCGGTGGGTTGCGACCGTTCCAACCAGGCTGTGTTCGTGACCCATTTTCTTGCAGAGAGTAAGCCGCAGTGCGATGGAAATCCGCTTTCTTCATCCACTTCAAAAGCAGACTGCGCTCTCCAGCCACCTTCTCATCCCCATCTGCAGCAAGAATCGGGGCTCCGCCGCGAGGGCGCGTCTCACTCGACTTTTTTCCTCGTCGGCTTTTCTTCTTAGTACCTACAGTGGTGCCAGCAAGTGTGTTCTTGGGAAGGGTCAGGCCCGGTAGGCTGGCGCCTTCAGTAGAGTTGCCTGCCAGTGAACTATCATCTGGGAAGGAGCTACAGATTGAAAGGTTTATGTGTCATAAATCAGGCTTGTTGAATATTCCAAGTAAGCTTACCTCCATGCACCGCCATTCCCAGCAGGGAATTCAAACTTCTTCTTTTCCCCTTTCATCTTGTTGGTTGTTATTTTGTGAGGAGTGTTGCCCAAAGGCTCTGGGGGGACGGCCTCTCCCTTGAGCCCCTGCCTCAGAAAGGTGGAGTGGAAGGCGCCAACATCATAATCATTGGGTCCTAGTTTGATATTCAAGGCCTTTGATTCGCTCAGATACTCCCCCAATAGGTCATCAAGATTCAATTCGCAATGTACAACAGAGAGCTGCCAGGCTAGCATTAGCTTTGACGTTGGCGCCCTGAGTATGGGTGCTCACAGAAGGTTTTTTGGGCACAAGCAACTTGTTTCCGAGTTCTTGATTCTCCATTATTCAAGTGGCGTAGATAGACACCGAGCAGGGTTCTTTGCAAGCAGAGAGTTTCGATTGTTAGAGCCTTATAGCGTTCAAGTCCAATCAGAAAATGTAACGCAACCGGAATCACGTGACATGTTTTGTTTATAAAAGCACGGTTTCATTCTCATTCCGACACACCTCGATGTTGGGCGTGGGTTCTATGAAATTGTGGCAACGATCGCCAGCAACGACTCTGCGGAGCAGTCAGCGTCGCAATTTCCTCTTGAGCTCAAGTCCCTCACTCCTTGCGCAGATACCGTATGGTGCGTCCGATGTTCCTCGCTTCTTTCGTAGTGCTGATGGGAGGATTTGCATTCCCACAGGTTAGCGTTGGATCCTAGTCGAACAGTGCATAAGAATACAAAGACGGCAGCATTGCAAGCTATCTACTATCATCGTGCGTTCTTTTCTCATCGCATCCCGCATCTACTCATCATCTCGACGTAACATTCAGATACCATATTTTAATGGCTTCAGTCTCCTCATCGATACTCACGACCAAGCCCCGTTCTCATGGGACGGCACCACGACATCCTCATGACGCAACAACTGTAGCCGGTGCATATGCATCCAAGCACCCTGCCTCCCCCTCAGAACGCGTTCGCACACGTTCCGCACCCTCCACCGTGCCAGCTTCACCACATAGCTCCTCGCCCACAAGCGTCTCCGTATCCGCGATGAGCGGAGGACCGCGAAATGTTAATTTCAACGCGAGCAGCGTGATGGACGGCGAGGCTATGTCAACGGCAGATCAGCCATTTGCAGAAGGTGCTATTTCAGTCTCGGAGACACGGTTCCGATCCCCGTCGCCGAGCAGTTCTGGACACGGACATGGGAGTGGACATGGGAGTGGACATGGGAGTGGACACGGTCATGGGAGGCAGAGCGTGAAGACGAGACCCCCTACTCCGGGTGGGTCACCTGCCGCTGCGAAGGCGACGACGAGAGTGTTTCAGGCGGAGGGTCATAGTGTGCCTGGGGCTCTCACGAGGACACACGCTCAAAGTCTTACATCGCCCTCGACATCGAGTTTGCGTTCGCCCGGGCTGGCTTCTCCTCCAGGCTTGTTTCCTTCTCCGACATCGCCCCCGCCGTATACAAATTCGCCATTGGTGACGTCGTCTTTCACGACGAGTATTTCGACGCCCAGACGGCGACCTTTGCTTGCTTCTCCATCTCCAGCAGGCCCCATTGCGCCGTCTACCCCTCTTCCAAAAGTTCATGCACCTCGCACGCCACCTGCACCCCTCAACCTCGTCGGTGCGCCACCCTCTGGACCCGGACCATCGACATCACCCAAGCAACACCGTGCTCGGTCTCAATCCCAAGGTCACACGCCTATCCAAAATACTCCCTCACCCAAGACTTCCCCACAACCCCAAGCGCAAACTCAAAGCCAATATATATCCGTCCCTGTTCCGCGCCCCAGCACCGGCACCTCCACCCTTCCTGATTCGCCAGGAACGAGGGCGATGATGAAGCGGCTGCTAGCGAAACTGGCACCTACAACTGGTGTCAGCAGTGGCGGCAGTGCCATGACACCGACTAGGGCGTATTTCAGCGCAACGGATGGCAGCGACTCGGAGGGATTGTCTGTTTTCAGGAGACGAGGGGCTGCTGCGGCTGGCAATGCTGAGTCGAAGAGCGATGGCGAGAGGGATATGAGGAGTGGGGCGAAGGAGAGAGAACGGGAACGGAAAAGAGAACTAGATCACACGATCAATTTTGACATGAACCTCGAAGTGCTCGACCAAAACATCGCGTCCCTGGGCCAATGGGTCGGCACTTCCTCCCCTTCTCGCCCATTTCACCAGCCTACATATGATCATGAACGGGCACTTTCTCCGACTTCACCACCTTACCTACCGTCTCCCAAAGACGCTGGCAAACGTCCCAGAAATGTCCTCCGCCGGCGTCCCAGCGCCACTGCCAATGGCAACGCAAGCCCCAACGTTGCCACCAGCCTCAGCGGCCCGCTTTCCCCGTCCATGAAACAGATACCGGCTGCAGCACCGCTCAGCCCTCTCACGCTATCTCCTCTTCCCTCATCATTTCCAAAAGCTCCGAGGAGCCCGGCCCTGGACGCCTTTCGCCTTTCCAACAACATTCGCAGGCGCAGCAACAGCAATTGCACAGGAGCGTGTCGACTTTGGCCGCGATTTCGAAACCTATCTTGAAGGACGGCTTTCGTACAACTCCAGCGTCGGATTCTCCATCGCTGACGTTGCGTCCTCCTTCGTTGAAGCGATCCAACAGCAGATCCGGAGGAAGCTCGAGAGCGAGCTCGAGGTCGCGTGGCAGTTCACCAGTTCGCAGCCCCATCGTTAGCGCCTTGGATTCTGGGAGTGCGTCTCCATTGACACCCAACAACACTACTTCTGTAAAACCTCCCGTCCCCGTTATCCAAGCACATTTGGTGTCCCTGAACGGAACAAGAGGAAAGGAACGAAATAATCTGACGCCTGCCAGCGCCCTCATCGAAGCGTACAAACGACAAGAAGAGGAGAGGTTGAAGGATTTGATGACTCAGCAAGCTCAGCAACACCAGCTACATCCTAGCCGCACGCAAAGCCAACCCTCGTCTCGCCGTCAGAGCCTTTCTGCAGGGAAGGAGAAGGAAGGAAAGGGCGGGGTGGAAGAGAGGGTGTACCAGCACTCAAACACGAGCTCGAGTGGATTGAGCCAGCTTGCGCCGCGTATCTCTGCGGATGACGTCGTTGGCGCTGGCCGAGGTTTTGATGTTATCGAGAGAATGGTCTCTCTTGATCGTGGCAGCGGTGGTGCCAGAACCGTCTCCCCAGGTCCGCCCGTCATTAGCGCTATGCTGACTTCGAAACGTGTACATGATCAGTCCACAAAGGCTCCCTTGAAGAGTCCTATCTCCGCCGACGACGAATTGTCCTCCGCAGCGCCGTATTATGCCGTCTTTGGCGGAACTTCTGGTTGAGTAATTGCTGTTGGAGGTCCCGAAGATTCCTGGGACGCTTATGGCCATGGCTATTGGGATTCGGGGCTAGGTCGACGTGCCGGTTCGGTTGGGACGGGGAACGAGTCCAAGGAGGGGTTGGTTAAGGACCGGGAAAAGGAGAAGGAGCGAGAGAGGGACAGGGACAGGGATAAGAAGGAGAGCATAGGGCGGACGTTGAGCCGAAAGGTATCGGGGCGATGGAAGAAGCAAGGAGGTGCTGTTGTGGGGACCATAGGTGACGATGGACAGGTGGCGAGGGTGCTTCGAGGGCGGTCGAGCATGCAGGAGAGGAGGAAAACGGGTCGCAGTGCGTCGAGGGCGAATGAAGGGCGTGAAGTCGATCCGGAGGAGGAGAAGAGGGTGATGATGCGAAACCGGAGGTCGTTGCGCCTCTCGATCGAGACATTTGCTGATGGTTTTGGGAAAGATGGGCCGCCCGTACCATTACCTGCGTTGATATCGGGAGGCAGGCTTCAAGAGGAAGACATCAACGATCAACACGTCAAGGCTTCCAAGAAGTTATCTGAACCTCCAACGCCCAACAGCGCAAGCGGTAGTGGCGGTGGAAGCAGATTTTGGAAGTTGATGAAGAGGGTCAGTGTTGGTGGGCTTCGCGAGAAGAACCTTTCAGAATCGATTCCGCCGCCTCCAGTACCCGCATTCCCGAAGGACTTCCAACACCTTGCTCTTCACTCATCAAGGTCTGATGATTCTTCCTTGACCCACCTTCAGCGACAGAACAAGTCAGGATTTCGATCGGGGAGGAAGGCTTCAAATTCGAATTCGGCCAAGTTCCTCTCCTACCCCGGGTGCAGCGGCGACTGGACCTCCAGCGTCTTCTCTTAGACAGCATCAACATCACAATCCATTTGCTAAAACTCACTCCGCGCCCACCTCTCCTCCAGCAACAACTGCTGTTACATCCCCCCAACCCCAGCCACGTCCCAGCACCACCACACGTTCGTCTTCGCCGGTCTCCTCTGACGTCGCTTCCTCTAAATTCTTCAATCGAACACAATCAGCACGTTCGTCCACGTCGTCCTTCGGGGAAGAAGTTCCGCCGCCGTTGCCGAAGCCAATGCTGGGCCTGCACATCATCGCTCCGAGCGAGCTTGCGAAGGCTCATCTTACCACTGAATCAAACAGTGATCATTCCAACAGACAGCACAAACCAAGGGCTATTGCTCTTCCGATCCAGCGCATCCCTGCTGTGGACGAGGATTGGACCTTGTTCGCTCGCCGTCGGTCGAATTGCCGTCCCTGCCTCTTCCGCCTCGTCGTCAACATCCTCAGCATCAATCCCTCAACGCCCTAGCGTCGAGCACTGGTTAGGCTCTGACATCACCCAAGTCAACAAGCACACCCGTCGAGCAGGAGAAGAAGCGGGAGAGGGACGGCGATGATGCCCTCGACATGCGGTCTGAATCGCCCACCATTCCTTCGTTCTCCACTGAAGCGGCCATCAATGCTTTCCCAGTACACAGATCTTCCGCCGCCTTTTCAGCCAGGTCGAAGGATTCACCAAAATCCTCGGTATCTCATTCGAAACACGCCTCGTCATCACCCACTACCAACCCCTCATCATCATTACCCACGTCTTTACCACCGCCACCCAGACCCTTACGCAGTGCCCAACGCCCATCTCCGGCTGTCTCCAGGTCAACATCGGCGTCAGTAACTGCCACCGTGGTGGTTGACAGGACAGCGGCGGCCATCGACATCGTCACCCCCGCCCCTTCCGTGCGCCCAAGCACAAACCGACGTTCCTCGGGCGGTCACAGTAACATGTCTCTGTCCACTTCAACATCGACACTGCGGTTCCATCGCCGTTCGTCGTCGTTCGGGGCTTCTACGCATAGGTCATCGGTTTCACCGCTAGGCAATACCTTCACGTTTCGCGAAGCTAGTGAAGGGTTGAGTTTGACGGAGCAGGAGAAGGCCGATAAGTGGGATGATTTGTTGGAGAGGAGTGCTAGGGCTGGCGGAACTTTGCATTTGGCAGGTGGAGAGAGATTGAAGAGCGAGCGGAGAGGGTTTATGTAAAGGTGGTTCTGTTTCCTGGCTGGTTCGCTGTTTTCGTATCTCGGTTTTTGTCTGGTTCAAATTCATCCCCTTTCGCATGCTCATCCTACGTCTCCTTTGTTGTCCTGATCTGCTTTTCTAACCCCATGACACCTATCAACGAATTTCCACGAATTGCCTTCCACTACAAACATAGATGTTGCATACTATACCCTCTCCAATGCATTCTTATATTTAGTCATGTTTCTTATTTATCATCATCTAAGCTTTCATGTCACCATACATACACGAGTTCTCCTTAATATGATTTGCTACCTATCGTGATCACAGTCATAATTGTCTACATTTCACATAGAACGTCATGGTGCAACTCACTTGGCAGCATTCACCGTCCTTATAAATACGATGGTGGATGCCTCGAGCTAGTAACTGCACATGTAGCGAATATATTCTAGCATTACATTCATTCCGTTGTTAAGTCGTGACGTTAGATAGTGTAGCAATCACCCCTGATATGTGGCGAGGGCCATAAAAGGTGAGTTCAAGGGGAGTTTTGCGGATTTTGTTGTGACCACGTAATTGCGACATCTAAATATAAGCAACACTTGCTATATGCGAGGGCGACTTGAAATAGATATGGTCAACGATCTGTGGGGCAATATATGGCACACTTGAATGATTCATGTATCTTGACGACTTTGATTTGACTTGGATGGAGAAAAAGTTGCACTCGATTGATGAGGCTCGAAACGAGCTAATCGCATGAGTCTCCTTCACGAACAATGATTGAAATATGAGGACGTGTGGACAATGATTTCGATCACGCAATTACATCTTCGTGCTGCAAAAATTTGGGGAAACTGACACTTGACGCATTCTCAAGCCGCACGAGTTTTACGGCCCCGGTTAGCCCTGCGTTTGAACTCTTCCGGATACATTCTAAAGAACTCCTCTGGCTGCGTGGGCGGAACTCCCGTAATCTGAATATATGCGGCAGTGGAAATATAATTTGCCTTCCCCTCCCTGACAAATGAGTAATAGTTAAGAAGATATTCCTGCTCGCTCGGGCTTGCAAAGGTTTTCTGAGTCAGGGCAAAGAACTAGGACGAAGGAACCGACTTACTCAATTTCAGTCTGGGTGCTGAGGATCTGAACAGCGTCTTGCCTATACAGATTTGCTTATAAACGAAAGGCTCATGATAGAAGGAGCGAGGACGAACTCAGTTATAGAAACGAATTCCATCTTTACCCCGAGAGCCTTGGTGGCGGCAGCAGCGAGTTCGTCTCCCGAGGTGAGCATGGGCCCCGTAGCGACCAAGAGTTGACCGCGATGTCTATCATCAAGGCCGCGTGGACCGCGACCTGTCAGTACGTGGGCGGCGAGCAGCGCAACATCACTAGGGCAATTGTCAGCGGTAACAATGAAGAAAAAACTTGAATCTTCACCCAAGTGCAACCGGCGCAAATTTCTGATTGTTAATAGGGAGCGGGATCATTGCTTTCTCTCTGGCTTGTTGGCCATATAGAAGAATGTTTTCGGCGTAAAATCCTGCTCTTGCTCATTATAATATGTGAGCTTGGCCTCAACTCCAGCGACTCTGAACTCACCGAATGATGCATGGAGAATGTCCCGTCTGTGTGCTTGTATCACCTTTCAGTGGTAGAACCATTCCCTCTATGTCGATGAACTCCCTCAACCTGGGCTGCTTATCCCTCTCCGCTAGGTCGCATCCGGCGGCAGACAAAAGGACAATGTTATTCACGTCTGCTGCTTGAGCCGCCTGGACAAGTTCTTGCACGACTGCTACCTTTTGAGCCACACTAGGCGGTATGAGCATCATAGTATCCACCTTCTTCAAACAGTCCACGAGATACTGAGGTTGGCCTGGCGCATATGGAAGGACAATGGCACCAAGCTCAGCGAGATCATTGCATGAGTCAGGGTCGGTTGCGAGGCAGGTTACCGAAGTTATTTTGGAAGAAAAGTCAGGATGGGAGAGAAGTAGTTCTGCGATGAGGTGACCGGTCTGACCGTCGGCGGCGGTAAGGCAGATATTGCGCTGTTCGTTCGACATAGATACTGCGAAATAGTGATGTGGATTTTGTCGGAAAGCAAAGTTTCAGGCCAGAGCTTTATCATGAAGCGAACATGGGGTCATATGTCATTAGTGACGATGAGGATGCATAATGCAAGCATAATGTAGAATAAACTTGGTGGAGTCTCGAGTCAAAAAGGACGTCAAAGGGTTCATGTCAAGCCACGCAACCTGAGTCAAGTCCGTAAAGTATTGTAACTTCGACGCCGCCATTACTCACCTTCAGGGTATGTAAGTGGAAGGCGAGCCAAAGTCAATTTCGAAATCACAGACCCGTGCACCTTGACTCACGTGTTGCGATGCCTTTTGAAGTTTCACCACTTTTGCCACCATCATGGACGACATATTACGAGTCATGTTAGTTAAGGAACTCTCCATCTCATCCTTACCTTATTCCAATACGACAGGTCAGAACGACAGAGGCATAGGTGGCGACACTAGAGCCCTCCTAGATTTCTGGGAACTTGCCTTCAACGGCGCACCAGACACTCTTAACACGAAGCTCCCCGTGTCCTATCTATATTAGTCTTCGGTTAATCCGATAAACCGAGATTCAGGGATTATCTCTCGGATTCCTTAGCTTTTTGGCACCATTGTTCTTTGGCATGTTCTGAACAAGCGCCCTGAATATGGGCGCAGGGTCCCCTTTTCCCAGGCCGTGGCGGACCCATCAAAGTACGGGAAAAAACACAGGAAAACAGTAATCCCTATCTATATTAGTCTTCGGTTAATCCGATAAACCGAGATTCAGACTCAAATTCCTCGGATTCCTTAGATTTTTTGCACCATTGTTCTTTGGCATGTTCTGAAGGAGCACCCTGAATATGGGCGCAGGGTGCCATTTTCCCAGGCCGTGGTGGACCCATCAAAGTACGGGAAAAACACAAGAAAAAAAAAAAAGTGCATAATGGTTCCTGCGCCTTCAAAATCCACATTTGAAAAAAAGACAATCTTTGAAAAAAAGACCATCTTTGAAAAAAAGAAAGAGGGTCGGCCGTTCTTGGTGAAGTAGAGTCGGCCACGACTGGTCACTTTTTGTCAAGGAGTGCTCCAATCAACTTGAAATTTTTGGTGCATGTTCTCTGCTATTGGGTGCCCCTGCACCATAAATTTCAAGTCTGGGTGCCAAAAACCCAGACTATGCTGCAGGACTCTTTTGCATCAAGTTAATCCCCCAACCTCGGCCTGGGTTTTTGGCACCCAGCCTTGAAACTTATGGTGCAGGGGCACCCAATGGCAAAGAAGACACACCGAAAATTTCAAGGTGATTGGAGCACTCCTTGTTCTAAACGCATGTTGCAGGACTTTTTCAAGTCAGGTCGATTTTTGACTCGCCACCGACTTGCCACTTTTTGACAATGAGTGCTCCGATTGGCATGAAATTTTCAGTGCATGTTCTTTCGTGTCAGGTGCCCCTGCACCATAAATTTCAAGTCTGGGTGCCAAAAACCCAGACCGTGCTGCAGGACTCTTTTGCATCAGGTCAATCCCCCAACCTGGGCCTGGGTTTTTGGCACCCAGCCTTGAAACTTGTGGTGCAAGGGCACCCAATGGCAAAGAAGACACACCGAAAATTTCAAGGTGATTGGAGCACTCCTTGTTCTAAACGCATGTTGCAGGACTTTTTCAAGTCAGGTCGATTTTTGACTCGCCACCGACTTGCCACTTTTTGACAATGAGTGCTCCGATTGGCATGAAATTTTCGGTGCATGTTCTCTTGTGTAAGGTGCCCCTGCACCATAATCTTTGAAGGCGGGTCCCAAATTCCCAGGCTATGGCAGGCCCATCAAATATTTTTATAAATATTTTTTAAAACAGGCACCATGGTTCCTTGAGCTCCAAAATCAGCTTTCCAAAAAAAGACAAAAAAATATCAGTCAAGTCAGTTCACTTGGTGGTCGGATCAACGACTGACTCAATGACCAAACTACGATTGACCACGACTCAAGCAATTGTGACCAACTTGAAGTTGACAGTATTTGTGATACAAACTATCTGAGTCAGTCAATACCAGAAAGTCGATTGTTTGTATCATATTCCATCAGCTATATACCAAGTCAGTATAAGAGTCAAGTCAAAGATATATCTGACTATCAATACATGAAACATCCAAGTATGCAATAAGTAAATGTGACTTGGAAGGTATACAAGTAGAGTCAAGTCAGTACATATATATCCAAATGACTAGACTAAAATGACATCAACTTTTTGTAATGTACCAGAGTGAATTAGGCCAAACAAGTCAATTGACAGTATCATGGCCAACTTCAACTGACCAACCATATACCAAGTCAGCATATGAGTGAAGTCAAAGGTATGTATGACTATGAGTATAATGTCCAAGTATGTGATATACATCAGTAGAGTAAAGCGACCACATATCTGATTGAACAACTTGAAAGTCATATCAGAGTAGTCACAAACTACCAATCAGTCAAGTATCATTGCCAACTTGATGTGACCAACCATATACTGGGTAAGTATAAGAGTGAAGTGAGAGATACATCTGACTATGGGTATAAGCCATAGACTATATGTGAAGTCAACTTGTATGATATGTGACTAAAGTCAGCCAAGATAGTATACTTGAATGTGAGTAGTATATGTGTGAAGTACAAGTGTGCGTGTATAGGATAGGATAGGTTGGGGTAAGCATTGCCGAAGGCAGTGCAACCCCACGGGTAGGGTAGAACCCCACGGGTAGGGTAGAACCCCACGGGTAGGGTAGAACCCCACGGGTAGGGTAGAACCCCACGGGTAGGGTAGAACCCCACGGGTAGGGTAGAACCCCTAGCTCTATTTCTCCAAAAAAAAAAACCCTCGATATTAATCAGGAGGGGCCAGGGTTTTACGTCGCAAATAGATACAAATATATTATGCTACCTATACGATAAGAAAGAGGCAAATGAGAGCTTTCAGGAAAGGGTAAAATTTAGTGATTCCGTTACCATTTGACTGAGCTATGAAAATAATGGTGAAAACAGTAATATTTTAATTCATGGAAAATCGAATATTTGAGAGGGGCGCCCCTTTGCGTCATCGGTAGGCGCCCCTCCCACACAGCCACCCCACCTCATGCCCCTTTGGTAGAAGAGGGGGAAATGATGACATCGTGCCTTGCCCCTTCTTTCCCGCACCTGTCAGCCCCTTCTTTGGTGTGATGACATCATATATGCACCCCCTGGCGTAGGGGCGCCCCTCCTCTCAGGCATTGGTGAGCGCCTCGGCCCTTTTTCCCGCCCCTCGTTCTCAAGTCGGCTCAGCACCCGGCACTTTCCGATCACTTTCCCGCCCCTGGCAGCCTTAGGGTTATGGGGGGTATTTTTGATTTGTAGGGGTAGGGTCGGAAGGTATGGTAGGGTAGGGTAGGGTAGGGTAGGGTGGGGTGGGGTGGGGTAGGGTAGGGTAGGGTGGGGTAGGGTAGGGTAGGGTAGGGTAGGGTAGGGTAGGGTAGGGTAGGGTAGGGTGGGGTGAGGTGAGGTAGGGTAGGGTAGGGTAGGGTAGGGTAGGGTAGGGTAGGGTAGGGTAGGGTAGGGTAGGGTAGGGTGGGGTGAGGTGAGGTGGGGTAGGGTGGGTACGAGTTGGTAGGGTAGGGTAGGGTAGGGTAGGGTGGGGTGAGGTGAGGTGGGGTAGGGTGGGTACGAGTTGGTAGGGTAGGGTAGGGTAGGGCACGTAGGGTAGGGTAGGGTGCGATGAGGTGCGGTAGGGTGGGGTGAGGTGAGGTGCAGTAGGGTGGGTTTGAGTAGGGTAGGGTGCTGTGCGGTGGGGTAGGGTAGGGTGGAGTGGAGTTTGTGCAGATGTAGAACTTGGTTGTCTCATTTGTGCAGTTCTTGGGGCCTCACATCCCACACAATTGTACTGTGCCATTTGTGAGGTTCTTGGAGCCTGGCATTTGTGAGGTTCTTGGAGCCTGGCATTTGTGAGGCTCTTGGAGCCCCACATTTTCACCGTCCCATCTGTGAGCCTGGCATTTGTACCGTCCCACACAATTGCACTGTCTCATTCCTGAGGTTCTTGGAGCCTCACATTTGTACTGTGCCATTTGTGAGGTTCTTGTAGCCTCACATTTGTACTGTGCCATTTGTGAGGTTCTTGGAGCCTCACATTTGCACTGTCCCATCTGTGAGGTTCTTAGAGCCTCACATTTGTACCGTCCCACACAATTGTACCATCTCATTCCTGAGGTTCTTGGAGCCTCACATTTGTACAGTCTCATGTGTGAGGTTCTTGGAGCCACACAATTGTACCGTGCCATTGTGAGGTTCTTGGAGCCTCACATTTGTACCGTCCCATCTGTGAGGTTCTTGGAGCCTGGCATTTGTACCGTCCCACACAATTGTACTCTCTCATTCCTGAGGTTCTTGGAGCCTCACATTTGTACCGTCTCATGTGTGAGGTTCTTGGAGCCTCACATTTGTACCGTGCCATTGTGAGGTTCTTGGAGCCTCACATTTGCACCGTCCCATTTGTGAGGTTCTTGGAGCCTCACATTTGTACCGTCCCACACAATTGTACTCTCTCATTCCTGAGGTTCTTGGAGCCTCACATTTGTACCGTCTCATGTGTGAGGTTCTTGGAGCCTCACATTTGTACCGTCCCATTTGTGAGGTTCTTGGAGGCTCACATTTGCACTGTCCCACACAATTGTACTCTCTCATGCCTGAGGTTCTTAGAGCCTCACAATTGTACCGTGCCATTGTGAGGTTCTTGGAGCCTCACATTTGTACCGTCCCATCTGTGAGGTTCTTGGAGCCTGGCATTTGTACCGTCCCACACAATTGTACTCTCTCATTCCTGAGGTTCTTGGAGCCTCACATTTGTACCGTCTCATGTGTGAGGTTCTTGGAGCCTCACATTTGTACCGTGGCATTGTGAGGTTCTTGGAGCCTCACATTTGCACCGTCCCATTTGTGAGGTTCTTGGAGCCTCACATTCGCACTGTCCCACACAATTGTACTCTCTCATTCCTGAGGTTCTTGGAGCCTCACATTTGTACCGTCTCATGTGTGAGGTTCTTGGAGCCTCACATTTGTACCGTCCCATTTGTGAGGTTCTTGGAGGCTCACATTTGCACTGTCCCACACAATTGTACTCTCTCATGCCTGAGGTTCTTAGAGCCTCACATTTGTACCGTGCCATTGTGAGGTTCTTGGAGCCTCACATTTGCACCGTCCCATTTGTGAGGTTCTTGGAGCCTGGCATTTGTGAGGTTCTTGGAGCCTCACAATTGTACTGTCCCATTTGTGAGGTTCTTGGAGCCTCACATTTGCACCGTCCCATCTGTGAGGTTCTTGGAGCCTCACAATTGCACTGTCCCATTTGTGAAGTTCTTGGAGCCTCACATTTGCACCGTGCTATTTGTGAGGTTCTTAGAGCCTCACATTTGTACCGTCCCACACAATTGTACTCTCTCATGTGTGAGGTTCTTGGAGCCTCACATTTGTACTTTGCCATTTGTGAGGTTCTTGGAGCCTCACATTTGTACTGTGCCATTTGTGAACTTCTTGGAGCCTCACATTTGCACCGTCCCATTTGTGAGGTTCTTGGAGCCTCACATTTGCACCGTCCCATTTGTGCACATTTGCACTGTCCCACACAATTGTACTCTCTCATGCCTGAGGTTCTTAGAGCCTCACATTTGTAACGTCCTACACAATGGTATACAAATGTGACGCTGCTCACAAATAGGACGGTCCGGGAGATTCACCCAGGTGACAGAACACACTGGGATACAACGGCTGAAATTAACCCAATTTAGGAAGCGATCATAAAGAGCTTGTTATTGTTCTTCAAGTGAAAAACACGAGGTACGTCAAATGAGATCGTTATCAATGTTCTAAAAGACCGGCCCTAGGTTTCAGGAAAGAATCCCGCTACACTCTGTTCAAGAAACGCAGCTCTCTCCCCTATCTTGTAAGGTTACCTGTATCACAAGCTTTTCTGTGCACTAACCATACAGGCAGATGGCAGACGCACAGGCTGGTCGCGCAACAATCATTTGCGGCAACAACGGCTGTCAAAGGACAAGCCTTGACGCTAAGCTCTTGGCCTGCGGAGGCTGCAAGACGCGATCATACTGTGTATGTATCATATTCATTATCTGAAGCGATATCTAACCACTACCTCCACAGGGAAGGGCATGCCAAAAGGCAGACTGGCAGAGGCACAAGCCCCTCTGCGCTGCTAGCCCAACTGCGCCCTCGGTCCAATCAATACACGATCGCTTGATAGTTGCATGGGACAGGAAACATATGAATCATGTTCTGGGATACGTTGCAGGCTCAATTTACAACGCTTTCCTTAGTGAGCGAGGGAGTAACATTCCTGCAGATGTATGGGCCTCGTTTTCAAGCTGCTACACGGTCGAGATCACACTACAGAAGGTCAAAACTGAGAGGAAGGTGCCGAGGGAAAAACGAGTGCGCTTCGCAGAAGCGAACTTCATAAAGGCAGAAGATGCACTCCCACCTGAACGACTGGTCCGCTTTCAACAAGGAATCAACAGCCAACCTTACACCATTACTACGATCTATCGACTGTGGGAAGGTTCTGCCCCGCTAGCTATGGTCACCATCAGCCATGCATTCAAACTTGACACTCTGTTCGTGGGTGGAGTAGTACCTCCAACATCTTCAATCTACCGGGGCTTCCTGGAGGCCGTAGCAGAATAGTGGCAGTGTAACCCTACGACATATTGCAGCAATGAATGTATCATGTTTTCAGCTTCTGGTATCTATCATTGCATCCTGCCCTACCGACTGTTGGCTGGGTGTCGATCTGTTTCAATCTTTCCTACCGATGCATCCCCGACGAGCTCTTTCGTAGGCTTAAAGAGGCGGATGCCCGCATGACCCGCATATTGGGGTCCGCAAACACCATCAATGTCGTACTGGTCCTAACCCGCCATCCCAACCCTCGGATGCTTTGAGATGTTGCCAGTTACTGTTATGCAGTCTTAAGAATATTTGAATGCCTTACACCTTACCCCGGTTCCCTACCCGAGAACGAGTGATCATTTTACATGCACTCTACTATAAAAGCATGCACTATGCCGCTGCTGAATTTTCTGTCCACTAAAGTGACAACATCGTACAATACTGCCTAATCCGCGAGACGGTCATGCCGGCTTCATAATCTTCGGACGCAAGGGAGTGTTGTCTCGAGGAGGAATTATATTAACAAATATTCCGGAAGGGGGAACTCCCTCGGGACTCCTGTCAGTCGCAAAAAAAAAAAAAAAAAAAAGCCGTGTAAGATAACCACAGCGGTGCAGTAGTATTTGTACCCGTAGCATACGTCGTGGGTATATTACTGCGTGTATGTAGTACAAACCCCAGTTGTTCCGCTGGGACCCCAATACCGGAACTCTCTCTCTCTCTCTCAGGCCATTATTGAATTTAATAATTCTTTTTGTGAGGCTCCAGGAACCTCAGAAATAGGAGGTTGCAAATGTGGGGCTGCAAGAACCTCACAAATAAGACAATTCAATTGTGAGCCTCTGAGAACCTCACACATGCCAGGCTCCAAGAACATCACAAATGGGGCGGTATAATTGTGAGGCTCAAGGAACCTCACAAATGGGACGGTGAAATTGTGAGGCTCCAAGAACCTAATGAGTCCCATTTGTGAGGTTCTTGGAGCCTGGCATTTGTACCATCCCAC
This sequence comes from Crassisporium funariophilum, assembly GCA_014925845.1. Lineage (NCBI taxonomy): Eukaryota > Fungi > Basidiomycota > Agaricomycetes > Agaricales > Crassisporiaceae > Crassisporium > Crassisporium funariophilum. Next base: position 2,602,068 of record JACGCL010000005.1, read on the forward strand.
ACAATGTACCGTCTCATTCCTGAGGTTCTTGGAGCCTCACATTTGTCCACTGTCCCATTTGTGAGGTTCCTTGTGAGGCCTCACAATTATACCGCCCCATTTGTGATGTTCTTGGAGCCTGGCATTGTGAGGTTCTCAGAGGCTCACAATTGATTGTCTTATTTGTGAGGTTCTTGCAGCCCCACATTTGCAACCTCCTATTTCTGAGGTTCCTGGAGCCTCACAAAAAGAATTATTAAATTCAATAATGGCCTGAGAGAGAGAGAGAGAGTTCCGGTATTGGGGTCCCAGCGGAACAACTGGGGTTTGTACTACATACACGCAGTAATATACCCACGACGTATGCTACGGGTACAAATACTACTGCACCGCTGTGGTTATCTTACACGGCTTTTTTTTTTTTTTTTTTTTTGCGACTGACAGGAGTCCCGAGGGAGTTCCCCCTTCCGGAATATTTGTTAATATAATTCCTCCTCGAGACAACACTCCCTTGCGTCCGAAGATTATGAAGCCGGCATGACCGTCTCGCGGATTAGGCAGTATTGTACGATGTTGTCACTTTAGTGGACAGAAAATTCAGCAGCGGCATAGTGCATGCTTTTATAGTAGAGTGCATGTAAAATGATCACTCGTTCTCGGGTAGGGAACCGGGGTAAGGTGTAAGGCATTCAAATATTCTTAAGACTGCATAACAGTAACTGGCAACATCTCAAAGCATCCGAGGGTTGGGATGGCGGGTTAGGACCAGTACGACATTGATGGTGTTTGCGGACCCCAATATGCGGGTCATGCGGGCATCCGCCTCTTTAAGCCTACGAAAGAGCTCGTCGGGGATGCATCGGTAGGAAAGATTGAAACAGATCGACACCCAGCCAACAGTCGGTAGGGCAGGATGCAATGATAGATACCAGAAGCTGAAAACATGATACATTCATTGCTGCAATATGTCGTAGGGTTACACTGCCACTATTCTGCTACGGCCTCCAGGAAGCCCCGGTAGATTGAAGATGTTGGAGGTACTACTCCACCCACGAACAGAGTGTCAAGTTTGAATGCATGGCTGATGGTGACCATAGCTAGCGGGGCAGAACCTTCCCACAGTCGATAGATCGTAGTAATGGTGTAAGGTTGGCTGTTGATTCCTTGTTGAAAGCGGACCAGTCGTTCAGGTGGGAGTGCATCTTCTGCCTTTATGAAGTTCGCTTCTGCGAAGCGCACTCGTTTTTCCCTCGCACCTTCCTCTCAGTTTTGACCTTCTGTAGTGTGATCTCGACCGTGTAGCAGCTTGAAAACGAGGCCCATACATCTGCAGGAATGTTACTCCCTCGCTCACTAAGGAAAGCGTTGTAAATTGAGCCTGCAACGTATCCCAGAACATGATTCATATGTTTCCTGTCCCATGCAACTATCAAGCGATCGTGTATTGATTGGACCGAGGGCGCAGTTGGGCTAGCAGCGCAGAGGGGCTTGTGCCTCTGCCAGTCTGCCTTTTGGCATGCCCTTCCCTGTGGAGGTAGTGGTTAGATATCGCTTCAGATAATGAATATGATACATACACAGTATGATCGCGTCTTGCAGCCTCCGCAGGCCAAGAGCTTAGCGTCAAGGCTTGTCCTTTGACAGCCGTTGTTGCCGCAAATGATTGTTGCGCGACCAGCCTGTGCGTCTGCCATCTGCCTGTATGGTTAGTGCACAGAAAAGCTTGTGATACAGGTAACCTTACAAGATAGGGGAGAGAGCTGCGTTTCTTGAACAGAGTGTAGCGGGATTCTTTCCTGAAACCTAGGGCCGGTCTTTTAAACATTGATAACGATCTCATTTGACGTACCTCGTGTTTTTCACTTGAAGAACAATAACAAGCTCTTTATGATCGCTTCCTAAATTGGGTTAATTTCAGCCGTTGTATCCCAGTGTGTTCTGTCACCTGGGTGAATCTCCCGGACCGTC